>OX422212.1:354212492-355542528 GCA_949130495.1 Sambucus nigra
CGTTCTTCCATCCAAATCTTATTTCCTCCACCGTAAAATTATATCTTCACCTACCTACTTTATTCCCTTTGCTTTTTTTATATAAAGAGGGACAAAACCCTCAGATATTATTATTATTTTTGAGACGAGAAATATCCTCTCCCGGTGGCATCAAACTAAACAAACGAATAAAAACATGAAAGTGTAAAATTTGTACTTAATATTAGTCCCATTACATGATCGATTTTGAAGAAACATTTCTAATGTAGTGACATCCTAGTTTGTCTAGATAAAAATATCCTCTAGCTAAAGTAGGACGATCCCTAACATTTTAAAAGACTAAAAGAGAAGTAATGTTGACTCCATTATTGGCTAATGCATCAGCAACCATATTTGATTCCCTCTAGCAGTGAGATATTGCAAAATTGTGACTCTTTAAGTCAGTTTTAATTTCTAAAACATAATGAATCATCTTCCATGGAGGCTTCTAGTTTTGATTTAGTAGTTTCACTACATAGGAAGAGTATAATTCAATCTCCACATCTTTGAAATTGAGCTCCAAGAAAAGCTTAACACCATGCCAAAGTGTTTTAATTTCCATTACGGAATTAGATACAATACCTTATGGATAAACATAAGCAAATATAAGATCTTCGTTTCCATTCCTTAGAATCCCTCATGTTCCACTTTTACCATAATTTTCCTTTGATGCCCCATCAATGTTGAGTTTAAGTCTTGGATAATTAGGAATTCGCGTTTGATTCCGGTGGGCACTTAAGTATTTATTTTGTACTTGATATTGAAGATGATTTTGATCACCTTATCGAAAGTAGATATGTTATTCTTGAAAATAATACCCTTACAAATGTTTGAAATCAGAGAACTTACTTTCTAGATGATTACCCTATCAGTGACTGTTGAGTTTTCAATGTAAGATTGGTTTCAAGATTTCCAAATTTCCCAGCACACTATAATGGGAATATAGTTGCCAATGAATTTAGCATAATCTTTTGGGACAGACTTAATCTACTAACTCAAGAGCATAGATGGGATGTTGAAAGAATTCATGTGAATTCCCATAACATTTTAAAAGAATTTGCAAACTGGTAAAATGATAGGACATTGGAAGAAAACATGTTCTACTGATTCAATATTGCTTTGGCAAGCTTTGAACCTAGAACATAATCTAACACCAGTTCATTTTATATTATCATCAAGGGGCAGACAGTTTTTAAGAATTTTTAAAAGATTAATAGGGAACTTTTTAAGAACATTATGATCCCAGATAAGGCTATTAACTATTGATGTTGGAAAATTTGGACTATCAATTCTATATGCATAAGAGGGAGAAAATACCTATTTATTTAGGAGTCCAAATCCACTGGCCATCGATAATCTCCATGTTTTTTAGGCATATGTCTTTCACTGACATCATATTCCTCCAAGTATGAGAAGTACCTGGTGATCGAGCATCCTGATTTCTATATCTATTTGATAAGAAGGCATACCAGAGAGACTGTTCAGTTGAAAACTTCCAATAAAGCTTCATAAAGGATGTAGATGAGAGGGAAAAAGTTGATTAGGATACGACCTCCTTCCTTTGGGTCCCTGCATAGAAATTCCCAGCTTTTCCATTCATGTTTCCAGCCTTGATCCACATTACCACCCAAAAAGAATTTGGTAAGAATTCTATGGAATTTGATGATCACTGATTTAAAAGGAGATAGAGCATTTAAAAGATGATAAGGAATTGAAGTGAGACCATGTTTCAAGAACTTTTGACTCCTATCCTGAAATTCTTGATCTTATGGAGTTAGCAAGATTGTCATAATATTTGATTTATTTCTACATTTAAAAATAGGACAACCCAGCTATTTTACAAGTAAAGGCTTGAACTTAAAACCTATTGTTGTAACAACTTTGGATCTGATATGAGGTTTGCTTTTAACATCAATTGTGAATCTACTTTTCTGAATGTTTACCTTTTGACCTGATAGATTGCAATATTGGTTTAGGAACTCTTGAGGCTTTTGTAAACATCTTTTATCACCTAATGAGAAAACTATAATATCATCAACAAAGGCTAGGTGAGTTATAAGAGGGCTATCACTTAGATGGTAGAAATGTTTTACAGCTCCCGAAGCCATCAATTTGTTAAGACCTCAACTTAGTTAATCAACTCTTATAATGAATAGAGAAATGCAATCCCTTTGTCTAAGGCCCCTTATAGATTTAAAGAAACTACAATGTTGACCATTGATGATCATTGAGAACCAATTGTTGGAGATAAGTTTCCAAACAAAATCAATCCACCTCTCCCCAAAACCTAAGGCTCTTACAACTTGCAAAAGAAATCCCCAGTGGACTCTATTAAAGGCCTTCTCCATATCTATTTTCAAAATAACATTGCCACATTGAGAATGCTTACCCAAGTTATGAACCATCTTTCTAGCAAGCAAAACATATTCTTGAGTGGATCTTCCTTGAATAAAACCACTCTAATTCTGAGATATCAGCATAGGAATGAATGAAGACAACCTTATATTCAAAAATTTTGAAATTATTTTGAATGAAAAATTACAAAGGCTAATTGACCTTAGATCACCACATGTTTTGGGAGTTTTGACCTTAGGAATTAGGACCACTACAGTACTTTTCCAACTCTGAGGGAGATTTGAACCTGCAAAAAATGAATTAATTATGAAAACAAGATCATATTTGATTACATTCTAGCAGACTTTATAGAATTTTCCACTAAAGCCATCTAGACTTATGTATAAGTCTTTATTTAGAGCTTTAACTTCATCAAAAACCTCTTCTTCAGTTGTGAATGCCTCAAGAGTATCATTGTTTGAAGAAGAGATAATAACAGGTATGATGTTTGAGAGATCTAGCATTGCCAAGCAACTGGTCTTGGAAAAATTACATAATGTGGTCTTTTATATCCTTTCCATCTTCAAGAACAATTCCATCATTATTCCTGATATAATCAACTTGTGCTTTTTGTTTTTGACATAGTGATGAAAAAACTTTGTATTGTAATCACCAAGATTAAGTGATTTGCTTTATAATTTTTGCCTCCAAAATGCTTCTTCATGCTTTTAATCTCTCATTAAATATGCTTCACCTTTATTCATGGCTTCCCTATTAACTTCATTACTATTTAACTCATGATTAAGCTCTAACTGGAGATTCTCATCTTCTAGATCTCTGACATTTTGGAATACATCCTTAAAATTTTCCTTATTCCAAACTCTAAGAACTCGTTTAAGACTTTGTAATTTCTTTGCAAACTTATTCAAACCTTCTTCATTTAAATCCTCATTCCAAGAATTTTTAAAAATATCTTGAAACTGAGGGTGATTGCACCACATATGCTGAAACTTGAATGATTTTGGAAAGGCATCCATATTGGAACTTATTGAGAGAAAAAGTGGAGCATCATATGAACTTGATTTATTAAAGTGTTTAATACTTGAATAAGGAAGTTAGATATGAATTCTTGGCTAACCAAGCATCATTATAATCTATCCATTGTGATATCTCCATCCTTTCTGTAATTACACCACGTAAATTTTGTTCATGCATACCCCAAATCAATGACTCCACTATCATCAATTGCTTGGATAAAGTCCTCCACATGTACTGAATCCACATGATTTCCATCTAATTTTTCATTTTTAGATGTTACCACATTAAAATCACCAATTACCATATGGGGTTCATCTTGGTAAGTTGATGATAGTTGCGATAATTCCTCCCATAGGCCTTTCTTTCTTATTTGTTACACTTAGCATACACAATAGTCAGAACTTGGAATTTTTTCACACTAGGATGACTTATTCTCATAGACATATGTTGAGGATGATTACTAATACATTGATCAACCACATTGAATCTCCAAACCAACCATATATTTCAATTCACATTGTTGTAGCTACCTTTATATCCCGATTTAAATCTATATTTTTCTACTTTTAAAGAGTCCACTTATAGTTATGGAAGATAAATAAATGGAAATTTATACATCTTAATTAAGAACTTGATTCTCCTGGAGGAAGAGATTTTAGTATCACCTATGATATTCTAAACAAGAAGTTTTGTCATTGATACTTTAAAAATGAGGAATGATTGTTACCTTGCATAATGGATCTTCTGATTCTCCTTAATGTTGCATCTTTCATTCTTTATGTCTTGACTTTGCTACTGGTTGCTACTGATTGATCTGGCTTCTTGGATTCCTCTTTCTTCTTATTCTTCTTCTTGTAAGAGTTGATCTTGTAGTCCACTTTCTTTGAGAATAATTGAAGTTCCTCAATAAATGGAGTGTGGTAGGACTCAACATCTTCTGCATCTTCGTGGTCAGTTGTTTATAGAGGCTTAGCTGCTAGATTCTTTCCAAACTCTGGAATATCTCTGCCTCTAGGTGATAGAGAGAATTCTTCTATAACTTGAACTTCCTCAATGCTTACGTCTTCATTGTGAATTTTATCTATGTGATCTTGGATTCTTTTGTGCTTCTCTTTCCATATCATCTTCTAGACAACTGTACTATTTATCCACTTAAACTCTTCTACTTCCTCAATTAGATGGCCTTATTCTTGAACTTATGAATTAGCAACATATTCCATTTATTTTTTTACTTTAGCTACAACCGTAGTAAACTGTTCATCCTTTCTTGTGAATTCATGATCTGCCACATCTTATACTGCTGTAACTATTAAGTGTTGTGTTTCTTGATCTTGTTCTT
Source organism: Sambucus nigra (assembly GCA_949130495.1). Taxonomy (NCBI): domain Eukaryota; kingdom Viridiplantae; phylum Streptophyta; class Magnoliopsida; order Dipsacales; family Adoxaceae; genus Sambucus; species Sambucus nigra. The sequence goes on from OX422212.1 coordinate 354,217,222, forward strand.
GATTTGGAGTTTCATTCCTCTTCAATGTTTTTCTGATACCCATTTGTTTTTTTGTTGATCATTGTTATCCACTAAGAATATGCAACTATCCTCATCATTACCTTTGTTGGAACAATTTTTACCGTACTTAGGATTTTTTTCAATCACCACTTCCTACTAAAAGCCTTTCAATCCACACCTGATCCAAACCCTCTTTGGCAACCTTTTTATAAGATCAACTTCAACACAAACATGAGTAGTACTTGGTCTGTTGAATTATAGTGTTGAGGAATCAAGATTTAAAGGTTGCTAATCAATTGGGAAATGGAAAAGCTTGATGATTTTGATAAAAAGTGGATACGGAGTTGAGGGAAAGAGATCCAGACTAGTGAGAGGTTATTCTCCATGTCTGATCAAAAATCGAGAGTCCCCTTAAATACTCTCATGGGAAACCTTCCTACATACCATGTAACATACATCCACATCCTTGTGAAATCCTCATCATAATCTAATCTAATGAGAATATGTTTTTTATCAAGAAGGTCAATATTAAAGGCTATTCTGAAGGAATACGTTTGGAAAACCTACCTTATTACGTCCATAGATGGTCTCCTATGTTAGAACTTACCCACCAAGGCATGCTTGAATGGTTTGTCAAGGATATCTATATTTTCATTAGAGAAGATGACAGTTAGTTCTCCTTTATAGGTTGAGGGTGGTTTAAGGACAAGCTCTTGTTCTTTTGAAGAGGTTTGTACAACAACTAATGCAAATGGCCAATTCAAAACTGGCTTGGGATTTGGAGGTTTAGATTCAACTTGGCAAGAAAGATCTTGGTTTTCCATGCAAAACCTAATAATCTTTTTGGGATGGCTGAGGAGGAGGGGGGGGGGGGGGGTTAGGGTTGGCATTGAAAAAAAAGTAATTAATTGCAAAAAAGGAATTAATCTCACCTTCTTTTTCTGGTATGGAATTAGAATTCATCTCCCTCAGAGTTGGAATTAATCTCACCTTCTATTTCTGACTCCTCGGCCTTGAGTGCTCTTGTCTTGAATGTGGTTCCTCATTCCATCTCACCAGGGGTAACTTACTCCGTTCTAAAAAGAACGACACACATCTTTTGCATATTGTTTTATTGAGAGCTAACTATTAGACATATTTTCCTTTTGGGTGGATGTTGTGACCGTCGTTAGGGCTCTCAGTGAATATTTACCTTATTTCCCCATATAAGGCCAATCTTGGATCTGATTCCATGAGAGACCTTTGAAGATCCAAGAAAAAAATGTTTAGTTCGCCAATTTTCTTTCTTACGTTAGCGTATGCTTAACATGTAGATAAATTTTTCTTTTTAATACAAATCTCAAGGGGTGCTCCCATTTCCTCTTGTCCTAAGATTCCTCTTCCCTCGGTGGGAGCTAGCTTGCCTCCTTTCAATGTGAATGATTCATCGACAGAGCCTGCATTTGACCTGGCTCTTGTGCCCATAGAAGCTTAAACTCCCGTGCTATCATGAGATGTAGTTGAGACTAGAGATGTTATCACTCCCCCATACCCAAATATTCATGATCAAGCTCCTGAGGTATATTTCAGCTTCCTCTAAGATATTTTTATAATATACATGTCTAAAGAAAACAAATAAATATAACACCATCTTGGTGACTTAGTAAAACATTTGCTAAGATTTTAACTCAAATCTCACACCTCCTTGGTGACTTAGCAAAACAATATTTGCTAAGATTCTAACTCAAATCTCACACCTTCTTTGTGACTTAGTAAAAAAGTTTTTTGTCAGATTTTAACTCAAATATCAAACTTTCTTGCTAACTTAGGAAAAAATACTAGGTAATATTTTAACTCCAATATCACCCCTTCTTGGTGACTTAGCCAAAATATTTCCTAAGATTTTATCTCAAATCTCATTGTACTTAATTACCGTTGTTATTTCTTTACAGACTGCAAGGGAACACATTGCAACACCTGAGTTACCTCCCTCTATCCCTAACCAACTTCCATGCCCTCCCCAAAACCTCCTGACCCAGTTGAGTCCTCTAGTGATAGTGATCATGGCTCCACGACCAATGTCCCTGCTAACATTGAATTTGGTTATGAGGCCCCCTTCCCAATGTTGTACCTATGGACTTCTATTTAAAAGTTCTCCAAAATTCCTCTTTTATCCAAGTTTTCCACTGTACGATTTTAGAATGAATGGTTCACCACTACCCGAACACTTATGTGGTGGAATGCCTTAGATCAAACCGTATCATCATGGGATATTGACTTCAAGGTGTGGAAACCACCGTGGATGAGATTGTGAATAGTCTTTCGTGCAACTTACATAGGGATATAATCAACCAATAATTAAGTTATCTAAGGGAGATAGCAAAGGATGATTTTAACTTTGTTTGTCCCATTAACCATTGGAATCTCTAGAAGGACCCTCACATGGAGGATAAATGAGAGTTTTATCATCAAATCATGGAGGCTCATCATTCTTATGAGGTAAGGTAGAAGGATCTTAATCCTTTAATTGAGGGACTAGACAAAACAGTCAAAGTTGATGAAGAAGCTTTACCCAAAGCTTTGAGTGAGCCTGAGGTAGTGTTAAGTGAACGGTCTCAAGTTGAAATAAACTCCAAGTTTTTATGTAGACTCAATAATATTGCATCTGAGATTCCTCTGTGCTGCCTAGGGGCTACTTCACTTCACCAGACTTGTGATTCCTCATTGGCGAAGCATTATTTGATTTTGTTTTTGTATTTCTGTTCAGTAGTTCCAAACACCATGTATTTTAGTTAAAACTTGAAATATGAAAGGATTTATATTTTTTGGCACTCAATTGAATATAAACTTTAATTCCTTGCTTTTTGTATTTTGTTTTGGCACTCAATAGCGTATAAACTTTACTTCATTTCTTACTATATGATGGGTCATTTACAATATATAATATATTAATAGATTTTTTTTAGCTAAGCAAAAAAAAAAGAAGTTCAAATTCAAAATAGGCAAGGAAAACCTAAAAATGATATGCATTCAGTAATTTATTGTTAATCTTGAAAGGTTTATCTTCTACTATCTTGGAGATTGAGTAGTATCCTGAATCATGTACTTCCTTGACTATTAAAGGTCCCTCCTAGTTGGTAAGAAACTTGGGTAATGGGATCCCTTTGATGTGCCTAACAGTTGCCTTCAGTACTATGTCCCCCTCTGCAAACTTTCTTGGCCCCACCAAATTGTCATATTCCATAGAGAGTTGCTTCATATACAATTAGAAGTGATGCATCGTGTTATCTCAGTGCTCACCCAGTGCCTCTAAATGAACATGTCTGTTTTGGTGGAACATGATGCTTCACAAGGCATATCTGACTGAAAGGACTTCTAGCTCCACCGATAAAATTGTTTGATCTCCATACACTAGCGAGAAGGGTCTATAACCAGCTTGATTTATTTTGGTCATTTGGTAACCCCATAACACTGCTAAAATTGTATCATCCCACACTCTCGGGAAGTCTTCCATCATCTAGGCCAAGATGTTGACAAGTTTTTCTTTGTTTCTTCATCTTTGTCGTTTCCATTGGGGTAGACCACCATTGAGGTGTAGCGTATGATCAAATATTTTTTCGTGAGCAAGGTCACCTATTTATTGAAAAATGGGCTTCTATTATTAGAAAAAGAACTTTTCAAATGCCGAAATAACAAATTATATAATCTTTAATGAACTGCGCCACCACATCTGTTGTTTCCATAAGTATCCATATCTTTCCCCTTCAGGAGGGAATAATTTCCCCTACCAAGTCAAACGCCCAAGTCTGAAATGGATAAGGAGTTATCAGTGAGTGGAGATCTCCTGAAGGAGCATGAATCATATTCCCACATAGTTGGCATGCTTTTCAGTTCCAAAAAAACTCAGTTGAATCCTTCTCCATGGTTAGCCAATAATAGCCCAAGGTCATAAGTTGATCATATAACTTGGTTCCCCTATTATGAGCTGGATCATGGGCTTGCTTGAGGACTTTTTCATCCTCCTCCCTTATGATGAATCCCAATGGTCTGTTGACATATCTTCTGTAATGGAGTTACTCCGCTTGAACATAAAAATGAGGGCTCTTCTCTTAATCCTTATCGTATCCATATTTTTGTAGGATTAACGTCATCCTTGATAAAATAAATGTAAGGCTTCCTCCAATTTATTTGAGTTTCCATGAAGTTACACTCAGTTGCTTGAAAGAAAAGATGGTACTTAACACATTCCCTTTGCATCGCTGTTGCATCCTGCCTCATCGTTGGCCAAAAATACACATATCTTTAAATTATTCATTATAAAGGGATCTTTATTGTCTCATAATGCCCTTCGTATATTTTATTCAACCTTTTCTCCACCTTCTCTAGGCCAATGAACCTTGCCAACCAGCCTCCTACATTTATAAAATAAAAATTCCTTTAGCTGATAAAATACTGAGTTAAGTCTTTTAGCTCCATCTTTCCTTCCTCAAACTCAAGTTGCCTTTTAATTTCACCCTTCCAGTCAGATTCATCTTCTATTAGCAAAAAAATTGCTAGAACCACTGAAGGAGAAGTCCTTCAATGGATCACAACAGTTGTTGTCTCACCATTTATAGACATTTTTTAGCAATGGTTGCATAGGCATCAACATTCCAGCTCATCATTCTAGGATGCCTTCTTACTTTGATAAGATGAAGTTGATCAATCAACCTTTGAATAATTGTTATGTAGTGTTCCAGGTTTAGATGATTCAATGCGTATTCCCCATTCACCTTCTTAACCCCCAGATTACAATCTCCTTTGATGAAAATCGAACGGTGACTCTTCGAAGGGCCTCTAATTGTCCCAGCACCCAAGCTTCATATTCTGCCTCATTATTAAAATAAGAGATATCTAACTTGAAACATAGGAAAATTTCCTCTTTTCCCTTTGAAAGGATGACCTATTCTCCCTCTTTTCCTTGGAACTATGAATCATCAAACTCCATAGTACACTCTTTATGGGTTTCCTTTATGAAATTATCTTACAAGTCATCACCTGGAATGCTCTGATGTGGTGGATAAAATATTCTTGATGGGAAAATTGCCAATAGATTTGAACAATCTTGACTCTTGATTGCACGAGGAACCACACACTTTAAGTCATACTCTGAGAGGATAAGGAACCACCTTGCTACAATCCCAATCAAAATGGTTCATACCAATGGAAAGTTGATGGGATCACATCTTGTCATAACATGAATAGGAAAAGAGAACATGTAATGTCTAAGTTTTTTGGAAACAAACACTCAATCCCAATAATTATTTTCAATCTTAATGTACATTGATTCTGGTCAATGGATGATTCTACTCAGATTATAGACAGGAAGTTCTTGTCCATCAATTTCTTGTTCCAATAAAGCATTTATTGATCTCGTGATGGAAGTGAGGTAAAGCTATAACGATATCCCATCTCTGGGAGGTATCATATTTTGTAGAGAGGTGATAAACTTCTTAATCTTGCCAAAGGCTTCCTGATGAGGTTCCTCCCATTTAAACTTTGTGCTGTTACGCAATAGGTCCATTAAAGGATGAGTAATCTCAGCTAACCCTAGCTTAAATCTACTCAAGTAGGAGACCTTCCCAAGGAAACTCTTGGATCCTTCGATGTTCTTGCCAAAGGCATGTCAATAATAGCCTTTTAGTTATCTGGGTCCATATACACCCCTTGGTGATCCATCACAAAGACTATCAATTTCTAACTTGTCACACCAAAGGCACATTTAAGTTGGTTCATCTTTAGATTATACATTATGCATCTATTGAAAACCCTCCCAAGATCAATAAAGCGAGACTCCTCCTTCTTCGATTTAATGACAATATAATCCACATAGAACTCCAGAATGTTGTGAACAAAATCTTGGAAGATGACCATCATTGTTCTTTGATAAGTTTCCCTAGCCTTCTTCAACCTAAAAGGCATAACATTGTACATAAAGTTTCCTAAAGGAGTTCTAAACGTTGTCTTTTCTACATTAGTTGGATCCATCCTGATCTAGTTGTATCCCACACAACCGTACATAAAGTTATACATTTCATGGCATGTCATTGAATCTATCAAATTTTCAATAGAGGTCAGAGGTAACTCCTCCATCGAGCAAGCTTTGTTGAGGTCTTTGAAATCCAAGAAAATACGTATTTTATTTTTTATCTTTTTTACCACTTGCACTATGCTAGAGAGCCAAATTGGATGTTGAATTGGCCTAATGAACCCAACTTCCAATAACCGTTGTACCTCCTCTTTGATCTTAAGATCCAACTCTAGTTTGTTTGTTTTAGTTGCCTTCTTCACAAGTATGGACAACGGTATAACGTTCAATTTGTTCCATATCACCTCTTGGTCCAGTCTTGCCATCTTGATGTACTTCCACGCAATGACATCTTTATATTCCCAAATGAGCTCAATCAACCCTTGTATTTTTTCAGCTTCTGTGTCCTTCTAAATAAAAATGGGCCTTTTATCTTCTCCAGCCTCAGCTAAGTCAATTTTCTCCAGCTCTTGTAAATATGGTTTTAGGAAATTAGTCATGCACTCCGGTTCATCTTCAACATCCTCAATAAATGTATCATCCTCGAATTCTATGTTTTAATGGTAATCAAGGAGTAAAAATAAATACTAAAAATAATTTAAAGGTAATGGAAATTAAAAAGGTTTTTACCATGGGGGTGACTAGCATCCTATTACATCACTGAGTCTGAAACAAACGAAAATACATAATTATTCGTACATTCCATACATAAGTTATAACTTGTACAAAAACATTCGATAACACAAAGAGCTGATAAGTTGTGGTGTATATATTCTAGCAGGGACTACCATCACTATCTTCGACCACCCTTATGTATGTAACCAAAAATATTTTTTGAGCTAATATAGAATAAAAGTCCAAACATGTGGGAGGTATCTCATCTTCCTTAGGTACGTCATCCATCTAGAAGGAAATAATTAAGCAGATATGCCAAGTAGATGAAGGCCCTATATAGAGCACACTTAGGATTTTCTTTTCGTGCTTTAGCTATATAGGACTTCATCTAGTTGGACTTGAATTTTGACAAAATATTTTTGTAATTTAGGATTGCGTGTCCCCATTTCGACTTCAAGCTCTCCGTGTCCATCTACATCAAATGTGCTCTCAATTCAGACTGTGTCCATCTACATCAAATGTGCGCTCCATTCCGTCCGCCATCTCAGAAAAGGTAATCTTATGGCTCATAGGAATTTCTGTCACATAGGGCACGACACCACGTTGCATTTTGCATTTTTATCATACCTTATGATAATGTTTTGTTTCGTCATAATAAAATTATTTTTTTGAGTTCAAAAATTTAATTTGAAATTTTTATAAGAAAAATATTTGTGCGAAAATAAGTTTGTCACTAAATATTTGTTTCATAAAAATTGCAGAACATTTTTTTTTTAAACTCAAAAATACATTTTGTTATTTTATGTTAACTGTGCATATGCGTGTTGTTATATATATATATATATACATATGTGATATATGTTGTGTGCATGTGTATAATATTATATATAGATATGTTAGTAATATGTGTATATTATTATACTTATGAGTGCTTCCCTTACCTAGCTAAAAATCAGTGGCCGATTGTTTTTATTGTCCATGGCTTTGTTCTTTAGGTTGAGTTTTGTATATTATATATGTATGCATGCATATAGGATTGTTTTTTGTTGGCACTTAATGCTTCTGGCCGATTTGACTCTTGCCATATCTGTTGGTTTTTGGTTTTTGGTTTTGACACCTTGGCTGATTTATGAGCTGGCCAAGATTAGCCCATCTCATACATAAAATATTTGTTGCTTTTTGCTTTGCCAAAAGCTGTTGTCATATGACTTGACCCATGCCTTATATCAGTTGGCCCTGTAGCGTTTTTTTAAAAGATGTTGGCGTGTGTCAGTCCGAAGCTGACCGCCCAGTGTGTCATCAGAAAACTGCCCACGGTTTTTATCAAAATTAAAAATGGTTTTGTTCTAAACGACGACGTCAGGTTACTTTTTACTCCCACGGTTTCTCTTAAAACCGAAATATGGTTTTCATTATTAAAAACGACGCCGTGTATTTTTATTTTTGGTGTAACGGTAATATTTTAGTGCGTTACATCTGGCATTAAATCTTTTAAAAACGACACAGTTTTATATAACTGAGTGTTTCTTGATTATGTTAGTGTGTAACAACTTGCACTACACGTGTCACAATTTTAACACACCATTTTGTGTTTCTTTGTGAGCCCTTGGATCTATTTTTATCAGTGGCTGGTGTGTATTCTTTGTCAATCCGTGTGAACCTTTTTACACCTATCAGCACACACTTGTGCACTCTATAAATAGAGACATTGTGTCTTCATTTTTTTGAACCCGAGAAAATTCGTTTTTGAGCATAAATTCTGCCAAAATTAATTCTGAGAGAGAGAGACTAAACACCAGTATTTTCGGAGAAATCTTGTGTGTATTCTTTACAAAACATTGCAGAGTCTTCAAGTCGTTTTGTGGATTCAAGAATGGAAGGTTTTTTATCTCAGAAATTCTGCATTTCCAAATCAATTGATTTTTCATTCTGAAAAATCGTTTTGTAAGTCTCTCTATCATTGTTCTTCTTTTCTTGTAATTTCAGATTTGTTATGTGCTAGATCTAAAGTGTTTGTGTTAGTATTGTGCTGGAATATATTTTATAAACATTACACACACTAGAACTGGTAGTAATCTTACTTCATTTAAAACACTTTGTTTTAAATTGATTTTTCTGGAAATCTGATTTACACTAAAGTACAACTGACTCTAGGTTTAGAGATTTAAACCTAATATGAGTTGTGAACCGGAACAGAATTACCTGGTACTGGATATATGACCTTGGACTAAACAAATTTATACCTGTGTACTTGACCAAGGACTTGGACTGAAAACAAGAACATACTGGACCTAATCAAGAACCTGATTGTTCAGACTAATTGGAACTTGAACTAAACTGGATTAAATCATTTTAATCTGAAATAGTTATAAACAGGTTGTATTATTTATGACTGTATGCTTGATGTGTTTTATTTCTGTTCAGTCTAGAATATATCTGTGTGAACTTGATTACTTGATTGTTTAAGTGATTTTCTGAAATTGTTTGCATCTCATAATCACTCACATATCACTCACTTTGTATTCACGTAGACACATGTCTGTGTAATATCTGAACAAGTCTAGTGTTCGAGATTTAAAGAAAGAGAAAAGAAAGTTTTCAAAAGTGTATTCAAAGTCAAGATGACTTGATTTGGATAACACAAGACTTGCAAAGATATAGGTGTTATATATTCTGTTGCATCACACACACTTCACTAGAAAGTAAATAATAGGCACTGAGCCAACCTGCGCTTAAAGAAGTTAAAGGGGAGACTGAGAAGTGAAGAACGCAAAAACAAGTGAGGATAAGTTAAAGAGAGAATAGAATAAGCAACCAGGGTAGATACTTGGTCGTGTGGGGTAATAGATAGATCATTCTTCTTTAATTGTTAAGTTTGTTGTTTGTAACTCGTTCCTGTTGTTTTATTGTTTTAGTGGAAGTAGTTTAGGTAACTCCTAGAGGAGTTCGTCGTTTTTCCCGGGGAAGGGTTTTTGCGACGTTAAATAAATACCGTGTGTTGTACATTTCTTGCATTTCACCTCACACGAAAAGGTAGGACTAAATAATTAGAAACTCGCCTAAAAATTGAATCTGTTTTGGACTTTAATTAACTTTGAAAATTAAAATTATTTTCATAAAAGTTAATCAGATTAAGTAAAAGTTTAATTTGGTCCCTCTTGGCATCATTCATATAAACTCGTAGGTTTAAGGTGTTTACTCAACAATAGTTTACTTCCGCATATAAAGTCTTTGCGCACCGACCCGCATTGCCGGGGTCACCTCAAGTGGTATCAGAGCTAGACTTTTAAAGATCGTTTTCAAAACTTTTGTTAAACACTTTTTACCTTGTTTTAATGGATGATTCAAGTCAATTACTTAGGCTAGGTAATTTTAGTAGGCCTCCTATTTTTGATGGCTCTAATTTTTCATACTGGAAAATTAGAATGGTAGCATTTATTCAAGGCACCCTAGGAGATGACGTGTGGGATTTAATTGAAAATGGTTATAAACACCCCACTACTCCTGTAGCAGAAGGTAGCACTATCTTTAGAAAACTAAAAACCACTGAATTGAATGCTGATATGAAAAAGATAAGCAATTTCAATAATAAGGGAAAGAACGCGATTTTCATGAGTGTAAGTGAAAATGAGTTGAAACGAATATGTCACTGCACTACTAGTAAGGATGCTTGGGATACATTAGTAATAGCACATGAAGGCGATGCAAGGGTAAAAAGATGCAAAACTCAAATGCTTATTCAACAGTACAATATACTTGTTATGAAAGATAACGAACCATTTGATGATTTCTATATGCGTTTGACTGATATTATTACCCAATTGCATGCTAATGATGTTGAGTATACTGATCAAGAAGTATGTGCTAAGATTTTGAGATCCCTTGCCACTAGATTTGATCATAAACGTTATATCATTGAAGAAATGGACGATCCTTCTCTTACGCCTGAATTGCTAAGCTCTAAATTGAGAACTATGGAACTTGAATCAGCCTTTAGGAAGACTCTTACATCTTATGGTAAAAATGAGTCGACCAATACTTCTAGAGTTGCTTTTAACACTGCCTATCCTATTAAAAATAAGTATAAGGTGGTTAAACAGCAGTCCTCCTCTGATGATGATTCTGATGGGGAATCGGATGATCTTGATAAGATTGACAATCAACTTGCTATTATGTCCTCTCAATTTAAGAAACTTTTGGAGCAAAGGAATGATATTGCTAGGAGACATACGCAAGTGAATAATCAATCTAGTCCGGTCACCCGATACCATAAAAGAACATCAAAAGGTGTTTCTGATTTTGATAGTAAAAGTAATAAGGTTGATAAATCTGAATTGGCTTGTCATAATTGTGGGAAACTTGGTCACTTTATTGCTGAGTGTTGGTCTAAGCCACAGCCCAAAGATTCTAAACAACACAAGGCACACATAACTAAAACTTGGAATGACTCTTCCGATTCTGAATCAGAAGATGACCAAGGAAATTCTGAACCAAATTGCCTTGCGTTTTTAGGAGAAGTTTATGATTGTTGCAGAGACGTGTACTTAGCAGGAATGACTGATTCTGAAGATAATACTCATTCTGATTCTGATTCTAATTCTGATGAAGTGCTTGATTTAATTGATGCTGCTAAATCTTTATTAGCTAGTCAGCCTTCTATGCTTGAAATAACTGCTCCGTTTGATGCTAAACGTGCCTTGTGTGATACTGAATTTGACGATAACAACAATTCACACACGGACACTAATGAGCATGAAAATTTTGTTGGCTATGATGATTACTCGGAATTTTATGTGAGGACTTTGCAAAATAGACAAGAATTATCGAATTTGGTAAAAATGCTTAGTGAGACCTTAGAGAACCAATATAAGATTGTTCAACAAAATTCTATTGAAATGAACAATGTCAAAACTGATTTTGAAAAACAATCACTTGATTTTAAAATTCAGATTACGACTTTAAAAGAAAATTTATCTTCTTTTGAAGAAAAATATAATGAAGCGCTTTTGCAAGTTGAAAAATGTAAACAAGTTTGTGAAACAACTTTCAAAATGTGTCGTAGTCGTGATATAACATGTTTTGACCTTGACAAATTGCTTGCTGAACAACGATATAAGGGTGATACTAGAGGGTTTGGTTATGATAGTCCTATTTCAAAAACTGATGATTTTACTAAACCTGTCCCCTTTGTAAAAGCCCAAGAAGAAATGGCTCTTCCGTTGGAACTGTCTGAAAAGGATAATGGAAAACAAGTCTTAATTGAAAGTGATTTTGAAAACGACATTGATACTTTCATTGAAAATTTTGTAGAACCATCTACATCAAAATATTGTCCTCCGGCCAAGAGACTCTATAGGCCTCCTAAAACATTTATTCGTAATGAATCTGTCAAGCATGTAGAGGAAAAACACTGCCATTTTGATTTACCTACTTCTAGTAAATTTTGTACTAGATGTGATGTTTTTGGTCACCAAAACTGGGAATGCCTTGGTAATCGCAAGATTGGTACTCATTTTAAAAGTCATAACCCTAACGTGAAGCGATTTACAAATTTTCGAAGGCAGCACACTAATAATCATTGGAATCATTTCTTAAATAAGTCTAGGCCTCATGTTAACAAGAACAGTTTCTCGAAAGCTAAATCTTTTCCTAAATTTCAAAAGGCACAAAAACCTTTGAAAACTCTGCCTATTTGGATTAGGACTTGTGATTTTAGACCTCAAATGGATTTTTTAAAATCTAAGAAATGTCCAACTAATGTATGTGACGCTTGCGAGTGTGAGAAAATCATTAAGTCTCCTCACGAGAAGGTTAATGACTTAAACACCACGACACCCTTAGATTTGTTCAATGATGGGGGAGGTGAGTTTTATCAAAATGGAGTTACCATGTATTGCGATGCTAATAGATAATCGTACCAGTTTTATGCTCCAAAAACGCCTAAACAATTAGGATCATTCCTTCTATTGCATGTGTTTTTTAGCTTGCTGATATGGTTTATATACCTTAAGATAACTCTTGTTTTGAAGTAACTTCAACATTTGATTGGAAAGATTGTACTTGACTGTTTTGTTTGTGTTTAAACTGCATACTTTGATAACTAGATCTCCGAGGTTTTAGGATAAAGGTATCTACTAATAACCGGTATCTCTTAAAGCCATGTGTAATGTAGGAGACGCTTATTTTGCAGATTATGAACACTTATTTTTTTTCTTTTTCATTGTCTAATTTAGACAAAATGGGGGAGAATTGAGTACATATTCTATTCTTGTGTTGATGATATTTTCCATACATATCACGTCTTATAATTTCTGCACATTTAATTCTGTCATTTTAATATTTTGGTAAAGCAAATGCTACTAACTTGATTTCTTGGCAGAAAGTGTATTTATGTTTTGCAGGTTTTTCTTAACTGCGCATCTGATCGAGTTGTGTCTTTTCTTTCCTAGGATGGGTGGGTTGTTAGATACTCTTTTGTATAGGACATATTAGGATTTATTTTTCCTTAGTATATCATTTGATGTACTCAAGGGTTTTGTCAAAATTAGTCCAATGGGGGAGTTTGAAGGCCCTATATAGAGCACACTTAGGATTTGCTTTTCGTGCTTTTGCTATATAGGACTTCATCTAGTTGGACTTGAATTTTGACAAAATATTTTTGTAATTTAGGATTGCGTGTCCCCATTTCGACTTCAAGCTCTCCGTGTCCATCTACATCAAATGTGCTCTCAATTCAGACTGTGTCCATCTACATCAAATGTGCGCTCCATTCCGTCCGCCATCTCAGAAAAGGTAATCTTATGGCTCATAGGAATTTCTGTCACATAGGACACGACACCACGTTGCATTTTGCATTTTTATCATACCTTATGATAATGTTTTGTTTCGTCATAATAAAATTATTTTTTTGAGTTCAAAAATTTAATTTGAAATTTTTATAAGAAAAATATTTGTGCGAAAATAAGTTTGTCACTAAATATTTGTTTAATAAAAATTGCAGAACATTTTTTTTAAAACTCAAAAATACATTTTGTTATTTTATGTTAACTGTGCATATGCGTGTTGTTATATATATATATATATACATATGTGATATATGTTGTGTGCGTGTGTATAATATTATATATAGATATGTTAGTAATATGTGTATATTATTATACTTATGAGTGCTTCCTTTACCTAGCTAAAAAGCAGTGGCCGATTGTTTTTATTGTCCATGGCTTTGTTCTTTAGGTTGAGTTTTGTATATTATATATGTATGCATGCATATAGGATTGTTTTTTGTTGGCACTTAATGCTTCTGGCCGATTTGACTCTTGCCATATCTGTTGGTTTTTGGTTTTTGGTTTTGACACCTTGGCTGATTTATGAGCTGGCCGAGATTAGCCCATCTCATACATAAAATATTTGTTGCTTTTTGCTTTGCCAAAAGCTGTTGCCATATGACTTGACCCATGCCTTATATCAGTTGGCCCTGTAGCGTTTTTTTAAAAGATGTTGGCGTGTGTCAGTCCGAAGCTGACCGCCCAGTGTGTCATCAGAAAACTGCCCACGGTTTTTATCAAAATTAAAAATGGTTTTGTTCTAAACGACGACGTCAGGTTACTTTTTACTCCCGCGGTTTCTCTTAAAACCGAAATATGGTTTTCATTATTAAAAACGACGCCGTGTATTTTTATTTTTGGTTTAACGGTAATATTTTAGTGCGTTACAGCTGGCATTAAATCTTTTAAAAACGACACAGTTTTATATAACTGAGTGTTTCTTGATTATGTTAGTGTGTAACAACTTGCACTACACGTGTCACAATTTTAACACACCATTTTGTGTTTCTTTGTGAGCCCTTGGATCTATTTTTATCAGTGGCTGGTGTGTATTCTTTATCAATCCGTGTGAACCTTTTTACACCTATCAGCACACACTTGTGCACTCTATAAATAGAGACATTGTGTCTTCATTTTTTTGAACCCGAGAAAATTCGTTTTTGAGCATAAATTCTGCCAAAATTAATTCTGAGAGAGAGAGACTAAACACCAGTATTTTCGGAGAAATCTTGTGTGTATTCTTTACAAAACATTGCTGAGTCTTCAAGTCGTTTTGTGGATTCAAGAATGCAAGGTTTTTAATCTCAGAAATTCTGCATTTCCAAATCAATTGATTTTTCATTCTGAAAAATCGTTTTGTAAGTCTCTCTATCATTGTTCTTCTTTTCTTGTAATTTCAGATTTTTTATGTGCTAGATCTAAAGTGTTTGTGTTAGTATTGTGATGGAATATATTTTATAAACACTACACACACTAGAACTGGTAGTAATCTTACTTCATTTAAAACACTTTGTTTTAAATTGATTTTTCTGGAAATCTGATTTACACTAAAGTACAACTGACTCTAGGTTTAGAGATTTAAACCTAATATGAGTTGTGAACCGGAACAGAATTACCTGGTACTGGATATATGACTTTGGACTAAACAAATTTATACCTGTGTACTTGACCAAGGACTTGGACTGAAAACAAGAACATACTGGACCTAATCAAGAACCTGATTGTTCAGACTAATTGGAACTTGAACTAAACTGGATTAAATAATTTTAATCTGAAATAGTTATAAACAGGTTGTATTATTTCTGACTGTATGCTTGATATGTTTTATTTCTGTTCAATCTAGAATATATCTGTGTGAACTTGATTACTTGATTGTTTAAGTGATTTTCTGAAATTGTTTGCATCTCATAATCACTCACATATCACTCACTTTGTATTCACGTAGACACATGTCTGTGTAATATCTGAACAAGTCTAGTGTTCGAGATTTAAAGAAAGAGAAAAGAAAGTTTTCAAAATTGTATTCAAAGTCAAGATGACTTGATTTGAATAACACAAGACTTGCAAAGATATAGGTGTTATATATTCTGTTGCATCACACACACTTCACTACAAAGTAAATAATAGGCACTGAGCCAACCTGCGCTTAAAGAAGTTAAAGGGGAGGCTGAGAAGTGAAGAACGCAAAAACAAGTGAGGACAAGTTAAAGAGAGAATAGAATAAGCAACCAGGGTAGATACTTGGTCGTGTGGGGTAATAGCTAGATCATTCTTCTTTAATTGTTAAGTTTGTTGTTTGTAACTCGTTCCTGTTGTTTTATTGTTTTAGTGGAAGTAGTTTAGGTAACTCCTAGAGGAGTTCGTCGTTTTTCCCGGGGAAGGGTTTTTGCGACGTTAAATAAATACCGTGTGTTGTACATTTCTTGCATTTCACCTCACGCGAAAAGGTAGGACTAAATAATTAGAAACTCGCCTAAAAATTGAATCTGTTTTGGACTTTAATTAACTTTGAAAATTAAAATTATTTTCATAAAAGTTAATCAGATTAAGTAAAAGTTTAATTTGGTCCCTCTTGGCATCATTCATATAAACTCGTAGGTTTAAGGTGTTTACTCAACAATAGTTTACTTCCGCATATAAAGTCTTTGCGCACCGACCCGCATTGTCGGGGTCACCTCAGTAGATAATTTTATTTTTGTACACAGTACGATGGAAAATGTATTGTTTGAGAGTAACTATATTTAATATTGATATTATAAAAGTCTGGAGGCACTGAAATAACATTGAACTGTCAGGGGTATACTAGAGTTTAATGATACATAAATGAATAATATGGTGGAGTGTAATCGTGTAAGTTATATATCAAATTACCAGGATAAGGGTTCAGACTATAAAATATAACCCCCAAATTATCGGTTATAGGGGTTTCAAACGTGTAGACATACCATGCAATATCATCCAAAGCATATTATACCATGTAACCCATATTTAGCTAAATTTGGACAAGTTCTACCATGGTATATGTGGCTGGAAAATGGTAACCCATTGTAGTCCACATGGTACATGCCATTGTAACAGTCCTCCTAGTCCCATGTCAGCTAGGGAGGAAGTATGAATCATCTTGGGTTTTGTTAATTTGGTGAAAGCCTAGGGCTTATTTGTAATTATTACCTTTTAGATGGACTAAAGGTATATTTAGTGTGTTTTTAAAATAAACTCATGGATGTTGGGATTATCAATGACAAGACATTATCCTTGACTATCCACCAAGAAACATTTATATTTCAAGTCAGCGTCTTCGTCAGCTTCCATAGGCGCCCGTGCACACCTTCAGAAGCGATATACCACTCTTTTATCTTACATCTTGACCTTCTCGTACTAGCATTTAGGCGAACCAACTGCTTTGATCTTTCATTATTTCTCATTTACTTATAAGCTTACCCCAAAAAACCTACTAAGGACACTCTACCACCTGACCCCATGTTCTGTTGGGTTAATTCTTGGCCTCATTCTATCTCTTAGCTATTTAAAGATAGATTGAGGCTTGGGAATGGGGTGAATTTCCTCTTCAAATCTCTAGCCTGCATTTACCCCTTCTTCTATATGGTTGATCGTTGGCCCCAACCTGTATTCGATCGATGGGACACTGACCCCGTCCATGTATCGTGTTAGAGCACACAGATCTCCTGCCAACTCAGTGCAAAATGCAGCATCCACTAAGTAGGGCTTCCTGGGAAAATGACTTCTGGGTTGCTTAAATGACTATCTATGTTCCTTTCACATCAGCATTGGTACATTAGTGATATGTAGAGGGAAATAGGAAATGTTTGTACATCTACACCCTTCCCATCAAAAGATAGTATAAAGTGGCACTCTCTATAACTTGGAATTTGATGTGTGATATAATATTTCCCATCACAATTCCAATATTTAAATAACTAATGGACTTTGAAGATTGGTTATCATAACAATAATTCACCAATGGCATTGATATGAACCTTTCCTCAGAGATATTAACTGTGTATAAAGAGATAATATCCATAATATTTACGAATGCACCCTCATCCATCAACGCTCTAGCAAAGCTTTCTCCGTTAAAACTTTCCGTGACATACAACAAGATGTTTTATTGGAACCTTACTGGACTATCAACATCTGAGAAAGTTATCTTAGGCATGAACTTCCTTACTAGCCGTTCCATGGGAACATCTCGGTGAGGGAACTATGTATTTCTTCACAATATCCAATATTGCCTGAGTAATCTCTAGTGTTCTTTCCTAGGGCAACCCCACTTGGTTGAATAACCACACGAACTTAGAGGACTGCAACATAACTTGGTACTCCAAGTTGGGTTCCACAACATAACCTGCTACATTATAGAATTCTTCCATATCCGTCACAATTACTTTATCGTAGGCAATTGCTACATTTTCCATCACAATTGTGAAATCTATTAGGGCTGCTTCAAACTCTTCCCCGTCTCTTATTAGTTCCCTGGTACATTCTTCAGCCTCATCATCAAAGGCCACAACCAAATTTGCTCCAGGGACTGCTAGTAAGTTGTTGTTAACATCTCCCTACGTCATTTGTAGCCTTCTAGCTAAAAATAGTTTGTTAATAATCCTCAATTAGGTAAATTAAGAGTTAATTGGCTGACAAATATGCCAATGTACATGGAAATATTTAGGATCATCTTGAACGTCTGGTCTTGGTTCATTTTGGGGAGCATCTTTGAGCATATAGACTAACCCCATGCAACATGGCATTAAAGTAGATGATAGATTCATCCATTATGCAAGTCTACTATGGGGGATCTCCTCTGTCTCTCCTAAACTTCCTTTTATTATCTTTCCCCTATCTTCTTCTAGGTTCCTCTCTCCCATTTCCATAACCCACCCATGGGGATTGGCCTCTTTTTGCCCCAATTTATGGTATAAACATTAAAGGAGTCACGATGGGACTTGGGCGAACGGACAACGAGATATTTCACATTGATTTCAAAAAGACTGCAAGGATGCCTTCATGCAATTCATTTATCAAATGAAAAATATATTAAGTGATATGCCCCAAGTGTAACCTCGTCCAAGAGACACCAACCTCGGCCGATGTTGTGGCCGACATTGGGCATGTCTTGGACATGCGATATCACCCCTCGGCCAGACCAAGGTCGGCCCAGGCCGACACTACCATGAGCCTCTCCAAAGGACCTCATAAGGATCAACAGCACTCGCATATAACTTGAAATGGCAACCTTGTCCATACGTAAGCCGAGCCTGCAGGATGCCACCAGATCAACCTCATATCAGGCAGATCCTGCCCATTGTCTCGGCTAGGATCAGACCGAGACCTCCATGGAGCACTCGGACTGAACAGGTATCAAGACTCACCAACCTCGGCCTCACCAAGGCCGAGGTCATAATACCAGGCACGATGGCCGAGCACCTGCTGGCATCCAGATAAGGACCCGTTGACACAAATCAGTTGTAACAAGATTATTCCCCACACGTGGGGAGAATATTGCATCATCATTCTCTACATGTGACAGTGACAGATGGCACTCCCACATTGGTGAGGTTACCACACACATGCTCATTACATGCATGGGGGGTACATTACACCCCCTAGGTACTATATATAGGGGTCATCCCCTACCTTACAAAAGTATCCCAGTTATTCAACCCTAGCTAAAACTCTGTCTAGATCCACAGTAGAGAGAGAAAGCTTGAGAGATTGTATCCATGGCCATTAGTGCTTTCATTCAGTGATATTACTCACACACTCACAGTGGACGTAGTCCAGATTGGCTGAACCACTTATATACTGGTGTACTCTCCTCTTCTCCTCACTTCATTTTCTTATCTCTTTACATAACTGTGTTGCCATTATTGTTCTTAGATATAGCTTGAAAACACCTTACCTGGTGGTGCTAATTCCAGCATCATCATTTTGGCGCCGTCTGTGGGAACGAGAAGCTATCTCTTCCTCTTTTTCTGCTTAACCTCACCGGAGACTCTGGTGGTGAACCAGGCCTCCCCCTAGCGCGGAGCTGTTTCACCATTGCAAGAGGTCCTGTGAGGTACTAAGCTCACCTGTTACTCAAGCTCTATAGTGTTAACATATGGCACCGGATTTACCACCGCCTCTTCCGTCGTCCGGAGGTGGAGGGCCTAGTTCCAATCAGGCACCCCCTAGTCTGAAATGGCGGAGGTAGCAGCAGCCTTGAGATCTTTAGCTGCAACACAACAAGCCATGCAGGAGCAATTTGCTTAGCTCAGTCAAACTATGATGAGGCCACCTGGAGTCTCACCGGACATGATCACTCCGGCGGCAGTTCAGCCTCATCCTGACACCAGGGGACCACCCCAGGCGCCGATGAAGGACCAGCCTGCACCCCAGCGAAGAAGGGACATTGCTGACCCTAGGCTCTTGCGCCTAGGGAGGCAGGGAAACCCTTGCCCAGATGACAGGTATGATGACCTAGAAGCTGAAGAAGCCCCAGAAGACTGCTGGGAGCCGTATGAGGTGTCAAATAACACTGTACGGCCTCTTAGGCAAAGTCAAGGATGTGTCGGCCGAAGAGGTGAAGAGGACCAACAAAGAGGGTCGGCCTTTGATAGGTTGAGCAGAGGGTCGGCCTTTGAGAGACTGGGCCCGGTGAATGACCTAAGATAGAGGCTGTCGAGGTCAAGGAGCGCAGCAGGCTCTCAGAGAGGGAACAGGCAGGGTCGGCCAGACCAAGGCCGACCCGGTGAAAGAAGAGGCAGGGAACAGGAAGAGGTCAACAGCCAACGTGTCATGGTAGGAGAACCCTCTGTCCATCACAGGGAGGTGGCAGGGGATAACCTCGGCCAAGTTGATGACAGAAGACCCTAGAATGATTCCATCCAACGCCTTGAGGAGAGGAGAGGAGACCTCATTAAAAGTAGGGACCCATTACAAAGGGGTTTCTCAGAGGGCTCCCCATTTGTGGCTAGGATAGTGGGGTTCCCAACCCCAGCTAAGTTCAAGCCTCCTGCAGTGTCTCCCAAGTATGATGGCAGCACTAATCCTGTACACCATATCGAGATGTACCAGTCAGCAGCAGACATTTACTCGATACCTGATGAGATGAAGTGTAGGGCCTTCTCGGGGACCTTGACAGGGGTTGCGCACAGTTGGTTTACCTCCCTTCCGAAGAACTCAATTGAGAACCTCAAAAGCTTGGCTGAGCAGTTCATCCACAACTTCTGCTTTGGGGTGAGGCCTCAAAAGAAGACCACACACCTGCTGTATGTCAAGAAGGCCAAGGGTGACAGCCTAAGAGACTACATAGCAAGATTCAACAAAGAGAAATTAGAAGTGGAGGATTATGAAGAGAAAATAGCCATGACCGCCCTTATAGGAGGCCTCCATAAGGGGAAGCTATTATGGAAACTGGCGGAAGACCCCCCCTAGGTCTATGAAAGAGCTGCTGGCAACCGGAGGGAAAGTAATGAATGCGGAAGAGGCAATGGCCGCCAATTATGAGGAGGAGAACCGCGGTGGCAGTGGGAGGTCACAGACCAAGAAAGAGGGGAAGAAGAGGTCAGGAGATGACAAGTTCGCTCACTATACTCCTCTGACTGTGAGCTGCGAGCACATCCTCAATGAGATTAAGACTGACCGAACTCTGAGATGGCCAGAGAAACTGAAGGCCCCACCACATAAGAGGAACAAAAACCTATAGTGAGAGTTCCATCAGGGTCATGGCCATGTCACGGATAGATGCTTCGCTTTAAAAGATGATATTGAGAAGATGTTAAAGTCTGGAAATCTGAGGAAGTATGTGGATGGTAAGGCTCCAAAGGGTGGAAAAGATGACCCTAAGAAAAGAAGAGATGACAGATGCCGGGGCAATGTCCCTGCCAGAAGAGACGATGATTCGGAAGGAGATGACGAAGATGACTCGGATCTTCCGCCAAAAGATGACAACACCCTGGTGAAGAGGGTCGGTACGATATCCTTTGGTGTTAGAACCATATGTGGGGGATTTACAGGAGGTGGCTCTGAAGTAGCCGATAGGAAGGCTCATGTAGCAGAGGCCAGATCAGTGGCCAAGCCTGAAGTTGTGAATCTAACGTCTTCCGATGCAGTGCAGAAGAGGAAGAATGTAGACATGGACACCCTCGTAGTGGGGTTTTCCATACTCGACTTCAAGGGTATCTTAGCCCCCCATGACGACCCACTGGTCATAACAACAAGGGTGCATGGGTGCGAGGTACGGAGGATCCTCATAGACGGGGGGGAGCTCAGCAGACGTGATTTTCTGGCCTTGCTTCAAGAGCCTAGGTCTTAGCAGAGCAAGGCTGGTGCCTTATCATCACCCATTGATAGGCTTCAGTGGCGAAAAGGTCCACCCCTTGGGCATGTATGAAATGGACGTACGGATGGGTGATGAATGGCCTAAGAGGCTGACCAAGAAGATAAACTTTTTCGTTATGGACGAAAATGTTTTATCGGCCTACAACCTCATCATAGGAAGGGTGGCCCTTAAAGAGTTTGAAGTTGTGCCGTCGACGGTCCATGAGATGCTAAAATTCCCGACTCCTTATAGTGAATGGGAAGTGCAAGGGGACCAGACCACGGCGCGAGAGTGCTACATCAACTCGGCCGAAGAGAGAGAAGCCCATAAGAGGGCAACCACTACTTACAGCATTGACACTCTTGACCCAAGAGACGAAACAAAATGGAAAAAGGGGGAGGCCGCGGAAGAGGTAGAATCCATCGTCCTCAATGAGGGGGAGCCGGAAAAAACCATCCAGGTCGGTAAGGCCCTAGAGCCAGGAATCAAGGAAGAGCTGATAAACTTCCTCAGGAGGAGATAGAGTGTCTTCGCATGGAGTCACGCGGACATGTCTGGCATTGACCCTGAGATGATGAGCCGCAAGCTCAACGTGACCAGAGATGCCAAGCCGATCAAGCAGAGACAAAGAGTCTACTCCAGGTAGAAATACGATGTCATCCGGGAAGAAGTCAAAAAGTTGGAAGAGGTCGAGTTCATAAGAGAGGTTACATATCCGGAGTGGCTCTCAAATGCAGTCATCGTGCCTAAGGCCAATGGGAAGTGGCGAATGTGTGTGGATTTCACTGACCTGAACAGGTCCTACCCAAAAGACAGCTATCCCTTACCTTGGATAGACCAGATGGTGGACGCAACGGCAGGGCACGAGCTCATGAGCTTCTTGGACGCTTATTCAGGCTATAACCAAATCTTCATCGACGCCGAAGACTCTAAGAAGACAGCCTTCATTACTGACAAAGGGACGTACTGCTACAAAGTGATGCCCTTCGGTCTGAAAAATACAGGGACAGCATATCAACATCTTTTCAATAAGATGTTCGAAGATTAGATAGGTAAGACCATGGAGGTGTATGTAGACGATATGCTAATGAAGAGCTTGAAAGCGTGTACTCATGTAGCAGACCTTGAGAAGACCTTCGATGTTATGGACTCGTATAAAATGAAACTCAACCCAGCAAAGTGTGTCTTCGGAGTAGGAGTTGGGAAGTTCCTGGGGTTCATCATTAACCAGAGGGAAATCGAAGCGAACCCTGAGAAAATTAAGGCATTACTTGACATGAAGACTCCTAGGAGTATCAAGGATGTCCAAAGACTTACGGGAAGAGTGGCTGCCCTTAACAGGTTTGTTTCTAGGGAAACGGACAAGTGTCTTCCCTTCTTTAAAGTTCTAAGAAAGGCCTTCCAATGGGACGAAGAGTGTGAAAAAGCCTTCAACCAGCACAAGTCCTACTTAGGGTCTCCCTTATTGCTGTCTCGGCGCATCGCAGGAGAAAGGTTATTTGTGTATCTGGCAGTCTCTGAATCAGCCATCAGCGCGGCCATCATACGGGAAGAGGATGGGATCCAAAGGCCTGTGTACTTCAACAGAAAGGCCCTTCAAGGGTCTGAACAAAATTATCCCCGAATGGAGAAGTTGGCTTATGCCCTAATACATGCCTCAAGAAAAATGAAGCCTTACTTACAAGCTCACTCCATGGTAGTCCTCACTGACTCCCCACTAAGGCAGGTTCTGCAAAAACCTGAGAAGTCCGAAAGATTGATGACCTGGGCCATCGAACTAGGATAATATGATCTTACCTACCAGCCAAGGACAGCCATCAAGGGGCAGGCCCTTGCAGACTTTGTGGCAGAATTCACCTGGGAAGAGGCCGATAGAAGTTTGAAAGAGGCCGAGACAGAGAAAGGCTTAGATGATGGAGAAGAGATGAACCGTAGTGTCTTCCGAAATTCGGAAGAGATGGCACCAAACGTCTTCCGAGATCGGGAAGAGGTCATCTCAGGCAAAACCCAGAGCAGAATAGAAGAGAATGAAGAGGAACGATACCTCTTCAAGAAAGGGTTTATGAGAGAAGGGGTCTTCTCATCAGATACGGACGTCTGGAGCCTCTTCGTTGATGGATCTTCCTGTGATAATGGAAGCGGTGCGGGGCTAATACTCTCGGATCCAGATGGTGCCAACGTTGAATACGCCTTGAGATTCAACTTCCAGGCCTCAAACAACGAGTCCGAGTATGAGGCTATCATAGCAGGTCTCTTATTGGCAACAACTCTTTGAGTAAAGCGACTCCTACTCCATAGCGACTTAAGGTTGGTTGTCAATCAAGTATTGGCACTACTAGAAAAATAATCATTTATGTCAGTCAAAAACTGACATAAATGACCATTTATGTCATTTTAGAATTTTTCAAAACTGACATCTAAAGCTCTGACATAAATGTTCGTAAAACTGACATAAATAAGATCACATTTATGTCATTTTTTAAGAACACACATAAAAACTACGGTGTTCAACATGATTTTAATCACATTTTCATAAACAACTGACATAAATAATATCACATTTATCTCAGTTTTAGTAATTTTATGAGAGTTTTTTCAAAACTGACATAAATGTTGATATAAAAATTAAAAACAATCATTAATCCATCAACAAACCACTATTATTTTGAGGTTAAATCAACCTTTGTAAATAAATAATAACCAATGTCATAAATATCATTAACTTGATATACATCAAGATATTTACAATCAAAAAACATTAATGTGAGCTACATCAGATCCAAAAACTAGCTAGTGCATGAGCTACGTGATGATATTCAAAAACTAGCTAACTTCTAGTTATCTACGTGATAATATCCTAAAAATAGTGATGATACATAACAATATCCAAAAACTAGCGTTGCGAACTACATCATAAGATCAACAATCCAAAATAATACTCAAGCTAGGACGTTGTCGAACGTAATACTCAGTCAAGTTTGTTCTCGACGTTATCCGACCCAATCCAACCCAGAATGAGTAACCCTGCAATCAAATATAATCAACATAGTTTTCATCAAAACACGACCATCTCAACAAATTGTCATTATGAGATAACAAAATATAGTTATTTGGAAGTACCTAATATATACAATCCGTAATGAATTCAATGAACTCCATTTGAACTTCATTTAGCTCATGCAACGTGTATGTCGCTTTATCGGGAAATCTTCTCATCTAAAAAATTAAAGATAGAATTGAATTTATTATTATGGTATATAATAGTTAATAACTAAACAATATTTTATATAATATGATAAAAAGAGAAAACAGTGGTAACATACCTTTGTTTCAAAATGTATGGAAAGATCCTCCACGAAGTAGTTCAAGAACTTCAACACAAAATATCTGCAATGAAGAGTACCATTTCCATGCATTAGGCACTAGTTAACACAACATTATTACCGAACAAATAATAAAAGAGTACAAGTCGAAAATATTTTTTATACAACACAAATAATAGTAAAAACTTTGAAAATTACAACACAAACAATTGTAGGAGACCAAGCACAAATCGATAAATAAATACTACATTTTATGATTATATTAATTACTCACTACTTCTCATGTCCAAGCCTCAAAATGTATGGAAGGATCCTCCACGAAGTACTTCATGAACTTCAACACAAAATATCCGCAATGAAGAGTACCATTTCCTTGCATTGGGCACTAGTTAACACAAAACATTATTACTGAACAAATAATAAAAGAGTACAAATCGAAAAGATTTTTTATGCAACAAAAAAAATAGTAAAAACTTTGAAAATTACAATACAAACAATTGTAGGAGACCAAGCACAAATCGATAAATAGATACTACATTTTATGATTATATAAATTACTCACTACTTCTCATGTCCAAGCCTTGAAGACTCTTTTATTGTCTTATTTCTTATACTAAACCTCTTTTCTATTTTTCTATCGATTATACTTTTTTCACGTTTTGAAAGAAAGTGGTATCTTGATATTGAAGTAGGTGTGCCTTCTAACCCCTATGGTAAATATTAATGAATACTACGTAACTTTTTGACCTTATATCAGTGTCTTATATTATAACATGACAATGGTTTGCTATATCTATCACAGAGCAACAACAGATCGACTCAGGATTAGGTACATGCAGTGTTTGCCTAGAGTTGTAAGAATTACATTTTATGCATTTGAGAGCAACAATGTTGAAATTTACCCCAAATGTTTCCCCCGGGCATCGCAAATGATTCAAACCTAGACGATTACAACAGTGAATTGTTAGTAAATAGCTTAATTACTAAGTTATATGGAATCATAAATTGGTTAATACATTGATCTTTCTTACACTCTTATTTTGGTACAATTGAGGCGTCGGCATCAAACAACCTGGATTTACATTATTAAAATGGATTAGCCAAGGTGTGTGAAATAACAGCTATATATAACTGACAATTATATATAGCTGTTATATATAACATATTTAAATAAGGAAAATCATTACCTATTGTTTGGAAAAAGTTGGGAGACTTTGTTGAAGTCAAACTCAATTCATCGGATCCAAACGAATCAGATCGAACCACCAATAGTGGATCTTCTTTAGCCTCTGATGATTTTGAATCGAATCTGAGTAAAAAATGGGCAGAAGGGTGGTCATCGGCACTCGATCTGAAATCCACACTTGATAAAAAAGCACCAACAAATATGAGATAGAACAAAAAGTTAAATACTCAGCACAACTACTTTTTAAAACTAATGACAGTGTTGATTATGACTCTACTAAAATAAGTTAATATATGGTAGGCCCATGTATCATGTAGATTTTTATATACAACTGCTGTTATATATGGTAGGCCCATAAGTTGTAGTTACTTGATCTCGTTATAGGTATTCAAGGATTAATGATCGAAAGAAAATGCCAGCTCTAGAGACAGGTAGGATCTTTTCAAAGAGGTTATACTCGTCTCTTCTTAGTTTGTGGCATAGTTAAAGCTGAGTTCAACGCGACAAATCCTGCCCATGGTGAATTTTTGGGACAATACTCTTTGATGGCCTTTACATTTTAATAGATTTATTACAAGTTTTATTGAGAAAGTAATTCACTATTGAATAAACAAGTAGAACATTATAAGAACTGAACCTCAATATAGGTGTGCCAAAACTACGTGACCAGCTTCAAGTATATTCTTTTCACAAGATACCGGTTACATAAATAACATCATGACGACTAATGTAACATTATTTGTATTTCAATCATTTTATTTGAATAAAAGGATTCGACTACCTACAATATATGGGACTTGGTACTCTTCAACATGGTCAAGAGTTCAAACTTAGAGTTGCCCAACCAACTAAACAAGATGGCCATGTCCATGCCCTGTACCATTATAGGCACAGCTGTTACATATGGACAACCCCTTGAAAACTCCATTTTCGTAGATTATTTCACCTTCTTTATGCAGGTCTTGAACTTCTCATGACATTTCACGTTAGTCAAGCCTGTAAAAAAATCATGAATGCTAGTCAAAGATGGAGCAAAAGAAACATCAAATCAAGCCAAATGAGTTCTCAATACAAACATTAGTAAAAAATTATACTAGACATAATTTTTTTCTTTTTTAAGCAAGAGTTCATTGATAAGGAAAACGGAAGCTACCAAAAAAAGAGTGTACATATACAAAACCCAGGCATGTCCTCATGCTCTCCTAACAGAGTTGGCCCTGGGTATAACCTAACTAGGTTTCCATTTATGGCTATTGATTTTAAAGGCACCATAATTTTTAAGCTCTTATATTCCAATTATGAAAACTC
Organism: Sambucus nigra; assembly: GCA_949130495.1. Lineage (NCBI taxonomy): Eukaryota > Viridiplantae > Streptophyta > Magnoliopsida > Dipsacales > Adoxaceae > Sambucus > Sambucus nigra. The sequence continues at coordinate 354,244,844 of OX422212.1, forward strand.
ACCTGAATATTAGCATTCAAAAATAACACACTAAATAGGAGTTTGGAATATACAATCCATTGAATTCAACCAAAAAGAGAGCTCCACTTCCAATTCATCTCACTTAACAATCAAAGTAGACCTAAAAAAATCTTGCCAAAAGTATGCATAGTACATAAGAATCAAATATGCACTCTGTTTTAAATCAAATCAAGTAGTTCAGCTTGAGAGCAAACCCCCTTATTCATGTGTGATTGAAGGGGGGTCACCATGTCAACTAAATGTAGTGCATATTTGTCATTTAAATTTATCAAATATCTATAAAGTATTCGAAAAATTACATGTAGTGAGAATTCAAATCAACCTTTTTTTGACAAGTAGTGTCTACAATTTCTTTTACCATTAACTTAACATGAAATTCAGATTCTAAATGCTGAAAAACAAACACCACCGAAAACATATAGCCAGATGACCACAATAATAATAGTAAAAAAAGAATATACAAGACAAGCAACCAACATGAACAGAGAGTAATTAAATGTATTGAATCAGCCAAACCATTTATTTCCAACTTCATCCTTAAGGACTTATAGACAATCCATTGTTGCTTTGGTTAGTAGACTGTTTAATGTTATGAGTTATTCTTTCAACACTGCATAAAATAGTGGATTATTTGTCCAAGTCATACTTTACCAGTTTTTCAGTTCGGGGTAGTCTCCAACAGTCAATTCATTTAAGATTGAGGCCATTATATGCATCATTTTTAAATCGTTTTAAACTAAGACACTAAATGCACACATATGATTATATAACAGTTATATATATATATAGTCTCAACATACAGATCATATAAGTAAATTGAAAGAAAAAAGGAATGATATGTGATTAAAAAGGGAATGTTATATGATTAAAATCATCCAAAGTTGATACTCAATCAATACAAAAACAATTTCATTTCAGCATGTTCTAAAGACATGAGAACTGACTTGACTTCTTAGAATTGCACTAATCGATGTAAAATAAGATGGACCAACTGATTTAAAATAGAAAAATTAGTTATTTTGTTGTTAGCGCGGATGGTCGATGGATTGCTTCATATACCACAGAACAAAACCTGCGACCAACAATCTGCATCAGGCATACAAATGCTTCAACTAAGTCAGCTTCAGGAAATTCAAGAATCTTTTAGACTTACATTTTTTAACTGTTTGCTGGATTTGCTGGTCATTTGGAGCAGATTGGAGGTGATCTTGGAGAGAATAGATTAAGTAAAGAAAGTCCACATTTCCAAAATGGATATTCTCTTGATCCACTAGAAATGTCATTCGATCCTTTCCTAGAAAGTGTAGTCGATCCACATCAATAACTATTGATGGTCTTGAGTAATATTGGGTATTGCAATGATGAACTTTCTCGGGAATTGTACAACAAATACAAAGTAATATTGCTGCAGTCTAAGGGAAAAGATGAAGAGGACAGCGATGTGCAAGATTTGGTTATGTCTTTCTCCGGGCTTGAAGAGAAGGTCCTTGCACAGTACACCGTTCCAAAGGAAAATTTTATTAAAAAAACATCAGTGAACTACTTGTTAGATGATGGAGTTCAATGGAGAGGGCGTGATGCAGCTGTGGAGTTATTGCACACTCAAGTCATCACCACCGACCAACACGTGGAATCCACGATGTTCTTGCTGATGACAGACATCATGGGATTTTCAGTTTTTTATAACGCTTGATGTAAAGCTTGAAAGCGTTCATATAAGGAATCAAAACACCATCCTTGACGTACCTTACCCCCAGGGGTATTCATCTCCTTAGAGTATATAGGTAAGAGAGATTGAAGATAGACATTTATCATAATTAATGAGCCTTTTGTAAGTGTTTTTATTGAATAATTTTTTAGCAGTGATGTCTTATAAAAATAAAAATAAAAAATAAAAAAGTATGGACAAATAGTTTGACCACTTAAATTCGTGATAGTTTAATCTATCCGAAGCACATCAGCTTGTTGACTACAACTCCCAAGCACCAAGTAAGGCAATATAAACACGCCATGAACAGGGTGAACACGAGAGGCAGGGTCAAGAGGATCCAAATTGTCCACAATGGAAAGGAAAACAAGCAAAAGGAAATGAAACCAAGTATTGTAACGAATGGTAGGGCAGCTGCACTAGATATTTCCCACTTCTCACTAGACTTGTGGAAACCCCATACTAACATACTTTCATACAAGAAGAATAGGGCATTCAAACTGACACCGATCATCCCAAGGTATAGAGGTATTCTTGGAATGCCTCTGCCTCATCCCCACTCGACACATATCCTCCCTGGTTGTGCCTCTACCTCATGCATCAGTATCCACGCACCGCAACTGGTGACCCACCAGACATATTCAAACTATCCCTAATAATTAATCTATCAACCTCGGTCTACAAACACTCAAACCATTGGAAAAATGAAATTAGATCATCTTCACTCTCAGCGTGACTTAATCAGACCACATGATGACCCTGTGACGATTGAAGTAATCATATCCTGTGGGGTTATCGAAAACATCAAGTGGTAGTTTCTTGGGGTTTTGTTTTTCTATATATAGTAGTAGCAGTTTCTATTTTCCTATTTTCACATACTTATTACTTGAAAACAAGGTTACTAACACATATTTACAAAGTATGGCCCGCGACAGTATTTATTACTGTTATTATTATGATTATTATTACTATTATTATAAATAAATAAACTAAAAAGTAACTAGAGTCCTTCATCTATAGATAATATTAGATATACATAAACTCTAGCTAAAAGTTTAAAATAAAAACTAATGCCTAAAGTTAAACAAAGATATAATAACAAAATATATAAAAGGGGAAAAGACATCTTTCCCCCTCTCCTGTTGGGTGACACCCCTAAGGGAAGCCCTTGCACATCAAATACGTTTCTATCATACACGGTGTATCACAAACTAACAACCCCATGCCAAAGAGTGAACAACAAACCACATATCGTAGAAATTTTTGAAGTACATAAGTAGCCTTATAGAAATGGGGGCAAATAAATGGTTCAGGAGTTATCACAAGCAAAGGAAATGAAGCTACAAGAAGGGTGTGGTATCATTGAGAAGACCAAACAATATAACACTTGTCTCAGAAAATAGTGAAATATACTCGAATAATTACTACTTCTTCAATGTTTAATGTTTTGATAGAACTTACTTTCGTGCGATCCGCGCCGACACCCAAATCAATAGCATAATCCTGAAAGAATATCAAATATATCTGCTTATGCAGAATTATATTTAAAAAGGTCAGCACAAACTCTTTGATAATTTCTGATAAGGATTGACATGCAAGCAGCAACAAAAGATAAAACATAAGGATATTTCTGTATCTTATGAGGTAACACCTCACGGAAGTGGATCATATAAATCTAAATGGATATGTTTACAATTTCAGAAAAAGGTGTAAGGTATATGTAGTACTTATATGCGGATATTGTTTCCATAGTCTCTCAAGAGTGCAAAATTATCCTACCCCTTGGGTGTGAGAGAAATCTTGTGCTTTTTGATTTCAATCACAGTTTTTGTTGCAGATAATAAAAGAAGAATTAATGGATGAATTATTGAGTGTTTATCGATAGGCCAATAACAAAAAAGAAAGTATATTATATGTACAACATCATCAGCTAAATTGGACTAATTGAGCTACAAAAAACTGCCCATTTGGGCTATACTTTAATCACAAAGTAGAGATAGGATAATAACAAACTTCTATCTGAGCAGCCTATGTCATAAAATCTGTTGTAGGGGAAATGGTCACAGAACATGGTACGGTATACGATACAGAATAGGGAAGCCTAGTGTCTTTTATTTGAGTTTTTATTTTAATTGAAATCATAATGTTTACCATAGTTGTTTATATTGTACGATATACGATATAACACAAAAAATATATGTATCCCATAGATGTAACGCACGTAGCACTGAGTCGTAGATGTACAGTATGGTATGCATAACTTCAAAAGCCATAACAATGCATTTTTTAAAAATTCTTCAATTTATTACTGTATTCTTTACGTTTTGAACGATATCTTGCTATATGATATATGAGATACACTCAATCATAACGCTGTTGTGTTTTATATTCGTGTTAGATGGTTCAAAGGATAGGCTGCATTATAATTGTACCTTGACATTATAAATGCAGCAACCTTAACAACATTATTTCGTTTTTAAATAATTCGAATTAGCCAAAATGTAAAACGAAAGTAGTTCAGAATAATATTCCCAATAAGTTGCACGAGCCAAATTTTAAAATACAATCAAGAATGATGATTGTACTATACAGTTATAGAATTCATGCAGTTACAAAATAATTACTACACAGTGGATGCAATTCCAATTTAAAGTGAACAGAATTCATGCAGTTCCAATTTAAAGTGAACATAATTCATGCTATTACAGAATTCATGAACTTTTAAATATATTTTCTTGCATTGTGGATGTATAGTAGTAGGTTTCCTTCACATTAGTTGTATTCCAAAAGAAGTACTACAAGTATTCATGAAACTTACAAAGGGATTTGCAATGGTTTTAAACCGTCATAATTCATGCAGTTACAAACGGTTGCAGATCCTAATTCGCAATGGTTCAAACTATTCCCATATTAATTAGTTATCAATCACGTCTTCTTGTTTTTGGCACTTTAAGATATAAGGATTCTAACCAAGGTATACACTATAGCCATAATTAATTTATGATCATTAGGGATTCCAAAGTAGTCTTCATCCCTGTAGGTCTCAAGGAGTAGAGAAATAAATTGATAAAAGAGGACGCTAATTGGTGAGTGTTTCAAATAACATAAGATACATTTCACCGTTGGCCAATGTGCGGTAGTAGGTTAATGCATATACTGATATACATGATTCACATCAAAAGCAATATCTCGCCGAGTGAAATTAAGAACATAATAGCATAAAGAATCTATGTTGTGCCAACTGGTAGTATGGTAGTATGCTTTACAACTAACCTAAAGAATCTCTTCATTATTCATTATATGAGCATTTTCTTATGTAGAAGAAAATTCTACAAGTCTTATGTAAATTTCCATATCTCCCAAGTCCTTGTGTAAATGCACCAACAACTTAGGTATGAAAGGACGTATTACCATTTCCAACTACTTTCGATGTCCATCTATTGTTCAAAAGATCAAACATAATTTTCCGTTGGTGTACGTAGAGTAGAATATATATATATATATATATATATATATATATATATATATATATATATATATATATGTGTGTGTGTGTGTGTGTGTGTGTGTGTGTGTGTGTGTGTGAGTGAGTGTGTGCGTGTGCGTGTGTGTGTATGTGTATGTTTTTGTACACACACACACACACACGTGGTGAATAATTTAATTTTACTTTTCCAAACACTACACAAATTTGATTTAAACGAATTCAAATGAATTCATTGACAAATTGACCAATTTATATAATTAAAAAGGGCCCTAAGTCAACTGATTAAATATTTTCGAAACAATAATTCCCAATTTCAAAACTATCTGACAATAACATTTCTTCAAATATCACCTCAATTAATAGATTATGCCAACTTAACAACCCTTCACCCATTATTTACTGGTATACATAAATGGTACAAATCTATATATAGACTTAGCATTACGATGAAACCACATTCTGCAATATTGAAAAAATTGAAACAAAGTAGAGAAAACACAAAATGAAACATAACCCAACTTTAAAATAGCAAAAGACACACATATCAACAAGAAATTTAAATAATACATCACTACTAACCAGAGATCAAACACAGTTGAGAGTTGAGATGATTGAGCTTTATCTGCAGTCAGAGATGAAACTTTGTGAGTAAGATAGTATAAATTGGGGTAAAATTTCTTTACAAAAATATACTAGAAATAAAATTTCATTCAGGTGTGATTTCTTTGGAAACCCTAGAAAAACATGTGGTATAAATCGAACCCTAAAAATTAGTCTAAAGGAGAAATCGATTTTACTCGCAAATGGTAGGTGATGATATCGTCTGAGATCGTGAGGGTTGTTCTTTGGAGAACACGAAAGAGACAGATTGTTGTTCTGATTTGAGAGAGATGGTGAGCGTTGCTTTGGGAATAATGAGAGAGAGTATAATGCATTTGGAGTACAAAGCCATTTCGACGAAGAGGCGGGAATGAAAATAGGATCCCACTTTTTTTCCAATTATCTTAATTCTAAGTAAAATCTAATATAACCAACGACTCAAAAAGGGAATATATATGTGTTATTTGTGCAGAATATGAGATAAATGGTTCTTTTTTTATTTCAATTTTACTCACAATTGAGATAAAAATGCTAAATTGACATAAATGTATCCAACAAAAACTTATTTATGTCATTTTATATTTATGAATGATAACTACCATTGTCGAATAAACATCAAATAAAATAATCGATTGATATGTCCAAATCTAAAACTATATGGACTGAAAGACCCACATGCGTGGATGTAAAGCTGAACATTGAATGCACTAGATAAAAAATCCAAAAGATCTTGTAAATAGAGAACCGACAAAGAAATGTAAGGTCCCCTAATAAGAGATCCAATCAAACAATTAGATAAATATTAGAACCGGCTCATTCAGAAGTGAATGAATCCTAGAAAAACATGGATCAAATAATTGTAATCCATCAAGGAATACATGAATCACATTGGGTTAATCCCAAAGATAATGGGATTAACCATAAGACAGGAAACATACGGCCAAGCCTAGGATGAACCTATTATCTCCTTAATATCGCCTCTCTATCTGACTATAAATCCCCGATATCAAATAAAGAAGCACAACTCACCCTTTGAGCCAAGATAATTTGATCAAAGTTATCATGCGAATCTACTGATTCATGAAATCTGTCATATTCCATCATAGTCTTCCTCCTCAATGTAAATTTCATTCATTGCGCCATTCACAATAGACACATTGATGGCTTTACAAGCTGGAGGTGACCAGCCTGAAATTAATAAAAAAAAAAATCAATAAGAGAGAAACAACCTTTATACACAATGCTGACATACAAGGGAAAAATGATATCTTGCAAACATAACTTAATATGCTTCATTAGCTTATCAAGACGATATCTTCCATACCACATTTCATTATAAAAAAATCTTGGCCACCTAATAAAAAAAGTGGGGGAAAATAAGGATTTAAAATATTATTTTTACCTTCTAGGAATGGTGCAAAAGATTTAGGACATCATGATTTTATGACCTCCAAATCGTAAAAAATTACTAGTGAGCCATCAACAATAATACCAAACTATAGCTTCACTCCGCCATTTGAACCCTGCAACCATATGAAATCATTGACAGTCTTAAAAGATGTTATAACTAATATTATTGATTACATGGATACCCAACCACATGAGTTTCAACTGTACATTCATAGTTTATATCATTCATCAATTTGACTGAATCAAAATCGAAGTAGTAGTAAATATCTAAAATTAATTTCATTTGAGCATAGTCTAGGTGCCAAAATTAAACATACTTAACTTGACCTTAAGAAAAACACACTAGTGATGCGAAGATATTTCCCTCTATAATATCATAAAAACAAAAGCAAAGGTTCCTTCCAGATCCTTAATAACTCGATTAGCTGGATAGGGCCCCCGATCATAAAGCAAACTATATAGTCTCATTCATCACCTTTGATATACCATATCATCTAAAAATTATCAATACTATTTTAAGAGTGAAAACACATTAAACTTGGTACAAGATACTAACTCACAAAATTCCAAATCTAAAATATTCACAAGACATGACATTAAAATAGCAAACTTTTCTTATATTTTTCTATTAATATAACCCCCATGAAGTTGTCATTATTAATGTGTATTGTCATGGGCAGATTATGTTGGGTAATTTTGTGAAACACATAAACCACATAAGCATTTCTGAAATTTTAGAAGGTTATATAGATGTATATCACATTCTTTTCAATCAATTCAATAAGTAAAAATCGTAATGCAATCATCCATATGAATTTTGAATAAGATTTCCATAACTTATATTATTTCTCTGTATGAAATTATAGACGTAGATAAAGAAAAACAGAAAAGCACACAAATCGAGCTATATTCATTACTAATATTAACATAATCGAAGAAAATCCCTAGTGTTAATGCAAGCTCAAGTAGACATAAATAAATCAGACAATTCGATTTGTAGATCACCCTAGTAACAATAAAACTTGAACAAATAAAGGGATATCCTATAATAGAACATTCATAAATATAAACCCTAACAAAGTTGAAGAATGAACATATGTAGTTTGATTTTCTAACCTCAGTAGGCTTCTATGGAGACTGGGAGAAAACCTCAGCCCCCGTTGGGTCTAGATTATAATCATAAACTGATTTGTAGAGTCAGTCAATAGGTTGGGGAGATAGCGAACGCAAGAAAGGAAAGAAAGTAGGAGAGTTGATGAGTGAGAAAGGTGAGGAAAGGGTTAAGAGACCCACTTCTTCACTCAATTTTTCGTGCGGCGGGAACGAGCGCGCCTCTAATTTTTCCACTTTTCTCTCAGTTTTGGATTTGAGAGGGACAAACGTATAAGAGATAAATCGCAGTTATAAGAAAATGTGGCATAAATAATTCTTTTATTATAACAAATTTATTATAACTGAGATAAAATATAACTATTAAATTAAAGCTTATGTCATTTAAACGTTAATTGACATAACGTTAATTTTAAAATTGACATAAATGACTATTTTTCTTGTAGTGTGGGGATATACGAGGCCAAAGACGAAAGGATGGCCAAGTACTTAAAAAAGGTAAGAAGCTTGTTAGAATATTTTGAAGAAGCAAAACTGAAGAGAGTGCCTCGACTGAGCAGCAATCACACAGATGCATTGGCAAGGCTGGCCTCAGCAATGAAGACAGATATGGGAAGGACCATTCCAATTGAGGTCTTAGGAAAGGCAACCATCGAGGAGGACGAGGTATGTAGCCCTTGTCACAATGTGAACCTAGGAGACTCATGGATCGACCCGCTCGTCAGATACCTAAGAGAGGGAGAGCTGCCTGAGTCCAAGCTAGAAAGGAGAAAGTTGAGATATAGGGCTGCCAAGTTCTCAATGGTAGGAGACGTCTTGTACAAAAAGGGGTTTCTATTGCCTCTCCTCAGATATGTGCATCCCATGGAAGTACCCCGGGTCTTACAGGAGGTTCATGAGGGTTCTTGCTCTTGCCACATAGGGGGAAGGCCCTTAGCCAAGAGGATCATCACTCAGGGATACTGGTGGCCTACCTTGTCCAAGGACACTGCAGACTATGTGAAGAGGTGCGACAAATGTCAAAGGTTCGCCACTATCCCTCATCAACCCCATCAACCTATGACGTCAATCTCTTCTCCATGGCCATTTACGGTATGGGGAATTGACTTAGTAGGACCCTTGCCAAGAGCTGTCAACAACTATAGATTCTTGATAATTGCCATTGACTACTTCTCAAAGTGGGTGGAGGCAGAGCCGATGATAACAATCACAGAGCAGAAGACCTTCCAGTTCATTTGGAGGAACATCATATGCAGATATGGCCTCACAAACACTCTCATCTCGGATAAAGGGACCCAGTTCAAGAACTCCTCCTTAGAAAAGTATTGCTTAAGAGTGGGGATTAAGCAGTTCTTCTCATCTCCTGGTCGACCTCAAGCAAATGGTCAGACCGAGGTCACAAACAGAACTATCTTGGACGGAATCAAGAAGAGGTTAGAAGATGCGAAGGGGAGATGGACTGAAGAGGTCTACGTTGTGTTATGGGCCTACAGAACCACGATAAGGACACCAACAGAAGAAACCCCATTCATGCTGGCACATGGCTCAGAGGCCGTCATACCAACGGAAGTAGCACTCCCAACTCATCGAATTCCGACCTACGACCCTAACAGCAATGGGGAAGAGAGGAGGCTATACCTGGATCCTATCGAAGAAAGAAGAGAAGACGCAGAGGTCAGAAAAGCAGCCTACCAGCAGAGGGCAGAAAAATTTTATGACCAGAGGGTAAAGTCAAGACCCATTGCAGTGGGAGACCTAGTGCTAAAGAAGACCCTACAGAAAGCAAATAAGCTACACCCAAACTGGCATGGCTCCTACAAAGTAACAGAAGAGGTTGTGCCTGGCACTTACAGGCTAGAAAACCTAGAAGGAGAACCTTTCACTAACCCATGGAATGCTGACCACCTAAAGAAATATTACATATGATGTTGCATAGAATTTTATGTAAATGTGCCATCTTATTGAGAAGAGGTTATTAATAAAGATCAGTTTCCATGACAGTGCTTGCTTCATTCTTAGATCAGAGATATATTATGGGGATAACATCTTAAGTGATGACCTCAGACCCTCATAACACCATTTAGTGGTGACGAGGTCTGAGCTCAGACACCATAATGAGATGACCTCAGAACCTTAACATCATTAATTTGGTGAAATATATTATGGGGATAACATCTTAGGTGATGACCTCAGACCCTCATAACACCATTCAGTGGTGACGAGGTCTGAGCTCAGACACCATAATGAGATGACCTCAGACCATTAACATCATTAATTTGGTGAAAACTTATTATGGGGGTAACATCTTAGGTGATGGCCTCCGACCCTCATAACACCATTCAGTGGTGACGAGATCTGAGATCAGACACCATAATGAGATGACCTCAGACCCTTAACATCATTAATTTGGTGAAATTTATTATGAGGATAACGTCTTAGGTGATGACCTCAGACCCTCATAACACCATTCAGTGGTGATGAGGTCTGAGATCAGACACCATAATGAGATGACCTCAGACCCTTAACATCATTAATTTGGTGAAATTTATTATGAGGATAACATCTTAGGTGATGACCTCAGACCCTCATAACACCATTCAGTGGTGACGAGGTCTGAGATCAGACACCATAATGAGATGACCTCAGACCCTTAACATCATTAATTTGGTGAAATATATTATGAGGATAACATCTTAGGTGATGACCTCAGACCCTCATAACACCATTCAGTGGTGACGAGGTCTGAGCTCAGACACCATAATTGTAATACCCCGTATTTTTATGCTATAATTAATTTGGGGATTTATTTAATAAAAATCCGGAAAGTAATTATGTTATAATTATTAACGTGACATGAGTTAGTAATAATATGAAATTGTTGAATATTACTTAGGAGCATAGTAATATATGGTAAATGTCACGAGTGAATGAAAATGACAATTTTGGTAATTTTAGTCGGGACGCGCCCGTGTCGCGTCGGGACTAATTATTGAGATATAAAAGTAAATATTTTATGAGTTGTCCGTATGGTCGTTTTGAGTGCGCCAACGCGTCCGGAAGGGTCGAGATAGTCAGAAAAGTGTACCCGGAGGTTTAGTTTGGGTCTCGGGATGTTTTTAGGCTTAATTAGTGACCCGGGAGGGCGTTTTGGTCATTTTACAAACTAGGGTAATTAAACCCACGAATTTCAGCCATCCTTAGCAGCCATTTAAGTCAGCCTTTTAGGGTTAGATCATTCAGAACCGTAAGACGGCTAGTGGAGAAGAGAGGAGAGACCTTGCTAGGTGATTCAAGGCCAAAAACACCACCTTTTGCACCACCGTCACCACCAACGCGTAGATCGCGAGGAGGAGAACGCAACCACACCAATATCAGCAGGAAACCAGACCTCTGAAATTCCAGGCAAGTGTTTAACTTGCGTATTTTCATTGGTGCAATAATCATGTTAGTGTAGGAATGATTAGGAGTATAATTTATGGAAGAAAACCCCACTTTGTGATAGGAATTTGCATGTAGACAAGATTAAAATTATATTCTGGAAGTCTTATGTAATGTAGATGATAAACCTACAAATTTTTGATGTTATTGTAGAAGAAAATTCTGGAGAAAACAGATTAGAACAAAAGATTAAGAAAACTTAGGGTTCTTGATGATTAGATGAGATTTTAGGTTGTTTAATCATGTTTAATGATGGTTATATGCATGCTTAACGTTAGAAACATCTGGAAATATATTACCATGATTGTAGTATAAGTTTTGGGATGATTAGTGTTGGAAATTATGGATTGGAATGAAGAATATTAGTTAAACCCGTAACTGCACTTCTGCAGAAATCGAAATACCTGTTTTATCGATCGATCGACCCTATAGCGTCGATCGATCGAAGGTTCGATCGATCGAACCCCAGTAGTCGATCGATCGACCCTTCCTGGCAGCCTATTATTTCCCTTGTTTAATTAGTTGAATTAATTTATCATGAAAGAATTCTTGGGCATTTCAAATAAAATGTTTTGGGATATAAGAGAGACCAGTAGGACATATGATTAAGTGTTGAGAACTTTATTATGAAATGATAATTGGGTTTAAGGAATAGTTAATTAAGGAACGACGAACTACGTATTTCAAATGAGAGAATTCAACGAATACCTACGTTAGTGAATAGACGTCTACCTACTGAATATATTACTTGGATGGATAGAACCCACGAGTGTCCCATAACTAGTGAGAAAACCCCTTAGAATTAAGGTTAGAGGCGAAACCTTATACGTTATACTAATAAGGTGAAATTTAGGACAAAGGTTGTAATTATGGGTAATGAGAGTGACCTATATTAATATGATAAAATTGGTATATTTATATGAATGTGTGTACATATGTTATATACATGTGAAAAACGTACCCGCGCTACTTGCTATCCCTGAGGTTACCGCGCTGGGACGATCGTATCATGTGTTGCTTTATGGGGATATTGAATCGTACCCTAGAAGATAGAGATCCTAGGTACGGGCTATTAAATTGATAGTCGGACGGTCCTAAGAGACGTGTGGGTATGTACTGACCTCTTGGACTTGGAATCTATGCTTCGCCTCAACGTTGTTTTGTATATGTTAATACAGTTCGAGAGTGATTCCGAACTTGTATTTCCCTTTATGTGAGCGATACGGGAATTGGATAGCAGAGTATGCCCGCACCATAGTTTAGTTGGGGTGCCATTATATATATATATTTATTCGAGTAGTTAATATATATAAGGTTATAAACTTTGAACTGCCTACTGTGATTTGATAAGTAGAACATGGTTGTTGATTCAAATTATTAAATACTTGCTTTTTGAAAAAAAATGAAAAGGCACGGGGAAATCTTATAATTTAATGAAGCTAAAACGAGAGGAATACTACAAATTGAAAGTAACCTTTTTATAACATTGTCATCGTTCAGTTTTGAAAACATATGAGTAAGTTAAGATAAACGAACCATTGGGAAGGTTAGTACGATAGGAGTGCACATTAGAAGAGAGGTGAGTAATTCTCAAGAGAGAGACGAACTAATATGATGTTGCATTGGCTTGTATCAATTTAAATACTTGCTTAACGTATCTTAAAATCAAACACACTTTCGGGCCCTGACCCGTTTCCTTTTCTCTCTCTCTCTTGTGTATATATATGTATATTTTCAGGTGCCCAGCCATAGGGGCGTCTTGCTTAGGATTCTTTGAGAAGAACGAGCTGCAGCTTAGGTGGGAGTTGCAGGTCCCTTGAGTAGACGACTTCCGACATTGACTCCACTCTCATTACTCTCATTTATGGGGCACGTGTCGCCCTTTTCATCATTTCATTTATTGTTGGAGATTTTTATATTTCAGTTATTCCAGTATTGTTTATGGGATTTGTTTCAGGATGGTTTATGATTTTAGTTTTATATTATTGACATTCGTTTGGTGAATGTATGGTTTTATTTAAATTTTGTGGTATGATTCTCTATTGTAGAAATGTTGTTTTGAATTAATAAAAATCTTTTCTTTAATTAAAATTTCGAAGTTCGTATAAAAAAAATGTTTTTTGACACTTAGCTTAATTATTTAGGGTGTTAAATTGGAAAAATTATTTTTATCGACAGTGATGCTGAGAATGAACCAACTGTTTACCTTGATTTAATTTAATAAAGGAGTGATCGCCCGGTATTTAATTAGGCGGGGTGTCACAGGTGGTATCAGAGCATCAGGTTCTAGTGTCCATTGGATCTGTACGGCTTATTTCTCTTTCAGCTTTGCTTGCCATAGAGCCCTATTTTTAGGACTGTTGTATTCTTGCTTTTACGTTTAAGTCTTCAGCTATTCGAGATTTGTTGATAACTGTAGACTAATAAACTTGTTCACGTTTCAGATGACTCCGAGACGTGCTCCGAAAGATAGGCGTGCCCAAGCCGACCAGCCAGCAGCTCCGGCACCAAGCACTATGAATGCGAATGAGGTAGCCGCCATCGTTGCTCAGGCGGTAAATGCCGCGATAGCGGTGATTCAGCAGGCTCCACCACAGGTCCAGGCAGTGACGCCAGTACCAGCACCGCTTCCATCTGCATGGGAGAGGGTTCGGGATGCTTTTCAGAAAGCACATCCCCCTGAGTTTTCTGGTAGCTCCGATATTATTACTGTCAGCCAATGGAAGAAGGACATCCAGCGGCACCTCCATATGTATGAGTGCACCGAAGTGCAGAAGCAGCTATTGGCCTCTTTTAAACTGGTGGGAGCCGCATTTCAGTGGTGGGAGTCCACTACTACTTTGGAGGAGAGGGACACGATCCCTATTCAGATGTTCTGGGAGCGGTTTGACCGCAAGTACTTTCCACCCGCAGTGCAGACTGAGATGAGGCGGAAATTGCTAAATCTGAAGCAGGAGAACCTTATTGTAGCCGAGTATGAGGAGAAGTTCATGAGACTTCTCACTATTGTGCCGGATGAGGCACCCACTGAGAGCAAGAAAATTTTGCTGTTCGTCGACGGGTTAGCTTGGAGGATCCGTCAGCACCTTATTGGGAATCTATCCCTGAGTACTTTCACTGACGTACTCAATACAGCGCTACTACATTGCCAGGATCACCGCTTCCATCTTCAGGGAAGCAAGAGAGCAGGAGAGTCTAGCCAGCAGGGCAGGACCGGGGGTAATAGTGCCAGTGGGGCACCAACTCAGGGACAGACTCGTCAGCACGAGCAGAGTTCCCATCAGGGGGACCCTGCTAAGCGATTCCGTTCAGGTGATTCTAGGCAGGGATTCGGGGGATTCAGGCAGGGCCATCAGGGTCAGCCTAATCAGCAGGGCCAGCAGGGCCAACACCGACCGCAGGGTCAACAGCAGGGCCAGCAAGGCCAACAGCGTGCACATCAGGGCCAACAGGGCCAATGGCGTGGAGGTAACGGCCAACAGGGCTGTGGTCAGCAGGGACAGAGGGGAGGTAATTTCAGAGGCCGGTGTTTTGTGTGTGGCAAGCACGGCCATAAGCGTCAGGATTGCCCAGAGGGCGATAGGGCCCCACAGCAGCAGGGAGCCCGTAATGAGCCGCAGAGACCACTCTTTCCACCTGCCCTTCCAGCTCCAGCCCAGATGCCAGCCCTACCAGCCATTCTAGCAGCCCCAGTGCAGTAGGGGCAATTGCAGTACGGACGTGTCTATAACGTCCACCAGGCAGCAGCTCCACAGGCACCACCCGCGATTGAGGGTATGTTTCCTATCCATGGTACTATGGGTAAAGTTTTGTTTGATACGGGGGCAACGCACTGTTTTATAGCTACGCATTTTGCGAAGTCCTTAGGATTGTTAGCCACAGCAGAGAGCACCGTGACGTGTGTCGACTCACCATTGGGGAGTGGGTCGCTTATATTCTTTATATGCCGGGGAGTAGGGGTAGAGATTGGTGGCTTGGTATTGCCTGCAGATATGCTAGTCTTAGACATGCACGAGCATGACGTGATTATTGGTATGGATTGGCTCGCATCTTATAGAGCCATGATTGATTGCTTCGGTGGGAGCATTATTTTTGCCATTCCGGGGCAAGAGATGTTTATAGTGGCGATGCCTCGCCCAGAGGGAGGTTCGGCCGCTCATTTATATTACATTGAGGAGGATACCTCTAAGGAGGTTGTGATTCCTTTGGATTCGATCCCAGTTGTTAGGGAGTATTCCGATGTGTTTCAGGAGATACCAGGCCTACCGCCCAGTCGTGAGATAGACTTCGTTATAGACTTATTGCCGGATACGAGACCTATAGCACGCGCACCGTACCGTATGGATCCGGCAGAGATGCGAGAGCTACGAGATCAGATTGAGCAGCTATTAGGTCAGGGTTTCATTCGTAGGAGTACCTCACCGTGGGGCGCTCCAGTCTTATTTGTGAAGAAGAGAGATGGCTCACTGAGATTGTGTGTGGACTACCGGGAGTTGAACAAGGTCACGATACGGAACAAGTATCCGTTGCCTCGAATCGATGATCTGTTCGACCAGTTAAGGGGAGCAACTTTCTTTTCGAAGATAGATCTGAGGTCGGGGTACCATCAGTTACGGATTAGAGAGCAGGATGTTTCGAAGACTGCCTTCTTGTCGAGATATGGGTCCTATGAGTTCAGGGTGATGCCGTTCGGACTCACAAATGCCCCAGCCGTTTTCATGGACTTGATGAACCGAGTGTTCAGAGAGTTCTTGGATCAGTTTGTCATCGTCTTCATAGATGATATCTTGATATATTCACACTCCGAGGAGGAGCATGCCGAACACTTGAGGCAGGTTGTCCAGACCCTACGAGAGCATCAGTTGTATGCTAAGTACGAGAAGTGTGGATTCTAGTTGCGAGAGGTACAATTCTTGGGCCATGTTGTTTCTGAGCAGGGGATAGCAGTTGACCCGAGCAAGGTGTCAGCGGTGAGGGAGAGGGGGCAGCCCACGACACCGACGAAAGTACGTAGTTTCTTGGGGTTAGCCGGATACTACAGGAGGTTCATTCGGGGATTCTCCAAAATAGCGGGTCCATTGACGAATCTGACTCGCAAGGGGGTACCATATGTTTGGGATGACGCTTGTCAGTTGGCTTTCGACGAGCTGAAGGACAAGCTTACTTCGGCACCAGTCCTTGCTTTACCGAAGCCGGGTGTAGAGTACCTGGTTTACACAGATGCGTCCTTACGAGGACTTGGGGGAGTACTTCAGCAGGAAGAGAAGGCTATAGCTTTTGCTTCCCGCAAGCTTAAGCCGCATGAGAAGAACTACCCCACCCACGACCTGGAGTTAGCTGCGGTCGTCTTTGCATTGAGAATTTGGAGGCACTATTTATTGGGCAAGAAATTCCGTTTGTTCACAGACCATAAGTCACTGCAGTACCTGTTCACTCAGCGAGAGCTGAATATGCGTCAGCGCAGATGGTTAGAGTTTGTGAAAGATTACCAGTTCGATATACAGAATCATCCGGGGAAAGCCAACGTAGTTGCTGATGCGTTGAGTCGTAGACCGGTTGACGATGTAGCGGACATCTGGAAAGCAAAATGGAAGGAGTTGGGTCACCAGGACGCGGTAGCACGTTCTTTCATATCCGTGATGACAGTCACACCCGAGATTGTTACGAGTGTGATACAGGCACAGACCACAAATCCGTTTTGTCAGGAGCAGATTGTACGACTTCTAGCCGAGGGTGTTGAGTCCTATTCTGTTAGTTCGGATGGAGGGTTGCGGTTTAATGGGAGACTAGTGGTTCCAGAAGGAGCAGAGCTACGTCATGAGGTAATGACTCATTCTCATGGGTCCCGATTTGCAGTACATCCGGGAGGCGATAAGATGTACCAGGATATGAGACGTCAGTACTGGTGGAGTGGGATGAAGAAGGACATCGCTGAATTTGTGTCCAAATGTTCTACTTGCCAGCTGGTGAAGGTGGACCACCAGAAACCGTCGGGATTACTTCAGCCGTTGGAAGTACCTGCGTGGAAGTGGGAAAGTATTTCCATGGACTTCATTACAGGGTTGCCTACATCACAGCGAGGCCACGATTCTATCTGGGTGATTGTAGACCGTCTGACCAAGGTGGCTCATTTTCTGCCAGTAAGGATAGATTATACCACGGGTCAGTATGCCCAGTTGTTCATCGCTGAGATTGTCAGATTACATGGGGTGCCCCTGAATATTGTGTCAGATAGAGACAAGATTTTTGTGTCGCGTTTCTGGGAAAGCTTTCAGGAGGCTATGGGTACAGAGTTGAGACTGAGTTCAGCTTACCACCCACAGACAGATGGACAGACAGAGCGTACTAATCAGATGTTGGAAGATATGCTACGCATGTGTATCCTCGATTTCGGGGGAGGTTGGGAGCCACATCTTCCACTGGTCGAGTTTGCTTATAATAACTCCTATCAGTTTACGATTGGCATGGCTCCATTTGAGGCTTTGTACGGCAGGCCTTGTCGCTCTCCAACCTGTTGGCTCGAGGTGGGGGACAACAAGTTATTAGGACCAGAAGTGATCCAGGAGACCTCCGCGAGGATTGAGATAATGTGGAGTCGTATTCGGGTAGCCCAAGACAGACAGAAGAGCTACGCCGATGCGAAACGATTCTTCCGGGAGTTTAATGTGGGAGATCAAGTGTTGTTGCGTGTATCTCCTATGAAAGGAGTGATGAGGTTCGGGAAGAAGGGAAAGTTGGCTCCGAGGTACGTAGGACCATTTCCCATCATCGAGAGAATTGGGCCAGTAGCATACAGGTTGGGTTTGCCAGAACATTTACATCGCATCCACGATGTATTCCACATCTCGTCGTTGAGACGATACCTTCTGGATGATATGGCCCATACACACATTGCGATAGATGAGATCGACTTGCAGTCGGATAGCTCTTACGAGGAGAGACCGGTGGCTATTCTAGACTACAGTGAGGGGAGATTGAGGTCGAAGATAGTTCCACTAGTGCGGGTCCAGTGGGAACATCATAATGTGGAGGAATCCACTTGGGAGCGTGAGGCAGATATGCGTGAGAGATATCCAGAGTTGTTTTTACCAGGTATGCCTTATTTTCCGAATTTCGGGACGAAATTCCGTTATTAGTGGGGAAGTATGTAATACCCCGTATTTTTATGCTATAATTAATTTGGGGATTTATTTAATAAAAATCCGAAAATTAATTATGGTATAATTATTAACGTGAAGTGAGTTAGTAATAATATGAAATTGTTGAATATTACTTAGGAGCATAGTAATATATGGTAAATGTCACGAGTGAATGAAAATGACAATTTTGGTAATTTTAGTCGGGACGCGCCCGTGTCGCGTCGGGACTAATTATTGAGATATAAAAGTAAATATTTTATGAGTTGTCCGTATGGTCGTTTTGAGTGCGCCAACGCGTCCGGAAGGGTCGAGATAGTCAAAAAAGTGTACCCGGGGGTTTAGTTTGGGTCTCGGGATGTTTTTAGGCTTAATTAGTGACCCGGGAGGGCGTTTTGGTCATTTTACAAACTAGGGTAATTAAACCCACGAATTTCAGCCATCCTTAGCAGCCATTTAAGTCAGCCTTTTAGGGTTAGATCATTCAGAACCCTAAGACGGCTAGTGGAGAAGAGAGGAGAGACCTTGCTAGGTGATTCAAGGCCAAAAACACCACCTTTTGCACCACCGTCACCACCAACGCGTAGATCGCGAGGAGGAGAACGCAACCACACCAATATCAGCAGGAAACCAGACCTCTGAAATTCCAGGAAAGTGTTTAACTTGCGTATTTTCATTGGTGCAATAATCATGTTAGTGTAGGAATGATTAGGAGTATAATTTATGGAAGAAAACCCCACTTTGTGATAGGAATTTGCATTTAGACAAGATTAAAATTATATTCTGGAAGTCTTATGTAATGTAGATGATAAACCTACGAATTTTTGATGTTATTGTAGAAGAAAATTCTGGAGAAAACTGATTAGAACAAAAGATTAAGAAAACTTAGGGTTCTTGATGATTAGATGAGATTTTGGGTTGGTTAATCATGTTTAATGATGGTTATATGCATGCTTAACGTTAGAAACATCTGGAAATATATTACCATGATTGTAGTATAAGTTTTGGGACGATTAGTGTTGGAAATTATGGATTTGAATGAAGAATATTAGTTAAACCCGTAACTGCACTTCTGCAGAAATCGAAATACCTGTTTGATCGATCGATCGACCCTATAGCGTCGATCGATCGAACCCCAGTAGTCGATCGATCGACCCTTCCTGGCAGCCTATTATTTCCCTTGTTTAATTAGTTGAATTAATTTATCATGAAAGAATTCTTGGGCATTTCAAATAAAATGTTTTGGGATATAAGAGAGACCAGTAGGACATATGATTAAGTGTTGAGAACTTTATTATGAAATGATAATTGGGTTTAAGGAATAGTTAATTAAGGAACGACGAACTACGTATTTCAAATGAGAGAATTCAACGAATACCTACGTTAGTGAATAGACGTCTACCTACTGAATATATTACTTGGATGGATAGAACCCACGAGTGTCCCATAACTAGTGAGAAAACCCCTTCGAATTAAGGTTAGAGGCGAAACCTTATACGTTATACTAATAAGGTGAAATTTAGGACAAAGGTTGTAATTATGGGTAATGAGAGTGACCTATATTAATATGATAAAATTGGTATATTTATATGAATGTGTGTACATATGTTATATACATGTGAAAAACGTACCCGCGCTACTTGCTATCCCTGAGGTTACCGCGCTGGGACGATCGTATCCTGTGTTGCTTTATGGGGATATTGAATCGTACCCTAGAAGATAGAGATCCTAGGTACGGGCTATTAAATTGATAGTCGGACGGTCCTAAGAGACGTGTGGGTATGTACTGACCTCTTGGACTTGGAATCTATGCTTCGCCTCAACGTTGTTTTGTATATGTTAATACAGTTCGAGAGTGATTCCGAACTTGTATTTCCCTTTATGTGAGCGATACGGGGATTGGATAGCAGAGTATGCCCGCACCATAGTTTAGTTGGGGTGCCATTATATATATATATTTATTCGAGTAGTTAATATATATAAGGTTATAAACTTTGAACTGCCTACTGTGATTTGATAAGTAGAACATGGTTGTTGATTCAAATTATTAAATACTTGTTTTTTGAAAAAAATGAAAAGGCACGGGGAAATCTTATAATTTAATGAAGCTAAAACGAGAGGAATACTACAAATTGAAAGTAACCTTTTTATAACATTGTCATCGTTCAGTTTTGAAAACATATGAGTAAGTTAAGATAAACGAACCATTAGGAAGATTAGTACGATAGGAGTGCACATTAGAAGAGAGGTGAGTAATTCTCAAGAGAAAGACGAACTAATATGATGTTGCATTGGCCTGTATCAATTTAAATACTTGCTTAACGTATTTTAAAATCAAACACACTTTCGGGCCCTGACCCGTTTCCTTTTCTCTCTCTCTCTCTTGTGTATATATATGTATATTTTCAGGTGCCCAGCCACAGGGGCGTCTTGCTTAGGATTCTTTGAGAAGAACGAGCTGCAGCTTAGGTGGGAGTTGCAGGTCCCTTGAGTAGACGGCTTCCGACATTGACTCCACTCTCATTACTCTCATTTATGGGGCACGTGTCGCCCTTTTCATCATTTCATTTATTGTTGGAGATTTTTATATTTCAGTTATTCCAGTATTGTTTATGGGATTTGTTTCAGGATGGTTTATGATTTTAGTTTTATATTATTGACATTCGTTTGGTGAATGTATGGTTTTATTTAAATTTCGTGGTATGATTCTCTATTGTAGAAATGTTGTTTTGAATTAATAAAAATCTTTTCTTTAATTAAAATTTGGAAGTTCGTATAAAAAAAGTGTTTTTTGACACTTAGCTTAATTATTTAGGGTGTTAAATTGGAAAAATTATTTTTATCGACAGTGATGCTGAGAATGAACCAACTGTTTACCTTGATTTAATTTAATAAAGGAGTGATCGCCCGGTATTTAATTAGGTGGGGTGTCACAATAATGAGATGACCTCAGAACCTTAACATCATTAATTTGGTGAAATATATTATGGGGATAACATCTTAGGAGATGACCTCAGACCCTCATAACACCATTCAGTGGTGACGAGGTCTGAGCTCAGACACCATAATGAGATGACCTCAGACCATTAACATCATTAATTTGGTGAAAACTTATTATGGGGGTAACATCTTAGGTGATGGCCTCCGACCCTCATAACACCATTCAGTGGTGACGAGATCTGAGATCAGACACCATAATGAGATGACCTCAGACCCTTAACATCATTAATTTGGTGAAATTTATTATGAGGATAACATCTTAGGTGATGACCTCAGACCCTCATAACACCATTCAGTGGTGATGAGGTCTGAGATTAGACACCATAATGAGATGACCTCAGACCCTTAACATCATTAATTTGGTGAAATTTATTATGAGGATAACATCTTAGGTGATGACTTCAGACCCTCATAACACCATTCAGTGGTGACGAGGTCTGAGATCAGACACCATAATGAGATGACCTCAGACCCTTAACATCATTAATTTGGTGAAATATATTATGAGGATAACATCTTAGGTGATGACCTCAGACCCTCATAACACCATTCAGTGGTGACGAGGTCTGAGATCAGACACCATAATGAGATGACCTCAGACCCTTAACATCATTAATTTGGCGAAATATATTATGAGGATAACATCTTAGGTGATGACCTCAGACCCTCATAACACCATTCAGTGGTGACAAGGTCCGAGATCAGACACCATAATGAGATGACCTCAGACCCTTAACATCATTAATTTGGTGAAATTTATTATGAGGATAACATCTTAGGTGATGACCTCAGACCCTCATAACACCATTCAGTGGTGACGAGGTCTGAGATCAGACACCATAATGAGATGACCTCAGACCCTTAACATCATTAATTTGGTGAAATTTATTATGAGGCTAACATCTTAGGTGATGACCCCAGACCTTCATAACACCATTCAGTGGTGACGAGGTCTGAGCTCAGACACCATAATGAGATGACCTCACACCCTTATCATCATTAATTTGGTGAAATTTATTATGAAGCTAACCTCTTAGGTAGTGACCTCAGACCTGCATAACATCATGCGTTGGTGACAAGGTCTGAGATCAGGACCATTGGTCGAGTTTAAACAAGACCATTGCAAAGACAAGCTTAAAAGAGGGCTTTAGAGGTTGAAGCTCATTGCAAATTTATTTCTAGCAGACACCATAACAATGGAACTAAGAATGAAAAGCATCACATGGCATTCAATGAAAAGAAAGTGAAGAGGGTCCTCATCAGAGGTTGATATATATATTCAGAAATTTGATGTTCAATTATTACAGACAAAAGTTCCATAATACAGATAAATTACAAACAGAAATCGAAAATATCCTAAGAGTCTGAGGGGGGAACGCTGACACCCTCGGCTTAGTTAGAGACCTCGGCTGCATCATCACAAGGGTCTGCCCCTCCAACCTCGGTGACCTCCAGAGTAGCAGTCTCAGCAGGAGCAACAGCCTCTTCCTCAACCTCTTGAAGAGCTTGGACAAATTATGGATCAACAGAGTCGAGACCCACGAACTCAGAGGCCTTCAGAGTGTCGGCCTCTCTCTCTCTGATGTCGGCCCATTTAGTAGTGGCTTTGATACCTCTTTCAAGGTATTCAAAGCCAACCCCCATGAACTCATCAGAGGATTTGTAGTCAGCAATGATCTTCTCAGAGGCATCCTCAATAGCGGCCCTGACAACCGAGTTGACCTTTTGCTAAAGAACGTCGTCTTTAGCCTTCAGTGCAATAGCATAGTCCTTACCGAGCTGAGAGGTGTCCCTCTTCAACCCCTTCACCTTTTCCTCACAGCCCTTCAGCTCAGACTTGAGGCGCTCTATCTCTGCATTCAGAGCACCCTGGACTTTCTCGGCCTCTTGCCCCTTTTGGATGAGAGGCAACTTCCTCAGAGCCCAGTTTGATAGATGGTGCATAGCGGTCAAGCCCTGCATATTTAGTGAACATGAGTAAAGTTGAAAAAGAGTCAGATGTTACACTTTGAAGAATTTGTATTAAAGGACCAAATTATACCTGAACGGCTCTGTGAAGGCCGAACTCAACCAGCAGGGGGTGTCCATAGACCTATAGAAGCGCTTATCAACCTCGGTCATTATAGAGCCGATGGAATCCACGGCCTGCATGTTGTGTCCAACTACGCTGTCAATCAACTTCAACTGATCCAGATGGGACGATAGGATATCGGCCGAAGAGATAGGGATAGAAGCCTCAGCGGTCTTCTTCTTCGGCCTCTGATCCTCAGGGTCATGTTCTTCGGGAGCCCTCTTCTTTTTGGCCGGGGGCTTAGAGGCCGAGGGAGTTGGGGGAGGAGCGTTCAGACCTGCCTTTTTGGCAAGTCTTGTCAATCTCGGTGCATCCATCTACCAAAGCTCGTCTGGGATATCCCTTGGTCGCTCTGCAAAAAATTAATAGACCTGAGTTAGATAAATCAGATATGAATAAACTCAGAGGTTAAACTTCAAAAATAAAAATGCTTACCAAGTTCGGCAAGGGGACTTCCACCCACACCTGTCCCAGAGAGGAAGTGGGGAGTCATCAGATGTTCAAACCTGACAAACAAACCATTTACCCCCTGATCCTGAAGGGCTTTCACCTTCTGGAGGTTTTGAAGACTTAGGCCAGGGTCGACCCTGGCTGACATGGTGACCTTACCCCACGTCAAGGGCATCCTCTACTCTAGATGGGACGAGGGAACACATGGGCCAAACTCCCATGGACTTGAGGCAAAGAAGTACCGAGGCTTCCAGTTATGGTTGGAAGTCTGGGTGACCTGAAGCAACTTCTTCTCAGGCCTCCGAGCTACAAAATGGTAGTAGCTCAGATGATTTTTGGCCGAGGAGGGGATGTAACAACCCGCAAATACTTGAACTGGAAGGTCTGAATGGTGGACGGCCTTCCATAACACTATGGTCCCTATTAGGATTCTCCATGCATTAGGAGAGAGGTGGGAGGGGGCCAAATTAATGTAAGAAAGGATGGATCTGATAATAGGGTGAATGGGCAGACGGAACCCCAATTTGAACATCTGCTCGTACAAGCAGATCTCCCCGTCTCGGCCGTGATAAGCCATCTCTTCCCTCAGAGGTCTCCTAAGTTTTATTAAGGGGCTGATAGAATACAGGTATCTAAAGCAGAGAAGGTCTACCTCAGTAATAGTACTCTCGTGCTCTTCCGCCTCAGAGACGTCGACATCAGACTCAACCTCATCATCATCCAGCTCAACGTCGGCCGGAGCAGATGTTGATGGGTTACCAGGAAACCTCTGAGCAAATTCTGCCCCGGTAACAGCCGACATAGGGATGGCATCAATTGGTGGTGGTATGGCCACACTCGGCTCAAGAATCTCAACCTCTGAGGAAGACCCTGAGGTGATTGAGTGGTTATGGGACGAGGCTCGGCTGGAGACCTCGGCCTGATCAGGGGCCTGATCAGGCCTAGGTGTGAAGTCCATGGCCTCCTGAAAGGAGTCCACGGACATGGGGTCTGAGGTAGAAGATTTAGACTCAGACATAGGTATAGGATCAGCAGGAACCCCTGTCTGATAGAAGTTCTCCGGGGGGTCGGGATATATCACCCTCAGAGGTGGTGGAAACAAGGGTCTAATGGGAAACTCTTGTAACCTACGAGCCTCCTCCTGAGCTCTCTCTATTTGCCTAATCTTTTCTAAAGTCTTCTCTCTAAGAGAAGGGAACTCCTCAAGAAGCTGATATAAAGGTCTGAGCATCAGAGGACGACACTACACTTGGGGATTTTCCTAAACTCCAAAAGTTACAAACAAGGCTGGCTAATAAGCAAAGGAATTTAAAGATCAAACTGTTCAAACTTGGCAAGAAAAACTCGTCTGAAACTATGGTGGTGACGCCAAAAAACTAAGAAGGTTGCCGAAAAGTACGAAAATAAGGGTGCTTGCAGGTAAAATGAAGGAAAAAGTATAGAAAGCCTTACCTGAGGAGGAAATGGTAAGGAAGTGAGGAGGAAACGCGAGAGATCACCACCCAAAAGCCTTGAATCAAAATATCTCTAGAAAGAGAGAATTACAGAAATGCTGGCGGCAGATTTGGAAGAAATGGAGAAGAAAGAAAGAAAGAAGGGTTCAAAACCCTTATATACTCAGGCACGACTCCCAAGGCCCATCATTGCCTTGGGAGCCCCAAAGGACGGCTGACAGCACACGCCAACCAAGTAAGCATGTTTTAGCATTGGACAGGTGTCAGGCAGGTATTGACTTGGAACAGACAGGCCTCGGAGGTGTAGTAATCCCCTGGACACTTGCTCTCACATATGACTAAGGGCTGGGGGGTGATTGATATGCCCCAAGTGTAACCTCGGCCAAGAGACACCAACCTCGGCCAATGTTATGGCCGACATTGGGCATGTCTTGGACATGCGATATCACCCCTCGGCCAGACCAAGGTCGGCCCAGGCCGACACTACCATGAGCCTCTCCAAGGGACCTCATAAGGATCAACAACACTCGCATATAACTTGAAATGGCAACCTCGGCCATACGTAACCCGAGCCTGCAGGATGCCACCAGATCAACCTCATATCAGGCAGATCCTGCCCATTGTTTCGGCTAGGATCAGGCCGAGACCTCCATGGAGCACTCGGACTGAACAGGTATCAAGACTCACCAACCTCGGCCTCACCAAGTCTGAAGTCATAATACTGGGCGCGATGGACGAGCACCTGCTGGCATCCAGATAAGGATACGTTGACACAAATCAGTTGTAACAAGATTATTCCCCACACGTGGGGAGAATATTGCATCATCATTCTCTACATGTGACAGTGACAGATGGCACTCCCACATTGGTGAGGTTACCACACACATGCTCATTACATGCATAGGGGGTACATTACACCCCCTAGGTACTATATATAGGGGTCATCCCCTACCTTGCAAAAGGATCCCAGTTATTCAACCCTAGCTAAAACTCTGTCTAGATCCACAGTAAAGAGAGAAAGCTTGAGAGATTGTATCCATGGCCATTAGTTCTTTCATTCAGTGATATTACTCACACACTCACAGTGGACGTAGGCCAGATTGGCTGAACCACTTATATAAAGGTGTACTCTCCTCTTCTCCTCACCTCATTTTCTTATCTCTTTACATAACTGTGTTGCCATTATTGTTCTTAGATAGAGCTTGAAAACACCTTACCTAGTGGTGCTAATTCCAGCATCATCATTAAGGAAGATAATCCTCTACACAAAGTTAAAGCGTATTGGACTCCTTGGCCTATTCTCTCACATCAAGAGACCTTTCTGTGAACCTTTTATATATGCAATTACCTCTTCTCCTGGCCGTTGTTTCTCCTGTGAAAGCTAGGTAAGAGTGAACTTATCTTTTGCCAAAAAGAACTTTTGGACGTATAGGACATACATTTCCTCCCAAGTGGACACACTTCTTGGAGTTAAGTGTGAGTACCACATGTATGCTTTGTCTATGAGAGATTTAGAGAACTCTCTCAGATGTAACTTTTTATTATTACAATGAGCACCTAAGTGCTCCAAAAATTGCTTGATATATTCCTTCAGATTTCCCCCTTTCCCAGTGTACTTGTCAAATATAGGGGGAATGTAATCCTTAGGGTATGGCTCATCATTGTACTCCTATGTATAAGGGGAATGAAATTCATCATATATTGAGGCTGTCTCATTGGCCATTTACGAAAAAGCTTCCATCATCTTCAATATCTCCACTACTAAAGAATGTGAGGCCACTGACCCTGTTACCATACTACTTAGCCAAGAAACCACGGTTGTAGCATCAACTATGCTAAACGTTTCCATGGTGGATACAATGGTAGATATGAATGACGAGGGAACTCCAACTGAAGGAACTGAAAGAGGCACTACAAGGGTAATGAATGAACTGGGTCCATGGTTGCCTAGAAAAGTCGTTGTGCATTTTGGCGTCTATAAAAATTCCATGAACTTCCCCATCATATTGGCCATCTGAGCTGCCTCCATCATACTGCTCGTTAAATAATGTTTTATCGGGGGAGCTTCTGTCGTCGTTGGCACTTGAGCGGCCTCCATTCCAGGTACCCCATCTCTAGGAGCATATCTCTCCCCCACATCTTATTCCTCTCTCCGTTGGATCTCGTTAAAGTTGAAAACGCGATTAACATTATCTTGAATCATTTTTCTAAAAGAATACTCCTCAACGGAGTCGTCAAATGTACAGGGCGGTCCACTTGTGGATAGAGTGTTATAATATGGAAAGAGGCATAACCTCTAGCTAAATGTGAAAGTTACTAAGCAAGATGTTATAAACAATGATGAAATTGACTCGGATAAAATATGGTCAAAGTCTTTGTATTGAACTCACAAAACACTCGTGTATAGCTAAATGATAGGAAATCTTAGTTAAAGGGAGAGAAAATCAAGCACTCTTATATACGCCTCATGTAGGCAGCTCAAACACTAAGGTCCCACGAATACAGATCACATGTTAACAAATGATTCGTTCTTGGTAAAGAAATATTGGAAAAGGTGTATTAATAATGGGTAAAAAATGCTCTAGTTACACAATAACTATTTCTCTCTATCTTAACCTCGGAAAATCACAATGGTAGGTGAAAACTCTGTCCTTTATCATGGAGTAGTTGATGTTCCTATATAGTGAGTCCTTACTCGAGTAGTTTGAGGATCAATAAATACGAAAGATGGCTCCTGGTAACTTTATTTCACTAGTATTTTATGTGTAGATGTATAAGTATGATCCTATGTCATTTGCATTAAATGCCAACATATAACTTTTTTGTTACTAATTATGTGCCAGGCGGTTGTCACAATAGTGGTTATCCACCAAACTTCCTGACAACCCCTAAACCACCACAGTTTACTCAGTTTATATTGGACAATAAGGAAGTCATGTGTGACATAACTCAATACATGTGTTACTTTTGGTAAAGGACCATTTGGCACTGGGTCTAATGGGGGATGGAACTTATGGTTACTCTAACTGTGCTCTCTCAGGTTATGCTCTCTCGATGTTTTACCTAGTGCATATAGAGTGGTTAAGTCAAGCCTTTATGTTTTTTTTCATATCAATACTTCAAGTAAGTACCCTCACAGGTTCCCACAGTGAGGTCGTTCGATAGAGCATAAGAGCTCTTCCAAGCCATGCCAGGCTCGGTCCCTCATAGATACCTATTAACCTCTCCCACATATTGCAATACATCACCTAAAGTTTCAATATATCTTTACAAATACATAGCTTAAATACATACAAATAAAAATAAATAGCTCCCTTAAGCCTCTACTTTGGTAAGCTTACCCGCTGCCTTCTTCCACTTCTGTTTGAACAAGCTCATGAGTCAACTCACTTGTCTCTATACTTTCCTCTGATTATGAGGGGTAATTATCTCTAATTATGAGTTTATCCTTAAGCTCCCCCTACAATATGAAGACATAAGAACTTTTCTGATGGTTCGAAAACTTGTGTGATAGTTCAAAAGAGAATTGTGACCGATACATCCAGCTATGTATTGACCATGACCACCCATGAGATTTAAGTCTAAAGGTCATCTTGATTAGGCTTAAGTAATCTCGCACCATTTGCAACGGGTACATATATTCTTAATCCTAAGATTTTTAAGGATTATAATGCTTCTACAATTGTTGCTTTGATAGTTATTTGTGCGATTATAATTTAGATTGAATCAAATGATCGCCGTAAGTTGGGCAATCATTGTGTGAGTAGATATGAGATAATCCGTCGACGGAATTCGCGTCCAAGATATATTTTCGATTGTGATACCCTTTCATATACGTATATGATTTGTTTCCACGAGTTTAACCCAGTCGGTGGATTATTTTATATACCAGTGGAGTATAAAATAAGTTAACTACTAGAATCAAGGAATTTAATAGATATTGGTTAAAATCGATTAGTGAAAAATTTATTTGACGAAGAGGGTATTAGACACTTAACGTGGGGTATCATATTATTTACTATATTTAACTTTGGACATAAAATCTATTTATTTTGAGTGATTAAGGGATAATTAAATTGGAGTACCCTCATGATTATTTAGTATAATTAATCCCAATTAAATAATGAATGGAAATATTTACAGTGGCGTAATTGGGATTTATGAGTATTTATTCGAAAAATAATTTAATTATTTACCTTGGGTCCCTTCTATAGTCCAATACCCACGTCGTAAGATCGAAAATCTTTGGAAGCCCAATTTACTTAAAGCCCTTGACTTATACCTATTTATGTTGGTTAAAGCTAGGGTTTTAGGGTAATGATCCATTATGGAGGGATAGAAAGGGAGAAGAAAAACACTATTCATATTTTTATGAAGGGCTGAGGAGATAGAAAGTGATTTCTCTTATATTTCACAAAGGTGTCATCTTCAAGAGTGGCCATGCACAATGTTTACTTTGGGTAAATCATATTCTAGAAGATTCGAGATGTTTGGAGCATTTAATAAGGTTTTTGGAGACTTTGGAGGGAAGCAAGGTAGTCATCATCTTCCACTTTTTAATCGTTACGCATATCACAACATGATTTTCTATGGTATTTTATTCTAAATCCTAAATTGTTTCTTGAAACCTAGTTCTTGTTTTTCGCTTTACAATGCTTGATTGTTCCAACTTCTTAGGGTTAATTTTCTACATTTAAAATTAAACCCGTCTTCCCAACACATCGCTGTAGTCCACCTTGCCCAGAATGTATAAAACAATTTATTAGACAAATAATTTCAAAATCCTCAAAATTTTCCCCACCTCGCTCATTACCCATGTTCTCAAAAGACAAATATTGCTCACCACAAATAGTTCCTACGTTTTTGAAATCTAGATTACAATTAAACAAGCCAAATATTCAAAATCCTTTTTCCTTCTTCCCCTATCACCCGTAACATCTCTAACAAATACTTTGGAATGTTTTATAGGTGGAGATCTAATTTTGATGATGCCATCTTGTGACTTTTTTTCTCATGGAGTTAGTTAATTTAATTTTATCTTAATCGATCTAATCTTTCTGCAATTGTTGATTAATTTTAACCGTGTTTAATTATTAATAAATATTTTGAACTTTGAAAATTTTGAGTAAGAAGGTAATAAATAATTTATTTATATTCATTTCATGTCATGTGGTGCTGGTCTTCAAAATAATATGATTATTCATTAGGTGTGGTCATTAGTAAAGATAAAATTATTATTTTTTGCCCAAGTCTTTATTAATTTTAATTGATTAGGTAATTCCTTCATATTTGTTAGTGTGTTAATTGATTTTGTGGGACCCCTTAACGCTAATTATCCTTCTTAGAGGTAAAATGTTGTAGAAAAATAACCTCCAAATTCGTTAGGTCTGAAATATTGGTGAAATAAGAACTTAAAAAATTACTCCTCGCGGGCTCCTTCCCCATACCCCCAGCATTGGTCGAGACTTCCACCTTAACTATCAAATATCCTTAGGTTCTCCATTAATGTTGGACCAACCTCCGTCCTTTTATGGAGGACACAGTCAGTAGCCATATCCTCCCCCACGTAGAAGAGGACGCAATGGATACTGGGTTAGATGGTGATTAAAAAGAGAGAGCACAAATCAGGCCACTATATCAAAGGAGAATGGCCATATACAACGGCTTCACTATGTGAATGACTCAATCAGTAGAGTTTTGGAAACCATTCTAGACACCCGCTTATTGAATTGGTCAAGAAAGCTAAAAGTATAATTTTCTCGATGTATGTTCAACTAATACTACACTAACTACCGAGACAATGGCAATGATACCAACGAAGGCCTCTTGCTCAAGAATAAGATTGAGTTTTTCATCCAAATATGACATCCAAAAGAGTATGTGGAACATAAAGAGCGGAGAATATTATATCAAATGGACAAAGAAAAGAAACGACGGACTAAAAACATGGGTTTTTTAGGGGAAATATGATACCAAGATAATAACTAAGAAACTAAGGTCATTGAAAAGATTTTTCGGACTAGATGGATAAGTATGATCCCTAAAGCGTTTTCTAGTAGAACCGAATCTAATTCTGCCCAAAAATGTACAAATGGAAGAAGGGAGAGAGAGAGAGAGAGAGAGAGAGAGAGAGAGAGAGAGAGAGAGGGGAGGAAAAGGCTATAGTGATCTGGTTACTTAAACCACTAAAGGATTGGGAAAACATTGTTTACAGCCCATAATGACTCCCACTACATGATCACATATACAATGACCCCTTTTCTAATAAAAGAAAACATATCAAACTAGATCACCTAATGGGTTATGGTGGAGGCTAGAAGTTTGTTAGATATTATATACTATGACTACATCCAGAAGATGAAGTTGTCTGGATCCAAGCTAAGTTCAGTCAAGCGTCCTTTTAATTAAATTCAGAAGAGAAGAATCATACTCGAAGGGATACATTGAGATATCCGTCATCAGGGGCGAAGCCACGCCCGGACAGAGGGGGGTCCTGGCCTCCCCCAACATTTTTAAAATCAGCATAGTAGTGTACTATCTACACTATTTTATAAAGCACGCACAATTAAATTTTATACATTTTTACGCCTTTTCTGCTTTGTAGTTAACAAACAGTTGTTGATTTAACTTTTTCTTATGGCTTATATTATATCCTAGTCTATATAGTACTGTATTTTCTACACTATTTTATAAAACAAGCACAACTCATGTATAATTGCTTACTAACTTTTGTACTTTTTATACTAGTTTTTACTTCTTTTCAGTTTTGTAGATAACAAATAGGTGCTGCTTAACTTTTACTTATAGCTTATATCCTAGTCTACTAACCTTTTTGACTAGTGGGTTCAAGTGAAAGGGACTTTTTGGTGTAAAAAATTTGGATACCTTTTTCGTTGCTGATTTACAACAGGATACACCCTCTTATTTGTATGTATTTATGACTCTACTTTTTTATGCGTATATATTTTTAATGTTGTAATGTTCGAATTATAAATTTTGTGTTCGTATATATAAATTGTTTGGGAATTTATTTTTCTCTAATTTTCGAGAAGAAATCAGATTAACAAAAGATTTAATCCGTGAACATCCTACCAAGATCAAATCTGTAAAGTTTGGCCTTGATTCGATTCCAGTCCCTCCCCCCCCCCCCCCCCCCCCTCAAGTTTGGATCCCGGCTTCGCCCCTGTCGGTCATGATAGGTAAAGCTCCTAAATTCATTACCCAGTAAGTGAAATTATTGGTCGTGAGATCACCTTGAGCCTACAAAGTCTTGTTCAGGTGCAAAAAGGCACGAGAATTGTTCAGGGAAGCCAATCCAAGGTTTAGGAGTTGATGTGACTTAAGAAGAAGAATAAATAATTCAACATCGGTGCAATAGATCTTACAAATAAGACAAAAGGAGTTTTTCATATTAAAGATTTAGTCCTCGTTACCCATATGAAGGAAAGATAAAAAGGTGGTGGATGTCAGATCATGATGAACCCTGTGTAAAGCAAGCTTGTGGTAGTTTTCATATTCCACCATAAAACCATCGCATGGATGCGTGAGTACACGGTGGGCATAGATGCCTCAGTAGCTACTCATTGGATAAATATCAACCCAAAGGGCAGAGAAATTGAAGAAATGGGATACGCCTCCAATTGAAACCGATCATCTCAGGTTAAAGTGGGAAATTTATTATAGTCACAGTTCATTAGATAGATTGTTGACCCAAAATGGATTTCAAATGCCGTTATGGTCTGAAAGCGAAACGAAAAGTGGTGTTGACTAATCAGAATTAAATGATGTGTTCCCAAAGGATTGTTTTCCACTTTCATGAATTAACTAGATGTCAATATGGGGGACAAACTCCTCTCATTTATGGACTCGAATATGGGGTATAATCAAATATCCATGCATGCGAATGATGAAAAGAAAACTCCGTTCACAACTAAACAAGGTACATATTATTATATAGACATGTCGTTCAGTTCAAAAAAATAGCGGAGCAACCCATTAAAGACTGTTAAATTCAATTTCACATACTAGATAGGTCGAACATGGAAGTATATATGGATAGCATTTTTGCTAAAATCATAACACAATATGAATACATGGCGGACTTGAAAAACACCTTTAGTACTCGTGATGAATTTTAAATGAGGATAAACGCGTCCAAGTGGTTTGCAGTTTCCATCGGAAAGTTTTTGGGTTTCATGGTCATCAACTGAGGAATTGGAGTGAACCTAAAGAAAATTTAAGTCATATATGATATGTGAAGCTAAAAAATGGTTAAGTACCACAACTTATCGAAAAGATCACAAGCCTGAATCAACTAATCAACCAAGTGATAGAAAAATGTCTTCCTTTATTTACGATGCTGAAGAGTTCATTTGTTTGGATGCACGGGTGAGAATAATGTTTTGAGGAGATCAAAGAACCACTCTTGTGAAATCATTTCCTCAATTAGGATTTTCACCTCAATATACCTACCTCCTATTTAGTTAGTAAACTCTGCACTAATCAGGGATGATGTTGGAATCCAGAGTCTTGTATACTACATCATCAATGAATTTAAACGAATGGATTCGATATATTCGCAAATAAAAAACTGTCATTATCACTCATAGTCTCCGCCCGGAAGTTGAGGCATTACTTCTAATGCTATATGATTATAGTGATCACTTGCCACCCCCTCGACAAGTGCTACATAATATAGATATTTATGGACGAATAATCAAATGGTCGATGTTGTTGGGGACTTTAATTTCCAGTATCACCTCAAGTTAGATATGAAAGGCTAGGTTAAATCAGACTGTTTAATAAGATCTATAGGACCATGCGAGGTTGATCAATCCTAAAGAATAGATAATCAGAAACCACCATGAATAGTTAATGTTGAGATATTCAACAATTATGAAATTGGGACTAATTTTGAAATGAAATATCCAAATAGGGAATGCATTGATTACGCCTTAAGGTTTGGTTTCAAAGCATAAAAAATGACGCAGAATATAAGGTGTTCACCGTAAGTGTTTGACTATTACTATCACTCAAAGTTGAAAAGTTTCATTTCTTTAATGATTATCGGGTGATTATATAACAAGTTCTGAGATAATATGAAAAAAGAAGTCAAAATAATGTTAACATATGTGAAGAAGTTCCAAGATCTAGTCCCACACCTGAAGTCCTTCATCATCAGTCCCATTATGAGAGAGGGAAGTGCTAATGCTGACCATTTGGCTAGTCTAGCATTGTTAGAAAATGGAAAACATTTCTTCAAATGCTTGAGCCAAATCGCCATTGATCTCACTGAGGTTATGGGAGTTAAACTATTAGACCTTATGCTGAGATTAATGGACAATTTCATTTAATACATTAGAAATGGTACCCTCTATAAAGAGTATTCTAAAGTAAGAAAAATCACGACAACGGCCTATAAGCACCTATTATATGATGGTGTGTTATAACACTGAGCATACACCCAACCATTATTAAGGTACATGAATCTCAGTGAGGCAAATGATATGTTAAGGGAACTACACGAAGTAGTGTACGGAGGAGACCCCAAAAAATGCATTCTGGAATTACAAGAGTTGAACCAAGGGTACTGTTGGTCGACCATGACAAGTATGTTAAAGAATATATTAAATAATGTTAACAAATACCAACGAGTGATGAATTTCATTAATCAACTAGTAGATGAGCTATCACCCTTTCTCACCCATGAACATTCTACCTATGGGGAATAAACCTTTTTTTTTTTTACAGTTTCCAATCATCCCTAGAAATGAAAATTCCTCTTGGTGTCCATTGATTTTTCACTAAGTGGGTGGAGGGAGAATAGAAGGTCCAAGATTTATATGAAAACTAAGCCATCATCACTGACAATGTGAACTAGTTTGAGAACATCAATATTGATTCCCTTTGAACTTAGTTCTAAGTTAAGAATTTTTTCTCGATTCAAAGTCATCACAAGGGTAATGGTAAAGTAAAAATTCAAACCAAACTATTTCTTACAGGGTGAAAAACAAGGTTGACAATCTGAAGGCCTCTGGGTAGACCATATTCTTATCGAATTATGAGAGTACCGAACACTGACAAAAGGAATGATCGGGGAGAATACCTTTATGTAGATTATGTCAAGAATGTAGTGGTCCCATTCCAATTACATATCCCAACTCTTACTTAGAAAATTTGAGAAACTAAATAATAAGAACCTCATGAAAGATAATTTAGACATTATTAGGGAATAAAGAAAAAGACAACTCTCAAAATTGGGGCCACAAACTACTAAATCTTAAGGGTCAAACATTAAATTTGCAAGGTAGGTGACCTGATGCTCTATAAAGAAACTCAATCAACAAAGAACCACAGTCATGGTACGTTGCGAGTCAATTATGAAGGACCTTACGACATCACTCAGATAATACCTTTATTGGGGTTTTATTCTTAAAACTATGTATGATGTGTACTTATTAATAAAAACATGACAGGTTCATCTTGAAATCAAAAACATGTTTGTGATAATGCCTTATATTTGTTTTAAATATATTGTATTATTGTTGGTTATTTGAACTTAGTAAAAATTTTGATGAGTTGAATTCGATGTCATCAGAATTTCGGTTCAAGTTCAGTTGAACAATTTATGATATGCCAAGTATAGCCTTATCCAGAATTATGTTATCTCGGCCAAGGCCGACTCCCACCAATCCATCCAGACTGAATTATGACTCGTCCATGGCCAATGGCTTATCGCAGGGAACCTCGGCCTCATCTTGGAATACCGGTCAACATGTCTTGCCTCATAACCCTCGTCCTCAACCTATATTCGGATGACGAAGACATGACGAGACTTTCCAACATGATAGGTGTCATTCCTATAATGGACCATAGATCAACACCCTAACCTTAGTTTGGACATATGGCTAAGGACAGACTGTTGGCAAAGCGCGTGTATTTGGGAACGTATGAGAGAGAGTGTGTGTGTGTGTGTGCTGCAGATCCCACGTGTACCAAAATCATTATAACTACATATCCCTTAGACGTGAGGGAATATTTGATCATCATGACCCACATGTGATAGAGACAGCTGGATCCTCCTCATTGGCTAGGAACATTCCACACATTCTTATTACATGCTTAGGGGGTATATTACACCCCGCATGCACTATAAATACTTGTCTTCTACCTCTTTGTAAAGGATGGATCATGGTAAACCCTAGCTGAAACTCTATAAAAAATACAGTAGAGAGATAAAGCTTGAGTGTTATGTGTCCCAAGGCCATTAGAGCCCATTCTTAGTGCTTTTCACACACACTTACACAATGGAGTAGGCCTAAATAGGGTGAACCACTTATATTTTGTGTTATCTTCCTCTTTGCCTCATCTCTTTTTATATTTTTATACCTTCTCATACTCCAGTCATCCACTAGTTTGAGCTAACTTATCACATTTATTTGGTGATACCATTTTTGGTATCATCAATCTGGCATCGTCTATGGGAACGAAATATATATTTTTCCTCATCTTTTCCTAGCTTATACTCATCGGATTCTCTGGAGGTGATCAAGCTCTGCTCAGTTGGACCTGTATCACCATTGAATGATCTTTAGTTGAGCCTCTATAGCTTTTCTTCAGATTTATATCTCTACTAGTTCACCGGAGAATCAGAAATTGCTAAGGTGATATCGATGCTGCACTCATTGGCGGACAACCAACGAAAGATCCAAGAAAAAATGGTCACATTCATCCAGAACTTGGTGGCTAGACATACAAACGCCTGATATGAAATGAAAACTCCGACTTGCAGAGAAGGCAACCCGGATCTAATGGCCAGGGGACCACCCCAGGTCCTGTACAAAGAGGTGCCTTCATAGGAAAGGCGTAGAGACGTGGACAAACCTAGACATTTATGCCTAGGGAGGTGGGGTCCGAAATTCCCTTACGTTATTGATGATCAGTATGATGAGGAGGAAGACATAGAATGTTGGGAGCCATATCAACTTTCTAAAAACACTGTAGGTCTACTTCAGAAGAGCAAGGAAAACAGTTGATAAACATGTTGAGATTGTATGCCTCAGGCATCAGCTTTAGACAGGCTAATCAGAGGGTCGACCTTTGATAGGCTCAACCCGTAGGGTGATTTGAGAAACTATCTCTCTAGATCTAGAAGTATTACAAGGTCCAGGAGCAATGACAAATGTGATGATCGTAAATATCTTTGAGGCCAAGAAGAGGAGCAATGCGAGGTCAAGAGACGATAGAGGATGGCTGGTAGAGAGCCCTCAGTTCCCCCAATAAACAGAGAGGGGGTCGAAGATAATGTTGTTTAGGTCGAGAGAGGTTAAAGGTGAGATCGAGATGACTTAGAATGACTCCATACAATGATTGGTGGACAAGATAAGGGATATAATATAGAGCTGAGATCCCTTGTAGAGG
This sequence comes from Sambucus nigra, assembly GCA_949130495.1. NCBI lineage: Eukaryota > Viridiplantae > Streptophyta > Magnoliopsida > Dipsacales > Adoxaceae > Sambucus > Sambucus nigra. The sequence continues at coordinate 354,283,149 of OX422212.1, forward strand.
GGTTACACTGAAGGTTACCCCTTTGTGGAAGAGATCATGAGTTATCCAACCCCGACTAAATTCAAGATGCCGGTAGTCACACCTAATTACGACGGGAGCACTAATCCCATGCATTATGTGGAGATGTATCAATCCGCTGCTGATATGTACATGATATCCGATGAGATGAGGTTTTTGTCCCTCTCTAGCACACTTACCGGTGCTACTCATGTGTGGTTCACTTCTCTCCCCAAATCCGCAATAAAAAATTTCAAGCAGTTGGCGAAGAGGTTTTTACATAATTTTTACTTCAGAGTGAAACACCAAAAGAAGACGGTATACCTGTTGGATGTTAAGAAGGGAAATAATGAAAGTTTGGTGGAGTATATATCTATCTTCAATAAAGATAAATTGTAAGTTCAAGACTATGAATATAGCATTGCTATGACCACCCTGATGGGAGGATTGCAAAAAGGAAAGCTCATTTGGAAGCTAGCTGAAGATCCCCTTAAATACATAGCCGAACTATTGGCTATGGATGGGAAGGTTATAGTTGCGTAGGAGGCAATATTTGCCAAGGGAGAAAATGAGAAGGGAGAAAATAGTGGAAGTAAATTTGAGAAAAAGGGTAAATATGGCAATAAGTGGTCAGCGGATGATAAGTTCGTTACTAATACCCCTCTGACAGTCAACTGTGAGCATATTCTGAATGAGATAAAGAATTATTGGTCTCTGAGATGGGAAGAAAAGTTTAGATATCCTCCTCACAAAGAGGAATAAGAACTTGTAGTGTGAATTTCACCAAGATCATGGCCATACAATCGAAAGATGTTTCTCTCTTAAGGATGAAACTGAAAAAATGTTAAAATTTGGAAAGTTGGGCAAGTATGTGGACAAAAGAAGTTCAAATGGTGGTCGAGATGACACTCGAAAGAAGAGGAATGATAAATGCAGGTCTGATGGCCCGACAATCCGAGACGCCGATGCTTTAGAAGATGATGATAAAGCAGGCCCAAACTTCTCATCGAAGATAGTTGATCCTAAAGGTCGATTAAATATGATCTCTCTAAAAGTGAAAATCATCAGTGGAGGACTTGAAGGTAATAGAAAGGAAATTACTGACAGAAAAGCTCATGTGGCGAGGCCAAAGCTCTTCCTTCAAAACTCAAAGAAGTGCACTCGGAAGCTGTTGATCCGAAGAAAGTGAAGAGAAAAAAAATTTGATATGAACACCCTGATCGTTGATTTCTCGAGATTGGATTTTAAAGGGATCTTAGCCCCACATAATGACCCCTTGGTGATACCTACCTTAGTTCATGGGTATGAAGTTCCTAGGATATTGGTTGATGGTGGATGCTTGACTGATTTGATGTTTTGGAACTGCTAGAAGGGTTTGGGGTAGAGAAATAAGAGGTAGATCCCATATCAACAACCTTTCATTGGTTTCAGTGGGTAGAGAGTGCAACCTTTGGGAATCTAAGAGATGGAAGTTAGAATGGGGAACAATTAGCCAAAATGCCTCACAAAGAAGATCAATTTCTTTGTTATGGATAGGAACGTCTACTCAACCTATAATATAATCTTGGGACAGGTATCTCTCAAGGAGTTTGAGGTCATGCCTTTAATAGTTCACCAAATGATTAAATTCCCGACTCGTTGTGGGGTAGGGGTAGTTCAGGGTGACCAAGTTGAGGTACATGAGTGCTACTTCAACTCCATTGAAAATAGAAAGGAATATAAGAGGGTCACTACAAATTATAACATTTACACTCTTGACCCTAGAAATAAGACTAAGCTGAAAAAAGGAAAAGTCATTGAGGAGGTAGAATCCAACGTCCTCAATAAGGACGACCCGAAAAAATCATCCAAATTGGTCAGGCCCTGAAGAAAGAGATTAAAGATAAGTTGATCAAAGTTCAGATGAAGAGTAAAAACTTCTTTTCATTGGATCCATGATGATATTCCTGGTATTGATCATAATGCGCTCTGCCATAAGCTCAATGTGGTCGAGGATGCAAAGTCGATCAGATAGAAAAGGAAAGTGTACTCCAAAGAGAAGTATGATGTTATCAGAGAAGAGGTCAAGAAGTTAGAGAACGTCGGCTTCATCAGGGACGTCATCTACCCTGAATGGTTAGCAAATGTTATCATCGTCCCTAAGGCTAATGAAAAGTGGAGAATGTGAGTTGATTTCACGAACTTGAACAAGGCATGCCCCAAGAACAACTTTCCCTTATCGAGGATAAAGAAGATGGTTAATGCCACGGATACCATGAATTAATGAGTTTTATGGATACCTAATCAAGCTATAATAAGATTTTTATAGACCCGATCGATGTTGAGATGACATCTTTTATTACCGACAAAGGGACTTAATATTATAAGGTCTAGCCTTTCATCCTGAAGAACACCAGGGTGACATATCATAGATTGGTAAGTAATATATTTGAAGACCAAATAGGAAAAACCATGGAGTTGTATGTCGACGACATGCTGATGAAGAGTCTCAAGGCTGACACTTATGTGGCCAACCTTAAGCAAACTTTTGATACCATGGATGAGTACCAAATGAAACTCAACCCCTCCAACTGTGTCTTAAGAGTAGGGGAAGGTAAGTTCCTGGGTTTTGTTTGGAATCAAAGGGGGATTTAAGCCAACTCAGAGAAGATCAAATCCCTGATGGAGATAAAGACTCCAACGACTATAAAAGATGATCAGAGCTTAATTGGAGGGGTAGTAACATTGAATAAATTTATATTCAGAGCTACCGATAAGTACCTTACCTTATTCAAGGTACTTAGGAAATCGTTTGAGTGGAATGAAGAGTGTGATAAGGCCTTTCAAGAGTTGGAGACCTACCTTGGCTCCCCACTCCTGTTTTCAAGATTAGTTCAGCGAAAAAAGTTATATATGTATCTAGCGATGTCGGAGTTGGCCATAAGTGTTGCAATTGTCAAAGATGAGGATGATGTGCAGAAGCCAGTGTTCTTCAATATTAAGGACCTCTAGAAGGCCGAGCAGAGACATCCTAAGATGGAGAATTTATCCTACGCTTTAAATCATGCCTTGAGGAAAATGAAACCGTACTTTCAGGCACACATTATGGTCATCCTCGCCGACTCCCCTCTAAGATAGGTCATCCATAAACTTGAGAAATTAGGTAGGTTGATGTACTGGGTAATAGAGTTTAGGGAATTTGATATCATCTACCAGCCAATAATGTCCATCAAGCGGCAAGCCCTAACTAATTTCGTAGTCAGTTCACATGGGAGGAGGCCAGAGTAGAAAGAATTAAGACTCTAGCTTGTGAGCCAGAAAAGAGAATATGTCTCCCCCCAACTGAGGCCGAGATGAGCATGACTAGAGCTAAAGTGACTGAGAAGGAGGAAGAGAAATATCTTTTCAATAACGGAACACTAGAAAGGGTACTTTTCCTTTTTGATTAAGGTTAAGAAATATACCTAATGGTTTATTTTATCTCACTCTATATTTTTCATAGAATTTGAGGTTGGATTACCTTTGGGCTTGCATCCTCTGTAGAGCTCCTCCAAGGTTATAGACCTAATGCCAGGTCACCAAAGACTTATCATGGAAGTAGGAAAGAAGGTTGAACATGATATATGGCATGACTTGGAAATGGCATTGGAGCAATGAGTGGAGGTTTCACTAATTCCTTTAAAGGACGTGAAGAAAAAATGTGGTTGGATGGATAAGGTTAAATATCCTTAGAATGGGTTGAGGTCTCTTAAGGACCTACCTCTACGATGATGGATTCCCCTCGATCTCAATAGAGAATGTAGGTTTCGATTGAGGGTAGGGATTTACACTATCTTTATACTTGAGTATATGTCCACAATTCAATGCATTTATTTTTATGTCCTTATTATATCCCTTCTTTATCCGTTTCAGTTCTTATTTATTTACATTATTCAATTTCTCATGTGAGGAGTTTAGGGGTGGTTGGAAGTTATGGACCTATTATACACTTAAAATCGTGTCCTTAGTTGCAGGAAATTTTCCAATGTTTCTCATAATTTTTATATTTGAAAGAAAACATGTATATGCCACGAATAATATTTTGTATTCCTCTTATGATGTACCTTATAATCAGTTTAGTGTGTCAAGAAGTTATAATATTTCATGCACTTTTCGTGTACTTTGTGGGATTTGATGATCATTTTATCTATTTATGTGTGAAGGGAATGAATTAATGGGTTATGTTACAAGTTTCGCTTAACGCGTGTTATAAACGAAGCAATCTAGTCCAAGATTGATCTAAATATCCTCATAGAAGTTTCAGTAAGGGACAGTAATCCTATTGTGGCCCAATTAGTTCATGTTTATGGCATGATATATAGGTTGATTCATATATATAGTGATCTATTATCTTTCTCAATATCTCAAGACATTATTCTTGCTCGATATCATACACTCATAATATTTTAATATAGTAATGGTTTGTAAAAAATCTAATCACATTATAAGTTAAAGTGCATTAGTATTTATAAGTGAGGAAATATTTTTTCCTAGGTTCATAATGCTCCATATGTTGTTAGGACTAGAAATTATGTGAGTAAAAGGTGGTGTGGTAATCATGATCATATATTTATATATGCAAAGGAGATATTCGTTATATCTTCATCATATTTTTACTGAACCGTTATGCCCTTTGTCACATGATGAATGTGATCATTCAATACTATTTTAAGATAAAGGCAAGGAAAGGGACGTGTGTCCTAGGATTGACATTAAAAAAAATTCACATAGACCTTCGTGTTCAAAAAATAAAACAAAAAACTCTAATCTAGAGAACTATATCTAGGGCTTCATCACCATACCTTTGTGGATCTTATAGGTGATTCAATATTTAAGAAGAAGAAGAAGAAGAAGAAGAAGAAGAAGAAGAAGAAAAAGAAGAAGATGATGATGATGATGAACAAACAGGGGGGAATCGTTCGGCTTGAGATGGTACAAAGTGACCAAGGCGTGTTCACATATGAACAAAAGTTGGATCTTAAAGAATTTGATTAGTCCCTTTCCTTGTCTTATCTCCCTCTTAAACTCGATTTCTCTATATCTCTCCACTCTAGATCTAGCCTCCCCTATCTTTCTCTATCTCTCCTTTTTGCTCTTTCGTGAGGTAAATATGTATTTTGACAGAAAATCCCCTTATACTCCTTTATATAGGACCAGGAGGTTAACTGAAGGACTTTTAGGAAATTAATATAATAGGGTTTGCTTGTTTAATAATGACTGTGCTGGGGACCCAAGGGAAATAATTAAATTGGTTTCCAAATACAGATATGAAAAACTAAATTAACCTCAATAATTTATTTTCTTTCCATATTGTTACTATTGATTCGACTAAATAATTACAACATCACTCCGATTTAGTTATTTCAAAATCATATTAATAAAAAGACCATGCCTGCAACTTAGGTAGCGAATAATCTAATTCCTCACACTAAGTTACCAAGACCTGCTTAGTGAAATTAGTTTTTCGCTAGTTACATTTCACTAACATCTTATATTCATTGATTTTCAAATTTAATTATGCGATTCTCTATTACATAAGAAAATATTATGTTGATTAGGTTTATTAGTAGAATCAAATCTTATAAGTTTATCAATGGGATATTAAAATCCATAAAACTATCCTAGATGCACTTTCCTCTAGGATCATATTCATATAATAACTGTCCAACTTACATGCATATCGAAATAATAAATATAATATCATCCCTCATCAAATCAAATAAATGACTATGTGAATATTTTGATACTCATATCCCATGGGATAAAGAATATGAACCCTTTAAAAACTATGAGATTGTGCAAGTCTAATCTAGTTAGCTCCTACTCTCAAACCTTACCCTTACTTTTATTCAATACTTTTATGATGTACTGATATAATCTTTCTTTTATTATTATGCAAGTTTCAAAACCATCAAACGGGTTCCCATAGTGATGATAAACTACTAATATTATACACATAGATTTACGAATAGGATGACAACCACTATCTAGGTTATAAACTATTAAATCGTATTAGAATCGAAAAAAATATCTTCTATGAGTATGCCAAAATATACACCCCAAAATTCCTAATAAGTATAATTAGTTTACATAAACAATATATATATATATATATATATATATAGTAGAAAACTTATATATGTCATAAGATCAAAAGATGATGTCATCTCTAAAAAAAATTCATGCACTACCTCTTTTACCCTCAATTCTTTCATTTGCCCCTCTTCTCTCACTATCTAATTTTATTTTTTTTTGCCTCTTTACTTTAATTAAAAAAATAAGGATACTTGAGTAAATAATCACCCTTCAACAAAGCCGAGAGAAATGAGAGTGTCGTTTTTTCTTCCTCACGCAATTTCCTCTTAGTTTATTGAGATACACCTGCCCTCACAAACATGACACGATATTGAGATTAAGCCACAAAATCCCTAAATGGAGGGTCGTGATCAGATCTTGAGAAATATTGGGATAAGGGTTCGTACCCACTAGCGCATTGGTCACAGAGATTTCTAGGCATTCAATGCAAGTTTACTTTAATTTGAATTTCCCAAATAAAAATCTTCTCTCACTTCACTCCTCCTCTTTCTATCTCTCTATCTGTCACCGCTCAGCTCACACCTAATTTCTCTCCTCCTTTGTTCTATCTTTCTCTACAATCGTTGGATGTAGCCTTTTCTTTTCAATAAAGGTGGAATTTTTTTTACTGATTTATGGGTTTTTATGGTATTAGTCTTTTTTAGTTGCGTTTATTGAGTTTGTATTGTTCTACAACCTTAGGATTTGAACTTAGAAGGTTCAGTAATGTTGATGATTGAGTTTATATGTTCATTATGGGTTTCTTAAATTTTATTTTACCAACATTATTAATTTTTTAGATATGAGTTTGTTTTACAGGACTGGGTTAAACACTCTTGAAGAAGAAAGTGTGTATGTGGAGTTGATTCATTCATGGTTCAAAGAGGTATGGTATTTTAGTTTTGATTAAAGGGTTTTCTTCAAAAAAATGTCTCCCTCTTTTGATGGATCTAACATGTTTTTTTATTATAAAGATCTAATAGATATTACATGTATTTTATTCTTTTGATTTTGGATCTCAGATCTGATCGTGTATATCGCCATCAACTTAGATCTCAGATCTGATCGCATATTATGCCATCAATTATGCAGAGCTGAATAAAAAAAATTCCACCGACTTATCCCCATATGTAGCTGCTTCAAATGAGGAGAAACGAACTAACACTAAAGAAAAATTTTGTGTGGATGTTTGCTTCGGTCAATCTTTTGGTTCTTCCACAGAAACTTTAACTGTTTATTGACATGAAATTGAGGTTATTCCTGATACAGAGGTTGTAAGACATTTATTTCCACTGACATATTTACTGCTTGCCAAAAAAGGTATAAATCTATTCCTCATTTCACTTATTTTTCGATATAATAATTTCCATATGTATATGTTTTGAGATCTGGATATTATGGAGGATTGTTGTTGAGCGCATTTTATCAGATTTTATTACAAAAATGATCTTTTTGAATGATTTACTTTTTTGGCCCTAATTTTACTGAGAAGGTTTTTTATGTGTATATCTATTATCTTTGAATGATTTTCATTGTCGGTTTTCTATATATCCATATAATTAACATATCCACTATCATTGGGACAAAGTGGACAGGCCACATATTGATGTTGAAACTGTCATTTTCTTCTTTGACATATTAGTAGTACTTGATTTTTCATTTCATTTCAATTTCCTTTTTTAAAACAATCTTAATTTTAATATTCGTGTTTAAATTATGGATTATAAGGTGAAAAATTTCTCAAGAGTGTTGATTGTTGGCCCAAATGATACAACACCAGCACAAGACTACAAAAAAATATGATGAGCATAGTGAAAGACATTGTGAACAACATGAAAGGCATGGAGGAAGTTGAGAGTGCTTTGGAGAATGGGGATGGAGCAGGCAGTGGGGATGATAGCCTTTTTATTGAGGTATTCCAGTTGCAAAAGAAATAACATAATATTAATCTTTAGGTATTTATACGTTGTTAGTTGCGGTGTGTTTTACACTTGCAGGTTCAAATCCTGCTATTAAGGGTTCAAATAATGTTTTTTTATTTATTTATTTTTATGAAGAGGGAAGACACCCAAATTATTGAAAGTAAGGTAGAAAAGCCCTACCAAGGTGGCATTACAAGATATAAAGAGCTAACTTTAACAAAGGGATAAAAATACTTTAGAAGCCTAATTGAGGGAATGCCTTGCAAGTCCATCCTATAGTAACCAATGGATGATTTTGGAAGATCCTTGGCTGAAGAAAATATTTTGAATTGTTTATACTCATTTCCATGATTGGCCAAGCAGTCAGCAACCTTATTGGCCTCTTTCCAACAATGAGAGAAGGAGATGTCCAAATCTAATTCCTTAATTTCTTTAAGAATGTCAAAGAGAGACCAAGGAGGCTTTGGAACGATACCCTTGAGGATGTTGATAATAAATTGAGAGTGATATTCCACCTGCAATCTACTTAAGTTGAGATCTTTGCATATTTTGAGACCATTGAGAATAGCAACACATTCAGCTATTGTGTTTGACATAATCCCTTCGAGTGAAGAAAAGGCTGAAATAAATCTTTCGCATTGATCTCTGATGATCCCTCTAGAGCCTACCACACCTAGATCATTTTTAGAGGCCCCATCTGTATTGAGTTTGAATTGATAACCGATTGACTTTAGCCATTTGACCAGAAAGAAAGCATTGGGCCTGGGCTCGGATTTGATGTTGAAAAGATCTTTAATATTATCACAGGCCATAGATTTGGATTGGAAATATTTATTTGAAGAGCACATATGCATGAGCTTGAAGACATTAGGGATAATCTTCTTGCTATCCGTAATGATTCCTTCAAAAACATTTTGATTTCTAGATATCCAAATCTCCCAAAGAATGACCCCAGGCAACAAAAGGAGAAGATATTGATTGTAATCAACTTTGGATGGCCTTATCCACCATGAGAGAAGCATTTGGTTAAGAGAATCTGAATATAGCTTGATGCCAAAGATGTTAGAAAAAAAGACCATACTTATGAAGCTAATGGGCCATCAATAAATAGGTGATTGAAAGTTTCTGATTTGTTTTTGCAACATCTGCAAATAGATGCTGTGAGAATCCATTTCATCTGGAGATATTCATCTATAGGTAATATGTGGTGATAGCATTTCCATATAAATATAGAGATTTTTGGAGGAAAATCTTTATTTCAAATGGATTTGCATAAAATAGATGAACGTCTAGCTTTCTTGATTGATTGCCACGCAGATTTTGTAGTGAAATCTCCATTTGAGGTGAGAGACCAGTACAACTTTCCATTGATCTCTTTAGAATGCTTTAAAACCTCCTCCTTTGCTAGATTTATCCTGTGTTGAGTTTTGGATCTACTACCTGAGATAGATAAAGACCTGCATTTTAAAAACTCATGACATAAACTGTTAATATTAGCAGAATTCCACCACAACTTTAAGTTAAATGCTTTGGTGATATCTGCCAAAGAGTTGAATCCAAGACCTCCTTCTTGCAAAGGGAAACAAAGGTTATCCCATTAATCTAGTGGTGTCTCTTACCAAACTCTAGAGAGTTTCCCCATAAGAAGTTACTGAAGAGAGAGTGGATGTGATTAATGACACTTGCAGGAGGTTTTCAGAGCAGCTATGAAGTGAATAGGAATTGACGCAAGGACAGAGGATATAAGAACTTTTCTGCCATTAAAAGATAGGAATTTGGATTGCCACCCCTCTAATTTGCATTAAATTCTATTAATCAAATCATTAAAATTGGAATGTTTATTTCTCCCATAAAAAATTTGACGTCCCAAGTATTTGAGGGGAGTGGATTTTTTGGAAAATTTTGTGATACCTTCAATAGATTTTATCCTTCTTCGCTGAACTGAATGATGAATGGTGAAACTACTTTTGGAGTAGTTTATAACAAGGCCTGAGGCTTTTTCATATCTCTTCAAAAATTTCATCAGGTTTCTTAAGATTTGAGTACTCCCATTACAGAAAATTATAGTATCATCAGCTTGATCTTTCCAGAATGAGAATGAGATTGTGAAGACCTTGAATTAAAGCTTCAGCAACAATAGTAAAAAGCACTGGAGAAAGAGGATCTCCTTATTTAAGGCCTTTAAAAGTTTGAAAATACCCTGCCACCTGACCATTAATGAGAAGAGAAAACCAATTATTTGAAACTATCCTCCATATTCTGCCAATCCATACCTCTGAGAACCGAAATTTTCTAAGCATTTTTGTGAGAAAAAACAATGAAACTCTGTCGTATGCTTCAGACATATTTAATTTAACAACCACATTTGACCCATGAGCCTTTATCCCAATGAGCGACATCATCTCTTGAGCTAAAATAATGTTCTCAGATACCTTCCTGCCTTTAATAAAACCTTCTTGAGAAGGCCCAATAATAGATGGGAGAGTGTTTGCAAGCCTTGAAGCTAAAATTTTTGTTATAATCTTAAAACAAAAATTACACAAGCTTATTGGCCTGAAATCATTGTAATTTTTTGGGGCCAAGGTTTTTGGAATAAAGACTATATTTCTACTTGTCCAGCTGTTGGGAAGAACACCTCCTGAGAAAAAGAAAAGCAATGCATTTATGAGGTCAGATTTAATGAAATTCCAGAATTTTTGGTAAAAAATACCATTGAATCCATCAGGGCCTGCAGAACTATTAGCATTCAACTCTAGGATAGCATTGTGGATTTCATCTTCAGTGGGATATTCATCCAATTCCATGGCTTGGATGGGAGTGATCCTAGCAGAAATAGCCTCCAATATACCTTTTTCCTCCTCAATCTGGTCTTCTTTGAAGATATCTTGAAAGTGAACAGCAAACTCCTTTTTAATGCCTATAATATCCACAATCGATGCCCCTATTTGATTTTTAATCTTGTGTATAAGAATCCTAGAGTGTTTGTCCCTCACTAAAGCATGAAAGAATCTTGTATTTTAATCTCCCTCAAATAGCCATTTTCCCCTCATTTTTTGATGCCAAAAATCTTCCTCCATTTTCAAAGCCCCAAGAAGATGGGCCTGGGATTTGGACATCTCCATTCGATTGAAATCAGAAGGATATAGCTCATAAGAGCACTCTTTAATGTTCAACTCAAGCTCACATTTTTGCACCTGAACAGACATATGACAGCTTTTACCCCTATTCCAGCTAGTAAGATCCTTCTTTAATCTTTTAATCTTAGAGGAAAAGAGAGCAATAGGATTACCAATCATTGGTTTTGACCAAGATCCTTTAATAATATCATTAATTTCTAGTTTCGAACACCAAAAATTAAGAAATTTAAATTGTTTTGGCCCTTCATCCAACTGAGTTTTGATAGAAAATAAGAGAGGGGAGTGATCTCAGCAGGCTTTATGCATATGCATTAAGGAGAAGTTTGGGAAAGTAGAACTCCTAGAGGGAGAGATTAAGCCTCTATCAAGCCTTGCCCAAACCTTGCCCTTGTGTCTAGAGTTATGCCAGGTGTAATTAGAACATAAATATTTAACTTCCATGAGGCTTGCATTAGAGGTAAACAAATTGAAATCTTAAACAGCTCTCAGATTGAAGATTTATTTTTTTTAAGTAGGTTTTTAAGTTCGGTGCTTAATTTGATTACGATTCCGATTTGTCTTTGTTGGTGTTTAGATATTGGAATATATATATCTATGGACGGGATTTCTCCAAAATTTAATTCCGTATCATTGTTGGTGTTTGTCTTAATCCTTTTTTTTAGTGATCTGTAACAGTAACAACAAGGGTTCATTATTTTTTTTTTAAATAACAGCTTCTATTATTGTTCAAGGATGGAAATTCGAAAGTTAAGGTTCGAGCAAAAATTGTATTGTTAATTGCTATAATGTGAACACAAACTGGCAATGTATCCAGAAAGTGGATAAATAATTAGACTTCTTTCATATAATTTAACTTTGTTTAATATATAAGTAGTGGTGTGTTCATTTGGAGTTTGAATTGAAATATAAATACACGTATAGCAGTTTGTTGTACAAAGTGAAGGTAAATGGAGTTTTAATTTGAAGTGAGTGACCTGGAACATAAACAAAATTTAAATCATTTGAATTGAGCTCGAAGTTGAACACAACTTTTACGAGCAGGATCCAGAAGTTAACTTAGGAGGGGCGCAAATTTATTTGACTGTTAAATAAAATATATTTTTAATCATTTTTAAATTTCAATTTTGTTAATTTAGTTAAATCTAACACTAAACAATACTTAAATAATAAACCAAAATAAAATAATATTATAAAATCAAACAAATAATGAGTTCAATTTAAATTTAAAACTAAATTCAAAACATTTGTAATATTATGAAAGTGGAATTCTCTAATATTAATTTAGAGAATCTGGAGCTTTAATATGTCCTCAACTCCAATTTCTTAAACATCACTATGATTTGGGGTGTTTTTAGATGTAGTGTTTCCAAACAGCCATTTTAATTGTATATCTTTATATTAAATAGGCCACAAGTTTTTATTGGAGTTGCAGCATCACACAAAATTAACTCTAACGGCATTGCTATAAGTCCTAAAAAATTCCTCCTAATTATCCTCAAATAGTAATTGTTGATACCAAATTTAGTCTGCTGATATGGCTCAATTAGGTGAAGACACGTGGCAATCTACGTGGCAACAACAAACACTTCCGAGGAACTCAGACGCTCCGAGGAACCATGCTACAACGCGGAACACTGCTTCCCCGACCAACTCAGACGCTCCGACTTACAAGAACTCTCTGAGGAACTTTTGAGTAGCAAGGAACTTAGGCAGTCCGAGCAACTTAAGTGGTCTGAGCTTCACCTCGAACAAAGCATTAATAGCAGGATAACCAACAGTTTGACTCTTCATTAAATGCTTATCATTCAGATGTATACACTTAAGGGGCATTTAATAAATTACCCTTTCACATGTACAACATTTAATGTATTACCCTTCCACATTACAGCCTCAGGGCTATAAATACATTATATTACTCTCATTGTGGGGGGACCGTAATTTCTTGAGAAAACTTGTAATCGAGAATTCCCAAAATAGTCAGCAGTAACAAAAACAGTGGACATAGGCCATTCTTATAAGGCTGAACCACTTTAAAAGTTCTTTGTCTCATTTTATTTATCTGTGATTAAATAATTAGATGCAATCTAATTTTTTACATCAACAGATTGGCGCCGTTTGTGGGAAACGACTGGTAATATTGTTTTTCATCAAAAATAACTCATCACAAATGGCTGATATTCCAGAATCCAACAATCGAAACGTTGGAAGCCCTCCAAATCCATTTGCTCCGCCTAATATTCCAAATCTAGCTAGAATAATGACAAATCTGGCCCAGGGCCAGACAGTCATGCAAGAAACGATGCGATAACTCCTACAAACCGTCTATGGCGGTGCACCAACCCATTCAGGACTGCGAAGTATTCAAAGAAATACACGTTTACCTTCCTCACGTACTAGGCGTACTGATTCATATCGTACTGAGGAATCTGAAGATTTTTCTTATCAACCTGGACGAACTTCGCCAGTGCGGGCCACAGATACTGAACAACGTATCACTCTCTCTCCAGAAAGGACTAGTGCGCTAGAGGTTAAGCAGGGTATCACCTTTTGATCGAGTAGGACCTAGAAGTAGTAGAAGTCCTCCTAAAGTCGCATTGAGGAGTTTTCGACGACCATCAGATTTAAGGGAAGGATCTGCCCAGTCGCGACCAGCTGCTCGTCAAGATAGATCCCAGGAAGCCACATCAACTCGATCAGTTGCTCGAATCAACAGGCCCGATGAAGGAATGATGCATGGAAAGGCTCTATTCAGAGGCTGGAGGATAGATTAGGAGAAATGGATAAAGCCAAGAACCCTCTACAACGAATATTTGTTCGAGGAACACCTTTTGTCCAGGCCATTGTAGATTTTCCAACACCATCAAAGTTTAAAGCACCTATTGTGACCCCCAAATATGATGGAAAGACTGACCCTGTCCTTCATATAGAACAATACCAAGCTGCAGTCAGCATCTATGTTGTTCCAGATGAGATGAGATGCAGAGCATTCTCTGGAACTCTTACCGGATCTGCTCAAATGTGGTATAATAATCTTCCTCGGGGTAAGATCTCAACTTTTCTTCAACTAGCCGAGTTATTCATTGGGAACTTCTGTTTGGGGGCAAAGCCATTTAAATGAGTAGCGCATTTGTTAAGTGTTAGACAAAAAACTGGTGAAAGTACCAGAGATTATATAACTCATTTTAATAACGAGAAGCTCGAAGTCATTGATTATGAGGAGAAGACAGCGATTACCGCCTTGATGAGTGGACTACTGCCCAACAAGTTGTACTACACTTTGGCCAAAGATCCACCTAGAACCATGTCAGACCTGATGGGAAAAGTGTCCAAGATTATGAATGCCGAGGAGGCTATGGCTGCGAAGAAGAATATGGATGCCAAAGAAACCAAGGTGGAAGGTGATAAAGCTAAGAAGAAAGAGCATAAGAACAATGGTAATGACAAACACTCAAAAGATAGGTGGGTATGGGAAGTAATGAAGAAATTAGATAATTATACTCCTTTGAAGAAGGACATCAACCATGTTCTAGAAGAAATCAAGAACAAGGAGGAATTAAACTGTCCAGAGAAAATAAAGGCAGACCCCGAAAGGAGGAATAATGAAAAGTATTGCGAGTTTTATAAAGATCATGGCCATATGACAAAAAATTATATAGCTCTTCAAAATGAGATTGAAACACTCATTAGACGAGGAAAACTGGCAAAGTATGTTGATCGTGGAAGCGAAAGAAGAAACAACGACCGAACAAGAGAGAGGTCTAGATCTCCTCGTCGAGCAGAGGAGAACAAGAAGAGAGACCATGAAGTTGATCCAGAAGACGACCCCAGTATTCCAAAGAGACCAAGGCAGCCAGAACATGAGGTATTTTCAATACGTTTTGGGTCATTTGATTATAACGTTATTACAGGTGGAGATGCAGGAGGAGGAGACCTTACTACCGAGAGAAAAGCTTACCTCTGTGAGGCTCAAGCTTGCGCATACATTCAACGAATAAATCTAGCTGAGGAGGATCGCCCGAGAAAGGTGAACAAATATAAATTGGTCATTGGCTTCTCAAAGAATGACCTTGCAGGTGTTCTATATCCTCATGATGACCCATTGGTGATTAAAATGAGGATGAAAGAGGTAATGATTTCAAGAGTACTGGTAGACAATGGTAGCTTGGAAGACATCATGTTCTACTCGTGCTTTGACAGTTTAAATTTAAAGCTATCTCAAATGGAGCCTTATCATAGACCCCTCCTCGGTTTCGCTGGCGAGAAAGTATTTCCACTTGGGACGATCAAATTGGACATATTCATTGGTACGTGTCCTGCTTGTCGAACAGAAAAAAATATGCTTCCTTGTGATGGATAAGAATTTTCAATCATTATACAATATCATCATGGGAAGAGTAGGATTGAAGAAGTTCGAGGCTGTACCATTTACAGTACATCAGTGCCTAAAATTTCAAACAAATTTTGGAGTAGGAGTTGTGAAAGGTGATCAGAAAGTAGCTCGGGAATGCTATTATTCATCCGCTGAGCAAGAGGAACTGGAGGAATCAAGGAAAAAGACTACTACTTGTCAAGTGGATGAAGGGGAAGAAATTGAAACATTGGATCCTAGAGATGAGTCGCAACTCGTGAAGGGTCAAGTGGTGGAAGCTACTGAAAACATCATTCTGGACGACGAGCACCCTAAACGAATTACTCAAGTAGGTTCTTCGTTGGAAGCCTCACTAAAACAGGAATTGATAACTTTCCTTAGAAGAAAAAAATAAACTTTTGCGTGGAGTCATGAGGATATGCCTGGAATAGTCCCAAATTTCTTATGTCACGAACTCAATGTGAATAAGGAGATCAAGCCTGTGAAGTTGAGAAGAAGAGTATTCAGTCCCGAGAAGAATCGAGCTATACAGGAGGAAGTCGAGAAGCTCCAGAAAGCCTGCTTTATTGAAGATGTTAAATATCCTAACTGGTTAGCAAATGTGGTGATGGTGAAGAAGAAAAACAACAAATGCAAGATGTGTGTAGACTTCACCGACATCAACAAAGCATGCCCAAAGGATCCCTTTTCGCTGCCCCGAATTGATCAACTAGTGGATACTACCTCTGGACATGAGCTGCTGAGCTTCATGGATGGTTATTCTGGTTACAATCAGATTAAAATGAAACCTAAAGACATGGAGAGTACTTCAACTTATTATTATAATGTTATGCCTTTTGGTTTGAAAAATGCAGGTGCAACATATCAGCGACTGATGAACAAAGTGTTTGCAGAACAAATCAGTTGCAATATGGAAGTCTATGTTGATGATATGCTGACGAAGAGCAAGAAAGCTGTTGATCATCTAGTTGACTTAAGCCATACCTTTGATCAACTAGATAAATATCAAATGAAGTTGAACCCGACGAAGTGCATATTTGGAGTACGAGAAGGCATATTTCTTGGATACATTATCAATCAGCGAGGCATTGAAGCTAACCCCGAAAAGATCAAAGCTCTGTTAGGGCTGCGATCTCCAACGACGAAGAAAGAGGTGGAAAGTCTTACAGGACGAGTAGCAGCACTCAACAGATTTGTATTGCGAGCAACTGATCGATGTCTCCCATTCTTCAAGACACTCCGAAGGACTTTTGAGTTGAATAATGAATGTGAGAAGGCTTTTCAAGACTTGAAGAAATACTTGGGAGCGCCTCCACTGTTATCCAGGCCAGTGATGGGAGAAAAATATATTTGTATCTGGTAGTGTCCAAGAATGCAGTCAGTTTGGCATTGATGAGAGTGGAGAATGGAGTACAAAAACCGATCTATTATACAAGTAAGGCCTTCCGAGGAGCAAAGATCAGATATCCAAAGCTGGAAAAATTGGTACTAGCATTGATCGAGGCAAGTAGAAGAATGAAGCCATACTTTCAAGCTCATACCATAGTAGTATATACTGATATGCCATTAAGGCAAGCCCTTCACAAACCAGAAAAGTCAGGAAGATTGATGTGCTGGGTAATAGAACTTGGTGAATATGATATAGTTTATGAACCCAGATCATCGCTAAAAGGACAAGCGGTAGCAGATTTTATAGCAGAGTTCACCTATCCTGATACACCCGAGGAGAAAAAGTTTCTCGCTAATCAACCTGTGGATGTTACAGGATCATCAAACACAAGCTTAGACCAACTTAGGTTAGTAAAATGTCAAGTGGATGTTACAGGATCATCAAATTCGAGCCCAACCCAACTTAGGTTGGTAAAAGGGCAAGAAAATATGATCGACGAAGAGAAAGAAATATCAGGGCAGGATGAAAGGAAGCAACAAATATTTCACCGAGAAACTCTGTCAGATCAGAAATTTGAAGACGAGTTACCTATATGGAGTCTGTATGTGGATGGTTCATCTTGCACTACAAGATGTGGCACAGGGATAGTTTTGAGCAGTCCGGACGAGGTCGACATGGAATACGCCCTACGTTTCCAATTCTAAGCTTCTAATAATGAGGCTGAGTATGAGGCCATGATTGCACGTCTTAATTTGGCAAAAATTATGGAGGCACAACAGGTTATTATCTTCAGTGATTCTCAATTGATCGTAAATCAAATGTTGGGAATATATGAAACCGAAGGAGAATTAATGATCAAGTATCATGCAAAGGTGATGGAGTTGGTATCAGAATTTGCTGCTATTCAGCTGGTCAGAATACCAAGAATAGAGAATGCGAGAGCAGATGCCCTAGCTCGATTAGCATCAGATACTCATATCGTGCTATGATAAAACAATCCCAATTGAGGATTTAGCTGGTCGGAGTATAGATGAAGATCTAACGATGAAATTTATTACCCTCGATTTAGGATCATCATGGATGGATCCCATCAGGGCATATATTAAGAAAGGGGAATTACCAACTGACAAACTTGCAGCCAAGAAATTAAAGTTTAAGGTTGCTCGTTATGTACTGACCAACGGTATTTTATACAGACGAGGAGTTAGAGCAGGTTTGCAGAGATGTGTGCATCCCATCGAGGTGAAAGATTTAATTGAAGAGGTCCATGAAGGGTCCTGTGGAGCCCATGTAGCAGGTCGGACGCTTTTGCAAAGGGTGATGACACAGGGATACTACTGCCCAATGATGATGGCTGATTGTATAGCCTATGCCAAGAAATGTGACAAGTGCCAGCGCTTTTCCTCCATCCGAAGAACTCCACAAGCATTGTTGACACCCATCACTTCCCCTTGGCCATTTTCCATATGGGGAATAGATTTGGTCGGGCAACTGCCAACGACAAGGGGAAGATTTAAGTATCTCGTGGTCACTGTGGATTATTTTACTAAGTGGGTAGAAGCTGAGCCTCTCATTGATATGACGTACGACAAAGTGTACCAATTTATTTGGAAGAACATCATTTGTCGATATGGTCTTCCTCATGCCTTCATCACAGACCATGGAACACAATTTGAAAACGAGGAGTTCACTGCCTATTGCCATCAGTCCAATATCTTGAAGATCCACTCGGCATGAGGACATCCCCAAAGCAACGGACAGACTGAAGTGACGAACAGAACACTGCTAAATGGCTTGAAGAAAAGACTAAGTGATGCAAAAGCAAATTGGTTCAACGAGTTACAGTCAGTATTGTGGCCTTATCGTACTACTCCCTGAGCAGCAACTGGAGAATCACCATATATGCTGGCGTTTGGAAGTGAAGCTGTTATACCTGTCGAGTTGGGCCTCCCAACACACAGGGTACTGAATTTCAATTCCCCTGTCAGCGACTTAATGAGAAGATTAGATTTAGACATGCTCGAGGAAGTTAGAGAAGAAGCAGACATTAGGAATGTTGCATACCAACAACGAGCAGCTTTGTTCTACAATAAGAGGGTGAAGAAGTGTGACCTGAAAGAAGGAGACTATGTGCTAAAGAAAGTGATTCAAAAGCACAACAAATTGGAGGCAAACTGGCATAGACCATACTGAGTTACAAAAGTTGTTCGACCAGGAACCTACCGAATAGAAACTTTAGAGGGGGAGGAGTTTAAGAATGCCTGGAACGCAGAGCACCTGCGCAAGTATTATCAGTGATGTATGTTCTCATGTAACGCAGTTCCGTCGGTAAGAATAAAATGAAGATATTCTGCCAAATTCTCTCTTTTTATTGAAAGTTTTTCAGGGAATACTAGTGTTACACACTATTTGGCAAAACTCGAATTACTCAAATTTCTTCTCGAAAACGCCAACTAAGGTTGGTCGGGAAACAAATGTATTCCTACGGGAAATAAAACTATGTATTCCTACGGGAAGTAAAACTATGTATTCCTACGGGAAGTAAAACAATGTATTCCTAAAAATGCCAACTTATGTTGGTTAGGAAGTAAATGTTTTCCTACGGGAAGTAAAACAATGTATTCCTAAAAATGCCAACTTATGTTGGTTAGGAAGTAAATGTATTCCTACGGGAAGTAAAACTATGTATTCCTAAAAATTCCAACTTATGTTGGTTAGGAAGTAAATGTATTCCCACGGGAAGTAAAACAATGTATTCCTAAAAATGCCAACTTATGTTGGTTAGGAAGTAAATGTATTCCTACGGGAAGTAAAACAATGTATTCCTAAAAATACCAACTTATGTTGGTTAGAAAGTAAATGTATTCCTACGGTAAGTAAAACAATGTATTCCTAAAAATGCCAACTTATGTTGGTTAGGAAGTAAACGTATTCCTCGGGAAGTAAAAGTATTCCTAAAAATGTCAACTTATGTTGGTAAGGAAGTAAATATATTCTCGAAAACGCCAACTAAAGTTGGTCGGGAGGTAAAATTATTCCAGAAAGTGCCAAAGCTCCTCGTAGAGGAAAAATCCACTAACTATGGCTGGTCGGGGATAAAAACCCACTAACTGTAGTTGGTCGAGAAGGAAAATTTACCGACCTTGGTTGGTCGGAAACATTTTATGAATACGAGAAAGTGATCGAGCATAATTTTTTATTATTACTAAGTTGGTCGAGAAACAAAACATCATTTTTGCCAAATGACTACTACAAATTCAAATTACTCGACAATAAGTTGATCGACAAATAACACAATATTGTTATCTTTTTAACAGATACACATGCACATATGTAAAGTGTCACAAAACAATAGCAGTCAAGATTTGCAAATAAAATTATTTCATTTAATGTAGAACAAAATACATCAGGAATGAAATACAAATTTATTACATCAATACTCTTATTCTATTGGTTTCTTCCCCTCTACTTTTGAAACAGGTTCCTCGCTAGCAGGTGATCGTTTAAAGTGAGAGGAGAATTTATAAAGTTAAGATCTTTTAGCATCCTGATATTCATCACGGACGGTCGATCTAGGAGGTGCTCGGGACGAGATATCTTGACATTTGAATGGAGATTGTAATCACCGAGGTATTTGGAAATCAGACAACGAGGGATGGCCCAAGCAGGGATCCAACTCATATCAAGATTGAATGGTGGCACGGGTAGGTCGAGCAACCCAGGATTATGGTAATCCCATAGGTAATGAACCTGTTCGAGTTGCAGCACACCTAAGGCATTCAGCCATCCTTGTTTGTAGCCCTCATTATTTTCATTCTGGATACGGTCGTCCAAGTGGTAGAGAGCCTCGTTGTATCCAGCCATCCAGAACTCCCTGGGCTGCTTGTGAAATTGATATGTCAATCTTTCCATCTGCTCGTGGAGATTTTTTATGAAGAGTTCTTTATTCTCCAAGATAGATTTCTGCGCAGAAAGCTGCTCTTCCAGGTCCCTGATTTTCTTAGACATCTCAGCCAATGTCTGGTTCTTCGTCATCAGCTGGAAGGCCTAGTTCTCTAAAGAAGATTGAGTCCTCTGTTCCTCGACAAGAATCCGAGAAGCTCTTGCTCATCCCCGAGGAGCTCTTGCTCGTCCACGAGAAGATGTAGAAGGTCCAGCTCTTTTCAAGGTTTCCAACTCATCCCTCAGGTTGGCGTTCTCTACCTCTAAGAACGAGAATCCCTCGTCAGTCACTGGGATCAACGCATTTGAGGTGGAGGCAACATATTTTAATTGAGATACTTATCTTTGCAAGTTGTTATTTTCTTGCTCCAACAACTCGGCTATTTTCCTGTGCTCTTCTACCTCGGCTTTCAAAGTTCTTTCCCTCACATCGTAAGCAGCAAAACGCTTCTCGTATCCCTTGTCGGTAATGATTTGCTGAGACTTCTTCTCGTACCCTCGTGCAAGAGGGAAGTGGATTCCTTATATTGTTGTTGAAGGTCTTCAAGAGTGCCTTGGAGATCTTCAATCATATCATAATAAGCTACATTATTAGCCACAGCACGATCAAGCAGACACTTCAAATATTGGTAAGCTTCAATTGCCTATTCCGAAGCATCTTGGTCGAGGATGTCGATGATTTGTGCTGCACTCAGATCTGTGTGACCAGCCTTAAAAAATCCATTGCATTGCTGTAACAGCTTTGTATCATGAGAAGACAATAATTCCATCCTGGCCAGAAACTAGTAGAGGAAGAAAAAGCAATAATCAATAAGAGTACCAACAGAGCATGAAGAGGAGAAACAACAGTATGCATAAACAAAAGTTTAAATTTTATTATATCATAAAGTTCAGAGTTACATGTTCAGGGTTACATTTGACAAAGAGAAATAAAATAGAAAGAAACCCGAACAACTCTACACCTTTTCCTTGTCTCCCAAAACTTTCTCGGGAGGCTGGGACGAGGAGGTAGGTTGATTGGAGGGAACAGAGAGTTGCTCGGGGAGCGCTGGAAGTTGCTCGGATGAAGTAATGAGTTTCTGAAGTTCCTCGTTAGTAGGCTGGATGGCTGGGGGACGAGAAACTTGATCTCCCATCACCATGGAAGACTCTTCAGAGGCAGCTTCGTCTTCTTCTTTGTCTTCAGGAGTTGGAGGGAGACTAGGGATGTGTCGCTGGAAGAGTTCAGAAGTTTCATCAACCTTCATCTCCTGAAGAGCTGCGACCCACCCATCTCTAAAGTATTTTAGGCTGTCATATTCGACTTGCAACATCATGGCGGCCAAGCCTTTGTTCCACCCCTTATCCCAGCCAGCGCTGAAAGATTTCTTCACAGCCAATTTCCTCTTTACCTTCTCCGAGGAAAGCTTCTCGGACAGAAGATTTTTAGCAGCCTTCAGTTTATTCTCAACCTCCTCCTTATGCCGACTTACTTCTTGAAGCTGACCCAACTTTTCCTCAGCAACCTTGAGCTTATTTTCAGGCTCCCCAACATTTTTGAGCTTCCCTTCGAGCTCCTTATTCTTCTTCTCCAAATCATTTATTTTTTTCTCCAACCCCTTGGAGACTTCAACAACTTGAGCCTTCTCCTTCTCAGTTGAGGTAATTTTTTTCTCCCAAGCAGCCTTGTCAGCATCATGCTTCTGACGAGAATCTTCCAAAGATCGCGTCAGACCCACAGAGCTTCCTCCACACCAGACAAGGAGCTTGAAGCTTTAATAGCTTCATCCTTCTTCAAAATTGTGTTAAAACAGCTCACCAACTGTGAAAAGAAAATGAAAGCAAGTCAGAGACAAATATAATAAGGGAAAGATGAAAAGTTCAAAACAATAAGACTTACAGAAGCAATATGGCGAGCAGCCAATGAGGTAACCATGTCCCGAGAAAGGTTTTCTTCAATACCTTGGATCTCGGGAATGATCCAAGTCTTCACCGAGGCAGAGCTCGGGGGAACAAAAGTGGGAACTCCACTAGTCTGGGGCTGAGAGACGGTGTCAGCCAAATTAACCGAGGAGCTCTTCTTCAGCCTCCTCAGAGGAACAGGAATAGTTTCGACCAAGGAAGAACTCTTGGTCGGTGATATGACAATCACCTCGCCTGGAGCAGCAACCTTACTCGGGGTCACCGGGGGCTTCTCGGCAACCTTCACAGAAGCAGCCGGAGGGGCTGCATCAATTTTCTTTGTCCCTTCTGGGACATCATGTTTACTTCTCTTTACCTCTCCAGCACCAGAGGCAGGTTTCTCGAAAAGAGTAGGAGGTATTCTTTTCTTCATCCTCTCACTTAAAGGAACGTGTGACTCAGGCGAAGAACAGGTAGAAGCTGGTACTGGCTCTGCGTCGCTTATCACCGGACGAGCAATAAAAGAAGTTGTGTAACTCTTGTACTAAAGCAGATATGAAGCTGACCTAATATGCTCGTCGACAACAGTCTGATGCAAACTCCAAATAAGTTTTAAGTGCCTTATGTTAACGTCTGCCTCTTTTGGACACTTTCTTTTGTTGTCAACTGCAAATAAATTAAAATTAAAATATCAGTGGCACATTTTATCAAACATAAAGGAAGCATAATCTCAAAATAAATGAAATAAAAATAACGTATCCCATTGCCATAGGGAGGGCATCTGGGACCCTGATACACTTCATCTCCAAATAAAGGAGCATGTTGCCAATTTTTTATAACAACCCCGTGCTCAAAATAGTCCCTATTGGCATTCGGGAGATTGACCACTAAAGCCCTATTTAAAAATCTAGTTTTTAAATAAAAAGTATTATCACCAACAGCCCATCTATAACAAAACATGATTTCTGGAATTCCTATGCGAGTTCCATGAATTTGATTTAGTCTATGAACCCCATTAACTATTCTCCATATATTGGGGACTATTCTTGCAGGAACCACGTCAAAGTATTGACATAATTCCAGACATAGAGGGTTTGGGGGAAAAGAAAATCCACACTCGGCAACAAAGAGACTGGGGAACCAATGTCACTCAGCCAAACGAAAATAATCAGAAGGTTCAGAAAGTTCCTCCAGAACAACCCATGAAGGAATAGAAAAATCATAACGAAATTTATCAAGAGATTCAACAAGGTAAACCATGATGAATAAAGGAAATGAAGAAGAAGGAAGAAGATCTTACAGAAAAAGAATGGATCTGTTGACAACGAACGATGGAAGAGATGAATGCACATGAGAGAAAGAGGCATTGGAAAACTCAAAGATACAAATTTGAAAAAGTAGAAGACGACGGGATTGTCTGTGACGCTTAAATACCTTATCTTGGGAAACGGTAAAGTTAATGATTACAAAAAGAAACGATTACGCTACCGGCGGCTAGAAGGACAAAAAGTGAGCGGAGATCGAGGCGGTTATAAAAATTCAAAAAAGCCTGATTCTACGAATTTGAAAGGAAAAATAAATACAAAGGAAACACTCCTAAATTTCAGGATAACCATTTAAAACCGCCATATATCGAGAGAGAATGTTCCACACTCCTCAAATTTCGAACTATGAAACATTGGGGGCTTCTGTTGATACCAAATTTAGTCTGCTGATATGGCTCAATTGGGTGAAGACACGTGGCAATCTACGTGGCAACAAAAAACACTTCCGAGGAACTCAGACGCTCCGAGGAACCATGCTACAATGAGGAACACTGCTTCCCCGACCAACTCAGACGCTCCGACTTACAAAAGCTCTCCGAGGAACTTTTGAGTACCGAGGAACTTAAGCGGTCCGAGCAGCTTAAGTGATCCGAGTTGCACCTCGAACAAAGCATTAATAGCAGGATAAACAACAGTTTTACTGTTCATTAAATGCTTATCATTCAGATGTATACACTTAAGGGGCATTTAATACATTACCCTTTCACATGTACAGCATTTAATGTATTACCCTTCCACATTACAGCCTCAGAGCTATAAATACATTGTATTACCCTCATTGTGGGGGGACCGGAATTTCTTGAGAAAACTTGTAATCGAGAATTCCCAAAACAGTCAGCAATAACAAAAACAGTGGACGTAGGCCATTCTTATAAGGTTGAACCACTTTAAAAGTTCTTTGTCTCATTTTATTTATCTGTGATTAAATAATTAGATACAATCTAATTTTTTACATCAACAGTAATAAAGTTTTGTGCTTAGACTGGATCCATACCACAAGGTACAACAGTTAATATTGTTTGGGAATGATTTTGGGTACCTTTGTGGGACTCAAAGAATGTAAAGTATTTGAGGAATTTATATTTAATATTGAGTAGTGTTATGCATACAAAATAAATCAATAAAATATTCCCCAGAAGATATAATTTTTTGTGCCCTAGTGGGACCCCATATTATAAGACAACGTTTAATAGGTAGGTGAGAGAATATGTTGAATCCATAGCAGATTTGGGGAGGTTTTGGGGGAGTCCTTTGTACTCATATTATTATTCTTTAATATTGCTTATACTGAATTTGTAGGATGCAAATCATGAATCTAACACTCTCAATGAATATGTATATTTGTTGACAGAAGGCTCATAAAGACAAGATCCGGAATGACATATAGTTGGCTAAAGTTGTGTCCAATAAACAATGGAGATTATGTCCCTTTTTTTAAGTTGACACTTTGTTAATTTGATTCATAAGGCGAGGTTATTTCATAAATTTAGACCATTTGAATGTCGTTGGACTATTTGTTATGGTTAAGCAGGGTGGATAGTTCTATAAACAGAGGAGATTATGATCAATTTATTTTAAACTACAATTTCTTTTGTTGGCGAACGAATTTTTTTCCTTTTTGCAATTACGTACTTTGAAAATATTTGTCGTTTTGTGATTATCAGCGTGCCTTCACGCACGAACATACCCTAGTATATATATATATATATATATACACTAGGGTGTACCCGTGCCGATGGCACGGTGATAAATTCTCCAGATTATTTTTTATTATGGCACACTCACACTCCTAGGTATGGTATTTTACACTTAAGAAAGATTTAAAAATACTGATTAGATTTCATCTGATTTAATAACGACATTATACAACTTTTGTAATATTCTCTAGCTACACGTTTTGTAACATTACATGTCACGATTACCCTTGTTGATTGCACGCTAAAAATAATACTATCTTTACAATTCATTCAAATATATGTAATTTTAAATGTCAAAATAAATGTAATGTAACTCAATTTTCTTTCTAGCATATTAAAATGTTAAAACATCTCCAAAAAATATTAAGCATAACATATTTCCCATAGGGATCGTAAATACATAGTCACAATTACTTACATTTTTTGTAGTAGCAAACAAATCAATATAAATAGTATTTTTCTTTATTTATGACAGATTTTCCTTTTATATAATTATTATTGCACCATGTCTACAACAGTCAACTACTCAGGTACACAGAATCAATTACATGCGACTATTACCATCCTATATAAAAAATTCCTCAACCACACATCAATAGTAATTAAAAAAATAAAAATAAAAATAAAGATTCGTACATTCAACCATATGCCCAAACTCTATCGCCATCACCAAATCCCATATTTCCCCTGTATGTGACTATTACCTTTCTTTCTGACATACTATAGTGGTAGATCTCTCCGTTCGGTTATAGGTTGTAGCACTGAGATTACTCATCCATTCGTGCAAAGACAATCGTATAGATATTTCAGTTCACTAATGAAGTGCATACACATTTGCCTTTTAATAAAAACTTCAAAAATATCGTAATATCTCAACATTATAGAAATAAATGAACTTCCCGAATATTTTTCATTTTGTTCTAATGAAAGCATACCATAAAACACAACAATAACTCAAATAGAAGGTCTAGAATTGATGACGGAAAGGACAACACAAAACATTTGACCGACAAAAAGTGAAAAAAATAAATCTATATTGGACAATAAAAATAAATAATGAAAAAAAAAATGAAAAATGAAGATACCTCAAAGCACTTGTCAAAAATTTCTCATAGGTTTAAAAATTAAAGTGAGTACATGGAACTCCAAACAATACCTCACTATTTGCATGCATGTATGGGATCTTTTGTGCTTCTTGTAGAGTAAATGAAAGCAAAGGCAAAACATAGTTTTTTTAGCGAAAATAAATTCAAAGCAGAGGCAAGAACATAGTGTCATAAGATAAAATAAAACAAAGGTATGAAGAAAGGAAAGAGATTTCTCAAATAAATTAAACTTTAAAGATCTATTTAAAAGACACTGCAAAAAACTAAGAAAAAGCAAAACAAAAATTGAAAAACGCCATTTAGATATGTACCAATTTCTTCAAAAAATAAAGAAAATAAAACCCATGACAAATATAGAAACTCAAGCTGTAATTTCGACATCCCACAAAACACCATAACCACAACATATTGATAATCGAAAACCCAATCCCGAAATTGATAAACGGTTTAGACGGTGGAAAATCTTATTTAACTCTCTTCTGTAATGATTTATAAAAACCAATTGCTCCAAACACATTGTAGATCCATCATGAAAGGACTAATTGTTCCAAGCACCAAGGGTCTGATGGGTTGAAACTGAACCTTAATAAAAAAAAAATATGAAATTGAATATTATAAAAGGCTTAACAAAATCGAAACTAAAAGTGAAACAAAAACTCTGAAATACCAAATCTATAACAAAACTAAAAAAAACTTATATTAAACAAAATCCCAAACCCAAAATTGATAACCGAAAACCTTGAACGCAAACGAAAGTACCAAATCATGTGTATTACCTTATTTTAGTTTGTATCCATGGCCATATCACCCATTTCAAAGTCTGGTTTGGACAAACTGAAAATGAACAAAACCAATAAATAGTAGCAAAAGAAATTAAGGAAGAAAGAAGTAGCCAACTCTAAGAGAGAAAGAGAGGAAAGACCAACGTCATGAGTCCTATAAATATAAATCTAATCTCGTTCTTCTGTCTTTTGTCTTCTATATTTGTTGTTCATATTAAATGTTTGGTTTTGGCTTTAATCTCATAACAGTTAGATCTGCAATTTCAATTAAAAAGGTTTAAAAAAACATTAATATCAACTTGAAAATACCTGAGTTGTGACCCTACTCGGATAACCCACTAGTCGCTGGAAAACCCGCCCATACTAACCCAAAGACCCAGCTTCCATAAACACCTCCCACCTTATATCAACCCGAACCAGCTCATAACCGGTTCCAACCCCAAACCCGCCGAAAACCTTACCACCACCCATAATTCGAAAGTAACCCAGCACCACCCATCTCCTTCCTTCAACAACCCACAAACCAAAGCACACATACCTGAACGTTACCCTTACAGGGAACCGCCATACCTCCATTGATCTACTGAATCAAGTTGGTTTGAATCCATTTTGAGGATAGGATTTTCGAATCCCCCACACCTGAAATCATTTTTGGACAAAATCAAAATTCAAAAGTGACCAAAACCATAAACACGATTCATGCCTGCAGAAAAACAACAAAGCGAATCAAATCAAAACAAAAAAAATGATCTAATTCAGCAAATAAAAAAACTAAATCAAACCAAATAAACCACCAAATCTCAAAATCGATTAAGCAAATTGAGCTCTCCAAGAACCCTTCTGGGCCGCCATGGAAATGGCTATGGGACTTATTAGAGATGCAAAGAGCATGGAGCTTAAAAAACATTTAAAAAATGAAATACTATGGTAAACCATATTGAAAACCCATTCCAGAAAACCCTTTCTCAAATAAAACCCATTCTCAGAAAGGAAACCTAGAAAACCTCAAATCTTTACAGCAAAGAAACCTAGAAAACCCTTTCTCAATAAAATTTGTAAAGTATTGGATACCAAGAAAACCCTGATGCATAACCAAAGAAAAAAACGCATGAGGTTCCGTACCAGTGAAGGTTTAAAATATCAAAGTATCCAACGGTTGACATTTCCATATATCTCTTCCTTATCTTTCATGGTTGGAGAAGAAGTGCGAGGAGACAGAAGTGTGTTTGAGAGAGAAAGGTAGCAACATTAAATCTCAATTGGATTGTCCTAAACCAGCTAGTGGGGTGGATGATATTGAGAGGTTCGAGGTATTGAGCGCTCGAGAACTAGCTAGGGTGGGTGGGAGTTAAATTTGTCAATTTGTGGGCCCACAGACCCTTAGATTTTACCTTTGGCAAATCATAGAATACACGCTTTCAAGAT
Organism: Sambucus nigra; assembly: GCA_949130495.1. NCBI lineage: Eukaryota > Viridiplantae > Streptophyta > Magnoliopsida > Dipsacales > Adoxaceae > Sambucus > Sambucus nigra. The sequence goes on from OX422212.1 coordinate 354,312,215, forward strand.
TAAATCTGGGTGTTAGTTGATAAAGATCAAATTCATCAATTTTTAATCTGAATCGTCAGTTGGGAAAGACAAAAAATCCCTCCTCCATTATTATATATAATAAAGTAGGAAATTTTTGTATGTCATAAGCTTCAACTATGATATAATGAGATTATGTTTTTCATTCATTACCTCTTTTGCCCCTTACAATTTATTTTCCCTCTCATTTTTCTTTTAATAAAATTTCACTTTGATTCAAATATAAAGGATATAATAGTAATTTATATAATATGGCCAAATGGGACAAATCAGTCTAAACGTACATGCCTATCATTCTCTCTCTCACTCATATGATGAGCCCACATACCCCTTTCCTCAATATGTCCCTCTCAAATCAACCTCCCCTCATCTCTTTACGCTGCCCCCTCCTCCTCTCACCGTTGCTGCTTCCCCCTCCTGCTATGCGTCGCCTCTTCCTCTTCCTCCAAAAGACGTGTGGTGTTGAATGGTCAAAGACATGCGCTTATATACGGTTCTCTCATTTTACCTTGCTTTCTTTATTTCCCTTGGTTTATTTATTACCATCTCTAAAATACCAGATCTGTTGGAGATTTTTGGCTTTAGTCTACGATGTTGGGGTTAAACTTCATTGAGTTATTTTTTTTGGTTCAGTTTTATTATTTTACATTGCAATAGAAAAATAGGGGTTGGGTAAACACATCCGCTTCGATTGGGCTCTCCTAAGTTGCATAGCAGATCTGCGCCTCATGGGGTAACAGAGATTGGGAGCAGATCAATTATATGTCCTAAATATCTTAAACATCTGTAGTTTATTTTTAGTAGGAACTCTGAATAATCTACAGTTATTACTACCATCGTGAATCGCCCACACTGTTTGCCCATCTGAATAATCGACAGTTATTACTACTATCCATTGGTTCTCATTTAGAGAAATTGATAAGGATTCTTATTATAATATTGTTAAGGTAAATAAGTCATTTTATTTTTTTGATACTTTTTTTGGTGTCTAAATGTAATTTTGTTGTGATTCACAATAGTGTATACATGATAGTAACATTGTCGACTGTCCTCTCAAGTGATTGATTGGAGTGTTTTTGATTATTTATAACTATACATGGAATTGATGGATGATGATATTTATACCTCATTCTTATGTTAAACTTTGTACTTTTAGTTGTAAGTTACGGAAGATCATAGTATCAATGTCATGGCTTTCTGTAGGGATTAGCCATAAGATCCTTTATTCTTTTTGAAGTTGTTCTTTAATTTGTAGTTATCTTTGTAAATTTTTCATTTCTAGACATATAGTTTGAACAGTAGTATGTGTTAACTCATACAGGGTTCCAACTGCTAGATCTAGAATTAAAATTTTTAGTTCTGGAGCTATAGCACTGAAGGGAATTGTAGGTCTTCTGTTTATCTTTGGCAGCTCTTATGGAGCTATTCCCCTACTTATACGCTCAAATTTTTATAAAGTTTACAGAGTTTGGAATTGTTTGGGGCACTCCTCTTTTTCATTAGAATGAGGAATTCGATATCAAGGAGATCACTCAAGAAGAAGACTCCCAAAACAAAGACAGTTGAAGAAAGAATTCTATTGGTTTTTGTTTGGATTGAGATGATGACTTCAACTTTGTTGTTCTCTTATCATTTTGGTTGGACCTTTTTTGCTTTTAAATTATCGGGCATGATCAGTTCCCTTACTAAGATTTTTGGAAATTTTGATTCCGAGTTTCAAAGAAATCATGAGAATTGGTGTAGGTGATGGTAAGGTAGATACATGGTTTCCATTAAATTTCCCTTTTCCTGGAAATAGTTTAATTTTCACCTTGTCTGGGGTTCATCTTATATTGAAACCTGAATCAATAATACTACTTTCGGGTTTATAGGGTTTACATTTTTTCTCAATGTTTTTTATTTTAGATTTTGCCTACTCAATCAGATTTTACCATGTCCACATTTCACACTCATGTCGCTTATTTTATGTTGGGATATGAGGGGATCTAACTCACTATTCTTTTAAGCCTTGTTGTGTATAATTTGACAGGTGTTTTGACGATTTAGTAATGTGATATTGGGAAAATATTCGAGAGGGTGGTGGGGAGAATATTGAAGTGATTTGTGGGCCATACAGATCTTTTTTATAATTAACCAGATATGTTGTATAATTTTTCTCATCTTTTCATATCATAACTATGCATTAGTTGAACCTCATTTTGTTAAAAATTAGTTTGACTCTACAAAACATCTATTTTTGGCCATTTTGTTTTAAAAGCATAGTGGTTTGTATTTTCTATTTTATTTATAGTTTTTTATTTTCTTGATACATGAACTACAAGAATAACAAACCAAATTGAAAACTTTGAGTTTCACATAGATGAGGGTTAAGATGTAGACAACTTGCCAACTGAAGGTGTAGAAACAACATGTTTCCATCTTGATAGAAACTTTGGAGTTATATACACATATTACATTGTTCTCCTATTGGCTATGTAAAACAAAATCTCTTAAATAAATTGCAAGAGCACATATTACATTGTTCGCATATTTGCCTGCATATAGTTTTTTTGTACATAAAGTTATGACTGAATAACAGAATAACAGACTAGCTGATCCGATTTTAGTTTTTCAAACTAGAGGTGGCGGATCAGTTATTCTTTCAAACTAGATTGTTTTCATTTGATTTTTGCCTCCACCTATTCAGTTTTCAAGGTATTCTATAATTACTTATTTTATTAAGTGTTATTTTGGTAGATTTATCTTTTGCTCACTGATTTTAGGTTTCGGGAGTTTGAAAATTGGGAGAGGTATAGCAGCCTTTTTTTATTTAAATGAGTTTCCTTCATTTTCATGAGCTTGAATTGATATAACAGCCTTAAAGAGGTATAGCATCCTTATTTAATATGTATATGTAACAAGCTAAAAGAAGTATAGTATCCTCATTTTCTGGAACCTTAAAGGAGGTATAACAACTTTATTATTCAGCCTTATTTAACATGTATTTAGCCTTATTTAACGAACCTTAAAGAGGTATAACTACCTTATTTAAAATGATTAAAATTGGTTCCTTTGAGTATCCATCTTTATTTAACATGTATGCACCCTTATTTAACATGAATTCAACCTCATTCAATTAATATAACATTGACTGATATAACAACCTTATTAAACATGTATGCAACCTCAATTTTCTTCTATATTTAATAGGTATAGAAACCTTATTTAATGGTGAGACAGTTGTTTATATTATGTCCACTTTTCATGATAGAGTTCTTACACTAGAGTCATTGGTACCCTCAGGTCTCCGGAGTGTTTTATTTGGGAGTGTTACTCTCGAGCAGCTACTAGGAATTTCTGGGAGAGAAAGTGATGGATTTTTTTGCATAAATTTCACGCAAGGTCTTATATATGGTTTGTACCGACCCTTCAAATGTGTTGGTTCCAGATATGAAGTGACAACCTTTGTGTTAATAGGTCCAGGTATGCTAACTAATTTCTTAAAAGGGAGATAACGCATTCTTAAAATCTGAATTTTTTAACAAGTTAGTTTTACACTATTTGACGTTTTTTTTTGTTTGTCAAGTGTGAGTATACATTCTTCAAATTCTTCTCAACAAGTGTAATTTTTTTGGGTGTTTTTTCAGCTATAGTTTCGGTGTGATTCTACGGGAGATTGTTAGCATCAAGAAGATGATTGTAATATAATTTTGTTCTCTATTTCTAATTACTTCCGGATCTATTGTTGATATAACTTTTGGGAACTTAGTACTGATATATACAATGGTGGTAATACATTGGTCCTCATATACACCTTACTATCATGTTTTACCTACGTCATTGAGAGAAGATGAGATTTTGGTTTGTCTTGGAGTTTTTTTGGGATATGAGCTAAGTTCAGGATTGAGGATTCAATATCATATTTGGGCATTATAGAAGAATTTTTGGTATTTTATTCATAAAATACTTCGTGTTGTAAAATACTTCTTGTTGGTATTTGATATAAGTCCGAAAAAGGCCCCTAGGCTGGAAGGTTACAATGTTAGATTATTTTAGAGTAATTAGGATATTGTTGGAGCAGATTGAACTAAAGTAGTGAGTTCCTTTTTCATATCTGGGAGAATTTTAAAAAAATGTAATAGAACTGTGAGTAATTTGATACCTAGATACCCTAACCATATCACCATAGAGGACTTTAGGACAATTTTTTGCTACACTACGACTTAAAAAATAATTTGGAAAGTAATTATGAGGAGTTCAAAAGTTTTAATTGCAGAACTGGTTAATAACAGATGATTAGTTTTGTTTGTGGAAGAAATATAATAGACAACGTGCTTCTTATGCAAGAACTTGTGAGAGGGTATCAAATAATTTCTGGAGAACCTAGATGTGCTATTAAAATAGACATTATGAAGGTGTATGATTCAGTTAATTGGAATTATTTGGGAGATGTTTTAATGGTAATGAAGTTTCCTGGCATTATGGTAAACTGGACCGTGGAATGCCTGCAATCCACCAATTTTTTCATTAATGGTAATAGAGGACTTACTCGATATTTTAAAGATACGAAAGGTTTGAGACATGGAGAGCCGTTGTTTCAATATCTCTTACTTTTAATTATGGAATCATTTTCATGAATCATGGATAAAGAAGTGGAATATGGGAATTTTAGTTATCATACCAAGTTTGACAAGGTGAAACTATCTTATTCTCCTTCAGAAGTTGTGATAATTAATTAAAATTTCTTAGTTTTCAATGTCTTATAAATATAGTTTGCAAGACATAATGGTTCTGAATGTAAATGGAAAATTATATCATCTTAATAGATTTTTGGAAATAATAGATTTTAGGCATTAATAGATCTCAAGTTATAGGCATTGACAAATCTCGATTATTATGTTTTTATTTGTTGTTCAGGACATGGGAATTTTGGGGCATTGACAAATCTCGAGGGATAATGTGTGAATTGGCATATTCAGTGTAAAAAGACGACACAGTCCTTCCTCTTTCGATTTAGATGTGCCTTGATTGGCTCGAATTTTCGATTTCAATGGAGTGTGCTTGGCTTCAAAATAGGATTTATGATTTAGTGTGTTTGCCTTTGTATAAAAGATTACTCTTATTTAGCGTTAGTTTTGTTCTCGGATATTGTAATAGTCTTTGGTTTTTGTGTGTCCATTATGCACATTTAGCGTTGGAACGCATGAATGCAGTTAAACAAAGTGTTAACATATTTGTTGTTATAGTCTTCTTAATTTCTTAAACTGGGTGGAGAGTTCTATAAATAAAGGAAATGTTGCCCCAATTTTTTAAATTGTTTACATGATGAATAGTTATATGAACATATGAAAATTTGCCCAATTTTTAAAAATTATTTACAATTATGTGTTGTAAAAAAAACTTTTTGACTTGATAGTATCTATGTATATAAACACGGCGCATGTATCTATGGAGAAAAAAATTCAAAAAATTTCCAATTTTTTCAAACGAATATATTCATATATTAGGTTATTCAAAAAGTTTTTTATCTGTTGCGAACTAATACGACGTATGGTCCAATTAACAATGTATCCTTTCAAAAATTAGCGTCGTGCCTCCAGTCATGTGCATACCATAGTGTATATATATATATATATATATATATATATATATATATATATATATAATAAAGTATGGAACTTATGTATGTCATAAGCTTCAACTATGATGTCATGAGATTAAGTTTTTCATTCATTACCTCTTTTTCCCCTTACAATTTATTTTCCCTTTCATTTTCTTTTTATAAAATTTCACTTTGATTAATATATAAAGGATATAATAGTAATTTATATAATATGGTCAAATGGGACAAATCAGTCTAAACCTACACGCCTATCATTCTCTCTATCACTCATCTGATGAGTCCCCATACCCCTTTCCTCAATATCTCCCTCTCAAATCAGCCTCCCCCTCATCTCTTTACGTCGCCCCCTCCTCCTCTCAGCGCTGCTACTTCCCCCTCCTTCTCTACGCCTCCTCCTCCTCTTACTCTAAAAGATGTGTGGTGTTGAATGGTTAAAGACATGTGTTTATCTACGGTTCTCTCATTTTCCCTTGCTTTCTTTATTTCCATTAGTTTCTTTATTACCATCTCTAAAATACCAGATCTGTTGGAGATTTTGGGCTTTAGTCTACGATGCTGGGGTTAAACTTGGTTGTGTTATTTTTTTTTCAGTTTTATTATTTTACATTGCAATAGAAAAATAGGGGTTGTGGTAACACATCCGCTCCGATTAGGCTCTCCTAAATTGCGTAGCAGATCTGCTCCTCTTGGGGTACTAGAGATTGGGAGCATATCAATGATATGTCCTAAATATCTTAAACATTTGTAGTTTATTTGTAGTTTATTTTTTGCAGGAACTCTGAATAATCTACAATTATTACTACCATCGTGAATTGCCCACGCTGTTCGTCCATCTGAATAATCGACAGTTATTACTACTATCCATTGGTTCTCATTTAGAGAAATTGAGAGGGATTCTTATTGTAATATTGATAAGGTAAATAAGTCATTTTATTTTTTGATACTTTTTTGGGTGTCTAAATGTAATTTTGTTGTGATTCACAATAATCTATACATGACAGTAACATTGTCGACTGTCCTCTCAAGTGATTGACTGAAGTGTTTTTTATTATTTACAACTATACATGGAATTGATGGATGATGATATTTATACCTCATTCTTATGTTAAACTTTGTACTTTTAGTTGTAAGTTACGGAAGAACATAGTATCAATGTCATGGCTTTCGTAGGTATTAACCATAAGATCCTTTATTCTTTTTGAAGCTGTTCTTAAATCTTGTTATCTTTGTAGATTTGTCATTTCTAGACATATAGTTTGAACAGTAGTATGTGTCACTCATATAGGGTTCCGATTGCCAGATCTAGAATTAAAATTTTTAGTTGTTGGAGCTATAGCACTGAAGGGAATTGTAGGTCTTCTGTTTATCTTTGTCAACTCTTATGGAGATATTCTCAATGCTTATCCGCTCAACTTCTTCTAAAGTTTACAGAGTTTGGCATTGTTTGGGGCACTCTTCTTTTTCATTGGAATGAGGAATTCGATATCAAAGAGATCACTCAAGAAGAAGACTCCCAAAACAAAGACATTTTAAGAAAGAATTCTACGAGTTTGTGTTTGAATTGAGGTGATGACTTCAACTTTGTTGTTCTCTTATCAATTTGGCTGGACCTTTTTTGCTTTTAAATTATCGGGCATGATCTGTTCCCTTACTAAGATTTTTGGAAATTTTGATTATGAGTTTCAAAGAAATCATGAGAATTGGTGTAGGTGATGGTAAGGTAGATATATGGTTTCCTTTGAATTTCCCTTTTCTTGGAAATAGTTTAATATTCAGTGTGTCTGGGGTTCATCTTATGTTGAAACTTGAATCAATAATACTATTTTCGGCTTTATAGAGTTTACATTTTTTCACAATGTTTACTATTTTAGATTTTTCCAACTCAATCAGATTTTACCATGTCCACATTTCACACTCATGTGGCTTATTTTATGTTGGGATATAAGGGGATCTAACTCACTGCTCTTTTAAACTTTGTTGTGTATAATTTGACAAGTTTTTTGACAATTTAGTAATGTGATATTGGGAAAATATTTGAGAGGGTGGTGGGGAGAATATTGAAGTGATTTTGTGGGCCATACAAATCTTTTTTATAATTAACCAGATATGTTGTATAATTTTTCTCATCTTTTCATATCATAACTATGCATTAGTTGAACCTCATTTTGTTTAAAATTAGTTTGACTCTATAAAACATCTATTTTTGGCCATTTTGTTTTAAAAGGATAGTGGTTTGTATTTTCTATTTTATTTCATAGTTTTTTATTTTCTTGATACATGGAGTACAAGAATAACAAACCAGAAATCAAAATGTTGAGTTTCACACAGATGAGGGTCAAGATGTAGACAGCTTGCCAAATGAAGGTGTAGAAACTACATGTTTCCATCTTGAGAGACACTTTAGAGTTATATACACATATTACATTATTCGCATATTAGCTATGTAAAACAAAATCTCTTAAATAAGTCGCAAGAGCACATATTACATTTTTCGCATATTTGGCCCCAGATTGTTTTTTTGTACATAAAGTTATGACTGAATAACCGAAGAACAGAATAGCTGATCCGATTTTAGTTTTTCAAACCAGAGGTGGCGGATAAGCTATTATTTCAAACCAGATTGTTTTAATTTTGTTTTTGCCTTCATCTATTTTTTTTTCAAGGTGTTCAATAGTTACTTATTTGATTAAGTGTTATTTTGGTAGATTTATCTTTTGCTCACCGATTTTAGGTTTGGGGAGTTTGAAAATTGGGAGAGGTATAACAGCCTTTTTTATTTAAATGAGTTTTCTACATTTTCATGAGCTTGAATTGATATAACAACCTTAAAGAGGTATGGAATCCTTATTTAAGATGTATGCATCCTTAAAGAGGTCTAACAGGCTGAAAGAAGTATAGCAGCCTCATTTTCTGGAACCTTAAACGAGGTATATTAGCTTTATTATTCTGCCTTATTTAACATGTATGTGGCCTTATTTAACGAACCTTAAAGAGGTATAACTGCCTTATTTAAAATGATTAAAATTGGTTCCTTTGAGTATCCATCTTTATTTAACATGTATACAATCTTATTTAAAATGAATTCAACCTCATTCAATTAATATAGCATTAACTGATATAGCAACCTTATTAAACATGTATGCAGCCTCGATTTTCTTTAATATTTAACACGTATAGAAACCTTATTTAATGATGAGACAATTGTTTATATTCTGTCCACTTTTCCCGATAGATTTCTTACACCAGAGTCATTGGTACCCTCAGGTATCCGGAGTGTTTTATTTGGGAGTGTTACTCTCGAGCAGCTACTAGGAATTTCTGGGAGATAAAGTGGTGGATTTGCTGCATAAATTTCACACAAGATCTTATATATGGTTTGTACCGACCCTTCAATGTGTTGGTTCCAGATATGAAGTGACAACCTTTGTGTTAATAGGTCCAGGTATGCTAACTAATTTCTTAAAAGGGAGATAACTCATTCTTAAAATCTGAATTTTTTAACAAGTTAGTTTTACACTATTTGACGGGTTTTTTTTGTTGGTCAAGTGTGAGTATACATTCTTCAAATTCTTCTCAACAAGTGTAATTTTTTTGGGTGTTTTTCAGCTATAGTTTCAGTGTGATTCTACGGGCGATTGTTAGCATCAAAAAGATGATTGTAATATAATTTTGTTCTCTATTTCTAATTACTTCCGGATCTATTGTTGATATAACTTTTGTGAACTTAGTACTAATATATACAATGGTGGTATTACATTGGTCCTCATATACACCTTACTATCATGTTTTACCTACGTCATTGAGAGAAGATGAGATTTTGGTTTGGCTTGGAGTTTTTTTGGGATATGAGCTAAGTTCAGGATTGAGGATTCAATATCATATTTGGGCATTATAGCAGAATTTTTGGTATTTGATTTGTAAAATACTTCGTGTTGGTCTTTGATATAAGTCCGAAAAAGGCCCCTAGACCGGAAGGTTACAATGCTAGATTATTTGAGAGTAATTACGATATTGTTGGAGCACATTAAACTAAAGCAGTGAGTTCCTTTTTCATATCTGGGAGAATTTTAAAAGAATGCAATAGTACTGTGATTAGTTTGATACCTAGATACCCTAACCATATAACCATAGAGGACTTTAGGACAATTTTGTGCTACAGTGCGACTTATAAAATAATTTGGAAAGTAATTGTGAGGAGTTCAAAAATTTTAATTGCAGAATTGGTTAATAAGAGATGATCAGTTTTTGTTTGTGGAAGAAATATAATAGACAACGTGCCTCTTATGCAAGAATTGGTGAGAGGGTATCAAAGAATTTCTGGAGAACCTAGATGTGCTATTAAAATAGACATTATGAAGGTGTATGATTCAGTTAATTGGAATTATCTGGGAGATGTTTTAGTGGTAATGAAGTTTCCTGGCATTGTGGTAAATTGGACCGTGGAATGCCTGCAATCCACCAATTTTTTCATTAATGGTAATGGAGGACTTAATGGGTATTTTAAAGTACGAAAGGTTTGAGACATGGAGAGCCGTTGTTTCAATATCTCTTACTTTTAATTATGGAATCATTTTCATGAATCATGGATAAAGTAGTGGAATATGGGAATTTTAGTGATCATACCAAGTTTGACAAGATGAAACTATCGTATTCTACTTCAGAAGTTATGATAATTAATTAAAATTTCTTAGTTTTCAATGTCTTATAAATATAGTTTGCAAGACATAACGATTCTGAATGTAAATGGCAAATTATATCATCTTAATAGATTTTTGGAAATAATAGATTTTAGGCATTAATAGATCTCAAGTTTTAGGCATTGACAAATCTCGATTATTATGTTTTTATTTGTTGTTCAAGACATGGGAATTTGGGGGCATTGACAAATCTCGAGGGATAATGTGTGAATTGGCATATTCAGTGTAAAAAGACGACACAGTCCTTCCTCTTTCGATTTAGATGTGCCTTGATTGGCTCGAATTTTCGGTTTCAATGTAGTGTGCTTTGCTTCGAAATAGGATTTATGATTTAGTGTGTTCGCCTTTGTACAAAAGATTACTCTTATTTAGTCTTAGTTTTGTTCTCACATATTGTAATAGTCTTTGGTTTTTGTGTGTCGATTATGCACATTTAGTGCTGGAACGAATGAATGCTGTTAAACAAAGTGTTAACATATTTGTTGTTATAGTCTTCTTAATTTCTTAAACAGAGTGGAGTCCTATAAATAAAGGAAAAGTTGCCCAAATTTTTTAAATTGTTTACATGATGAATAGTTATATGAACATATGAAAATTTGCCCAATTTTTAAAAATTATTTACAATTATGTGTTGTAAAAAAACTTTTTGACTTGATAGGTTTGTATCACGTATCTATGTATATAAACACGGCGTATGTATGTATGGAGAAAAAATTTCAAAAAATTCCCAATTTTTTTAAACGGATATATTCATATAATAGTTTATTCAAAACGTTGTTTATATGTTGCGAACTAATACGACGTATGGTCCTATTAACAATGTATCCTTTAAAAATTAGCGTCCTGCCTTCATACACGGGCATACCCTATATATATATAAAGCAGTTCCTTAAACATGGTTTGGATTTAAAATTGATCGAATACAATCCTCTTCATAAATAAGAAATGTCATAAAGAGGATTTTAAAAATAAATACCCAACAATGTGTTTGATGTGGAATTAAACAATGTAGGGGGAATAACCCTCTTAGGTCCCTGTAAGTGCGGCTAATGCTAAAGTACTCGGTTGATTATCACAAATTCGAGGTGCAATTATTAATTCCCTAGAAAAGGTGAAGGTATCTTAGGCCTCCTAGGTCCATTATAGAAATGTACCTATGAGTCTCTAGTTGTGTCGATACTCTAATGACAATTGCTGGAGGTGTAGGTAGGCCTGAGAGGCATTGCTCCAAATTTTAGGTCTTGTTGGCAATATCCGCAATGCATGGACGTCCCATAAGGTGAGGTGTCAGGATAAAAAGAATTAGATATTTATTTAAACTCAATGTTAATAAAATTTAGTTATTCAATTCATAAATTTCATCAATCCCTCGCATCAATTAAAAGTAGACAAATTACAAGTTAATAGCAACGCAAACAATTTATATACCTTTTTTTTTTTAAAAAAAACTAGCCAATTAGGACAGGTAGCTTTTTGATTTAAATCATCGACTGGGAAAGTACATCACATTTTTTATTAATACATGTAATGTCTTAAAATATTTAATTATTTCGGTAAAATGGGACAATATACTTCACTCAAAACTTTATAACTAATTCGTATTCTTTTGTTTGTGTTAGTTTTGCCCCTCAAAAATTTCTAGTGTCCATATGTGCAATAGAGATGCTATCTTTTACAATTCTAACATAAGCAGTCCATTCATACTCATATATGTGACTGCTTATTTAGACCATCATGCCATACTCATTTTATTGTCCAAAGGTTACGAGTCACTAAATGTTTGGGTTATCCAAACATATATTGGGAGAAACATATATTTGGGTTATCCAAACATATATTGGGAGAAACATTTTTTCATCAAAAGAATGAGTATGCGTCATAGCGTTTAGCCCTGCAAACTCTATTTGCGCAGATGAAATTAGTGTTATTGAATTAATTTAACACCTGAATCTTCAGATGTATGATCCTCCAATCATTATATGAGAGTTTATGTGTATTAAAACACATTCTGAAAATATGTAACACATGCAATTGAGTAAAAAACAATTACACACCGATTGAATCATTATAATCGTATATTAACTCAAGTTCCATTAAAAGTTTTAAAAAAATTATCAATTAAACTTCAAAGCTCTCAAGGTTATATTAAAGTTTCACAAAGTTTGTCACTTGTTCCTGACCTAAAATTAAAGTTTCATACACAAAAGATTAGTAACAAAATTTAAAGGGTGTTACACCATTAAAAGAAAGCTTGAATAGTCAAATCAATATTTGTTCAAGTTCATATCATTAAACTCCATAATTCAAAGTTCTATTGTAATTTTAAATTCTAGTAATGCTTGGTTGTGAGAATGCAAGGACGTCACACTCCTTTGGTTCTTAGTTCAGGGAAGAATTTTTCATGGTTTCTTAAACTGCAAGGAGGTCACATTCCCTTCGTTTTTTCAGTAGTTGACCTTCGTTTTTTCAGTAGTTTGAGAAGGGTTTTTCTTTGAGGTTTCTTTATCACCGTACTTCGTTATGTTAAGAATAAAAGCTAAATATACGGGTTTTCTTATTCTCTTTTATAAGAATTATTGGTTACACCCTGAAAACCGGAGATAGTGAGGTCCATCAAGTGTCTTCATAGGTGTGGATATTGTTGGAAAACAGCTCTCAAAGACAGCAGTTATTTTAAGTTGCAAAACAGGTTTGGTTCTCTCCTCCCACATCGGTGGGAGGGTTCATTTGTGTTGTGTATATTTATAATTTTTTGGGAACAAAGGCTCACTTCTTTGAGCATTCAAGTTTTTGTGGGTATGTGGGGCAGACCCAATGGGTCAAGTCACGCGCGCGCCGCCGCCGCCGTCCGTCCGGCCCGTGTCCGGGTCCGGGGTTAAAACGTGTTTTATTCCGTGTTGATTTATTCAACCGAGTTGCCCCCTATTTTCAGAATTTTCTTCACGTTGTTTACCAACGTCTCTTTTTTTTTTTGCCCCATAAAAGAGGTGGTAGCCTCCATTTTTGATACACAGTTATCTACTTTCAACACAGAATTTTTCTCTACAGTTCTGAAAAAATTTCCTTCTCCCAGAATACTTTTTCCAGAATAATTAATCTCATTCGTGTACAGATTAATTATAGAATCGAGCAATTAATACAGATTGGGTGTATTCAGACCGGATTCATACTTGTGCTTTAACAATCCGTAATTTAATTTTTGAGGTTGTTTTATCCTGGGGGTGGCGGGGCTGTACACTGTCGGCACAAATTGGAGGCAGAGCCGCGAAACACCTTAAAGAGAGCGACCTAGTCCGCGACTCAGCCGTGTTCTTGACTGTCCAGTTCCGGAATTCTTATACTTTTCTGCCCAGATTTATTTGCTCCAAAAATTGGGTAATTTCGTTCCTGATTTTAATTCTGCATTTAATTATTTAAATTGTTGCTACAACAATTTTAAGGTTTTTTATATTCTGCCATGGACGAAATTAACTCCAGTAACCTAAATAAGCCTTTCAAATATGAAGGCACCCATTTTAAACGTTGGAGCAAAAAATTGCTATTTTATTTAACTACGAAAAAAATCGCATCATGTGTTCAATTTGACAAACCCATAGTAAATAATCCACCTACTGTTGAGGAAAGCAAAACAATTAGAACTTGGGAGGAAAATGATTTTTTGTGCAAGAACTATATTCTGAATGCTCTAAGTGACGAACTTTATGACTATTATGCCAATTATAAAACTGCGAAAGATGTTTGGGACGCACTTTTAAAAAAATATGACACGGAGGAGGCGGGTGCTAAAAAATATGCCGTCAGCCGTTATTTGAAATTTCAAATGACGGATGACAAATCTGTTGTTGCTCAAACCCATGATTTGCAAATGATTGCCCATGAAATTATTTTCGAGGGCATGGGTTTAGATGAGCAATTTCAGGTGGCTGTAATTATTGATAAATTGCCTCCACTGTTCAAAGAGTTTAAAAATATTTTGAGGCATAAGTCTAAAGAATTTTCACTAGAGTCATTAATTACTAAATTGAGAATTGAGGAGGAATCCCGAAAACAGGACTATAAAGTTGAAATTCTTGTTGTGTCTAACAAAAAAAATCAGAAAAAGAACCACACTCCAGTTGTTTTAAAAGCAAACGGAAAAAATATGAAAAATCAGAAAAAGAGCCACAACCAGAATTTTAAAAATCAGACTCAGACTCAGAATAAGTATAAGAACCCTGGAAATGGACGGTCTAGCAACTCGGGACAATTTCACTGTTTCAAGTGTGGCAAGCCTGGCCATATGGCTCGCAAATGTCGCAATGTGCCACAAGCACAAGCGAATTTGACCGAAGAGGACCTATATGCTATGATTTCAGAAATCAACATGGTTAACGGTGCCGAAGGGTGGTGGTTGGATACTGGCGCTTCCCGTCATATCTGTTATGACCGTAGTCTGTTTAAGACTTATTCTGAGACTGCAGATAAGAAGGTGTTGTTGGGTGATTCTCACTCCACCGAGGTTGCTGGTACTGGAAATGTGGAATTGAAGTTCACTTCGGGAAAGACTGTTATCCTCAAAGATGTTTTCCACACTCCCGAGATAAGGAAAAATTTGGTTTCGGGTTATCTTCTCAACAAAGCTGGCTTTACTCAAACTATTGGTGCTGATTTATTTACTTTGACCAAAAATGGAATTTTTGTAGGCAAGGGTTATGCCACTGATGGGATGTTTAAATTGAATGTTGATGCAATGAATAAAATTTCTCCTTCTTCTTATATTGCTTGTTCATTTAATATTTGGCATGCTAGGCTTTGTCATGTTAATAAACGACTTGTTAAAAACATGAGCACTTTAGGATTAATTCCCGAATTATCATTAAATGATTTTGAAAAATGTGAATGGTGTAGTCAAGCAAAAATCACTAAGACACCACATAAATCTGTTTTTAGAGAATCTAAACCACTTGATTTAATTCATTCGGATATTTGTGAATTGGATGGTGTCACAACTAGAAATGGCAAACGTTACTTTATAACTTTTATTGATGATTATTCCGATTATTCATTTGTGTATTTAATGAAAAATAAAAGTGAAGCGTTTGACATGTTTAAAATTTTCCTTAATGAAATTGAAAATCAATTTAATCGGAAAATAAAAAGGTTACGTAGTGATAGAGGCACCGAATATGATTCCGGACCATTTATTTAATTTTATAGAACCCACGGTATTATTCACGAAAAAACTGTCCCTTATTCGCCCGAAATGAACGGTAAAGCCGAAAGAAAAAATAGGACATTAACTGAATTAGTTGTTGCTATTTTATTGAATTCCGGGGCTGCCTCACATTGGTGGGGTGAAATTATTTAGGCTGTGTGTCACGTGCTTAATAGAATTCCTAAGACTAAAATGAAAATATCACCTTATGAAATTTGGAAAAATATTAAGCCCAACGTGTCATACTTTAGAACGTGGGGTGCTTAGCCTATGTACGTGTACCCGACCCTAAAAGATCTAAATTGGCAAGTAGAGCATATGAGTGCGTTTTTATAGGCTATGCTATTAATAGCAAAGCATACCGATTTTATGACTTGAAAAATCAAGAAATTATTGAATCAAATGACGCCGATTTTTATGAAGATAAATTTCCTTTTAAATTGAGGAATAGTGGGGGCGAGTCATCCACTAATATTTCTTTAAATAAAAATAAAGAAAATAATGAATCCATTTTAGAAATTCGAAAAAGTAAAAGGGCTCGTGTAGAAAAAGATTTTGGTCCCGACTTTTATGCTTACACTTTAGAGGAGGATCCTAACACTATTCAAGAAGCCTTATCTTCTTTAGATGCCGATTTATGGCAAGAGGCTATTAATGATGAAATGGATTCTTTGGAAACAAATAAAACTTGGCATTTAATGGACCTTCCTCCTGGATGTAAAACTATTGGGTGTAAATGGATTCTTAAAAAGAAATTAAAACCTGATGGCACTGTTGAAAAATATAAGGCACGTCTTTTTGCTAAAGGTTTTAGACAAAGAGAAAATGTAGACTTTTTTGACACATTTTCACCCATGACTAGAATAACGTCTATACGTGTACTATTTGCTATAGCTGCCTTAAATGATTTAATAGTACACCAAATGGATGTTAAAACTGCATTTTTAAATGGAGAATTAGAAGAAGAGATTTATATGGATCAACCTGAAGGTTTTATTATACACGGTCAAGAAAATAAAGTATGTAAATTAGATAAATCTCTTTATGGACTCAAACAGACACCTAAACAATGGCATGATAAATTTGATAGCTTAGTCATCTCTAATGGGTTTAAAAATAATGAAAGTGACAAATGCATTTATTATAAATATGTTGAGAACATTTGCACTATCATATGTCTTTATGTTGATGACTTGCTTATATTTGGTTCTAATATTCATGCCGTAGAAAATGTTAAATCATTATTATGTGCCAACTTTGATATGAAGGATTTGGGTGAAGCTAGTGTAATATTAGGAATTAATATTACTAGGTCAGAAAAGGGACTTTCTTTGGATCAATCTCATTACATTGAGAAAGTTCTAAAGAAATTTAATTACTTTGACTGTAAACCTGCTAGTACTCCATTTGACCCTAGTGTAAAGTTATTTAAGAACACTGGCGACAGTGTAAACCAAAATGCTTATGCAAGCATTATTGGTAGCTTACGTTATGCTACAGATTGCACTAGACCTGACATAGCTTACGCTGTGGGAGTACTATGTAGATTTACTAGTATACCTAGTATGGAGCATTGGCATGCTATTGAGGGGTCATGCGGTACCTTAAAAGGACGATGAACCTCAGATTACACTATAATAAGCATCCCGCTGTCCTTGAAGGATTTAGTAATGCAGATTGGAACACCCTATCTGATGATTCTAAGGCTACTAGTGGATATATATTTAGCATCGCTGGTGGTGCAGTTTCTTGGAAATCTAAGAAATAAACTATTTTGTCTCAATCCACTATAGAGTCTGAGATGATAGAGCTAGCTGCTGCTAGTGAAGAGGCAGGTTGGTTAAGAAACCTCCTTTCAGATATCCCATTATGGGAAAGACCGATTCCAGTCGTTTTGATTCATTGTGATAGTACCACGGCTATTGCAAAAGTTGAGAACCGCTATTATGATGCTAAGAAACGACAAATACGTCGTAAGCATAGTAGTGTTAGAGAATTTATCTCTACGGGTGCTGTGAGGGTGGATCATATACGGTCTGAACAGAACTTAGCTGATCCTTTGACGAAAGGACTAGCTAGGGAGAAGGTGTGGAACACCACGAAAGGGATGGGACTAAAGCCCTTGGATAAATGGGTTATTTGTGATGGTAACCAAACATATAGACTGGAGATCCCAAGAAATATGTTCAAAGGGTAATAACAAGTCACAAGTGATATGGGTTGAATCATGCGATTATTAATTAAAATAGAACGGGGTTTTACTCCGAGTCCATCCCTAAGGAGCATTATATCCTGAAGCGAGTTAAGGATGAGTTATGATAACTCTTAATGAGATCTATATCTCTATTTTGAGTGGGGTACTTATCTACAGGAGTATTCTTGATAGACTCACCTATGTGAATGTGGAAGTGTGGCCCCTTCCTAAGGATATTTTGGGCAAATTCCTAAAGCGTTCACTGTACTGGGATAGAAGCACATGGCCGTAACGTGCTGGCTATTAAACTTACACCCAAGTAGGGTTGTGTGTGGGATGTTGTCAAAGATAGAGTTCAAAACTACGATTACTCTGGTATATTCTGAATCATCTTTACTACGTAAAGGTTCAAGTCGAAAGACACCTTTCCTTAAGCACAATTCTATAGATTAATGCTCGATAAAATGTTTTTAAGTTTTGCAAGTGGGGGATTTTTGTAAAACAGCTGCAAAGACAGCAGTTATTTTAAGTTGCAAAACAGGTTTGGTTCTCTCCGTGTCCCACATCGGTGGGAGGGTTCATTTGTGTTGTGTATATTTACAATTTTTTGGGAACAAAGGTTCAGCCCTTTGGGCATTCAAGTTTTTGTGGGTATGTGGGGCAGACCCAATGGGCCAAGTCACACACCCGCGCGCGCGCCGCCGCCGCCGTTCGTCCGGCCCGGCCCGTGCCCGTGTCCGGGTCCTGGGTCTTGGGCTTGGTCTCATTAAGAATTAATTTTTTGGACAAATACATAACTGTTTTTTGGGCTTTAAAAATTATTTTTTAACGGTAATTAAATCCAATAAATTAAAACGTGTTTTAGTCCGTGTAGATTTATTCAACCGAGTTGCCCACTATTTCCAGAATTTTCTCCACGTTGTTTACCAACGTCTCTTTTCTTTTTGCCCCATAAAAGAGGTGGTAGCCTCCGTTTTTGATACACAGTTATCTACTTTCAACACAGAATTTTTCTCTACAGTTCTGAAAAAATTTCCTTCTCCCAGAATACTTTTTCCAGAATAATTAATCTCATTCGTGTACAGATTAATTATAGAATCGAGCAATTAATACAGATTGGGTGTATTCAGATCGGATTCATACTTGTGCTTTAACAATCCGTAATTTAATTTTGGAGGCTGTTTTATCCTGGGGGTGGCGGGGCTGTACACTGTCGGCACAAATTGGAGGCAGAACCGCGAAACACCTTAAAGAGAGCGACCTAGTCCGCGACTCAGCCGTTTTCTTGACTGTCCAGTTCCAGAATTCTTATACTTTTCTGCCCAGATTTATTTGCTCCAAAAATTGGGTAATTTCGTTCCTGATTTTAATTCTGCATTTAATTATTTAAATTGCTGCTACAACAATTTAAAGGTTTTCTATATTCTGCTATGGACGAAATTAACTCTAGTAACCTAAATAATCCTTTCAAATATGAAGGCACCCATTTTAAACGTTGGAGCTAAAAATTGATATTTTATTTAACTACGAAAAAAGTCGCATCATGTGTTCAATTTGACAAACTCGTAGTAAATAATCCACCTACTGTTGAGGAAAGCAAAATAATTAGAACTTGGGAGGAAAATGATTTTTTGTGCAAGAACTATATTCTGAATGCTCTAAGTGACGAACTTTATGACTATTATGCCAATTATAAAACTGCGAAAGATGTTTGGGATGCACTTTTTAAAAAATATGACACGGAGGAGGCAGGTGCTAAAAAATATGCCGTCAGCCGTTATTTGAAATTTCAAATGACGGATGACAAATCTGTTGTTGCTCAAACCCATGATTTGCAAATGATTGCCCATGAAATTATTTCCGAGGGCATGGCTTTAGATGAGCAATTTCAGGTGGCTGTAATTATTAATAAATTGCCTCCACTATTCAAAGAGTTTAAAAATATTTTGAGGCATAAGTCTAAAGAATTTTCACTAGAGTCATTAATTACTAAATTGAGAATTGAGGAGGAATCCCGAAAACAGGACTATAAAGATGAAATTCTTGTTGTGTCTAACAACAAAAATCAGAAAAAGAACCACACTCCAGTTGTTTTAAAAGCAAACGGAAAAAATATGAAAAATCAGAAAAAGAGCCACAACCAGAATTTTAAAAATCAGACTCAGACTCAGAATAAGTATAAGAACCCTGGAAATGGACGGTCTAGCAACTCGGGACAGTTTCTCTGTTTCAAGTGTGGCAAGCCTGGCCATATGGCTCGCAAATATCGCAATGTGCCACAAGCACAAGCGAATTTGACCGAAGAGGACCTATGTGTTATGATTTCAGAAATCAACATGGTTAGCGGTGCCGAAGGGTGGTGGTTGGATACTGGCGCTTCCCGCCATATCTGTTATGACCGTAGTCTGTTTAAGACTTATTCTGAGACTGCAGATAAGAAGGTGTTGTTGGGTGATTCTCACTCCACCGAGGTTGCTGGTACTGGAAATGTGGAATTGAAGTTCACTTCGGGAAAGACTGTTATCCTCAAAGATGTTTTCCACACTCCCGAGATAAGGAAAAATTTGGTTTCGGGTTATCTTCTCAACAAAGCTGGCTTTACTCAAACTATTGGTGCTGATTTATTTACTTTGATCAAAAATGGAATTTTTGTAGGCAAGGGTTATGCCACTGATGGGATGTTTAAATTGAATGTTGATGCAATGAATAAAATTTCTCCTTCTGCTTATATTGCTTGTTCATTTAATATTTGGCATGCTAGGCATTGTCATGTTAATAAACGATTTGTTAAAAATATGAGCACTTTAGGATTAATTCCCGAATTATCATTAAATGATTTTGAAAAATGTGAATGGTGTAGTCAAGCAAAAATCACTAAGACACCACATAAATCTGTTTTTAGAGAATCTGAACCACTTGATTTAATTCATTCGGATATTTGGGAATTGGATGGTGTCACAACTAGAAATGGCAAACGTTACTTTATAACTTTTATTGATGATTATTCCAATTATTCATTTGTGTATTTAATGAAAAATAAAAGTGAAGCGTTTGACCGGGTTAAAATTTTCCTTAATGAAATTGAAAATCAATTTAATCGAAAAATAAAAAGGTTACGTAGTGATAGAGGCACCGAATATGATTCCGGACCATTTATTTAATTTTATAGAAACCACGGTATTATTCACGAAAAAACTGCCCCTTATTCGCCCGAAATGAACGGTAAAGCCGAAAGAAAAAATAGGACATTAACTGAATTAGTTGTTGCTATTTTATTAAATTCCGGGGCTGCCTCACATTGGTGGTGTGAAATTATTTTGACTGTGTGTCACGTGCTTAATAGAATTCCTAAGACTAAAATGAAAATATCTCCTTATGAAATTTGGAAAAATATTAAGCCCAACGTGTCATACTTTAGAACGTGGGGGTGCTTAGCCTATCTACGTGTACCCGACCCTAAAAGGTCTAAATTGGCAAGTAGAGCATATGAGTGCGTTTTTATAGGCTATGCTATTAATAGCAAAGCATACCGATTTTATGACATGAAAAATCAAGTAATTATTGAATCAAATGACGCCGATTTTTATGAAGATAAATTTCCTTTTAAATTGAGGAATAGTGGGGGCGAGTCATCCACTAATATTTCTTTAAATAAAAATAAAGAAAAGAATGACTCCATTTTAGAAATTCAAAAAAGTAAAAGGGCTCGTGTAGAAAAAGATTTTGGTCCCGACTTTTATGGCTACACTTTAGAGGAGGATCCTAACACTATTCAAGAAGCCTTATCTTCTTTAGATGCCGATTTATGGCAAGAGGCTATTAATGATGAAATGGATTCTTTGGAAACAAATAAAACTTGGCATTTAATGGACCTTCCTCCTGGATGTAAAACTATTGGGTGTAAATGGATTCTTAAAAAGAAATTAAAACCTGATGGCACTGTTGAAAAATATAAGGCACGTCTTGTTGCTAAAGGTTTTAGACAAAGAGAAAATGTAGACTTTTTTGACACATTTTCACCCGTGACTAGAATAACATCTATACGTGTACTATTTGCTATAGCTGCCTTAAATGATTTAATAGTACACCAAATGGATGTTAAAACTGCATTTTTAAATGGAGAATTAGAAGAAGAGATTTATATGGATCAACCTGAAGGTTTTATTGTACACGGTCAATAAAATAAAGTATGTAAATTAGATAAATCTCTTTATGGACTCAAACAGGCACCTAAACAATGGCATGATAAATTTGATAGCTTAGTCATCTCTAATGGGTTTAAAATTAATGAAAGTGACAAATGCATTTATTATAAATATGTTGAGAACATTTACACTATCATATGTCTTTATGTTGATGACTTGCTTATATTTGGTTCTAATATTCATGCCGTAGAAAATGTTAAATCATTATTATGTGCCAACTTTGATATGAAGGATTTGGGTGAAGCTAGTGTAATATTAGGAATTAATATTACTAGGTCAGAAAAGGGACTTTCTTTGGATCAATCTCATTACATTGAGAAAGTTCTAAAAAAATATAATTACTTTGACTGTAAACCTGCTAGTACTCCATTTGACCCTAGTGTAAAGTTATTTAAGAACACTGGCGACAGTGTAAACCAAAATGCTTATGCAAGCATTATTGGTAGCTTACGTTATGCTACAGATTGCACTAGACCTGACATAGCTTACGCCGTGGGAGTACTATGTAGATTTACTAGTATACCTAGTATGGAGCATTGGCATGCTATTGAGAGGGTCATGCAGTACCTTAAAAGGACGATGAACCTCAAATTACACTATAATAAGCATCCCGCTGTCCTTGGAGGATTTAGTGATGCAGATTGGAACACCCTATCTGATGATTCTAAGGCTACTAGTGGATATATATTTAGCATCGCTGGCGGTGCAGTTTCTTGGAAATCTAAGAACCAAACTATTTTGGCTCAATCCACTATGGAGTCTGAGATGATAGCGCTAGCTGCTGCTAGTGAAGAGGCAGGTTGGTTAAGAAACCTCCTTTCAGATATCCCATTATGGGAAAGACCTATTCTAGCCGTTTTGATTCATTGTGATAGTACCGCGGCTATTGCAAAAGTTGAGAACCGTTATTATGATGGTAAGAAACGACAAATACGTCGTAAGCATAGTACTGTTAGAGAATTTATCTCTAAGGGTGCTGTGAGGGTGGATCATATACGGTCTGAACAGAACTTAGCTGATCCTTTGACGAAAGGACTAGCTAGGGAGAAGGTGTGGAACACCACGAAAGGGATGGGACTAAAGCCCTTGGATAAATGAGTCATTTTTTATGGTAACCCAACATATAGACTGGAGATCCCAAGAAATGTGTTCAAAGGGTAATAACAAGTCACAAGTGATATGGGTTGAATCATGCGATTATTAATTAAAATACAACGGGGTTTTACTCTGAGTCCATCCCTAAGGAGCATGATATCCTGAAGCGAGTTAAGGATGAGTTATGATAACTCTTAATGAGATCTATAGCTCTATTTTGAGTGGGGTACTTAGCTACAGGAGTATTCTTGATAGACTCACCTATGTGAATGTGGAAGTGTGGCCGCTTCCTATGGATATTTTGGGCAAATTCCTAAAGCGTTCACTGTACTGGGATAGAAGCACATGGCCGTAACGTGCTGGCTATTAGAGTTACACCCAAGTAGGGTTGTGTGTGGGATGTTGTCAGAGATAGAGTTCAAAACTACGGTTACTCTAGTATATTCTGAATCATCTTTACTACGTAAAGGTTCAAGTCGAAAGACACCATTGCTTAAGCACAATTCTATAGATTAATGCTCGATAAAATGTTTTCAAGTTTTGCAAGTGGGGGATTGTTGGAAAACAGCTGTCAAAGACAGCAGTTATTTTAAGTTGCAAAACAGGTTTGGTTCTCTCCGTGTCCCACATCGGTGGGAGGGTTCATTTGTGTTGTGTATATTTAAAATTTTTTGGGAACAAAGGTTCACCCGTTTGGGCATTCAAGTTTTTGTGGGTATGTGGGGCAGACCCAATGGGCCAAGTCACAACGCGCGCGCGCGCCGCCGCCGCCGTGGGTCCGGCCCGTGCCCGTGTCCGGGTCCGGGTCCTGGGTCTTGGGCTTGGGCTCATTAAGAATTAATTTTTTGGACAAATACAAAACTGTTTTTTGGGCTTTAAAAATTATTTTTTAACGGTAATTAAATCCGAAAAATTAAAACGTGTTTTATTCCGTGTTATTTAATTCAACCGAGTTGCCAACTATTTCCAGAATTTTCTCCACGTTGTTTACCAACGTCTCTTTTCTTTTTTCCACATAAAAGAGGTGGTAGCCTCCGTTTTTTATACACAGTTATTTACTTTCAACACAGAATTTTTCTCTACAGTTCTGAAAAAATTTCCTTCTCCCAGAATACTTTTTCCAAAATAATTAATCTCATTCGTGTACAGATTAATTATAGAATCGAGCAATTAATACAGATTGGGTGTATTCAGACCGGATTCATACTTGTGCTTTAACAATCCGTAATTTAATTTTAGAGGCTGTTTTATCCTGGGGGTGGCGGGGCTGTAAACTGTCGGCACAAGTTGGAGGCAGAACCGCGAAACACCTTAAAGAGAGGGACCTAGTCCGCGACTCAGCCGTGTTTTTTACTGTCCAGTTCTGGAATTCTTATACTTTTCTGCCCAGATTTATTTGCTCCAAAAATTGGGTAATTTCGTTCCTGATTTTAATTCTGCATTTAATTATTTAAATTGTTGCTACAAGAATTTTAAGGTTTTCTATATTCTGCCATGGACGAAATTAACTCCAGTAACCTAAATAAGCCTTTCAAATATGAAGGCACCCATTTTAAACGTTGGAGCAAAAAATTGCTATTTTATTTAACTACGAAAAAAGTCGCATCATGTGTTCAATTTGACAAACCCGAAGTAAATAATCCACCTACTGTTGAGGAAAGAAAAACAATTAGAACTTGGGAGGAAAATGGTTTTTTGTGCAAGAACTATATTTTGAATGCTCTAAGTGACGAACTTTATGACTATTATGCCAATTATAAAACTGCGAAAGATGTTTGGGACGCACTTTTTAAAAAATATGACACGGAGGAGGCAGGTGCTAAAAAATATGCCGTCAGCCGTTATTTGAAATTTCAAATGACGGATGACAAATCTGTTGTTGCTCAAACCCATGATTTGCAAATGATTGCCCATGAAATTATTTCCGAGGGCATGGCTTTAGATGAGCAATTTCAGGTGGCTGTAATTATTGATAAATTGCCTCCACTGTTCAAAGAGTTTAAAAATATTTTGAGGCATAAGTCTAAAGAATTTTCACTAGAGTCATTAATTACTAAATTGAGAATTGAGGAGGAATCCCGAAAACAGGACTATAAAGTTGAAATTCTTGTTGTGTCTAACAACAAAAATCAGAAAAAGAACCACACTCCAGTTGTTTTAAAAGCAAACGGAAAAAATATGAAAAATCAGAAAAAGAGCAACAACCAGAATTTTAAAAATCAGACTCAGACTCAGAATAAGTATAAGAACCCTGGAAATGGACAGTCTAGCAACTCGGGATAGTTCTCTGTTTCAAGTGTGGCAAGCCTGGCCATATGGCTCGCAAATGTCGCAATGTGCCACAAGCCCAAGCGAATTTGACCGAAGAGGACCTATGTGCTATGATTTCAGAAATCAACATGGTTAGCGGTGCCGAAGGGTGGTGGTTGGATACTGGCGCTTCCCGCCATATCTGTTATGACCGTAGTCTGTTTAAGACTTATTCTAAGACTGCAGATAAGAAGGTGTTGTTGGGTGATTCTCACTCCACCGAGGTTGCTGGTACTGGAAATGTGGAATTGAAGTTCACTTCGGGAAAGACTGTTATCCTCAAAGATATTCTTCACACTCCCGAGATAAGGAAAAATTTGGTTTCGGGTTATTTACTCAACAAAGCTGGCTTTACTCAAACTATTGGTGCTGATTTATTTACTTTGACCAAAAATGGAATTTTTGTAGGCAAGGGTTATGCCACTGATGGGATGTTTAAATTGAATGTTGATGCAATGAATAAAATTTCTCCTTCTGCTTATATTGCTTGTTCATTTAATATTTGGCATGCTAGGCTTTGTCATGTTAATAAATGACTTGTTAAAAATATGAGCACTTTAGGATTAATTCCCGAATTATCATTAAATGATTTTGAAAAATGTGAATGGTGTAGTCAAGCAAAAATCACTAAGACACCACATAAATCTGTTTTTAGAGAATCTGAACCACTTGATTTAATTCATTCGGATATTTGTGAATTGAATGGTGTCACAACTAGAAATGGCAAACGTTACTTTATAACTTTTATTGATGATTGTTCCGATTATTCATTTGTGTATTTAATGAAAAATAAAAGTGAAGCGTTTGACATGTTTAAAATTTTCCTTAATGAAATTGAAAATCAATTTAATCGGAAAATAAAAAGGTTACGTAGTGATAGAGGCACCGAATATGATTCCGGACCATTTATTTAATTTTATAGAAACCACGGTATTATTCACGAAAAAACTGCCCCTTATTCGCCCGAAATGAACGGTAAAGCCGAAAGAAAAAATAGGGCATTAACTGAATTAGTTGTTGCTATTTTATTAAATTCCGGGGCTGCCTCACATTGGTGGTGTGAAATTATTTTGACTATGTGTCACGTGCTTAATAGAATTCCTAAGACTAAAATGAAAATATCTCCTTATGAAATTTGGAAAAATATTAAGCCCAACGTGTCATACTTTAGAACGTGGGGGTGCTTAGCCTATCTACGTGTACCCGACCCTAAAAGGTCTAAATTGGCAAGTAGAGCATATGAGTGCGTTTTTATAGGCTATGCTATTAATAGCAAAGCATACCGATTTTATGACTTGAAAAATCAAGTAATTATTGAATCAAATGACGCCGATTTTTATGAAGATAAATTTCCTTTTAAATTGAGGAATAGTGGGGGCGAGTCATCCACTAATATTTATTTAAATAAAAAATAAAGAAAATAATGAATCCATTTTAGAAATTCGAAAAAGTAAAAGGGCTCGTGTAGAAAAAGATTTTGGTCCCGACTTTTATGCTTACACCTTAGAGGAGGATCCTAACACTATTCAAGAAGCCTTATCTTCTTTAGATGCCGATTTATGGCAAGAGGCTATTAATGATGAAATGGATTCCTTGGAAACAAAAAAAACTTGGCATTTAATGGACCTTCCTCCTGGATGTAAAACTATTGGGTGTAAATGGATTCTTAAAAAGAAATTAAAACCTGATGGCACTGTTGAAAAATATAAGGCACGTCTTGTTGCTAAAGGTTTTAGACAAAGAGAAAATCTAGACTTTTTTGACACATTTTCACCCGTGACTAGAATAACGTCTATACGTATACTATTTGCTATAGCTGCCTTAAATGATTTAATAGTACACCAAATGGATGTTAAAACTGCATTTTTAAATGGAGAATTAGAAGAAGAGATTTATATGGATCAACCTGAAGGTTTTATTGTACACGGTCAATAAAATAAAGTATGTAAATTAGATAAATCTCTTTATGGACTCAAACAGGCACCTAAACAATGGCATGATAAATTTGATAGCTTAGTCATCTCTAATGGGTTTAAAATTAATGAAAGTGACAAATGCATTTATTATAAATATGTTGAGAACATTTGCACTATCATATGTCTTTATGTTGATGACTTGCTTATATTTGGTTCTAATATTCATGCCGTAGAAAATGTTAAATCATTATTATGTGCCAACTTTGATATGAAGGATTTGGGTGAAGCTAGTGTAATATTAGGAATTAATATTACTAGGTCAGAAAAGGGACTTTCTTTGGATCAATCTCATTACATTGAGAAAGTTCTAAAGAAATATAATTACTTTGACTGTAAACCTGCTAGTACTCCATTTGACACTAGTGTAAAGTTATTTAAGAACACTAGCGACAGTGTAAACCAAAGTGCTTATGCAAGCATTATTGGTAGCTTACGTTATGCTACAGATTGCACTAGACCTGACATAGCTTACGCTGTGGGAGTACTATGTAGATTTACTAGTATACCTAGTATGGAGCATTGGCATGCTATTGAGAGGGTCATGCGGTACCTTAAAAGGACGATGAACCTCGAATTACACTATAATAAGCATCCCGCTGTCCTTGAAGGATTTAGTGATGCAGATTGGAACACCCTATCTGATGATTCTAAGGCTACTAGTGGATATATATTTAGCATCGCTGGTGGTGCAGTTTCTTGAAAATCTAAGAAACAAACTATTTTTGCTCAATCCACTATGGAGTCTGAGATGATAGTGCTAGCTGCTGCTAGTGAAGAGGCAGGTTGGTTAAGAAACCTCCTTTCAGATATCCCATTATGGGAAAGACCTATTCCAGCCGTTTTGATTCATTGTGATAGTACCGCAGCTATTGCAAAAGTTGAGAACCGTTATTATGATGGTAAGAAATGACAAATACGTCGTAAGCATAGTACTGTTAGAGAATTTATCTCTACGGGTGCTGTGAGGGTGGATCATATACGGTCTGAACAGAATTAAGCTGATCCTTTAACGAAAGGACTAGCTAGGGAGAAGGTGTGGAACACCACGAAAGAAATGGACTAAAGCCCTTGGATAAATGAGTCATTTGAGATGGTAACCCAACATATAGACTGGAGATCCCAAGAAATATGTTCAAAGGGTAATAACAAGTCACAAGTGATATGGGTTGAATCATGCGATTATTAATTAAAATAGAACTGGGTTTTACTCCGAGTCCATCCCTAAGGAGCATGATATCCTGAAGCGAGTTAAGGATGAGTTATGATAACTCTTAATGAGATCTATAGCTCTATTTTGAGTGGGGTACTTAGCTACAGGAGTATTCCTGATAGACTCACCTATGTGAATGTGGAAGTGTGGCCGCTTCCTATGGATATTTTGGGCAAATTCCTAAAGCGTTCACTGTACTGGGATAAAAGCACATGGCCGTAACGTGCTGGCTATTAGACTTACACCCAAGTAGGGTTGTGTGTGGGATGTTGTCAGAGATAGAGTTCAAAACTACGCTTACTCTAGTATATTCTGAATCATCTTTACTACGTAAAGGTTCAAGTCGAAAGACACCTTTGCTTAAGCACAATTCTATAGATTAATGCTCGATAAAATATTTTCAAGTTTTGCAAGTGGGGGATTGTTGGAAAACAGCTGTCAAAGCCATCAGTTATTTTAAGTTGCAAAACAGGTTTGGTTCTCTCCGTGTCCCACATTGGTGGGAGGGTTCATTTGTGTTGTGTATATTTACAATTTTTTGGGAACAAAAGTTTAGCCCTTTGGGCATTCAAGTTTTTGTGGGTATGTGGGGCAGACCCAATGGGCCAAGTCACAACACGCGCGCGCGCCGCCGCCGCCGTCCGGCCGGCCCGGCCCGTGCCGTGTCCGGGTCCTGGGTCTTGGGCTTGGGCTCATTAAGAATTAATTTTTTGGACAAATACATAACTGTTTTTTGGGCTTTAAAAATTAATTTTTAACGGTAATTAAATCCGAAAAATTAAAATGTGTTTTATTCCGTGTTATTTAATTCAACCGAGTTGCCAACTATTTCCAGAATTTTCTCCACGTTGTTTACCAACGTCTCTTTTCTTTTTTCCCCATAAAAGAGGTGGTAGCCTCCGTTTTTGATACACAGTTATCTACTTTCAACACATAATTTTTCTCTACAGTTCTGAAAAAATTTCCTTCTCCCAGAATACTTTTTCCAAAATAATTAATCTCATTCGTGTAAAGATTAATTATATAATCGAGCAATTAATACAGATTGGGTGTATTCAGACCGGATTCATACTTGTGCTTTAACAATCCATAATTTAATTTTGGAGGCTGTTTTATCCTGGGGGTGGCGGGGCTGTACACTGTCGGCACAAATTGGAGGCAGAACCGCGAAACACCTTAAAGAGAGGGACCTAGTCCGCGACTCAGCCGTGTTTTTGACTGTCCAGTTCTGGAATTCTTATACTTTTCTGCCCAGATTTATTTGCTCCAAAAATTGGGTAATTTCGTTCCTGATTTTAATTCTGCATTTAATTATTTAAATTGCTGCTACAACAATTTTAAGGTTTTTTATATTCTGCCATGGAGGAAAATTAACTCCAGTAACCTAAATAAGCCTTTCAAATATGAAGGCACCCATTTTAAACGTTGGAGCAAAAAATTGCTATTTTATTTAACTACGAAAAAAGTCGCATCATGTGTTCAATTTGACAAACCCGAAGTAAATAATCCACCTACAGTTGAGGAAAGCAAAACAATTAGAACTTGGGAGTAAAATGATTTTTTGTGCAAGAACTATATTTTGAATGCTCTAAGTGACGAACTTTATGACTATTATGCCAATAATAAAACTGCGAAAGATATTTGGGACGCACTTTTTAAAAAATATGACACGGAGGAGGCGGGTGATAAATAATATGCCGTCAGCCGTTATTTGAACTTTCAAATGACGGATGACAAATCTGTTGTTGCTCAAACCCATGATTTGCAAATGATTGCCCATGAAATTATTTCCGAGGGCATGGCTTTAGATGAGCAATTTCAGGTGGCTGTAATTATTGATAAATTGCCTCCACTGTTCAAAGAGTTTAAAAATATTTTGAGGCATAAGTCTAAAGAATTTTCACTAGAGTCATTAATTACTAAATTGAGAATTGAGGAGGAATCCCGAAAACAGGACTATAAAGATTAAATTCTTGTTATGTCTAACAACAAAAATCAGAAAAAGAACCACACTCCAGTTGTTTTAAAAGCAAACGGAAAAAATATGAAAAATCAGAAAAAGAGCCACAACCAGAATTTTAAAAATCAGACTCAGACTCAGAATAAGTATAAGAACCCTGGAAGTGGACAGTCTAACAACTCGGGACAGTTTCTCTGTTTCAAGTGTGGCAAGCCTGGCCATATGGCTCGCAAATGTCGCAATGTGCCACAAGAACAAGCAAATTTGACCGAAGAGGACCTATGTGCTATGATTTCAGAAATCAACATGGTTAGCGGTGCCGAAGGGTGGTGGTTGGGTACTGGCGCTTCCCGCCATATCTGTTATGACCGTAGTCTGTTTAAGACTTATTCTGAGACTGCAGATAAGAAGGTGTTGTTGGGTGATTATCACTCCACCGAGGTTGCTGGTACTGGAAATGTGGAATTGAAGTTCACTTCGGGAAAGACTGTTATCCTCAAAGATGTTCTTCACACTCCCGAGATAAGGAAAAATTTGGTTTCGGGTTATCTTCTCAACAAAGCTGGCTTTACTCAAACTATTGGTGCTGATTTATTTACTTTGACCAAAAATGGAATTTTTGTAGGCAAGGGTTATGCCACTGATGGGATGTTTAAATTGAATGTTGATGCAATGAATAAAATTTCTCCTTCTTCTTATATTGCTTGTTCATTTAATATTTGGCATGCTAGGATTTGTCATGTTAATAAACGACTTGTTAAAAATATGAGCACTTTAGGATTAATTCCCGAATTATCATTAAATGATTTTGAAAAATGTGAATGGTGTAGTCAAGCAAAAATCACTAAGACACCACATAAATCTGTTTTTAGAGAATCTGAACCACTTCATTTAATTCATTCGGATATTTGTGAATTGAATGGTGTCACAACTAGAAATGGCAAACGTTACTTTATAACTTTTATTGATGATTGTTCCGATTATTCATTTGTGTATTTAATGAAAAATAAAAGTGAAGCGTTTGACATGTTTAAAATTTTCCTTAATGAAATTGAAAATCAATTTAATCGGAAAATAAAAAGGTTACGTAGTGATAGAGGCACCAATTATGATTCCGGACCATTTATTTAATTTTATAGAACCCACGGTATTATTCACGAAAAAACTGCCCCTTATTCGCCCGAAATGAACGGTAAAGCCGAAAGAAAAAATAGGACATTAACTGAATTAGTTGTTGCTATTTTATTAAATTTCGGGGCTGCCTCACATTGGTGGGGTGAAATTATTTGGACTGTGTGTCACGTGCTTAATAGAATTCCTAAGACTAAAATGAAAATATCTCCTTATGAAATTTGGAAAAATATTAAGCCCAACGTGTCATACTTTAGAACGTGGGGGTGCTTAGCCTATGTAAGTGTACCCGACCCTAAAAGGTCTAAATTGGCAAGTAGAGCATATGAGTGCGTTTTTATAGGCTATGCTATTAATAGCAAAGCATACCGATTTTATGACTTGAAAAATCAAGTAATTATTGAATCAAATGACGCCGATTTTTATGAAGATAAATTTCCTTTTAAATTGAGGAATAGTGGGGGTGAGTCATCCACTAATATTTCTTTAAATAAAAATAAAGAAAATAATGAATCCATTTTAGAAATTCGAAAAAGTAAAAGGGCTCGTGTAGAAAAAAATTTTGGTCCCGACTTTTATGCTTACACTTTAGAGGAGGATCCTAACACTATTCAAGAAGCCTTATCTTCTTTAGACGCCGATTTATGGCAAGAGGCTATTAATGATGAAATGGATTTTTTGGAAACATATAAAACTTGGCATTTAGTGGACCTTCCTCCCGGATGTAAAACTATTGGGTGTAAATGGATTCTTAAAAAGAAATTAAAACCTGATGGCACTGTTGAAAAATATAAGGCACGTCTTGTTGCTAAAGGTTTTAGACAAAGAGAAAATCTAGACTTTTTTGACACATTTTCACCCGTGACTAGAATAACGTCTATACGTGTACTATTTGCTATAGCTGCCTTAAATGATTTAATAGTACACCAAATGGATGTTAAAACTGCATTTTTAAATGGAGAATTAGAAGAAGAGATTTCTATGGATCAACCTGAAGGTTTTATTGTACACGGTCAAGAAAATAAAGTATGTAAATTAGATAAATCTCTTTATGGACTCAAACAGGCACCTAAACAATGGCATGATAAATTTGATAGCTTAGTCATCTCTAATGGGTTTAAAATTAATGAAAGTGACAAATGCATTTATTATAAATATGTTGAGAACATTTGCACTATCATATGTCTTTATGTTGATGACTTGCTTATATTTGGTTCTAATATTCATGCCGTAGAAAATGTTAAATCATTATTATGTGCCAACTTTGATATGAAGGATTTGGGTGAAGCTAGTGTAATATTAGGAATTAATATTACTAGGTCAGAAAAGGGACTTTCTTTGGATCAATCTCATTACATTGAGAAAGTTCTAAAGAAATATAATTACTTTGACTGTAAACCTGCTAGTACTCCATTTGACACTAGTGTAAAGTTATTTAAGAACACTGGCGACAGTGTAAACCAAAATGCTTATGCAAGCATTATTGGTAGCTTACGTTATGCTACAGATTGCACTAGACCTGACATAGCTTACGCTGTGGGAGTACTATGTAGATTTACTAGTATACCTAGTATGGAGCATTGACATGCTATTGAGAGGGTCATGCGGTACCTTAAAAGGACGATGAACCTCGGATTACACTATAATAAGCATCCCGCTGTCCTTGAAGGATTTAGTGATGCAGATTGGAACACCCTATCTGATGATTCTAAGGCTACTAGTGGATATATATTTAGCATCGCTGGTGGTGCAGTTTCTTGGAAATCTAAGAAACAAACTATTTTGGCTCAATCCACTATAGAGTCTGAGATGATAGCGCTAGCTGCTGCTAGTGAAGAGGTAGGTTGGTTAAGAAACCTCCTTTCAGATATCCCATTATGGGAAAGACCTATTCCAGCCGTTTTGATTCATTGTGATAGTACCGCGGCTATTGCAAAAGTTGAGAACCGTTATTATGATGGTAAGAAACGACAAATACGTCGTAAGCATAGTACTGTTAGAGAATTTATCTCTACGGGTGCTGTGAGGGTGGATCATATACGGTCTGAACAGAACTTAGCTGATCCTTTGATGAAAGGACTAGCTAGGGAGAAGGTGTGGAACACCACGAAAGGGATGGGACTAAAGCCCTTGGATAAATGAGTCATTTGTGATGGTAACCCAACATATAGACTGGAGATCCCAAGAAATATGTTCAAAGGGTAATAACAAGTCACAAGTGATATGGGTTGAATCATGCGATTATTAATTAAAATAGAACGGGGTTTTACTCCGAGTCCATCCCTAAGGAGCATGATATCCTGAAGCGAGTTAAGGATGAGTTATGATAACTCTTAATGAGATCTATAACTCTATTTTGAGTGGGGTACTTAGCTACAGGAGTTCTTGATAGACTCACCTATGTGAATGTGGAAGTGTGGCCGCTTCCTATGGATATTTTGGGTAAATTTCTAAAAAGTTCACTGTACTGGGATAGAAGCACATGGCCGTAACGTGCTGGCTATTAGACTTACACCCAAGTAGGGTTGTGTGTGGGATGTTGTCAGAGATAGAGTTCAAAACTACGGTAACTCTAGTATATTCTGAATCATCTTTACTACGTAAAGGTTCAAGTCGAAAGACACGTTTGCTTAAGCACAATTCTATAGATTAATGCCCGATAAAATGTTTTCAAGTTTTGCAAGTGGGGGATTGTTGGAAAACAGCTGTCAAAGACAACAGTTATTTTATGTTGCAAAACAGGTTTGGTTCTCTCCGTGTCCCACATCGGTGGGAGGGTTCATTTGTGTTGTGTATATTTACAATTTTTTGGGAACAAAGGTTCAACCCTTTGGGTATTCATGTTTTTGTGGGTATGTGGGGCAGACCCAATGGGCCAAGTCACAACGCGCGCGCGCGCCGCCGCCGCCGTCCGTCCGGCCCTGCCCGTGCCCGTGTCCGGGTCCTGGGTCTTGGGCTTGGGCTCATTAAGAATTAATTTTTTGGACAAATACATAACTATTTTTTGGGCTTTAAAATTTTTTTTTTAACTGTATTTAAATTCGAAAAATTAAAATGTGTTTTATTCCGTGTTGATTTATTCAACCGAGTTGCCCACTATTTCTAGAATTTTCTCCACGTTGTTTACCAACGTCTCTTTTCTTTTTGCCCCATAAAAGAGGTGGTAGCCTCCGTTTTTGATACACAGTTATCTACTTTCAACACAGAATTTTTCTCTACAGTTCTGAAAAAATTTCCTTCTCCCAGAATACTTTTTCCTGAATAATTAATCTCATTCGTGTACAGATTAATTATAGAATCGAGCAATTAATACAGATTGGGTATATTCTGACCGGATTCATACTTGTGCTTTAACAATCCGTAATTTAATTTTGGAGGCTGTTTTATCCTGGGGGTGGCGGGGCTGTACACTGTCGGCACAAATTGGAGGCAGAGCCGCGAAACACCTTAAAGAGAGCGACCTAGTCCGCGACTCAACCGTATTCTTGACTGTCCAGTTCCGAAATTCTTATACTTTTCTGCCCAGATTTATTTGCTCCAAAAATTGGGTAATTTCGTTCCTGATTTTAATTCTGCATTTAATTATTTAAATTGCTGCTACAACAAATATAGGTGGAAGGACGAAGGATGTTTTAAAAAATTGGGTTTGAAAGTTCTCTATATACTATCTCTCTACACATTGTTTCTTGTCAAAATTCTCAAACACACATATTTTTCACAAACAACATATATTGATCACTCGTATATACACATTGCTCTTACACAGTCAATTATTTCTCACACCCATGTAATAATTTCTTATGCACACTTAAAATTCAATAAAATAATTTTTATTAGAAAATAAACTTTTGTGAGATTTCTAAATTTCCATTAATTTGGTAAAATCCAATAAGCCCCACCCCCTGTTGGGTAACTTTTGCGCCAACAATGCATAAGAAAGATAGCAATATGCATAAGCAAGAAAATAGAATAAATGGCTTCTGATCATATTTTAACCTTGGGGGGTTAGGAAACACTCATTTGTCAAAAGATCCCCACACTACTAATTATTTGTAGAAGAATCTATGATGTTTACGTATTAAATGGCGTCTTGTATATTTATTATAGTATATATCAAATAGTCCCTGGACTTCTTTTAATACATGTATAATCCAAGTTTTTTTTATCATGCACTGGTACTAAATAAAAGACTTGGACTAAATGTGTATAAAAAATATTTAAGGGACTTTTTGTATTTGATCCTTTACTATATAGGGAATTTTGTAAGTAATAGAATTTTGGTCAAGGAGTGTTTCCCTCATAAATTGAGGGTATAGTCAAAATCATAAAAACAACATTCATCATTTCATTTGTGGTTCTATTTTTTGCATTCAAGAACACCTTTACTTTGTGGTATATAAGGAGTTGTGATTTTATGATTAAATCCTTATTCTGAACAAAATTTTTTGATTAAAAGGAATTTTTTTTTTAATTAAAAGGCAAATTATATTCACCACCTTTACCGCTTCTTACTAATTTTGTAATGTTTAAACATGCCAATAGTCTCATCATTTCTTTGCAACAAATAAACGTAACATTATCTTATGCAAAGGGCAATAAATGTAATGAAATATTACCACCTCTATCTTACACAAACTTTAGTTCACATATACCCCATCTCTATATTTTTATAAAATGCTATACAAAACATTTCGGACTCCTCACCAATGAGGCTATCCACGTAAGCAGATCACCATGTCAGGTGTCATTGATTTGCCCATCTCTTATATACGAAGGAAAGAGAGCATTCATATCCATTGATGATGTGTGGCTATCAATTTCCTCATTTTGTGCCAATTGTTGTTTCATCTCCTGTGCATCCCTTCCTTTACATGTCATTTCGTATTCGTCACTTTTGTGCCAAATATTATTTTATCTCTTCATCTCCCAATCCTTTCTTATTTATCATCTAATTTCATGTACAACCCTTGCTCTCGCAGAAGACAATTTCCTTTCATGCAATTTTGGTTCTCTATTGCTCATTGAATCATTTCTCATATGTGATTTTGTAAATATGGCAAATTCTCTCTCTCTATCTATCCACACACATAAACTATAAATAAGTAAAAAGTAAATAATGTGGTATTGATTGAATATGATATTCAGGCGAGTTCCAGTGGCGTCGAGGAACCAAATAAGCTGAAGCTATAATCATAATGGTGGAGTTATTTCTCTTTCCGCGTTGGAACTTCTCTCAACTTGAAAGGTCTCCTTAATTCTTTCATTTCTTTTCTCATTCTCACAACAATCATGTCATTTTCTAATCAAACAAACAATGCCTTCTCAATTATTTGAATGAAATAAAGGCCTCCAATATGCAACATGTAAGTTTACTGTAAGATCATGATGATATACAACATGTAAGTTTACTGTAAGACCATCACCATTGCTACATGATATACAACTAGAAAAGTCCACTGTTAGCCACTTTCGGGAATCAAACTATTAGAGTAAGTTTACCGTAATAGTTTATTAATCAAACTTACATGTAGTTTACTATAAGACCATTGCTATCTGCATAACTTACATGTATTTTACTGTAATAGTTTGATTAATCGAACTATTACAATAAAAACAT
Organism: Sambucus nigra; assembly: GCA_949130495.1. Lineage (NCBI taxonomy): Eukaryota > Viridiplantae > Streptophyta > Magnoliopsida > Dipsacales > Adoxaceae > Sambucus > Sambucus nigra. The sequence goes on from OX422212.1 coordinate 354,349,424, forward strand.
CCATGATGATAAACAACATGTAGATTTACTTTGATTGTTTGATTAATAAAAATCATGAATTTTGTGATTTTTTTGGCAGGACAACACAATCATTATCACCACCTACTAAGGTGAAGGATGATTCAACTATTTTTCAAGATCTAACAAAGAAGGGTTCACTATTTATTTATTATATTTCTTGGCGTGTTCAGAGTTTTTAAGTTTTACCTTTTATATGAAATTGTTATAATTATGGATTTTTTTTTATTTTTTTTCTGTTTTTTGCAGAACAACACAATCATTATCACCATCTCTTAATGTGTAAGGATGTTCAAGTAATTTTCAAGATCTGACAAAGAAAATGTTCAATGTTTATTTATTAAATATCTTGACGTGTTCAAAGTTTTTATTTTTATTTTTTATGTATAGAGTTATGCATGCCAGGATTTTTATTGTTTTGCAAGAGTAACTGTATTTTTATCTTTATATTATTTTTATTTCCAATGATGTTTTTTTAATAACAGCCCACGTGTGGTGAAAGTATGTATACAAAAATTGATATAAAATTGTTATAATATCAGAGTATTCCACCTTAACTCTATAATGGTAACATTTTTGCAATAAACATGTATATTTTTAACACGTATACATAATCACTAGTATAAATTAAGCCTAGAGGTTTATAATTTATTTATATAAACGCGAATGGAGTTTTCATGAACATATATTCCATACATATTTCAGATTTATGAGTTGAATCAAAATTAAATCTAGGTTTTATGTCCAACTTAATTAAGCTATGTATACTATCATAATTAGCATGACATAATATATTGAACCACATATTCAAAGACTCGAGAAATAAGATAAAAAAAGGGTATTCCAATGTTTGTTTTGGAACATGGATTTAATTTCACTACCAATAACATTTTGTTATAAAGTTGCTTTAAGTGTAGACACTATTTCACTGAAGATTTGAGTCTGAGTTTATAACATGTATGCTAACAGATCAACACCATATGACTTTGAAGTTCTTCTTCTCCTATATGCTTAGGTTTATTGTCAACTTTTTTTCTCTAAATATTCTTTATACGAATCTTCAAAGAAGTATGCATTTCTCAAATCGATAATAAGATTTCGTGATCCCAGAAATAGCCTCTTATAGAATCGAAGATATATAACCTTCAACTTCATACCCTTATCCTGTTTGATGAATGCATTATTTTGTATGATTTATACCCAAATTTAGGACTTGTTGGTCTCGTTATATCTTAAATAAAGAGATTTTAGAGCCATTTTGTTATTTAGAAGAAAAATATAAAGTAAACATATATCGAGTTAATAGTACAATTTTGAAAGTCTAATGCTCATTTTATACTCATCCCTTAAATATTCATTGATAATCACTTGTGCAAGGCTTGTTTGAGTATTAACAGGTTTAGCATGTAAGCAGCTAAGTCTGGACGTAATTTGGGTAAGATACTGCCACTTACGCACCTTTAGGGGCAACATGGTAATTTCAGACGACGGTATTCGGGTTTAGAGAAATTACAGAAATTGCAGGCCTTGAATGAAGAGACACGTAGGTTCAAACGATGTGTCAATCTAATATGAAGAAATTATGACCTTGCAAACTTCGAAATTGAAGAAAGTCAAACTCAAAGCCCTAGGTCAAACCCAAAGTCAAATTTCGTGATTGGAGCACTATTGAAATATCATTGGGTCCAAAATATGGGTCACATTAGTTTTTAAAATGTTCCAATCAGAGGTCGTACGTCAAAATGTTTTGAGGATTCTATTTGTAATTATGAAACTTGGAGATTTTAAGGGATTATATATGTTTTGTGTTGTATGCATTCTTAAGGAGCCTTATGGCTGAGATGTAGGCAAAACTATGTAAATACAAAGGACTAGGGGACAACCAACCCACTCGTGCATTAGCTTCCTTCTCCCCAGGCGCGATTCGCAAGAGTGGCTACAGTGCACAGGCCCAGGCGCGTGGATCCCCCTGTTTTCTCCTCCTCCTTTTTTGTGTGGACCCCATGATCCATCCCTCCATTGATCTTGCTGAATTTCAATTTTGCCAAAGACTATCCATTAAATTTGTATTATGCCCTTTTTATAGTTTTATTCCTTTCCTTTTTTTTTCTTGTTTCAACCTATGATAGTGGGGTATTTATTTGTATATTATTTTTTTTTCATGCCTTACTTATTTTTCTTTTGGCCGATAGTTACCCTCTTAAATTCACTTTTCTTTTTATTTTATTTTATTGTTTTATTCTTTTGGGATGTCTTCTTCTTATGGATTGTTTCAACTAAGATTTTTATCATTTAATTCTCTTTACTTTTATTTAGTTCTCCTGTCAGGGTGTTTGTTTGGAAGTTTGTGTCCTTTTTTCTATTTTTTAATTCATCCTTTATTTCTTTTATTTGGTACCTTTATTCAATTCCTTGTTTTAAGACCCATATTTTCAGGTCAGTTGTCCTAATTTATTTATCAGCCCTCATCCCTCGTCACCATATTTTGTCTGGGACATACTGAATGGAGGTGTGGAAGCTATAAATGAAGGATCCAATTTCAGAAGGGGGGAGATAATTTTCGATAGACAATTTCTTGGGAGAGAAACAAAATTGTATGGGAAAAAAAAGTAAACAACTAATTTTGTAGCACCCAAAAATATTATACATTGTGTATTATTTTTGAGTGTTTGGGAGATTATTTATGTATAAATTTGGAGGAACATTGTGTATTGGAACTCAAGTCTTGGACCCAATACATTGTAAGTTGACTTTTATTAATAAAAATTATTATTTAATCTTGCAATAGTTGTGTTTAAATTATGACACATGAGTAATTTTATTTCTAGGGCTGGGTGAAGTTTACCAAGATTAATTAATTTTTACATGCTAATTTAATTCAGTGTTAATTCTCGATTTGTGTTAATTTCAAATAAAAATTCGTTATTCATTTAAAACTACACGATAGTGTGTTTTAAACTTATGAAATTATTTGATAAATTAAATTTTAAGAATTTATACGTGTAATTTTTTATGGGTTGTTCTTACATCAAATTGTTTGATACCTCATGCTTAAGTGCAACATTAAAACATAAACTTTGATATATTTGAGAGAATATTGATTTAAGACGTCTATTTTAAAATACATTAAAATATTTTTAAAATGTGTATTATTATTTTTTCTCGAATTGTACGCGACAAGAATCGGTGCATTTTGAGTTATAAATTTGGGAATCCTGGAAAAAATTAACGTGTGATTTTTAATTAAAATTCTTAAATGGATCCGACGTCCTAGTTTTCTTCCATATTTGAAATTATCATTCATAGTAATTTTATTTAATTTACTCTTCTTTTAGTTAAAAATGCAATCATATATACACTCATTTGTCTAGTTGGAAAACTGATTAAATCTCTATGGATTCGAACCATACTTACACCCGCTATATTTTAATGGCTCATGCACTTGAGGTAAATTTAACATTTAAAATTTAAGAACAAGTAAAGTCGTCTTTAGTGGGTCATCAATAAGAGTATTGACTACAACAGGGCCGACCTAATTTTGACAGAAAGATAAAGCACAAATTTCACCAGAAATGGCATTTCAGTCATTTCCATCCTGCATAAGCGTGTGCACGAATTAACATTGCATGTAAATGAATAAGCATGCATACTAAACACCTTCTAGAAGGACAGGTGGAAGCACCCCAAGATGTTGATATCAATCAGTATACAACATGTGACTTAAGATGCACATTACACAACATGCCCCTATATAAACCCATTTCTAAGCAACTAGCAGTCCAAGTTAGCTATTATTGTAAAACTTGCTAAAATTCTACTAAAATCCACTCTAGAGAGTGAAAGTATAAACTATAAATTGTAAAATACTTGAGTTAGTGAAGAATGAGTTACTTTTCAATCGATTGAGGCCAAACGGAAGAAACCACTTAAATCCATATGTGGTGATCTATTTTCTCCCTGTTTAGATGTGTTTTTACTGTTCATTCTCTTAACGTGATAATGCTCACCTAAACATTTCAATGAGTTCATATTTAAACTTAATTGTTGCATTTATGTGTGGTATCAGTTTGGTGTCATCTACGTGGAATGACTAGAAACTCGGTCAATTTTTACGGCTGAACTCTCTTATAGCTGAGTTATAGGCACATATCTGAGTTATTTTAGATCTCGATCTGTAATTTGAAGATTTGAGTTAAGAGTTTGCCCTACTTTTATATCCAATTCATTTATGGGCATTTTATGAGTTTAATCTTCACTTAGGTTCAATTTTGGGTGAAATTACTATTCATCATCATATTTGTGTTGATTTAATCTTATATATATAAACATGTCATCTTAATCTCAATTTTTTTTCTCTAGATCTATGATTTTTAGAGAATTAATTAAAACCAATTTTTAATCTAATTTTCGGTGTTCATCCTCTTCCTCAACATTTTTAGGTGGAAAGCTCAATTTGACCCACAAATCCATTGATCGAAGATGTCATCAAATTTACCACCGCCACCACTTGCAGGTGGAATGCATGTCTTAAGTAGTGTGCCACCTTTAAATATGGCTGACCTCACCGGTGCATTAAGAATTATGATAGAAATTAGAAGAAGATGAAATAAAAAATGTTAGATCTTAATCAGACGTTGGTAGGAAGGCCATCAAAGGGATTAGATAACCTTCATAAGTAGTTAGGGGTATACGAAACCCCCTGAAAGAATTTCTTTATCCCTCAAAGAAGGCTAGTCCATCGGGAATGAGGTGAAAAAATGTTGAAGAATATCATCAGTTTGATATGGGATACGAATAAGAGAATTTGAATGATAAAATATCAGTAGTAGATGAGTAAGAAGAAAAGGTTGAATCATATCAAAGAAGTTGAGACCAATCCAACCAACCATATAAGATATCGTTTTTCCTAAAAAAATACAGGAAACTTGGACAAGGCACCCGTCATGGTAGAGGGCAAGTTCCATTACTAGACCATAACCCTCAACCTTGGATAGACTCGGACATAAACTTCATATACCTCTTGCTTATCATAGTTTGTATAATATGAGATAATATCTTGAGAAACACAGGGGAACACCGACACCAAGGGTTTCATCCTACATTTGACCTCAAGATGTGCCCTATATTTTGACTAATAGGATCAGGGGAGAATCAAGAAAATAGAGAATTTAGGGATAACCATCCCAGGAGTGAGAATAAATGGAGGGGATCAATACAAAGGATGTAGAACAAGTTAGGGGATCTAACGAAAAAAAGGACCCCCTAAAAAGGAGATATATAGAAGGATTTCCCTTCATTCTAGAAATCATCACCTATCCCACTCCACCAAAATTTAAACCTCATATGGTATCATTTCGGTATGATTGGAGCTCAAGCCCTATTCATCAAGTGAAGATTTACCAATCGGGTATTGACATCTATTTTGTACTTCTTGAGATAAAGTGTCGAGTGGTTTCTATCTTTCTTATCGGTGCAACGCATATATGGTATACGATCCCGCTAAGGGGGAGATTATAAATTTCAAGGAGTTTTTTAATAAGTTCATACACATCTTCTCCATCGATTTGAATCTTACTAGGAGGGTAACCCACCTCCTCAATGTATGCAACATAAAGGGGAGATTCTCAGATATTTCATCTTTAGGTTTAATAAATTAAAACTCATAGTTATTTATTATGATAAAAAAAATTATGATGTCATCCTTCATCAATGGGCCGATACCCGGATAATTGTATTGGACCCTCTCAAAAGAGCCTCCTATATTGATGAATGAGATTCTAGTAGAAGCACAGAACAAAGATAAATGGGGTAAGAAATATCAAGAGAAGTCAGAACATAAGTTCACATGTTATACACCCCTCACTACCCAAAATGCATCATATCTTGAATGAAATCAAAGGTGAGGAAGAAATCAAATGGCCAACTGAACTAAAATCTCCGCCAAATAATAGCAACAAGAATAAATATTATGAATTGCACAAAGTCCATGATCGCCATTGATTATTATTCTGTTAAAGATGAAATTGAAAACCTCATCATGAAAGGTCGGTTGAAAAGGATTTATGGATCATAACAAAAAACCTCAAGAGAAAAGGAAGAGGTAGGGGTTTCCTTATTGAAATAAAGCGCATGAGAAGGAAGTTAAAAAGCCAAAGGACGGAAACTCGAAGAAGGACTGCGATGATGACCTATACTTTCCCTTAAAAACTAAGTAACCTAAGGGAAGCATACACTCTCATTTGGCATGAGCATGATTTCAGGAGGAGTCTCTAGTAGAGGAGTAGAGATAGTGGATAGAAAAGTATATATGGGGGAGGCAAGAGATGGATCCTAACAAATGGATATAATTATTAATAGGAAGGATGATAAAGAAACTCATCCCAGGAAGATGAACATAAATCTTCTTATCATTGGATTTTCTATACTTGATTTCAAGAACATCCTCTACCACCATCATGATCCATTAGTCGTGAGTCTTATAGCTCACCAATATAATCTTTCTCAGATATTTTTTGGTGGAGGAGGATCAGTAGATATAATGTTTTAATATTTTTCAAGGATCTAAAGTTGAAGGTGAAGAAACTTAAATCGTACCATCGTCCCCACATCAACTTCAGTAGAGAAAAGTTCTTTCTCCTCGTAATAGTAGAATTGGATGTCTGTATAGGTAAATGGTCGACATGCCTAACAAAAATAGTAGACCTCTTTATCATTGATCAACATATGATCTCAGCATATAATATTATCTTGGGAAGATTCTTCTTAAAGGAATTTAAAGCCGAACCTTCTACGGTCCATTAGATGATGAGATTCCCTACCCATTTTGGTGTATGAAAAGTCTCAAGAGACCAAGTGGAAGGAAGGGAATGATATTTCATGTCTAATGATCAAAAGAAAGCATATAAAGAGAATACTACCTCATACAACATTGACATGATTGATCCCAAAGATAAGGATAACATCACAAATAATGAGGCAACTGAGCAAGTAGAATTAGTGGTTATTGACAAAAAGGACCCCAAAGACACATGTAAATCAGTTTGTCCTTGAAACACAATGTTAAAAGAAAATTGGTCAAACACTTGAAAAAGCGAAGGTACATCTTTACATGGTCACACAAGGATATTATAGGAACACATTTTGATATCATATGCCATCTTCAACAAAGGAGGTCAAGCATAAGGGGATGTAATTTTCCCTATACCACTACCAGATCATTTGAGAAGAGGTGAAGAAGTTGATAGATGTGGTTTTCCTAAAAAAAGTTAAGTATACCTCTTGGGTGTCAAATTTGTTGCTCGTGCCAAAGTAGAATGACAAATGGCAAATGTGCATAGATGTCACGAGTCTAAATAGATCTTGCATGAAGGATTATTTCCCCTACTAAAGATTGATAAGATGGTAGATGCAATTGCAGGGCATGAAGTACTAGGCTTTATGGATTCTTACAATTTCTATAATCAAATTTAAATTAATAAAGATGATGTATAGAAAACATCATTCATAACTCATAATGACACTTATGACTACAAAAAGTCGGGGCTACTTATCATAGGCTAGTAAATAATATCTCTGAAAAGAAAAATAGCCAAACAATGGTGATATATGTATGTATGTATGTATGTATGTATGTATGTATGCGTGTGTGTGTGTGTGTGTGTGTGTGTGTGTGTGTGTGTGTGTGTGTGTGTGTATACTATGGAGAAAGATCATATGAAGCTCAATCTGACCAAATGTGTTTTTGGGGTCGGCTCCTACAAATTCTTAGTCTTCATATTAAACCCATGAGGGATTTAATCGAACCCGATAATGATTAAAGACTTGATTGATAACCTAAGAAATGAAAAAAAAGTTTAAAATATTACGGAATACGTGGTAGCTCTAAACAAATTTGTCTCTAGAACCAGTAATAAGTGACTACCGTTATTCAAAGTTACGATAAAAGCCTTCGAATGGGATGAAGAATGTGGAAAATCATTCCAATAGTTGAAAGTTTATCTTGTATTCGATCATTTATTATTGAGGCCTTTGCATGGTGAAAATTTATACTTATATCTTCCAGTCTCAGAACCAGTAATCAGTACGACAATGGTTCGTCTCTATTAAGGAATTTAGATTCTAGTATATTATAAAAGTAAAGATTTTTAGTGAGGAGAGGGTCATTACCCCACTATAGATAAAAAATAATTTTCACTTATTCACATAACAAGGAAGATGAAACTATACTTCGAGGCCGACACAATTTTGATGTTGACAAATCAACCTCTTTAATAAATCATGCATAAGACAGAAAATTCTGGTCTGCTTATGACATGGTACCTTGAACTTGAAGTCTACGACATACAATATCTTCTTCATTTGGTTTTTAAGGGACAAGCTTTGACAGGTTTTATTACTGAATTCACTTAGGAAGACCCAAATGCAGTAAAAGAACGATCATCCTCATGATCAGTATTGGAAGAACCGGAATAAAATTTGTTACCAGTGTCAGAACTCCGATTGTAGGTTCAGCTCTAACATTAGGAGCCCCCTATCAAGCTTTGGCTCCAACATCTCCTCAAGCATCAGATTCACAACCACTGGTTGTACAAATCTCAAACTTAGAAAATGGAAAAGGAGTAAAAAAAATGGTAGTATAGATGTTTAAAAACACTAGCCAATCAAACTAAAGAGGACCAAGAGCCCTTTTATTATAAATCTCAGTTTGGAAGTTATACTTCGATCGTTCTTCCTTTGTGGTAAGGAGTGTCGCAAGTGTCATGCTCTGAGCTCGAAATAAAACATACATTTAATATGGACTTTAATTAAACTTTTCATCATCCAACAATGAGTCAGAGTATGGATATTTAATAGAATGATTTAACCTCACGCAATAAATTGGAGTAAAGAAAGTATAGGCGCTTAGCAACTCACTGTTAGTGGTAAGACAATAGTTAGGAAATGGGAAAGCATTAGTATCTAGTTTCGTAGAGGTAAAGATAAAAAGGTTAACAAGAACATAAAATGCTATAACAAACACTTTAGGCAGATTGGCCTCGACCACTATAATTGAAATAAAAAAAGTAGTAAAAATATATATATATTAGCTAAACTAATCTCTGTCACCCCATAATTTTTAATAATTATATTTATTAAATCTATTTATTAAACACTACAGTTTGTTGAAATAATTTAAATACCATCCTTATTAAGAGCGAAATCGAATGATATAGAAAATGCAAGAAGAGTGCGATAAGATAAATCCTGTAAATTAAAAGAACACGAAAGACATCAACACCAAACTATAGTGATATATTAACTTGAACACATCAATAAATAATAAATCAAAACCAACATCATAGATAATCCCCAACAAGCTAATCAACTAGAAATAAAGCTCAATGACTAAAATAGTACATGCTAGAACTGAAGTCATAATCCTTGCATCTCTTAATACATAAATTGAAATAAATAAGATGACACCTACATCCTAATAGTGGTGATGAAACAAGAGTAATAGCGAAGTTAAGACGGATAACACGAGAGCCTGAAAGGGGGATACAATAGCGATGGCCAGACCATCGCAGTCTAACATAGCTATGCCACCCATTAATAGTTATACAAGTAAATAATCAAACTATAATTTATAAATTTTATAATTCACAACGTACAACATGCCTCATAAAATAACCAATTTAATTTTTCAACTTTAAATAAAAATTATTTAAATCCATGCACGCACTTCGTCCCCATGCCCCTCGAGGCAACTGGAGTCCTGCCACACATATGAAATCTATGATGTTGAGTCCGGTAACAACTCGTAATATTTGGATTATTATTTTAATTCATTTAATTCGGTAATTAGTAATTCTTAATTAGTGAGAATATTTAAAAGTGCTTATATTTAAAAATAAGTTAAAGAGTGAGGATTAATTTTAAAAATATAATCCGGGTGGCAATTTTTAGTGCGCGGTTGAGTCTGGTAGAGGGGAATTAGTCCAAAAGAAGTGGGCACATATATATATATATATATTGGGTATTGGGGTCCAATTACACATGTGTGAACTTAATAAAGAGAGTTTGGGCCATTTTAATGAGGGCCCACAAGCCCAAAATGTGAATAGTGTTTTAACCCTAAGGTGTGTAAGGGGTTCGGCATCATTAAGTCATAATAGAAGACTATGGGAGAAAAAAAGGGAAAGCCATAGGAAAAGTGAATTTGGGGATCTTGAAGAGGCAATTATGTAAGGACACAAATTTCCAATTGAGTCCATATATAGTTTTGGCTCAATTCCGGACAAAAACATTTATTCATAGGTTAGTGATTTATTGTAATACTCTCAAGCCTATGAAGTGTGTGTTGAAGACGTAGCGGCAAAGAATATAAAACGTCATCAAAATGCCGGTTTGCGTGCCTCGTTTCTACGTCATCATCTAAGGTTCCATGCTCCCAAGGTATGAATGTAATTATATTTATATAGGAGCTTGGAACAATATTTATTGGGTGTTAGGTTTAATAAAAACCATGTTTTACTTTCAGAATAATTTAATTGAAACTTTAAAATAAAGTACATAAAGTTTCTGGGCCAAAAATTGAATTTATCAAAAAATTTCTGGAAGTCGTTCGAAGTATTGTTCGAAAGAGTTTTTCGTTCGAACCAGGTTTCGTTCGAACGAGTTTGCCAACGAACCTAAACTGGTCAGTCGTTCGATATGTCGTTCGAACGAGTTTTTCGTTCTAACGAGGTTTCGTTCGAACGAGTTTGCCAACGACCCTAAACTGGTCAGTCGTTCGATATGTCGTTCGAACGAGTTTGGTCGTTCTAACGAGATATCTAACGAGCCCAATCTGGTCGCTCGTTAGAAGTCTCATTCGAACGAGAGTCAAGTTCGTTCGAACGAGATGCCAGGTGGGAACAGTTTTGAGCAGTTTTTGGCAGTTTTCACCCCATTATCCCACTTGTTTCTTAACTGATTTTTTAAGGCTTAATTGAGGACGGGAATCACTTTTAAAGGGGAATCTTTTTCATACCATACAAACACCTAGAGAGTGTTTTGATAGAAAATTTGTTTAAGGAAAAAGATCAAGTTTTGAGTGTTATTATTTAATGAAAAATCCTACACACTCTAGTGTTTACACCCAATAGTTGTTTATCCAAGTTCTGTATACATATCTTTACTTGGAGTTTTGGCACTGGTTTTCTCTACCGAATTGAAAAAGAGACGTTTCGGGTTTCCTTCTACATCCCATCACAAAGAAGAAGAAGTTTGTTGCGGTATTACTCACCTGGAGAAAGGCTCCAAGATTGGGTGACGGTGACCATACAAAGTCCTATCGGTGGATTCCGAGATCGCGGTGGAGCTCCGTGGTTGTCCGCTAGGAAGAGGTTTCTACAAGGAGGAGCATCGGGGCTTGAGAGGGTTCGAGTCGAGTGTTGTAAGTCTCTTGTCTTGTAATTATAATTCCGTATCTAGTGGACTTGTGGCTAGGGCCGTCCGAGGTTTTTTCCCGTCTTGGGTTTTTCCTCGTACATCGCGGCGTAGTGTGACATTGTTTATTTTATCTTGCACTAAAACTTAGAACGCATGCATTAGGATTAATTCAAGATAAAATTTGGTTTATTTATCACACTAATTTAAATTGGACTATATTTAAATATTGGGTAAAAATTGTTTAATTCAAGTCACGTACTAAAATTGGTTTGGCCTAACTTTGTTGAAATATGAATAATCATGACTTAGGCAAATTCTAGGACTTGGATCTATTTAATTGGACTTAATCGGTTTAAGTGAGTATTGATTGTTTTGTTTGTTTCATTAATTCTCACTTTTGTTTATGAGTTAGATAAATTTGGAATTTTAGTATTTGTTTTGTTGAACCATCACACCATTTACGCTTCCGCATATAAATTAAGTTTTTACAAAAAGGAAATTACAAGGAAATTACGCTTTCAATCCGGGGTTTTACAAATTGGTATCAGAGCCGAAGCACTAAGTTATCGCGTTAAAGATCCATTTTTCGACTTTTTGTATTTCCTTACCTTTTTAGGTGGTTCAATTTTTTATCACTCTCATATTTTTTTTCTCTCAATCGGACGTCTTAATGAAAATTTGTCGAATTTTAATGAAAATAAAATTTTTGATTTTCGAGAGGAATTAAATGGGCTTAACAAATGTAACGAAAATTTAAAGGAATTAAATTTGAGATTTGTAAAAAGAATTAAATTTCTTGAAAATGAAAATTCTTGTTTTAAAGCTCACATTGAGTCTTTGCAAATCTCCTTATCTCAAAAAGATATTTTTCGTGAAAAGCTCATGGACTTTCATTCAAATTTTGATATTTTAGAAAAGTCCAAGAAAGAGAGTGAAAATCGTGAAAAAACTCTTAGGGACAAGTTTGCTCATATTGAGGGAGAGCGTTTTAATCTTATAGGAATTATTGAAAATTTAAAGAAGGAGTCCCATAATTTTGAGGAGTCTAATTTATTACTTGAGTCCGAAATTTTAAAATTGAAAAATGATTCTCAAGACTCTAGTAGTAGTACTAATGGTTCTAGCACATCATGCTCAAATTCTTCCATTGCTAAAGCTAAAACCATTGTTTGTTTTAGAGGGTCAACTTTGTCCAAGGTCTTTAAAAAGGGTCACACCTTAGGTAACATTCCTCGTGTTTACACATGCTTGCATTTTGGTAGGAAAGGTCACCTTAGGTCATTTTTTTTTATCTTAAAAGAAGTCCAAGGAAATCTTTATCTAGCATTTCATTATTTCCTAATCCCCATCATGTTAAATATAAATCTATATGGGTTAGGAAATCATTATTAAATGCGCTAGATACAAGATTTGTTGATTCTCATTTACTATCACATGAAACCTCCCTTGCTAAATTTAAAGGTTGAATGTGTTAGTGTTTTATGCATACTCTAGCTTTTTGTGCTTCATATTATATATCATTGCTAGATGTATGCATGTTTAGTCATTTTCTAGTCATTGCCTCATTTCATATCACATGCTAGAAATTATGACTTGTTTATCTTTTTGTATTATATTTTGTGTTTGAATTAATTGAAAAATATAAAAAGATTTTTGTTTATCATTTGTGTTTTATTTATTTCACTTAAGCTTAATGAAAAAATACAAATGATTTTTGTTTATTCTTTTGAGTATATATCTTTATTTTTGGTTAAAAATGTCAAAAACTCAAAAAGATTTTATTTTGTGTGTATTTTAGTTTGACACACTTTATGTGGCATATAGTTGTGTTTGAATCCCATCTTTTACGCTCCCACGTGGCTAAAACTTTTGGTTTAGATTTTCAATCCTTAAAATGTTCTTTACCATGTTTTATATGGAGTAGTTGGATTTTGTATTGATTAAATGGATTCTATTTTCATATGCCTCTTTTCACACATGCACGAGCTCTTTTGAAATCTTAATGTCATATGTTATATTTGAGCTTTTTGAGGTGTTCTCCTATCAATCTAGTCATCTACATATCTATGACCTAGGAGGACTAGTGCATGTCAAAATCCGTTGCATGTGAGATTTGTGTGAAAAATGAAAACCTGATAAATTAATATATGCACGGGGAAGGGCTCCGAAAGGATGAATTAAATCCTTTGCGATAGTAAGCCACCGTTGATTGGATCTAAAAGAACTACGTGATCCAAAGGCCTAAAAACAGAATATTTGGCATTAAACAGCAAGCAATTGCCAAGGCCTATGTTTGTTTGATATATTCATTCACAAGCAAAAGAATATATATGCTTATTGAGGGAGAATTGGATGGTATATCATCGGTTTGCACAATGTCCATTTATCCTAGTTGTCTTTAATGTCATGACTCTATTTGGTTTGTAGAATCATCATCATGATAGGCTTGTATGCATTGTGTATGTTTGTTCATTGAGTTCAATCTATATTGTCACATGAGGTTATATTTAACTGTGATGAAGTTTGCAATCAAATGAGAACTCCGTGAACGTTTCTTAAGTGTTTGGGTCTAAATTTAATTGTTGCTAGTTCACACCCCTACACTTCCGTTTCCATATGACACATTTTTGCCATACGAGTGTGCAAACTTATTGTATTTTGTGTCATGTGTGTGTTTATATCTATCTATATATGCAAGTACTTATTGGTATATTTAAAGTATATATATATATATATATATATATATATATATATATATATGATATTTGTTTGTCTTTGCCTTGCTTTTATTGCCCATATGCTTTCATGTCTTATCACTTTAAGCTGTTTATTAGTTCTTTATCCTTTGCCTATTCGTGAACAAAAAGGGGGAGAATGATGATAGGGGGAGAAATGGTATCTAAACCTATTATTATTGTATCTTAGTTTGGGGGAGATTTATCTTAGGGGGAGACGTCTTTCTAAGTAAATGTCATTTGTTTGATAAAGGGGAGAATTATTTTAGGGGGAGTAATTATTTAATTGCATTTAATATTTTGATATTCCCTATGCATTTGATGAGTTTGCTTAAGTGTGCAGGCATTCTACCAAAGCGGCATCTTTAAAAGTCAAAGAGTTTAATCCTTGGGTTGAGTCAAGTTTGGGCGGGTTATGTTTTGAGTCTAGTGAGCTTGACGGACCTTTAGGACTTTTGTTTTGGTTTTTGTCCCGGAATAGCCAAAGGGGGAGATTTGTAAGGACACAAATTTTCAAATGAGTCCATATATAGTTTTGGCTCAATTCCGGACAAAAACATTTATTCATAGGTTAGTGAGTTATTGTAATACTCTCAAGCCTAGGAAGTGTGTGTTGAAGACGTAGCGGCAAAGAATATAAAGCTTCATCAAAATATCGGTTTGCGTGCCTCGTTTCTACGTCATCATATAAGGTTCCATGCTCCCAAGTTATGAATGTAATTATATTTATATAGGAGCTTGGAACAATATTTATTGGGTGTTAGGTTTAATAAAAACCATGTTTTACTTTCAGAATAATTTAATTGAAACTTTAAAATAAAGTACATAAAGTTTCTAGGCCAAAAATTGAATTTATCAAAAAAAATTTGGAAGTCGTTCGAAGTCTCGTTCGAACAAGTTTTTCGTTCGAACCAGGTTTCGTTCGAACGAGTTTGCCAACGAACCTAAACTGGCCAGTCGTTCGATATGTCGTTTGAATGAGTTTTTCGTTCTAACGAGGTTTCGTTCGAACGAGTTTGCCAACGACCCTAAACTGGTCAGTCGTTCGATATGTCGTTCGAACGAGTTTGGTCGTTCTAACGAGATATCTAACGAGCCCAGTCTGGTCGCTCGTTAGAAGTCTCGTTCGAACGAGAGTCAAGTTCGTTCGAACGAGATGCCAGGCGGGAACAGTTTTGAGCAGTTTTTGGCAGTTTTCACCCCATTATCCCACTTGTTTCTTAACTGATTTTTTAAGGCTTAATTAAGGACGGGAATCACTTTTAAAGGGGAATCTTTTTCATACCATACAAACACCTAGAGAGTGTTTTGATAGAAAATTTGTTTAAGGAAAAAGATCAAGTTTTGAGTGTTATTCTTTAATGAAAAATCCTACACACTCTAGTGTTTACACCTAATAGTTGCTTATCCAAGTTCTATATACATATCTTTACTTGGAGTTTTGGCACCGGTTTTCTCTACCGAATTGAAAAAGAGATGTTTCGGGTTTCCTTCTTCATCCCATCACAAAGAAGAAGAAGTTTTTTGCGGTATTACTCACCTGGAGAAAGGCTCCAAGCTTGGGTGACGGTGACCATACAAAGTCCTATCGGTGGATTCCGAGATCGCGGTGGAGCTCCGTGGTTGTCCGCTAGGAAGAGGTTTCTACAAGGAGGAGCATCGGTGCTTGAGAGGGTTCGAGTCGAGTGTTGTAAGTCTCTTGTCTTGTAATTATAATTCCGTATCTAGTGGACTTGTGGCTAGGGCCGTCCGAGGTTTTTTCCCGTCTTGGATTTTTCCTCGTACATCACGGCGTAGTGTGACATTGTTTATTTTATCTTGCACTAAAACTTAGAACGCATGCATTAGGATTAATTCAAGATAAAATTTGGTTTATTTATCACACTAATTTAAATTGGACTATATTTAAATATTGGGTAAAAATTGTTTAATTCAAGTCACGTACTAAAATTGGTTTGGCCTAACTTTGTTGAAATATGAATAATCATGACTTAGGCAAATTCTAGGACTTGGATCTATTTAATTGGACTTAATCGGTTTAATTGAGTATTGATTGTTTTGTTTGTTTCATTAATTCTCACTTTTGTTTATGAGTTAACTAAAATTTGGAATTTTAGTATTTGTTTTGTTGAACCATCACACCATTTACGCTTCCGCATATAAATTAAGTTTTTACAAAAAGGAAATTACAAGGAAATTACGCTTTCAATCTGGGGTTTTACAAATTACAATTAAACTTCATCTTTCAAAGCCCTAGATCATCTTGGTTAAGGCAAGTGGTTTAAATTTTGAGTGTTAAATTGTATCTAGCTATTCATATAAAAAGAGGTGTAATTAAATTGAATGCTAGGATTAGTTCTTGCATAAATTGGCGTTTTCTCCTTATAAGGATTATAAATATGTAGATGATTTGATAAATGATGCATTTGATAATTGAAGATTTAAATATTGATGAGACTATTAGGGCTAAGATTGTTGTATTGGAGAAAAGGGGCTTAGGATGAATTGGGGAAAACGTTTTTGCATAAACCTGGTCAAAATAGGGGTTTTAAATTCGTCAATGGTGGACTGGGTTTATGTAGAAGGAAGAGAGAGGAGGAATTACCACTGTCGTTTAAATGACAGGGTAATTCCTTCGAACGAGATCCACCTTCATTCGAACGATAGGGCTCTTCGATCGAACGAGATCTGATGATTGTCAAATTTCTAAAATCCCCTGATTCAGACTTGCTATGTTAGAAGTTTATAATTTTTCCCTAGTTGAAATTGTGAAATTTAATATTGAAATAGGGTTAATTTGAAATTTCTTAACCTTGGAATTATTTGACTAAATTTCATGATATTGGAGATGGAAGTTTATGATTTAGTATATTATAATCTTGTTATTTAGAGTGATTAAACATGATTGCAGAAAATTAAAGGCTGGACTAGAATCACCTAGTTTCGGGATGAGAGATAAGGAGTCTGGTCATACTTCAAAAAGGGGTTACATTAAGATAAGGGAAATTAATATGTAAATAATAATCATAAGGAAGTCGAGGCGTAAACTTAAATAATTTTGGATTGGGTATGGGAATTACATTTCAATATCTTGGATTTCTATGTATGTCGATGAGTTGTACATATATATATATATATATAAATCCATATTAATATACATGCTATTATAGGAGGTTGTGCGATGTGGGTGAATCCCCTGACTTGAGGAGCAGGGAGAATATAATCCCCAGGACATAGCATCTGTGACTTAGGGGTGGACCATTGGTATGCAGCGGACACTTTCGACCGCAACTATGGTCGCCTCCTATGCGTTCGGTGATAGCATTTTATATCCGACATATGTATGAATGTTGAGATATGATACATATATATAGTGCAAAATTATATACGGGAATTTACATACATACATGACGTGAAATGTATAGATATTAGAACTTGTGGGAATGTTATATGAACTAAAGTGAAAGATCTTGATCCATATAAGTTAATGCGGGTAATAACTTAATAAGTAAAACACAATACTCACTTGGGGTATACTAGTGGGGTAATTAGGAAAGGGATAGTTATTACAGAGGTGGTTAGGAACATTAGGTTTAATCTGTTAGTCGTGCACATTAGTTGAGGGGTGAGGTAAACTCAAGTGAGTGCGTGACTCTAATTTAAATATGAAGAGAATTTTCATATTTACTTCTTCCATTTAAAATCACTTGGTAAATATTTTCAAATGTTTTGGGTTCTAACCCTTGCTATAAAATATTTCTAAAAACCTTTTAGGTGTTATCCCACAAGGGCACCCGGCATGATTCCATCCTACAGGGTACGTGGCTGTAGCTACGTGGAGTGTTGTGGTTTCTTTGATGTAGTCGCTTATCTCATTCTATCTTAGATAGGGATCATTTCAGTTGTACTTTTGTGACTTGTATCTCTATATTCGTATTTGGCATGTATTAGTACTCTTTTATATTTTCATTTGTGAATGGCTTGTAGTCGACGTTGTTTGACAGATTATTGTACTTACTTTGTGGCATGTTTCAATTTTATTCTCGTATTGGATTGGTTGTTGTTTTGTCATATTTGTTTGGTTGGATTAATAAAGATAAAATTTGGCATCAACTTAATGAAACCCTAGGTGGTTAGTAATAAATGAATGAATGACAATGATGCTAAGAATGAACCATATGAGATTCATATTTAATTTGATATAGGACTGATCACCTGGTGTTCTATTAGGTGGGGTGTCACAGATGGTATCATACCATTAGGTTCTAGTATCCTAAGTATATTTGCATATTACTTTAGTTTCAGCATTGCGTTCTTTGGCATAGAGCCCTATTGTTAGGACTGTTGACTCATATTATGTTTATTGGTTATCTCTCTTCTGCTATTTCAAGATTTGAATATATTGGGAAATAATACAACTTATTTTACGTTTCAGATGCCGCCTAAGAGAGCATGAGTTATACCCATGAGGGCTGCCGCCCGAGTAGGAGAGGGTGAGGCTCCCCAGGAGCCTGAGGTACCACAACCACATGGGTTTATTTATACCATACAGGTAGCGGGTATAGTGGCACAGGCGGTTAATGCCTCCATGACAGCGATGAGATCTCACCTTCCTAAGCATCAACCGCCACAACACATGTCTCCTATAGGGCAGGGTCCCTCGGGGGTGACAAAGTGGCAGTGAGTGCGGGAGGCCTTCCAGAAAGGTCATCCCCTAGAGTTCCAGGGTAGCGCGGATGTGATTGTAGCTTACCAGTGGAGGCATGATGTACAGAGGCCCCTACGGATGGTGGAGTGTAGCGAGGTGCATAGGCAGATGCTTGCAATATTTAGGCTGATGGGATCCCCCTTGCAGTGGTGGGAGACCACTACCACAGTTACATTGAGGGATTGCATATCACTTGTAGAGTTTTGGGTGTGGTTCGACCGCAATTACTTTCCCCCGATCATCGAGAGAGAGATAAGGAGTAGGCTTAAGGAGTTGACGCAGGGAGATAAATCTATTACCGAGTATGAGGAGGAGTTTACTCGTCTAGCCACTCTCATTCCGGATGAGGTGAGCAATGAGGAAAGGAAGAAAGATATGTTTATTGATGGGTTGGCCTGGAGGCCCAGGAAACATTTAATAGATAATTTCGGCTTTTGTGACGTATACCGATGTGGTTAATGCAACCCTTCTTCATTGTCAAGATCATCACTTCCATCTTAAGGCAAGCCAGAGGGGTGGGGAGCCAAGCCAGTAGGATGAGACCAATGGAGGTTCTACAAGTGGTGAACATAAGGGGTAGGATAACCGTCAGGGGAATCCCGCAAAGAGATTCCAATTTAGAGGTCAGGGGTTTAGGCAGGGCCCACAGGGCCCAAATTAGCAGCAGGTTCTTTTGGGCCGCCAGGGATAGGGGGAAAATGGGGGTGGCCATCATGGCGATTAGCCGGGGCAAACGGGGAAGTTGGGCAAGCCTCGCCAAGTTCGTTAGGGCCCACCTCAGGGACCGCATCATCAGGGAAAATAGGGTCAGTATATGGGGAACGGCCAGAGACTTTGTTACATTTATGGTCAGGCATACCACCTCAGGAGAGATTGTCCACGGAGAGATAGGCGTCAACAGCAGGGTGCCCCATAGGGACATCAGGCACATGGACCTTCGGCATCACCAGCACTCCCGATCCAGCAGCAGTTGGGAAAGTTATAGTATGAACATGTGTATAATGTTCGAGATGTACCGATCCCTCCCCCACCACCCGCACCGCCAGTTGAGGGTACGTTCCTTATCTATGGTCATGATGGTAGAGTTATTTTTGATAATGGTGCATCATATTCATTTGTTCGGACCCATTTTGCTAGAGTGGTTGGGTTACTAAACACATCTGATAGTCTACTCACGTGTGTAGAATCAGCGATAGGGGGTGGATCGCTTATTCACTTTACTTTTAGAGGGGTAGACATTGTGATTGGGGGTTTGAGTTTTTCGACAGATCTTTTGGTATTGGATTTGTAGGGCTATGATGTGATTTTAGGTAGAGATTTGTTAGCCGATTATAGAGCGATGGTTGATTGTTATGAGAGAGCCATCGTGTTCGGTATCCCGGGGAAGGAAATATTTTTAGTGGCGATGCCCCTTTATGAAAGAGGATCGCTCACTCACTTATATTACCGTAAGGAGGAGACCTTACATGAGGTGGTGGTTCAAATATGCTCGATTTCGGTGGTGAGGGACCACCCAATCGGGAGATTGATTTTATCATTGACCTAGATCCAGGTACTAGGTCGATAGCCAGAGCGCCTTACCATATGGACCCTTCGGAGATGCATGAATTGAGGGAATAGGTTCAATAACTCTTAGGTCATGGATTTATCCGATAGAGAACATGGACGGCTCAATCCGTTAATGTGTTGATTATCGGGAGTTGAATAAGGTCATGATCCGAAATAAGTATCCACTTCCTAGGATTGATGATCTCTTTGACCAGTTACGAGGGTCAGCATTCTTCTCCAAAATTGATCTATGATCGGGGTACCATCAGTTGAGGATTCGAGAGGAAGATGTTTCGAAATCGTTTTTCTATCATGGTATGGATATTATGAGTTTCGGGTGATGCCATTTGGAATCACCAATGCACCAACGGTATTCATGGACCTTATGAATAGTGTTTTTAGATATTTTCTCGATCAGTTTGTCATAATGTTCATAGACGAAATTTTGGTCTGTTCACACATGGAGGAGGAGCATGCCGAGCATCTCCGCATTGTCTTCTAGACGTTGGGGGATCACCAGTTTTACGTAAAGTATGAGAAATATGGGCTTTCGCTTTCAAGAAGTGCAGTTTTTGGGCCATATTTTGTCAGAGCAAGAGGTTTCTGTAGACCTAAGAAAAGTGTCAACAGTGAGGGAGTGGGGTCAGTCCACGACACCGACTGAGATCAGGAGATTTTTGGGACTAGCTGGGTACTATCACCATTTCATCAAAGGGTTCTCCAAGATTGTAGGGTCGTTGACCAATTTGATTCAAAAGGGAGTACCCTTCGTATGGAGCGATCAGTGTAAGTTGTCATTCGACGAGTTGAAAGACAAGGTAACATTGGCATCCATTTTAGCCCTACTGAGGACATGAGTGGATTATCGGGTTTATACTGATGCGCCGTTATAAGGACTAGGGGTGTGTTATAATAAGAAGAGCGGTATGTAGCTTATGTGTACCAGAAGCTAAATCACCATGAGAGAAATTACCCCACACATGATTTAGAGTTCGCCACGATCATCTCTGCCTTGTGGATTTGGAGGCATTACCTTTTAGTGGAGAGATTCACCTTGTTCCCGGACCATAAATCACTCCAATATTTATTTACTAAAAAGGATTTGAATATGAGGCAAAGTAGGTGGTTGGAGTTCATGAAGGATTATCAGTTTGATATTCAATATCATCCTGGTAAGTCCAATGTAGTTGCGAATGCATTGAGCTGACAGCCTAAGGGAGATTTGGCGGCAATTTGGAAGGCAAAGTGGAGTGAACTAGGCACGATAATGAGATTGCCAGGGCATGTATAGAGATTCTAGAAGTCACACCCGAGATTGTCATATAGGTTGTACATGCTCAGGTGAATGATCCTTCGTGTCCGGACAGGGTGAAATAGTTTCTAGCAGAGAGTGATGATTCCCACTCCATTAGCTCCGAAGGTTGGTTACACTTTAATGGATGATTAGTTGTGCCAGAGTATGAAGATTTGAGACACACCGTGTTGATGGAGGCTCATGTCTCCAAGTTTGTGATACATCCTGGTGGGGACAAAATGTATCAATATACGAGAAGGAAATACTGGTGGACGGGGATGAAACGGTACATTGCGGAGTTTGTCTCAAAGTGTGCCACATGTGAGCTTATGAAGGTAGATCACCAAAAATCGTTGGGGATGTTGCAGCCACTAGAGATTCTATTGTGGAAGTGGGAGAGCATCTCTATGAATTTCATTAAGGGATTACCTGTTTCACAGATAGGGCATGACTCCATATGGGTTATTGTAGACCGTTTGACCAAGGTGGCCCACTTTCTGTCGATCCATATGGATTTTTAGAATTTGCAGAATGTGAGACTATTTATTACAGAGATAGTTAGATTACACGGGGTCCCGATCAATATAGTTTTCGTTAGGGACAAGATTTTTGTATTGCATTTCTGGCAGAGCCTCTAGGAGGATATGGGCACTAATCTAAGGTTGAGTAGCGCCTATCATCCTCAGACGGATGGGCAAACAGAGAGGGTTAATCAGATGCTCAAAGATTTGATACGAATGTGCATTCTCGATTTTGGGGGATGGTGGGAGCAGTACCTTACTTTGGTGGAGTTTGCATATAACAACTCGTACTAATTTACCATAGGCATGGATCCATTTGAGGCGTTCTATGATAGGCATTTTCGCTCATTGTCTTATTGGTTGGAGGTGGTGGACAACAAACTTTTGGGTCCGGATATGATTGTGGATACTTCCATGAAGATTGAGTTAATCTCGTGGTGTATTCATATAGCCCAAGATAGATAAAAGAGCTACGTGGATGCAAATCGAAAGCATATAGAGTTAGTGATCGGGGATCAGGTGTTAGTACGGGTATCCCCTATGAAAGGGGTGATAAGATTTGGTAAAAAAGGGGAAGTTAGTGCCAAGGTATGTAGGACCTTTTCCCATCATTAAGAGAGACGGACCGGTGGCGTACCGTCTGGGTTTGCCCGATCATTTGCAGTGTATCCACGATGTTTTTCATGTTGCCTGATAAGCACCCAAAAGTGTACATTTTATACCCTGAATAGACGTATTTTAGTTCGTAATTCTTGGCAATTTGGGTCTTATACGCTTTATTGTCTATTTTATAGGTCGAATGCACGTTGCGGTGTTCAAAGACATATTTTAAGGCAATTGTGCGGATTATGGAGCTAATTACCAATCCCATAACCCAACCCTACCCTAACCTAGCCTAAACTTTGTCCCGAGCCGTGTGTGTTTGATTTGTTCCCTTTCTTATTTTTTATTTTTTAGATTTTTAGTTGAGTCGTTTTTGTTTTTATGGTTAATTTTAAATTTATTTAAAATTTTCTAGGATTCATTTCGCATTTTTATATTTTTTATATTTATATTTTTATTTTTATTAGTTTTTAGTTTTTATTTTATTTTATCTTATTTTATTAAGATTAGTTTTTAGTTAGTTTATTATTATTTCATTTTATTTTATTTTATTAGTTTTTATTTTTACAGTTTTTAGTTTAATTTAGTTTAGTTTTTTTTATAGAGTTTGTATAGTGTCGTGTCATTTTTATTTTTATTTGATTTTTATTTTAGTTAAAATTTTATTTTGTTTTATTTTTATTTTAAGTTTATTTTTTTTAGGGGTCATAAGTTAAACACACACACAACCCCTCACCTCAACACCTTACACACACACTCCTACACCTAATTAAACATTCATATCCTAAAACCCTGCACTCATAAACACATCAAAACAACTCTCTCACCCACACCTTTTTTCCCATACACCTCTACACACCCAACTACACCCCCTATCATCTTCTACCTTCCAACACTCTCTCTTCTCCCTAACCCTCCATAACTCAACACCTCCATTAACAAACATATTCACCCCACCTTAATACCCACTACCACACTAACCCCCTGCTGGCCCTACCCGAATAATCCCAACCTCAACTACCTGCTTCCCCCACTTCGTCGACGACCCATTTCTCCAACCCCGGAGATACGTCTACCTCGTGACCACAACTCCGGCCACACCCTGAACCTTCCAGCCCCCTTTTACCCACACCCGAGCCCTCAAATCAGGCGACCTCCCTCTGATCGATCCAAACCCCGACGCAACATCCCCCCCGACCTCCCCTTACTCCAGCGCTGTCCCAATGACCTAACCCATCACTGGATGCCTTCAACCAAAATCCCAAGCTCTGACCACACAGCGACCACCAACCAATACCAACCCGGAAACCCATTCCTACCTTGCCTCACCAACCCAAATTCCACTCCACCCAGCGCAAGAACCCGGATACCCTTTTCAAACCCAACCAAAAACCCAAACCCATTTTCATTCTTCTCCACAAGCCACGACCTGTTCAAATGAAAATGCCAAACAAAATGCACATGTGTTTAATAACCCAACTTAAAGCATTTACCCCCTTTACCTATTATACCCCCAACTACTCATTTTACCCAATTCCAAAAATACCCTCATGTATAAATCTGATTTTATTCCCTCACCTCACTTCCCACATGACCGCACACAACCCATCCACATGTTTGCATAATTCCCTAGATACCTTCACCAAAATACCTTCCATATACCATACACCATTGTCTTCTCATTTTCACCCCCATGCTCCATACCTACTATTTAAAGAATGGAAGACTCTTCTATCGCATCCATCTTTTATCCATCACAAATCCATCATTCATCATTCATACATCTTATCCTACCTCATATCACCCCATCCTTCTCATTTCATTTTCCCCTCACCAATAATCATCCATATTTTTCCTAGGAGTTCGGGCAAATGAAAGACAACATGGTGAATAACTCGACGTTCTCACTATAGTGATTAACATTCTTTCATGATATCATTTTCTTTTTAATTGTACATTATTTCTTATATGTGTGTGAGACGTTTGAACTTGCTTACATTTACTCACCTCCTCACACACAAGAGTGATACAGTAACCCTAATCTCGAGAGTTCGTTTGGGAGAGTTATATCCAGTGAGATTTGAAGTTGAAGAGTTGATTCCGAAAAGGCTATCTAGGATTTACTCTTGTGATCCTCGAACTGTTTTGACTGACTCACACTACAAACGTTGAGTTCTAGGAAGGATGTGCCTTGTGTATTTACTTAGCTAAACCTTTTACACATTCGAGCTTGTATTTCTCAAATTATTTCTCTCGTGATGGATTGTGCGATTATTCTACGCCTAATAAGAGATTGACTGCCGTTGCAAATAAGAATTTTGTGGGTATATTACCTGCAAACCCTCACGAGACACAACTCGTCTTATAGGGCAACCTATAGGTTTAAAGGCTTATTTCACATGCTAAGTGCAATCGCAAGTGCCCGCGACAGTGGTACCCTTTTGGGTTCTTATCTTTTTCTTTCTCTCTATCTTATTGCTCGAGGACTAGCAACGCTCTGTTTGGGGGTTGTGTGATGAGCACCCACAAGTATACATTTTATACCTCGAATAGACGTATTTTAGTTGCCAATTCTCCGCAATTTGGGTCTTATGCGCTTTATTGTCTATTTTATAGGTCGAATGCACGTTGCGGTGTTCAAAGGCGTATTTTAAGGCAATTGTGCGGATGATGGACCAAATTATCAATCCCGTAACACTAGCCTACCCTAACCAACCCTAAACTTTGTCCCAAGCCGTGTGTGTTTGATTTTTTCCCTTTCGTATTATTTATTTTTTAGATTTTTAGTTGAGTTATTTTTGTTTTTAGGGTTTATTTTAAATTTATTTAGAATTTTCTTGGATTCATTTCCCATTTTTATATATTTCTTATTTTTATTTTCATTTTTATTAGTTTGTAGTTTTTATTTTATTTATCTTATTTTATTAAGATTAGTTTTTAGTTAGTTTATTATTATTTCAATTTTTTTATTTTATTAGTTTTTATTTTAATTGTGTTTAGTTTTTTTTATAGAGTTTGTATAGTGTCTTGTCATTTTTATTTTTATTTTAGTTAATTTTTTTTAGTTTTTTTTAGGGGTCATAAGTTAAACACACACACAACCCCCCACCTCAACACCTTACACACACTCATACACCTAATTAAACACTCACATCCCAAAACCTTACACTCACAAACACACCCTAACAACTCTATCACCCACATCTTTTTTCCCATACACCTCAACACACCCAACTACACCCCCTATCATCTTCTAACTTCCACCACTCTCTCTCCTCCTTAACCCTCCATAACTCACCACCTCCATTAACAAACACATCCATCCCACCTTAATACCCATTACCACACTAACCCCCTACCGGCCTTACCCAAATAATCCCAACCTAAACTACCTGCTTCCCCCACTTCGCCGATGACCCATTTCTACGACCCCGACGACACCTCTACCTCGTGACCACAACTCCTTCCCCATCCTGAACCCTCCACCCCTCTTTTACTCACACTCGAGCCCCCGAATCAGGCGACCTCCCTCCGATCGATCCAAACCCCGACGCAACATTCTCCCCCTCCCCCGACCTCCCCTAACTCTGGTGCTATCCCAGCTACCCAGCCTATCACCGGATACCTTGAACTAAGATCCTAAGCTCTGACCACCCAGCGGCCACCAACCAATACCAAGCAGGAAACCCATTCCTACCTTGCCTCACTAACCCGAATTCAACTCCACCCAGCGCAAGAACTCGGATACCCTTTTCAAACCCAACCAAAAACCAAAACCCATTTCCATTCTTCTCCACATGCCACAACCTGTTAAACATCAAATGCCAAACAAAATGTCCATTTGTTTAATAACCCAACTTAAACCATTTACCCCCTTTTACCTATTATACCCCCAACTACTCATTTTACCTAATTCCAAAAATAATCTCATATGCAAATCTGATTTTATTCCCTCACCTGACTTCCCACATGGCCTCACACAACCTATGCACATGTGTGCATAACTCCCTAGATACCCTCACCCAAATACCTTCCATATCCCATACACCCTTGTCTTCTTATTTTTACCCCCATGCTCCATACCTAATATTTAAAGAATGGAAGACTCAATTTGAAGAAAGCTTGAGAATATCAATTTGTAAAGAGAATTCTAGAGAGAGATAGGTTAGATTAGAAAATAAATTAGGAAATTATTTTTGTGAATAGTTTTTATTTTTATTTTTAGAGATTATTGAGTGATAAATTGTGAGCAATTCAATTGAGTATTATATTGAATTGATTATTGTTGGATGCTCATATTGGATGGATTGTGCTTGATTTCACGAAAATAAGAGTTCAATTTCACTTCAAGAGATTGAGTTTTATTGTTCTCTTCTCTTCTCATTTATTTTATGCCTTTGATTATTAATTTCTCAAATTTCATACCATGTTAGACTAAATCCCCTTTGAAGGGGTGTGGGGAACCCTTATTTGATGTTATTTTAATTTAATTAGTTTGATTACTTGAAAATTCCCTTTGAGTGTTAATTTTGACCCCTCACCCTTAAATTTACGCCTCGAGAGAGGGTAAATGATTTTTGAGTGAAAATAGAAATTCTAAGTTATAACACCCATTTTAGATTCAGACTAGAGATAGGGGTTTCTCAAGTGGGATATTATTACTTAAATTTCAACTCTAAATTTATTTTCTAAGATTTACATAAATTTTAATCGATCGATCCTAGCGGGTGATTAATTAAAAGGAGTGTAGATCTATTTTTCTAGAGTTGTTGGGGGTTAAAATTAATTTTCTAAAAGATTACTATTATAATTACACTTGCAACGAGAGTTGATATGTAATTTTGATATTAATTTTAGAAAATTCAAATAATTAAATTAATTAGTTAGAATAGCTAAAATTTGTGGTGTACTCCCATTCCTTGATTGTTATCACATTTATTTACCTTATTTATCTCATATTTTTGTGTTAGACTTTATTTTTCATTTTAGTCACTTTTTAGTTAGTTGTTTATATCTTTGTTTTAGTTTAGTGTTATTTCACATCCTCGCCCTAATTGTTTTAATATTTGAAAAAGCTAAAAAAAATAGAAAAAGCAAAATCGTAAAAAGGAAATAAAATTGAATTACAATTGAGTTTGTCTCTAGCTTACCACCTTGATGTGGATTGATACCCTGACTTACCTCTACACTTTAGATTGTTATATTTTGTAGGTAATTTGAGGATTTTGATTAGAATAACTTTTCAAGCAACGATGAAAAATATTCCAAAAAGTTCACTTTATCATTGCGTCGTTGAAGAAATATAAGAGTAGTCCAATGGCGTTTTGGCATGTCCCACTTGAAGAGATAGATTTACATCTCGATATTTTTTATGAGGAGAGGCCAATAGGAATCTTAGATCGTACTGAGCGCAAGTTACATTCCAAAGTACTACCATTTGTCCGGGTTCAGTGGGGTCATAATTGTACGGACGAATCCACTTTGGAGCGTGATGAAGACATGCGGGAATAGTATCCAGAGATATTTACTTCAGGTACGTTCAAATTTCATGGATGAAATTCCCATGTAGTGTGTGTGGGGGGGGGGGGGGGGGGGGTAAGTAACACCTCGTAATTTCTGGGTCATTATTTTAATTCATTTAATTCGGTAATTAGTAATTCTTAATTAATGGTAATATTTAAAAGTGGTTATATTTAAAATAAGTTAGCGAGTGAGGATTTATTTAAAAATATAATCCCGGTGGCAATTGTTAGTGTGCGGTTGAGTCCGGTAGAGGGGAATTAGTCCAAAAGAAGTGGGTACATATATATATTGGGTATTAGAGTCCAATTACACATGTGTGAACTTAATAACGAGAGTTTAGGCCATTTTAATTAGGGCCCATAGGCCCAAAATGTGAATAGTATTTTAACCCTAAGGTGTGTAAGGGGTTCGGCATCATTAAGTCATAATAAAATACTAAAGGGAGAAAAGAGAGGGAAAGCCATAGGAAAAGTGAATTTGGGGATCTTGAAGAGGCAATTGCAATTCAACTTCATATTTCAAAGCCCTAGATCTTCTTGGTTAAGGCAAGTGGTTTAAATTTTGAGTATTAAATTGAATCTAGATATTCATATCAAAAGAGGTGTAATTAAATTGAATGCTAGGGTTAGTTCTTGCATAAATTGGGGTTTTCTCCTTATAAGGATTATAAATCTGCAGATGATTTGATAAATGATGAATTTGATGATTGAAGATTTAAAAATTGATAAGACTATTATGGATAGGATTGTTGAATTGGATAAAGGGGCTTAGTATGAATTGGGGAAAATGTTTCTGCATAAACTTGTTTAAAACAGGGGTTTTAAATTCATCAATGGGGGACGAGGTTTATGCAGAAGCAAGAGAGAGGAGGAATTACCAATGTCGTTCGAACGATAGGGTAATTCATTCAAACGAGATCCACTATAGTTCGAATGACAAAGCTCTTTGTTCGAACGAGATCTGATGATTGTCAGATTTCTGAAATCCCCTGATTCAGACCTACTATGTTAGAAGTTTATAGTTTTTGCCCTAACTGAAATTTTGAAATTTAATATTGAAATAAGGTTAATTTGAAATTTATTAACCTTCGAATTATTTGACAAAATTGCATGATATTAAAGATGGAAGTTCATGATTTAGTATATTATAATCAATTTATTTAGAGTGATTAAACCTGATTGTAGTAAATTAAAGGGTGGACTAGAATCACCTAATTTGGGGCCGAGAGATAGGGAGTCCGATGATACTTCAGAAAGGGGTTACATTAAGATAAGGGAAATTAATGTGTAAATAATAATCATAAGGAAGTCGAGGCGTAGACTTCAATATTTTAGGCTTGGGTATGGGCATGATACTTCAATAGCCTAGATTTCTATATATGTCGGTTAGTTGTATATATATATATATATATATATATATATATATATATATATATATTTCTGTGTGAATTATATATATAGTAAATCCATACCAATATAAATGCTATCATAGGAGGTTGCGCGATGTGGGTGAATCCCCTGACTTGAGGAGCAGGGCGAGTATAATCCACAAGACATAGCGTCTGTGACTTAGGGGTGGACCGTCGGTATGGAGCGAAAACTTTCGACGGGAACTATTGCCGCCTCCTATGCGTTTAGTGATAACATTGTATATCCAACATATGGGTGAATGTTGAGATATGATACGTATATATAGTTCAGAGTTATATACGGAAATTTACATACATCCATGGCGTGAAATGTATAGTTATTAAAACTTGTGGGAATGTTATATGAACTAAAGTGAAAGATCTATGATCCATATAAGTTAATGGGGGTAATAATTTAATAAGTAAAAAACACTATATTCACTTGGGGTATACTAGTGGGGTAATTAGTATAGTAATTGGAAAATGTCTAATTACGAGGGAAGTGGCTAGGAACATTAGGTTTAATCCGTTAGTCGTGCACATTAGTTGAGGGGTGAGGTAAACTCAAGGGAGTGCGCGACACTAATTTAAATATGAAGAGCATTTGCATATTTACTTCTTGCATTTAAATTCACTTGCTAAATATTTTCAAATATTTTGGGTTCTAACCCTTGCTATAAAATATTTTCAAAAACCTTTTAGGTGTCCTCCCATAAGAGCACCCGACATGATTCCATCAAATAGGGTACGTGGTTGCAGCTATGAGGAGTGTTGTGGTTTCTTTGATGCAGTCGCTTATCTCATTATATCTTAGGTACCGATCCTTTTAGTTGTAGTTTTGGGACTTGTATCTCTATATTCAGATTTCTCATGTATTAGTACTCTTTTATATTCTCATTTGTGAATGGCTTGTAGTCGACGTTGTTCGACAGACTATTGTACTTACTTTGTGCCATGTTTCTGTTTTATTCTCGTATTGGATTGGTTGTTGTTTTGTCATATTGGTTTGGTTGGATTAATAACAATAAAATTTGGCATCAGCTTAATGAAACCCTAAGTGGTTAGTAATAAATGAATGAACGACAGTGATGCTAAGAATGAACCAAATGACATTCCCGTTTCATTTGATATAGGACTGATCACCCGGTATTCTATTAGGCGGGGTGTCACACATTTATATTTCTACATGGAACTATATCAATTTCTTAACTATCATTAATAATAAAATTTTAAGTCACTTGATTAAAATGGATATGTGAATTATACAATTAAGATTTTTACATGAGAACTTGTCAAATTACAAATTATCAAACCGAATTTACAAATTTATCAATTTTTTAGTTGTTGGAGGATTATCCTAATCGTATTATTCTAATCAAATGATTTATGAGAAAAATATGAATCCTTATTATTTTTAATTAATTGTAATTATTAAAAATTAATTGAGCTAGAAATTACTATCTAAAAGTATTAAAAGGGAGGAGTGGAATGTTAACTTGCCTATTGAAGAAATTCACGAAATAAATATAAGGGAGTTGTGGATGAAGGATTGTTGAATAAATCCCCCTTGAGAATTATTAAAAAGCCCATTCAATTTCTCCCAAAATCAGTGTAGATATTGGTAGAAAGAAATTATCGCAGAAAATACAACCGTTATTGGAAACTATAGTGTATATTCTTAGGATTGGAATGGTGTAATATGTTTGGTATATGGGTTTTATTTTTTGTTCAATTGTGTATTTAAAATCACAAAGGTAGTAGGGTTTTTCCTTTTATAGTGTTGTAACAATGAAAGAATGAGCTCTTAACTCATTCTGAAGGAAAGCTCATCCACCGCCTAATTTTTTTTTATTTCGTCCATAATAATTTTTTAAAAGATATGAACACGAGTGTTTTATTTATTTCATTTGATTTCCTTTTCCTTTATTGATGTAATTCTCATTCCCTTTCTTTCTTTATTAGAACCCTAACCCCGAACCTTTCTCCAATCAATATCTTAATTCTCTTTTTCCTATAATCTTAAACCAACTAATATACTTATATCTAACTCTTCATTTACTTACCATAATTATGAATCAAACTAGTAGCTTAATTTATTTACATATAACACACTACTTTTTAAATTCACCAAACTAATTCCATAAATCATCAACAACATTCCATAGTCAAAATAATTTCCATAAGTTATATTTCAACTCTCACTATCACAAATAAAACTTTATTTTTATTATCAAACCACTGAAATTTAAAGCTCCAACTAATTAATTAATCACTTAATCAATTAATTAATTTAAATTTCCCCAAAATTTTATATATTTATTTATCCCTTCAAGAAAGATTGTGGAGTATTACACATTCATTGAAAGAGGGGAACTATAGATAGAAGTTTTAAACCTAAGCCACGACCTTTCATATGTGAATCCTTCTATAAACTACTTGGAAGATCG
The DNA here is from genome assembly GCA_949130495.1 of Sambucus nigra. NCBI lineage: Eukaryota > Viridiplantae > Streptophyta > Magnoliopsida > Dipsacales > Adoxaceae > Sambucus > Sambucus nigra. The sequence goes on from OX422212.1 coordinate 354,381,641, forward strand.
TAAGTTACCAAAGGCCCAAATAGACGCAAGAAAGATCATATTCAGATAAGCTAAATTTACTATTTTGGAGGAATTTATATAAAAGAGGCTTCCTTTTGCCCCCTAAGATGCATCCATCCACTGGAGGCCAAATTTATGTTGAAGTAAGTACACTAAGGATCATGCAATACCCATATAGCAGGATGGCCCTTAGGGAAGGGAGTTCTTGTTTAAGAGTATTATTGACTAACTCGAAACAATGATTCCCATGCTTATGCAAAAGTGTGATTTGTTCCAAATATATGTGAATATAAGCTGCAAGCCTCATGATCTCTTCACACACATAACTATATCATGGTCATTGTCTCATTGGGGAATATGCATTATTAACCATCTTCCCCCTGGCCTCGGGAAATTTTTATATCTCATAGTAGTGATGTATTTTTTCACAAATTGGGTTGAAGAAAATCCCATTATCAAAATCACTGATACAAAATGTTTTCATTTCATGTGGAGGGATATAATGTCCACATTATTGGTGCGACTTCCTTAGGGTCTGTTTATTACTTGTAAAAATCAAACTATAAAAAAATTCTCATACGTAAAACTCTTAAAGACAAAATTAGGGTTTACCTTCGAGATTGCCCTGGTTTGATATCGTCTTAATGAATAGTATTTGATGATGATTAATAGATAAATCTGGATCCATGTACCTCACAATCTTCTACCACATTGCCGATATGAACTATCATGAATAGAATGTGGGATCTCCCTTCATGATTGCTTTTTGCCCTCTTTTTCTCTTTCATCTGCCTCTCTTTCTTTTAAATTTGATTTAGGGTTTTTAGAGTCTCATGCATGACAAAGAACAAGTCATAGGTGAATTTATATAGGCTAGGGTAGGGAACCGAATGATAGGTAAGGACGTGGCTCCTAATTCACCTAGGAAAACCTAATCCAACTCGGATTCTAATTCCAGTCCATTAATTATAATTGATACCACTAAATAATTATATTACAACTCCACGCATTAAATCAAAATTATATTTCGATCTTCTTATCACTAATTACTTAATTCTTCCCATGCTATGGTTACAGATACCTGTTAATAATATAAATTACTGATAATTTATTTGATTAACTTCTTTAAGTCCTTGAGCGGTCCAACTTAACTTACTTGTAGTGTTAAATTAACATAATTCACATGTAGCATTTGACACATACAAAACTTGTAAGCATATCAAAAGGGTATAACTAATATTTACACTGAGACGTGGATTCCATCTATAAAAGAATTTCACCATACATTAATCATCATTACCCAATATATCAAGTTTATTGATACCATAAAGAATCTCACCGCTTGGGTCAAAGCAATAAAGAACTAGTGTACGTGTCCATCAATCATATCAGGATTAAGAGGCTTAAGTAAACCTAATAGTCATTAAGTGCACATTGTCTTATAAAATCAGTATAAAGACAATGACCTCAAGGTAGTCCTCTTGAATACATAAAAAGTGCACTAGCACAATATGTTGAAACTGTAAAATTTCCCCTAATCAAGTTAGACCTACTTAAATATTGGGCTATATCCCTACCAATGGTGTGTCCAATTCCATCTAAGAATGTGAATGATAAAACTTATATTCCATAATAACTTGCTATTTGATCCTCTATGTGTAAGAAGAATATAAGATGCCCATACACAATTCTCATTAAAACATGAAAGCTAATATTATCAAAAGAATAAATTCATAACTGAAAATATTACATAAATCATGGTTTTAGTCTACTAGTCTAATAGGTACGGAGTGCTTCAGGCCTTAATTATAGATCATGGAGCCCAATTTTACAGTAACTCACTTGAACTTAAGTACAAAAAATAAGGGATTAAGAATTTTTACTAGGCACCGTTTCGTTCACAAAATAATGGTCAAACCTAGGAGATGAACCGAACTTTGCTATGAAGGATCAAATCCAAGTTGGGAGAGTCTAAAGGAAGATGGATGGAGGCATTATTCAAGGTCTTATGGGCATATTATCCAACTCCTAAATCCCCAACTAGGGAAACACCCTTTATGTTGGCATTTTGGATCTAAGGTAGTAGTGTCGATAGAGATTGGACTAATAATCAATAAGGTGAAATACTTTAACAATGAGAATAATGATGATGAGTGGAAACTAGATTTGGACCTGATAGTAGAAATAAGAGAAGGTGGCTAGATATATTAGGAAATATATCAACAATAATCGCTCGATAGTATAACAAGAAAGTCAATAATCACTCGTTAAAGCTAGGAGACTATATCCTAATGAAGATCATTCAAAATAAGAACAAATTCACCCCAACTGGAATGACCCCTATAACATTATCAAAGATAAAGTTCATTGGACATTCTAAATGGATAATTTGGAGGGTGAACGCTTCTCTAGTCCTTCTACTGCTAAACTGAAGAAATATAATCACTAAAAAATATGGGGGTGCCAATTTAAATAAGAACCGTTTTACGATGTACATGTTATAGACATGAATGAGATGAAACAAAGTTTCCCACATATATTTCTTTGTGATTTCTTCTCATGTTTCTTTATAATCAGAACTGTAACTATAACATAGAAAGAGAAATGTCAAGGGATCTAAACGCATCTACATATCTCATATTATGGTAAAGATAAGGGACCAACTCCTAAAATAAGGATGGGTATATGAAAATATCACCTATCAATAAGATAAGATATCACCTTATTAATTCATAATTAGGATGATAAGTCTCATCTGAATAGATTATGGCTAAGATCCCACAGACTGTGAATGACCGTATAGGTCTTAACCAATCAAATTAATGATAAAAATCTTTATGAAAATAGGTAGCACAAATGTCACATCAAAAATTTATAAACCATAAAAATGTGATGAGCTAAAGCTCACTAGAACACTTTAAAAAAAAATTATCTCCTCATCATAATGCAAAACCTAGTTAAGAATCAAGATAGACATCGGGAAAAATCTAAAAGTAACAGTGTGAATTTCACTTGGGAAAATGCTTATGTTAAAAAGATAATTCTTCCGACTATTTTTTGAAAAAATAGTTTAAGGGCTAGTTTAATCCAAATCACATCTTAAGCCATTGTCATTTTCGACGTATAAGAATTAGTAGAATGTATAAGCGGCTTAAGTAACTCAAGTAAGCATAAGGGGGTTATTAATCAGAATATCTATAAGATAGCATACTTACCTACAATATTCAATCATGTCAATAGATATATACTAAACTATTATTGGAAAAACTATTAGAACGTGAAAAAACTAGACTATTTCAACATATATAAATTTGGCCTAACTATTAAAGGCCTTTTGTAAAGTTCAGACACATTAATAATTGAATTCAACATTTTAGAGTCACTCATATCCTTCGGTTTGTGGACCCTTGTCTTCAACATTTTTGGGATTTCTTAGCTCATTCTTCCATATTAACAATGAGATTTAACAACTTTAGGCCATTAGATCCTTTGGCATATATACCATCGGCCACAACATTTGGAACCTCATCTCAAACTTCATCCTAATGGTCCTTCAGACTAAAAAATTAGAATTCTCGATTTAAGGTTCGACCAAATGATCCCTTGAACTTAACATTTGGAGCCTTAGATCAAGGTTCAACCTAATGTTATCTCAGCTTCAACATTTAGAGCCCCATCTCAAAGTTGGGCATAATGCTCCAATAACCTCAACATTTTAAGCCTCACCCAAGGTTTATCTTAAATATTGCTTTACCTAAACATTTGAATCCAGAGTAAAGGATCATTTTATATTCCTTGACCTCATCAATTCAAGGCCTCTTCTCATGCCTCAATCTTAGTATTTCAAGGCCTCATCTCATGCCTTAGCCTCTAAAAAATTATGGATTTATCTCATGCCTTGACCTCATCAAATTATGGACTCATCTCATGGATCATCCTCTAAAATTTAGAGTTTCATCTCATGTCTCGGAGTATATGTTTCGACCTCATTAATTTAAGACCTTATCGCATACCTCGACCTATAAACCTCATCTTAAACAAATAAAGGACTCATCTCATATGGAGGCATAAATAATTCAAGGCCTTATCCTTAGAAAATCATCATTGATATCATTCTTTGGAATTAGTAATTCAAAGGATCATCTCATGCCTTGTCCTCAATAAATAAAGGCCTCATATAATACCTCATCCTATATGCATCGACCTCGGCAATTCAGGTCCTTATCTTATGTATTGGCTTATATGCCTTGACCTCACTATTTGAAAGCCTCATATCATGCATTGGAGTCAGCAATTTAAGGCCTCATCTCATGCCTCATCCTATATGCCCCATCCTCAACAAATCAAGTCCTCATCTCATGCCTCGATCTTAAAAGATTAGGGCCCCAACCCATGCATTGTTCTTAATAATTCAAAGCCTTATAACATACCTCAGCATATAAGCCTCGGTCTCAATAAATTAAGGTCATCTCATACCTTCTCCTCATTAAATCAAGGACTAGTATCATGCTTCATCAAATCAAGGCATCACCTGATAGTTTGATCTCATAAATTCAAGGCCTTATCTCATACCTTGGACTCAGTAATTCAAGCTTCATGTTATGCTTCGACTATTGAAAATAAAGTCCTTATTTTATTCATCAACCTATATGCATCGACCTCAACAATTTATGGCTTTATCTTATGCCTCATCCTATAAGCTTGAACACAGCAATTCAAGGCTTCATCTCATGCCTCGGCTTACATGCCTCAGCCTCAGTAAATAATGTTCGCATTTCATGCCTCTACCTCAGCAATTCAAGGCCTTATTTTATGACTTGTCTTGTAAGCGTTGCCTAAGAAAATTAAGGTCTCATCTCATGCTGCAACCTCAAAAAATTAAGGCCTTATATCATGCCTCTGACTCAATAAATCAAGGAATATCATGCATTGACTTATATGCTTTGGCCTCAGCAAGTTAAGTAACGACAAGAAAAAATAAATTTGGAAACATCTTTTAATGATTTCGGCATTATTGTGTTTCCAAAACACACATTTCTCGCGACACATATCATTTTGTGCCTCAAAAAGATTTTATTTTTGTGTTATTGAAACTAATTTTTACTCACCATCTTAAATTTACATTTCGTGATATTTTGATGTCATTTTTTTATTATATGTTTTCTAATTAGTTTGAGGAATGCACATCTATATAGGTTATATCAATGTAAAGAATTATATATACTTACCTTGCAAGCTTCTTTAAAAATTAATTATTAAAAAAACATTTCATGACATAATGTTTGCATTGCTGAAAATCCAACTATATTCCAAAAAATCACTTTTAGTGACAAAATATGTATTAAGAATGGTAGGACTTTACCACCATGGAGAAAATTTGGGAAAAAAGATAGGGGGTAAAGTAAGTAAGATGTTGGAGAAGAGAAATATACGAGATAACAAATGTAGATTGCTCGCAGCTAAATATGAATTGAGACGAAAGCTTTATAAATCCTTTTGTAATCCCGATCTTCCTAGTGATATACGGGACAAAAATCATTATAAGTTGTCCAAGTTTACAAGAAATAGTTCCTTCGCATGAGTAAGAAACCAATGTATTTCCACGGTTCGCCCCCGTTCAGTATATGAGTTATTTAGAATTTCTCATATCGTTTTTCATGGATTATCATCTCGAGGTCCTTTGACGGGCATACAAAAATCATCTTGTTAGAAACAACCAAACCAATAGAACAAGGGTTAGCTCTGTTGTCGGTCTACAAGCAAGGTAAGTAGTTCCATTATCGGTCGGCTACGGATCGAAAATACCTAATAGAGTAATCACTTATCTTGGATCGAAGATGCTAATAGGGAAAGAATAGAAGTGTCTCTCTATCGTCTGTGTCTATCTCATGTCAAGTATGCTCCATAGACATAGACTGCGTACAGGGTAGTACTCTTGGAAAGATAGAATATCACCGCGTGAACATAACATTTAGTTATGAATTCCCGAGGGCTCGACAAGCATATCAACAAGCCTTCGGTTAGTCTTGGGCAAATGATTTTTATAAAGAAGTCAGTCAATATCGATGGCCTTTAACAGAGAACGAACGGACGACAAGTGACTTTGATCTCACACGGGACTATACTTCGGCTACAAATAATGGGGATGGGGTTTTACAGATCAAGACTGGGTCACGACATGTATAGAATGTCACCAAATAGATGATATTCCAGGATATATAATTATGTCGTGAAAAGTTAGGTCTTCTATAATATAAAAACTAAATTTTAACATATATTTATATAAATATCAATATTCCGCGACTTGTATCTTTCTCACAAAAAGTACTACATTCCGCGGCATAGCAATTTATGTCGCCGAATACATTCTGAAACAATGATGTCGCCACAAATGTGTGATATATGGTAATATGTCATTAAATGTCTTTTGTGACATAATTAATACCTTTTGAAACAGACTAATTATGTCACGAAATGTGTTCTTTCTTATATTGAGGGATCATCTCATGCCTTAGCCTCAACAAATAAAATCCCGACCCCAAGCATCAGACTTAGAAAATCAAGACCATATGGCAAACCTAAAAAAATGAAGGCCCCATCCCACGCCTGAGCCTATATTCCATGGACTTATCAATTCAAGGGCTAATATCATGCCCCGACCTCAGCAAATCAATTCCTCATATTGTGCCTCCTCCATAACAAATTGTGGCATCTAATGGCTCAGATTCAACAATTCAAGGGGTCATCTCATGCCTATACCTCATCAAATAAAGGCCTAATGTCATGCCTTATCCTAAATGCCTTGGCCTTAGAAAATCAAGGCGTTATCTCATGATTCCACTAAAGACACCACAAAAGTGTCTAAACTTCATGCTGATATAGGCTCAAGTGCAAGCATGTCTCTTAAGTAATAACCAGGTAAGTCGGGATCGTATCCACAAGGAACTAGGATGAATGATCGTAATGATGAAGGAATAGAAGACTAACCCTAAATTGATTTGAGAAAAGAAACTAAAAGATGATTAATTATGGAACTGAATTCTAATGTCTAAATGCAAATGAAATTTAAATTATTAACTAAGCTACATGCACAAAAATAAAACTACCGAGGAAAAAGTAGTGTAGGATATAATCCCCCAAACCTTAGTAGATTAACATAATAGAATTCAAGATTTTAAATTAGATATATGATTAAACCGAGTCTTTATTAATCTTTAGCATTGCATCTATGAGGGTACTAGACCACATCATACGTAATCAAAGGTAAGAATAAAGTGGGGATGGATAGTCAACACGTATATCGCAACCTTAAACACCCCTGGTACCTGGGGCACACGAGGTTAATAGATTTATGATGGTTGTGTCCTCTATATAACATGATTCGATCAAAATTTAATCAACACCTATTTTTTATTCAGGTAAACTACATCGGGTCGGGTTTATGCAACCCCAACCCTTTGAAATTTAACTGGACATAATTAAACTAAGCATGAACACAAAATCAATATTGCACGAATTCATAACTATGTCAAAAATTGGGAAGAAACTTGTAAATAAGAATTACAACCTAATTTATATGAATAATAGAACAAAAATATAAAAACAATTAAAAACCGAAATTAAACAATACTTGGAAAGAAGAAAATTATGGAATTAAGGCTTGAAACTTGAATAAATGTTGAAGAAATTAAGTCCTAGGGTTCTTAGGTGCAAAAGACCTCTAAAACTTTCCAAAAGAGAACTCTTAAAAGTTTGGTAATTATTTGGAATAAATAGTTTACGGATTCATAAGAGTTTGAGCTAGGTGCAACTCTAAATTTGAATAAGAAATATCCGAAAATTGTCACCCGAACCGGTCCAACCTGGGCTATTTGTTCGATTTGGTATATACCGTATCGGTTCATTTTTACTTGAAATCGGAGCGGTCCATTTTCTAATCTATGCAAGAAATCATAATGTGTCAGACCGGTTCATTTTATGTTGATATCGAATTGGTCTACTCTTTATAGGAACTTTGTCTTCACTGGACCGATTTGCTTTTGACTCATACAAGATTTGTCCGAAGATATTTTTCTTTCTTCTCTTATTGTGATTTTCTCTCATCTTTGAGGGTTCATAATGTTTGATTCGGGGCTCAGATTTAGATATCGTTTCCTCCTACATGCTTCTAGACTCGAGGTCTTCGACTTTCATTTTGGTTCCTTGTCCGAACTCCAGATGTAAAGTTACTCTTTTTCCCTCTGGCTTTTCTTCCTTTTTTTCTCCCTTAGTTTCTCGGTTTTGAGTTTCCTCATCTCTTCACTAGTATAAAATACTTGTTAAAAGCACTAAGAACACACAAAACTCGATGCACTATATAGGATATGTCAGTAGAAAATATGTGAGATAAATGAACGCATTTTACATTGTACAAGGTGATAAAAGCCGCTAAATTAAGGGTATAAATTGAAAGAATTTATGCCTAATCAAAACCCCCTAACCTAGAACTTTGATAATCCCGAGTAATGTAAAAGAATCAAAACATGGCCCAACTCTTGAAAAACATTTTATAATGATAGAGCACCTCTTTCACACGCAAACGATTGCATTTAGTGTATGCAACAAACCATTAATCCCTTAGGTTACCCTAGTAGGACGGGTGGTGTCTTGTGAAGGTTTGTAGTGAATATATCCACAAAATTCGGTTTTGACTCAAAATTTTTTAAAATACATAAAAATTGTATAGTTAAAACTTTTCTAAAAATAGTTACCATATATTTATATTCACAAGTCTCATTTTGCCGCGTGTGTGTACGAAGCCAAAAATTTAATCAGAAATTTCCACCGATCGATCATTACGTTACTTTCCTGAAAATTTATTTTGATTCAAATACAAAAGGCATACTCTCAAAAATGAATAACTTGGAATGCGTCTATTTTCTCTCAGTGTGTGTGATTTATAAGAGTAAATGTAATGGAATGCAAATTCACGAACATAAATTTGAAAGGCGAAAATTTTTATGGTGAAAAGATCTGATGATCGGAATACGGTCATTGGAAAATAAAAAACATCGCCTCTTATATACACCAATCAATCTATCTTGTCATCTTTTCGTGTTTTATCTCTCCAAGAGATAATTAATTTAACAATCCGAACTCTGTTAGGACTTGATCGGGCTTAAGGTATATTGGGTACATTGGGAATGGTTGGAAAATTAGGAATTGGAAAAACTTCTTATGATTTCCATTAGTGATTATTCGGTCTTTTGCACAATTTTCTCTTCATTTTCTATTTTTTATAATCTTGCTATTTTTGTTGAGCATTTTTCCATTTTTCTTGCCCCCTTTTATCGCACCAATTGGACTTAATAGACGAATGTTAAATTTTCACAATTCAGGGCAATTAAGGTTTTTAGGGTTATCAAACAAAAAGGAAAAAGTTTGTTAGACTCAAATTGGTTACCAGAAGGCTATTTTTTCCCAACGTTTTATGGCTAATATTTTTGGGTAATAAATGAGGGCCTACCTCATTATCTGAATCACTAATCAAATTACCATATGCGTCTCGAGATTAATTTAATTTAGAGATATGTTAGCGCACTTTTTGAGGCAACATCACGCACTTTTCTTGTAACCGATCAAAACAAAGGAATAAAGATCCTCAATGACTTATTTTAACGTTGAAAAGAACATTGAGTTAACCATTAACTCATATTGATTTAAAAACTCAGAAAATATGATGGGCTTTAAATCTCACGGGGTCAGTTAATCTCCACACTTATTTGTTAAGTCGTCAATTTTCTTTCAATTTCCATCTTTGGTGAATTTTGGCTTCGTTCAATTGGATTTTTACAAATTTAAGACTTTAAACAAAATTTTAGTAATATTTTGAAAATTTTTGTATCCTAATTTTTATTTATTTTGAAGAAAAATATTTTTCGCTTTTTCAAAATTTTCATTTTTTTTTTTGGCATTTTGAACTTTGTGAATTTTTTTAAGATCATGCGTACCCCCCTAAACTTAGACTTTTGCAAAGTGCCAATGCAAAAGGACTAACAACTAAACCAAAGAGAGAAGGAATATAAAATGAACAAAGTAAAAAAATGCAAAAATAAAACAAGCAAGTATAAGAAACGAAAACATAGGCAAACAAATTTTCCATTATACAATAGATCACAAGAAGTTATGAACAGAAAATGGAAAGATTACAAAAATAACCAAGTCAAATCATGCTAATGAGGTGTTGGATGAGGGGAGAGCAGTCGGTTCATATGGGAGAATGGATAAAATGGATGAGTAATAGGTGAAAGTCGGATATGGAGGGAAAATAAGGGATTGGGTAAATGGGGGATGAAACTTGGTAAAGGGCAAAATTACAGAAACCTAACCGACCCTAAGGGCGCACCGGTCCGGATCCTTGTAATTTTTTGCTCCCCTTAACTTAAAATGAACTCATCTCTCTTAATTTCTCGAGTGTTCCCATTATTATTCCTACGCAAGAGTGACCTAAGACCTCCCAACCCTTACTTCAAAATGCTATACACTCTCTTGACGTGTGTGCTTTTATTCTTATCCTATCGTGACTTATACCTACTGATTCCTAACTACCCTACCATACTTATAACTACTATAAACAATAACCAACCCATATGCATCGGGGTGAGACGACCTTTCTCTCTCGCTTAAAACTCACCTAACCCCAAGAATGGGTTTGTTTCTCTTCTAGTCTCCCCCATTTTCGTGTCATAAGTAAATAGTCATAACAAGTTAGGTCTAGTCCCATAAATAAGGTGGAGACACTTGTTCTCGGGCTAACTCACTAGGAATTGATCCTCATGGTGCCTAACTTGTTCTTTGACTACGTGCACCAACTTGGAGGGGACATCTCAATTTTTTTTAGTTTTCAAAGTGCAAGGGTTGGGCTATAAATCGGATGATACATGAGTCTTTTCCTCAATCACATTAGAGGACTCAAGTTTTATGGGTTGATTGTCACTAAGAAGGAATTCATCTATCATTTCTTTCCATTCTCTCTCGTCAAAGTAACCAATCGAACCCACTTAAGGTTTGTCTTCGACCGTATGGCTCTCTTCCACCTGCTTGGCTTCTTTCTCAAAGCCCGCTAAACTCACATCTCCTAGCTCTCTCACATGATTAATTTCCAGGTCCTTTCTCTTAATCTCCTTAAATCTCTATGTTCTGTTTACGCATACGTGCTCGCTCTCGATCTCAATCCTGGTCACTAAAACCATCCATCTTAGTTGTTGCTTAATGTCAGAATTATCTCTCTCACATGGTGCAATAAGGCCTACCCATAACGAATCTCTCTTATGAGTCATCTCTTTCTTGTTTGCTTCCTCTATAAGATCCATCTATCATGGTTCGCTTTCATCACCCTAGTTCTTGGTGTTGTTAAAGATATTAGTTGCGACGTTCATATTCGCAAACATTAATTACATTCACCCACTCCAAGTAATAATAAGTGGATTAGCCGTAGCTAATAATAGGTGGGCCAGGTTGACAGGAACTAGATTGCTCGGGATAATGGATGTCTCCTCATCCTAAATAAAAAATCCACTGGGAAGTAGAATGTGTCAATTTGGACGATCACATCTTCAATAATTCCCCGAGGCATCTTCATGGAGTGATCCGCGATTTGGAGAGTCATAGTTATGGACTTAAGGGTCCCCAAATCTAGTTTCTTATAGATGAAATAGGGGAGAATGTTAACACTCACTCGTAAATCTATTAGAGATCTTTTGATTTGGTTCTTCCCCATGATGCACGAAATGGAGGGTGCACCCAGATCCTTATATTTTAATGGAAGATCACTCAACAGTAGTTGACGTTCTGTGTTAAAAATAAATTTTTCTTTACCTTTAGCCTTCGTTTCACCGTGAGCAAGTCCTTAAGTAAATTAGCGTATGCGGGGAATTATGGTCTCAAGAAAAGGTAGATTGATCTTTACTTACTTAATAATGTCAAGGACATCGTCCCGAGAAGTCTCTTTAGAGTGAGGGAACAAACGTTGAGGGTATGGGGTTACACTGGGAGGTTTTACCACCACTTTTGAACTGCCTGTGTCATCATTACCACTCTTTTTCTAGGGAGCATCTTCAAGCTCTTTCGTGCCGGGTGAAATCTCCTTTTCGTTTTGCTCATCGCATGGAATAGGTGACAAGTCAACCACTCTCCCACTATGCAGAGTGGTAATCTCTTTACATTACTCAGGATGTTTGTGGGATGTAGCGCTCACACTAGTTTGACTTTGGGGCAGTCTTTGGCCTTTGGACGAAAACTTACCCTTCTCTTGGATACTTAAGGATGCCTGCAACTTAAAGATACTTGTATTCATCTCAGTGAACATGCGCTCAAACTTAGCATTAGTTGCATTTTGATATTGGATGAATTGATTTAAGATATCCTCGAGAGTTGTCTTTCACAAGGTGATATGCGGTGTTGTGGGTGGTACTTGTATTTATGTTGGTATAGGTTGCACTTGTTGAAATTGGGTAGGGGGTGGAGGTAGGGCAACATGGGACGTAGGATTCAATGCAACGTGTTGTTTCCCATAGCTGAAACCATGATGGTTCCTTGATGAAGGATTATATGCGTTCCCTTAAGGGGCGTTGAGATTTACCTTAAACTCCCCTATAGCCCCCACTTTCTCGTTAAGCATGTCTTTATAGGTGGGTATCGTTGGACATGCCTTTATTGAATGGCTCGCCTCATAAATAGTGCACACCTCATCTTTCATGGCTCGAGTGGATTCAACAGTTTATTTAATTATACGTCGAGTATGTCTTTCATACCTCTCTCTAATTGATCAAGTCGACAGTATAACAAGGTATCTTTATCCAATTGGTATAGACCACATGAAACATGAGTGGTGGACTCTTTTGGAGGTTGGTTTTGGGTATTAGGATCGGATATGTCCCATGCTTGAGTAGTCTTGATGACATACTTAAGATGAGCCTCAGCATCACTCGCATCTAATTCCCAAAACGACATTTCACACATTGTTTGAACAAGTTGTTTAGACGCTATAGTAAGCCCTTGATGGAAGAAAGAGATAAGGTGATGCTTTTCAAATCCAAGACGTGAGCAAGTGTTAACCAACTCTTGAAAGCATTCCCAATACCTATCAAATGACTCATTATCTTTTTATCGAAAGGCTTGAATTTGAGCCTTGATAGAGTTGGTTTTATGTTGTGGAAAGAACTTCGAGAGAAACTTGGATTTCATATCCTTCCATGATATAATAAAGTTCAATGGTAAAGACCAAATCCAGGTCTTAGATTTATCCTTTAAGGAAAAAAGGAAAAAATATTTAGGCGAATGACATCTTGCGTTCAAGCTTAATCACTAAAAGTTTCGCACGCCTCTTTGAACTCGTGGATATGGAGGTATGGTTTCTCCGAATCCATGCCGTGAAATGTGGGAAGAATCTCTATTATCCCATTACGAAAGTGGAATTGTCCTGCATTTAACGGAAGTAGAATGCAACCGGGGGTGACAATTTTCTATGGAAATAAGAGTTCTGTCACGGGATGATACGGTAGGTTTCCCTCACCCTTACTGAAACAGGTGATTTTCGACATTGCTCTATCTCCAATTGAAGCGGAATCATCACTTAGTGTTGTAGAAGTATGACTCAGCATGTGACTTGTGATGGAGTTTGGAGGTGGAACCAAAAATTGTGGAACACAAGGGGTATGGGGGCTATCGAGATTATACTTAATGATGGGATTTTCGTGGATTCTTGTTGGAGTAGTTTGAGGAATTTGTTATGGATATTTCATAAAAGGGCTTTAGAGAGATGATTTGTTTTTTATTTTTTTGAGTTTTTTTTGAGTTTTTATTGGATTTTTGACTTTTTTTATTTGGTTTTTGGTTTTTTAGATTTTGGTATTAAATTTGGGATTAAATTTAATATCCTAAAACTCTACCCAAGTCCCGAGCAATGGCGCCAAAAACTTGATGCGACCACAAAAGTTTCTAAAGTGCGTGCTGATATAGGCTCAAGTGCAAGCCTGTCCCGTAAGTAATAACTCGGTAAGTCGGGATCCTATTGATGCAACTCAGAGTGTGTCTCTAATGGGCGTTCACTCTAGGCTCAAGTGCAAGCCTATCGCGTTAGTAATAAACCCGGTAAGTCGGGATCGTATCCACAGGGAAAAAGGACAACGGAGTTGTGACGACCAGAAAAGATGAACGAACCCTAACTCTGACTGTAAAGAAAGGAAAATGATTTGATTTTGAGGATCGATTATAACTAAATGCAACTATGGAATGATGAAGAAATGCAACTAGACTAATTTAACTAAAATGTGAATGAAAACTGGTTTAAAACTTTTGACTAACTGATAAGAAAAGTAGGACGGGAATACAATCCCCCAACCTTAGTGAATCGCAGATATAATACTAATCATGAATTTAACTGATTAAATTGACCCAAAATTAATACTCCCAAGCATTACATATACGAGGTTCAAGCCCGCGTCATACTTAATCAGAGGACAAGTAAATCGGTATCGTGATAGTAACATTCGAATTGTATTCTAAATCATCACGGTTACCTAGAGACAAACGAGATATAAAGACATACAATTGTTATATTCCTACGCGATACGATCGTATTCAATCACTAAATTTAGAGGATTGATGTTGTATGCTTACAATTAACACATCAGGCTGGGTTCATGTATCCCGGCCTTAGAAAATCTAGCCTAACATGATGAAAATGATGAAAACAGTGTTTAATGTGCAATAGTTCATGCTTAATCTAAGGAAAATTGATGAAATAACGTAGAATATAATCAAAAAGAAGAAGTAACTCACTAAAATCACCCAAGCATTAATTGCAGCAATGAATAAAACTAGTAATCCACAAACTCTGCAATAAATCTTCAATCTTCGAATTCAACAGGAAATTGTACCTCAACTAGGATTTTTGGAAAGAAAAGAAAAAATAACTATTATCCTTTCTAAAAATCCGTCTAAATAATAATAATAAATCGAGTTTTTATACCCTCCATGACTTTAGGAATTGCAACTGCACTAGGACCCTTCTTTGAAACAGAGAAGATTTGCAAATCTCGAATGCCGGACCGGTCCGGGCCTGAGGCGGATCGGTGTTCCATTGAAAGCGGATCAGTTCTTTTTATTTTGGGGTGGACTGGTCCGAGGGCGGACCAATTCTTTTTATTTTTTCCTTCTTTGGTTTGCTTGTGGTCCGGGGTTTTCTGGAGTTTGGCAAAGCGGACCGGTCTGGGGTAGGGGCGGACCGATCCGGCTATTTGACTTTTTGGCTCAACTTTGACTGCTCGCATATTTTGTTCTGGGACTCCAATTGAGGTGCCGTTTCTTCCTATGTGCTTTTGAATGAGACCTCTTCAACTTCTCTTTAGGTACCTCATCCTAATTTTGAGTGGAAATTACGCTTTTTCCCTTTTGACTTTCCTTCTATCTTCCTTGATTCTTCAAGTTTCCTTCTTCCGTTTCTTGACATTAAATACCTGTAAAATCACTACGAAATACCAGAAATTCGGTGTACTCATTAGGATCAGTTAGTAGCAATATTATGAGATAAAGTCAACTCAATTACGTTGTTCGAGGTGCTAAAAGTGACTAAATCAAGGGATAAATTGGGAAGAATTTATGCCTAATCAAACCTCCCTAACTTAGAACTTTGCGCGTCCCTAGCAATGTAAAAGAATCCTAGCCAGGATCAATTCTTGAAAACATTTTATTAGGATAAAATACCTTTTTCGCGGGCAAGAGGTTGCATTTAGCGTATGCAACAAGCCTTTAAACCTCTAGGTTACCCTAGTAGGACGAGTTGTGTCTCGTGAGGGTTAGCAAAGAATATACCCACAAAATTTGACTCAAAGAAATTTTAAAATACGCAAAGATTGTACAACTCAAGTTTTTCTAGAAAATAGTCATCATTAAGTCATATTTACAAGTCTCAAATCATAGTGCGTGTGTGCGAAGCCGGAAACATAAACGCCAAATTTTCACCGATTACTCATTACGTTAATTATCCGAAAATTCGTTTTGATTTCAATTTCTCACGGAATGCTCTCGCAAATGAATCACTCGGAATGTGGATATTCTCTCGTTATGCGTGATATAAAGAGTAAATGTAATGGAAGCAAAGTCACGCATACAAGTAGAAAGACGAAAATTTCATAATGATAGGATCTCATCAATGGATTACGGTTTTAAAAACGGGAACATTACGTCTTGTTCGCACATTTAATCTCTTATATTATCTTTTGTTGTCTTAGCTCTCCACGTGGTAATCAATTTCACAATTTGGACTCGGTTAGGACTTTTTCGGCGTTTAAGGTATACTGGGTAACATGAAAATGTTCGGGAAATTCGAAATTGGAAAATTCATTTAGGATGTCCATTTGTGCTTTTTTTTTCGGGCTATTGCTCATTTTTTTTTTCACTATTTTTTCTGTTTTTCACTTCTTTTCTTGCTATTTTTGTTGAGCATATCTATTTTTTTCTTGCCCCTTTATATGCACTTTTCGAACTTAATTCTGCATTTTTTCATTTTTTGCAATTCCGGGCTATTTGAGTTTTTTGGGTTGTCAAACGAAAGGGAATATCTATTTGGCTCAATTTGGGTTGCAAAAGGGTGATTTTTCGCATCTTTTTCTAGAAAATATTTTTGGGTGACAAACGAGGGCCTACTTCATTATCCAAAATGCCAACTGCGTTACCATATGCGTTTTGAGATGAATTTAAGTTTAGAGATCAATTTGGCACGTTTTTCAAAGCAATATTATACACATTTTTCAAAACTGATCAAAATGAAAGGATTGAGATCCTTAACAACTTTTTAGGCGCTGAAAAGAACTTTGAGTTAACAACTGAGTCGGATTGATTTAAAAACTCACAAAAAGTGATAGGCTCGAATCTCACCGGGTTTGTTAATCTCCACACTTATTCGTTAAGTCATCAATTTTCGCTCAATTTCCATCTTTGGTCAATTTCGGCTTTGTGTATGTTGAATTTTCACAATTTGAGACTTTAAACCGACTTTTAATGATAATTTTGAAAATTTTGAATTCCAATTTTTATTTATTTTGACAAAAATATTTTTGGATTTTCCAAAATTTTCTGATTTTTTTTTGGGCATTTTGAAAATTTGTGAAGGTTTAGACATACGAACTTGTGACCCCCCCTAACTTAGACTTTTGCATTGTCCCCAAGCAAAAAGGACTAAAATCTAAATAAGGCAAAATAATAAGCGCGATAAATAAAACAAAAAATGGAGAAGATGCAGTTTTTATTACAACAGGACTGTGTTAGAAGTGCAGGGAAAAGCATACAAATGTGAATAGGAAAAACACTAAAAATGCAGCTTCACTGGGGCGGGTGATGGGAAGAACCGGGCGCGTCGGGGCCATAGGGGTTATGGTAATAGAAGGGCAGTGGCTCATTACGATCCCCTAGGCGGTGATATATGTCCGCTTGGAAGCGGAGAACTATGCTCATGTCGCGCTCGTAGTTAGTCTGAAAGGTGTTGAAGTTCGTTTCGAGTTCCGACATGCGAGCTGATAGATCGGTTCCCGCCCACTCAAAATCTGGGTCATCCTCCTCGTCCACCGAATCCTCGTCTGGACCGATATCCCCCATCTCGACGTCTTCACTGGCTGCCCCTTCTTCTTCCTCGCTCTCGCTCGAGGCAGCCTCTTCTTCACTATCACCTCCCCGCCTGGCCCGGAGGACAGCAAGCTGTTTGGCGCTTTTGGTGCGGGTCCCTTGTCCGAAAGGACCGGGGATGCGAGTATGGTCGATCGGCGCTGCTATGCCAGCATCCTTAAGGATGGAAGTTATCAAACGAGCACAGGGAAGTGGGGTTGTGCCCTTCTCATCCAAGGATGTGTTAATGATATCCGCGTATAAAATTCGACTGAAATGGATGGAAGTGTGGGGGTCGAAGAGGTGATACGTCAAAGTGGTTTGCCGGGGCTGCCTGGCGGAGTCGTTGGATGTTTGTAAAATATTGGCGCACACAATCTGAAATGTGAGGCGTGCCTTCTCGTTAAGGCGTCCAACGACGACAGTTTGCCCCGTCCAAGCCACGTTCGGTGAAATGCGAGCCATGATAATGCCCTTGTTGACTGGGGGGATGTTTCGGGGATATGTGAATTCTTGAACGTCCAGGAAGTTATACTCGGCCAACTTGGCCGTGAGACGGGCCAAAGAAAATTGGATGGCATGCCCATTCACGTAAGCTTCGGCCTCGAATTGGCCCATCCGAACTAAGGTGCCATAAAATGAGCGAACTTCGATTTCCAAACCGCTTCGTAGGGTTGGTTGAGGAATCGGCACCACCCCGAGCCATGAATAGGGTAGTGACGGAGTTAGGCAGCCCTTCACATTGGACAGCGTGCTCCATATGGAGTTTGCGGCCCAAACCGAAAAATTGAGTGCACCATCGCTCCTCTTGGTCGGAGCGAAACTCGCCGTGACCAGAGGGTTGGATCTTGATGGAGTCATATTTGGTGGGGGCAACGCGGGGGGCCATTGGAATAAGATGGATTATTTTCTTGAAACACTAGAGAGGAAGAAGAGAGTATTTGGGTTTAAGGTGTGAGGATAAGAGGCGGGATTGGGGTGTATTTATAGTGGAAGGGGTGAGGGGAGGTGTTAGAATTGGAGGGAAAGAGTTTGGAGGGAAAAGGGGGTGGATTTGGGAGGGAAGGGTTGGGGTTGGGAAGAGGGAAAATGGATTGGAGGGAATGAATGGGATTGGGAGGAAAGGGGGGTGAATCTTGGGAAGGGGAGAAAATAGACCTGTAGAAGGCAGACCGATCCGAGGTAGGGGCGGATCGGTCCGGGTCTTTGACTTTTCAAACATTCTCCAGGCGGACCGGTCCTTTTTAAAATTAAAGCAACGACTTTTGGGATGGAATTTTTCCAAACTTGGTTTGGATCTCTCTTCTCCAAAAATTCTCACTTTCGTAACATATTCTCTATCAATCTGGACTAAAACCCTCTCGATTTCGCTGGTCAATGCCCTTTGACTCGAAATTCCCGAAACACACGAATGATTTTCCCGAACAAAACCTAGTCCTAATAATGCTTAAACACACACGACTCTCACAACACACATGACTCTCAACACACACGACCCTCACCCCATACCCGTCGGGGGTGTGATGACCTCACTGCAATAGCTAACTCTACCCCGTAAATGGGGTCCGACAACCAGACGATGTTGACTTCTTCCGCACACGCCTCTAGATATGGATTTAGGCGTTGTCCATTCACTTTGAATGTATTGCCCCCTTTTAAATTGTCTAATTCAACTGCTCTATGGGGGAAAACATTCTTTACGATGAACGGGCCAGACCATCGTGACTGTAACTTTCCCGAAAAGAGATGAAGCCCAGAGTTTTTGAGAAGAACTTTTTGCTCAAGAAGAAACTCCTTTCATCGAATGATACTATCATGAGCGAGTTTCATCCATTCTTTTGAAAATTTGGCATTCTCATACGCATCATTGCGTAGTTATTCTAACTCATTCAGTTGAAGCTTGTGGGCTTCACCGACCTTGTCCATGGCATAATTCAATTGCTTAATCGCCCAATACGCCTTGTGTTCGAGCTCAACGGGAAGATGGCAAGCTTTTTCATACACAAAGAGGAAAGGGGACATGCCGAGTTGATTCTTATATACGGTTCGATAGGCCCATAGCAAATCGTTCAATCTAAGGGACCAATATTTTCGGGTAGGATTAACTGTCTTTTCAAGAATGTTCTTGATTTCCCGATTCGCATGTTCGGCTTTCCCATTCGTTTGTGGGTGATAAGTCATTCCAACCTTGTGAACGACACCATACTTTCTCATGAGCTTCGCGAATGGCCTATTGTAAAAGTGCATGCCATTATCACTAATTATCGCTTTCGGTGCACCGAAGCTGGAAAATATGCTTTCCTGCAGTAATTTTATCACCGCCTTGTTTTCATTTGTCTTGGTAGCTATAGCTTCCACCCATTTATAAACATAGTCTACAGTGATAAGGATGTATAGGAAACCAAAGGACAGGGGGAAAGGTCCCATGAAGTCAATACCCCAACAGTCGAAGATCTCAATAATGAGTATAGGGGTAAGAGGCATCATGTCTCGTCGGGTAATGGCCCTCATCCATTGGCACCTATTACAAGATTTTCAAGCAGCGTTCGCATCCAAAAATATTGTGGGCTAATAGAGGCCGCATTGCAGAATTTTTGCGGCCATCTTTTTTATCGAAAAGTGGCCTCCACAAGCTTTCGAATGACAAAACTGGATGAATTTTGGGATTTTGTCATCCGGTATGCATCGTCGGATGATTTGGTCGGTGCAATATTTAAAAAGGAAAGGGTCGTCGTAAAAGAATATGCCCGACCAAGTAATAAACCTCTTCTTATCTTGCGGTGTCCAATCGGGAGGGACGGCTCCCATGACAAGGTAGTTCACTATATCCGCAAACTAGTGCAAAGAAGAGGTAGCAAAAAGTTGCTCATCCGAAAAGTATTCGTCTATGGGTACGGGATCACTAGGTATGTCGAACGAAAGCCGAGATAAGTGATCGGCAATGACATTTTCTACTCCTTTCTTATCTTTGATGGAGAGATTGAACTCTTGTAGTAGTAGGATCGACCTTATGAGGCGCGGCTTGGCATCTTTTTTCGCAAGTAGGTATTTCAAGGCTGCGTGGTCAGTGAAGCAAGTAATGAGAGAACCGATGAGATATGACCGGAATTTATCAAGGGAAAAAACTACCGCTAGGAACTCCTTCTCCGTGGTAGAGTAGTTGAGTTGAAGTCCGGTAAGGGTCCGACTAGAGTAGTAGATGACATGAGCTTGCTTATCTTTTCATTGGCCCAAAACAGTCCCAATTGCATAATCGCTTGCATCACACATAAGTTCAAATGGTAAGGACCAATCCATAACTTGCATGATGGAAGCGGACACAAACATGTTTTTCAATTTTTCAAAAGAGCTTTGGCATGCTTCCGTCCACTCGAATGGGGTGTCATTCATGAGTAGGTTGCTTAAGGGTCTAGCGATGGTGCTAAAGTCTTTAATGAACCTTCGATAAAACCTCGTGTGTCCCAAGAAAGAGCGCACGTCCTTAAGCGATTTTGGTGGGGGGAGATCAGCTATGACATCTATCTTTTCCCTATCAACTTCTATTCCTTTGGATGATACTATGTGGCCAAGAACTATTCCATCGGTGACCATGAAATGTCATTTCTCCCAATTCAGCACTAAGTTCTTTTCCACACACCGGGCGAGTACTTTTTCCAGCTTTTCCATATAATGATTGAACGAGGTGCCAAAAACGCTGAAATCGTCCATGAACACTTCGAGTTCTCTTTCGACCATGTCGCTAAATAAGCTCAACATGCACCTTTGAAAGGTCGCGGGTGCATTACACAAGCCAAATGGCATACGTTTGTAGGCAAATGTACCAAAAGGGCAAGTGAAGTTAGTCTTCTCCTAGTCAAGTACATCCACCTCATTTTGGTTATATCCGGAATAATCATCAAGGAAGAAATAGTAAGGGCGGCCTGCTACTCTCTCAAGAATTTGATCAATAAATGGCAAGGGGAAATGCTCTTTCCTTGTTCCCCCATTGAGTTTCCAGTAATCAATGCAAATGCGCCACCCGGTGGTGGTACGTTGGGGAACTATCTCTCCCTTGGCATTCTCAATCACAGTCATACCCGACTTCTTCGAAACGACTTGAATAGGGATCACCCACTTGCTATCCGAGATTGGGTAGATAATCCCGGCATCCAACAACTTTATAATCTCGGTTCTCACAACTTCTTTCATGGTGGGATTTAATCTTCTTTGTACTTCTCTAGAGGGCTTTATGTCCTCTTAGAGATGGATCTTGTGAGTGAAAATCAAAGGACTTATCCCCTTCAAATCAGCAATGCACCAACCAAAACCACTTTGGTGCTTACTCAGAATTTCCAATAATTTACCCTCCTTCCCTTCGTCTAGGTTAGAGGAGACAACAACAGGAAATGTCTCATCCTCTCCTAGGTATGCATATTTAATATGGGAGGGAGTTTCTTTAATTCAAGGGTTGGAAATTTGTCACTGGAGAGAACCATGCGAGTATCCCTCGGAGGTAACTCCTCGAATCTAGAAACCCATTTAAGATCTCTCACATCCTCGTCCGACGCACTCTCATCGAGTAACTCTCTCACGTCCTCGTCCGACGCACTCTCATCGAGAAACATTCGTGGAGTCAAGTGTTGTGGACAAGTATAGTGGGAGACAAAATTTCTGAGTGGGCACTATTGAAGAACGATTGAAGATCAGAAGGAGCATCAAGACCCGTGGGGATCGAGTCATTAAGTAAGGCTAATCTGTCTTTGTAAAATAACTATTCATAGTGATTGTTTGGCTTGGTCCGTCCAAGGTTGTTTTCCTGTTTGGGTTTTTTCCTTTTACATCTAGCGTTGTGAGTATTCTTTACTTTATTTTACTTGCTTTAATCACTGGATTCATGTTTAGGATTAATCAAGATAAAATTGGTTTAAAGTAAGAATTCGATTTTTCACAACATGGTTTGGTGCATATTAAAAGTTGGATAATCTTTGGAGAAAATTGGTTTTGGTTAAAAGACACATATTGGTCACTTTCACTTGCTATCTTCAAGAATCCCCGAATAAATCATTTGTAGTACTCAGACAACCCCAAGAAACTACGTATTTTTATTGGCTCCATGGGCTGTCCCCACTCCCTCACTACTGACACCTTGCCCGGATCTATGAATATCGCTTCTTCAGAAGAAATGTGTCCTAAAATCTGAACCTCTCTCAGGCAAAATCCACACTTCTCCTATTTCGCATAGAACTCATGCTCAGTACCCTTGTTTAATGATTTGAAATGAAATACTCCTATATTACATAAATTCTAATCAATAGTTATGACTCAATACAACTTGAAAACACACACTTCCAAATAGTTTTGAGGAAAGTTTCCATTAACCGAGTTACTCCGAAAATTTTCTAAAACCAAAGTCTAAAATCAGAATGCTCTCATAACTTCCTTGAGAGAACAAAACCCGTCTAATTGGTGTCTCCCTTGATTTTTTTTCCTGGAATACTTATCATACACCTACCTTTGATTAATGTACTTTCATTAAATGATTATGACATTCTAACTCATAAAGAATGTACTATATTAAGGACTAGACTCCATAATTACCATTATGTTGTATATTGTGTATGGTATCCTATTACCCGTAAATATGTTATGTTTGATGGAACTACATTGGATTTTATCCCAAGTCCTCTTGCGTATGTAGGTAGGATACTGAGCAAAAATCGGCATATTATCTATTATCAATGTTTTCATATCTAGTTTTTATAAAATATAAGGATGTATTTTATAAATAATTTTTTTTCAAAATGTTTTTATAATTATTTCAATTGTTTACACTATGTTTTATTCTGATATACTCGAAATAGAGTTGGACCGATTTGGATCTCCTTTGCAAGAGATGTTTTAAACTTAAAGTCAAAAAGTCAAACTGAAATGTTAGCTTTTTTTAACAACATAAGGATCTCGTTCAAACGAGATGCCTATGTCGCGCAAACGATGTGGTATTGTCGTTCGAACGACATGTATTTCAAGGTGAAATTTTATTATTATTTAAAGCGTGGTTTCATTAGAGTTTCGTAAGTGTGCATCTGGAAAAAAACTGTATACCATCTAGTACGTGTTTGCACATGTTTTCTAAGGTTTAAAAAGCATAAACACATCCTTAGAGTTTGAAAAGATCCGAGTTATCATTCTTGTTCGACATTGTAGACGAATCAAAGCCAATCGGTGGACACCTAGACATTCGTGGAGTCGAGTGTTATGGACAGGTATAGTGGGAGACGAAATTTCTTCATGTTCACTATTGAAGAACGATTGAAGATAAGAAGGTGCATCAAGACCCGTGTGAATCGAGTCATTTAGTAAGGCTAATATATCTTTGTCAAACAACTGTTCATAGTGAATGTCTGGCTTGGGCCATCCGAGGTTGTTTTCTCGTTTTGGGATTTTTCCTTGTACATCCGACGTTGTGAGTATTCTTTACTTTATTTTACTTGCTCTAATCACTAGATGCATGTTTTTGATTAATCAAGATAAAATTGGTTTAAAGTAAGAATTGGGTTTTTAATTACTTGGTTTGGTGCATATTAAAAGTTGGATAATTTTTGGAGAAAATTGGTTTTGGTTAAAAGACACATATTAGGCACTTTCACAGGCTATCTTCGAGAATCACCGAATAAATTATTTTTAGTATTCGGCCAACCCCAAGAAACTACGTATTTTTATTGGCATCGTGGGCTGTCCCTACTCCCTCACCGCTGACACATTCCTCGGATCTACGAATATCGCTTCTTCAGAGGCAATGTGTCCTAAAATCTGAACCTCTCTCAGCCAGATTCCACACTTCTCCTATTTCTCATACAACTCGTGCTCAGTACCCATGTTTATTTATTTGAAATGAAATAATCATATATTACATAAATGCTAATCAATAGATATAACTCAATACAACTTGAAAACATACTCTTCCAAATAGTTTTGAGGAAAGTTTCCATGAACCGAGTTACTCCAAAAATTTGCTAAGTCTAAAATCAGAATGCTCTTATAACTTCTTTGAGAGAACAAAACCTATCTAATTGGTGTCTCCATTGATTATTTTTTGTTGGAATACTTATTATACACCCACCTTTGATTAATGTACTTTCAGTAAATGATTATGACATTCCAAATCATAAAGAACATACTATATTAAGGACTAGACTCCATAATTACCATTATGTTGTATATTGTATATGGTATCCTATTACTTAAACCCGTAAATGTGTTATGTTTGATGGAACTACATTGGATTTTATCCCAAGTCCTCTTGCGTATGTAGGTACGATACTGAGCAAAACTCGGCATATTATCTATTATCAATGTTTTCATATCTAGTTTTTATAAAAAATAAGGATGTATTTTATGAAGAAATTTTTTTCAAAATGTTTTTAAAAGTATTTCAATTGTTTACACTATGTTTTATTCTGATATACTCGAAATAGAGTGTTGTCTAATTTGGATCCCTTTTATAAGATATGTTTTAAACTTAAAGTCAAAAAGTCAAACTGACATGTTAGCTCGTCCAAATGACATAAGGATCTCGTTCCAACGATATGCCTATGTCGCGCGAATGATGTGGTATTGTCATTCAAACGACATGTATTTTGAGGCGACATTTTATTCTTATTTAAAGCGTGGTTTCATCACAGTTTCGTAAGTGTGCATCTGGAAAAAACTATATACCAACCAGTATGTGTTTGCACATGTTTTCTAATGTTTACAAAGCATAAACACATCCTTAGAGTTTGAAAAGATCTAAGTTATCATTCTTGTTCGACATCGTAGACGAATCAAAGCCAATCGGTGGACACTGGGACATTCGTGGATTCGAGTGTTGTGGACAAGTATAGTGGGAGATGCAATTTCGGCGTGGGCACTATTGAAGAACGATTGAAGATCAGAGGGAGCATCAAGACCCATGGGGATCGAGTCATTGAGTAAGGTTAATCTATCTTTGTAAAACAACTATTCATAGAGATTGTTTGGCTTGGGCCCTCCGAGGTTGTTTTACCGTTTTGGGTTTTTTTCTTGTACATACGGCGTTGTGAGTATTCTTTACTTTATTTTACTTGCTTTAATCACTAGATGCATGTTTAGGATTAATCAAGATAAAATTGGTTAAAAGTAAGAATTGGGGTTTTCACAACTTGATTTGGTGAATATTAAAAGTTTGATAATTTTGGATAAATTTTTTTTTCTTAAAAGGCACATATTGGGCCCTTTCACTCGCTATCTTTGAGAATCCCCGAATAAATCATTTGTAGTATTCGTCCAACCCCAAGAAACTACGTATTTTTATGGCGTCATGGGCTGTCCCCACTACCTCACCGCTAACACCTTCCCTAGATCAACGAATATCGCTTCTTCAGAAGCAACGTGTCTTAAAATCTGAACCTACCTCAGCCAAAATCCTCACTTCTCCTATTTCGTATAGAACTCATGCTCAATACCATTGTTTAATGATTTGAAATGAAATACTCATATATTACATAAATGTTAATCAATAGGTATGACTCAATACAACTTGAAAACATACTCTTCCAAATAATTTCGAGGAAAGTGTCCATGAACCGAGTTACTCCGAAAATTTGCTAAAACCAAAGTCTAAAATCAAAATGCTCTCATAACTTCTTTGAGGGAACAAAACCCGTCTAATTGGTGTCACCCTTGATTATTTTTTTCCCGGAATACTTATGAGACACCTACCTTTGATTAATGTAATTTTTATATATCATTATGGCATCCCAACTCATAAAGAAAATACTATAATAAGGACTAGACTCCATAATTACCATTATGTGGTATATTGTATATGGTATCCAATTACTTAAACCCGTAAATATCTTCTGTTTAATGGAAATACATTGGATTTCGTCCCAAGTCCTCTTGCGTATGTAGGTACGATACTGAGCAAAACTCGGCATACTCTTCCAAATAATTTCGAGGAAAGTAATTACTTCTGATCAACCCGTGCTCCTACGACATTTTGAGATTTTAGCCATGTTGATAAGGGATACCTCAGTTTCTATCAGTGACATTTGGTCCACTCCAACTCTAAATAAACCCCATTATTCTACACCTACAAACTAGTTCAAAGGTTCAAGAACACTTTCAGGCTAACGAACGCCGAAAATCATAAGGAATTATGCCTTTGTTCGTGTCTTTAGGAAAATTTCGATGTTGAGTGTCCACCGAGTCTCACCTATAGCTTATCCTCCTCTCAAGACATGTCTCATACTTACACACACATCATAATGGAATGCTTCCGTCTAGGTCACCTCAACATCCAAACTATGTAGGCTTTGATCTTATGGACACATGGGTATGTAGGTGCAACACCAAGTCCTTCTCGTGAGCACATGCCTCAACTATATATCTCTTAAGATGTTGTCATAATAGAGATGCATCCATGTCTGATATTACTTTTAACCTACTTCCACACCTCCAACAAGATATTAAGCTTAGCCTCCCGTCAAACAAGTCGATCTTCCTCTCATCCATTAACATATACACACTAAAGGCAATCCATTGTCTCGACTACACATTCACACGTAAAAAACTCTTATGTACCCACATCAGTTTAAGTGACACTTATATACCTTTCACTAATACCATTTCATACCTAAACACCTTTCTACGTTTTAAAGGGCTCTAAAACTATGGTCGCTCAACATGTTCTAAAATAAACTAAAAATTAATCACAAAATTTAAACAGGGATAATAAGCATATAGATAAGGAAGCACAAAAAACAAATGGGTTACCTAATACCTTCTCCACTCGTAACCCAATTCTTGAACCTACAATAAGAATCTCTGGATCAATCGCAGATCAAAACCTGCCTTAGGATTAATTCAAAAGGATAACTCGACCTATTTTTTTTGTTTTTATACAAAATAAACTGAAGACTTTGAAAAACTAAAAACCCCTTTCACGAAGAACTTTGTTTAAGCCTAAACATGGATGTGGAACCCAACCAAAAAACTGGCTATGTAGTCGAAAAGATTCTAGGTGCAACCATTCCATAAATTGATAAATTTGACCTCGGGAGAAATGGCAGGCCAAGAGACAAGCACTCTTGTATCCACATATGAATCAAACAACTATGCAATGCCTGACCATATTATCCCTCTCTCCCCCTTAACGGTGCCCATAATAACACAATGGAGACTCTGTTAAGGATACATCATGCGAGTCCAACTATCCTTATGCTTCCTTTCTATTATGCTTAATATTTTTCCCCCACATGACTAATTAGACAAATTTTAGAACAATTTAGAGGCCTTAGTTTTAGAGTCCCTAAAAATGTAGATACATGCATAGGTACCAATGTACAACATTGTACATTTATCCAAACATATATGTATGCGCAAAGGACCTCACTATAAAACATACCTCAAAGTATGTAAAAATAAAGATTCCCTGATTTCATAACGCACTCCATAGTTTTGATTTTCATATTTAGACTATGTATCTTGAGGCCATAAGTGGTTAGCTGAAAGGCTGGTTGTTAATAAATATTTTCACTCTTTTTCACCCACTTGTCAGCTATATCAGGAAACTTCACTCTCGATCCCAAAGTCTTAGTGATATGGGAAGTTTAAAATTCATTCAGTATTGGGGTATATTAAATAGTCTTTCATAACTAATATGTAGTAGGGTAGTGGTTTCACACATATCTCAAAGGTTATTCTGACTAAGCAAGTTTGTATATCTTGATCCCTGGCAGCGAAAAGGGATCCACCAATCATCGAGCCGCGTTGTTTTATTCAATAGAGATAAAAACCTTTATTAACACACCATATTGCAAAAATGAACATATACTTATGGGCCAATTTCTTTAACAAAATTTTCTAAATTGTCAGATGGCTAGCGGGTGGTTTAAACCCTCAGATTCTCGTCTGAATATAAATTTCTAAGGAATCACCAAAGTAAATAATATGCCAGAGTAAATTACTTCATTGATCATCATTAGAAAAAAAAGGAGAGCTCACTCCCATTAACAAAAATTCAATACGACTCTATTCATTTCTTCCCATTTAAAGATACTACCAAAAAAAATACAAAAAGGAAAATACCATTCATATACTGTTAAATATAAATTAAAGAATTTCATTCAAAAAAGTTATACATATGCGAGTCCTTCTCCCCCTAGGTATTTTCCTTCTGTCAGTCCTTGTGTCTATAAAATCCTGAATGAAAGTGCCCCAATTTCTTTTACAATTATCATTGCTAGAATAAATTCACACTAAATTCTCACCTAGGATACCTGAGTTTGCGCTCCCCCCATTCGTCTAGTTTCATTAGAGATCCCACCAATCACTGTTAAGTCTCCCTGAATGTATGTTCCATATCTATTTTTAAACAAATTAATTCAACCCCTAAACATGCATCTAAATGTCATAAATCATTAAAACTATACATGAAAAAAAAGATGACCGATTTAGGAAAAAAACCCTTTCGGCTAAAACCTTTAATAAACACTTTGAATAATTCACAAGAACTTTGACTTACATACAACCTAATAATCGCCCACACAAGTGTGTAATGAATGGTGCCTTCAGCAAACCTTCAAAGATACATGAGACAGTGAAATACCCTCCAGGTGCCGGTTCATTGTCTTCAGCTCATCCACATGCAGAATGACTACGTTCGGTGTCCACTGATCAAATATGGAGATGCCTTCTCCATAGAGGTTGGACAAAAGCAAAGTATTTTTCTTGAACACCAAAATAATTCACTAAAGCATATGGGAGTTTTGTGAATTGAAAACAAAAAGGGATTAAACCCTAAAAGGAAGAAGCTAAAAGATTTCTGCTTTCGCACTTTTTCTTTTATGTAAAATGCTGAGACTTCTTAATAGAAATGAAACCATTTAATGAGTATTTATACCAAATCGTGTCACCTCAAAAACCGTTCTTATTCAAACGAGAAAGCAGTCTCACACAAAAGGCTTACGAATGTCGTTCAAATAACATCTCACGACATCCAATGTCGCTCGAACGAGATGGCTATCTCGCTTGAACGATCTGGGCGTCAAAATCGAGGTACGCTCCAACACTTAGAAAAAATTACTCATTCTCAAATTTGACGAAAAAGTCCGCTCCAACACTTAGAAAATATTTTTTAAAAATATCCCAAAAGCTCTAAGTGGAAAGTTAAGGTATTTAAAACAAAACCTTACCAAATTAACCTTTGCGGAGTCTGTTTGATGAAGAACTTGATTAATTGGGATCCGTCTTGATGTTGATTTCTCTTGAATTCTCTTCGATGGTGTAGCGGAATATAACATACTAAATTGATAATGGACTTATAAAAATATGTCCTTACAAATCTCCCCTATCTCTATGCCGGTACATACATAAAAACATCCGAATTATCAAATACAAAAATGCCTATACAAATCTACCATCCCATGAATAAATTTGCAAGATCTCAAACTGTTCTTCAAAAATCTTCGTGAAATCTCAAATCTTTTCTCATCAGGGTGTGCAATATAATGATCTTCAGTCTTTATACCTACAAACATGAGATAAAGCAAAATACCTTCGTGACACATCAAGTTTGAAATGATACAGGAATAAATCATTAGTAAATAAAATCTCACCCATAATGTGAATTTAATCAATTATCACACAATCACGTTTCACAATAGTGTCATCCACAAAGGGCTCAAGGTATCATGGGTTATCTGTGAAGATAAAAAAAAAACTAGAGAAATAACCTATATAGGGATTACCCACCTTATTTCATGATGAAATTTTCCAAGTTGTAATGTTGGGCACTCATACTTAAGCCATGCAGAATGCTTCCATGAATGGCACATCGCCTCCGTTTTTCGTGGTAACGCAACTGAGAAAGGAATATTAGTTAACATCCCTGAACTCAATATCTACCTTCACATAGAAAATTCTATAGCCCCATAATCTGAGATACCGCCTTTTGTCAAACCTCAAAATACAACCTACTAACTCCCATAGGACTACTAGTGGAATGAAGTAAGTCACTAACACTTGATGAAAGTCCAATCCAAGGCCTTCTTCTACACTCATGCCATAATAGACTCTATTAGGGACCTTGTGGAAACCTACGAGGAAATGATAGCCCAGCTCAAAGAACACTACCTGCCTCAACCTACAGTCTTCCTGAAGGTTCCAGAGTACCCACATACCACTCCAAAGGTACCTAGATAGAATACGACCCACACCATCACCAACATAAGGTGGACGATGGTACTTAATAACTAAACCTCTGTTAGATGCAACCCAGTTCCCGTCATTCGAAGGCCTTTTAAGTTTTTTCATTAATAATTGAGTCCTTTAAATCCATTATATCGATGTCTCCCTCTATAAAGCATATTTTTATGCTATTATCAATGTTATCCTTCATCCCTTTGATAGCATAATGTAACACCCTGTAATTTTATTGATTTTTATATTGGGAATTAATTGGGATTAATTAAATTGTACTTGAAAAATTAATCTGGTAAAATAAATATTAATTAGCAAGACAATGGTTAATATTTATTTATATTAAATATTACTTAGTGAATGAGTAATAATAGTTATAACTAAATATTATCACTGTCGTGAGTAAGAAATACGGTAGTTACAATAAATTTAGTCGAGATGCGCGTGTCAGTCACGTCGGGGCTTAATTTGGGAAATAAAATATAATTTCACTTATGATATTTAATATGGTCATTTTGAGTGCGTCAGTGTGTCCGAAAGGGTCAAGATCATCAAAAAAGTCTATTCGGGGGTTTAGTTTGGCTCTAGTGGCACTTTTAGGACAAACTGGCACCTTGGAGGGGTATTTCAATCTTCTAAAATTTTGGAGAAAATAAATCCACTAATGTCAAAGGATTATATCTTATAACACATAAAGGGAATTAGGTCTATCAGTTACCAAACCAAAGGGAGAGTCACAGGA
The DNA here is from genome assembly GCA_949130495.1 of Sambucus nigra. Lineage (NCBI taxonomy): Eukaryota > Viridiplantae > Streptophyta > Magnoliopsida > Dipsacales > Adoxaceae > Sambucus > Sambucus nigra. The sequence goes on from OX422212.1 coordinate 354,413,223, forward strand.
GGAAGAATGAGAGTTGTTCCTAGGATTCCAAGGCCAAAAGTCGCCTTCTTGCACAAACACCACCACCACCAGTAGTTTCAGCAGATTGTAGATCGGGAGGAGGAGAACAAAAATCCCACCATCACTTATGCAAAAAATTAGACTTCCAAATTAAGGAAAGTTCTTATCTTGCTAACTTTTGATTTGATATACCATCCATGTTAGAATATGATGATTAGCTTATGAAATTTATGAGCATTGACCTTAAAATTGGAGATATAAATCATATTCTTGGGTAGGAATGATAATATATTTGATACCTTATACATGTAGGATGAATTTAATGAGAAATATCATGATATTGGGGACGAACTATGGAATTATGTTGAGGTTCTTGAACATGAAAAATAATCTAGGTTTTTAGAAATTAATCATGATTAAATCTGATTTGAGGTTGTTTTGTAAACTTTAAATGATTCTTATATGTTAAAAATCGTTGATACATGTTACCATGATGTTAGAGACCTTTGGTTAGGAGTTTGAGATAATGTAATGTTCGTTTGGTGGTTTAATAATGGTGAATTCCCGTAACATCTTAGTGAAGAAGATGATACGTGCTAGGACAAATAGATTCAGCTCCTTAGTTGAATCGATTCGAAAAGCGAATCAATTCAGACCAAGACCGAATCGATTCGGTTTCCTAGATTTGTAAAAACTTCATCTTTTTTTTAGAACTCATGGGAAACGATTGGGTTGACCATTGAATTAAATTTAAATCCTAATGAGAGATACTCTATTTACCAATAGGCTAATGTTGGGTTTGAGGTTAGTCAAACGAGGAGAATTTAAGACTAAAATTGATTAAGCTTAGCGGGTAATAAGATCTTATTTGGATAATTATTTCTTGTTATGGAGAATTAGGTAAATCTAGGACCAAGATTAGTAGGCCTTGAGTGGCATACCTACTGAATCTACATAAGGGACAATTGACAACCATCTGGGCATTGGGAAACACTCGTGAGTGTACCCTGAGAAGTATTATGCTATGTAGAATATTCTAGAGTTACTATACTACTTATGGGGCATATGATATAGGTTAGGTGTGTATATATATATATATATATATATATATATATGGGTGGTGTGTATACCAATTGTTTGACTTGTATGTGTATTCATACTTAGGCTACATGCTATTAAAGGAGGTTTCGCATCGTGGACAACCTTATTCCGATGAGCCCAATTGCGGGGATATTGACTTGTACCTCAGGACATAAAACTTAGTGATTGAGCACCACTTGTGTAAATAAGGGTGTGACCAGCCATTTGGGTGCATTAGGTATGAGCCTATCCCAAAGACTTAGAACTATGTTCACCTCCAATATTTTATGATTTAAGTTATGGTTCGAGGGATATTATCCAAACTAGCGTACTTATATAGTACACGACGTACTAGGACCAGATAGTAGAGTACACCCGCATCGCAAGTCTCCACCTAGGGGTGTTGTATACTTATATATGATAAAAGTGATAAATGCGTATATACGTGTGACTGATCCTAGTACGAGTGTATTGGTAGATAAGATAGATAGTCATATCTAAATTAATTAATTTGTATGAGAACTAAATCATTTAAAAGTTATTCCTAATGTGTATGAAGAATAAAAAAAAGATTATTTTATTCTATGGTCAATACGGTGGGAACTATAAATGATTATATGCGAAGAGATGTAAGCCAGACTTATTAAGTGGGTAGCATAACTAGGTGGGTTTGAATAGTACGTTCGGCGGCACATTAGTGCACGGGTGAGGATCTAAAATGAGGTAATGTTGTACTAACATATATTTAATATCTTATCTTGATGCATTTTAAACACCTGCTAAACATTTCTAAATTGTTTTACTTGGGCTCTAACCCATTTGAAATCCTTTTGTAAAAACCATTTTAGGCGCCCAGACATAGGGACGCCTGGCATAGGAGTTCCTAAATTTGATGTGTTTCACCTACTGGGGAAGTTGTAGGACCTTGCTATTAGACGCCTCCACATTTAATTAATACTTAGTTATCCTTACTTATCATAGTCAGTCAAGTCACCCATTCACAGTTGGATACTTTTTTGCAGAGACTTTGTATTTTTAGTTATTTCAATTTATTTCCAGTATTTATTTAGACCTAACTTATGGATGATTGTATTTGGAATTTCTCTGAAGTGTTATTCCAGACTCAATTACTTATTTATGTCGTTATCTCATTATTCATTTTTATGTTCATGGAAATGGTGAATGATATATGTTTTTAGATTTTAATAACTGTATATTAATAATTAAGATTAAGATTTTGACATGGGGCTATTCAGGTATTAGTAATTAAATTGAATTCCGACAATTATGCTTAGAATGATACCATTAATGACACTTGTTTAATTTAATAATGGACTGATCACCCATGATTATGATATGAGGGGTGTCACAGATGGTATCAGAGTATTAAATTATAGTGTCCTTAGGATATATTCAGCTTACTACGATTCTCAGCGTATCGTCCTTTGATATAGAGCCCTATTATCAGGACTGTTGTATTCTTTATTATGCATTTACATCTTCAGATATTTTAAGACTTATTAAATTTTGTACTGATAGAAAATTCTTTCTCTTTTCACATGCCTCCTCGATAGGAACAACGAGACACCCCAGAGGCATAGCTCGAGCCACAGTCAGCTCAGGCCCCAAGATCTATGAATGCTACCAAGATTGCCGCCACTATGTCACAGGAGGTTAATTCAACCACAACTACTTTCACCCAATAAGAAACCCAGGTGACAACCAAGCCTCAAGTGGTTTCTTCAACTCGTTCACACTTATTTTCTTTGGCTTAGAAGCGAGTTCGAGATGACTTTCAGAAGGAACATTTGCCAGAGTTTCAGGGTAGCCCCGATGTATTTATAGCATGCCAAAGGAAGAAGCATTTCCAGAGGCATTTGAGGATGTATGAGTTAACAAAGGTACAAAAGTAGATAATAACGACCTTTAAGCTCGTAAGGTCAGCATTACAGTCGTGGGAGTCCATCACCACTATGCAGGAGAGAGACACCTTGACTATTCAGGAGTTTTGGGAGAGGTTCAAATGCAAATATATTCCTTTCGCCATCCAAGATGAGATGTGGCAGAAATTTTTGGATGTTTATTATGAGAGTAGGACCTTAGTTGAGTATGCGGAGGAGTTTACCAGGCTGAGTTTTTTTTCTCAATGAGATTGCAATAGTGGAGAACATGATTCAGTTATTTATAGATGGTCTTACCTGGAGGATTCAACAACATTTGTTGGGTAATCCAACTTTGAAGACTTATAGCAGTGTTGAATGTAGCGCTACTACACTGTCCGGACCGATGCTTCCATGTTAAGGGAAACAAGTTCTTAGGAGAGTCCAGGCAGCAGGGAATGAATGGGGTAGGAGTATCGGTGGAGCACAGTCAACTCAGAGTCCGGTGAGACAAAGTGATCAGGGTCCCCGCTAGGGGGATGTTGCTAAGAGGTTCCATTTAGGGTAGTGTAAATAGGGATAAGGTGGATTCAGGCAGTGCCACCAGGTCTAATAGGTCCAACTGGGATAGTGTGAATGGCTAACAGGACTAGAGGGGAGGTAATTTTATAGGAAAGTGTGGTGACAATATATCTCAACACAAATTATAAGCATATGCGATCACCAGAAAAAGTAAAGAACATAAATTAGAATAACTGCAATCACACACAACACAAGATAGACGTGGTTCGACAAAATTACCTATGTCCACGGTGGTGCTCTCTGGTTATATTTCTCTTTTCTCCAGGGGAGTGTTTAAAAATAACATTACCCTTTGACCCGGGCCAGGGATAAGATATATACATGTAAACTTCAGAGAGTGGGGGTGTTGGGCACCTCCACATTGGCCTATAATCCCTAGAATATCTCCTGAGAGATTTTAGGGGTTGAATGGGTCACTGATGACTTCACTATCCATGAGATTTTGGAGTTTGGGCTGGACTATCACTATTTTTGATAGGGCTTAGTCTGGTTACTTCTTTGGGCCACGATAAATGGACGGGGTACCTACAATTACCCCTTAAAATTTTTTGGCCACAATTTGGGTTCAATAATTTTAAATAACGTCCTTGATGGCATTTTTTATGAATTGCATGATGCTTTATGGATCAAAACGTCTTTCTCTTATAGATTCAGGCGTAAGATTTACTTTGTTCTCCATGCATTATGATTGAGAGGGTTTAAAACTTATTTGAAGAAGCCATTTCTGGAATCTTTTAACAAACTCTTGAATTATCAAGATATTCTCTGCTTCCTACTGCTTTTTCTCATTTCCAAGTCTCTCATTTCGTCATCGAGATCTTCTTTATCTTCCCATCTTCCTTGATTGTGGCTTTGCATCTTCTAAAATTGATTTTCACTTTGTAAGTTCCCCAATCTTCTTCTCCTTTCTTTTTTATTGAAATTTCTTATTTACCACTGATTTTCATCTCAAATTTCTAGTTTTTTTTCAGTCTCAAACTGCTAGGTTTAGTCTCAAACTGATTTTCATCTCAAACTGATTTTCACTGCTAGTATTTTTTTCTGATGGCACGAATAGGTATTAGGTCAATAGCTGAGTTTATGGAGTTTTACAATATTCCTGACTGGGTGGACATTCAATGTGCCCCTGTCCCTCCCAATGTTTGAGATATTGAGGAAGGGCATTGAATTCATGTCCTCTTATTGTACTAGTGGGTTTAACCTTTCCCCCAAATCGCTTAGTTTTACATTTCTTTAGTTACTTTTACATAGTTCATGTCCAATGTTCTGCAAATGTTTGGAAAATTATCAATGGTGTACATAGGATCAATCGGCTCTATGCAGCCAATTTAGGTCTTGCTAAAATTTGTTATTGCTATACCTTCTCTCGAGCAAGCTCTTGTCTCCTCTATCAGAAATCTAGGAGTCCTAACAAGGTGTTGGCAGTCAATCTACCGAATTCCCACAAGGACTATTGGTAAGAGGGGTTTATTGCTAGGAACTCCCTGTCCCTCCTCAAACTAAAGGGGCAAGGTACAAAGGACCTAGATTTCCTTTTATGGGAAGAGTATATATGTAGACATAGCTCTTGTTCTGCTCATTGATTTTATGTTAGTGTATTATCTTTCTTATGTTTTCCTTTTTTCATTTTCCAGCGAAAACAAAGAACTCAGAACCCGCACTCCGTGAAATTCGAGCTGCATAGCTAATAAAAGGGTGGAGGATAAGGGAATCTTTAGCTGAGGGAGAGAATACTCAATCAACACCATTCCTTTTAGCGTGCAAGAACATTGGGTATAAATTTATTGCTTGACATGTTAATAGTATTCCTAAGCTAGATATCACAGAAAAGGTTGTTGTTGAATCAATCCAATTAGACGAGGAGGAGAGCAACTCTGGTGAAGACAATGAGGGAGATGACAAAGGTGGAGTTGACGGTGATTATAGAGAGGAGAGTTCGGGTGGTGAAGAATCCTCTAGTTTGGAGGAGGGTTCAGAGGGTTCTGAGAGTTTAAAGGATTCATATAGCTCCAGTGAAGAAACTATGGCCCCTTCTAGGAAAAATTTGATCGAGGATGATGATGAGGATAATGTGGATCTCGATCATAGGTTGAAGAAGTAGAAGTTTGGGAGTGGGGATACTACCACTATCTCTAAGACTATAGCTCATGAGTAGGAGAGGTTGAAGAAAGAGAAGGCGTTGGTGAGAGAGAGAGAGAGAAAGAGAGAGATGAAGAATGAAGAAGAGAGGAATAAAGAGGTAAAGATAAAGAAGAAGGATAGGGAGGAATAAAGGAGGATAGAAGAAGTGAAAACCAAGATGGGGCAGTCTATGGTGCCTGTGTATGCCCTAGCTGAGGGGGCTTTGGTTGATCTTTCCCCTCAGCTGGCTTTAGTGGTGCTCGAGAGAGAAGTCTTGCCGGCTGATCGCCAGAGCTCATCGAGTATATGGACCGACTAGTTAGCCCTAAAGGCAAGTCAGGGTCTAGCCTTGGTATGTTTGTTTTTACTTCTTTACTCTTACAATTCTTCTTTTAATATTTTATTAGCTAATGTTCTTTTTCTTTATGCAGTTTGTGTCTGATTTCACCATCCTCTATCGCAGCCGTGATGAGCTCACGAGGAAAAATGCTGAGTTGGAAGAGAGCCTGAAGACTGCTATTGTAGCTCAAAAATCTTCCGACCTTACCTTAGAAAAAGCTAATAAGATAAAAGAGGCAACGTCCAAGGAGATGGAGGAGCTGAGGTAGTCTTACAACTTGTTCTATACAAGCAAACTCGCGGTGGTTGAGGAGAACAAGGACCTTACTGAGAAGGTAAAAAAGGTGGAATCTCAAACTGCCAACCTCAAAGAGAGCTCGTACAATGCTGGGTGGCTCATAGCATATGAGGATGTTGAGTCTAAGATCGGCTACATTATTTGCCTCAACTTCAAGAAGGGATGGGACTGGGCTTTGCTCGCTGCCGAGGTGGATGTTAATTCTGCCTCTTTGACGAGCATAAACCTAGCCCCAATCCTGTTATGGATGAGGTGCCTTCTTCTGCTGCTAATGAGGGCGTCCCAGCTGTCCCGCCTTCTACTACTAATGATGGTGTCCCATCTATCCCGCCTATTGCTGCTGATGTCCCCCTTGATTAAAAAATCGTGGGTGTTGCATCCGAGGGAGATGTATGTGAGGCGACTGTGGATAAGGGGAGGCAACCAGCATCCTCATAGAAGACTGAGGTTCCCAATTAGTCTTCTTAGGGAGCTTTATATTTCTTGTATCCCTATCATTCTCTTTTTTTGTTGATGTACTTGAACTATTTTTTATTCAATGAAATGAAGTTCTATTTCCTTCCGTATACTAATTTATTTGTTCTCAACACTTGTACGATTTGTACCTTATCGATATTGAGGAATATATTCCCGCTACCTCTCACGTAGGAAATACTCTTGGTCCCGATATGAGCAACCGAGCTTGTCGTTCCTTTGTAAAAATATACAAGTCTCTTAGGTCGAGTAATCAAGACAACAAAGACAAGTTATATCTTGTTGCCAAGATGAAAGATAGGCTTGAGGGGATAGAGGAGGTCATTGCTTCTGTTGAAGAAGAAATGGATGCTCTGAAGGCTAATCTTCTAGATTCTTTTTAGACCAATCAAGTGGCAGAGGTCCTTTAATAAGAGAATGATGCTCTAAGGATGCAAGTCTCATCACTTAGGGATAATGAACCGAGCATTACCCTTCGAGTTTTATATGGTTCCTCTTTATTGACTGGATGATGAGCTGGCACTAATGATAACAGTTCATCTAGGGACATTGCCGAACTATATGGTGAAATTCGCAGGGGGTATGAGATAACTGCTAATCTTAAAAAATATGTTACCTCACTGAGGCACCTAATCAAGAAAGGTCCCCGGCAGGTGTGGGATGATGCTTATGACCCGGGTTGTACTGATGGTCTGATAAATTTGAAGGAGTTCAAAGAGTTATCTTTCATAAGAGGATGGTTGAGTGCTCTTAGGGGGTTACAAGTCCCTATGAACTCTGTTCTCTGGTATCAGCATGAGATATCCCCCTAAACATTGATGTCGAACCCATTCAGAAGGGATGATCGATGGGTTCCCATAGATAAGATCCCAATATATCTCGTGGAACCAAATCTAGAGGAAGTCGAAGTGGAATTAGATCCTAACCCAGATGATGGTCGAAGAGCCCAAGTGGATGACTATCTCTCTCAATGACCTAGTTCTCATTACAATTCAAATTACGCAGCATATGTAACTCTTTGTATATGCAATGATGTAATAAAATAGTTATATTTTGGGAGATTTTTTGACTAAACATGTGTTGTATTATTTTTTACTTCATTGATCTCTTATTCAGTTATCTTGGACTCTTTTAGCTGACTAGATTTAATTTAGTCAGAGTTAGTTGTTGAGTGAGTATCCCCCCAGTCCAGTATGCTTTTAGTGTACCATCCTACCTTACTTTACCTTTTAAGTTGTGTCATCACACTCCCTTAGGCCTAAGTGAGGTAATGGCGAGGATACACCTGGTATTAAATGTTATATCCAAGTAGGATTTTTTATCCAAACAATGTTGGCGACCAACATGGGTTGGCCATATTGCCTAAGGTTCCCCTGTTGGGATTCATATATTGCTAAGGGATAGCTAGGAGGTCATTTGTGCTCGTTGACGAATGCCCGAGGAGGGTTATTAAAGATTGGCCCTGCTTTAATGAGTTTCTCACGATCTTAGTTTTGTATGTTAAGAGGGGAGCCTGTTACTTGGAAAGGATGTATGAATTATAATGTAGTTGAGAAAATCAACACTCCATAAAAATGCCACTGCCAAATAAATATCATTAATTAAAAGTGATCTTAAAATTCAATACTGAGTTCAAAAATTAAAAAAGAAAACTAGAAGTTGAATTTCTTCAAATTGGCTACATTCCAAGCTCTAGGTATCTCCCTGCCCTCCAGCATTTCTAAGTGATAGGATCCTTGTATGTCATCTCTTATCACCTTGAATGGCCCCTCCTAGTTTGGTCCTAGCTTGCCATCCGATGGTTTAACAATGTAACTAAGAACTTTCCTCAGGACGTAGTCCCCAACCTGGAACGCTCTTGGATTGCGCTTTATGTTGTAGTACTTTACAAGTTGTTGTTGGTAGGATGCTAGTTTCACTAAAGCCAACTCCCTTATTTCTTCAGCTAGGTCAAGCTCAGCGAGTAATGCTACATCATTCTAGCATTGGATAACAAGAGTGCACGTCATGGTAGGGAGTCCAACTTCCAAAGGGATGGTTGCCTCCCTCCCATACGTCAGTGCGGATGGTGTCTCTCCAGTTTCTCGTCATGGGATGGTGCAGTAAGCCCATAGGTTGTGGGGTAGTTCATTTACCCATTCTCCCCTGAATCGCTCCAAATTCTTTTTTAATCCATCAATCACTATTTGGATAGAAGCCTCAACATGTTCGTTGCTCTGAGGGTATACCACAAAGCTGAAGTAGTGCATAATCCCGTGGTCGCTGCAGAAACCTTGGAAGAGGCCACTCTCAAACTGGGTTCTGATGTCAATTATGATAGTCATGGGGATCCCAAAGTGAGTGATAAGGCTCCTCCATATGAATCTTATCATGTCTGCGTCTCTAATGTTTTCTAGTGGCTCTGCCTCTATCCATTTGGTAAAGTAGTCTGTTGTGACCAATAAATATTTGTGATTACCGGATGCAGTAGGTAAAGGGACCACGATGTCCATATCCCATTGGGTGAAAGGACATGGGCTAGTAAGTTATTTCAGCTCGCTGGCTGGGTGGTGAACCATAGGTGCATGAAGTTGGCACTTTTGGCATTTTTGAGCATAGACTCCAACGTCTTTCTGTATGTATAGACACCAATAGACTTCTTTCATTCCTCAAAAGGCCAGTGACCTGCCCCCCATGTGACTTCCTTATATTCCCTCATACAGTTCATGCATGACTTGCTCGACGTCTTTTGGATGGACGCATTGGAGGTAAGGGCTAGTGAATGATGTCTTGTATATCTTTCCGTCAGAGATAAGTGAAAGCGAGAAACTTTAACTCTTATCTGATGAACAGTCTTATTATCTGCTGGTAGCACACCATCCTTCAAATAATCACTTAAGGGATCCATCCAATTGGGGCCTTTCTCAATCTGGAGAACAAGCCCCGTGCTTGGCAACTCATCGATCTGGTTGATACTTGGCTAGGCAAGGAAATTAATTTGAATTGTCCTCTTCAAGTCAGAGTTGATCGCTGAGCTTAAGGCTGCTAGGGGATAAATATGGATATTCTCTCCATTGGGAAACTGTTGTATGCTAACTTGTTCAAAGTTGGCAATCAGTTATTTCGTAGTGGTGAGATAGGCTGCCATCCTCTCATCTATAGCATTAAAATCACCACTTATCTTGTTGGAGACCAACTGTGAGTCTCCGAACACTTGGAGTCGCTTTGCTCCAAGAATTCATGCTTTTTGTAGGCTCGTAATCGGTGCTTTATAATCTTCTTCGTTGTTGGAGGCTTCGAATCCAATCCCGATTCCTTGCTTGAGTATTACATCTTTAGGGGTAATTAACATGATGCCTATTCTTGCCCCTTCGAATTGGAGGCTTAGTCAACGAATAATCTCCAGATGCCTAATGCTACAGTAACTTCATTCTGATGAATAGTTTGGGGTTGGTCTCAAGAGCGTTCACCTATAAACTCTGCGATGAAATCTATGTGGACCTGACCTTTGATAGCATTCCTCAGGTGGAACTGAATGTAAAATTGCCAAGCTCGACTGACCACTTTGATAGTCTTCTGGAAAGGTCTTTTTTCTTTGGACTGCTTTAAGATGGTGGGATGTTAGTACGATGATGGAGTGGTCTTCCAAGTATTGTTTTAATTTCCTTAAGGCTAGCGCTAGTGTAAAGGCGAATTTTTTTAGCTGGAGGTATCGATATTCTCCATCCAGAAGAGTCTTGGTCGCGTAATAGACTGCGTGTTAGATCCTCATTTTTTCGCATACTAGTTTAGAACTTATAGCATGATTAGATACTTCAAGGTAAAGGTATAGATAATCCTTCTCTTGAGGGATTACGAGCAAGGGTGGTTTGTTGAGGTAAGCTTTGATCCCCTCGAGCAATCATCGCTCTACTCCACATATTATCTCTTCTTAAAAAACTATAAGAATGTATGGCACCTTTCAGAAGACTTTTAGATGAATCGATTTAGGGTGGTGAGCATTCCCACGAGCTTCTGCACGTCTCTTATTGTTCGGGGGGACTTCACTCTATTGATAGCATCAATTTGGTTCGGATTAGCTTTGATACCTCTCTTACTGACCAAGTACTAAAGGAATTTTCCTGACTAGACATCGAAGGAACACTTGCTCGAGTTGAGTTTCATTTGGTACTTCCTAAGGATTTCAAATTTCCTTGATATGTTAGAGAGGTGGTCATCCTTGACCTTTCTCTTAAGAGCATGTCATCGATGTAGACCTCCACAGTGCTTACCATTTGGTTTTTGAACATTTTGTTGACCAACCGCAGGTAAGTTGCCCCTGCATTTTTTAGCCCAAAGGGCATGACCTTGTGGCAATATAGTTCAGTTGTGGTTATAAATGCTATTTTTTCTTGATCCGATTCGTATAGAGGGATCTAGTGATACCCAGAGTATGCGCCTAGGAAGCTCATCCTTTCATGTGCTGCAGTGGCATCCACCCGTTGATTAATCTTTGGGAGGGGGAGGATGCCTTTAAGGCATGTCTTGTTAAGGTCGGTGAAATCGATGTAGACACTCCACTTTCCATTTCTCTTAGGGATAACCATTGGGTTGGATATCCATTTGGGTAACCGGACTGCCTATATGGATCTTGCGTCCAATAATTTTCCATTGCCTTGTCTTTTTTTGAAGCAATTCAGTGAGCTTTCTGTGCAATTGTCCTAAATGTTGGATCGACGTACAGTCAATGACATTTGATGTTTGGATCAATCTAGGGTAGCTCGTTAGGTTCCCATGTAAAGACATCTACTTTACTTCGGAGTAGGGTGACCAATTCCCTCTTTTCGTTGTCGGTGAGTAAGGTTCCAATCAAGAACTCTCTTTTACTTAGTCTGCAATTGGCTGTTACTTCTTCCAGGTCCTCGATGACTCTTTCAGAGGGTAAGATCTTGGTCTCCCATATCTTAGTTAGTTATTTGGAGGGCATTAGACTCTTCTGCTCTTCGTCCTTACTTATAACTTTCTCAACCTTCTTCTCTAGCTTGGGAGGGATATCTACTATGAAGAACTTTCTCATCGTTGCCTAATCTTTGTGGATCTACACCACTCCTTGTTCAGTCACACATTTGACTTTATGATGGTAGGGAGATGTAACAGCCTTCATCGCGTGTAGCCATCCTCTGCTGAGGATCACTTAGTAGGGTGAATCAATGTCGACCATGAGAAACTCAATTATTATCGAGATATTTCCTGCCCTTACTAGTAAGATGATATTTTCCAATGGGATGCTTATCTTTCCAGTAAAGCCAACTAGTGGAACATTGGCTTCCTTTATGTCGGTGACACCTAACTTCAACTTCCTGAACAGGATGAGGTACAGTACTTCAAATGAGCTACCTTGGCTGATGAGAAGCCTATCGATGTCATGGTTGGCTATCATGAGTGTAATGGTCAGTGCATCATGATGTGTGGTTATTACTCCCACCAGGTCCTCATCTGTGAACACAATGTACTTGTTGTAGTCTATATCCTCTGCTTGTCGATGCTTCCCTACTTGCTAATAAGTTTGATCGATTTGAAAAGCTTGCATTACTATTGTATGCTTTTTGATTTCCATTCGAATCGTGTTTCCTTGAATGTGTTTGAGGTCAGATGCTCCATGAATTACTACAAATTCATGGCGAAAGTCTTCCTCAAGAACGTTGTCGGTCCTTTGATATCTATTGGCAATTACCGTCTCTGCCTTCATTTCCAAAAAATCGCTCAAGTGTCCACCTTGAGCTAACTCTTCAAGGTGAGACTTGAGGGGTTTATAGTGTTCCGTATTGTGCCCGCCCTATTTATGGAAAGAACATCTTAGTGCATTATTTTTCTCTAAAGGGTCTTCACCCATTTTCCTGGGCCACTTAATGAATGGTTTATCCTTCATCTTTGCCATAATCTTGTAGATCAGTTATCTAAAAATTATATTTACCGCTTGAAATTCCTTCGAGGCATCACTCTTGATCCCATTCTTAGGGCCATTCTTACCCCCATTCCTATTAACATTCTTCCGACCTTTATTCTTGTCTCTCCCTTTGCCAGCGATCATGGCGTGACTATTTTCCCCGCACTACCATCATACACGTCTTCGACTTTGGCATAGTTTTCAATACAAGCCATTAGGTCGTTGATGATTGTGGCCTTATTCTTCGTGAGGGATTCATGTAAGAGGCAGAAGCTGGGTAAGACAATCTTAATGGATGCCACGACGACTTGCTCCGAGAAGTCTTCGACCACGTTGAACAGCTCCTAGTACCTCTTTGTGACACCCCGCCTAATTAAATACCGGGCGATCACTCCTTTATTAAATTAAAATCAAGGTGAACAGTTGGTTCATTCTTAGCATCACCGTTGTAAAATAACTTTTCCAATTTAAAGACCCTAAATAATTAAGCTAAGTGTGAAAACCATTTTTAGACATTAGTTTCCAAATTTTTATTTTATAAACCAGATGTAAAACTTTACATAATTCATAGTTAAACAATCACAAAACAACTATCCTGGAACATATAATCCAATTAATTAAGCATTCAACCAATTGATTCCAACAATAGAACTTAAAGGAAAACATCCTGACAATAATAAATCCCAAAGTGCAAAATACTGGAAATAAATGAATTACAATATCCAATAGAACAACTGAATAATGGAAAAGGGCGAGACATGCCCAACTGGATAAAATAAATGCTAGGAGTGGAATCAATAAATGAGGTCGTCTAAGCAAGAGGCCTGCAACTCCCGCCTAAGCTGTAGCACATTCCTTCCAAAGGATCCTCTGCAAGACGCCCCTATGGCTGGGCACTTGTAATATATTCATATATATACAAGAGAGGAAAGAAAAGGGAAATGGGTCAGAGCCCGATTGTAAAAACGATTTAAAATTTGTTTAGCAAGTATTTAAAATGTTTACTGGCCAATGAAAAACCATATTAGTGCGACACTACCTTGAGAAATTCTCACCTCTCTTCTAATGTGAACACCTATCGCACTAACTTTCCCAACGGTTTAACTTATCTTATCTTACGTTACTCGTAAGATTTAAACTGACCAATTCAACCGTTTAAGAAGTAAATTTCATTTAATAACAAAACTTCGCATTTTAACTTTATTTGTTAATAAATTTTCCCAGTGACGTATTTTACTTTTCAAAACATATATTTCCCAATTGAAATCATTATTCATTTCTTACTTACCATAAACACCATAGGTAATTCCCATTTTTTAGAATTTAATATATATATATTAAATACTCATATAATATGTATATCTAACAGCACCCCACATAATAATTGTCGTGCGAGCATACTCTGTTATACAGTCCCCGTATCACTTGTACTAAGGGAGATACAAGTTCGGAATCACTCTCGAACTGTATTAATACACACACAAACAATATTGAGGCTAAGCATTGATTCCAGGTCTTTAAGAGGTCAGCACATGACCCCACGTCTCTTAGGACTGTCTGAACTATCGATTTGATAACCTGTACCAAAGGATTTCTATCTTCTAGGATACGAGTCAATATCCCCCATAAAGGTCCCATCGAGATAAGACTATCCCAGCGCGGTAACCTCAGGGATAGCAAGTAGCGTGGGCATGATTTTCACACGTATATAGGAATTGCATAAACAGAGTCATATAAATATACTACTATTACCATATCAAATTTAGTTTCATCTCATAACCCATAATTATGACATTTGTCCTTATTACTCGTTATTTAGTTATCACGTGTAACGTTTGCCTCTTATTTTAATTTTTGGGATTATCCTAACCTATCAGGTGACACTCGTGGATCTCTATACTCCCAAGTGTAATTTCAGTAGGTAACTCATTTATTTTCTCACGTAACTACCTTACGGGTCTCCCCCCTTTAATACATAGTTCCATCGTCCTTTATATGCAAACATCCCCTTAAAGTGTAAGTCCCGTCCTACATTAAAGGTTTCATATTTTTATATAAGCCCTGCTGTTCTTCTTTATTTCCCAAAATATTTTAATAAGGATGTCCAAAGATTATTACTCATTTAAATTAAATTCAACTATTTAAAAGGGGAATTATGAATCTACCAGGATGGGTCGATCGATCGATGGCAAGAGCTCTATCGATCGATGCGTAAATCGATCGACACTCTTGGTTCGATCGATCGATCAAACATGTATGACGAATCTGCATAAAAACCAGTTACGGGTTCTATCATCCAACATCATCCAAATCCAGATTTTTAACACCCAAACTCCCAGAAATTCGTACTACAAACATTATAGACCCAAACTAGCAATCTTCTACGTAAAGCATGTGAACTTTCATCGATATCCATGGATTAAAGGGCCAAAACTTATATAAATCTCATGAACCCTAGAAATTTCTTTAACTTTGTTCTAGTCAGTCTTTTTCCAGAATTTCTACTTTTATTCCATAATAAATCCGTGGTTCAACCTCTACATATGAAGGGAATTTCCAGATTATCATCTATATCACTAAAACATGCAATTTTCTAATCTCTAACATGGGTTTTCTTTCATAGAACTCATCCTAATCAACCCTAAACTAACATGAATGAAGCATTAACGAAATTAAACAAGAAAAATACTTGCCTGTAGTTTTTTGTCTCTGGTTTGTGGCTGAAATCAGTGGGTTTATAATCCTAGCGACATGATCTATCGTTTGGCGGCGATGGCGACGCAAACGGAGGAGATTTCGGCCTAGAACTCCTTGGCAAGCTCTCTCCTTCCCTCTCCAATGGCCGTCACTTGTCTTTGGTTGTGTTAACCCTAGAAGACAACCCTAGGCATCTGATATAACCTTGTAATTTTCGTGGGTTTAATTACCCAAAATTACGAAATGTCCAAAATGCCCTCTCGGGGTACTAATTAAGCCTAAAAACACCCCGAGACCCAAACTAAACCCCCGGGTACACTTTTCTGACTATCTCGACCCTTTCAGATACTTTGACGGACTCGAAATGACCATATGGGTGACTTATAATTTATTCACTTTTATTAATCAATATACAGTCCCGACACGACACAAGCGTGTCCCGACTTAAATTTTCAAATTTGTCATTTTATTCCCTTGTGACATTTCATAGAACCAATATTATATTACTTTACTCATTTGTAATATTTAACTAGTTTCCAATGATTACTAACTCTCGTCACGTTAGTAATTATTAAAATAACTAATTTCCGGATTTATATTAAATTAATAACTCACATTAAATTTAATAAATCCCCAAATTTAGAAAGTATAAAAATACGGGGTATTACATACTTCCCCCCTAATAACGGAATTTCATCCTGAAATTCAGTAAATAAGGCATTCCTGGTAAGAATAAATATGGATATCTCTCGCTCATATCTACCTCGCGCTCCCAAGTTGATTCTTCCACATTATGATGCTCCTAGTGGACCCGTATAAGTGGAACTACCTTCGACCTCAAACTCCTCTCGCTATGGTCTAGGATAGCCACTGGTCTCTCCTCGTAAGAGCTGTCAGGCTGTAAGTCTATCTCTTCTATCGTGATGTGGGTGTGGGCCATATCATCTCGAAGGTAACGTCTTAACGACGAGATGTGGAATACATCGTGGATGCGATGTAAATGCTCTAGCAGTCCCAATCTGTATGCTACCGGTCCAATCCTCTCGATAATGGGAAATGGTCCCACGTACCTTGGGGCCAACTTCCCTTTCTTCCCGAATCTCATCACTCCCTTCATCGTACATACACGTAGTAATACTTGGTCCCCCACATTAAACTCTCGAAAGAACCGTTTTTCATCGGCGTAGCTTTTTTGCCTGTACTGGGCTACCCGAATGCTACTCTTGATCATATCAATCCTCGCAGAGGTTTCCTGAATCACCTCTGGCCCTAGGAACTTGTTATCCCCCACCTCTATCCAATAAGTTGGGCAACGACAAGGCCTTCCATACAAAGCCTCGAATGAAGCCATGCCAATCGTGAAATGATAAGAGTTATTATAAGCAAACTCTACTAGTGGAAGATGTGGCTCCCAACCTCCTCCAAAATCAAGGACACACATGCGTAGCATATCCTCCAGCATCTGATTAGTATGCTCTGTTTGTCCATCTGTCTGTGGGTGATAAGCTGAACTCAACCTCAACTCTATACCAATAGCCTCCTGAAATCTCTCCTAGAAACACGACATGAAGATCTTATCTCTATCTGACACAATATTCTTGGGCACCCCATATAATCTGACAATATTAGCAATGAACAACTGAGCATACTGACCCATGGTATAGTCCGTCCGCATCGGCAAAAAATGAGCCACCTTGGTCAAACGTTCCAGAATCACCCAGATGGAGTCGTGTCCCCGTTGTGATGTAGGCAACCCAGTAATAAAATCCATAGAAATACTCTCCCACTTCCACGCGGGTATTTCTAATGGCTGAAGAAACCCTGATGGTTTCTGATGGTCCACCTTTACCAACTGGCAGGTAGAACACTTGGACACGAACTCAACAATATCCTTTTGTATCCTACTCGACCAGTATTTCCGCCTCATATCCTGGTACATCTTATCTCCTCCAGGATGTACTGTAAATCGAGACCCGTGAGACTGGGTCATCACTGCATGATGTAATTCTTCTCCTTCTGGTACCACTAATCTCCCATTAAACCTCAAAGCCCCATCAGAGCTAACAGAATAGGACTCAGCACCCTTAGCTAAAAGTCATACAATCTGCTCCTGGAAAAATGGGTCTACGATTTGTGCCTGTATCACCCTCGTAATGATCTTGGGTGTCACTGTCGTGATAGATATGAAGGAACGGGCTACTGCATCCTGGTGACCCAACCCTTTCCACTTTGCTTTCGAGATGTCCGCTACATCGTCTACCGGTCTACGGCTCAACGCATCAGCAACTAAGTTGGCCTTCTCGGGATGGTACTGTATGTCGAACTAATAGTCCTTCACAAACTCTAACCACCTGCGCTAACGCATATTCATCTCTCGCTGAGTGAACAGGTACTGCAGTGACTTGTGGTCTGTGAACAAGCGAAATTTCTCTCCCAGTAAATAGTGCCTCCAAATCCTTAATGCAAAAATGACCACTGCCAACTCTAGGTTGTGTGTGGGGTAATTATTCTCGTGCGGCTTAAGCTTGCGGGAGGTAAAAGCTATAGCCTTCTCCTCCTGCTGAAGTACTCCCCCAAAACCCCGTAAAGAGGCATCGGTGTAAACCAGGTACTCCACGCCTGGTTTAGTTAAGGCAAGGACTAATGCTAAAGTAAGCTTGTCTTTCAGCTCATCGAAAGCCAATTGACAAGCATCGTCCCAAACATATGGCACCCTCTTGCGAGTCAGGTTCATCAATGGACCCGCTATCTTGGAGAAACCCCAAATGAATCTCCTGTAGTATCCGAATAATCCCAAGAAACTACATACTTTCGTCGGTGTCGTGGGCTGTCCCTACTCCCTCACCGCTGACACTTTACTCGGGTCAACTGCTATCCTTTATTCAGAAACAACATGTCCCAAGAACTGCACTTCTAGTAACTAGAACTCGCATTTCTCGTACTTAGCATACAACTGATGCTCTTGTAAATTTTGAAGAACCTACCTCAAGTTCTCGGCATGCTCCTCCTCGGAGTGTGAATATATCAGAATGTCATCTATGAAGACGATGACAAACTGATCCAAGAACTCTCTGAACACTCGATTCACCAAGTCTATGAATACGGCTGGAGCATTTGTGAGTCCAAATGGCATCACTCTGAACTCATAGGACCCATATCTCGTCAAGAAAGCAGTCTTTGAAACATCCTGCTCCCTAATACGTAGCTGATGGTACCCTGACCTCAGATCTATCATCAAAAAGAAAGTTTCTCCCCTAAGCTGGTCGAACAGATCATCGATTCGAGGCAACGGATACTTATTCTGTATCGTGACCTTGTTCAGTTCCTGGTAGTCCACACATAGCCCCAGTGAACCATCTCTTTTTTTCATAAACAAAACTGGAGCGCCCCAAGGTGAGGTACTCCTGCGAATGAAGCCCTGACAACAGCTGCTCTATCTGATCTTGTAACTCACGTATCTCCCCTAGAGCCATACAGTATGGAGCGCATGCTATCGGTCGAGTATCTGGTAGTAAATCTATGACAAAATCTATCTCTCTATTGGGGGGTACGCCTGGTAGCTCTTGAAATTCATCGGAATACTCACGAACAACTGGGATCGAGTCTAAGTGAATCACAACCTCCTTATATGTATCCTCCTCTATGTAATACAAATGAGCGGTCGAGCATCCCTCTCGGCGAGGCATCACCACTACAAACATCTCTTTCCCCGGAATGGAAAAAACAATACTCCCACCAAAACAATCTATCATGGATCTGTAAGCTATGAGCCAATCCATACCGATAATAACGTCGTGCTCATTCATATCTAAGACTAACATGTCTGCTGGTAATACCAAGCTACCAATCTCTAACCTCGTACCCCGGCATATAAAGAAAATAAGTGAACCATTTCCCAGTGGTGAGTCTACACATGTCACAGTGCTCTCTGCTGTGGCTAATAACCCTAAGGCCTTCGCAAAATGGGTAGCTATAAAATTGTACATCGCTTAGTATCAAATAAAACTCGACCCATTGTACCATGGATAGGAAACATACCCTTAATCGTGGGTGGTGCCTTTGAAGTTGTTTCCTGGTGGACGTTATAAACACGCTCGTACTGTAACTACCCTTGCTGAACTGGAGCGACTGGAATGGCTGGTAGGGCTGGTACCTGAGCTGGTGCTGGGAGGTCAGCTGGAAAAAGTGACCTCTGTGGCTCATTACGAGCACCCTACTGCTGTGGGGCCCTATCACCCTATGGACAATCCTGGCGCTTATGGCCATGCTTGCCTCACACAAAGCATCGGCCTCTGAAGTTACCTCCCCTCTGACCCTGCTGACCACGGCCCTGTTGGCCGTTACCGCCCCGCCATTGGCCCTGTTGGCCCTTCTGCTGACCCTGTTAATGGCGGTGTTGGCCTTGTTGGACCTACTGATTAGGCTGGCCATGCTGACCCTGCCTATATCCCCCAAATACTTGCCTGGAATCACCTGATCGGAATCTCTTGCCAGGGTCCCCCTGATGGGAACTCTGCTCATGCTGTCGAGTCTGCCCCTGAGATGTCTGTGCTCCACTAGCACCACTACCCACTGTCCTGCCCTGCTGGCCGGACTCTCCTGCCCGTTTGCTTCCCTACAGATGGAAGCGGTGATCCTGGCAGTGTAGCAAAGGAGCATTGAGGACATCTGTGAAGGTACTCATAAACAGATTCCCTATAAGGTGCTGACGGATCCTCCAAGCTAACCCGTCCCCAAACAATATTATCTTCTTAACCTCAGTGGGTGCCTCATCTGGCACTACAGTAAGAAGTCTTGTGAACTCCTCCTCATACTCAGCAACAATAGAATTTTCCTTCTTAAAGTTCAGTAACTTTTGCCTCATCTCAGTTTTCACGGCGGATGGAAAATACTTCCGGTCAAACGGCTCCCAGAATGACTGAATCAGAATAGTATCCCTCTCCTCTAAGGTGGTGGTGGTCTCCCACCACTGCAAAGTAGCCCCCACTAGATTAAATGAAGCCAACAACTATTTCTTCACATTTGTGCACTCATACATACACAGATGCCTCTGGATATCTTTCTTCTATTGGCTGACGATGATGATATCTGAACTACTCGAGAACTCAGGGGGATGCGCCTTCTGAAAGGCATCCCTAACCCGCTCCCATGCTAATGGAAGTTGTGCAGGTACTGGCTCCACTACCTGAATTTGGGGTGGAGCCTGCTGTACTACCGCTAGCGCGACATTCACCGCCTGGGCAACAATAACGGCAACCTCATTAGCATTCATCGTTCCCTAAGCCGGAGCTACATAATGCTCGGCTTGGGCACGCCTATCCTTTGGTGCACGTCTCGGAGGAATCTGAAACGTGAAGAAATTTATTAGTCTACAGTTATTATCAAATCTCAAATAGCTGAAGACATAATCGTAAAAGCAAGAATACAACATTCCTAAAATAGGGATCTATAACAAAAATGTTAAGCTGAAAGCGAAATAAGCCGTACAGATCCTAAGGACACTAGAACCTGGCTTTCATACCACCTATGACACCTCGCCTAATTAAATACCGGGCGATCACTCCTTTATTAAATTAAAATCAAGGTGGACAGTTGGTTCATTCTTAGCATCACTATCGTAAAATAACTTTTCCAATTTAAACACCCTAAATAATTAAGCTAAGTGTCAAAACCATTTTTAGACATTAGTTTCCAAATTTTTATTTTATAAACCAACATGTAAAACTTTACATAATTCATAGTTAAAAAATCACACAACAACTATCCTGGAACATATAATCCAATTAATTAAGCATTCAACCAATTGCTTCCAGCATTAAAACTTAAAGGAAAACATCCTGACAATAATAAATCCCAAAGTGCAAAATACTGGAAATAAATGAATTACAATATCCAATAAAACAACTGAATAATGGAAAAGGGTGACACATGCCCAACTAGATAAAATAAATGCAAGGAATGGAATCAAGAAATGAGTTCGTATAAGCAAGAGGCCTGCAACTCCCACCTAAGCTGCAGCGCGTTCCTTCCAAAGGATTTGATGCAAGACGCCCCCGTGGCTGGGCACTTGTAATATATACATATATATATACAAGAGAGGAAAGAAAATGGAAACGGGTCAGAGCACGATTGTAAAAACCATTTAAAATTTACTTAGCAAGTATTTAAAATGTTTACTGGCCAATGCAACAACATATTAGTGCGACACTCCCATGAGAAATTCTCACCTCTCTTCTAATGTGTACACCTATAGCACTAACTTTCCCAACAGTTTAACTTATCTTATCATAGGTTACTCGTCAGATTTAAACTGACCAATTCAACCGTTTAAGAAGTAATTTTCATTTAATAACAAATCTTCTCATTTTAACTTTATTTGTTAATAAAGTTTCCCAGTGACGTATTATACTTTTCAAAACACGTATTTCCCAATTGAAATAATTATTCATTTCTTACTTACCATAAACACAGTAGGTAATTCCCACATTTTAGAATTTAATATATATATATACTAGCGAAATACCCGTGCCTGAAGGCATGGTGGAAATTTCCAAACTACAAAATTGCGAAACGACAAAAAATTTGAAAGTACGTAATTGCAAAATGACGAAAATTTCGAAAATACATAATCGTGAAATGACAAAAATTTCCGATAATGCCACGCAAGTGTAGATTTTCAAAGTATTGAAGCATCTAAATTTAAGTCGTAAAATTTCTTTTAAACAATTTTAAAAAAACTGGACAGAATTCCCTTTGTTTATAGGACTATCCACCCTGTTTAAGAAATAAAAAAATAATCCAGCAAAACAAATAGTTCGTTTTGGACATCGTATAAGCAACATAATCCAAATATACTCAATTGCATAGAATGAAGGAAAAATATCAATTTTTTTAAAGTCTAAATTCATCAAACATTTAACCCTTCTTCCAGACTAATGAATTTCCCCATCCTTCTTCCACTCGTACTCCTTTAACAACTGAGTACTTTAGCCATGCATTTAAACCAAAAGTGAAAAGTCAATACTTAAAAAAATTAAATGATTGTGAAAAAATAATCACACTGGAATTATTCATAGTTTCATAGTGAAAAGTCAGCACTTAAAAAATTGGAATTGATAATTGTAATTTAGGTTAGGATAGTTAGTAATTGGAATTAGTCTGTATATAAAATTACGATATTAAGTTAAGAATTAGTATGTATAAAGTTAGAAAATAGTTTGTATATAAAATTAGGAATTTTTAGGTTATAAAGAAGGTTGTAACTGAGATGGAGTCAACAGTCGTAGCGGTTTTCCTAACTGAGATGGAGTCTATGGTCCTAATAGTAGGATCATACTAAACCAATGGTTTGAACCTAAGTGATAAATGTTTTGACATCAAACTATCTATCTTGACAGAATTACAATGCAACAAACTCACGAAGCTCAATTGAGATATTACTCACCAACTAATTATAGAACTTCCGGGTAAACTATACTACACACCAAGCTATGTTTTTTGTAGTAATAGACATTTCATACTTTTGTCTCAAACTTATGTATAACCCAAAATTTACAATTCATTACCTTCACGGTGTTCAAGATCATCACGGTGTTTAAAATCTGAACCTCAACTCGAGTAGATCCTCTACCCATATCCCTGTTTTTCTATGGCAATATAAGTTAACTGAATAATAAAACAGGACAAAAAAATAACACAACCAACTTTAATCAACAAAAATGTGTTATCACATACCTGAAGGGCCGGCATCGAGGGATGGGGCGACAACATTGAAGGAGGTGGCAGCGTGGGAGGAGGGTGAGAGAGCTTCATCACCATCAAATCTGCGCACCTGCATTACCTATGTAAACAGCTTCACCATAGATTAACACAACAAACATACAAAGACACAGACGAAATCCAAAAAAAAAAAGATCCATTAAAATCACAGAACACAACAGGACATGGCTTCCTGCACACACACACATACTTGCGAACAACATAAAGAAAGAGCAAAAAGAAAAATGAATGTCTCAACACGCTGCCCACATACCTTCAAAACAACACACTGTCCAACCCTTCTCTTGTCCCTCAACTAACCTCTTAATCATCCGAGCTGTCACGCGCACACCCAGTCTGCACAAAATCACCCACAATATAAACTCACGCACATTCTAGTAAGAGGAGAATAAGTCTCTAGAACCTAAAGTACCAAAAATAAATAATATATGAAAACATTTTCCCTTTTTTTTCAGTTAGAAAACATCAGTGGCACAATATCAAGCAGCGATTTCGGGCATTATTACTCGATTATAACATAATCATTTTTTTATATAAGAACAAAGCAATAAATTTATTTGACATCTATGGCTTATAATGATATAAAATAGTATAAATTCATGCTAAATACATTTGAGATAAATGTGACACCCCGACTAATTAAATACCGGGTAGCTACTCCTTTATAAAATTAATTCAAAATGCCAAGTTGGCTCAGTCAATAGCATCACTGTCGAAAACATTTTATTATTACTAACCACCTAGTATTTAAAAAGCAAGTTGCCAAATTTTAATTTAAGTCTGATTAACATGTAACAAATGTAATGAAGAAATAAATAACACCATTCACCATACTGAAGTAGAATGAATAACCATCACAATAGAGTAAATAAAGTCTGGAGGAAAACTCCTCACTACAATCCCATAACTGAAATAAATAAACTGAAACAATACATGCTAAAGTCTGAAAACTGAAATGTAAAAGATGTCACTAAAGAAATGGGCAACATGCCCTACAACTGATAGATGGTGACTCTGGAATCCAAAAGATAGAAGCGTCTACATGCAAATCCCTGTAGCTTCCACAAGCAGCTACAACTCGTCACCTGAATGAGTATCCTATGCTTGGTGTCCTTGTGGCTGGGCACCTAAAAATGGTTTTACAAAGAAAAAGAGATTTGAAAAGCAAACGGGTCAGAGCCCGAATGTGGAGTTATATTTTAAAAACCCGCAAGTGCTTTAAAAACATTTAAAACATTAAATGCAAAGTACATGTTAGGACGTACACTCGCATGATATTCTCACCTCTCGTCTAACTGTGCACTCCTAGGATAAGTACCCATCTATATCGACCCATACTACTAGCTAACTGACAACATAACTAGCTAGACTGCCAAAGGTTCTACCCATATTACTCGGTTCCATTTAACATAACAACGCTCGTAAATAAATAGGGGTTTAACGTGAACTCAGTTACTAAATATGCCATATATATAAGTATCAATTAATTCATTATATAACTCGAAACAATACCGTAATAGGTTCACAATATTAACAGGAGGATTTCCATTAATTAAATGTATATTATTCACATTATAAATATACGATACAAGCACCCCGCAATCTAAGCTATGGTGCACACATACTCTGCTATCCATCCCGGTACATCACGTACATAAGGATCACACATTCCGAATCTCTCAGGAATAGTTCAGATAACACAAATCACAAATAGTGGAGGCGAACACAGTCACCATCACGTGGGTCACGCACATACCTACGCTCCCACGGTCAGCGGACTTATTAATATCACAATAAGTCTTTCTATGACCTATGTTCATCAAGGTACCAGTCTATATCCCCCCCGTAGGCACACAAGGATTAGAGGGTCCTAAGCGAACGTAAACCTCCCGTGATAGCAAGTATGGTAGGTATGTCATACACACAATCCATATACCAATACTAAGTAAACACACATCTTAGTAATACCATATTTTAATCGTAGTACATATTGCACTCTCGTACTAACTATAATTATCACAATTCGTACTATTCCGTTTTGTAATTATACGTGCCATAATTCATCCTCACATTGTCGTAGACACTCACATCTCAACCCAAACGGTTCATTGAATATAACTCTAGTATATAATTTACTCCTCTCAATAACCCAAAAGTCCCAATCTATCCTCACATCAATAAAGGAAGGTCATCTATATCCTCGAACAAGTTTACGGGACTCCAAAAATAAAAACAGTCCAAAAAGGACCAAACTGTCAACTCGTTAGAAGTCTCATTCGAACGAGTGTTCGAACGAGTTTGGACTGTCAGCTCGTTAGAAGTCTCGTTCGAACGAGGCTGTTCGAACGAGATCCCAGTTCGTTCGAACGAACTGTTCCTTCTAACGATATCTCGTTCGAACGAGATATCGAACGAGATCCCTTCTCGTTAGTAACGTCTGGTCATCTTCGTTAGAAGCTCGTTCGAACGAGTTCGTTCGAACGACCTGAGGGCTGCTTCTAACGAGCTACCAGTTTCGGCCCAGATTTTTCCCATCTCGTTTTTCACCATATTTATCACTTTAATCCTTCTCCAAAGTTCGTTCTAACAATGATTTAAGTCCTCTAATCATACTAAAGCATTCTTAGGTCATAAACTAACGTCTTTTAAGGCAATAAGGCATCCTAAACATCATTAAATCCCAAGATTTTTTACTTTTCCCCAATATCATCAAGAACATGAACCCTAGATATATATCAACATCAAATTCCAGAATTTAATTCGTTTTTCTTTCACCCAATCATGTATTAACATCAGATTAAATGTCTCCAAACTATTCTACATGCAATACTCTTCACAATTTCTCAAGTTCTATGATCTAAACTACATGGGTTTTCATATTTATCAAGAACAAACCATAAATCCGAATTTTCTAACATGGAAAGAACATTTGTTGAAATTAAACATAATTAAACCACTTGCCTTGGTTTGATTTCTGATTTGGTGTAGGTTTGGTGAAGATTCTGCAGAGTTTCCTCTCTCTCTAAGTTCCTTCTCCAATGGTGGCTCAAGGTGGCTAGGGTTTGAATTGGGGAAGATTGTAAACCTAATGTTAGCCTCCGTAGCTTAAAGGGTTAATATGGGTTGGTTATGGGCTTAGTGGGTCAATATCCACATCAGATTTAATTAGCCAATTTTCGTCACTTTTAATTCCTCAAAATGTAAAATTACCAAAATACCCCTTTAAGTTACCGGTATGGCCTAAAAATACCCCGGGACCCAAACTATACCCCCGGCTAGTGTTTTCTGACTATCTCGACCCTTCCGGACGCGTTGGCGCACTCAAAACGACCATACGGATTATAGATTTTAAATTCACTTTTCATCATCAAAATATAATACCGTGACGCGACGGTCCCACGCGTCTCAACAAAATTTCTAAAATGCCGTATATAAATCCCACGACAAATTTTATAATACCAAGTTCATATATAATCATATATGCACATAATCAAATACCAATTCGCATCACATTAGTATTATTATCCCAAATTAATTTCCAATTAATACGCATTTAATTAATTAATCCCAAAAATAAATATAGCCAAAAATACGGGGTATTACATACTCCCCCCCTAATAACTGAATTTCGTCCCGAAATTCGAAACTAGAAAGTACCTGATAAAAACAACTCTGGATAACGCTCGCGCATATCATCCTCGCGCTCCCATGTGGACTCCTCGACATTGTGATGTCGCCACTGAACACGCACTAACGGAACTATCTTTGACCGCAGCTTCCTCTCGCTTCGGTCCAAAATAGCAATTGGCCCCTCCTCGTAGGAGCTGTCCGGCTGGAGATCGATGTCCTCCACAGCAATGTGAGAATGAGCCAAATTATCTCTAAGGTATTTCCTCAGCGAGGAAATATGGAACACGTCGTGAATCCGATGCAAGTGCTCCGGTAGTCCAAGTCTATACGCAACGGGTCCGATCCGCTCAATAATAGGAAACGGCCCCACATACCTCGGTGCCAACTTCCCCTTCTTCCCGAATCGCATAATCCCCTTCATCGGAGATACCCTGAGCAAAACCTGGTCTCCCACTTGGAACTCCCTGAAAAACCTCTTCGCATCAGCATAACTCTTCTGTCTGTCTTGAGCTACTCGAATACGACTCCGAATCAACTCAATCCTTGCAGAAGTATCCTGAATCACTTCCGGTCCAAGTAGTTTGTTGTCCCCCACTTCTAACCAACATGCTGGGGAACGACAAGGCCTACCGTACAATGCCTCAAACGGAGCCATGCCAATAGTAAACTGATAGGAGTTGTTGTAAGCAAACTCCACCAGTGGAAGGTACTGCTCCCATCCACCCACGAAGTCAATAATGCACATGCGTAGCATATCCTCCAACATCTGATTGGTGCCCTCTGTCTGCCCATCAGTCTGCGGATGATAAGTCGTACTCAACCGCAATTCCGTGCCCATGGCCTCCTGGAAACTCTCCCAAAACCTTGAAACAAATATCTTGTCTCTGTCAGACACGATATTTAGGGGCACACCATGAAGTCTCACAATCTCTTAAATGAAGAGCTGGGCTTACTATCCCGAAGTGTAATCAGTCCTTACGGGTAAGAAGTGAGCGACCTTGGACAACCTGTCCACAATTACCCAAACGGAGTCGTGACCCCTCTGCGACGTAGGCAACCCCGTGATAAAATCCATGGATATGCTCTCCCACATCCACACCGGAACCTCCAATGGCTGTAGTAATTCTGCTGGTCTCTGATGATCCACTTTTACAAGCTGACAAGTGTCACATTTCGAGACAAACTCAGCGATATCTCTCTTCATACCGCTCCACCAATACTGTCGTCTCATGTCTTGGTACATTTTGTCCCCTCCGAGATGTACCGCGAATCGTGAGCCGTGCGACTCTGCCATCACATCGTGCCGTAATTCTTTCCCTTCTGGAACTACCAATCTCCCATTGAAGCGCAATCCCCCGTCTGAGCTAACGGTATAGGACTCGGCTCCCTCTGCAAGTAATCGAACTATCTGCTCCTGACAGAACGAGTCATTAGCCTGTGCCCGTACTACCTTTGTGACAATCTGCGGTGTAACGGTCATCACAGACATGAAAGATCGGGCCACTGCATCCTGGTGTCCCAATTCCTTCCACTTAGCTTTCCACACTTCTGCCACCTCATCTGCTGGCCTGCGGCTCAACGCGTCTGCTACCACGTTAGCCTTACCCGGGTGGTACTGAATGTTGAACTAATAGTCCTTCACAAATTCAAGCCACCTACGCTGCCGCATATTCAATTCCTTCTGCGTGAACAGATACTGTAGTGACTTGTGGTCCGTGAACAGCTGAAACTTCTCCCCCAAAAGATAGTGCCTCCAAATCCATAAGGCAAATACCACTGCTGCCAACTCCAAATCATGCGTGGGGTAATTCTTCTCATGAGGCTTAAGCTTACGGGAAGCATAAGTTATGGCCTGTCTCTCCTGCTGTAATACACCTCCCAGTCCTTGCAAAGACGCATCGGTGTAAACCAAATACTCAACTCCCGGTCTCGGCAATGCTAACACAGGTGCTGAGGTCAATTTGTCCTTCAATTCATCGAATGCCAACTGACATGCATCACTCCAAATGAATGGCACACCTTTACGAGTAAGATGTGTCAAAGGACCTGCTATCTCCGAGAAACCCCGAATAAACCTCCTGTAGTATCCTGCTAGACCCAAGAAACTACGAATCTCTGTTGGTGTCGTGGGCTGTCCCCACTCCCTCACCCTGATACCTTCCCCGGATCGACAGATATTCCCTGGTCGGAAATAATGTGACCCAAGAACTGGACTTCCTTCAGCCAAAACCCGCACTTCTCATATTTTGCATACAGCTCGTTCTGACGAAGTGTCTGCAAAACCTGCCTCAAATGCTCGGCGTGCTCCTCCTCTGTCTGAGAGTAAACCAGAATATCATCAATGAAGATAATTACAAACTGGTCTAGGAAATCACTGAACACTCTGTTCATCAAGTCCATAAACACTGCTGGAGCGTTGGTCAAGCCGAAAGGCATAACTCGAAACTCGTAAGAACCATATCTCGACAAGAACGCGGTCTTCGAGACGTCCTCCTCCCTGATACGCAACTGATGGTATCCCGACCTCAAGTCAATCTTCGAGAAGAAAGAAGCTCCTCTCAACTGGTCGAACAAGTCATCGATTCGAGGCAACGGATACTTATTCTGTATCGTGACCTTATTCAACTCTCGGTAGTCCACGCACAATCTCAGTGAACCATCCCTCTTCTTCACAAACAAAACTGGAGCGCCCTAAGGTGAGGTACTCCTGCGAATAAAGCCCTGCCCCAACAGCTGCTCTATCTGATCCCATAGCTCTCTCATCTCAGCCGGAGCCATACGGTACGGTGCACGTGCTATAGGTCTCGTACCCGGTAGCAAATCAATAACGAAATCTATCTCTCGACTGGGTGGTAAGCCTGGTATCTCCTGAAACACATCTGAATACTCCCTGACAACCGGGATCGAATCTAAAGGAATCACAACCTCCTTAGAGGTATCCTCCTCAATGTAATACAGATGAGCGGTCGATCCTCCCTCTGGGCGAGGCATCGCCACTATAAACATCTCTTGCCCCGGAATGGCAAAAACAATGCTCCCGCTGAAGCAATCAATCATGGCCCTATATGCTACGAGCCAATCCATACCGATGATCACATCGTGAACATGCATGTCTAACACTAACATGTCTGCAGGCAATACCAAACCACCGATCTCTACCCCCACTCCCCGGCATATAAAGAAAATAAGTGACCCACTCCCTAATGGTGAGTCGACACACGTCACTGTGCTCTCTGCCGTAGCTAACAATCCTAAAGCTTTCGCGAAGTGTGTAGCTATAAAACAGTGTGTAGCACCCGTATCAAATAACACCCGACCCATAGTGCCATGGATAGGAAACGTACCCTCGATCGCAGGCGGTGCCTGTGGAACTGCAGCCTGGTGAACGTTGTAGACACGTCCATACTGTAACTGCCCCTGCTGAGCTGGGACTGCTGGAATGGGTGGCAATGCTGTCATCTGTGGCGGTGCGGGAAGAGCGGCGGGAAACATAGGTCTCTGTGGCTCCTGGCGAGCACCCTGCTGCTGCTGCTGTGGGGCCCTGTCCCTATCAGGACAATCTTGCTTCTTATGGCCAGTCTTGCCACAAGTAAAGCACTTCCCTGGGAAGTTCCCTCCCCTCTGCCCCTGCTGTCCCCGGCCCTGGTGGCCGTTACCATTCCTCCCTTGGCCCTGCTAGCCCTGATGAAACTGCTGCTCATTCTGTCCCTGTTGGCCCTGATGGCCGTTTGGACCCTGATGGCCCTAACGGAAACCTCCCTATCCCTGCCTGTAGTTCCCTGACCGGAACCTCTTATTATCCCCCTGCTGGGTACCCTGCTCATTTTTGTCTCTGCCCCTGTCCGGTTTGTCCCCCGCTGGCACCATGTCCTCCAGTCCTGCCCTGATGGCTAGACTCCCCCGACCGCTTGCCCTCGGCCATATGAAAACGGTGGTCCTGGCAGTGCAATAATGCAGCGTTAACCACATCAGAATACGTGGCCAACGATAGGTTCCCTAGCAGATGCTGACGGATCCTCCAATTCAACCCGTCGGTGAACTTCTCTATCTTCTTCTTCTCTGTTGGAATCTCGTCTGGAACGATATTCAGCAGGTTAGTGAACTCGGCCTCATACTCGGCCACTGTCTTGCCCTCCTGCTTCAAACTCATCAGCTTCCTCCTCATCTCTGTATGAACTGCGGACGGAAAGTACTTGTGGTCAAACCGCACCCAGAACTCCTGAATCGTGAGGGTATCCCTCTCCTCCGCGGTGGTAATAGACTCCCACCACTGTAATGCAGATCCCACTATCTTGAAAGTAGCTAGCACCTGTTTCTGAATACCAGTGCACTCATGCATCCTCAAATGCCTCTGTATGTCCTTCCTCCATTGGCTCGAGACTACCATGTCTAAGCTACCTGCAAACTCTGGTGGATGCGCTTTCTGAAAGGCGTCTCGTACACGCTCCCAAGCAGACGGGAATGCATTAACCTGTGCTGGTGCGGCAACCGGCGCCTGAGGCGGTGCCTGCTGAATCACGGCAATCGCGGCATTTACCGCTTGGGCTACTATAGCAGCAACCTCAGCGGCGTTCATCATGCCCTGAATTGGAGCGGGCTGGGGTTCGGGCAGTTTATAAACTTAAAATAGCTGAAGAACGAAGCATACACAAAATGAGTACAACAGTCCTAAAATATAGGGCTCTATATCAAAGAAACGTAGCAGAAACATAATAGCCGTACAGATCCTAAAGGACACTAGAACCTGATACTCTGATTCCACCTGTGACACCCCGACTAATTAAATACCGGGTAGCTACTCCTTTATAAAATTAATTCAAAATGCCAAGTTGGCTCAGTCAATAGCATCACTGTCGAAAACATTTTATTATTACTAACCACCTAGTATTTAAAAAGCAAGTTGCCAAATTTTAATTTAAGTCTGATTAACATGCAATAAATGTAATGAAGAAATAAATAACACCATTCACCATACTGAAGTAGAATGAATAACCATCACAATAGAGTAAATAAAGTCTGGAGGAAAACTCCTCACTACAATCCCATAACTGAAATAAATAAACTGAAACAATACATGCTAAAGTCTGAAAACTGAAATGTAAAAGATGTCTCTAAAGAAATGGGCAACATGCCCTACAACTGATAGATGGTGACTCTGGAATCCAAAAGATAGAAGCGTCTACATGCAAATCCCTGTAGCTTCCACAAGCAGCTACAGCTCGTCACCTGAATGAGTATCCTATGCTTGGTGTCCTTGTGGCTGGGCACCTAAAAATGGTTTTACAAAGAAAAAGAGATTTGAAAAGCAAACGGGTCAGAGCCCGAATGTGGAGTTATATTTTAAAAACCCGCAAGTACTTTAAAAACATTTAAAACATTAAATGCAAAGTACATGTTAGGACGTACACTCGCATGATATTCTCACCTCTCGTCTAACTGTGCACTCCTAACATAAGTACCCATCTATATCGACCCATACTACTAGCTAACTGACAACATAACTAGCTAGACTGCCAAAGGTTCTACCCATATTACTCGGTTCCATTTAACATAACAACGCTCGTAAATAAATAGGGGTTTAACGTGAACTCAGTTACTAAATATGCCATATATATAAGTATCAATTAATTCATTATATAACTCGAAACAATACCGTAATAGGTTCACAATATTAATAGGAGGATTTCCATTAATTAAATATATATTATTCACATTATAAATATACGATACAAGCACCCCGCAATCTAAGCTATGGTGCACACATACTCTGCTATCCATCCCGGTACATCACGTACATAAGGATCACACATTCCGAATCTCTCAGGAATAGTTCAGATAACACAAATCACAAATAGTGGAGGCGAACACAGTCACCATCACGTGGGTCACGCACATACCTACGCTCCCACGGTCAGCGGACTTATTAATATCACAATAAGTCTTTCTATGACCTATGTTCATCAAGGTACCAGTCTATATCCCCCCCGTAGGCACACAAGGATTAGAGGGTCCTAAGCGAACGTAAACCTCCCGTGATAGCAAGTATGGCAGGTATGTCATACACACAATCCATATACCAATACTAAGTAAACACACATCTTAGTAATACCATATTTTAATCGTAGTACATATTGCACTCTCGTACTAACTATAATTATCACAATTCGTACTATTCCGGTTTGTAATTATACGCGCCATAATTCATCCTCACATCGTCGTAGACACTCACGTCTCAACCCAAACGGTTCATTGAATATAACTCTAGTATATAATTTACTCCTCTCAATAACCCAAAAGTCCCAATCTATCCTCACATCAATAAAGGAAGGTCATCTATATCCTCGAACAAGTTTACGGGACTCCAAAAATAAAAACAGTCCAAAAAGGACCAAACTGTCAACTCGTTAGAAGTCTCGTTCGAACGAGTGTTCGAACGAGTTTGGACTGTCAGCTCGTTAGAAGTCTCGTTCGAACGAGGCTGTTCGAACGAGATCACAGTTCATTCGAACGAACTGTTCCTTCTAACGATATCTCGTTCGAATGAGATATCGAACGAGATCCCTTCTCGTTAGTAACGACTGGTCAGCTTCGTTAGAAGCTCATTCGAACGAGTTCGTTCGAACGACCTGGGGGCTGCTTCTAACGAGCTACCAGTTTCGGCCCAGATTTTTCCCATCTCGTTTTTCACCATATTTATCACTTTAATCCTTCTCCAAAGTTCGTTCTAACAATGATTTAAGTCCTCTAATCATACTAAAACATTCTTAGGTCATAAACTAACGTCTTTTAAGGCAATAAGGCATCCTAAACATCATTAAATCCCAAGATTTTATACTTTTCCCCAATATCATCAAGAACATGAACCCTAGATATATATCAACATCAAATTCTAGAATTTAATTCGTTTTTCTTTCACCCAATCATGTATTAACATCAGATTAAATGTCTCCAAACTATTCTACATGCAATACTCTTCACAATTTCTCAAGTTCTATGATCTAAACTACATGGGTTTTCATATTTATCAAGAACAAACCATAAATCCGAATTTTCTAACATGGAAAGAACATTTGTTGAAATTAAACATAATTAAACCACTTGCCTTGGTTTGATTTCTGATTTGGTGTAGGTTTGGTGAAGATTCTGCAGAGTTTCCTCTCTCTCTAAGTTCCTTCTCCAATGGTGGCTCAAGGTGGCTAGGGTTTGAATTGAGGAAGATTGTAAACCTAATGTTAGCCTCCGTAGCTTAAAGGGTTAATATGGGTTGGTTATGGGCTTAGTGGGTCAATATCCACATCAGATTTAATTAGCCAATTTTCGTCACTTTTAATTCCTCAAAATGTAAAATTACCAAAATACCCCTTTAAGTTACCGGTATGGCCTAAAAATACCCCGGGACCCAAACTATACCCCCGGCTAGTGTTTTCTGACTATCTCGACCCTTCCGGACGCGTTGGCGCGCTCAAAACGACCATACGGATTATAGATTTTAAATTCACTTTTTATCATCAAAATATAATACCGTGACGCGACGGTCCCACGCGTCTCAACAAAATTTCTAAAATGCCGTATATAAATCCCACGACAAATTTTATAGTACCAAGTTCATATATAATCATATATGCACATAATCAAATACCAATTCGCATCACATTAGTATTATTATCCCGGATTAATTTCCAATTAATACGCATTTAATTAATTAATCCCAAAAATAAATATAGCCAAAAATACGGGGTATTACAATAAATAATATTACATAGCAACCAAACTGCATCCAATAAAGTATAACTTAAGCAGGGCAAGGGATCGACAAAGAAAATTGGGGAGGAATGTAACTGCTAGTCGGGGCATGTACATAGTTGGGGTTAAAAGATGGTCAAATCAGAACAAAGTATATCTCAAAGTGTATCTAAAAACAGAGTGTACCTCAAAACAGGGGCAAAGTATAACAATCTGACATCATTGTGAGATACACTGTCGCTGCAGCACTGTCGCTGCATTCTCTGTTTCTTTTGCATTAGGAATCTCAGTTAACATCATGTCATCATCATCGATTACTAATTTTGGAATAGAATCCATGAATTCTTCATCTTCATTGATGTTGTACTCCACTGACATGATGAATTGAAAGTGAGGAATAGCAGTTGCCTTAATATCTTCCTTATTACTCAATTCGGACCATTAAATAATGTGCATACTAAATGTTACCCACCATTAACGGTTTTAGAATAAAGAATCACTTGCAACACATAACTTGTTCCAAATCCACAGAAAAACACTATACCCAGTTACTAACCAAACAAAAATATCTGAGTGAAAATGATAAATATCATAATTAAATTGTTGGATAAAAAGCAGGACATAAAAACCAAATAATATGATAAAAACTACTAAGTCTTGAAAATACATTAACCAAAGTAAATTTTGGAGAGAGAGAAAGGGAAATGCATTTTAACTCGAAGGCGTGCAATTCCTTGATCTAGTAAAGACATAGGCGGACATGCAAGAAATACACATAATATAGAAAACGAAAGATACTAAAGTGTTCTTCCCAAAATAGTAGAAACTATTTATTACTATGTAAGAATACAATTGTGGTTCATAAATTTTTTGGCAGGCTTAATGTATTGACAAAATATTTCGGACCAAAAGGATTCATGTATTTACAAAAAAATTTGTACCCAAAAATTACACAACCTTGGATGTGGTGTTGAATTTAAATAGTGATGAAATACTATTACATCTACAAAATAAGAAGGAAATAATTATAATAATAACTACTGAAATTTATAAAATAAGAAGATAAATTAAGTAGTATATAAAGGAATATGAGATAATACCTTCATCTTCAATGGTATAGGAGCCTCGTTGTGGAAATTGGTGAAGAAGGAACTAAATCAATATTAGCAAGGTTAGCAACGGGAGTAATGGAAGTTTTAGGCATAAACTTGTTAGCATTCATAGCGAAGATTAGCAACGGAACTAAATCAATAGATTCATCTTTTCATGCTCTAAC
Source organism: Sambucus nigra (assembly GCA_949130495.1). Lineage (NCBI taxonomy): Eukaryota > Viridiplantae > Streptophyta > Magnoliopsida > Dipsacales > Adoxaceae > Sambucus > Sambucus nigra. The sequence continues at coordinate 354,449,027 of OX422212.1, forward strand.
AATATTATCAAGTCTTTCAGATTACTAACATGTGTCAATATCATGTAATTTTCGGAAACTAAACGGGAGTAATTGAGGTTTTAGGCAGATGTCTGTTAGCATTCATAGCGAAGAACAAATTATTCAACAAAATTAGTGTTTAATTTTTTTTACAAACCACAAACCCAATGTGTATGAAACAAAATAAAAAAAGAGCAAGCAAAAGAGACATTACCATATTAGTCCGGAGGAAGGGGGGCGGATTGGTGTTGGATGCTTCATGATGAATAAGAAATAATACTAAGAATAAAATAATTAACTGAAAATAGTGGATAGTGAGGGAAGGACTGGCGTGAGAGAGATCAACAAACCTTTTGGAGATAGATCCCGCGCAATGGAGATGTTGCAATCCGATTTCTCATTGTTTTCAAAACCCTTGAAATTTTCACCATGTCTCTCACTTTCAATTTGTTATCTCTATTTCTTCACTCTATACATATATTATTATCCGATTCCTTTTTCTACTAAAGGGCGGTTGAATGCCATTAGATCCGATGATAATTTTGAGCAACATATATGGCAGTGGTGAAAGATGGGAGATAATGTGAAGCAAGGGAGGTTTGTGGGGCAGATACGCAGATAACTATTTAATATTTCTACTCACAAAGGTGAGAAAGAAAATTTACACCAACTCCACATTAACTCATCCACAACCCAAGCTTTACAATGCCAACATGAAGATATAAAAAGAGAGGTTGGACACTCAGCTAATGAAAACATAAAACAGAGTTTAAGAGATATAAAAAGAATAAAACAATTATAAGTGGACTCCGAATAATCCATATAAAAAAACAATTATATGAAGTCCATCAATTCAAGTCGATAATATTTGATTTCTCAATTTCTATCAAACTTCATTCATATTGCATTACCCCTTGAGCTAAAAAAACCCACTTAATGGACTCCGAATAATCCATATAAAAACTATGGTTCCCAGAAAAATAGAGGCTGTTATAACAGCGCTGTTATAACAGTAATGGATCGATGAATATGATGTCGAGAAAGTAAGGGGCCTACTCTGGAAACATAACACTGACCATTCATTCAGAGTAGTCCTCACAAACTTTCATAATCACATCACATATGTCAATCGCGCAACCTGGTTATCTTCACAGAACTCCAATCTATTAATGAATGTCCCATTTAAAAAGTGTAATGATATGAAGAAAATAAGTGTGCGTGTGTGTGTGTCTATGTGAGCGTGTGAACTAAGACTGGTAGTTGGTGACGGGGACAGGGGTAGCGTGTGTGAACTGAGATTGACACTATGGTCGTCACTTCTATCATAATTGTAGCCCCCCTTTCTGTACAAATATTACACTATTGCCGAATATGCTATGGCAAAGAAGTTACAGAATCTGTAAGTTTTCTACACAGAAAGGATAATCTTATCACAAATTCAACCTCTACATAATTTTTCTACACACATTTGTATTTGAACTAACAAAAGGTGGCTTGGTTCTAGATCAATCCTCCCTATGGATTGGTAAATATTAGCAAGAAAAGAGAAAATGGTTATGTACCCTGTCTTTTTCCTTTTGTAATCTAGGCAATTTTAAATTTCCATATTTAAGTCGCATTTTATTTTGGGATGAGTTCTATTTCTTCCAATAAAAATTTACCAGATCCATAAGAGCAATATTTCATAAAATATGTTACCACATCAGTCATTTGGCTCATTGTTGTTGAGAAGAACACCGAGCTTCATTTCACTAAATCTCTGATTAATACCCCATCAGGAAAAATGTCAAAAAAGGAAAAAAATAACTAAGCACTTCAAAACAGTGGAAAATTTTGAGATTATTTTTAGAATGGAGGGACTATCTTATGCTTAAAATGACATAAATTCCATTACCATGTCGCCCCCAAATTCTACTAAAAAAAGGACCTAGGACAACTCTTATTTTATTCAATTTCATTATGTTGAATACGACGTCATTAAATGTATAGAACAAATTTCACATGCTCACATTAAAACAAAAATTTTCATACATTTCACATGCTCACAATAAAACACAAATTTTCAGAAAGACGAAGTAAAACTGCTCAAAACATCCAATATTATATGAAATCACAAACATATAGATTGCATGGCCTATTAGAGATGATAAAAATGGACATTATTATATGAAAACATATATTATTAATTAAAAGGCATGTGAAAGTAGTTGAGTCATTAAAAATAAGTTGATCATTAAAAAGTTTATGGAGCTTCAACTTATAAAACTTGAACTTCGTTGTATAACAATTCTCGAGAAAAAACATTAAAAAAATTAAGATATTAAGAAACTAACCTTTTGTCATTGAATCATGTTTATTGTATTCATACCCCCCCCCCCCCCCCCCCCCCGACAGCGCTGAAAGTAGTGCCTTGAGAGACCCGTCTCCAACAAAATGATCCATCGAGTAAGAAGAAATCATGTTGTGAAGCGAAGAAGGCCCAAAATGAGTTTATGAATATAAATTCAAGGTATTGGAATAAGCCCTATTAACACTGACATATATAACTAAACACACAACACATACCAAAACCATATGAATAGACCTCCATATAAAAATATAATAAGAAAAATAACACGGTAACTACATTAACAAAAACTATCATTATCTCCAAACCCAGCAAATATGACTTAAAATTTATTGGTGTCCTAAATAAATTTCTTAGACATACAGATCCTCTCCAGTAAAATAGTGCACATTTATACACATAGAATGTGGCAATTAATGTAGAATGCGGATGCAAACTTCGAAATTGATGTACATATCATAAAGTAGATGAGGCTTTGGAAGTTCATATGATAGTTCCTCTAAGGCACATAATATAACCACACCAATAAAGCCTCATCCAGTGCTACAAAGATTCACACGTGTAATTGCCATTGTGGGCTTGTGCGTGATTAACAATGCTATGATTTTTATTCACCAAATTACCTTAATAAGCTCATTAGATATAAAATTGATATAGTATACTCTATTTTCAATAACTATTATAGTTTTAGATACCACCTAAACACCCATAAAGTATAATAACTATTACAATCCTAGATACTATGCGTAATGGCAAAAGTAAGCTGAAAGGAGATAAAATCTATTCAAAAATTCATGTTATCTAATTACACAAATCAATAAGATTCAATTTAAAAATAAATAGATTCAATTTCATCTTAAATATGGAAGGAGATTCTATTGGTAGGAGATTCTTTACGTAGTTTAATGCATTAAGGACTGTAACCATGCCTCCAAATCAAGGACTGTATCAAAGAATCTCCAATCAAAGGGCTGTACTAATTTATCAAGGGCTGTACCGACAACATTATCACCATTAAAATATACTTAATTGTAAAAATAAATAGACATACCAAAAAGGAGATTTGGTATATTATAACAGTGAAATGGAGAGAGAATAATTGACTCCATACCTGATTGAGTATAAAAGTGAAATAGTTGCTTATATATGATTCCACACCTAAAATAAGGGAGATATTACACATAACTAACAATAAAAATATATGAGTCTTAATAAAAAATTATGAAATTAACATTATGCATACTCAAATAAGATGAGAGTATAAAGAGTTAGCACATACTGAAGCCGATGCCTGGTGACAATTTCAGCCCCTTATATATGATTTCACACCTGAAATAAGAAAGAGATTACACATAACCGACTATAATCGGAGGTTTTATCAAACATTAAGCAGTTAACAACATGATTCACAACAAATTATAAAAAAATACTTTCCATGAATACAACATCAAAGCCAGTCAACACACACTCCCCAAACATTCCTAAAAGAACTGTCCAAAAAGAAGAGAACATAAATGATCCCTCCAAACAATCATTTAACCAATAATAAAGTATCCCTCCAAAAATGACCATCCTAAATGATAAATAGTCCTAAATGATAAAGAGTCCTAAAGAACAGAACAATCCTAAATGATAGCTAAAAAGCTCGAGTTCGAACCTCAAAAGATGAAGTTTTTAATTGGGGAAAGTACTCTTAGGTCCCTCACAAACAAATTTTAAACACTAAAGGAATTTTGACGAATTTTAAACACTTAGGTCCACTAATTCTCTTCTTGTAGATGTCCACGCTAGTGGCATAACAATTGGACCTAATAGTAAATTGTCCTTAAATGTTTAAAAATTGTTACCAAGGGACCTAACTGTAAATTGCCTTTTTTAATTTTAGTGTCAATGTTCACCCAGAGATGACTTATTTCTTCATGTCAGCTGAAATCATCTAAGCAATATCCACTTTTTCTGAAAAAGAAATGCCTCATCAAAAGGATTTTGATGATTTAAGAATGTGATACTCCGAGTTTAGTGGATACGTTTGAGAGCATAGATTATAATGGCATATAAAGAGCTAGATTTGATACCTAATGTCTTCCCAACTCTACTTGGATCCAGTGGTAAAACTGAGTCCACAGTGAAGAACTTATAATTAGCTTAAACAAACGACTCTAATAAAATCAGTTTATATAAGAAGTATTTAATTCTATTAAATCTCCACGAAAGAATTTGGGTACAAACACTACAACATTGTATAAAAATGCAATAAAACAGACGGGTTATTAGTTCAAATTTGTTCATCAATAAAAAATATAAAGTTGAAGATCATATTTACATTCAACCACTTCCATCACGTCCCTAATATTTTCCCAGCAAATAACTGTTCATCAGGTCAAATTGACAACAATCCAAAACTCAAAAGAAATGATATATGTTTTTCAATTTCACTGTACTACACGCAACAAAACCCTCTCAACAGTTATATCTATGATAAAACCCCAATTTTCCAAAACTATATAATGAGACCAAAATAAGGTATTTAGATGCATTATTTGAAGCTGACATTCCAAAAAAATAAAACAATCAAGCCTTAGTCCACCCTCATTTTAAACACCATAAACACCCATTTTTGGATAGTATGTTCTTAGTAAAATAGTTTTGAGGTATGTTAAGTGGTATTTAACATACAACACAGAGAATAAATATCAATCAAAAAAACATATAGTGAGTAGAACCAACTAACAATTAAAAAACCAACTAACAATTAAAAAACCAACTAACATTAAAAAAATCCGAATTAGGGTTATCTCGCAAATATCACAAACCAACTGACATTGAAAAAATCCATAAAAAACATAGGCTTAAACTTTTACCTAAAAGAGTACAAATGCAACACCAAACACAGTGTGCACGTGTATATGTAAAAGAGAGAGCGAGAGAGAGAGAGAGAGATTACCTCGTATCAGGCGATAATGTGGAATAACGTAGGTGCTGTAACATGGGATGAGCTAATGGGATGGATAGTGGAAGCGATGAAGTATTGTTTTTAGGGTTTGGAGAAGGGAGAATGTCGGGAGGAAATAGATGACAGAGGAGAGTTTGAGTGAGGAAAATGAGATCAATATGGTGCAAAATACTATTTTACCCTTGATTTTAAATTTTCAAGAGAGGGGGAAATAAATTAGAGTGTGCCAAAAGAGGGGGAAACCAAATATTTAAGGGGTAAAAAGGGTAACAGGGGTATTTTAATATCAACCATTAGATTGTTGCCTTGTTGGTTCAATCCTAGCCTCTACTTAGCTTATCCTCTTATGGAATAGTAACCAAAATTCTACTCCTCATTATATAGATTAAATACTCATATAATATATATATCTAACAACACCCCACATAATAATTGTGGTGCGGGCATACTCTGCTATCCAGTCCCCGTATCACTCATACTAAGGGAGACACAAGTTCGGAATCACTCTCGAACTGTATTAATACAAACACAAACAATATTGAGGCGAAGCATAGATTCCAGGTCTCTAAGAGGTCAGCACGTGCCCCCACGTCTCTTAGGACCATCTGAACTATCGATTCGATAGCATGTACCAAAGGATTTCAATCTTCTAGGGTACGAGTCAATATCCCCCATAAAGGTCTCATCGAGATAAGACTGTCCCAGTGCGGTAACCTCATGGATAGCAAGTAGCGCGGGCATGATTTTCACACGTATATAGGATATGCATAAGCATAGTCATATAAATATACTACTATTACCATATCAAATTTAGGTTCATCTCATAACCCATAATTATGATATTTGTCCTCATTACACGTTATTTAGTTATCACGTGTAACGTTTGCCTCTTATTCTAATTTGTGGGATTATCCCAACTTATCAGGTGACACTCGTGGATCTCTATACTCCTAAGTGTAATTTCAGTAGGTAACTCATTTATTTTCTCACGTAACTACCTTACGCGTCTCCCCCCCCCCCCTTTAATACATAGTTCCATCGTCCTTTATATGCAAACATCCCCCTAAAGTGTAAGTCCCGTCCTACATTAAAGGTTTCATATTTTTATATAAGCCCTACTGATCTTCTTTATTTCCCAAAATATTTTAATAAGGATGTCCAAAGATTATTACTCATTTAAATTAAATTCAACTATTTAGAAGGGAAATTATGAATCTGCAAGGAGGGGTCGATCGATCGATGGCTGAGCTCGATTGATCGATGCGTCGATCGATCGACACTCCTGGTTCGATCGATCAATCAAACAGGTATGGCGAATCTGCATAAAAACTAATTACGGGTTTTATCATCCAACATCATTCAAATCCATATTTTTAACACCCAAACTCCCAGAAATTCGTACTACAAACATTATAAGCCCAAACTAGCAATCTTCTACGTAAAGCATATAAATTTTCATCGATATCCATGGATTAATGGGCCAAAACTTAAATAAATCTCATGAACCCTAAAAAATTCTTTAACTTTGTTCTAGTCAGTCTTTGTCCAGAATTTCTACTTCAAATCCATCATAAATCCGTGGTTCAACCTTAATATATTAAGGGGATTTCCAGATTATCATCTATATCACTAAAACATGCAATTTTCTAATCTCTAACATGGGTTTTCTTTCATAGAACTCATCCTAATCAACCCTAAACTAACATGAATGAAGCATTAATGAAATTAAACAAGATAAATACTTGCCTGTAGTTTTTTATCGCTGGTTTGTGGTTGAAATCAGTGGGTTTGTAATCCTAGCGACATGATCTATCGTTTGGCGGCGACGACGGTGCAAACGGAGGAGATTTTGGCCTAGAACTCCTTGGCAAGCTCTCTCATTCCCTCTCCAATGGCTGTCACTTGTCTTTAGTTGTGTTAACCCTAGAAGACAACCCTAGGCATCTTAAATTTCCAAAATTGTCATTTTATTCCCTCGTGACATTTCATAGAACCAATATTATATTACTTTACTCATTTGTAATATTTAACCAGTTTCCAATGATTACTAACTCTCGTCACGTTAGTAATTATTAAAATAACTAATTTTCGGATTTATATTAAATTAATAACTCACATTAAATTTAATAAATCCCCAAATTTTGAAAGTATAAGAATATGGGGTATTACACTCTTCGCATAATCTCTCAAGCTCTCTTGGGGATTTTTCTTCGTTGTCAAAAAAGCATCCATCCTCTTTGGGTGGGAGCTGTCGGTAATGAAGCGAGCTTTGAAGAGCTCTGCTAAAGTTTCAAAATTCCCAATGGATGTGTGAGGGAGTTTTTCGATCCAAATTTTTTTCCATTAGTGTGCCCTTGTAGTTCTAAAGGGTCATGACCTATCTGTACTGTCTGACTTGGTCGATGGAATAATTTTTTCTATCATAGATCTTGAACCTGGGAATTGCGAACTTCTTGGGGCTTCTTCTTCCTCTATTTCTATTAAGAAAGGGGATTTCATCTAGGTCCTAAGAGCTCGCCTGGCTAGCTCTCTTGTCGATCTGGCACCCCTATGTGTTGGGTGTTGGTCCATCTCTCTCTGAACCAAATTTCTTATATCGTTGTTTCCTTGGCCTGGGCTTCTATAACGGCGAGTTTTTTGTTGGTGCTCGACCAGTCGTTATCTAACTCGTGTCCCTCAAATCTTTGAGATCCACGTCTCGGGCTCCTTCCTCAACTTCAAGATCTCTTCGCCTGAGGGCTAGGAGTTCGATAATGACATCACCTTGTATTGTGATGGAGTTATCTCTCCATTTTCTCCAGTATCCTTTTGAGGAGAGCATTCTCATCTTCTAGATTGCAAGTAGCCTCTTCCTGCTCTTGGAACCTGGCCTTATAGGCATCGATCACACTGGAGACTTGAGTGGACCTAACTGGTCCCTGTCTTTCTTCTAAGGTTTGATGTTCTAGATGAGGCCTTGGATTTGAGCATCAAACTTCAGATTTAACTCTATAAGGAATAGGTTTCTCTTGAATATCCTCTATTTGAGGGGCATTGCTGATGTGACAAGATATTCTAGGTTCTTATTGGTGAAGAATTTCTTAAAGGAAGAACAATCGCTTCCCTCAGACGACGCCAATTGTGGTGATAATAAATGTCAACACAAATTAAAATAGCTGCAATCACACACGACACAAGATATACGTTGTTCGCCAAAATTTCCTACGCCCACAGTGGTGATCTCTGGTTATTTTTCTCTTTTCTCCAGGGGAGTGTTTACAAATTACATTCCCCTTTTCCCCCATCCAGGGATATAATATATAAATATAAACTTCGAAGAGTGGGGGTGTTGGGCACCTCAACGTTAGCCCATAATCCCTAGAATATCTCTTGAGATATTTTAGGGGTTGAATGAGTTATTGCTGACTTAACCATCTACGAGATTTTGGAGTTTAGGCCGGATAATCCCTATTTTTGATTGGGCTTAGTCTGGCTACTTCTCTGGGCCACATTAAATGGACGGCCTACCCACAACAGGTGTTTCATTTGTGGTAAGATTTTCCACAAACGATAGGATTTCCCTGATAAGGGAAGGTTTCAACAGTAGTAAGAAGCCCACTAGGAGCCTTAGATACCTATTTTCCCTCCACTCTTGCAGCACAAGCACCCGTACCAGCCTTATCTGTAGCATCGGTCATTCCAATAGCCCCACCCCATCAAGGGAAATTATAGTGTGGGTGTATGTATAACATCCACCATACTTCAACTCCACCATCTCCACCGAATATTGATGGTATATTTATTATCCATGGTACTTTGGGGTCATTTTATTTAACACGGGGGCTTGAAACTCATTCATAGCTACTATATTTACATGATCCGTAGGGTTTTTATAGACGACATGTAGTACAGTCACGTGTGTAAACTCAACACTTGGTAGCGGGACACTGTTTTTCTTTATAAGCTGGGGTGTGAGTATATATATTGGGAGACTAGTTTTTCCTTCTAATATGATTTTATTAGATATGTCAGAGTACGATTCCATCATAGTCATGGATTGGATAGCTAGGTATAAGGCCATCATTGAGTACTATAGCTGGAGCATATTGTTTATGATTCCCATCCAGGAGATGTTCTTGGTGTCGATGCCTCATCCTGCAGGATAATCGTCCACTCATTTGTATTACATAGAGGAGGACACCTCTCAGGGGTGGTGATTTTCCTCGATTCAACTCCAGATGTATGTGAGTTTACCAATGTGTTTCAAAAGATATTGGGATTACCCCTAGTAGAGAGATTAAGTTCATCATTGAGTTAGCCCTGGGCACTCAACCAATAGCTCGTGCACAGTACATTTTGCCTTATATGGAGATGAGGGATCTATGGGACCCAATTGAGAAATTATTGGGGTAGGTCTTTATACGTCGGAGTACTTCACCCTAGGGTGCCCCAATTTTTTTGTGAAGACGATAGATAAATCTTTACGCATGTGTGTAGATTGCAGGGAGTTGAATAATGCCACAGTATGAAATAAGTGTCCATTCCCCTAATCAATGACTTATTAAACCAGTTGAGAGGAACCACCTACTTATCTAAGATAGAAATGAGGTCGATATACGACCACTTACGCATCCATGATCAGGACATATTTTTTATGAGATATGGGTCATGTAAGTTTTGAGCTACTCCATTTGGGACCCAATGCACCGGATGTATATATAGACTTGATGAATAGGGTTTTTAGAGAGTTATTGGATTAATTTATTATCATCTTTGTTAATGACATCCTGATTTAGTCCCGGATTGAGGAGGATTATGTTGAGCATTTCCATCGGGTTTTACAAACACTGCATGAGCATCAGTTGTATGTGAAGTTTGAAAAATGTGGATTCTAGATGCCTGAGGTATAGTTTTAGGGGAATAGAGTCTCTGAGTTGGAGACATCGATGGACTCAAGTAAGGTGTCAATGGGAGAGAGTGGGGAAAACTCACGACACTAGCAGAGCTATGCAGTTTTATGGGGTTAGCCGGGTACTATAGACGGTTTATTAGGGGATTCTTGATGATTGCGTGCCCATTGACTAATTTTACTGGGAAAGTTAACCATTTGTCTGAGATGATGCTTGTCAGTTGGCCTTTGGTGAGCTGAAGAACAAGCAGACTTTAGCACCCATAATCGCATTTCCTATGGGAGGAGTGGAGTATCTCGTTTTCACTGGTGTGCCCCTACAGGGAATTAGGGGTGTACTATAACAGTAGAAGCTTTTGCGTCCCACAAGGTCAAGCCTCATGAAAGGAATTAACCCACCCTAAACTTGTAGTTAGCGACAGTCGTGTTTTATTGCTTATTTACAAACACAATTTGAAAAATTCGTTACTAAAGCCGTTTATTGAAAATAAACTATTCAAGTAACTCTGAGTTGTTTTTTGAAGAAACTCTTTTCTTAAATAAAAAAGGATTAATCACAAGATGTGTACGGGATCTTATTCAAGATTTGGGCAACAAGTTTAAAAGATAGTTTAAACAAGTTTTAAACACAGCACAACCGAGACTGAGATGAGAAAATGTAGAAAGATTTTATTCACAATTTTTTACGTGGTAAAACCTCACCAATTGAGGAAACATCCACGACTCCCTCTACGGAGTAAAATGAAAAATTAACTAAAACAAATTTATGAGTTACAACATATATAACTAACATGAAAACAACTCAGACCTATATAAGTTTAGGAATGCACCCTCTGGTGTCCTTATAACTTCTCTGTAGTTCTGATTGTAGATGTAGTTCTCTCGGTTTTTCAACTCTTTATTTGTTCCAACACTTTATGTCGACTTATGATCACAAGATCTTATTACCAACACTTTTCGTGTTGTAGGGTGTAAGTGTTTGTGGAGGTTCTTTATAACACATGCATGCACACACACACACACTTATTAAGTACAAACATTCCTAACAAATTACAGTTACACTATATGCTGTGATCATTTCTTTTCTTTATTATTACAAAGCTTTTCACCTTATTTGACCTTTAAATCATTCCCAGAATCCACGGATACGTTGCTAGGAAGACAGACAAGGTCTTCATCAATCTCAGAATTTAAAGAAACTTTTCGAGATTGAAAACCTCCAAGTGAGATTCCAAACTAGGTCAAAGGTTTAGTTTTACAAGAAAAAGAAACAGAAAGCATTTATTGTTGATTTCAAAGTAAGAAAACGTTTTTAGAGAAAATAATCAACAATATATTTCTCAATATGAGAAATAAAATGAAACTAAGTGTAATGTAACATGAATAACTCAGATATGAGATTTCTATGAAATCAGAAACTATATGTAAGTAAAAGTCTAAGTTGGAAACAAGTTCTCACGAACACAAGGTTACAGCAACAAAAATATCTCAACTCAAACTCTCAAACACTCAAGAACACTCAGGGTAGTGTTTTTGGATATGGTGTTTGAGTTAGGTTTGAAGAGGATTTAGAAGAATGAAGTTATGGTTTCTAACTCTCTCTCTTCTCTCTCTGTTTTTCTCTCTTCTCTCTCTTCTCTCTCAACTTATCAAAGGAAATGAAATGGCAAAAGTCTTCGAAGTCTGAGGGAAGGGTCCTTTTTATAGTGGGAGGAGATGGTTCGAGATATCTGATCAAAACCAAGGGCTGAGATCGAGTCAATTTAAATTGACTTGAATCTAAGGGCTCACACAAGGCGGTGCTTAAGCGAACGCTGATTGGCTTAAAAAGTTACACGGGGATTCATCAAGGCAACATGCAGACCATTGATAAGAAATGATCCAAGGGCTGATAACACACACGGCTATTGTCTCAGTAAAGAAACACACCTCAAACCAATCAGAGGCAGACATGTGTTGGCCAGTTAAGGGATGTAAAACGCACGTCCAAACTAATTACAAAGAATACCCTGAAGTCTCTGGCGCTTTTGGATTCTATCCTAGGTAACATTAGGCCATAATACTCAACAAATAATATTAATAGATTGACCCCAAAACTTTTTAAATCAAGTTTTAATTATTAAAATATGTTTAAAAAATGTTTAAAAAATCCCAAAAAATAATTAAAAATCAAATTGAGGGATTTAACCACACTCAACACATGTACACACATTATAATGCAATATGACATGCATGAATTGAATTTTAAGTGTGTTAGTGTTGGCAATAGTCTTGATCACTACAAGAAAGAGAGATGAATAGGCATAGCAATTTCTGAGGTTCTTTGGTTTCTAGGATGGACACAATTTTGTCACAATTTCCAAACTAGATGAGGACTTATACAATATAGACTCAAGTGGGTCAAAAGTCTAATGTGCTTCAATCTCCCCCTTTGGAAATATGAGAAAAAATCTCCTTTGAGTCAACTAGGACTCGTAGGGCAACAAAAATAAGAAAAACTTAGTCCTATCAAAGTTCTATCTACCCAAAACCTAGAAATCAAAAAGTACATAACTCAACTATTTACAATTTAATACCCTAATACATCAGTTGAGAATGACTGTACAAAAAGGAATAGCTGCAATGACTCACTAAGATCAAGCTGTTTAGAATATGTAAGAGATTAGTAGACTCAAATTTCTCCCCCATTTTGTCTCAAATGGACAAAGGGAAAAACTTGGATAAGCATCAAAAGTATTACTCAGCACAAACCATACCAATAGATTTATGTAATGAAATGAATCTATTATAATCTAGAGGTTTGGCAAACATATCTGCGAGTTGTAGATCAGTAGGAAAATAATTGATTTCTAATTCCTTAGTTTCAACTAATTCGCGTATAAAATGATGTCTTATTTTTATATGCTTTGTTCACGAGTGTTGAACAGGGTTTTTAGAAATATTAATCGCACTTTGATTATCGCAATAGAGATGCAAGTGGTTTTCTTGAATACCATAATCACTTAGCATTTGTTTAAGCCACAATAATTTAGCACAACAACTACCAGCGGCTATTTATTCAGATTCAGCAGTCGAGAGTGATGTGTAGTTTTGTTTTTTACTACTCCATCCTACCAAGTTATTACTAATATAATAACATGCTCCTGAAGTGCTTTTACTATCATCAGTACATCCAGCCCAGTCAGCATCAGTGTACCCAATAATAGTGCTTGGTGTGTCATTAGTGTACCAAAGTCCTAGATTTAGAGTGCCTTTAACATATTTAATTATACGTTTAACAGAATTCAAATGGCTCTCTTTAGGGTTGTTTTGATAACGAACACATACACACACAACATACATGATATCAGGATGCAAGGCAGTAAGATAGAGTAGAGTTCCAATCATACTACGATATAGAGTAGGATCTACAAATTTTCCATTTTCATCTTTTGACAATTTTACCGTAGTACTCATAGGTGTGTTAGCATCTTTCGCACTCTCGAGGCCGAATTTCTTAACAATCTCTAAAGCGTACTTAGATTGCGAAATAAATAATCCTTCTAGATTTTGTTTGACTTGGATACCTAAGAAGAACTACAACTCCCCCATAAGGGACATATGAAATTCCTTACTCATAATTTCAGAAAAGGATTTTACTTCTGAGGTAGAAGTTGATCCAAATATAATATCGTCTACATATACTTGAGCAATAGTAATGTGTTTGTCAAAATGTTTGACAAATAGAGTTTCGTCATTTCCACCTCTTTTGAAACCTTTATCCAAAAGAAAACTGGAAAGATGCTCATACCAAGCTCTAGGAGCTTGTTTAAGGCCATATAAACCCTTTTTTAGACGAAATACATGATTTGGATATTTAGGGTCAATGAACCCTTTAGGTTTTTCTACATAGGTTTCCTCATCCAGTATTCCATTAAGGAATGCAGATTTGACATCCATTTGATATAATGTAAAATGCATGTGACAAGCTATAGCGAAAAGCAGACGGACTGATTCTAAACGAGTAACAGGGGCAAAGGTCTCGTTAAAATCAATTCCTTCTATTTGGGAGTACCCTTGAGAAACTAATGTAGCTTTATTTCTAATTATTATCCCATTTTCATCAGTTTTATTTTTGAAAATCCAACGAGTACCAAAAACCTTTTTGTGATCAGGACGTGGAACAAGATTCCATACATCATGAATGACAAATTGTAAAAGTTCATCCTGCATAGCAGAAATCCAGTGAGAGTCATTCAATGCCTCATTTACAATCTTTGGTTCCACAAGGGAAACAAAACATGAATAATGTGCATAATTTCTAAGTTGAGATCTTGTACGCACTGGCTCACTGGGGTTGCCAACTATGTTGTTTATGGGATGATCTTTAGAAACCCAGTTAGGTACTTCGGGTGTCTCAATAGGTAATGAATTATCTATTTCAGAAGGATCATTTTCTAAAATATTTGAAGACTCTTCTTCAATAGGTAATTCACCAGTCTTGCTTTCTACAGTAGTGTCACTAACAATTACATTTATGGATTCCATAATGGTTTTAGTGCGAAGATTATACACTCGATAATCTCTACTGTTAGGCGAGTATCCTAGAAATATGTCTTTATCTCCCCGGCTCTCAAATTTAGATAAGTGTTCCCTATCTTTGCATACATAACAAGTACTGTCAAAGGTTCGAAGATATTTGAGATTAGGATTTTTATTGTACCAAAGTTCATAAGGGGTTTGTTTGGAATTGTTTCTAAGATAGACCCTATTAATGATGTGACACGCAGTACGAATAGATTCTACCCAAAAATATTTAGGTAAATTCTTAGAAAGTAACATGACACGTGCCATCTCTTGCAAGGTACGATTCTTTCTCTCGGCGAGTCCATTTTGTTGAGGAGTCTTAGGAGCACTGAACTCGTGTTTGTTACCATTATAGTCACAGTATTCTATAATTCTAGTGTCTTTGAATTCACCACCTCTATCACTACGGATTCTATTTACTTGAGTGTCCTTTTCATTTTCAATCCTAAGAAGAATTTTTAGGAAGGTTTGAAAAGTGTCAGACTTTTGTTTTAAAAAGGCTACCCAAGCAAATTTGGTGAAGTCATCAACCATAACTAAGATATAACTATGTCCATAAAGGCTAACAGTTTGGGAAGGACCAATTAGGTCCATATGGATGATTTCTAAGGGATTAGATGTGAGAATATCTTTGACTTTCTTATGAGGGGTTTTAACAATTTTACCTTCTTGACATGAACCACAAATAATATTATGAATGGGTTTAATTTTTGGAATTCCTCTTACTATGTCATGAGTAGACAATTTACTAATATTATCGTAATTTATATGACCCATTCTGTTATGCCATATCTCGTTGTCATCCATTCTGGCAACATTACAAATTTCAGAATTGTTCTTGACAGTGTAGCAGTTGTCAGGAGTTCTGAATCTAGTAATTATGCATTCACCTTTTTCATTTAAAATCTTGCACTTGTTCTTTGAAAAGGTAACAGTATGGTATGAGTCACAAAATTGTGAAATACTAAGTAAGTTGGCCTTTAGACCATTAACTAGAAGAACATTTTTAAGAATAGGAAGCCCATCTTCTTGGAGAGTTCCTTTGCCTATGATTTGAGATGAAACTTCATCACCAAAAATGACTTTACCACCAACAAAGCTGGTTTTGTTTAAAAGTTTAGATTCATCTCCAATCATGTGCTTAGAACATCCAGAGTCTAAATACCAACCAGATGATGTGTGTTCGGCTTTTAAAGCAGTAACAACAATATTACACTTCATCTGAGGTAATAGATCATCTTTTCTAACCCAAATTGCTCTAGTTTTCATCTTGCGCTTATTAGCTCTTAACTGATAAAATTTGCGAGCATTAGATTTTTGCTGAAAAATGTTTTGCGCATGATTTTGAATTTTATGAAAGACTTGAGAATTTTGTTTAGGAAAGTGCTTAGGATTCCTTCTAGGAAATGTTCTTTTAGGTTTGGTCTTTCTCTTTCTATAGTTAGAGTTTTTATCTGGCTGTCTAGGAAATATATAATTGTTTCGACTCCTCCTAAAATAGTTAAAGTTCTGGTAAGTACGAGGATTATAGATAGGTTCGACAAGTCTCCTAGCATAGCAACCATCGAAATAGTGACCATATATGTCACAGTAGGAGAAATAAAGATTTCTCAAGATGGGGGTTTCCTTAGGAAAGTCTCTAAACAGAGGTTTTGAAAAGTTTCCAGTCTGAACTTTATTCCTGGGTAGTACAGGTTTGTAAGTAGGTTCACTCTTTCTGATAAAAGGGCAGACGTATTTAGCCTTAGGTGAATTTTTATGCTTAGAGCAACTAGATTCCCCAATGTTGAAGTTTTGATGTTTTAAATCAAACTCAGTTTTTTGGGAATGAAAATCTGGGCATTTTTCAATAGGTCTTTTGCCTCCTGACACAAACTTGATAGGTTCAAAAGGTTTTGTTTGTTTTTTCAAATTGGGATAAAATCCTATACCATTTCGATCATCAGAATTGGTTTTAGATTCAACAACAAATTCATCAAAACAGTTTGAATTATTTTCAAATTTTGTAAATTTTTTTGAAAAAAGTTGTTGTCTTTTCTTTGGTTTGTCCAATTGGAACAATGTCCCTTTGTATTTTTTCTCCAGAATTTCATTTGTTTCAGTCAAATTTTTCAGTTTTTCATCAAAAACTTTAATTTCACTTTCATGAGTTAAACATTGGGTAGTGTATTCTTCAGCATTCAGTTTAACCATCAGGCTTAGATCTTCCAATTTATTGGTAAGATCTTTAACAGTCTTTTCAAGTCTAGCGCTTTTCTTGAGAGTCTTAGTGTAAAGTGTGTGAATGTCTAGGAGGTCTTCATTGTCCCAATCACTAAGTGTGGTGTGTGAAGTGACCCCTAAGGCTTTATTCTTAGAACTCACACACCCATTAGCATCGTCATTATCGCATTCCCTTTGACTCACACACCCCGAGGTAGAACATGGAACATTCTCAGTAATCAAAGCATCTAAACTAGTAATAACCACATTCGAAGTATCAGTCATGGAATTATTTCTTTCATCCTCATTAACAAACATAGGCATGTCATAATTATAAATAATCTTGGCAAAGAAATACATGCAAGGATCAAAAGCATCTGATGACTCAGGTTCCTCATTTTTAGAGTCACTTGAATCATCCCATGTTTTGCAGATGTTAGCTCTAGTGTGTTTGTTTTGAGTGTTCAAATTAACTCTACAGTCTTGTGCAATGTGTCCCAGTTTACCACATCTATAGCATTCAGTCTTCTTAAGGTCTCTATTAGGTCTGATATGAGAGTCCTTATGATTTTTGTCATTGATTTTCTCATGAGGTCTGTGACTAGATGGAGTTGGATAATTTGACTTGACTTGTTTATTAGCCACTTTGTTTCTAAACTTAATGATTTTCTTGAACTTTTTTGTCATTAATGAAATCTGATTGTCCAAACTCTCTATATCGCAGTCCTCATCAGATTCATCATTGGAAGTATTAAACTCAGGCTTAATCAATTTAGAAGAGAAGCTTAGATTGGAACTAGTATGTTTCCTATGGGATTGGGTTAATTGTTTCTTAAATTCCAGTTCCATTTCCACAGTTCTTATTTTATTCAGGAGTGAGATTTATATCAAACTTCTGTGGTAATGATATCAATAATTTTAGATACAATTTCTTGTCTATCATAGGTTATCCCATTAGCATGAAGTTTGGTCACAATATCAGTCAGGTTCATATAGAAGTCATCAAATGATTAAGTCTCAGACATAATTAAGGAGTTATACTGTTGGATAAGCATTTGGGTTTTAGCAGCCTTAACTCTAGTGTCTCCTTCATGAGCAGTGACTAAGGTGTCCCAAGCTTCCTTAGAAGTGGTATATGATGAGATTCTTTTGAACTCATGTTCATTTATAGAAAAAAATATGGCATTCTTTCCTTTGTTATTATTTCGAGAAACTTGTTTTTCTTCTTGAGTGAACTCACTTAAAGATTTCTTAACTCTCTCATTACTTCCTTCGTTAGCTGGTTTAGTAGGAAAGGTATAACCATTTTCAACCATGTCCCATACATCATCTCCCAATGTTCCTTGAATGAAAGCAATCATCCTTAATTTCCAGTAAGCAAAATTGGTTCCATCAAAGATTGGAGGTCTGGTCAAGTTACCAAATCTTTCATTTTTCTCGTCCATATTTGATTTTCAGAAAACAATTTCAGAAACACTGGATCTCTTTAAAAGCATTTTTACCAATCTCTGATACCAATTGAAAAATTCGTTACTAAAGCTGTTTATTGAAAATAAACTATTTAAGTAACTCCGAGTTGTTTTTTGAAGAAACTCTTTTCTTAAATAAAAAAGGATTAATCACAAGATGTGTTTAATAAAACAGTATGTACGATATCTTATTCAAGATTTGGGCAACAAGTTTAAAAGATAGTTTAAATAAGTTTTAAACACGGAACAACCAAAACTGAGATGAGAAAATGTAGAAAGATTCTGTTCACAATTTTTTATGTGGTAAAACCTCACCAATTGAGGAAACATCCACGACTCCCTCTACGGAGTAAAATGAAAAATCCACTAAAACAAATTTATGAGTTACAACCTATATAACTAACATGCAAACAACTCAGTTCTATATAAGTTTAGGAATGTACCCTCTAGTGTCCTTATAACTTCTCTGCAGTTCTGATTGTAGATGTAGTTGTCTCAGTTTGTCAACTCCTTATTTGTTCCAGCACTTTACGTCGACTTATGATCACAAGATCTTATTACCAACACTTTTCGTGTTGTAGGGTGTAAGTGTTTATGGAGGTGCTTTTTAACACATGCATGCACACACACACACTTATTAAGTACAAACAGTCCTAAAAAATTACAGTTACACTATATGCTGTGATCTTTTCTTTTTCTTTCTTCTTACAAAACTTTTCACCTTATTTGACCTTTAAATCATTCCCAGAATCCACGGATACCTTTCTAGGAAGACAGACAAGGTCTTAATCAATCTCAAAATTTAAAGAAACTTTTCGAGATTGAAAACCTCCAAGTGAGATTCCAAACTAGGTCAAAGGTTTAGTTTTACAAGAACAAGATACAGAAAGCATTTATTGTTGATTTCAAAGTAAGAAAACCTTTTTAGAGAAAATAATCAATAATATATTTCTCAAGATGAGAAATAAAATGAAACTAATTGTAATGTAACATGAATAACTCAGATCTGAGATTTCTATGAAATCAAAAACTAGATCTAAGTAAAAGTCTAAGTTAGAAACAAGATCTCACGAACACAAGGTTACAACAACAAAAATAACTCAACTCAAACTCTCAAACACTTAAGAACACTCAGGGTAGTGTTTTTGGATATGGTGTTTGGGTTAGGTTTGAAGAGGAATTAGACGAATGAAGTTAGGGTTTCTAACTCTCTCTCTTCTCTCTCTATGTTTTTCTCTTCTCTCTCTGTTTTTCTCTCTTCTCTCTCTTCTCTCTCAACTTCTCAAAGGAAATGAAATGGCAAAAGTCTTCGAAGTCTGAGGGAAGGGTCTTTTTATAGTGGGAGGAGAAGGTTCGAGATATCTGATCAAAACCAAGGGCTGAGATCGAGTCAATTTAAATTGACTTGAATCTAAGGGCTCACACAAGGCGGTGCTTAAGCGAACACTGATTGGCTTAAAAAGTTACACGGGGATTCATCAAGGCAACATGCAGACCATTGATAAGAAATGATCCAAGGGCTGATAACACACGCGGCTATTGTCTCAGTAAAGAAACACACCTCCAACCAATCAGAGGCAGACATGTGTTGGCCAGTTAAGGGAAGTAAAACGCACTTCCAAACTAATTACAAAGAATACCCTGAAGTCTCTGGCGCTTTTGGATTATACCCAAGGTAACATTAGGCCATAATACTCAATAAATAATATTAAGAGATTGACCCCAAAACTTTTTAAATCAAGTCTTAATTATTAAAACATGTTTAAAAAATGTTTAAAAAATGTTTAAAAAATCCCAAAAAATTATTAAAAATCAAATTGAGGGATTTAAAGACACTCAACACGTGTACACACATTATAATGCAATATGACATGCATGAATTGAATTCTAAGTGTGTGAGTGTTGGAAATAGTCTTGATCACTACAAGAAAGATAGATGAATAGGCGTAGCAATATCTGAGGTTCTTTGGTTTCTAGGATGGACACAATTTTGTCACAATTTCCAAACTAGATGAGCACTTATACAATATAGACTCAAGTGAGTCAAAAGTATAAGGGCTTCACAATTTTATGGGGGAGAGATTTCTCCTATTCATTGATCATAAGTCACTGCAATACTGGTTCACTCAGAGAGAGGTGAATATGCATCTGTGTCAGTGGATTGAATTTTTGAAATATTATTAGTTCGACATCCAGTATCACCCGTGAAAGGCTAACGTGGTGGCAGACGCGTTAAGATGCATACCAGTAAGGGATGTAGCTGAAGTTTGGAAGGAAAATGGTAGGTGTTGGGATATCATGATTCAGTTTTCCAATCATATATGTCAGTTATGACCGTCATCCCCCCCCCCCCCCCCCCCAGATTGTGACGAGGGTGGAATAGGCACGGGCAACAGATTCTTTTTTTCAGGATCATATTAGACAACTTCTACCCGAGGTATATGAGTCATATTCCATGAGTTCAGAGGGAGGTTTACGGTTCAATGGGGGATTGATTGTCCCATAGGGGGAGGAGTTATGACATGAAATGATAGGAGAGTCACACATTTCACAGTTTACGATACATACTGGAGTGGATAAAATGTACTAAAACATAACAATACTAGTGGATTAGGATGAAGAGAGACATTATTGAGTTTGTTTTGAGGTGTTCCACTTGTTATTTAGTGAAAGTGAACCATCAGAATTCCACAGAGGTCCTGTAGCTATTAGAGATACTGATGTGGAAATGGGAGAGCATTTACATATATTTTATTACTGGGTTACCTACTTCATAGAGTGGTTACGACTCCACATGGGTGATAATGGATCAGTTGAACAAGGTATCTCACTTCCTTCCAGTTTGGACTGATTATACTAAGGGATAGTATGCTCAGATTTTCATTGTTAAAATTATGAGATTTCATGTGGTACCCTTAGATATTGTGTTCAATAGGGACAAAATTTTTAGGTCTCAATTTTGGGAAAGTTTCTAGGAGTCCATGGGTATCGAGTTGTGACTAAGTATGACTTACCTCCTGTAGATGGATGGAAAGATGGAGATGACTAATCATATGTTTGAAGGTATTCTACAAATGTGTATCTTTGATTTTGGGGGAGGTGGGAGTCATATCTTCCACTGGCGGAGTTCACGTATAATAATTTTTATCAGTTCACGAAGAGAATGGCACCATTTGAGGCATTGTATGATAGGCCCTATCATTCTCCCGCTTGTTAGTTGAAGGTTGGGGACAATAATCTTATCGGTCCAGAGTTGATTCAGGATACGTCGGCCAAAATAGAGTTAATTCGGAGTTGCATACAGATAGCCCAGGACTGAGAAAAGAGTGATACTGATGCTAATCGTTTCTTCCTGGAGTTTAATGTGGGGGATCAGGTGTTGCTATGTTTATATCCTATGAAGGGGATAATGAGTTTCAGTAAGAAAGAGAAGTTGGCACTGAGGTACATGGGGACATTCTCCATAATTGAGCGGATTGTGCGAATAGCATATAGACTTGGGTTACCGAAGCACTTGCATCAGATTCATGATGTATTTCATATTTATTCGATGATGCGATATCTCCGAGATGAGTTGGCTCAGATGCAAATTGCTTTGGAGTAGATTGATTTACAATCCGATATTTCATATGAGGATAGGCCTATTACTATCGTAGACCATAGAGAGAGGAGACTGAGGTCGATAGTAGTTCCCCTTGTATGGGTTCAGTGGGGGCATCATACTGCTCAAGAGTCCACTTGGGAGTGAGAGGATGAGATGTGCAAAAAGTATCCAGAGTTATTTATACCAGGTATTTCCTTTTTTTGAATTTTGGGACCAAATTCCGTTATTAGGGGGAAATATGTAGCACCCTGTAATTTTCTTTATTTTTATATTGGTAATTAATTTGGATTAATTAAATTATACTGGAAAAAATTAATTCGGTGAAATAAATATTAATTAGCGAGATAAGGGTTAATATTTAATTATATTGGATATCACTTAGTGAATGAGTAATGATAATGATAATGAAATATTATCATTGTCATGATCCAGAAATGTGACAGTTACGATAAATTTAGTCGGAACGCACGTGTTAGTCATGTCGGGACTTAATTTGGAAGATAAAATATAATTTCACTTTTAATATTTCATATGGTCATTTCGAGTGCGCCAGTGTGTCCGGAAGGGTCGAGATACTCAGAAAAGTCTACCTGGGGATTTAGTTTGGGTCCCGAGACACTTTTTGGCCAAATCGGCACCTCGAAGGGGTATTTCGATCTTTTGAAATTTTAGAGAATATAAATCCACTAAAATTAGAGGATTATATCTGATAACAATGAAAGGGAATTAGGGTTATCAGTTACCAAATCAAAGGGAGAGTCACAAGAGGAAGAAGGAAAGTTGTTCCTAGGGTTCCAAGGCCAAAAACCACATTCTTGCACAACCACCACCACTAGATTGTTTATTGGGAGGAGGAGAACACAAATCCCATCATCACTTCTATAATAATTATACCTCCGAATTAATATTAGTGTTTATCTTGCTAACTTTTGATTTGATATACCATCTATGTTAGAATAGGATGATTACCTTCTGAAATTTATGAACTTTGTCCATGAAATTGGAGATATAAATCATATTCTTTGGTAGGAATGATAATATATTTGATACCTTGAACATGTAGGATGAACTTGATGAGAAATATCATAAAATTCGGGAAGAAATATTGAATTATGTTGAGGTTCTTGAACATGAATAATAGTCTAGGGTTTTAGAAATTAATCTTAATTAAATCTTAATTGATTTTTGTTCTATACAGATTTTATGATTGTTCTACATTAATTTTTTTTTACATGTTACTATGATGTTAGAAACCTTTGGTTGGCAGTTTGAGATAGTGGAATGTTGGTTTCGAGGTTTAATAAAGGTGAATTTCCGTTACAGCTTAGTGAAGAAGATGATACCTGCTACAGTGAATCGATTTGACGCCTTGGACGAATTGATTCGGAAAGGGAATTGATTCAGACGAAGGCCGAATCGATTCAGTTTCCATAATTTGCACAATTTCCCCCCCTTTTTTAGAACCCATGTGAAATGATTGGGTTGACCTTTGAATTAATTTCAAATCCTAAAGATAGATACTTTATTTACCAGTAGGCTAATGTTGGGTTTGAGGTTAGTCGCACGAGGAGAGTTTAAGACTAAAATAGATTAAGTTTAAAGGGTAATAAAAGATTATTTCGATAATTATTTCTTGTCATGGATAATTAGGGGAATGTAGGTACCTACTGAATTTACTTAAGGGGCAATTGGAAACTGTTTGTGCATTGGGAAACACTCGGGAGTATACCATGAGATGTATTACATATTGTAAAATATTATTCTACGTATGGGGCATATGATATAGGTTACATGTATACCTATAATGATGTTATATATGTATATGGGTGGTCTATATACCTATTGTTTGACTTGTATGTGTAGTCATACCAAGCCTACTTGCTATTACGGGAGGTTCCGCATCGTTAACAGTCTTATTCGAATGATCCCAATTGGTGGGATATTGACTAGTACCTCACGACATAGAACTTAGGGATTGAGCATAACTTGTGTGAATAAGGGTGTGATCGGTCATTTGGCTGAGTTAGGCATGAGGGTATCCCACAGGATTAAAACTATGCTTGCCTCCAATATTGTGTGATTTAAGTTATGGTTCGAGGGAGATTGTCCAAACTAGTGTCCTTATATAGTATGTGATGTACTAGGACTTGATAGCAGAGTACGCCCGCACCGCAGGTATCCACCTAGGGGTGTTGTATATGTATATATCATAAGAGTGATAAATGTGTATATACATGTGATTGATCCAACTGCGCGTGTATTAGTATATAAGATAGATAGTGATATCCAAATTAATCACTGTGTATGAGAACTAAATAACTAGTAATTCCAAATGTATATAAAGAATGCAAAAATTAGTATCGTAATGTATGGGCAATACGGGTGGGCACTATAAATGATTAGATACGAAAAGATGTAAGCTAGACTCGTTATACAGGTAGCATAACTTGGTGGGTTAGAATAATACGTTAGGCATGAACATTAGTTGAGGGGTGAGGATCTCAAGTGAGGTCATGTGGTACCAACATATATTTAATATCTTATCTTGCTGCATTTTAAACACTTGCTAAACTGTTTTACTTGGGCTCTGACCCGTTTCAAATTCTTTTGTAAAACCCATTTTAGGTGACCAACCAGAGGAACGCAAGATATAGGAGTTCCTACATTTGACGTGATGCAACTACTGGGGAAGTTGCAGGACCTTGCTATTAGACGCCTCCACATTTATTCAGTTCTTAGTTATCCTTACTTATCTCAGCCGGGCATGCCACCCATTCATAGTTGGATACTTTTTGCAGAGACTTTATATTTCCAGTTATTTCCATTTATTTCGAGTATTTATTTAGACCTTAATTATGGATGACTGTATTTGGATTTTCCCCCGAGTGTTATTGTAGACTCAATTACTTATTTATAACGTTATATCATTATTCATTTTTATGTGCATGGAAATGGTTAATGATATATTTATTTCGATTTTAATTACTGCATATTAATAATTAAAATTAAGATTTTGACACCGGGCTATCAGGGTGTTAGTAATTAAATCGAATTTCGATAGTGATGCTAAGAATGACACCATTAAGATTCCTAAGTAATTTAATATTGGACTAATCACCTAGGATTAGAATAGGCGGGGTGTTACACATAATAAATGGTGATTTCGGGTATTTTCCATTATGTGTTGCATATGATGATTGTGGATTCAGCAATGGATTAGAACTCACACCAACTAATGATGAATATAGGGATCTAAAATACTGAAAACACTTCTAAAAACTTGACTAAGTTCAAAATAGACGTGTGTCTCCCAATGAGGATGACATAATAACCATAAACTTAAGAACCCCCACAAAACCCCCCAAATAGCTAAACATAACATACTCCCTTAATGATAATGAGCAAAAGGAGTTCACCAATCTCCTCACTAACTTCGTAGGAATATTCCCATGGCATTATACTCACATGGCCCTAATTTACCCAGCCATCTCTATACATGATATACCTTCTCTCCATAACATAAATCCTATAAAATGGAGACTTCATAACCTGATACCCAAATAGTCTGTAATATCCCGTATTTTTATGGCTTTTAAATTTAAGGATTAATTAAATTTAAATGAGATAAATTAATTTAATTTTAATCTGAAATGTTGTTTTAAATATTTACTAGCGTGATGAGAGTTAGTAATTATTGAATATTGTTGAATGTTACTGGATGAGTATAATAATATATGAGATTTATTTTATAAAATTTTCACGTGAATAAAATGGCAATTATGGAAATTTGAGTCGGGACGCGCCCGTGTCGCGTCGGGACTAAATATTGATTAATAAAAGTGAATAAATTATAAGTTGATCGTATGGTCATTTTGAGTGTGTCAAAGTGTCTGGAAGGGTCGAGATAGTCAGAAAAGTGTACCCGGGGGTTTAGTTTGGGTCTCGTGGCATTTTTAGGCCTAATTAGTACCCCGGGAGGGCGTTCTGGAGATTTCGTAATTTTGGGTAATTAAACCCACGAATTTTCAAGGGTTATATCAGATGTCTAAGGTTGTCTTATAGGGTTAACACAACCAAAGAGAAGTCACGGCCATAGGAGAGGGAAGGAGAGAGCTTGCCAAGGTGTTCTAGGCCAAAAATTCATCTGGTTGCACCGCCACCACCACCAACGCGTAGATCGCGTGACGGGGAACGTAACCACACCAAAATTGTCCTCAAATCAGAACTTTGAAATTACCGGGCAAGTATTTATCTTGCTTTAATTCATTAATGCATCATTCATGTTAGTCTAGGATTGATTAGGATGAGTTTCATAGGAGAAAACCCATGTTGGAGATAGGAAATTGCATGTGGTAATGATATAAATGGAAAATCTGGAAATCCCCTTCATATGTAGAGGTTGAACAACGGATTTATGATGTATTAGAAGAAGAAATTCTAGAAAAAGACTGATTAGAACAAAGTTAAAGAAATTTCTAGGGTTCATGAAGTATATATAAGTTTTGCCCCTTTTAATCCATGGTTATTGATGAAAATTCACATGCTTTACGTAGAAGATTGTTAGTTTGGGTTTATAATGTTTGTAGTACGAATTTCTGGGAGTTTGGGTGTTAAAAATCTTAATTTGGTTGATGTTGGATGATAGAACCCGTAACTGTTAATCTGTAGAATTCGTCATACCTGTTTGATCGATCGATCGAACCAGGGGTGTCGATCGATCGACGCATCGATCGATCGTGCTCCTGCCATCGATCGATCAACCCCTCCTGGCAGACTCAGGTTTCCCCTTTTTAAATAGTTGAATTCAATTTAAATGAGTAATAATCTTTGGACATCCTTATTAAAATATTTTAGGAGATAAAGAAGACCAGTAGAACTTATTAATAATTATGAGACCTTTAATGTAAGACGAGATGTACTTTTTTGGGATGTTTACATATAAGGGATGATGGAATTATGTGTTATAGGGAGAGACGCGTAAGATAATTACGTTGGAAAAATAGAAGAGTGCCTACTGAATTCTACACTTGGGAGGATAGAGTCCATGATCGTTACGTAGTAAGTTGGAATAATCCCTCAAATTAAAGTTAGAGACGAACCGTTATACGTGATAACTAATAATGTGAAAATAAGGATAAATGCCCTAATTATGGGTTATGAGATGAACCTAAATTTGATATGGTAATAATAGTATATGTATATGACTGTGTTTATGCATATACTACATACGTGTGAAAATCATGCCCACGCTACTTGCTATCCCTGAGGTTACCGCGCTGGGACAGTCTTATCTCGATGGGAACTTTATGGGGGATATTGACTTGTACCCAAGAAGATAGGAATCCTAGGTACAGGCTATCGAATCGATAGTCACGGTCCTAAGAGATGCGAGGGTATGTTCTGACCTCTTGGACTTGGAAACTATGCTTCCCCTCAATACTTTTTTGTGTATGTATTAATACAGTTCGAGAGTGATTCCGAACTTGTATTTCCCTTAGTACGAGTGATACGGGGATTGGATAATAGAGTATGCCTGCACCGTAATTATTATGTGAGGTGCTGTTAGAATATATATATTATATGGGTATTGAATATATATATTAAATTCTGAAATTTGTGAACTACCTCCGTGTTTATTATAAGTAAGAGATGAGTAATGATTTAAATTTGGAAAAACTTGTTTGGAAAGTATAATTTGATACTGAGAAACTGTATGAGTAAATAAGGTTTAATGAGAACTTTGTTGTTAAAAGAAATTAACCTCTTAAACAATTAAATTAAACAGTATTAAATGTTACGAGCGACCTAAGATAAGATAAGTTAAACCGTTGGGAAAGTTAGTACGATAGGTGTGCACATTAGAAGAGAGGTAAGAATTTCTCAAGGGAGTGTTGCACTAATATGTTTTTTCATTGGCCAATAAACATTTTAAATACTTGCTAAATAAATTTAAATCATTTTTACAACCAGGCTCTGACCCGTTTCAACTTTCTTTTTCTCTCTTATATATATTACAGGTGCCCAGCCACAGGGGCGTCTTGTATAGGATCCCTTGGAAGGAACGCGCTGCAGCTTAGGTGGGAGTTGCAGGCTTCTTTCTTAGACGACTTCATTTATTTGATTCCACTCCTAGCATATTTATTCAGTTGGGCATGTGTCGCCCGTTTCCATTATCCAGTTGTTTTATTGGACATTGTGATTTATTTATTTCAAGTATTCTCACTTTGGAATTTATTATTGTCAGGATGTTTTTCCTTTAAGTTTAAATGTTGGAATCTAGTTGTTGAATGTTTAGATTATTTGGATTATATGTTCCAGGTTAATTGTTGTGTGATTCTTTAATATGGAATTATGTAAAGTTTTAAATATTGGTTTTTATAAATAAAATTTGGAAAATAATGTCTAAAATGATTTTGTCACTTAGCTTAATTATTTAGGGTGTTCAAATTTGAAAAATTATTTTCACGATAGTGATGCTAAGAATGATCCAACGGTTCACCTTGATTTTAATTTAATAAAGGCGTGATCGCCCCGTCTTTAATTAGGCGGGGTGTCACATAGTCCCTAAAAGTTAAGGAAGAAGTGGAGCAATAACTCCGCATCAAGTGTGTATAGATTATAGAGATCTCAATCGGACCTATCCCAAAGAAGATTTCCTTGTACCACATACCGACTTATTGCTGCATAACACAGGTAGAAACACACTCAAGTACTTTATTGATAAATTCCCAGGCCATAATAAGATAAAAATGCATCCTAATCACTAGAAGAAAAAAAATCATAATTACATAACCATATGTTATACAGTTATGCCCTTCGGTCTCAGGAATTCCAGTGTAACTTACTAAACAAAATCCATAACCATCCTATATGAACTCATGCATAAGTGAAGAAACATGGGGTGGTCCCTTTGCGTGTGTTTCAAATCAAACCAGTTTTTCTAAAAAATTATCCAACTTTTAATGTGCACCAAACCAAGTTGTGAAAACCCAATTCTTACTTTAAACCAAATTTATTTTAATTAATCCTCAACATGCATCTAGTGATTAAAGTAAGTAAAGTAAAGTAAAGAATACTCACAACGCCGAATGTACGAGGAAAAAACCCAAAATGAGAAAACAAACTCGGACGGCCCAAGTCAGACAATCACTATGAACAAAGGTTTTATAAAGACAGATTAGACCTACTTAATGACTCGATCCCCACGGGTCTTGACGCTCCTTCTGATCTTCTACCATTCTTCAATAGTGACCACACATAAATTAGTTCTTCCACAAAACTTGTCCACAACACTCGACTCCACGAATGTCTATGTGTCCACTGAATGGCTTCGATACGTCTACGACGTCGAACAAGAAGTCCTTCTATTTTCTTCACCGTAAAACCCTGATGTTCAAGTGTAGAACAAACCTTCTTGGTGCACCAAGATCTAATAAACATATAATAATGATAACTCAGATCTTTGGAAACTCTAAGGATGAGTTTAAGTTTTGAAACCTTAGAAAAACATGTGCAAAACTCGTACTGGATCGTAACCTATTTTTCCAGAATGCACACGCGTAAACTTTCATGAAAACACGCTTTAAATAGGAATTAAGCGTCGCCTTGAAAACTAGGTCTCTTGAACGACAATAACACGTCGTTCGTGCGACATGAGTATCTCGCTCGAACGAGCTCTTATGTCGTTTGAACGATGCCGCGTGTAGTTTGACCTTTTGACTTTTTGTTTAAAACGACTCTTCCAAAAGAGATCCAAATAAGGCAAAATCTATTTCGATCTTATCAGAATAAAACGTAATGTAAACATTTAAAACACTTTTAAATATATTTTAAAAGATTTTTCTTTATAAAATTACATCCTTATCTTTTATAAAAACAATTTCGAGCACCATTAATTATACGCATTCATACCTGTGTGATCTCGGAATTCAATTAACTTGAAGACGCATAAGCTTGCACCAATTAAACTTCGACATGATTAATTCTTTGAAGCTTTGCACCAACGTCTTCAATTTCTTCAATACGTCATAGACCAAGTGGGATCGTGACAAAATAAAATCTCCCTATGACATATTACAAACACAGTTTTGTTCAAGGAATTAAGTCAAAACAATACAGGGACTCAATTGGAAATTTATGTCCTTACAAATATCCTCCTATGACTATTTCGGGACAAAACTAAACTGGTGAAATGCCTAAGTCGGGTCGTCCATCCGTATGACGCCTAAATATTATCCCATAAACCCAAAATCAAAAATACAGGACGTGGACTAGTATGTGTAGCACTGGCAAGCATGAACTTTCTTAATGTGACGTAGACTTTAAATCTCGAATAGCTGAAGCATACCTACACACATGAAACAGACAAAGAAATACCTAGTGAAGTATGGAGGAACAAATAAAACAAATATATATATATATATATATATATATATATATATATATATATATATATATATATATATATATATATATATATATATATATATATATATATATATATATATATATATATATATATATATGTATATATATCTAAATGATACCAGAGGACAATGGATACCAATATGAATAAACTCTGAAAAATTATTTGTTAAACAATTTGAGCAACAAAATGATACCAATTTGTACTACGAATCTGTAATATCAATTTGTAAAATATGAAATAAAAAACATGCTCAAATATCCCCCTACATCACATACATATCTCCCCGTTTTTGTCTCGAATAGACAATCTGGTGAAAAGATAAACCAATCAAAGTATCTAGCATGAAGATATATCAATTTGAGATTTGAAATCGCTAGATAATCATAAAACAACCAGCTAAATATGACCAATAGATGACAAATATGTATCTAGTTAACAAATAATCACACAAAGAATATATCAAACTAATCAAGTGTGATAAGCAGACTCTATGCAAAATACCAATATAAGACAGTAAAACCTGGGTATAAACCAGTCAGTTCAGAAACACTTCCAGCAGTACCAAAAATATCACCAAAATAGACCAGTGGACTGTAAACATATCAGAAGCAAGAATTCAGGTTTTCGTTCCAACGAGCCAGGGAAGTTGTTCAAATGAGATGAGGAAGTCGCTCGAACGAGACTTCGCGCAACATGGAGATGTCGTTTGAACGAGATCTCACAACATGCAAATCTTTCCCAGTTTCCCATAAATATTATATATTTTTTCCTAGTGAAAAAATTTCCGGAAAAAAATATCAGGAAGGGCCTGACAGCTACAAAACAGTGCTGAAATAGTAAGATTTTAACACAAAATGCAAAAAATCATAAAAACTAATAATGTGAGTTACATGAAAACATAGTACCGATGTGCTCAAACATGGACATGGAATGTATGGGCGAAAACTACAACAAATGAGTCACAATTCCAACACATCGAAAAGATCAAGAAGCTTTAATTCCTAGTGATAAATCATCAAACTTTATCATAGCCATATGATAATTAAAGTGTGACCATAATGAACTTAACACACTACATGCACACAAATCTATATTTTTTTATGATTCTACAAACAATAGCCTCAAATTGCAATGTTTCAACATTAGGATTAGTTGTGCAAACCCGTTTAAATTTTAATCCATCCAAAGTCCATCAATAATATCATATTTTCTTTGGAATGAACTAAACTAATTTGTCCCTTTTCTTAGCATATTGCATTTTCTTTTGGGCTCTTTTAAATGGTGGCTTTCATGACGAGTTATTTTGAACTCTCGCAGCCCTTTCCCGTGAATCACTTAATATTTTTTCAATTCAAATTCTCACGATAAACGTTTCTTACATGCACACTACTACTTAATTCTAATTACGCATAGATGACAAGATTGAGATAAGAACGCCTCACCAAATTCAAATATGCAAGAGAAGTCAAACTCCATATAAACTCGTGCATGTGTGAAATGTTGGCATATATACATAGTAGAATCAAAATGCATATCAACTTTGAAACAACCCCATATAAGCAATGGTTAAGATCATTTTAAGCATCGATAATAATGAACAAATGTCCTAGATGCATGTATAATGAAATGATGGGTGGTCTAATTTGTAGAAATCGGGGGGAAGGGGGTTCAAACACACCAATATGCCACATCAAACATGTAAACTCAAAAACGAAAATCGAAAATCTTTTTGGTTTTTCAAACATATTTTGATTCAAATAAAAGTAAAACCTTTTTGGATTTTCAAAAGTTTTCTTAAAAATAAAATCTTTTGTATTTTTCAATAGGACTCAAAGAAACGAAAACTATAATACAAAATGATACATATGTCATAATACTAGAAATGAATATATCATGAAGGAAACTAACATATGATAAACAAGGAAACACTATCATCCTTTAGATTTAGCATGGGAAGAATCAAGTGCACCCAAATGAGAATCATTAAGTTTTATTCCTAAAGCCACTAAATCAGATTTCCTAACCCAAGTAGGTGTAAAACGTTGCATAGGGGTTTGGGAATCGAGGCAACTTTATTCCTAAACTTCCTATGATCTTGTCTAAGATCGTAACAATAACGCCTAAGGTGACCTTTCCTAGCACAAAATGTGAAAGTAGCGATGGTGGGAATGATTACCTATATGTGGACCTTTTCTAACATTCCTAGTGTTTCTCACACATGCGGGAGGAATGGTAACAACTCTCTCATCAAAACCTATGCCTCCCCTATCTACCTTAATTTGGACAATGCTTAGGATCTTATCTAACTTCTCCGACCTAGCCTCAAAATCAAACATAAATCTACAATAGTCTCTCAATCTCTCCTCCAACTCATGAATCCTATACTTGATCAAATGCCTAGACTCCTCAAATGCTAAAATATCCTTTTTCAAAGACTCCATCAAACCGCGGAGAGTATCTCTCTCTTTCTCCACAAACTCTAGTTTCTCCCTAAACTTCTTCTCTCGTTCCCTAAGATCCTCAATCAAAGTATCATTATTTTCTATGGAACTCTCATTCCACTTAGCTTGCAATTTTGAGTTAGCCTTTTTCACCTTCACCGTTTCGGCAAACAACTCATTAAACGTATTTTGCAATTCTTTCAGATCTATTTCCTCCTCGTCACTCTCTTCGCCCTCAGTAACATGGGATTCACTCAAAACCTCCTCGGAAGTGTCATTCACATCAGAATCGTCGTCACTCACATGACATGACATAAACACAACAAAGTTACGATTAATGGGGGAATTCTCTCCCTCTTCCAGATCAGTATCACTTAAGGTGACACTATAAACAATGGGTTCCTGACCCTCTTTCTTAAATCTAGTGGGACAGTCCTTAACTTCGTGACCGTACCCCTCACACCCAAAACACTTATCCGACTCATCTCTCTTAGGATTATCAAACTTATCCTTAGAGGTGGGATCTACTTTGTTGTTCTTGAATTTTTCAAATTTCATGGCATCTTTCGATTGCTTTTGAAACTTAATAAATTTTTAAAATTTCTTTGCCAACAAAGTAACATCCTCAAAATCGGAATCGGAATCCTAATTTGAAACTTTAATTTCATCCTTCTATTTTTTCAAATCAATACCCTTTTCTTTGTTAGGAACTTTCTTGTAGGTAATCTTGTCGATTTCATAGGTTTGTAAGTCGCCTACAATCTCTTCTAGTTTTGTCGAACCTTAGAATTATATTATGAAAGTCTATAGTATGTTTTGGTCCATGAATCGATAGGATTTAAACTAATGACCTCACCTACTATAGTGACAAGGGGTGTCTAACCTTTCTCAATTCCTAGCCACACACGCTCATCAATAGATTTTAATGCAGTTCTCATTCTCATCTTACAATAAGTCTAATTAGTGCCATAAAAAATAGGAGTTCGAAAAAGATCATTATTTCCAAAATTCATCTTTGAAAACACAAGGGATCACAAAACAAATAAAATATGTTTTCTAGCTCTCATACCAATGTCAAGAAACATGGGGTTGTCCTTTTGCATGCGTTTCAAATCAAACCATTTTTTATAAAAAATTATCCAACTTTTAATATGCACCGAACCAAATTGTGAGAACACAATTCTTACTTTAAACAAATTTTATCTTGATTAATCCTAAAAATGCATCTAGTGATTAAAAAAATTAAAGTAATGTAGAGAATACTCACAACGCCGAATGTACGAGGAAAAAACCTAAAGCGGGAAAATAACCTCGAACGGCCCATGACAGACAATCCCTATTAACAGAGGTTTTATAAAGACAGATTAGCCTTATGCAATGACTCCATCCCCGCGGATCTTGACCCTCCTTCTAATCTTCTACCGTTCTTCAATAGTGCCCATGAAGAAATTTTTTCTTCCACGATACCTGTCCACAATAGTCCACTCCACAAATGTCTTGGTGTCCACCGAATGGCTTTGATATATCTACGATGTCGAACAAGAAGTCCTTCTCTTTTCTTCACCATAAAACCTCGATGTTCAAGTGTAGAACAAACCTTCTTGGTGCAGTAAGATCCTATAAACATATAATAATGATAAATCGGATCTTTGCAAACTCTGAGAATGTGTTTAAGATTTGAAACCTTAGAAAAACATGTGTAAAACTCGCACTGGATTGTAAATTGGTTTTCCAGAATGCACACACATAAACTCTGACAAAAACATGCTTTAAGTAGGAATTAAGCACTTCCTCGAAAATTTTGTCGCTCCAATGAGAATGACACATCGTTCGTGCGACATGAGCATCTCGCTCGAATGAGCTCTTATGTCATTTGAAAGATGCAGCGTGTAATTTGATGTTTTGACTTTTGTTTATAACATCCCTGCCCAAAAAAGATCCAAATAAGTCAAACTCTATTTCGAGCTTATTAGAATAAAACGTAGTGTAAACATTTAAAACACTTTTAAAAACATTTTAAAATATTTTTCTTTATAAAATTACATCCTTAACTTTTATAAAAACAATTTTGAGCACCATTAATTATACGCATTCATGCCTGTGTGATCTCAGAATGCAATTAACTTGAAGACGTATAAACTTGCACCAATTAAACTTCAGCATGATTAATTCTTTGAAGATTTTCCGCAACGTCTTCAATTTCTTCAATACGTCATAGACCAAGTGGGATCGTGACAAAATACAATCTTCCTATTACATATTACAAACACACTTTTGTTCATGGAATTAAGTCAAAATAATACAGGGACTCAATTAGAAATTTATGTTCTTACAATAAGGATGTAAAGGTCTACATATATGACATGATCATACAATATAAGTGCCATGAAGGACATATTCCTCTTCTTCAAATGTTCTTCTAGAGACTATTCATCTTGAAAATTAAACTACACCCCCATTTATGTGTCTTCAGAGTCACTAAGGGGAAATTTCTTTGTTTCATTATTAGCAAAGATAGAAGTCAATTACACCTACCAAGGTCAAGGGAAAACGAGAAATGCCACCCCCAAAACGGAAAAATAAGTGAGAGGATTCTTAGGACAAAGACAATTCATAATACGGTTAATCAACAAACTTACCATCATTTGAAAAACCATCTTCCAAATACTCACCTAAAGAATGGAACACTCAATGCCTAGAAACATTCGATAAAATATAAGAACACCTCACTCACCAACCTGTATTAGTACCTCCTTAATTAGGACAACCTCTCCTACTCCGCATGAAAATAAGTGACACAACTAAAGGAGATATGTTGGCTTAATACATAAAATCTTTCATAAAGGAATGTTCCGTTTACTATGTAAGTAAAAAGATAGTATGCTATGAGATCAAATACAAAGAATTAGAAAAGGCCTGTCTATTTCTCGTATGGATCACTCATAAATGCCTTCATTACATGGTGTCCTTCAGCATAGGACTCATCTATAGGGTGCATCCCCTAAAATACCTATTTCAGAAGCCTACTCTCTCTAGTTAGAAGGCTAAAAGGGGTGCTAATGTTGTCTGAATTTGAAATAACACACGTAAAAAAAACTACCAAATTTTGATTGATATCTGACCTTCTTGGAAGGAAACCCCCTATCAACGAGGAGAAGAGAGAGTGAGACAAAATTTTATACTATTCTCCTTAGACAAAATAGAAATTTGGAATGCTTGCAATATCCCATGACTTATGTTGGCTCCCTACTATCATCAAACTCATATATGAATGCATCGACAACATGGATAAGTATGTGTATTGCATCACGGGTCTCGAAATCTGTCTCAAAACGCAAATTATTGAGATAAACAATTATAGAAACTCACACGCAGTCATCAGTCAAATATTAGGAAGATGGAGAATTTGAGACAAAAGACTACAACCTTACCATGACTACTTAGAATAAGTAGCTTTACAATTCAACCGACTCAAATTCGAATTTCTCTATAAGGATAAAAAAAATTGCAGGTGAACTTGCCACCCTTGTCTTTATAATAGACATGATAAAAGGAACCACATAGATCACATTTACTGTAACTAATAAGAGAACCCATTCCTACAGCTTTGAGATAAATGCCATTAAGAAAATGATAATAGGGTTATATGGTACTAGGGCATATGGAGATTTCTAAACAAGAACCACTACTCGCCTGAATCTTCTTCGACCAATCAATTCTCTTTCAGACGATTAGCATCCCAATTTATCATTTGTGAGCTGAAATGCTATAAAATAAGGTCAACAAATTACACTTAAGATTCATCACACATGATGAGACCCTTAATATGATGGAAAAAATCCATGGTGTAGAATGAGACCACATATGAGTGGACACACCCTTTTCTAAATAATAATTCAATAGTCGTACTACTGGACTACCATGCAAAGGGATTGCATGATTTATATCAGGAGTTGACTCTAATTCCAACATTGCAACCCACAACAACATCTACCTCCACGAGAACTTTATTTCATGACTTCACCATGGCATTTCTCCACCTAGGTAATTAGCATAATAGGGAAATTAGCCCTTATTGACCACTTCACCAATTAAGTCAAAGTCAAAGTCAAATCTTATTCAATTGTCAATGGAAAAAAAGGAGTCCAAGTTCATTTTCCAGAACAACATATGCTGCTTGGGCATGCCCCGTGAGTTAGTATAAGACAATGGATCTCACTTTTAAAAAGAAGCCCTAAACCATTTACACGAGTATGGGATTACTCGACATAAGTCATTCCCATACATACCTCGAATAGACAGAGTAGTTAAAGCTGCTAACAAAATGCCAAAAATATCATCATAAAAATGGTAGACACCTATAATGACTGGTTAAAGACACTCCTCTATGTCTTCTTTGGTTACTTCACTATAGAGAGAAACTTGATAAGGGACACCCCTTAATCACCAATTTATGGCATGGAGTAAATCTTACCCATAGGACTTGAGATATTTTAATTTAGGGTAGTGCTCCAAAACCAAGTGGATGAAACAAACTAGTTCGAAGCCCACTATGATGAACTAGAACTCCTCAACAAGAGAAGACAACAGTTCGATTATTAGGATCAGGGTTACCAGTAACATATAGCTCGTGCATTTAATAAAAGGGTCAAGGAGAGAAACATACAAGAGGCATACCTAGTCCTAAAGAAAAATATCAAACCCTCCCAAATTCTTGGAGGAAAATTTTAACCCAACTGGAGAGGACACTACATCGTCACCGAAATAGAATCTGGCAGGGAGGTTACCTTTGCTTAGCTCGATATTGTAACATTTTCCAACCTTTCAATATTGATTGATTGAAGATTTTTTTTCCTTGAACCCATATGTTGTGAAAGGGAGGAAATCGACTTAATAGAAAAATATTAATTCATAAGAAGAAGGGAGAACCATACAAACCCAAACACATTCCTAACTCTACATCAAAATGTCGAATTGAGCCACGAATCGCTCATTTGAAGTCACCTAAAAACTTTGGGCCCTCAACCTTTTCATTTAAGACAATAACGTAGACTAATTCTCCGTTATATTATTATTAAACACATTAAAAAATAGACTCACCATTGCATTTGAGTTGGAATGCATAAGCAAATCGAGATATCACTTCTAGGCCTGTCTAAACAAACACACAAAAAAACACTTTTTCAGGAATACCCTTCTCATAGTCATTGTTCCCTCATTCATAAAAAGTTGACAGGGCCTTAATAAACAAAACGTCAAGTATAAATTGTGTCCTAAGGCATTTTGGAACTTCGCAGAGTTATCCTTATTTAAGATACAACGCATAAAATCTAATAGGTCGAGCAATGCAGACAAGAGAAGCCTAATGGGAAATGTTACTACCCCTATAACCTGTTCCCAAAGAAATATCCACCAAGAAATAGTGTCCTGAAACCAACATGCATCCCAAGATGAAACCATCGAACATGAAGACTCATGATGGTCTCCCTACGAACGACGCCCATTCTAGGCTAAAGGATAACACTCAAATACTGAAGAAATGTCAAAAGGTCCTCTCCACATCACAAACAAAGAAAGGTAGCTTCCTTAGTTTATGTTTGTGTGTCACTTCAACAATTAACCAGTCTGTAATCAATAAAAGAGACTATCTTTAAAAAAAGTCTTAAAAGGATGCGGCCCTTTTTCTTGCTATTGAATATCCACCCCCGTCAGTTTTTGTTTAAAAAAGTCTTCAATGCTTCTGTCACTTATAAAGTGTTGAAATTAGAAGAGATTATGCCAAATTCCACTGATACTCTGATTTGGAAACCTTCAAGTACAGGATCCTTCTCTATTACCTCTGCTTGGAATATTTGCAGACAGTCAAGTCCATCTAGTTTGAGCTCGAAGTTTATCTGGCATAAACATCAAGTGTGGCTTCAATCTTGATCCTCATTAAACATGAAATTTCCCTAAATGTAGTTCCTTTTATAGCTCATGGGACTAAAGATATAATGTTTATAAAGTGGAATCCTCCTATAAATGGCTCTCTAAAGATAAATGTTAATGGGAGTGTTATAGGGAATCCTAGAAAGGGAGGTGGAGGTGGAATGGTTAGGAATCAGTCAGGAGATATGGTATGAGCATTTCCTGCTCATTTTGGAGTGGAGTCTAATATGGAAGATGAAGCATTGGCCTTAATAAAAGGCCTTGAAATCCTCTTAGACTTAATTTGATATGATATGTTAATAGAAAGTGATTCAAAGGACCTAGTGGACATCATCAATTTTCATAGAAAGTCTCCATGGAAAATCAATTTGGCTATTCATAAAATCAGGAGCCTAACGAAATTGATGAAGAAAAAAATTGTTCATGTTTATAGAGAGGCAAATCAAGTGGCTGATTTTCTTGCCAAGCTAGGAGCATCTGAGAATAAGGACTATTTTTCTCTTTCCTTCAATGACTTCCCAAAGCATCTCAAAGGTCTTCTATTAGTGGATAAATGGAGTCTCCCATCTATCAGACATGTCTAGAGGGCATTGGTGTTCTATTTTGTCATTAGTGGGTCTAAGTCTCTTATTAATTTGCTCCCTATATTATGGCTTTGTAAGGGATCTATTCTATAAAGATCCTCATTTATGTTTTCGTCTCTTATCTAATTTTATTTTCTCATCTGATGTAAGCCATTTAGAAGAGGCAAGGTCTTCAAAATGTTGCTAATAAATCTTCTATTAAAAAAAAAAAACATAGAAGGTATAAAAATATATTCTTGAATGAAATTAGAATAATGTCAAATAATTAGAAGAATAATCAAATCCCATGTGCCAAATCCCTAAAAATAAATGAAGAATACTACAAGAGCATCATGGAAATAATAAAAAAAAATGAGTCAAATGTATGAAATGGTGAAAAAAAACCACACTAGCTAAAAAAGCTACACGTACCACTTGTCATGATGACCCTTTTTGGTCCTCTCAGTGTCCTCACCTCCATAATCACCTCCTCCATCTTTATCCTCTTATGGAATTAGATTGGGATGAGTTAGGGGAGGGTCATATTGTTAATTAATAAATGGTTCATAAACAATGTGTAAGAGTCTAAAACTGTTTCAAAAGGTATAACTAGACCGTAATAGGAACAGGAATGGGGCACCCCAGACACCGTTCTCTTTTCAAAATCCTCCGTAGAACCAAAGACCTACACCAAATATAATAATTCTTAGTACATCGAAAACCAAAGGGATAAGACGCTCTGTAGGATATAGTTCAAGACTGTCATATTATGGAATAAAAATACACAAAACTAATAAGATAATTAGTATAAAATGATTGGAAAGAAAGATGATATAGTAAAAGGAAAATAAGGATTAAAAATAATGCATATCCCCATCGTCCCAAAGATGCATGGAGATCGATAGCTAAACGGTCAAAAATAAGGGTAGACTGGGGAGTAGGAAAGATATTCAGGATCCCACGTCGATGAGGCTGTAACTCCTTAAGTAAGATAGGTACGTCCACCATTCTAAAAGGATTATTCCCATAGGCATCATCCCCTTATGTCCTCGCCCCATATTCCCCTCCAACTCCCCATCCTAACCAAAATATCTAAAATACGATACGCGGGAACCTCCTTTGCCTGTACTTGGCCCTCCACTATACCCTCCTACCATGATTTCTCCGCCCACTCCTCTATTTCTATCTACAGATGCTAGGACAACATATCCTCCACCACCATACTAGGAAGGGGCAATGACTCCCCACCTGTCCTAAAATCCAACACTCGACCCATCTCTCCCAAATCTAGTAACCTCAAAAAGGAATACGTCTCCATAAAATCTCCAAAAAGATATCTCCCATGAACATTCCCTGAAGGAACCGCCACATAGGAACCCACGATAAAATTCCCACCACCTCCCCCTAAACCCCCATTGGACCCCTACTAGCCCTAAGAAAATGAATGGGTACCTATGGAAAAAATATCTCCAAACCATTAAAATCCCCCTCTGTATCATCAATCCCTGTCGTATCCCTCCAGGTCACGTCTCCACCTACGCAGGATGATGTCTAGGTTATAACCTTAGGAGTCATGATATATACCCTCAATGAACCCTCTACCGCCACTTGTACACCCTCTGAATTCACCTTATCCATGTTTGCAGCCCCAGCCTATCCCCTCGTCAGGACTACACTAGCCCGTGCCAACAAAGTCTTATGGGGCACATGACTGGGAGTTATCATCACCCACCTCCCTAATAAGCCATGACTGGTAATCATCTTTCATCAATCCCTCAGCATGCCTCATATGATAAGGGGAGGAAATGACACCCATATAGGGATGTCCACTATATATTGGTGTGTCACCCAATCCCCAAGATAAAAGAGGGCTCTATAAGGTTCCTCCAAGATTAGTCTCCAACCAGACAATGTCGAAACCATAATGCCCACCTCTGACTCTTGGAGAATCAACTCCCAAGGTACCTAGAAGAGGAAATAAGTGAAAAATAAGGCATAGGAAAAAATAAATATTAAATACTGAAAATAATATGATAAACAAAGTAAACAACAGCTTACCCTCTCTACAATCATCTTTGCCAGAAGGATCCTAGATGCTTGTATCAATAGAGATGACCTCGTTCTCAAATTCCCCAATGTATATCGAGTAAATAGGGGAAACCCTGTCCATCACTGCACGAATACAAGGCCTCCTGGCTACCGAAGCAACATAAG
The DNA here is from genome assembly GCA_949130495.1 of Sambucus nigra. Taxonomy (NCBI): domain Eukaryota; kingdom Viridiplantae; phylum Streptophyta; class Magnoliopsida; order Dipsacales; family Adoxaceae; genus Sambucus; species Sambucus nigra. The sequence goes on from OX422212.1 coordinate 354,490,630, forward strand.
AAAAAAAATAACTTTGTAATAAAGAAATAAGAAACGACTTGAGTAAAATAATAAGGAAGCACCTGACTAAAATAAGTGAAAATTATGTAACAGAAGAGTATGTACCTCCCAAAAATATGAAAAACCTATGAAAATTTGAATAAAATATCACTAGAAGAGAGATGTCAAATGGAATATCACCTCTAGACCCATCCTCCCCATTCATATCCCTAAATCAGAGGAAAGTCCATCAAAAATGGTAGTCACCACAAATGGATTCCTCCTACACCCTCGATGTCAAAATCTCCCCAACGGACATTAATAAAAAACAACTCACATACCAACTCGCCTCCACCACGTCAAGCTTGGGGTCCTCCACCTTCTCCAAATAAGCAATCAAAATACTGGTGCTATGAAATGCCCCATGAGCAGGAACAATCTATATCCTCTCAAATATACGACGTCCCTCCGCAATAATAGCCACAATTCGATTCACTAATAGGGGACCTCTAGAAAATGAGAGTCCTATGAAAGAAAAAAGTCTAAAGGGGTCATAGTCATCTCCTCATAGGTAAGTGGAAGGTGGTCGTGGTATCTCACTAATTCTTCCCCAATATAGCCATGATTGGCCAACTCCTCCTAAATAGCATTGCAGAGAGACAATCCATCACAAAACTAATCCCACATCATATGAATAGTCACGTATGAATGGAGATTCCCACACCCAAACTCTCTCAAACATTCTAGCAGAGCTCCTGATCCAAGTGTTCCCATCTGGCTGCAAACAACATGGAACACATATAAATAAATTAATAACATATAAAAGAGGTTTCTCCCTCTTAGTGTTTTAATTACCATACATTCACACTTAACTACCTATATTGGGCCGAGATAACTTTGAAGGTAAATCTGTCGTGATGTAATCCTAAACCCACTCGAGCTTTATCCTTCAAAGCGTATTACTATTGTGCAATCACACCTAAGATACCTATCTTTGGTTCCCACCAACTAATAAGGTTAATAACTGTTAACGCAGTCCTAAACCCCACGAAGCTTTTTCCCTCTCGATATTTTAATTACTGTGCATGGAAAGTTAAGCAACATGTCTTCGATTCCCACTAACTAAGAAGCTTAATCAGTCATGAGGTAATACAAAACTCCCCAAATATTTCTTCCACTCGGTGTTTTAATTACTATACATTCACACTTAAGCTATATATCTTCGGTCCTCACTAACTAAGAAGGTTAATCAATCGTGAGGTAATCTTAACCACTCTGATCTTTATCCTTCTCGGTATTTTAATTATCCAACATTCATACTTACGCTACATGTCTTCAGTTCCACCAAACTAAGAAGGTTAATAAGTCATGATGTAATCATAAACCCTATCGAAGCTTTCTCTCTCTTGGGGTTTAAATTACTGCACATTCAAATTGAAGATGTCTATCTTCGGTTCTCGCTTACTAAGAAATTTAATCAGTCTTGAGGCAATATTAACTCACTCGAATCTTTCTCCCTCATAATGTCTCAATTACTGTGCTTTCATTCTTAAAGTACCTATATTTAGTTCCCGCTAACTAAGAAGGATAATCAGTCGTGAGATAACCCTAAACCCATAAATCTTTCTCCTTCTCAATGTTTTAATTACCATACATTCACATTTAATCTACTTATGTTTGATTCCCACTAATAAATAAGGTTAATCAGTTGTGAGGTAATCCTAACCCCCTAAACTTTCTCCCTTTTGGTACTTTAATTATAGTGCATTGACACTTAAGCTACCTATCCTCGGTTCTCATTAACTAAATAGATCAATCAGTTGTGAGTTAGTCCTAAACCCCTTGAATATGTCTCCCTCTCGATATTTTAATTACCATATATTTACACTAAAGATACCTATCCTTGGTTCCCACCAACTAAAAAAGTTAATCGGCCATGGAGTAATCGTAATCTCCCATAGATTTCTCCCTCTCGATGTTTTAATTACCATACATGCACACTTAAGTTACCCATTTTTGGTTCCCATTAATGAAAAAGGTTAATCATTCATGAGATAATCATAAACCCCCCATACCTTTCTTCCTTTAGTTATTTTAATTATTGCACGTTCTCACTTAAAATACCTATCCTTGGTTGCCATTAACCAAGAACTCTAATCAATCGTGAGGTAATCCTTAACCCCTAGATCTTTCTCCATCTCGGTGTTGTATTACCGTACTTTTACATTTAATCTAACAATCCATGGAACTTAGTAACTAATAAAGTTAATCAGTCATGGGGTAATCCTAATCCCCAAGATTTTTCTTATTGTAAGAAAAAAATTTCATGTTTCAATGTTTAATGTAAAAATTTGAAAATTTTCCTTTATTTCCTATGCACAAACTACTGGAGTAATAGGTTAGGATTGAAGTTCAATTTGTTCTTGAAGCCTATAGCAGCCAAGTAAAGAAACATCAACATTATGCCGAGTTTCATGCCGAGTATCATCTTCATACATTGGATTTATATAAAGGTATTAATGGTGTATTATTGTTGATCCTTGTATTCTAAGTTTCGGAATTTGTTTTTTTATATGATACAATATTTCAAAAAAGAACAATAAAGAAAATATATTTTTTGGTTTTTAAATTCGGTCGATCATACTTTTTGTGTCATTGAAAAGAGTTAATTTATTTCATTCGAACGAGTTCTTTATCTCGTTCAAATGTGTTTGGTAATCTCGTTCAAACGAGCTTCAAATGACCTCAGATCAAAAAAATTATTCTTGACAGTATGTTCTCGTTCAAAGTTCATTTGATCTTCACTCCAATGAGAATTACGATGTCTTTCAAATGACTGTGTTTCCATTCAAACAAGGTACCCAATGTCATTCGAACGAGTTTGTGTTTTTTGTGGCATTATTTTTTATGATTTTTATAAATACAAGTCATATTAGATATATTTTTAAGAGAGAGTATATGAAAGCATATTTAATATCAAAACTAGAGCCTCCTAAGCCCTAATTTACATTGTTAGTTTGAGATCCAAGTTTTAACGAAATATGTGTAATTGATATCTCACATTTGAGGAATAAGATCAGTTCGCTCTTCATCATTGTTGAGTAGGTTTCATGCGATGGATTACATTCTACATTTGGTGATGACTGAAGTAGTCAAGAAGCAAGTGAAGATCGATGGATACTAAGAGATGGGAGGCACCTGCTTTGTGATTATAATTAGATTCTCTCTAGAAGGGGATGTAAATAATGTAATAAGGAACAGATAAGGCATTAAAGTTTAAAGTGGTGGAGTATGTGAGTACGTATAATTTCTCCTTGTACAAGATCTATATCAAAGTGGACTTGTGTGGTGAGGACTTTTGAGTTTTTTCCCATTGTGGATTTTTCTCGTACATCCTAGCATTGTGGTTTATTATTTTATTATATTATTCCTATGTCATCTAGATACATGGTTAGGGAAAGATAAAATTGGTTTAGTTTACAACATATGTTTAATTAATATTCTACTAATTGTTTAATCGATTAATTTAATTAGAAATCAAAATTGTTTTTTTACAATACATTTACGCTATTAACACTTGCTAGCACCGATCACAAATTGGTATCAGAGAGGGTACCCTAAGTTAGTGTATTGATCCCTATTTTTGTGCATTTAGGATTGTTTATTAAGATATCTTCAACTCCTATTTTAACTTAGGTGAGCCTATCCCTTAGACGAGAGTGGTGAGAAAAATCTTAAGGTCATTGTTTGAAAGATTTAATGGAAAGGTTATAGTCCTAAATTCTCTTAGTAATGTTGATTCTATAAGGTTCTTAGAACTTGTTGGTGATATCCAAACCTATGAGATGAACATGTGTCCTCCTAGAAAGAAGTATGAAAATAAAGAAAAGTGTTTATCTTTGAAATCTAGAAAATAATATGTGTTAGATATCGAGAGTGGGGGAGATTTAGATCTTGAAGAGATTTCTAAGTTTTTTAGGAAGTTCACTAAGTTTATTAAGGTTAGGGAAGATCAAAAGAAATTTAAAAACTTTATCACTAACCATGATATGAATAAGAAGGATAATACTAAGAATGTGGATGATGGGAACAAGTGTTACGAAGGCTAAGAGTTTGGGTATTATACATGTGAGTTCCCCAATGAACTAAGGAATTAAGGTAAGAAGCCAAAATCTTAAAATGTCACCCTTAGTGATAGTGAGTCGAAAGAGGAACCTAATTCTCATATGGAGTGTAACTATACCACTTTCATGTCTAGTCATGTGAGCCTTAACGATAATTCATCCCATGAAGATAATCATATATATGAAGATTAGGAGGTGTGGTCTTATGTTTCCAATTCTAGTCACGAAGAGGAAGAAAAGTAGGAAGAGAGTGAGACTAAAGTTTCCTTTCATGATTTCTGCACCAAGTTATTGAAATTAAAGAAGGTGAAGTTGAATTTAGAGGCTAAGTTGAAGGAACATGACATAAAAAGGATCATGCTAAACTGACTAAGGATTTAAGGGCACATGAAAAGACTCTTATGGAGAAACTTGAATATGTTGAGGAGTAGAGACATAACCTTCGTGATTTATTTAAAAATTTGAAGATGGAGTCCCTAAAGTTTAATGAGTCTAATATCTTTCTCAAGTCTATTATTTAAGAGTTATAGGAAAACTAAAAGACTCAATCTGTGTCAAATTTAATTTAGAATTGACCATGAAGAAGTTGGATAAGATTTTAGGCACCATCCAAATTAAAAATTACCAGATTGGAATTGGTTTCAATGATCATAATTCTTCTGCTCCTAAATCCAATACCAATATTTTGATATAGTTAACCATATCCATGGACATTACAAAAGGTTAACCCAAAGGTAACATTACTCGTCGTGTCTATACATGTAAACATTGTGCTAGGAAATGTCACCTCATGCGTTTTCATTACGATCTTCAAAAATATCATAGAAATTTTACACCTAGTGTCATTAAGGTTCCCAAAACCTAAGTTCATCATTATACACCTATGTGGGTTAGGAAATTTGATTTTAAGGCTCTAAACGTTAGGCTTGTTGATTCTTTCATGGTTGCACATAATTCTTCAGATGCTATATCATATGAATGATTTTGTTTGAATGTTTTTCATACACTAGTTTTCGTGCTTGATGATATATGTTATGACTAATTGGATGAGTTTTTTAGTCCTTTTTTTTATTTGTTGGGTCAATTAGAGAAAAATACAAAAATATTTTACTTGTCTTTTGAGTCGGTTATAAAAATGTTTTAAAAATTCCAAAAGAATTATATGTTGTTTTGTGTAATTTGTTTAACAAATTTTATATATCACATTGGTGTGTTTGAATCCCATTTATTCCTGTTTTCCATGTTGATAAGACATTAGAGTATGGTTGACAATGCTTTGTATTATTTCATAATCACGCCTTGCATGGAGTTGTTTGAATTCGGTTTGCTTAATGAATTCATATTTGCGTATGCTTCCGCATAGACTTTCATGGGCTTTTTTAGATTCTAATTACTTATGTTGCATGAGCTAAGTGAGGTTTTCTCATATGGATCTTCATATCTATTTGACTGGGGGATTTATGCATGTTAGAACCATTACATGAGTTTCTTGTTAAGTTTGAAAAAATAAGATTGTGCAATGGAAAGGGGTATGAAGGGAATAAATTTCCATTTAATGAAAGTCCATCATTGGTAAAAGAAGAAAAAAGAAAAGGTTTTCCAAGGTTTTGTTTAGAATTGATCATCACAGTGTGATATTGTTAAAAATCAAATAGAGAAAAAATTAAAGTGGGTTTGCACAATAATTCCTAGTTCATTCTTTAATGTTTGATTCTATTGATTTGAGAATCATTAGTATTTTCTAGGTTTATGTGTGTTTTTCTTTTTAAGTTCACATATTTGATAAATTAATGCGATCAAATAAAAATCCTTGGACTATCTCGAGTGGTTGGAATATATTTCTTTTATTTTTTAGTTCACAACCCTTCACTCCATAACACATTTAGTGTAGACACGTTTTCAAAATGCGAGTGTGGAAAGATATATTTTTGGGTCTTTTGCTATTTTTATTCATAAATATCCATGTGTGTTCATTTTATATGTAGTTTACATATATATTGTAGATTTGTTTTTGTACCTCGCCTAATTAAATACCGGGTGATCAGTCATTTATTAAATTATAACCAAGGTGAACGGTTGGTTCATTCTTAGTATCACTGTCGCAAAAATAACTTTTCAAATTAAACACCCTAAATAATTAAGCTAAGTGACAAAACCATTTTTAAGACATCGATTTGAAAATATAATTTAAAACCAATATTTAAAACCTTTCATAATCCATGGTTTAAAAATCACATGACAACTAGACTGGAAAAGGTAATCCACAATTTAAGCATTCAACTAAATAATTTCAACTTTAAAAATTTAGAGTAAAACATCCTGACAGTAACAATCCCAAAGTACAAATACTGGAAGTAAACAAATTACAATCTCTGATAAAACAAACTGAATAATGGAAAAAGGGCGACACATGCCCAACTGGATGAAATATAACTAGAAGTGGAATTAATAATGATGTCGTCTAAGCAAAAGGCCTGCAACTCCCACCTAGGCTACAACACGTTCCTTCCAAAGGATCCTATGCAAGACGCCCCTGTGACTGGGCACCTGTAATATATACATATATATACAAGAGAGAAGAGAAAATAGGAAACGGGTCAGAACCCGATTGTAAAACAGTTTAAAATTATTTTAGCAAGTATTTAAAATGCTTATCGGCTAATGCAACAATTATATTAGTGTGCGGCACTCTCTTAAGAAATTCTCACATCTCTTCTAATGTTCACACCTACCACACTACTAATCCCAACAGTTTATCTTATCTTAAGTTACTCACAAGGTTTCATGTCGACAATTTGTAGTGTTAAGAAAATTAATTTTTAAAAGAAAAGTTCTCACATAAACCTCATTTGATTATAAAGTTTCTTAGTATTGCCTCAAGCTTTTCAAACACTTATATCCAAGTTGAAATAATTATTTATTACTTACCTACCTTTAGTCACAATAGATAGTTACCAAATTTCAAGTTTATATATATATTAATCACTCATATAATATATATATACTATCGGCACGCCACATAAAATTTATGGTGTTGGCATACTCTGCTATCAAGTCCCCGTATCACTCATACTAAGGGAAATACTAGTTCGGAATCACTCTCGAATTGTATTAACACAAAACAAATACAAATTGAGGCGAAGCATAGTTCCAAGTCACTAAGAGGTCATCACATACCCTCACGTCTCTTAGGACCGTCTAACTATCGATATGATAGCCTGTACTAAGGATTCCTATGTTCTAGGGTACAAGTCAATATCCCCCATAAAGGTCCCATCGAGATGAGACTGTCCCAACGCGGTAACCTCAGTGATACAAGTAGCACGGACATGATTTTTACACGTATATAGTATATGCACAATCAAAGTCATATATGTATACTACTATTCCCAATTCTAAATTAGGTACACCCACGACCCATACTTATGATATTTATTCTTATTGCACATTACTAGATTATCCCGTATAACGACTTGTCTCTTTTATTCTTATTTATGGGATTATTCCAACTTACTTCGTAGTACTCGTGAAATCTTACCTCCCTAAGTGTAATTTCAGTAGGTACTCTTTTACTTTACTACGTAACTTCCTTTCGAGTCTCACCCTTTAGACACACGTTCCCATTATTCCTTAAGTGTAAAACACCTCCGTTAAATGTAAATCTCGTCTTACATTAAAGGTTCCATTTTATAAAGTCCTACTGGTCTTCTTTATATCCCATTGTTGGTTTTCCTCTTACATCGTGGCATTTTGGTTTATTTCTTTATTTTATTCTTACTATATAATATAAATGCATACTTAGGTCAAGATAAAATTGGTTTAGTTTACAACACATGTTTAGTTTATGCTTAATTAAAATTGGATTATTTATTTATTTGCATTGGAAATTAAAATTGGTGTTTGATAATCCGTTTACCCTATTAGCACTTTCTAACACGTTTCTCACTCCATCTTGGTGTTTTAATTATTGCATATTCACACTTAAGCTACCTATCTTCTATTCTAGCTAACAAAGAAGGTTAATCAGTCGTGAGGTCATACTAACCCACCCGAAGCTTTATCCATCTCGATGTTTTAATTAACCTACATTCAAATTTAAGATAACTTTGGTTCTTGCTAACTAATAAGGTTAATTTGCCGTGAGGTCATAATCAAACCCCGGATCATCTCCCTCTCGGTGTTTTGATTACCTCAAATTCGCATGTAAGATGCCTATCTATGATTCCCACTCACTAAGATGGTCAATCTATCATTAGGTAATCCTAACCCCTGAAGGTTTCTCTCATACATTCATAATTTAAAGGGTAAACATATGGCACATGAGTCGCTCGACCAGTCCGTCATAATCAGGTCCTTATTGCAAATTGTTTCCCTTTTTATGAGCTATTTTCCATTTTTATTCTTATGTTTATCTTTACCTCATTTTATGTTACTACATCTTATGTTATTTTATTTTATTTTATTTTCGCCTCTCTTTATTTTTAACTTTTCTATTTGATGATTTATTTATGTAGTATTCTCCAGTAGTATTAATATTTCTACCATTTTTTGTCATTTCCTCATTGTTTATCATCATTAGAATTTATCATCATACTCGCATTAGATCTCTTTATTTTAATGGGAAGGCCATGTGTGAATTCATTACATTCATCATAATCCCATCATAGTCCAATGTCTCTTCACAAAGTATTAGGTTTTCGACATAGGGAGATTATTCTAAAACTATAAAACTAAATACATAAAATAAAATAGGAAAAGCTAAATACATAAAATAAAATAGGAAACGTACACATGGGACACCCGTGGGAAGTAACCCCAATGCCCGATGGCGATCACACTCCTTCTGTTGAAACTCATTATTTGCATCATCCGTTGTCATAATAGCATCATAAGCCAAAGGTGCCCCTGGCACCGCACTACCAGAACACTCCCTCCCAATCGTCAATATGCGACACCATGCCCTGGTTCCCCATAGTCCCCATTACTGACATCGAAGGCTATTGGATTGTACCCTTTGGTCAATATTTCCTCTCCTACCCTTAATTGCCTTCCATACCATCCCTTTAGTCCTGGAATAGGTCTATGTCCTGAAACCTCAACATTAGTACCGAAAACATCTTCTTGATAGTCTATAAAATCCAAATACAAACTCTAAGATAAAACTCTCAACTGGGCCTAAAAATGGAAATTTAAAGGATGATAACAGGAGAGAAAAAGGCATCCATGCCATTTATACATTTTAGGATAGCGGTTATTTTACACGTTTTAGGATCCATGTCATTTCATACATTTCTTTTATTTTTTTCTTCTATACGTTTTGGGATCCAGTTCATTTAACCAAATGGTTAAATGATTTAAATCCATTATATGGACGGTTAATCGCTTATAATACTTTAACTGATTGGTTAAATGCTTATAATCCCCTAATCGAAAGGTTAAAAGTCATTATTTGTAAAATTGTTAAAGCCCTGGGTTGTTTTGCAAAAATCCCATTTCTCGCACTAAGTTCCATACAACTTCTCTATTTCACCCACATATATACCCAACTTAAATAGGCAAACCCTATTAACTTACCCATTTCGATGAAGCATTTTCGCACGTGCACCTTCTTAGTTCATCATCTCTGTGAACACCCCCGTTTATAATTGGGGCTTGAGTCATTATCCCAAAGACATTCTTATCAACCAAAGCGGTAGAAACTAGAGAGCACTAAAGATAAATGGGGTAAAACTATCCCTTTAAAATATTTTTGGGAAAGGTGAAAATTTCGTAACCAAATGCTTAAAGTCCCCCTTCAACCGAACGATTAAGGATCTTTGAAATCACGAACATATCCTACCATTACCAAAATGGTTAATGGAGAGGGGACACATGTCCCTATTTAACATTTATCATCCCTACAACCCTCATCTATCCGACACATGTTATAGACTTTAATTGTTCGGTTAAAAGACTCAAATCAACCCCTATAAAAAGGGGTACCCATCATCCTTAAAAAGCAGCCCCAAACCCATCATTGATTCAATTTTTCTATGTTACTTCAACCCCGAGTATCTATGAATCTCTAGTTTTTTCAAATAACCCAAGTGAAGTTTGGACTTTAGAAAAGTCGCTTCCTCTGAGAAATAGAGGAAAAACTTTGCTCGCACCCCATGAAAGGTGACCTTTTCAACAAAGTTTTACCCGAGTGAACGATGCCACCTCATAAGGGACACTCCCTCGAAAAAAGTATATTACGCTACAAGGGTTAATAAACTCTTGGGTTTATACCCCAAATATATATTGTGATATAAATTATCTATATCTGTTTAAATCACTTAGCTCGACCCCCTTTTGGGGACCTAGTATGCATTTTAAATTGCTCATATTTTAAATAAATTTTTTAACCTAGAACCTCTATTTCTTGAGATGAAATGACATACTCATATGTTAAATAAATGCTAATCAATAGGTTCGACTATGTACGACATGAAAACATACCTTTCAAAATTGTTCTCATGAAAGTTTCTATGATTCGAGTTATCCCGAAACTTTGCTAAAATTAAAGTCTAAAATCAGAACAATCTCATCACTTCCTTCGACAAGCAAAGCCCATCTCAACCGTGACACCCAAAAATATGTATTTTCGTATAATACTTAACAAACACGTTCATTTGATTAACATACTTTTAACATATGAATCTGACATTCCAAATCATAAGGAAAATTCTATATTAAGGTATGGGCAACATAAATAACATAGTGATGTATATTGTATACCCGATATCTTGTTGCCAGCACCCGTAAATATTTCCATTTTATTACAGCTACATTGGCTGTGACCCCAAGTTCCCATTAGTACCTAAGCGCGATATCAAGCAAAACTCATGATCCCAAGCCATATAATACGTCTCTCAGCATATTATCTATTACATATGCCTCCATATTTAGTCAAAAAACCCTTTCTCAAACGAAGTGATCATTTTTATCAGTTCAGATCAACCCGAGGTCCTATGATAGCTCCATGATTTTTTCCATGTCGATAAGGGATACATAGATCCTTGTTAGTGACGTTTGGACCATTCTAACCCAAAAAACACCCCCTCCATTGACACCCCCAAACTAATTCCAAGGTTTAACATCACCTTCTATCTAGTGATTTCCCAATAATCATAAGAAATTATGCCTTTCTTGGGGCCTTCGGGTCATTTTCCATTTTAAACTTCCACTGAAGAAACCTTTATCTCATAGATATCTTCTCCTCCTCTCAAGTTATGTCTTCATACAAACACACACATCACATTGGAATGCGTCCACATGGCTCACTATAACAACCAAGCCATATAGGATTTTCTTTCATGGCTACACGAGTAGGTAAGAGAAATACAGAGTTCTTCTCGTGAGCACAAGCCTCGACAATATATCTATCGATATTTTGTCACAACAGAGATGAACCCATCTCTCATATTAGCTTTTAACCTCCCGCCACACCTCCAATGGGATATCAAACTATCTCAATCCAAAACTTCTCGCGCGCACACACACACACACACACACACAAACACACACATACACACACACACACACACACATTCAATGGAATCTCATCATACAAGTCTAGATCACTCACACATTTTTACATATACATATTAAAGGGCATATATTATACGAAATACACATTCACACGCAAACACTTTTATTTACCCACGCCGGTTTAAGTGACATTGATAAACCTCTCACTAATACCATTTAATACCTAAGAACATATCTACATTCTAAGGGATTGTCAAACAACGGTCGCTCCACATAGTCCAAAATAAACTAAAAAGTAATTATAAAATGTAAAGAGAGATAATGAGCATGTAGATAAGGAAGCATAACAGACAATTGAGGTTCCTGATACCTCCCTTACTCGTAAACCTATTCCCAAACCTACAACATGATTATCAAGATCAGCCATAAACCTACACCTTCCTTAGGATTAGCTATAAAGGGATAACCCAACTTATTTTTTTCCTTTTACTTTTATACAAAATAAATTGGCGACTCTAATCAACCAATAAATCATCTCTTGGAAAAAGTGGGCTTAGGACTATAAAGGGGTGGGAAACCTACCCAAAAGCTGGATATGGTGTCGAACAACATCCACGTCAATTAATCCACAAACTAATAAACACAACCTCATGGAGAAAAAGTGGACCAAGAGACAAGCACTCTCACGTTCCCATAGGGATCAAATAATTAAGTTGATTATGTTCGTAGTTGTAAGGCCCTAAAACGTGATTGGGAATTTTAATTATATGATGAAGTATACGTTATAAGTTGATTAGGGGTGTTAGACATGTTAATTATGATATTTGAGGGATGCATACTCAAGTGATATATGTGTTGGTTGCATTAGATGTTAATCGAACTTATGATCGGGGATCACTTGTTTAGATCATATGATTAGTTATGTGGTTAAAAGCATCATGAAAATATACTTTTCATACATCATTATGATTATAATATATAACTAAGGTTGGTTCGAAATTGGCGATATTTGGTCGCCAAATGTGAAAGTTATGAATTGTTGAGTAAATTATTACTTTTTTGTTCGAGCCCAAATTAGGCATATTAATTTTACGATTTAGCGAAAACACAAAATATGAAAGTTGTAGTTATATAAGCTATCTACGCATTGACGTAAAGAGGGAGTAAATTACTGTCCGTACTAGTGAGTTATGGTGATTTTACAAAGGCAGGACAAATTCGTCATTACTGGAATTGTCTTATTGAGCCTCTTGTCCAACCAATCACATGCCACCACCTTATATTGGTCACACGGCCACGTTTTATGTTTATAAGGGCATAACTTATCATATTTTTCATTCCAAATTTCAACCTTCAGAATAAAAATGCGTATGGAGAGAGAAAAAGAAAGTTAAGGAAGAAATCCGTCGAAAAATTACCATAAATCAAGGAATTCTCGTAAGGTAATTACTTCTTTATTAAAGTTATTCCCATTGATGAGTTCTACCCTTGGTATATTTTTGTTTATGATTTGGATGAAGATTTAAATGATACCCATTTTTCCAAATTGAGTTAAACTCAGGATGGCTTAAGAACATATGTGAGGTCTTATGCTAGGATTGTAAATGTTAACTTCAAAGTACCATTTTTAAATTCCTTTATCGTGATGCTTTTTGATTTATTAAATTCATATATATGATGCGTGCATACACTAAAAATATTTTAGTATATGTTTCCATTATTCATACCCGAGGTAGAGGTGATATGTGCTTAAAAAGGTTAAGTTATGCTTTAACGTTCTCTTCTGGCCTAGTTGTGTTAAAAGTGTCATAAATCATGGAATACTTATTGAAATCAAATGATTACAATTTGAGATTAAAATAGACTCATATATTTATATTATATAGGAAAATAATGTAAAAATACCAAGAGATGAATCTTGGGTGACAGTTTGAAGTTCAGGTATAAAATTTGCCCCAAAAGTGTAAGTGCGCACACCAGGTGTTCGACGTTTTCATTGACTTAGCAATTGAACTCTAAAAATTATGAAACCTTAATTTTATATTATTTAATATGTTTAATATATGTTTCCGTGATTTATAACTGAGGTGGAAGATATATATGCTTGGAAATGTTAAGTTATAGTTTGATGGTCTACTCAGACCTAAATGTGTTGAAAGTGGCATAAATCATTGAATACTTGTTGAAATCAAGAAATTAAAATTCGAAATGTTAGAGAAATTATACGAGTATGATATAATTGAAGGGCAGAATAAAATACATTCTGTTTTGTCTTGGGGGTTGTGTTGAATTTGAAGTTTTCTTGTTATTTTTCTCCAGAAATGATTTGGAAAACATTGTAATAAAACGGGCATAACTTTGGCTATATAATTCGTAATTTAATTTCATAAATTTTGTTAGAACCCTAATGATGACCCAGGGATTAATTTGGTTACAGAATTGTGAAGTATCATAGTCAATTAATTTTCAGTTATGTCTGATTGACCAACGGATGTGATGTGTTACTCAGTTTAATGTGATTTAGTGTAATAAAATGCTAATGATGTTGAATTGTTAGGTGGGGAAGTGACTAAAACTACCATACCAAGGAAATAGTTTGGTATTAATATTAGTACCAAAGTAAAGGTTAGTGACCTGTCCTATGAATTATATATGCTTATATTTTCATACGAAATTTGTGTAGTTAAATACATGTGTGGTGATGCTTATGGAGTGATATGATGTTACGAAACATACGCGTATGATTAAAAATGTTAAATGATGATATCTAATGTTATGGACTGAGGTGGGACCTATATCTAATGTTAAGGACTTTGGATTAAAAATGTTAAATGATGTTATCTATTGTTATGGACAGAGGTGGGACCTCAATCTAATGTTAAGGACTGTTGTGGGTCCTACGAGACGCGGCAGCCCCGTTAATCCAACTTAAAGGTTTGTTATACTCGGGCCTAATTATGGGATATGGCATCCTCATTAATTGGGAGTTAGTTGGACTGGTGGGTCCAAATATGCGAGGGTTACACAATTCCTGTTGGGTTATAACATTAGAAAATAAAAACGGTTATTCAAATTCGTTATATGTGTGGTGTATGTGTGATATATGGTCATTCACTAAGCTTGTATTTCTTTAACTCCTACAATTTTATGTTTCAGGTATGCCTATCTTTTGGAGTTCACTGCCAAATTAGGACCATAAAATGTAGGAGTGACGGATATCTAATTTAGTTTGAATATCAACAAGCTTTTTTTTTTTTTTTTTTTTTTTTGGGGGGGGGGGGGGGTAAATGTTAAACTAAAGAACTTTTGTTTGTAAAGTTGTTTAGTACTTGTAAATTACATGTTAAGGTAGTTATGTTTTCATAAAAAAATTCTTTTGAAAAAGAAAAAAAATATGGTGCTATTTTAAGAGATAATTCAAGTAAAGTATTGTTTAAGAGAATTTATCTCTAAATAAAAAGTTGATTTTAAGTTAATTAAGTTGGGGCTCGATAGCAGCATCCTGCTTCCACCCTATTCGGGGGACCATGACACCATACCTAGTGATCTTATTGAAAGGTCATATTGAGTTCATGAAAAAATAGGATTTATCTATCCCTGTAATTTGATTTTTTTATAAATCTCAAAGATCATCGCTTCCGACCTTAATTGACGGTAGCCAATTTATTGCTATGTCTAGATTCTATTGGTCGAATGGGATGTGGTACAACTAGATAAATGGAGAGCTAGAAAATGGCTCATGAATGTATTCTTAGACTAAAACACATGTAGGCTCCTTTATGTAAAAGCTCAGCTAGTGCGGCTAGATCTGTGGTGTCTAGGAGAACAAATATTCTTCCTTTATGCCTATCTAGGTTATTAGAACTGGAGCCTTCCTCATCTGAATGCCTAGTTAACTATCTCCTTAGCCATATGATTTATTTATAACACTCATCGATATGTTCTTCATAAATATTGGCCAGTTCTGAAACTATATTTCCTCGAGGTCATTTTGTAAAGGGTCTTTAATGTCGTCGACTAAACCAGACCTTTTTGGTCAGAATTACCTTGACCTCATTTTTACTGGGAGGGAGAGGAGACATTAAATGAGTTTGTTCCCTCCTGGAAATTTGTACCTCTAATTAGATATTTCTTAATCCTTTCGAGTGATAAGACTGGTGAGTAGTTATATTGGTGAGGGGAAGATAGATCTCATTGGTGTGGATTCAAAGATTTCCTAGAGACGGTCCCAAATTATAAGGGAAATAAAACTAATAATAATTACAACATTACTAATCTACACCAATATATGTGTAGATGGTGATTTCCTATAATGTTTATAATCACAAGAAACTTTTAGAGAAGTATTAAAGTAGAAAGATAAAAAACACACAACACAAGATATTCATGAATCAGCAGCGTGCTTACATACATGGGTATTAGGGTTTTATTATTTTATTAACTCCGAGAGCTAGTCATCAAAGTTATAGTATTGTTCGATGATACAATATCATATGTTTCACTCAATAGGTAGTGGGTTTACATATATAGAGAAGCTTTGGGGATTCCTAAACTTTGTTAATAGTTATACCTAAAAGTTTGGACCAATCCTTTATCACCTTCATCTATTCCAAATGGTGGATACATGATAGTCCCCAACAATTTGGACTCCTAAATAATTAGGGGCAAAAGAATCCTCGGCGCTCGTACTGAGCGCATGTCGTCATAATTATAGTCTCTAGAATTTACTCCAAAGCTCAGGGTGGCTTTATTATATCTTGGTCGGTTGTTGATACTGACAAGTCTTCATACTTAAGGTAATAATAATATTATTGCCTCAAAAGCTGATTGCTAATTGGAATCTCCGTTGGTTGGTGAGAGGACAATTTAGTAAAAGCCCTCAAAATAGGAGAATTCTTGTCCCTTAGGTGCCACGGGGTACGTTGGTAAATAGAGCCTCTTTTATTTGGCAGTGAACCGTCGCTTCAATAGTCATCACACACTTGTTTGATCATTACATGTTTTATGAAATCATGACATTTATCATCATAAAATATTATTTCCCTTTCTTCCCTCATTTTCTTCTTCATTTCAAAAACCAGCGAACTCCAAATGATGGATTTTATCTATCTTCATTCGTCTAAAATAACTTTTAAAACTCTAAACTTCATTTCAATCGCTTTTCACCGCTTCGTTAATTTTTTTATTAAGTTGCCATCTTTACCCAGGGTGTAAATTACTAAGAAAAACACCTTGAAAAAATTCGAACTTGATCATCAAATTTCGCAGTGGGTGACTATAAGATTCCTTATGACCTTTATGAAGGCCATTAGTTTCCTTCAATTTTTATTGGTGAATGTTGGGTAAGGTTTCACTCAAATCGATTATTTTTAGAGTCTTGTCACTATTTACATGTCATCCCAGACCAATTCCCTCTGAATACATAGAGGATTATTAATGGAGTTCATCGCATTAAAGTTCTATATGTGACCCATCTAGGTATTACTGAAATACTATATTATGAGCAATGGATAAAAATATGGGAATATTAATTATATAAAGATGAGGGTGGCCAACCCGGCCTTGGTTGTGAATCTCACTCGGTCCGACAAAGACTATTGCGATCATGGGCTAATTATGTAGGACTCGCAATATTTTACCCCTCCTAAAGGTGAGGCATACGAAGGACTAAGAGGGCCCCCATGAAGGGCGGGGGATAGGTTATGAAGTAATTATATTTAGAGCTTTGCCATATTTTTTTATTTGAGGCTAATGTTGTGTGCTTTTCATTGTTCTTTGCAACAAAAAATAAGAAGAAAATTCCTCTCTAGAGCCACATTAATTTTGTTGATCTTGGAACACCTTGGGTTATCTAACAGTGGACTAGAACTGCTAGTCATCATAGGCCTGGCGAAAATCTTTCTCGGCTACAAGAGTTCTACCTCCTCTTATTATGCAAGGCGAGTAGAACGAACATTGGTCATACTAATTTCCTTGGACAACCTATAATCTTCTACCTCACAAAACTCAGAAGTGCATGGATCAAACGAGGAAGAAACATCATAATCCTTTGAGCCGTTGCACATTTTCTTGGTTCTTTCTATTATTTCTCTTACTACCATGAAAAAGTGTAAGGTTGTGAGACAGATCACCAAAGATGTTGGTACGAGATCTTCCCCACTCCTTAGTTGTCAGGTAAAGAGAAAGATCTTTATTAGTTGGTAAGCAAAGAAAATGATTGATGACTAGTCTCTTATGTATAAATCATTATTGGAAATACTCATCAGTCAAAAATTCCATCTAACCTACAAAATACACTAATATATATATATATATATATATATATATATATATATATATATATATATATATATATATATGGTAAGTAAGGGGTCAATCCAACTTGTTAACGAGTCAAAGTGCATAATGAAGGTAAGTAAGATTTTAAAAAATGATTTTTAACGGACAATTAATCTAACTAACTAAATGGGGAGAAATTTAAAGTAATCTATCTAATAAAAACTAAAATAAGAGATGAGTGAGGTGAATAAATCTGAGAACAAACAAGGGATGAGACTTTACCACATATAATAATTATTTTATTTAATTAATTTTTTATGTAAAATGGTCCAAGATAATATTAACATCACAAGTGAACTCTCGTCACAAATGTAATTTCAACATAACCATTTTTGAAAATTAATTTAAAAATTTCAACAAACTCTCAAAAATTAGAAGTAAAACCTTTTTAATAAATTACCCGCTAGGACAAACCTGTGAAAAAATGCTTAAACCCTGGAAAAAAATAATATTTATAGTTTAAAATTGAAAACATAATTCTACATTTAAAGAAAAAACAATCTATAGTTCAATTCTAAAAATGAACGTTATATTTCAAATTGATTACCTCTCGAAAATGACTTACCTTCTCTATCAAGCCAAAAATTAAAAGTGAAAGTTTAAAACTAATTTTCAAAGTAATATAATAAATAAATAAATAAACTCGATACATTAAAATAATAATAATAATAATAATATGAGTTCCATACCACCCCTAGAATGATGTATTTAGCCAAAAATTTGGGTAATTTTGCATATAAAATGAGATAATACCACAATAAGAGGCATAAGAATAGAATAGAATAGAAAAGAGAACAATATAAACCATGTCTCATTGAAAAAAAATTCTCTCGTCTATAGAAATGAAGAACATTCCCAATAAATCTGAGTTTTTACACCAATTGATAATTTGAAATTTAAGCTTCAAACTCACAATTTATCTCTTAATATAAATTCTCTTACACAATCTCTAAAAATAAAACAAAAATAACTAAAAGTATAACACTAACTAAGTCTAAACACTACTCTAAAAAATACTAAAAAATTGATGCTCTCTCTACCACTTTCTATACTTATCTGCACAATGTGATCCTTTCCTGAAGGGTAATCTTATATCAAACCACTTATTTTTTTACCTACCCCACTTTTATTCCACTCATAAAATTAGTTTGACTTCTTATTTAACAACCCCATTTCACAGGGAGGTTTAAAATAAATATAAAATATGAAAATCCCCAAACGAACCATTCAAATAAACTCACAAAAATCTTGTACTCCCAAATCACTAGCACTTGGATAGCGTTTCACTCATGAATTAATATTAAAATTCGAAAACCCATTTTACTTCAAAATATTTGCACTCCCATGAACCTTTTCTAACACTTAATGAGATAATTCATCCAGAAAAGCTATAAGTTCCAACAAATCACATTAGCCTTGGCTTCCAACTCAATTACAAAATAATTGTTATAATATACAACAATGGAAGTTTTTTGATCACCATAGAAAGTGATCATCTGCAAAATTACTGGGCAAGTGCATATGATATTATATATTAGCAAAAACTTTTAACTCGATATACATGATTTATATATCGAACATGGTGTAATAAATATATTCAAGCCACAGTGTAATACCGACCACAATAATTTTCTTTTGTCATACTAGGTATTGATGCCCTTGCCTCATTTTATGCAGATTTTTGAATTAATATTATTGGGGCGGTCTAATTAGTATCAACCTATTCTTAACATTTAAATATCTCAAAACTTTAAACGTTAAAAATGGGATGAGAAGAAAATAAAAGTCGATTGAAATAAAACAACCCTTCTTATAACATCTCCAACTATTTTATTACATCTTATTCTTTTCCTGTCTTTGTCCACGTCGCCTTCCATACTAGATCCTCTATCATGGTTTAGGTCTATGTCCTAAACCTCAATAAATCTGCCTAAAACATGTTCTTGATAGTCCAGAGCGTCCAAATACAAGGAAAACTCTTAGATAAAACTCTCAACTAGGTGTAAAAATCGAACTTTAAAAGAAGATAATCAGAGAGAAGAAGGGATCCAAGTCATTTATACAATTTATGATCAAATTCGTTTGATATGTTTTAGGATCAAAGTCGTTTTATACGCTTCTTTTATTCTTTTATTTTATACACTTTGGGATCCAAGTCGTTTAAGCAAATTGTTAAAGGAGTTTAATCCTTTAGCCAAATGCCTACTCACGTATGATATTTTAATGGAATGGTTAAACTCTTATAATCCCCTAGAAAAATGGTTTAAAATCATTGTTATCTGAACTATTAAAGACCCAACTTGTTTTGTAAAAATCCCATTTCTCGCACTAAGTTTATACAAATTCCCTTTTACACCCACATGCATACCCATCTTATAGTGGCAAACCCTATTTTCTCCCCATTTTGACGAAGAGTGTCCACACGTGAACTCACTTAGTTAATTTCCTTCTACCAATTGCTCTCCTATGAACTGAAGCCGTAGAAACTAGACAACACCAAAGATAAGAAGGTTAAAACTATCCCTTTAAAATATTGTAGGGAAAAAGTGGAAATTACCTAATAATGAGAGAAAAAAATATAAAGAGCATCCTTTGTAGACCCTTTAACAGAATGTTTAAAGACCATCTTTAACCGAACGATTAAAGATCTTTGAAATCATGAACATATCCCCCCATTAATCAAATGGTTAATGGAGGGGGAACACCTACCTGTATTTAACATTTATCATCCTTACATGTGTCCCTACACCCCTAATTTTTGTTACACATGTCATAGACTTTAATCGTTCGATTTAAAGATCCAACTCCACCCATATAAAAAGCGGTCTCCACTAACCTTAAAAGGCACCCTAAACCCAACATTGATTCGATTTTCTAACTTTCTTCAACCCTGAGTATATATGAATATATAGTTCTGTAAAAAATCCCAAGTCAAGTTTGCACTTTAGAAATGTCGCTTGCTCTGAGAAATTGAGGCAATCCTCTACACACCCCACAAAATTTGTCCCTTTAAAACGAAGTTCTATCTAAGTGAGCAGCGCCACCTTATAGGTGACACTCCTTCAGGAAAAAATCGTCTTAAGATATACAAGGGTAAAGAAATACTACATAAATCTTAAGTTTATAGCCTATATATATATATATATATATATATTGTGATATAAACTATCCATATCTGTTTAAATCACTTTGCCCGAACCCTCTTTGGGGACTAGGTATGTATTTTATATCGTTTATATTTTAAAGCCCATATTTTAACTCAACACGTCTATTTGTTGAGCTGAAATGACATACCCATATTTTAAATAATTGATAATCAAGAGGTACGACTAAATATGACATGAAAACTTACCTCTCAAAACCTTTCTCATGAATATTTTTGTGAATCGAGTTACTTCAAAACATATCTAAAACCAAACTCTGAACACTCTCACCCCTTCTCCGAAAGAACTAAACTCGTCTCAACGATAGAACCTTAAAATAATTGTTTTCTTGGAAAACTTATCAAACACCTTCTTTTAATTAATGTCTTTTTAACATATAAATATGACATTCCAACTTATACAAAATATTCTATAATAAGGTCTAGGATCCATATGTACCATAATGATTTATATTGTATACTCGGTATCTCGTCACCAATGCCCGCAAATATTTTGCATTTATTGGAACTACGTTGGCTGTAATACCAAGTATGCTTGGGTATGTAGGCGTGATACCGAGCCAAACTCTTGATCGTAAGCCTTAAGGTAAGTCTCTCAGCGTATTATCTATTAGTAATTCCTCAATATTTATTCTAAACTCCCTTTATCAAAAGAATTGATCATTTCTATCACTTTGGATCAACTCGAGGTCTAACGATATGTCAAGGATTTTATCCATGTCGATAAGGATACGTAGATCTTTGTCGGTGACATTTAGTCCACTCCAACCCCAAATACATCTTTCCCTTTACACCCCCAAATTGATCTAAAGGTTTAACAACACCTTCTAGCTAGTGATCACATAACAATCAGAAGGAATTACGCCTTTTCGGTTCCTTTTCGTCATTTCCTCTTATGAACATGCACCGAAGCTACCCTTTGTCTCCAAAATATATTTTCCTCCTCTCAAGAAAAGTCCTCATACTTACACACACATCATGTTGGAATGCATCCATAAGCTCACCATAACCACTGAACTACGTATGCTTTGATTATATGGCTACATCGGTACATGGTCTCAGTACCGAGTCCTTCTCATGACCACAACCCTCCACAATATATGTATCGAGATGTTGTCTTAATAGAGATGAACCTATCCCTCTTATTATTCACACAAAAACACTTTTCTTTACCTACACCGATTTAAGCAACACTTATACACATATTACAAATACTTAAGAACATATCAACAATAAAAGTGATTCTTAAACTAAGATCGTCTCTTCGCATTGTCTAAATTAAAATAAAAAATAATAAAAAAAGTAAAGAGAGATAATAAGCATGTTGATAAGGAAGCATAACGACAAGTGGGGTGCCTAAATATTCTTCCTTTATGTCTCTACAGGTATTGTGAAATAGATCCTTGCCCCTTTTACTGCCTTGTCAATTATCTCTTTAACTAGGCAATTTCTTCATCACACTTTTCCAGTTGTTCTTCATAAAGACTGACCAGTTCTGTAGAAAGACTGTAATACGATTGACTAAGACCAGACCTTTAGGGTGAGAATTACCTTGACCCTGTTTCATTGGGATAAGGATGGGACATCAAATAAGTTTGTTCCCTCATAGAAATTTGTACCTTATTTTAGATATGATGTATACCATGGGAGCGATAAGAATGGTGAGTAGTTATATTTTTTTAAGAAAGATTTATCTCATTAGTTGGGATTCAAATATTTCCCACAGATGACACGAAATTGTAGGGGATATCAAACCCAATATAATTATAATATTATTAATCGGCCCTAAGATATATGTAGGTGGTGATTTCCTATAATTTTTATATTCAATGCACACAAGACACATTGAGAGAAGTATTCAAGGAGAAGGATATAAACACACAACACAAGATATACGTGGTTCAACAACATGCCTAAATCCACAGGTTTTGGGATTTATTATTTTATTAACTCAAATAACTAGTTCTTAGAGTTGTAGTAATGTTCAACGATGCAATATCACATACACAATTCAATAAGAAGAGGTCTTACATTTATATATAAGCTTTGGAAAATCATAAATTTTGTCAATAGATATCCCTAAAAGTTAGGACCAATCATTTATCAACTTGAGCCATTCCTAATGATGGACATATGGTAGTCCCCCGCGATTTGTACTCTTTAATAACTTGGGTCGTAAGAATTCTGAATTGGTCGCACCAAGTATGTGTCGGCATAATTATGGTCCCCACAGTTGCCTCTAAAGCTGAGGGTGGCTTTGAGGTCGCTGTGCTTTGTTGTATCTAGGTTTGTTATTGATCCTAAAAATTCTTTATACTTATGGGAATAACAATATTCTTTCCTCATAAGCTGATTGCTAATTGAAATCATCATTGGTTGTTCAAAGGGAAATTTAGTAAAATCCCTCAAAATAGAGAATTTCTATCCGGTACGTACGAAAGGGGCATTCTGGTAAATAGAACCTCTTTTCTTTGGTAGTGAAACGTCACTTTGATAGACGTGACAGCCGCGTGTGATCATTACATTTTTTGTGGAAACATGAGGCCATTTCTCACCGCAAAACATTGTTTCCATCTTTTTCCTCATTTTCTAGTTTATTTCAAAAACCTGTGAACTCCAAATGAGAGATTTTCATTGTCTCCATTCGTTTGTAAGAACATTTAAAACTCTCAACTTTATTTTAATCGATTCTCTCTACTTCTTCAATTTTTTTTATTAGGTATAAATCTTTAACCAGTGTGTACATTATTAACGAAAATATCGTGAAAAAATTCATACTTGATCATCAAATCGCCCAGTGGGTAATTGTTAGACTAGTTAAAGGTCTCTATGACTTTAGTGCCGTTTTTTAAGGTCCCTGTCAATGTGGGGTCACCTTTCACCCAAATTGCTATTTTTAGGGGTTTGTCAATATTTTAATGTAGTCTGAGACCTAGTCACGCTGAATTCATGAAGGATCGTTAAGGGGATTCATCTCATTAATGAGCTATAATTGACCCTTCTTAGTATTACTAAAATACTATATTATTACAAATGGATAAAAACCTATGAGAATATTAATTACATGAAGACGAGGGTGGCTAACTGGGCCCTGGTCGTGAATCTCCCTGTTTTTAATAAAGATTACTGGGGATTAAGAAGAACTGGGAGCGTCCTCCCCTCCCAGAGGATGCGGCATACGAAAGGGATTTTATGAGGAAATGGGTGACAAGCCCTAACATATGAGTAACCCTGAATAGAATCAAGTGCAGAATGTGAAGGCGTCTAATACGAGATCCTGTAACTTCCACAACAGCTACCGAACGTCAATGTAATGGAACTCCTATGCTTGGCGTCCATGTGGCTGGGCACCTAAAAGGGTTTTACAAAAATAGATTTGGAAGAAAACGGGTCAGAGGCCGAGGTGAAAATAGTTTAAAAATATAGCAAGTGTTTAATTACATTAAATAGTACATATTATATACCTGTTAGTTGCATACTCTCACATGAGTTTCTCACCTCTCAACTAACGTGCACGCTTAACATATACATATAACCCATCCTAGTTATGCCACTATCTAAACTAGTCCGTACTAACCCCTACTTTCACATCATAATATAACGTGTCTACTCGTATTACATAAATAAGTTATATTTATATCTCACATTCAGATTCATTAAATTTTTCATCACAAGTGTTATTTAAATTCTCATTTTCGTAGCCCATTCAAATATCTTAGTTATTCACATCTACTAAGCAATAGTGAATCAGTCATAAGTACATATATAAATCACTCTTAACACATATATACATATATGGCACCCATAGGCTAAGCTGCGGTGCACGCATACTCTACCATCGAATCCCGGCACATCACGTACATAAGGATTACACTTTCTGAATCACTCAGTAACCGTTCCAAATAACAAAATCACACATATTGTTTTATTCTTTGTAGAAAAAAACAAGAGTGAAAATTCCTCCTGAAAGTGACGTTAATTTTATTGATCTTTGAACAACTTGGGCTATCCAACAAAGTACTGGAACTATTAATGATCCTAGATTGGTGTCATTCATGTTCGGCTATAAGAGTTATACCTCCTCTTATGTTGCTAGGCCAATTCAATGAACACTGGTCACCCCCATTTCCTTGGACGACCCATAAGCTTCTACGTAGCAAAACTCAAAAGGCGAGGGATCAATCGAGAAAGGAGCATCATCTTCCCTTAAGACATTGGATGTTTCATTATTTTCTGTTATTGTTTCTCCTAGTTCCATGGAAAAGAGGATGGTTGTAAACTAGTTCACCTTGAATGTTGGTACGAGATCTCCCCTGCTCACCCTTCAGGCAAAAAGAAATATCTTGGTAGGTTGACGAGCGATAAAAATAATTAATGACACGTTTCTTGTGTATAAATCATTATTGCAAAACTCGTCAATAAAAAAATTCTTTTGAATCTACAAAATACACGTGAACATATATATGACAAGTAAGGGGTTAATCCAACTTCTTAATGAGGCCAAGCATAAAATAAAGATAAATATGGTTTTCAAGGGACAATTAATATAATTAACTAAATGAGGAGAAATTTAAACTAAGATAAACTATCTAATAAGAACTAAAATAAGAGATGAGTTAGGTGAATAAGTGTGAGAACAAACAAGGGATACCACATAAATTAATTATCTTAATTAATTAATTTAAAGTGGTCCAAGAAAATATTAAAATCACAAGCCAACTGTCATCGCAAATGTAATTTCAACATTACCATTTTAGAAAATTAATTATAAAAAATTTCACAAACTCTCAAAAATTGAAATTAAACCCTCTTTAATAAATCACCCGCTAGGACAAACCTATCAAAAATAAGATTTAGAGTTGAAAATTCGCAACATAATTCTATACTTAAATAAAAACATATCTCTAGTTCAATCATAATATCTCAAGTTGATTTTGTCTCGAAAATAATTTACCCTCTCTTGAGGCATAAATTAAAAGTGAATGTTTTAAATTAATTTTCAAAGAACATAATAAATAGATAAACAAAATAAATTTGAATAACAATAATATGAGTCTCATCCCACCCCTCGAATGGGGTATTTAGCTTAACATATAAGTATTATTACATATAAAATAAAATAATATGGAAATAAGTGGCATATATTTGGATATTATTATATATAAAATGAAATAATATCACAATAAGTGGCAAAAGAATAGAAAAGATAAGAGAAGAATCTAAACCAAGTCTTCTTGAACAAACTAGTTCTCAACTATGGACATGAAGAACGAACCCAATAACTGTGAGATTTTGCATCAAGTAATAATCTGAAATTTAAACTTCAAACTCACAATTCATCTCTCAATATAAATTCCTTTGTACGGTCTTTAAACATAAAATTAAAAAAAAACTGAAAGTATAACCCTAACTAAGCCTAAAAACTACTCTAAAATTTACTAAAAAAAGTGTTTTTCTCCCTACCACTCTCTACACTTCTCTACATAATGAGATCCCTTTCTTGAAATATCTCTATCATATTTATATGTGAGGGAATGAGAGGCAATAATCTGTGAGGGTCATTTTTTTGTGTAGCAAGATTGGTTAGAGGGTGATATGTAAGAGCATGTGAGGGTATGTGGATTAAATGAATGGTTGTGAATCATAGGGCACGTGAGAATGTGTGTTAGGGTATTATGAAAAATATGAGGCTAACATGTGAGGTGAGGGAAAAAAGAATGTGTGAAAATGGGACCACATGAGAGATGCGTGATGGTGTGTGGTGTTGTGTTTGATGGGTGAAGAGACTACACCATACACACACATGTACACATATACATACATATTAAGGTGTTATGTGTGTGTCATGGTATCTGTGTGTATATGCGATTATGGGTTTTGTTAATTTGGGACAAGATGGTTAAATTGGTAAAAGATACAGTCAGGTTAGGGGAGTGGTGTAAGGCCTGTCCAGGAATGGTTTAGAGAGAGATGAGTGATGATGCTGGAAACAGCACCACCAGATAAGGTGTTAACAATATCAAGTAAGTAATAACAATGGCAGCACAAGAGTATATATGTATAGTAAGAGATGAGTAGAAGAGGGTGAACACAGCAAGATAAGTGATTCAGCCATTGGCTACATCCACTGTGCAGGTGAGTGTAAATATCACTATCAAATGAGGCTCTAATGGCCTTAGTAATACAATCACTCCACTTTATCTCTATACTGTAACTGCAACAGAGTTTTGGCTAGGGTTTGTGTTTTTTGGATCCCTTTCAAGATAGGAGAAGACAAGTATATATAATGTTTGGGGGGTGTAATTTACCCCCAAGCATACAATGAGGATGTGTGTGATGATCCAACCAATCTAATGAAGACATTCTTCACTGTCACACGTAGAGAGTGATGATGAAATATTCCCTCGCGTGAAGGGAATGATTTGGTTATAATAGACTTATCTATGTGTTCGAAACCATTCATGCTCCTGTAAATGCTCGCAGCTCTTTTATTGGTGCAACCTCGGCCTGGAAGAGTACAAGGTTGATGAAGTTCGACAGCTACTTTGTTTCGAGGTTATTCATAATGACCTCCACTAGCAAGGCTAGCCGAGGTTAGTTATGTGTAGTTATAACATCGGCTTTGGCCGGTGATGATGTTGCCAGATGATTGATCCCATGTAGCATTACTGATCTCGACTGATGATTTGTAATGTCAGCATAGGTCAATAACGGTCTTGAAGGGTCATTGGACCCATGAGTCCTTATTGTCCTCGGTTGATGCCCAACCAAGATTGATGTATGAGGTAGATGTAATATCGGTTGGGGCCAACCTTCTGAGTGATGACCTTACCGATGGTTGTCAGGGCTTCTGATCACCTTAACTGTAAGATTATCCATGGTTAGTTGCTCTCATCAAGAGGGTGCACTTTGGGCATATAATTCACTCCCTAGTCCTTAGTTACCTATGTAAATAGTTGACTAAGAGGTACATAAGGCCGAGGCTAAGTTTTTTTATGTGCCAATATTCCCTTGACACGTGTAACTTGGTGAAGTGAGTGGAGTGCCTAACCAGGCATGATGATTTTGATTTGACCCTTAGGTTCCCTATCCAATGATGGGCCTTGGGACTCGTGCCAAAATGATTAGGTGTGTCTAAAACCCTTTTTTCTCTCTCTTCTTCTTTTCTTCATTCTATTTTAACACCTGAGTTCTCACTCTGCAACTGCAACTATAAACTTTCATCGTTGGCTGTCGTTCAGGGCTTTCCTTGCCTCCAAAAATTCTTCTCTTTTATTCTTCGATTATCCAGGTATCACCTTCATCCCCTTTCTTCCAGTTTTAGTTACAATCTAAATTTCTGAGTTTCTCGATGTGTTTTTAGCATTTTCTGACAAGGGTTTTTGCATTTTTCGACGAGGATTTGCATTTTTTGATGACCTCGTTCTTAGGTGTTCTTGGTTTGAAAACTTTCCACCTTCCCTATTTGATCCTTAATTTAGGTTAAGTTAATTTTTTTTTCTCTATTTATGGTTTTGAGTCCAAGTGTTGTGTCGTCCTCCTTATACTTAGACCTCTGTACCAACTTGTATAAGAGTTGCCATCCCTTCGTGAGAAGACTTTTGAAAAAATTAGGCAGATAGAGTGAGCCCAAGAGGAAGCTCATAGGGCTTAGGACTTCCCTCTTAGACCCATCTTTACTCCACCTCTAAAAGTTATCTACCCTGAGCCAGCCGAGCCTGCTAAGCCAGTAGAGGTTCCCGTTGACCCAACACCCATGTCTGAGTCTGAGTCTGAGTCGTCTTCCTTAGACCCTATGTATATAGACTCTTTCTAAGAGGTTATGGATTACTCTATAAGGCAAGATCAGGTCCCTGATCAAGCTGAGGTTTCATGCCGTGCCTCATCTCACCAGGGTGCTAGTACCTCACAACATTCTTCTAATGTTGAAGTTATAGTGCCAAGTGTGGCCATTCCTCCCATACTTGACACCATTCCTCTGTCGGATGCCACCGGGGCTAAGTTTGATCAAAGGTTTCCTGATGTTGTCCTTGCATCTACCCAGGACAATGTTGTTAGGGATGAAGATGATGCGAAGGAGAGTGATATTGATACATATGAGGCAACTGAGATTGAGAGCTTTGTTAGTGAGTATGAACTTCTAGATTTTAGGCACCTCTATTCGATAAACTCTTCCATTAACCTTAGGAGACCTCTGAGGGGTGAAAGTTCCTTTGATGGATGAGATGGGGACATCTGCATCTATGAGTATATGTTCAAGTTGGGCATCCGTCTTCCTATCCACCCTTCCATCAAAGCCATATTATCCCAAATAAATCTAGCCCCTTCACAATTATCCCCTAACGCCTAGAGGGTGATGATTGGGGCCATCGTCTTTTGGAGGGAAGTCCACCACTAAAACCTTCCAATTAAGGTCTTCACAGGTTGTTACATCCCTTCCTCCTTCAAAAACCACCCTAGCTATTATGACTTCTTAGCTAGGATGTCAGAGAAAAAAATGATGATGGTTACCTATACATCAAATCACAACTGGAAACCTCGATATTTCTTTATATCTGGGGCATGGGAATTTGGTCCCCATGAGGCTTCTGGAATGTCGGTTCCAAGGACCCCTCTAAGAAGGGGGAAGGTCTCGCTTACTGCTAAAGCTTACCCTGGTCTTAGCTAGGATAATTTTTAAAAAGTCAAGGATCTTCAAGATCAAGGGGAGTAGGGGTGGCTAGTTAAATATGAACATGTGATGACCTCCTCCTACCTCTCTCAGACAGGCCTGGGGGGTGGTTCTTTGACAGAGCTTCGTAAGTCTAATTTCACTTGTACCTCTTACTTTTCTTGTCTCTAATTTACTAACTCAGATATGCCTTTTACAGAGCGCCCTGAAGGTATATCGGACGACCTCTGATAAATTTCTGCTCCCAATTTAGTAAAGCTGATGAATAAGAAGGTTGGAAAAATATACACCCTCCTACCACCCAACATAACATCGACACATCCAAGGATGATGTTACTAAGAAGAGGAAGACCACTACGATCCCGGAGCGACAGAGTCCAGGCAAGACTCAGAGAGGGGATCACGCCATTCCCATTTCTACAGATGAGGCCCTAGCTACTCATCTTTATCAGTTAAAGATTAGCGACTCTCTCATTGGTCATAGTTTGAAGGCCACCGATGTTATCAGCTATGTGATGACTAAAGAGGATAAGCGTTTCTTATGCTCCTTGGATGTCCCTTTGATTACCGAGCTCATTCTTCACAAATCAATTCAAGTATTGGTTTTTGTTCATTTGCAATCATCCAAGTGTAACGTCGGCCCTTTTACATTTTCTATTTCATTGCTAATACATCTGATCTTCTACTGTAGGCTATCTTATCCATGCACCATATTATTGACTGGACCCTGAAGAAGATGCCCCTCATAGAGAGGGGTCAAGAGGCTGAGAGGGTCTAAGCCTCTTTTAATGCAGAGTTTAAACATCTGAAAGATGAGCTGAAGGAAATTATTCAGTAGAGAGAGAGGGACATGGCCAAGCCCAAGAAGGACCATGATTTAGCTCTGAAGGCTAAGGGTGGTTCTCTGTAGGCTAAGGTGGCTACTGTTGTTAAAGCTTCTCTAGAGGACACTCCAGAGAATATCATCGAAGACTATAAAATCTCTGATGAATTTTTTAGCTTTGGTTTTGAATACCTAGAAAGAGGTATCAAAGTAACTAGCAAATGGGCAGTTTCCAAAGAAAAGGTGTTAGGGAGTCTGACTGTCTCAAATTTTAAAAGTTTGGGCTTTAGTAACCCCCGGTTTGCTCAAGCCTTGTAAGAAGTTGAGGAGGCCGATGGTGCCCTGGCTGAGACTGCTCCCTTGGAAGTCACTGAGACCGAAGATGATAATCCTCAAGATCACACAACCGAGGTGAGCAACGTCATCCATGATGACACGATTACACCTCCAGAGGCTTAAGGATTTTTTCTTGTGAAGCTTTAAGGGTTGTAATTTTTGTTTCCCTTATGTACCCCTTAGCTTTTGTAAACTTTGATGGACTTTAGGCACATATGATTTGTAACTCTTGAATGTTCATTGATAAATCATTAATCTCATCTTCTTCAGATTGTATTATTTTTCTTCCAATGTTATGATTGAACTCCTTGCCTCTTGAATGTTGCTTAAGGTCTGAGACTACCTTTTTGCTTAAGGTCCGAGGTCATCATATAATGATGTTCACCCTTATAATTTTCACCAAATTAATGATGTTTAAGGTATGAGATCACCATAATATGATGTTTACCTCATAACTTTCACCAAATTAATGATGTTTAAGGTCCGAGGTCACCACAATATGATGTTTCACCTCATATTTTTTTACCAAATTAATGATGTTTAAGGTCCGAGCTAACTATAATATGATGTTTACCTCATAATGTTCACCAAATTAATGATGTTTAAGGTCTGAGGTCACCATAATATGATGTTTCACCTCATAATTTTCACCAAATTAATGATGTTTAAAATATGAGGTCACCATAATATGATGTTTACCTCATAATTTTCACAAAATTAATTATGTTTAAACATAATGTAATAAGTTATTGACACTGGAATTGTTCTTTTCATTAACATCCTCTTCATAAAATGATACATTCACTATAAAGAAACGACTGCAACATCATATGTAATATTTCTTCAAGTGGTTAGTGTTCCACGAATTGGAGAAAGGTTCCGCTTCGAGATTTTCTATCCGATAGGTATTAGGCATAACCTCATCAACTACTCTATAAGGACCATGCCCGTTTGGGTGGAGATTATTTGATTTCTCCAATGTCTTCTTTAGGACTAGGTTTCCCATGCCTATAGGCCTTAATTTTACCCTTTGGTTGTAAAACCTTATAGTTCTCTACTGGTAGGTTGCCTATCTAATCTACGCATATTCTCTTATTTCTTTAATCAAATCTAGGTCAAGTCTTCTCTCTTCTTCATTCTTCCAAAGATCATAGGTCTAGACTCTATGAGTGGGAAGTCCTACCTCTGTATGGATAACATCTTCTGAACTGTGTTCTAGCATAAAAGGAGTCTCTCCCGTTGGTGTCCTTGTCGTCATCCTGTAGGCCCATAACACAGCATATACCTCCTCTTCCCATCTCCCTTTGGCCTTTTCCAACCTCTTCTTAATCCCGTCAAGGATTGTTCAGTTTGTGACCTCAGTCTTCCCATTTGCATAGGGTTGGCCAGGAGAGGAGAAGAACTGCTTGATCCCCATTCTTTCATAGTATTTTGCTAAGAAAGCATTCTTGACCTGTGTTCCATTATCTGAGATTAGGGTATTTTAAAGACATATTTTCATATGATTTTCTTACAAATGAACTGGAAGGTCTTTTGTTCCATAATCGTGATCATAGGCTTAGCCTCTACCCACTTAGAGAAGTAATTAATTACCACCACTAAGAATTGATGGTTATTTGTAGCTCTTGGCAAGGGTCCTACCAAGTCAATACACCATACTGTAAATGGCCAAGGTGAGCTAATTTCCATCATAGGTTGATGAGGTTTGTGAGGGATGGTGGAGAATCTCTGACACTTGTCGCGTCTCTTCACATAAGCAGTTGCATCTTTGGACAAGGTACGCCACAAGTACCCATGAGTAATTATCCTCTTAGCTAGAGACCTCCTTCTTATGTGACTTGAAGAAAATCTCTCATGTACATCTTGCAAGATGTGAAGAACCTTTTAAGGGTGGACACATTTAAGGAGAGGGAGTAGTAAACCCTTCTTATACAAGACATCTCCTATAATTGAGAACTTGACATCCCTTAACTTCAGCTTTCTCATTTCCAACTTTTACTCGGGCATCTTTCCTTGTCTGATGTAATCGATAAGTGAATCCATCCATGAGGCTACCATATTCAGATTGAGGCAATCTTTTTCAACCTCTTTATCTTCGATGGTCGGCCCGAGCAAGATTTAAACTGGTACTGTTCTTCTTATATGTTTCGTCATTACTGGGGCCAACCTTACGAGTGCATTGGATCGACTGTTGTTTTATCGAGATATCCTCTTCATCTTCACCTCCTTGAATCTTTCTAGCATCATTCTCACCCTCTTCAGGTATTTGGCCATCCTTTCATCTTTGGCCTCATATACCCTAAGAATTTAGTTGACAACTAACCTTGAGTCACTATGGACTAGGAGTCGGCCAACACTAAGGGAATTTTCTAAGGAGAGACATGTTATGAATGCCTCATACTCTAACTCATTGTTTGAAGCTTTAAAGTTGAACCTGAGTGCATATTCAATGTCAGTACCATCTGGTACAGACACTATTATCCCTACTCCGCTTTCGTGTTCACAAGATGACCCATCAACGAAGAGGTTCCAAACATTTTTATTTAAAGAGAAGTTCCCCTTTGATAGGGTCCCTTATTTGAAGAGGTAATTGTCTTCCTCATTCTTAACTACTCTTTGTCCAGACCTATTTAACCCAACCTCATTCGGATCGCGTAAGACGTTTCTATTTAGTTCATCAACAGTTCTTTGACTAATTTCAATCTCAACCTCTTCCCTGGTGAACCCCGCTACAAAGTCTATAAGTGACTGTCGTTTGATGGCAACTCTGGGTTGATAAATAATGTCATACTCCCCCAACTCGATGGACCAAGTCATCAACCTGCCTAAATTTTTAGGCTTACGGAGGACGTGTCTTAGTGGGGAATCAGTGAGGACAACCATAGAGTGGGGTTGAAAGTATGCCTTCAGCTTCCTAGAAGCGTGTATCAGAGCATAAGCTAGTTTTTCCATTCAAGGTTACTTCTGCTCAGATCCTTGAAGACCTTTAGTATTGAAGTATACTTGCATCTGCACCCCATCATCTTCTTTTACTATGGCGGCACTTATGGGTGATTCTAAAACATCTAGATATAAACTTTCCCCTAGAATGGGCCACACCAAGAGTAGAGCGGATCTGAGGTAGGTCTTGAGCTCTTTAAAATCCTTGCCGCATTCCTTATCCCATTCAAAAGCCTTTTTAAGAACCTTGAGAAAAGGAAGACATTTGTCTATAGATCTTGAGATGAACCATTTAGCGCAATAACTCTTCCGGTTAACCTCTGAACGTCTTTGATGCTTTTGGGTGTCTTCATATCCAGCAGGGCCTCAATTTTCTCAAAGTTAGCCTCTATCCCCCTCTGATTGATGATTAATCCCAGAAATGTTCATGCTCATACCTCGAAGACACACTTGGCTGGGTTGAGCTTCATCCTATATTTGTTTATGGTATCGAAAGTTTTTTCACGGTCAACCACGTGAGTGTCGTCCTTTAGGCTCTTCTTCATCATGATATCCACATACACTTCCATTGACTTGCCTATTTGATCCTCAAACATCTTCTTTATAAGACGTTGGTAAGTAGCCCCTGCATTCTTTAGTCCTAAGGGCATGACCTTGTAATAATAGGTCCCCTTGTCTGTGATGAACGTTTTCTTCTTTGAGTCTTTCGGGTTCATAAAGATCTGATTATACCATGAATAGGCATCCATGAGGCTCAAAATCTCATGTCCAGCTGTGGCATCCACCATCTGATTAATACGAGGTAGGGTAAATAATCTTTTGGGCAAGACTTATTCAAATCAGCGAAGTTTACGCACATCCTCCATTTCCCATTTGCCTTTGGCACTATGACTGCGTTGGATAACCACTCGGGGTATATTACCTCCCTGATGAACTTGGCTTCTTCAAGATTTCTGACCTCTTCTCTAATAACGTCATATTTCTCTCTTGAGTATACTCTCCTCCTTTGTTTTATGGGCTTAACATCTTCCATAACATTGAGTTTGTGGCACATGACCTTAGGATCAATACATGGCATGTCTGCGTGGCTCCAGACAAAAATTCTTTGTCTCCTCGTAAAAAACATCACCATCTTTTCCTTAATCTTAGGTCTTAGGTCTTTGCTAATTTTAATGGTTTTTTTCTTCTCGTCCTCATTGAGGATGATTGATTCTACCTCTTTCGTGGACTCTCCCTTCTTGATCTTTCTCTCATCTCTAGGATCAAGAGTGTCAATTTTGTAAGTGTTTGTAGCCTTCCTATGATCCTCTCTCTCTTCAGCGGAGTTGAAGTAGCATTCATGTGCTGATGTATGGTCACCCTACACTTCCCCTACCCCATAGGGAGTCGAGAATTTTAGCATTTAGGGAACCGTTGAAGGCACAACTTCAAATTCTTTGAGGGGTACTCTTCCCATTACGAGGTTGTAAGCTAAGAAGACGTTCTCATCCATCATAAAGAAATTATTTTTTCTGGTCAACCTCTTAGGCCACTCATCTCCCATTCTTACATCCATCTCATACATGCCTAATGGATGAAACTTTTCTCCACTAAAATCGATCAAATGGTGATGATAAGAGACAAACCTAGCTCTGCTGAGGCCTAGGCTCTTGAAATAGCACCAAAATATTACGTCTGCTTAACTTCCCCCATCAATGAGGATTCTCTGCACCTCACATCCCTCCACCCTTATAGTTATTACTAGAGGGTCATCGTGTGGAACTAGGATTCATTTAAAATAGAGTCGTGAGAAGCCAACTATGAGAGTATCCATATATAACTTCTTTCTCTTCCTGTGTTTAACCTCTAAAGACGCTAGATTCACAACCTCTACTTTGGTCACTGACTTAGCCTCTGCCAAGTGAGCTTTGCGGTCGGCTACCTCTGAGCCACCCCCTGGCAGTCCTCCATAAATGGTGTTAACACAAAAGGATATCATACTAACCCTGTTCGCTAGGATATTTTCATCTTTTGGTGGGAGGTCAGGGTCATCATCATCATCATCATAATCTGAGTCCTCATCTCTTCTAGTTGGGGCATCTTCCTGACACCTGTCATTTCTCTTCTTTTTAGGGTCGTCTCTTCCCCCATTAGAATCTCTTCCATCCGCATACTTCTTAATCTTTCCAGACTTCAACATCCTCTCAATCTCATCCTTCAAGGCAAAGCATTTGTCAGTCAGATGATCGTGGTCTTGGTGGAACTCGCACCATAAATTCTTATTTCTCTTATGCGGAGGAGCCTTCATCTTCTCCGTCCATCTCAGGTACCTGTCATTTTTATTTTGCTAAGGATGTGCTCGCATCTCACAGTTAGAGGAGTGTAGTGTGAAAACTTATCGTCTGCATCCCTGTAAGGACACAAATTTCCAATTGAGTCCATATATAGTTTTGGCTCAATTCCGGACAAAAACATTTATTCATAGGATAGTATTTATTGTAATATTCTCAAGCCTATGAAGTGTATGTTGAAGACATAGCGGCAAAGAACTTAAAGCTTCATAAAAATGCCGGTTTGTGTGCCTCGTTTCTACGTCATCAACTAAGGTTCCATGCTCCCAAGGTATGAATGTAATTATATGTATATAGGAGCTTGGAACAATATGTATTGGGTGTTATGTTAATAAAAACTGCATTTTATTTTTCAGAAAGAATCAATTAGAAACTTAAAAATAAGTATATAAAAGTTTATAAAAGTTTCTGGGCCAAAATCGAATTTTACAAACTTTCTGGAAGTTCGTTAGAAATGTCGTTCGAACGAGTTTTTTTCGTTCGAACCAGATTTCGTTCGAACGAGTTTTGTCGTTCGAACCAGGTTCGTTCGAACGAGTTTGCCAACGACCCTTATCTGGTCAGTCGTTCGATATGTCGTTCGAACGAGTTTTCATTCTAACGAAATATCTAACGAGATTCTAACGAGCCCAGGCTGGTCGCTCGTTAGAAGTCTCGTTCGAACGAGAGTCAAGTTCGTTCGAACGAGACGTCAGGCGGGAACGGTTTTCAGCAGTTTTTGATAGTTTTTTCCCCACTTCTCCACTTAGTTTTCAACCAACTTTTTCATGCATTATTATGTGTGGGAAACACATTTTCCAAGACAACTTTTCCAATCCATATCCATCTCTTAGAGAGAGTTTGAGAGCAAATTTATTTAGGGAAAATGTTCAAGTTTTGAGTGTTAATTTTAATGGAAAATTCATACACACTCTAGTTTACACCCATTGTTTGTTATTCCAAGTTCTATATATACATATCCTTACTTGGAGTTTTTGGCACCGGTTTTCTCTACCGAATTCAAGAGACGTTTCGGGTTTGCTTTTACACCCCATCACAAAGAAGACCTTTGTTGAGATTCTACCCGTTTGGAGAAAGGCTCCATGTTCGGGTGACGGTGACCGTTTAAAGTCCCATCGGTGAATTCCGAGACCACGGTGGAGGTCCGTTGGTTATCCGCTAATTGGAGGTTGATACAAGAAGGAGCATCACGACTTGAGAGGGTTCGAGTTTAGGAAGTAAGTCTTTTGTCTTGTATTTGTAATACCGTTTTTAGTGGATTTGAGGCTAGGGCCGTCCCGAGGTTTTTTCCCGTTAGTGGGTTTTTCCTCGTATATCGCGGTGTAGTGTGACCTTGTTTATTTTATCTTGCACAATAATTTAGAACGCATGCTTAAGATAATTTCAAGATAAAATTTGGTTTTACATTCACACTAATTTAAATTGGGACTTTAATTTAATATTGGGTAAATTTGGTTTATTCAAGTCACTTGCATTAATATGATTTCGCCTAACTTTGTTTATATGAATAATCATGACTTAGGCAAATACTAGGACTTGAATTATGTTTTAGTTTGTTTCTTAAGATATTAAAACCCGGCCTTGTTATTTTGTTAAAACCATCTCAACGCTTCCGGATCAATTAATTTAAAAAGGAAATTACTATTTTAATTTGTGAGCATCAAAATCCGGGGATTCCACCTTTTACAAATTGGTATCAGAGCCAAAAACGATAAATTATTTCGTTAAAGATCCTTTACTTTTTGGCTAAATATGGATTTTTCCCCATTTTCAAAATTTCCTATTTTTGATGGTTCTAACTACGCGTATTGGAAAGCGCGAATGAGATCGGCACTAAAATCTATCGACGAGAGAGTTTGGATGTCTGTTGTTACCGGATACTCGCCACCAACTTATTTAGTTGAAAATGAATGAGTTATCAAACCCGCCGATAGATGGACTGAAAATGAGTTTAAACTTGCTAACTTTAATTCCCGTGGTTTAAATGCATTATTTAGCGCTGTCGCACCGGATGAATTCCGACGTATTATGACGTGTGAAACCGCTAAAGAAGCTTGGGATATTTTACAATTAACTCATGAAGGAACTAGTGTCGTTAAAGCTTCAAAACTCCAAAACCTCACCACTCAATTTGAAACTATCAAAATGGATGAAAAAGAAACTTTTGATAAATTTTATGCTAGACTTTCTGATATTGTTAATTCATCCTTTAACTTGGGAGGGAAAATACCTGACGACCGTGTTGTAAAGAAAATTTTGAGGTCACTACCTGATAGATTTATTCCAAAGGTGACCGTTTTAAATTCTTTACCCACTTTAGCCTCTACGAAATTAGAAGAGCTTGTAGGTGATTTACAAACCTATGAACTAGATATGTTTCCCTCTAAAACTGAAAAGAAAATTGAAAAGGGCGTTGCTTTAAAAGCCCGCAAAGAGGTTAAACAAGTAGTAGAGAGCGATAGTGATAGTGACTCGGAAGATATGGCTTTGTTTGCTCGTAAATTTAGAAAATTTCTTAAATTTAACAAAGATAAAGTTAAAAATGATTTTAAGAAATTTGAATCTTCTAAACATGATAAAAACGAGAAGATTTCTAAAGCCGATAAGATCCCTAAACCAAGTAATGAAAATATTGATAGGGACGAGTCTAATAAATGTTTTGGTTGTGAAGGTTATGGCCATAGGGCTTTTGAGTGCCCCACTAAACTAAGGAAAGAGGGTAAACGACCCATTTCATATAATGCGACCCTTAGTGATAGTGATAAAGAAGAGAAGCCCGAATCCCCCACTAAGAAAAATTTTGTGGCTTTTATGGCACATGTGAGTGATAAT
The DNA here is from genome assembly GCA_949130495.1 of Sambucus nigra. NCBI lineage: Eukaryota > Viridiplantae > Streptophyta > Magnoliopsida > Dipsacales > Adoxaceae > Sambucus > Sambucus nigra. The sequence continues at coordinate 354,529,679 of OX422212.1, forward strand.
GAGAACTCATCGGATGATGAAATTATAGCACATGCCACTTCCAAGGTCATTGTACATGATTCTCTTATTTTTGATGATAGTAAGAATGAAAAAGAAGAAGAGAGTGAAAATGAAGATGAGGTTGATATGAGTGAACTTCAAAATGCTTTTCATGAATTATATAAAGAATCTATTAAATTGAAAAGAGCTAATTTGAAGTTAGAAGCGAGTGTAAGAGAGAGTGTCAAGGTCATTAATGAAGGTTCCTTAATAGAAGACCTTAGGACACATGAGAAAACTCTTCAAGAGAAGCTTAACTATGTAGAAGGCGAGAGAGATAGCCTTAGGGGTTTAATGGAATCCTTGAAAAATGAGCTTCTTGGTTTTGAAGAGCGAAATGTTTTACTAGAATCTAAAATTTTAGAATTGCAAAATAAATTAAAAGATTCTAGTAATGTCAAATTTGATTTGGAGTGTCGTTCGGAAAAACTAGATAAAATGTTAGGAACGGTCCAAATTAAAAATGACACTTTTGGTTGAGGCTTCAATTCTTTTAATGATTTTAACCCTAAAGTCAAAACCAATGTTTTAGGAGAATCTTCTAGGAATGCATTTAATGATCACTCCTTAGATATATCTTTTTGACATGCTCTTACTTGTACACATTGTGGTCGACAAGGTCATCTTAGAAAATTTTGTTTAGATCTTAAACGAATTCCTAGAAAATCCCATAGTAAAGTAACCACGATAGCTAACGTTCCTACACCCCAAGATAGTAATTCTTCATTAATTTGGGTTAGGAAATCCGACTTGGTTGCCTTACAAAATAGGGATTTTGATTCTCATTTACTTACACATGCCTCCTCCCTTGATAAATCTAAAGGATAAATGTGTTAGTGTTTGCATACTTTAGCGTTTGTACTTCATGCTATATTCATATGCTAAATGTATGCTTGTTTAGTCATTTTCTAGTCATTGCCTTACTTCATATCACATGCTAGAAACTATGACTTGTTTATCTTTTTGTATTATATTTTGTGTTTAAATTGTCTGCATAATATAAAAATATTTTTGTTTATCATTTGTGTTTTACTTATCTCATTTAAGCTTAATGAAAAATACAAATGATTTTTGTTGAGTCTTTTGAGTATATATCTTTATTTTTGATTAAAATGTTAAAAACTCAAAAAGATTTTGTTTTGTGTGTATTTTTGTTTGACACACTTTATGTGGCATATACTTGTGTTTGAATCCCATCATTTACGCTCCCATGTGGCTAGAACTTTTGGTTTATATTTTCAATCCTTATTATGTTCTTTACCATATTTTATGGAGTAGTTGGATTTTGTATTGTTTAAATGGATTCTATTTCTATATGCCTCTATTCACACATGCACGAGCTCTTTTGAAATCTTAATGTCACATGTTATATTTGAGCTTTTTGAGGTGTTCTCCTATCAATCTAGTCATCTACATATCTATGACCTAGGAGGACTAGTGCATGTCAAAATCCGTTGCATGTGAGATTTGTGCGAAAAATGAAAACATGATCAATAAATATATGCACGGAGAAGGGCCACCGTTGATTGGATCTAAAAGAAATACGTGATCCAAAGGCCTAAAAACAGAATATCTGGCATTCAAAAGAAAGCAATTGCCAAGGCCTATGTTTGTTTGATATATTCATTCACAAACAAAAGAATATATATGCTCATTGAGGGAGAATTGGATGGTATATCAACGGTTTGCACAATGTCCGTTTATCCTAGTTGTCTTTAATGTCATGACTCTATTTGGTTTGTAGAATCATCATCATGCTAGGCTTGTATGCATTGTGTATGTTTGTTCATTGAGTTCAATCTATATTGTCACATGAGGTTATATTTCAATGTGATGAAGTTTGCAATCAAATGAGAACTCCGTGAACGTTTCTTAAGTGTTTGGGTCTAAATTTAATTGTTGCTAGTTCACACCCCTACACTTCCGTTTCCATATGACACATTTTTGCCATACGAGTGTGCAAACTTATTGTATTTTGTGTCATGTGTGTGTTTATATCTATATATATATGCAAGTGCTCTATTGGTATATTTAAAGTATATATATATATATGATATTTGTTTGTCTTTGCCTTGTTTTTATTGCCCATATGCTGTCATGTCTTTTATTTAAGCTGTCTCATGTTGTTTATCAGTTCTTTATCCTTTGCCTATTCCCGAACAAAAAGGGGGAGAATGATGATAGGGGGAGAAATGGTATCTAATCCTATTATTATCGTATCTTCGTTTGGGGGAGATTTATCTTAGGGGGAGACGTCTTTCTAAGTAGGTCATGTGTTTAAAGGGAGAATTAATTCAGGGAGAGTAATTAATTAATTGCATTTAATACTTTGATATTCCCTATGCATTTGATGAGTTTGCTTAAGTGTGCAGGAATTATACTAAAGCGGCATCTTTCTATGGCAAAGAGTTTAATCCTTGGGTTGAGTCAAGATTGGGCGGGTTATGTTTTGAGTCTAGTAGAGCTTGACGGCCCTTTAGGATTTTTGTTTGGTTTTTGTCCCGGAATAGCCAAAGGGGGAGATTTGTAAGGACACAAATTTCCAATTGAGTCCATATATAGTTTTGGCTCAATTCCGGACAAAAACATTTATTCATAGGATAGTATTTATTGTAATATTCTCAAGCCTATGAAGTGTATGTTGAAGACGTAGCGGCAAAGAACTTAAAGCTTCATCAAAATGCCGGTTTGTGTGCCTCGTTTCTACGTCATCAACTAAGGTTCCATGCTCCCAATGTATGAATGTAATTATATGTATATAGGAGCTTGGAACAATATGTATTGGGTGTTATGTTAATAAAAACTGCATTTTATTTTTCAGAAAGAATCAATTAGAAACTTAAAAATAAGTATATAAAAGTTTATAAAAGTTTCTGGGCCAAAATCGAATTTTACAAACTTTCTGGAAGTTCGTTAGAAATGTCGTTCGAACGAGTTTTTTTGTTCGAACCAGATTTCGTTCGAACGAGTTTTGTCGTTCGAACCAGGTTCGTTCGAACGAGTTTGCCAACGACCCTTATTTGGTCAGTCGTTCGATATGTCGTTCGATATGTCGTTCGAACGAGTTTTCGTTCTAACGAAATATCTAACAAGATTCTAACGAGCCCAGGCTGGTCGCTCGTTAGAAGTCTCGTTCGAACGAGAGTCAAGTTCGTTCGAACGAGACGTCAGGCGGGAACGGTTTTCAGCAGTTTTTGACTGTTTTTTCCCCACTTCTCCACTTAGTTTTCAACCAACTTTTTCATGCATTATTATGTGCGGGAAACACATTTTCCAAGACAACTTTTCCAATCCATATCCATCTCTTAGAGAGAGTTTGAGAGCAAATTTATTTAGGGAAAATGTTCAAGTTTTGAGTGTTAATTTTAATGGAAAATTCATACATACTCTAGTTTACACCCATTGTTTATTATTCCAAGTTCTATATATACATATCCTTACTTGGATTTTTTGGCACCGGTTTTCTCTACCGAATTCAAGAGACGTTTCGGGTTTGCTTCTACACCCCATCACAAAGAAGACCTTTGTTGAGATTCTACCCGTTTGGAGAAAGGCTCCATGTTCGGGTGACGGTGACCATTTAAAGTCCCATCGGTGAATTCCGAGACCACGGTGGAGGTCCGTTGGTTATCCGCTAATTGGAGGTTGATACAAGAAGGAGCATCACGACTTGAGAGGTTTCGAGTTTAGGAAGTAAGTCTTTTGTCTTGTATTTGTAATACCGTTTTTAGTGGATTTGAGGCTAGGGCCGTCCCGAGGTTTTTTCCCGTTACTGGGTTTTTCCTCGTATATCGCGGTGTAGTGTGACCTTGTTTATTTTATCTTGCACAATAATTTAGAACGCATGATTAAGATAATTTCAAGATAAAATTTGGTTTTACATTCACACTAATTTAAATTGGGACTTTAATTTAATATTGGGTAAATTTGGTTTATTCAAGTCACTTGCATTAATATGATTTCGCCTAACTTTGTTTATATGAATAATTATGACTTAGGCAAATACTAGGACTTGAATTATGTTTTAATTTGTTTCGTAAGATATTAAAACCCGGCCTTGTTATTTTGTTAAAACCATCTCAACGCTTCCGCATCAATTAATTTAAAAAGGAAATTACTATTTTAATTTGTGAGCATCAAACTCCGGGGATTCCACCTTTTACAATCCCTCTTATTTCCATCCTTTTTCCTTTGGAATTTTCCAGTACTACTTTCGTTCTCATCCTCATACTTTGTATCCATTGCTTCTTCAGCGTTCATGACCCTACTTGTTGTTACTAACAGCTCAGCCATATATTTTCGAGGGTCTTAAGTAAGCTTGCAAAGAAACTTCCCCTTCTGCAATCCTCCTAAAAGGTTTGTCATGGCTATATTCTCTTCGTAGTCTTCATCCTCCAACTTTTCCTTATTTAATCTTGTAAAGTAGTATCCGCGGCTCTCATTATTTTCTTATTTTACATAGAGTAGATGGGTTGTCTTCTTCTGAGGTCTTACCCCAAAACAGAAGTTGTGTATGAATCGATCAGCCAAACCTTTAAAATTCTTTACCAAATTTTTAGGAAGGGAAGTGAAACATATATGCGCAGCTCTCGTCAAAGTGCTTGAAAAAGCTTAGCATCTCATCTCATGAGGGATTGAATAAATGTTAATTGCACACTGATACATCTCAATATGATGTACTTGGTTGGTACTTCCATCATACTTGGGAGACACCATAGGTTGTTTGAATTTGGCAGGCATTAGGAAGTTCACTATCCTTTCCATAAAGGGATAGCCCTCTGATAACACCCTTTGCAGTGGGTCTCGTCTTTTTATGAGGTTCCCAATCTTCTCTTCCAACCATTGAATGGAGTCATTCAAAGGTTTAACAATGTCAGCTTGGCGGAGGTTGTTCCCAACCACCTCCAAAGCGTGGACTAAGGGTTCCCTAGCTGTTTCATAACGTCAGTTGTTAACCTCTTGGCCATATAGGGGTCGTCCAAGGCGAGGCCGATGTTCACCATCTTCCTTTTGAGATCCATATACACTTTTTGACCTGGATAACCTCTTCCTCTGATCATTAATTGGGTCAAGCCTTTCAAAGGCAGACCCTCTACTCAAGCGGTCAAAAGCTGATCCTCTTGGCTGGGCATCAACAAGATCGGCTTTTCTTGCTCCGTAACCTCGGCTCGACTATATAGGATGTACTGTGTTATCTAAATCCTCATATGGCTCCCAGCAGTCTCCTAGAGCATCATCTGCTTTAATATCATCGTACCTATCCTCGGGTCATGGGTTTCCTTGCCTTCTTAGATGCAAATGCCTAGTGTCAACAATGTCCTTCCTCCGTTGAGGTGTAGGTTGGTCCTTTTGCAATTCTTGGGGTGGTCCCTTGGCCTCTGGATATGGTTGTACAACCACTAGAGTAATCATTTCCGGTGAGACCCCATGTGGCCTAAACATATTTTGGCTTAGCTGGGAAAATTTCTCCTTCATTTCTTATTGCATTGCAGCCAATGACCTTAAGTTTGCTACCACCTCAGTCATCTCGGACTAAGGTGGTGCTTGGCAGGAACTGGTTCCTTCAACACCAGATGACGGAGGAGGCAGTGGTAACTCTAGTGCCATATGCTAGGGCTAAAGATCTTGCGATGAATATATTAGAGATCTTAAATACCTTGAAGAACCTCTTTCAATGGTGAAACAACTTCACATTAAGGGTGAAGCCTAGTTCACCACCACAGTCTCCGATTAGGTTAAGCTTCAAAAAGGAAGAGAATAATCTTCTCTTTCCCACATATGGCGTAAAAATGAAGATACTAGAAACAACACCACCAGATAAGGTGTTAACAAGATCAAGGATGTGATAACAATAGCATCATAAGGGTATATATGTCTATTAGGAGATGAGGAGAAGGGGATGAACACAACAATATAAGTGGTTCGGCAATTGCCTATGTCCACTATGCAGGTGAGTGTAAATATCACTATCAAATGAGACTCTAATGGCCTTAGTAATGCAATCACTCCACTTTATCTCTCTACTATAAATGCAACAGAGTTTTGGCTAGGGTTTGTGTTTTTTGAATCCCTTTCAAGGTAGCAGAAGACAAGTATGTATAATGTTTGGGGGGAGTAATGTACCCCCCCAAGCATGCAATGAGGATGTGTGTTATGATCCATCCAATCTGACGAAGACACTTATCACTGTCACATGTAGAGAATGATGATGAAATATTCCCTCATGTGGAGGTAATAATTTGGTCATAACATACTTGTCCACGTGTTCCAAAACATTCATTCGCCTATAAATGCTCGGAGATCTTTGATTGGTGAAACCTCGACCTGGCAGAGTACGAGGTTGGTGAAGTCTGACTATAGCTTTGTTCCGAGGTTATTCATAATGACCTCAGCCAGTAGGTCTCAAAGAGGTTAGGTATGTGTAGTTGTAACATCGGCTTGGGACGATGATGACATTTCCAGATGATTGATCCCATGTAGCATTACTGATCTCGGCTGAAGATTTGTAACATCGGCCTAGGCCGATGACGATCTTGAAGGGAGGTTGGACTCATGAGTCCTTCTTATCCTCGGCTGATGCCCAACAGAGATTGATTTATGACGTAGATTCAATGTTGGTTAGGGCTAACCTTCTGAGTGAAGACCTTACTGATGGTTGTCATGGGCTTATGATCATCTCGACTGTGAGATAGCTAAGGTTAGTTGTTCTGAGCAAGAGGGTGCACTTTGGGCATATCAATGAGTGAATCAGGTAAGGGTGGTTTGGGTTGGATTTTGGGTCTGTTGTGGGAGGCCCGGGTGGGGGTATGGAGGTCACCGATCGGTTATATGGGGTCTCAGATAGGAGATGGGTTTCATGTTCCGCGTGTTGAGCTCGAGTAAAGGGGGTAAGACTACTTGGTACGGTGGTTTAGGTTATAGATAGAGGGGTAGTAGGTGACCGAAGGGTGAGTTTTCCAACATGTTTGGGTTGGTGGCTAGCTTGGGTTATGTTGGTGGGAGATGGTGGGTAAAGGTTTGGTTACGGAATGGGTATGATCAGGAAAAGAGACGGAGAAGATGGGTGAATAGTGAAAAGAGGGACAAATGAAATCCGATTGTGTTTTGAATTGTTTGAATTAGGAGGCTTTATTTGGTGTGTATGGGTACATGGTAAATGGGTGGTCGGTGAGAGAAGTGACTAGGTGTATATGAGTGTATGGAAGATAATGTGTGTATATTATATTGTATATTAACTTTTTTTTATCAAAGAAATAAATTTATTAAACTATGGGAATTTTACAAGTAATATTACAAAGTGCATATGGTGCCTTTGTGATATGACACATATCAAGAATCAACTCCTCAAATATAAAACGTGGACTCCAAACATACACCATAGAATAAAATAATTTAGAGATTGAGTGAGCGGCGAGAACATCAACACACGCATTATTTTCCCTGAAACATAGTCATAAGGCAACATGGTGAAATCTCCTGAAGCCGCCACGTATGGCTTGTATCAACTTCAGGTGATCTGGATGCTGGGCATTATTCTTGTGAATCATATGGAAGACAATTTGACTATCGGCTTCCATCTCAATGCAAGTAATTCCTTGAGTAAAGGCAAGGTCGAGACCTAGTTTAATGCCCAAATATTGACTAGGACTGATGATGAAAACCCAAGATGTTTGGAGAAAGCATAGACAAACTCCCCTTAAGAATTTCAAATAGTCCCACCAATTACAGCGTGACCTGTAGTATGTGATTCTACCCTATCTGTATTACAATTAAAGAATAAGGGCGGTGGTGTTGACCATGCAATAGAAAAATTAAAAGAGGGCGGGAATACGTGGCTGTACTAATTGACGCTCCTGGTAATAGTTTCGGATGCGATAAGACAAGGTGGACTTGAAAGAAGACAAAATTATGGGTGTATGTCAAAAAATCGCCTCATTGTGTGTGATCCAGAACAGCCAAAGAAGGGAGAAAGGTTGAAGATGATTAACTGCGACCCGAGTCGTGGACTGTATGTGAGAAAGCTGAGTAATGATAGTTGCAGGACTAAGGTACAACAACTGACGTGATTGTCGGAGTTGGAAGAACGCGGTACAATCAGAGTATAGTACAATCAGAGTACATTATAATCAGAGTACAATCATCTAGTTATATATAACGCAGTACAGTCATCCAGTTCAATCCCGATTATTTTAAAAGCATGATTTATAAGTTATTTATCACCTTAACTTAGTTAATCTTATTCCTTAAAAGTTATATAACATTCACTAGTTATATCAATAAATCTCTTTTCTCCATATATTTAAACTTCGTGTATATAATTATTCACCCCATTATGTACGTGCAGTTATCTTACAAAAATCACACATGTTGAATGGGACTATAAATATATATAATTAGTACAATTCGATTCATGTATTTAATGACCCGAATATAACTATTTATCCCATTATATACGTAGAACCATATTACAACATTCACACATATGTTGAATATGAATAGAACCCATCCTCCCGGTTATAACTAACCGGATGTATTCTCTAAAGTGCTATCACACTAGGTGTACTCGCATAACCTAGTTACCCCAAGTCAGAATCGCTCACTAACTTGGCCAAAAACATAAACATAAACATAATGGAGGCGGTCATGTTCCTTCCCTGAATGTGAGATAAGACCCTCACCCATATAACAGACGCTATGGCCTGGGGATATACTCGCCCTACTCCTCAAGCTAGGGGATTCACCAACTACGCGCAACCTCCCTTGAGAGGACTGGAGTATATGTATTAATAATATCTAACCACTGATATTTATAAGCAGACATCATATATATACTATCACACACCGTATATAAATAATATCGGATTTACCGTGTACTGAGTCCGTAACACAAGCCTATACTTAATGTCTTGAGTTTATGGTCCAACTCCGATTATTAATTAACTTACACATTAATTAATTAATTTATTTTTGGTGTCACCCAACTAATATACTCGGGCTCGCTCTTGTGGCCCGAAATTAATATACTACCCGAGTCTAATCCCCGACTCTGAATTAATTAGTTTTTACCCATAATTAATTTAAGTAGTGTCACCCTACTACGATATTCGATCTTATTCTCCCAATCTGTTATTTTATTCTTTCAGAATTTATTTCTCAAAATTCGTTTGAAATGTGTCGCCCTTAATTCCCCCACCACTAACAATTATACCCCTTTATGATTTTTAAGAATTCAATCTCATAATTAATTTTTCTCTCTTAATTATGCTAGGGGAAATTTGCAACTAAAATGTTTACCCATATAAATCCCTAAGCCAAACTGGTGAAAAAACCGAAGGGTCGATCGATCGACCCCGACCGTAGATCGATCGATCAAACAGGTGGTCGTCTTCTCTGCCTTTCTATTTCCTCCATTAACGAAATTCTCCAATTCCTAACCTTTCCATTGGTACAACCCAAGCGCTATCAACATCATAACTATATAGAGACATGATCAGTACCGCTCATAGAACCTCAAACATAAATTTAATCTCATAAATCTCTACTTTTCTGATTTGGGGAAGTTCCCGGGTTTTTACTCGTTAGGTTCCAATTTCATCTAATCAACCCAAATTCATCCATAATTGCTACTGGTTTTTCTCATGTAAATCGAATACCATCACAGAACCCTGCAACATAATTAATTCCCACATTGAATCTTATTTAAGTGTTCTTTTGCAAAAAACCCGTTTTGTACCCATTTATACCCAAAACGAGTTTTTGATTTCCACATCACAAAAATATAAATTGAATAACATCAATTATATCACTGAAAGATAACCACTTTCCTTGTGGGCTCGTAGGCTCTGATCCGAGTGTGTGATTCGCAAGGTTGATGATGAACTTCCAGTAGGTTCCTTGCCTTGTCCCCAAAAGACTCCAATTTGGCTCTAACGGCTCCCTCTCACTTTCTTCCCAAATTCTTAGATTTAGGTTTATGTTTCTCTATCGTTACCCAATCTTAGATTTAGGTCTTAAAACACTAATCCCATTTTTATCCTAATGGGTCAAGCCCAAGTGACCGAAATAGCCCCGTGTGGGCCCAGTTATGCCTAAAAACGATGCGTGACCCGTTTACCACCCACGGGTAAACTTTTCCAACTATCTCCATCCATCCGGACTCAACCGTGCACTCAAAATCGACATTCGAATTAATTTATACAAATCCTTATCTCACACCCAAATTAGTCTATACCGACCCCCGACTGAGATAAATAAATGCCAAGTCACTAATACACGTTATGACGTAAATAAATTATTACTATTCACTTAGTAATTAAATTTCCATAAATATTAACCATTCACTCTCTGATTAATATTTAAATAAATATTACCATAATTAATTCCATTAAATTACGACGCACAAGTAATTTAAAATTTCCTGAATTAATTAAATATTACATGCACGGAAATACGGGGTGTTACAGTCAGATAGATATATTAGACATTTGTCAAAGGTTCCCCTTCAACCCATTAAAAGAAGTAGTCTGTGTTGACCAACATATACGTCCAACTACCCGATGCGAGGGGCAACGAGCCGAAGTGGTCAATTCACCATTGTGTAAAAGGCTAAGGCCTTGTGAGGGACGTGAGGTGACTGACCGATTGATGGACCAACAGCGAGAATAGCTGACACTTCTTTTATTTTTGAACCAAGTCCATCACATCCTTTTGTATATACGACCACTATTATCATTCTTTCATTACACTAAACACTAACTACCTCCCCATGTGTGGCTCCCACATATCACCTCATGGAGCTCGTGGAGGGTTTGATCGATGTCGTCTGGGTACATGCATTAGAGCTATGGTCCTGAAAAAAGATTCTATAAATTCTCTAATTTTCTACTAAGTGGAGGCGAGTGGATTTCACCCGTATTTGATGGAAAAAAACTTGTTTACTAAGCCTTTAACTAAAAGTTAAAATTCAAGTAAACTCGGAAAAATAAACTCGTTGGATTAAAAATCCTTTTTAAATCACTACACAAGATGTCTAAAAACATATTATTCTTGGATGTTAGATTTGGTAGATAGATTACTTTAAGGTTTTAAAATAAAAACCTATATTAATTCTTTGATGAGAAACCACACCACATAAGAAGTAAGAATAATCAATGCAGGTTTGACACAGTATTTTTTAACATGGTAAAATTCCAAATTAGGAAAAACATCCATGTTGACCTCTACACCACAAAAAAAAATCCATTAGAATCAAACAAGATATATAAGATTACAAGAACTCAAACATGCACACAAGCTCCTAAGATAAGAATAGAAATATACTGACTGAGATTTCTCCTCCACGAAAATTTTGTTATGATTTTGATCTCCTTGGCCATTTCTTTGCGTTAATCCTTGCTCCATGTTTCCAGCGGCTCAGTCAATATAAAATATCTCAACATGAATAACACTTCTTACTAAGTGTCCGTGTGCAATTGTATGTGACTGCGAAGTTTCTAAAATGAAAATATGCAACTCACTTCCCTCTTTGAAATTATACAAACAGTCCTATAAATTTATAGCAATTCTATATGACATGCAACTGTTTAGATTCGTAAGAAAATCAGACTTTGAATATGAAAATGAAGTTTTGAGATGTGAAGTTATAAATATTTCTAAAAACAAAATCTAAGTCTCAAGAATTTATTTTATATATAAAATATCTTTCATTAACTACAAAACACTATTATATGGACTTAAACTCCAGATCTTAAAAATCAGACGTTTTAGAAGTCTATTTTTCAAGAAATATAAATAAGATAAAATGGATCTAAACAGATATACAAAAGAATAGTAGATCCAAAATAGAACAGGAACAAAAACATTAAATATATACGTGAAAATGTTTCTAAAGTGAGTTTTTCACACTTTCTAGTAAGAAATGTGAAAAACTCTTAGAGAACATGTTCTTAAGAGAGCTAATGTTTGAAGAGTTTATTCAAGAAAACAAAACCCCAAAATCCTCACGAAAGCCTAAAACTCTAATCATTCAAGTATGGTGGTTTTTCTAGTTTTGGGTTATACGAATGAACATGTGTTTGGTTTGAGTAAAACCCAAGTTATTCTTTCTAATGGCTTCTAGTTTTTTCTCTCTCTCCCTCTCTTGATCCTTTATCTTTTCTCTCTACTCCCCTCCTCTCTATTTTTATATCAAATGGATGAAATGCCAAATTCATGAAAATCTCCAACAATGGTTGGTATTTATACTGGATGGGGAAAGGTCTGGAAGATTGAAGATCTTAAATGATTGAGATTGATCTAACGTTTAGAATTCAAATGTAAGGGTTATAAAACGACCTCATAATCTCACTCTCTTATTTGTCATTTTTAGCCTCACAAGGATAAAAAAGACAACATGCAAATCATTGGTGACATTTGACCTAACGGCTATAAATAGTCCACTAAAATGAGGGAGGCAACAAACACATTTGAACCAAACAGGAGATAACACGTGGTGCAATATAGATGGTTAACAAACACATGTTTTGGATGTTAAAAAATACAATTTCCATCCACAAAAATCTCTGCTGGTTTGAGATTCTTCCTTGAGAAGTTTATAGAAATAAAAGTATTTTCATTTTAGCCCACAACATTTTAAAAGCATTATTTTAAATTTTTAAAAAATCATTTTAAATGTTTTAAAACTATTTAAAAAATTCCTAAACATATTTAAACACGTGTACAAACACTCACACTAATATAGGCATTATTTGTGTCCTATAGTGTGTTAGGTGAAATATTTTACTTGCCTTTTGAGTAGAGAGGATGTATTGGACATGATCATTGTTGATGAAGATTTGAAAACCATGGAGATGATTGCTCAAGAACAATCTAAACTATTTTGTCCCCATATCAAAACTAATTGGAACGCTTATATGGTACAAACTCAAGTAAGTCAAACATATAGTGTGTTCTCACCCCTCCTCCCCCTTGATTTTGGAGACAAAATTTCCTTGAGTAACCTTTGGTAGATTTCCTATACAAAAGATCTATCTACCCTTTCTTATCTTATAACTAAAAATAAGAGGAAAAAATACATAACTCAACTATTATACATATCATTACTCTAAATATTGAAAGCGTACATTCTTATCAGAAATGCCTGAAATGAAAAATAGATAATGGGCATATTAGCTGAGTCAAGAAATGTAAAGATAAAGATGATTATTCAAATATACAATGGGGTAAAAGAGATATAAAAAATAAAGATATAAAAAGAATTTATTCTACAAAAATTAAGTCATAAACACGGGCAGATTTCATGTTCTCCTACATTAAATAGATTAAGGAGGAATATTTAGTTATTTGGGAAACATCCATGCCCTAAATGCTCATAAACCAGTTATTAGCCTGAAAATACCGAGGTTATGATAATTATGCATAATTGATTAAGTCAGAACTATCATCCCTATGGATTTTTTAAGGGATTCGTACCTAATATTGTCCAAAGATTTTTTAAATAGGTTAGCTAAATACTTTTTAGTGTGTAAATATTCAATATTAAGTTATTTCGATTACACAAGCTCATGAATAAAATGATGCCTAATCTTTAATGTGCTTAGTTCGTGAGTGTCGTATTGGATTTTTAGATAATTTTATCACATTATAGTTATCACAATACCATATTCAATTTATTTTCAATGATACCATAATCACTAAGCATTTGTTTGATCCATAAAAGTTGGGTACAATAAATACATGCAGCTATGTATTCAGGTTCAGCTGCTGACAGGAATAAGTTGTTCTGTTTTGTACTACTCTAGCCTACAAGGTTGTTCCCTACGTAGTAACCGGCGCTAGATATACTCTTACTGTCGTCTGAACAACCTTCCCAATCGGCATCCATGTAGCCAACTATGGAACTATTGGTGTCCTTTTTGTACCAAATACTGAAATTTAAAGTACCTTTAACATATATAATTATTCGTTTAACACATAGTATATGAGCTTCATAAGGTGCGCATTAGTATTATGCACAAACACACACACATCAGAGGCAATATCCGGTCTAAAGGTAGTAAGGTATAACTGACACGATCTCGACCCAAAATAGTATTAGGGAACGAGTGTCTTGACATGCCACCATGGCAAAAAATATTCCGATTTCATTGTTTCCTTAAATAAATGCAACTGAAATATTATCACACGGTTATGAATCGTAAAGTACTGAAAGTAAAGGAATTACGTCATTAGAGCTTTCTAAAGGAAACTTCATATATATTAAAAGTAACAATGAGTTACAACTTAAGAGAAAATTTAAACCTTATTACAAGAGAGACAGACATGCTCTAAATAAACATTTTACAAAAAGATCTCTAAAAGCTAGATCTTCAAAATAGTCCATTTTCGTTCCGTCCGTGAGCCAAAACGTTTCCTGAAAAATGTTTATTTATACCACATCAGCTAAAAGCGAAATGAGGTTCAATCTCTAGACATTCCAGGGTTTTCAGAAAATAGATACCTATTCAAGTCAAAAGAGAAGACATATACATATAAGGATAGGAACCTGCTGTAAATAGATATATATTTTGAAATGAAAGTATATATATAACAATTGAATAGCTCAGAATAAGAATGCAACAAATCAAATGTGATATCTTTTTCTTTCAATCATATCATTTTGATGGCCAAGTACACTCTAATTTCGTATTCTTCTACCGTATTATACCCCAGTAATTGAGGATCAATCGAACATGTTTATCACAATGCCTTATTTAGGGCACACCAACGATAACCCAGTTGGGAATGTCAGTAACTAAAGAGGTCCCTCAGACCGAATTAGATTTTCAATATTCAATATCCTTTTCAATAATCATTTTAATCGGTATGTTTATATGGACAAATATAAACATATCACAAATGAATCAATCATCGGCATCACATGAATTTTGAGAATAAAAGCAGTTCATAAAATATATATAGTTTGCATAATATCATATAATCAAAATACACAAGGAATGTTAGAGTACTCAACAAAATAGAGGTCAAATTTACTGGTATTGAGTCTTCGATCACACGTTAATCTGATAAAGATTTAAGTACACGTTCTAAGGTCCAGTTTATACTATACTTTAATAATAACTTCCTCTTTTAAAGGAATACTGAATCCCTATTTGTCAACTTTTAAAACTCATTGATCGTAATTGAAGAATTCAATTCATAGTCTTTCCTCGTCAGTCGGTTCCCAGTGGAGATGGAGGGTCACAGGGGCACCACTTAAATACCATCTCATCTAGACAAAACATTTTGGGATTCACTCCTAGTAGAGATGGAGGGTCATAAGGGTACCACTTAAATACCATCTCATCTAGACAGACGTTCACTGGTCCTGACTTTGGAATTACTTAAATAGGATTCTATAATAACGAGAAATTTCTTTTAAAAGAATCATTTTTAAAAGCGTATAATTTCAAAAAGTTTATAAAATCAACTTGGATTTGTTCTAAATTTTATGTTTTGATTACTGAATTCTTTATTGTATTTTACCAGCATAACTACTAAGTAAAGCTATACAACAATAAATTAAAACTATAAAGATGCATTATAACATTAAGATTACCTTAAGATGAATATCCCTAAGAACTTCTTCTTAAACTTTCTCACACTTTCTCTCACTATTTCTTTCAATAATTCTCAAGGAATTGGTGTGAGTTTCAAATGATCCCCAAAGGCCCTATTTATAGTTTTCCAAAGATATCACGACATTGACACGTGTCCATGATGACCAAGCTTTTACAATGGGAGTCAACGTTGATGTGTCCCGTAACAGAGGCATCTTGCAGTCTTTTTTCACTGGACTGCGACACGTGTTTTAGCTTCTCCTCTAACGACGACACATGTTTTGGCTTCTCCTCTAATGACGACACGTTTACGGTGGAGGTGTCAAAACCAAGCATGAGGTGGAAAGGTATTAAGGGTATAAGGGTCATTTTGCACCTGAAGGGCATTTTGGTAATTTCACACCATATATTTTCAATATTTCTTTTAGGTGCTTGAAAATATTTTTTTATAAAAAAGCCCCTTTTATTTTTCATTTTGGCCCCTAAGACTTTCTTTATTAAAACCAAGTCCCTAAATTTTCATAAAATTATATTTTCTACCCCAAAACTTATCACTTAGCTTAGGATGTGGCATAAAATCTCAGTTTGACCCATTTTACCGTTGATTCTTCAAATTTAAAAACGTGCTTTGTCATATTAAGAACTTGGAATATCATATATGTAATAATATATCATTATTAGATAGTAAGTGTGACAAAATTGAAAGAAGACAATTATATATTAGCATAAGAAAATGGGGTCATTACAATAACAGACTCCCTATCATACTTCTATATAAAGTCGGGTCAACATCATTCCCATTTTCTTCCTTAGATAATTTCATGGACGTGCTCATGTGTGTACGTACTTCTTTTTAATGTTCAAACCCGAACTTTTTAACAAGATCCTTAGCATATTTCGATTGTGTGATAAATAGCCCATCACAAAACTGTTTTACTTTTAGTCCTAATAAATACAATAATTCCCTCGTTAGGGACGCCTGGAATTCAGCATGCATAATATGTGTAAAGTTTTTTACTTGATTAATGGAAGTCTAACCGAATATAATATCGTCGACATAAATTTGTGCAATTAGGGAATTGTGTTCTATCTTCCTAACAAATAATGTCTTGTCATTTCCACCTCGCTCAAACGGTTTATTGATTAAAAAGGTCTAGAGGCATTCATATCAGGATCTAGGAACTTGCTTTAAGGCATATAAAGCTTTCTTAAAGCCTAAACACATAGCTAGGGTAGAAGGTATCTAAAAAACCTTTTGACTATTTGACGCATGTGACCTCTCTCAAAATACAATTTAAAAAAGCGAACATAACAACCATTTGAAAATGTTTGAATTGTAAATGACATGTTTTGGCAAGAAGGAGACCAACAGACTCGATTATTGTGACAGTGGCAAAAGTCTCGTCGAAGTCTATTCCCTCTATTTGAAAATCCTTGTGCTACTAACCTAGCTTTACTTCTAATTAGATCCCCTTTCTCCTCAGTTTTATTTTTAAAGATCCAATGAGTGCCTACAACCTTTTTACTTTGAGGTCGTGGGAAGAGATATTAAATGTCATGACTTGATATTGGACAAGCTCTTCTTGCATAGCATTGAACTAGAATGAGTCGGATAGGGAATCATTTATAGTTTTGGGTTCTAGTGGTGCAACAAAACATGCAAAAGTAGCTACATGTTGAAGTTGGGATCTCGTTCTCACTGGATCAGACGGGTTACCTATAACCTTTTCGAGAGGGTAGTCCTTAGAAACCCAGGTCGGTACCGCAGGGATCTCAGCTGGCAGTGAATTAGCTATATCAAGAGACTCAACAATAAAAACATTTTCAGACTCATCTAGGGCCACTATTTGACCTTCACAACTCTCTACACTAGTGTGATTTAAAATTACATTAATAGACTGCATAATTTAATGCCCCTCCTTAGAAATAAGTAATTTTATTACAATTTAAATAGTTATTCAGATAAAAATTATTAGAGAAACAAATGCATAAGGAGATAGACCAAATTTTACAAAAAGGTGACACGTCGCATGAACGAATTAAAAAGAGAGAGTTTACATTGCATGGATATCATGGATGAATATTCGTGTTAAAGTAGTTAGTGTGTGTAATTTGGTGATGTATGGAACGATTTAGTCAAGGAACGGACGTGTCGCGGACATGGTTAATATAAGGTAATATTATGACGGTACACGATGCAATAAGATGGAACTTTGCGCAATTTCTATAAGGATCTCATTTGGCTATAAAAATTATTTGACCAAGTTTTTAGAGTCTTAAAAATATATGAAAAAGATTATATGGGGAAAAATTAGGAAAAAATAAGTTTTTTCACGCCAGGGTCGGTCGACCTTCCAGGGTAGTCCAAGGCAAGAAGTTTTTCTTAGAACGTTACCTTTTGTCTATTGGATATGGATAATGTGTTGAGCATTTAGGTGCTCTAGACCATATTATTTCGGGGTTCGGCATCCTTGTTAGTGTATAAAGACTAGGTGTGAGGAAGGGTTAATATTCTCACCTATTTAATAGCTTCACTCTCTCTCTAAAACTTGAACTTCTATGAGAGATATTTCTGGATAGATTTCTTTAGGATTATAATCACCCACCTACACCAATATATACACCATTAACCACCACTAAGGACCATATCCAAGCTTGCAAACCAAGGTATTAACCTTGGGATAACTTTTTAGAGGAAGAGGAAGAAGTTCTTAGTGTGTTTAATGGGCACAACGTGGCTTGTAGTGTGAGGTGATGTGTCAAGCTTTGATGACTTGGAGTCTTTGGAGATGTTAACTGAATGAGATATTGCTATTAGGCAAGTGGCATCAAACTGCGAGTAATCGACGGTAGGTATTGACTGTTGGAGTGTCACAATTATGTAAAGGAAATCATGATTTTAATTATACACAGTCTTAGTTACGACACATATAAGGACTCCACATCAATGTAATGAGTAGGCAAATTCGATCCTTGGGGTAATACCGGGACTGGTGGTGAATTCAATAAGTATATAAATTCACATGGGGAAATATTTAGGGATAGGTACACTCCCCCTGTTAGATATGGTTCTATCCTTATGAGTGGATACCTGAGTGGTTGTTGATTGATGAAAGTATTCGTAAGTGTTAGATACATGGAGAGAAAGTATTAGTCCCTTCGTTATGGATTTGAGTTTAATATGTCCCAATTCATGTGTCTTGCCTATAAAGAGTATTTAAAAGATCTTAATGATTGTGGTAAACTAGGAGTGAACCTATATACTCATGGTGACTATGTTTTAAGTCATTAAGTTATGACATTTTAGCGAAGCACCTCTTGCGTCGTTAGTAGGGTGGGACTCCTTATGAGCAATACATGACATGTTGTGTCCAACTAGAACCTGGATGATTTTAATTTAGAGTTTAGTTAATGTATCTTTACATTGAGAGATAGGATACCTTGTGACGTTCGTTGGCATGGGCCTTAGTGTTCATAGGCAATGCTTGACGCCCTTTATTCTACCAAGATATATATAGTTGTGTTATTGGTAGATTATCATGTAGTGAGTTAATTTCATAATGAGTCAAGTTAGTTATCATGGTTGAACACTCATTATGAATTTAATAATGTAGCCTTGTGAGGTGGACTTGGGGTTAGTAATGAAGATAAGCACGGGAAGCCATATTGAAATTCCTTGGAGATCTATACTAAGTTTTATCTAGTGAGATGTTCATGCGAGGGGTAGGTATTCCCTAAGTAGTGATGAATTTAAGGTTGTGTATCATGTATTACAATAAAAATAGTGTCTCTCCTCATAACTCTTGGAAATCATTTTTACATCGAGGTTTATGTGGTCATACACATTCATATTGGTAAATCCCAGGATGCTTAGCATAGGTCACGATATGACTTGTGATGCCTCGTATTAGATGTCTAGGTTGTTGGAGAGATAACGAAGTATGGTGTCACCATCCACAATGAATTGGGGAATCATTGTCGTATTCGGGTATGCATAGTTATGGTAAATAATTGATGATTTTAGTAGTTTGGGTCATGTTGATTTACAAAATTACTTGGAGATAGTGACACGGTCATTATTTGTGAGCATGTGTCATGATATGACCTTCGAGGATAATTTTGGAAATAGGTTGATAAATTCTAGGTGGTTCACTTAGGAGACTTAGAACACGGTGAGGCTCGTTTGGATTTTAGAAATAACACATGGGAAGAAGTTTTAAGCATAATTATAGAACCTAAATGTTCTAATTGTGTAGTTAGTAATGACCCTATTAGAGAGAATCATTAGGTATGAGTGATGTTTGAAAAATGAGATGCCATTAGGGTGATTATGTTTTTGTATCATGTAGACAGGTCTAAGAGTGGTAGTAATGGTTCATGAATTGAATTTTTAAAACTTCATGAGCGCTATGTGCACTTGATGAGAGTGATCTCGAAAATTGAAGTTAGCTATCGTGTGTTGAAATTTTGGAGGCCTAGTTGTGGTAGGTTGATAACTAATGATAAGTGTTAAGAGAGGTAATTTCATCCTTCTTTGGGATAGTTGTACTTCCGATGATGGATAGGTAGTGTTAGTCCTAAGGATAGAAGCCTAAAGTTTTAGATTCTCAAAGGAAACTTGTTTGTGTTCTGTTCATTGGATATGGATGGATAATTCTTGAGTACGACTCGTCAAGGTTAGCAGGACAAGATAGGGTACATGGAAAGTCTATGGTGCTTAGCAGGTATCGGTAAAGAGTTATACAATTCAAGAATATGTTGTGGATTGGAACTTCGGGTGGTTCCATTCATTATCGAAATTTGATTATTTTTCTTTGGGCATGGAAGTCACCAAATGCGTTGCGTATCTTGTTTCCTCCTTGATCCCGATAATGGGAAGTTGTTGATGAATTCTCATATGGGTGTGGCACTGCATAAGCTTAGTAGTGATGCGAGTAGGCTAGTTGTGATTGATGTGTTATGTTATATGAGTGCGCTTTTCTTCGGATGCACCTTATTCTCCACCAGTTTGTGTTTACGCGTGGTCTCGCATTTTTGCACATAGTTCCATTTATTACTTGATTGCCTAGCTGAACATGCTTGTTAGTTAGTCGGTGTAACTAGTGTGACGGGGTCACATGTCACGAGAATGTGACTTGGGTATATTAATAATATTGGGAGTTGATATGACATTAGATTGTAGTGTTGCAGTTGGTTTGGAATTGTATGGATTAAGGATGTGATCGCTTGTATGTGATTGTGTTGTGGTACCTAAGACGACTCTAGGGCAATATAAGCATCTCGTACTAGATATTTGTCGAATAGGCCTATGCAGTAAGGTAATTGCCTTAGGAATCATTGATGAGTATGAAGAAAACTGTCGAGGTTTCCTCAACTTGGGCTAGGCATGGTCCAAAGTTGTTTCAGGTAACATAGGTGGTAAACCCAAACGTAGAGACGATCCTCGATAATGAGTTCATTGGTGATGGTACCATATTTTGCGAATATTACACATCTCGAAGTTTTGTTAAGTATGCATGTTAGACTCGCTCAAGAATTTGGATAATACCTTTAGGGACAGTGTGAGTGAACAAATAATGATGATTTATGAGATTAAAGGCTTTGGGTTAACACTATAATGTGGAGAACACCCTAGGATTGGAAACTAGTTAAAGGTAATAAGATACTAAAGTTGAGGGCTAAGAATTTTGGGTACGAAATTGCCTAAGGAGGGAAGTTTGTAATACCCCGCCCTAGAAATAAATAATTTTACTGTTATTTTAATAGTTATTTGGAAAAAGCAATAATAGAGAAACAAATGCATATGCAGATAGACCAGATTGTGCAAAAAGGTGACAGGTCGCATGTACGAATTAGAAAGAGAGAGTTTATGTTGCATGGCCGGCATAGATGAATATTCGTGTTTAAGTAGTTAGTGAGGGTACATTGGTAATGTATCACACGAATTACTTGAGGAACGGATGTGTCATGAACAAGGCTCTCCTTTGGCTATAAAAATTATTCGACCAATGTTTTAGGGTCTTATATATATATATATATATATATATATATATATATATATATATATATATATATATATATATATATATATATATATATATATACATATATAAATATTGTATGGGTCGAAAATTAGGGGAGAAAGGTTTTTCACGCTAGGGCCGGTTGACCAGCTAGGATGTCACGGTCGACCGCGCCTCCCTGGGTAGCCAAAGGTGGGAAATTTTTCTTGGAATGTAACCTTTTATATTTTGGATATTGATGATGTGTTGAGCATTTATCAGGTCCAGACCATGTTATTTCGAGGTTAGGCATCCTTGGCAGTGTATAAATAATAGGGGTTAGGTGTTAAGAGTTATTCTGCTCACCCATTTAGTAGCTTCTCTCCCTCTCTCTAAAACATGAACTTCCATGAGAGACATATCTGGGCAGATTTATTTTGGATAATAACCACCCACCTAAACAAATATATAGACCATTAACCACCATGAAGGACCACAAGCATGCTCCTATACTCTTGTATGAACATTAGGATAACTTGTTAGAGGAAGAAGATGAAGTTCTTGGTGTGTTTTATTGGTATTGAAGAAGGAAAAAGAAAACTCGCAGAACAACCATCTTGAGCTCTCTTAGAGCAACAATGGAGTAATGCGTTGGTGGTCTTTTAGAGACCCCGTTGAGGCCATTTAATGTGGTTCTCCTAACCTTGGTTTAAAGTTAATGTCGTGTGCAAATTTCAGGTTTATTATTTACGTATGTTAGGCTTAATATATGTAGGATTTGTTATAGTTTGAATCCATGGATTTTATTCGTTGATCTATATGATTTCATGAATAAATGGGTTACAAATAATGGTTTGAAAGTGGGTTTTTAATTTGACAAAAATTCAGATTACTATTTTCCACCATTTGAGTGAAAGAGTGTATAGGAAAATGGTTATAATCCATTTATCAGTTTATTAAATAAACACTTAATGTTTTAAAGAAAATAAGAATTTAAAAGACGGTTTAAATGAGTTTTAAAAGTTTAATAAAATTCAGAACACTATTCATGGACAGTTTTATGGAATAAAAATGTAAGAAATATCATCTTTCGCATATTTCTAGTGAAAGGAAGTAATGGGAATATATATGAAATATAAATGTGGAACGATGATAATGTTGTCAAAATATTTATGAAATAAATATTTTTAAGTTTCTTGAAAAATGGAGACTTTACGAATAAATGGACATTTTCCAAGTTTAAAGAAATTGATGAAATGTCTTTATTTCATGAAATGAATGTTTAATCCATTTGGTAGGATTTGAGTATTTAAAGTCCACTTTCTATGCATACAGACTTGTAGTATTTTGATAATAAATATGTGAACAAGTTTAAGGAAGATTTTTTGGGGTTTAAATATGAAATGATAACATTTGAAATTTTAATCTTCAAAGTATATGTAACTGAGACTAAAGGACATAATGGGTATGAAGTTAAAAGACTACGTGTTAAATAAAAGAAATGGAATTTTTCTTATAAAAGTAGTCTTAAGTATAACTGTATTTATTGAATAAAGAAGTAAAGAAATATGAATGTTGGTAAAAATAACTAATTAAGTGTTAATGGACAAACATGGAGTGGTTAGTGAGTGTGACTTACTAATATTGTGAAATGTTGACACTTATGGAATTAAAAGAAACTAAAGGTGTAAAGGTGTTTCCATTCAAGTAAAAGATTACTCCAAGTGTAAAAGGGTGTTAAAACACTTAAGAAGTCGGTGCAAGTAACGTAATAGTATTTGGTGAAAATAACACTTGTGAAAATGGAGTAAAAGAGTTACATGGAAATAAATTGGTACAATGGTTGTTTTATTTAAAGTGAAATTTTTTTATGAAATAAAAATGTTGAAAATTGTCTTAAACAAAGTTATCCTAAATGAATATTATTTGGGGAATAAAAGTCAACGTCAGTGTAATTGACATGAAATGGTAAATTTCACGTGTAACAAAAATTGGGGTGGTAAAGTCCTGGGTTTTGGCTTCGACCGGGTAAAAAGGAAAGAAAATAATGTAGACATTTGTAAGATGTTAAAACAAATGAAAGGTACTCAGAAGAAATTGGCATAAAGTAATAAGGGCCCGGAGCCCTTAGGTGAAAATCCCTAAATCATTGTCAAAACATATGGTGCACATAGTCGTCGATGTGGAACCCGTGTAAGAATGCGTTATGGGAAGATTCCAAGAAAAGATAAAGGAAATATGGAACATATCAAGCAATGGGTTGTGTGGTAAAATGTGCTAATAAAACCTAACTTGAATGAATGTAAGAAATTTTTTGATAATAATGAATTGGACATATAAATGCGTATATCTATTAACGTCCATTAGATAAGGCGGATAAAGTAAGCGGGAAAATAGGGAATTAAGAAACCATGTTGTTAAACCCATAATTGGCATAAGTATGTATGGAAAAAGGTTTTCGAATGACAAATAATTATTTTCTATCACGGAAAACGTGTGTGTTAAAATGGTGATGTTTCAATGAAATGACCGATGTGAATTGAAATAAGTGAAAGGGATTAGATTTTGGTAAAGGAACGGGTTCCAATCGAATTATGTGTAATGGTTTCAAGTGTCGAACTGGGTGTGTTAAACGGGATGAAAATGTAACTATGAATACAGGAAATATTTACTAGATTAAGGTAAATTAATCTAGATAAGTAAGGTTTCTGAAAGTAAAACGGTTAAAGAATTGGCATGTGTATTTTCCAATGGTATACTTATGTAGATATATACATAATTTCGCATGCATGTGGTTTTAGAATGTGAGTATACCATTGTGTCATTTGTTTATATACTATTCGTATAAATCCCATTGGGCATAGGCTCATATACCCACTTTGTTTACAACAGGTTGGGAGCGGTTTCATAATTTGAGGACGTTTTACAGGTAAGTATATTTTATTTATGTTTACATTAGTAGCTCTAATTACATGGACATCGGGGTGCTCCCTTTGGGTCCTTCACGTAGTTTATCTTGAAACTGGAAATCGCATGCTAATAAGGGAAATGTAATTAAAATAAAACTGGATGAGCAATATTATATAGGTTGTTCCATTACACTTCTCACCGAACACTCAGGTCGGACCGGGTTGACCGGCAGGTAACCCATAAATTTGGGTCGGGTCGTTACACATAATGATCTTGGTACAAAGCTTATAAGCACGATAAGCCCTAATTATTTAAGAATTACCTAAAAAATAGCTTTTTCACCCAGAGTATCGAATTTGGAAAGTTGTTCTCTATCTTTACAGACATTGCAGATACTCCCGAAGGTTCAAACATATTTTTAAGTTAAGCTTTCGATTGTACCATAGTCCATATGACGTCTCTTTGGTGTTTTCCTGAGGTATACATGATTAATGATGTGACATGACATCTATACAGCCTTAACCCAAAGTTATTTTGGCATATTTTTTCCATGCAACATCATCGTAGCCATCTCTTATATGGTCCTATTTTTACGCTCAACAATGCCATTTTGCTTAGGTGACTTAGGTGCACTAAACTCGTGTTTATACCCATTACCGACACAATATTCTGTAATGCCAAAATATTTGAACTCTCCCCTTTTATCACTTCTAATACGATATACATGCGTATCCTTCTTGTTCTTAATTTTTAAAAGGATTTTTAAGATTTAACAGAAGGTGTCCGACTTATTTTTCATAAAAGCGACCCAGGTAAATTGTGTGTACTTATCCACCATAACTAAAATATAATTGTTACCACATAGACTGACAGTTCTAGAGATACCCATAAGGACTATGTGGGTAAGTGCAAGACGTTTTGAGGTTAAAATGTCTTTAACTTTCTTATGAGCAGATTTACTCATCGTCCTCACTTGGGAGGGACCACAAATAGAATTAAAATTATTTTTGATTTAGGGTAATACTCTAACTATTTATTGAGAGCTTAACCTTCGAAGGTTATCAAAATTTGTGTGTGGTAATCTATTATGCCATAAATCAGAATCCTCTAATCTGGAAATCTTACAAGATTCAATCCTTGGAATCACTGGGTAACAATTATACGCAGCCATTTCCTGATGGAATACAATTACCCTCTTCATTTAAAATTTTACAATTGGTTTTTGAGAAGGTAAAGGTATAACTAGAATAAAAAAATTGGATATACTTAATAGGTTAGTGATACGACGCAAATATTGCGTATTTCACCTGTTAACGTACGCGTTATTAGCCCCCTCGGGTACCTTAATTCATATATTTCTGCTCGATAATTAGAAAACATCCATTTTATATGTTAACTTGCTATATGAGGTATATTTGGGATTTTTTAGGGATTACAGATGCTAAGTATGAAGTTGGATGCATTCTGGTGAAGTTTCGTACAAATCCGCACGCGTAAGGGCATTTTAGTCAATTCACAATTTGGGAAATTGTCCTAATGTCTTCATGGAAGTTGTTTCCCTCTGAACAAGCTTTGCGTGGAAGCAAACGGTGCGTGATTCCAAGTCCGAACGAAGACGTTATGAGACTTTTAGCGGAAGAGGATTCCAAAGAGACCAAAACTAGGAAGCCAAATCGATTCGACTACAACCCAAATCGATTCGGCCCCCTATCCAAATCGATTCAGAAATTTTCAAATCGATTCGGCTTGTACCAGTAGCCAAATATCGAGGGACCAAATCGATTCGGCTCCTAGCCAAATCGATTCGGCCCTGCTGATATTTGGCAATTTTCCTTTTTATTTACAATTTTGCCATGGGATATTTTGTATTTAACCCTTATCTCTTCATTTTGAAGAGAGAATCTTATATATCTTCATTATTATCTAGTTTTAGGGCTTTGATAATTGGGAGCTAAACCCTATCCCTCTTGCTTTGGATGGTTGTGCTCTTTGTTTTGTAAGTTGTACCTTAACCTTTTCTTCCTTAATATAGTTATTTTAGTTGTTTTCCATGCTTTCTTTCCATTTTCCATGCCTAGATAAGTTGATTTATTGTTATTTATTTCTTTTATAGTGTAATATTAGTGTAAATTAGTTTATTTCCATGATTTGTCCGTAGATAAATAGGTTCGGGATTATGTTTCGCCATTTACGGGTTTAGAACCTCAAAAGTTAGGTTTTCGTGTGAAATTGCATTTAATTGAAACCGCGTGTATTAAAGTTGGATTGTTATGCATTTAACTTTATTTGTCATGCAACTTTAGTGTTTATAGCGATAATCCGAATTTAATCCGCGTGTGACCATTTTTGATTAAATGTTTAATCTCGCAACTTTGGCTTAAATTCCTTATTGCGTGATGTTTATGCTTAATTGAAAATGATCGATTAAATGTTTTCGAATCGAAATTCTAATTAGTAGTTGTTTATCCCGTGAATGTGTGTATGCGATCCCGATCCTCGCTTTCCTTTAATTTAGCGTTAACTTCTCTTTTGTTTTTCCACCATAACCACCCATCACCTTTTCATTTATTTATTTTACACTTTTATTCCAGAAGTAATTAAACAATTAAAATCTAAAATTCAATCACTCCCTGTGGATTTCTTACGATACCCGACTTACCACTGTGCTTTCTTGTCAAGTGTAGTAGTAGCTTAGGTTTTTTGTATCGCGGCGGCGAAACACACAACGATTGTGTCCTCACACGAACACACTTTTTCCGCCCGATGACAAAATGGCGCCATTGCCGGGGAGTGTGTTTTAGATAGTAATTGTTTTATTATTTCGTAGTATTTTTCCTTTTGTATTTGTATTCTTTGTTTTAACCTTTTTTGCAGGATAGCATACTTGAGCGCTAAGAAACTTTGATTCGCGGTTGCTCACTTTCTTGCTCGGATTCTCCATCTACAAATAACGAGGTAATCATGTCCTACTATTATTGTTATTGCGGTCATTCTAATGATTCTTACTTTGGGGATAGTTTTCAAGTTTTCCATTTTGAAGATTTTCTTGAAAATCAAAGACTTCAAAACATTTATCGCAATGAAAATCGTTATTGGGAGCTTGAGTTGGATTCATTATTCGAATCCAATGATGATTTTTATTCCGATGATTTAGAAGACGAGTTTCAACCAAATGAGGATTCCGAGGCTCTTGAGCCGAGGAAGCCTACTTTGGAAGAAACTTTGCTTCTTTACTCCCAAGGTTTGGAAAGCCTAAATGATGCTGGAATGAGACTTGGAGCACTTTGCTATGAGATGAATTCTTATGCACAAAACAACGAGGCGGTGGAAACTTGTGTTTCACCTAAATTTTTTGAAGAATTGCTCATCGAATGTGAATCTCTCTCCCCCGAAATTCAATCTCCTTCCGACGATATGTTGATGGAGATTGAATTTATTTCATTACCATATACGTTTTCCGTCATTGAACCATTAGAATTACAGGTGGATTCCTATGATTCGGTAGAAACTTTTAAAACTTCTACATTTTTTCCGATGAGGACTCCTTGCCGGACTTGTTTTTTATGGATGTTATCCCGATGTGTGCACCATCTCCCATTCCATTTGAAAAATCTTTGGGAGATGAGTCAATTTTTCTTGGACCTCAAGTGTACCTTTCCCCCTTATTATCCAAATCCCCCATCGTTCGCCCAAAATTTCAAATTGGCGATGGTTCACTTTTTTCACCACCCACATGCCTTCTGTTGTTCAAACGAAATTCTTATTTTCCGGGAGGCATGTTCTCTTTGGAGGGTCCACCGTTGATCTTTCAAAGTCAAATCCCTTTTTGGGTGGATCCTCAACTATTTAGACTTCTAGTGTATAGTTAGTGTGAAGCCTAAATAGTAGGTTGTAAATAGTTAGCTTTTGAATTTTCTTTCTTTCCTATTTTTCTTTCTTTTTAATTTAGTCTAGTGTAATTAGTTAACTTTTTGTTATTTGTTTTTGCTATGCTCAGTACTAACTTGTTTTGTAGATTTAATTGGACTCGTGCTTATGGAGATCGCCCCAATTGTGGGTAATATCGTTATTTTCCTCTCTTTGTGTTGTGTTCTTAATGCGCATTGAGGACAATGCAACATTTAAGTTAGGGGGTGTAGGATATTCTATCCATTTCATGTTTAGTCCATTGATTTGCTTACTTTTAGTTACTAAGTATGCCTTTTTGTTAAAAATTTAAAAAATTTCAAAAATATTTTCTTTCTTTTTTTCTCCTTTGTTGGGCATTTTGCCTTGTTTCCAGTGATAAATTTCAATAATTGCCCGATCCAATAGACAACTCAATGATTCATGTTCTCGATTTTAGAAGTTATTATACTTTAGTCCTCAAATCATTGATATTGTGAATAACTTAATGAATTAAACTTTATCCCATGAGCATATGCACTTTCCTTGTTCTATTGATTTGGTTTAAGATTTTTATAACTCGGGAATCTTTTGTTGCATTGTATATACTTACACCGAGTAAGCTTTGTACCATTCGTCGTTTGTGAGTATTATACACTATTCTTTTCTCTTTGAAAACGTTGAATTCGTCGGTAATCTCTCTATTCTTTCATTTGACCGTTCATTAATTGAGTTCATACTTGAAATGTGTTGCTTGATCATGATTTTCATATATTGTTTTGACTTGAGAATTGCATAAACTTTGTGAAATGATCATAGGCCATCTTTGTTATATCACCCATATTGACCTTGACCTCACCCTTATATGCTTTCCCTAGTCAACCCCTTTGTGCCTAAATACTAGCCTTTCGTTTCATTACCCAAAATCCCATAACTAACTCCAAATTGGATTTTTAATCCATACATACACCTTACATACCTTTGTTTGGAATGTTACATGGGATTGAATGTTGTTTTTGTATTGCGGTTGCAATTTAGGCATATGAGAGTTTGTAAAGTAAAGAAAAGAAAAGAGAAGAAAGTGTAGTGAAAAAGAAAAGAGAAAGCAAAAAGCAAAAGAAAACAAAAGAAAACATGAGAAAAAGAAAAGAAATTAAAAAGAAAAGAGAAGGTTGTATATGTTGTTTATATAGATCAATAAGCTTTGATTACTCTCCAAATGCTACATTTAATGCTTGTTTTGGAACTTGTTTTCCAATTTTGTAATTGCCCGAATTTTCCCATTATTCCAAGTTTTCATCTTCGAACACTTTGACTCCGTACATATACCTTTCATTTCGTACCTTAACCCCAAACCTACATTACAACCCTATAAAGTCCTATGTGATCTTAGGGTGCATTTAATTTAAAAGTCATAATAGTTTTGATAATCTGTGAAAATGCATTTCGCCTCTTTTGATGAGTGGTATCTTTCATTGAGATTACAATTTTTCATTTTATATGTAGCGTTCCTCATTTGTGACATGTGTACGGCCTAGTTTCCATTTACATTTACTCCTTATGCCCGCTTGTCCCGTGTATTACCTCCCTTTCCAAGTGATTTCATTTGTTGAGCGTAATGCCCGTGAGGATTGAATGTATGCTTGCTTTGATTAGTATTCGATTTATATAATTTTTTCACCAAATCACACTATGCATGTGCTTTCCCCCCTCCCACTTTTAAAGTTTCAATTCTATGAGGTGCATTCAACTTGTTAATAACAACGGACTTTAGCTTGAATTCGTTCAATATGCTAATAACATGTTTGAAATCTTTTTCATTGTTGTTGAGTTTGTCGCATGTTGGGTTGGGCATATTTTGAGGAAACCATGTGATGTTTGTGGGTATCATCCCTGAAAACCCTCACGAGACGACACTCGTCCACTAGGGTAACCTAAGGGTTTAACGGCTTATTGCATATGCTAAATGCAATCGTTCGCCCGCGAAAGTGGCCTTATCTTTTTATTACTTTTTCATCCCATTTTGTACTTGTATCCTTCTTGTGGTTTTCTTGTAGTTCTTGTTGTTTCCTATTTCATTGCTAGGGACTAGCAATGTGTAAGTTCGGGGGTGTGATGCGACGACAATATTGCGTATTTCACCTGTTAACGTACGCGTTATTAGCCCCCTCGGGTACCTTAATTCCTATATTTATGCTCGATAATCAGACAACCTCCATTTTATATGTTAACATGCTATATGAGGTATATTTTGGATTTTGTAGGGATTACAGGTGCTAAGTATGAAGTTGGATGCATTCCGGTGAAGTTTCGTACAAATCCGCACGCGTAAGGGCATTTTAGTCAATTTACAATTTGGGAAATTATCCGAATGTCTTCATGGAAGTTGTATCCCTCTGAACAAGCTTCTCGTGTCCACAAACGGTGCACGATTCCGAGTCCGAACGAAGAAGTTATGAGACTTTTAGCGGAAGAAGATTCCAAAGAGACCAAAACCAGGAAGCCAAATCGATTCGGCTCCAACCCAAATCGATTCGGCCCCCTAGCCAAATCGATTCAAAAATTTTCAAATCGATTCGGCTTGGACCAGTAGCCAAATATCGAGGGACCAAATCGATTCGGCTCTAGGCCAAATCGATTCGGCCCTGCTGATATTTGGCAATTTTCCTTTTTATTTACAATTTTGCCAGGGGATATTTTGTATTTAACCCTTATCTCTTCATTTTGAAGAGAGAATCTTAGATATCTTCATTACTCTCTAGTTTTAGGTCTTTGATAATTGGGAGCTAAACCCTATTCCTCTTGCTTTGGATGGTTGTACTCTTTGTTTTGTAAGTTGTAACTTAACCTTTTCTTCCTTAATATAGTTATTTTAGTTGTTTTCCTTGCTTTCTTTCCATTTTCCATGCCTAGATAAGTTTATTTATTGTTATTTATTTCTTTTATTGTGTAATATTAGTGTAAATTAGTTTATTTCCATGATTTGTCCGTAGATAAATAGGTTCGGGATTGTGTTTCGCCATTTACGGGTTTAGAACCTCGAAAGTTAGGTTTTCGTATGAAATTGCATTTAATTGAAACTGCGTGTATTAAAGTTGGATTATTATGCGTTTAACTTCATTTGTCACGTAACTTTAGTGTTTATAGCGATAATCCGAATTTAATCCGCGTGTGACCATTTTTGATCAAATGTTTAATCTCGCAACTTTGGCTTAAATTCCTTATTGTGTGATGTTTATGCTTAATTGAAAATGATCGATTGAATGTTTTCGAATCGAAATTGTAATTAGTAACTGTTTAGCCCGTGAATGTGTGTATGCGATCCCGATCCTCGCTTTCCTTTAATTTAGCGTTAACTTCTCTTTTGTTTTTCCACCATAACCACCCATCACCTTTTCATTTATTTATTTTACACTTTTATTCCAGAAGTAATTAAACAATTAAAATCTAAAATTCAATCACTCCCTGTGGATTTCTTACGATACTCGACTTACCACTGTGCTTGCTTGTCAAGTGTAGTAGTAGCTTAGGTTTTTTGTATCGCGGCGGCGAAACACACAACGATTGTGTCCTCACATGAACACACTTTTTCCGCCCGGTCAGTTATCCCTAAGACCTTTAACTAGTAAGACTTCAGCTAAAGGGGGAAGCCTTTTGTCACATAGTTCTCCCTTAAATATGATTTGAGATGGGACGCCATCTTTAAGTAGGACACTACATCCATGAAAATATGTATTGTTCTTTAATTTGGTTCCATCTCTGGTCATATGTTCAGAAAACCCGGAATCCAAGTGCCAACTAGATGAGGTGCGTTGGGCCTTAAAAGTTATTATCATCGTATTGAACTTGAGTTGGGGTAACAAGATATCTTTTCTTATCCAAATGGGACTGGTTTTAAATTTTTATTTCTCTTCAATTTAAAAAATGATCGAAGTGTCCTTTTAAAATCTTGCTTTTTACTATTATGTCCCCCTTTCTTCTTTTTATTGTTAGAGTTATGTGTGGTCTGGTTTGGAGAACATACATATTCCTAAACTTTCTTAAATAGTTAAAGTTTTGATAAGTAGGCTTATACAATATCTTTGGAAAACACTCGGTAATGGTGTACCCTTAGACATCGCAATAAAAATAATGTTGATGCAACGTAGGCTTGACTTTATTACTAAATTCCTTTAAAATGGGTTTGTTCTTGCAAGACACAGAGTCCAATTAACACAAGTCTTAGTGTTTTGTCTGAGGTATGTTGCAGGCGGACATACATACTTAGTGTTGATGTCAAAAAATGCACTAGATCCAATTTTCTAATCACAAATAAACTATATGATTGCAAATATATGATTAAATGAAAGACAACGAGTTTTAAAGTGATTTAGCTGTGTAAGAAAGCCTATGTCCACTTTTATGGTTTTGATTTTTGTGACCACCGATAGCCAGATACTCTTGTTAATAAGAATATCCTAAAATCCCTTATATCCTCCCTTCGATGAAAGGGATACAATGTTATTAATAGTGACCTAGAGATGAAGGATGGGAATGGATTTATATATTCAAGTATTTACACCAGTATACGATGATTGTGATAATTGATTGTCTATACCACATGTGAAAAGATCCTTAGTTGTTACTAGGGGTGGCCGTGGGCCGGGCCTAGGCAGGACCGGTCGGGCTCGGTCCGGGCTTGAAAAATTAACGGCTATCCCAAGCCCGCTCGGGCCCAGATCGGGCCTTATTATGTAATCCCAAGCCTGCCCAGATTTGAAAGCTCTTTACCCAGGCCCGCCCGATCGGGCCATATTATATTAATTAAAAGATTTTTAAAAAAAATTAAAATACCTATTTTTTTATTTAAAGACAAATTTTTTAATTTAAAATCTGTTTTAAACTCCATATATTACAAACTCCATATATAAAGTTTCCCACTCTACATGAAAAGACTTGGTATACGTTTTTATATTTATAAAAGTTCTCCCCCCCCCCCTCCACATATATATAAATAAATAAATAAATAAATATATATATATATATATATATATATATATATATATATATATTTCGGGCCTCGGGCCGGGCCGGGCCTCATCGGGCTTAAGAACTCATGCCCAAGCCCGCCCAAAAAAAAATCGGGCCTATAAAATTTTGCCAAGCCCGCTTTGCGGGCCTATTCACCTTACCCAAGCCCTATTTTTTTATTGGGCGGGTTGGGCGGTCTTGGCGGGCCTCGGGCCTATGGCCACCCCTAGTTGTTACGCCAAGTGGTGACCTTTTATTTACTTTGATGGTGTGCATTCATCAAGTTGGTCGGCATGCTTGTCGAGCAACTATATTTAGAGTTGGTTAAGCGTATGATTACTAGGATTTCTACCACGTAAGAAGACAAGTGTCCATTTATGATTAGTACACACAGGTTGATAATTTTTTGTATCAACAGAAGCCCTCGATACATAATTTTTGATGATTTTGATAAAAGGATGGAGTATATTTTCTTCGAAGTTGGTCGGTGCATGCCGACGTGTAAGACTTGTGAAAAATTTTCATCTTTTGATTTTTTTGATGGCATTTTTGTGAATAATTTGAAAGTTAGCAAACCGTCAAAGAATATATTGGTATTTTGGGCACTTTTAGGACTGTGAAGCCATTAGAACATAAATCTTTGAAATAAGTACTCATTTCTTGCATGATTTATCAAGTAAGCTATAAGAGATAAGAGTTTGTCGAATTTTCATGACACAACTTTTGAATATTTCATACTCTCCTTCTTCTCCAAGTTCTCTGCTTTTGATCTTTCCTTTGTGTTTTACCTTCTCTTTAGTTACAATTTCCTCTGTAATCTTTCTTCTCACCTTTCATTTCGTTTTTTTTTCTATCTATATTGTATCCATGGTTTACATAGTTATGGAGATTCTCTAGATGAATTTAGGTGAGAAAGGAATATTTCCGATTAGCTAGAGTTAGAAATTGTTATGCCCCCTGTTGAGGTGTTGTCATTACCATAGGGTCACTAGTTTTCCTTTTTGTTGGTTTCACCTTCCCCCCAAATCGCTTTGTCTAGAGTTTGGCGAGTATTTTGATGTCATTATTTCTACGGTACCCCCAATACTTGAAGAGTGGTAAATTGAATACATAGGCTCAATCAAATACATGGAACCCACATAGGCTTTCCGAATCAATATTTTTCTACAAGTGGGTTACCAGTGATAATTGTTACTACATGAAGACTAGGTTTTTAAATAGGTCCTTAGTTGTGAATTTGGCATACTCCAATAAGGGTTATTTTAACTACGGAGTTATTTTAAAAAATTGGAAACACGCTCCACTTTAAATAGGAGAGGTGTATAATGGGCCCAGGTGCCCCCAAGTGGAACATGACATATGTTGTTGAATTTCATTACTGTATTCCTCTATTTTTTGCTAACCAACTGTTTGATGATATGATGCGTGAAGATTTTCTTATCTTGTTTCTTGTTTTGTAGAGTTGAGAACAAGAAGAAATGTCCAAAAGAAGAGGACATTAATATACGTGAATTAAAATTCCTATGGAATTTTCATCAGAGGATTGGCGAGGAACACCGAAGAGCTACCTCGTATTTTTGGTACTATAGGAGTTCAATTTCCTCCTTTGTTTCTAGGCCCACTATTATTGTTTATCAAGCCCCCATCAATATTGAAGAATATCCAGTTCTGACCTCTTTAGCTTAATCCATTCGTGATAAGAAGGATTTTGGGACTTTCTCTTATTTTGAGTTGTCAAATATTTCAACTATTCCATCTTTTCCACTTACTAGTGTAGGAAAGAGAAAAATCCCTGATTTGATGAATGGATCTTTGTCTTCAAATTCTAAAATAGTTATTAAGAAGACTGTAAATACTAGTGATGCTAAGAAGCCCAATAAATCAGCCAAGGTTTCTGAAACAATTAAGGTTCCTCAAGTCATCACCACCGAGGAAGTCAATATTGCTTCACCTTAATCAGAGAGGTGAAGAAAAGTCCTATTTGAGAAATAGGTTGGGAAGAATTCTGTCGACTAGGAGTTGTCATCCTCAATTATCATTTATCATTGCATTACCAAGAAATTAATCAAGACTAGAACATGCTTTGCTGATAGAGCAACTCTTGCCCCACTTCCCAGACTGAAGTTGGCAGAAAATACTTGCTAAAATTTGTCTATGGTAATTCTTTTTACTCTATTATTTGATCTTGACTCCTTGTAATCCTTGTAATCCTTGTAATCTGATATTTTCTTTTATGCATGTTTTGGTAAATTTTAGTCAAATGCAAGAGAAGGATGAGAAGATTCATTCTTATGGAGGAGATGTTAAGAAGGCCCTTGAGGGTGTACGGCAATTTGTTGAGGCTTCAAGGTTATTATTGGAGTCCAAACAGAAGACTTATGGTGCTAAGATGAAAAAAGCCAATGAGAGAGCCACCACTGCTTAAGGGAAACTCGTGGTTGCTGAAAATAAGGCCAAGATGTCTGAAGATAAATTGGTGGACAATCAAACTCTCTTAAAGTCTATCGAAGATAGGGCTCCTGGTCTGACCTCTGATCTAGTTGCAGATAAGGCCAAAAATACTAAGATAAAATAAGATTCCTTAAATAAAGGATTGGATAAGGATTTTATGGCAGCCTCTACTCAAATTGAGTTTTTTAGGAATAAATCTTTCAAAGGTAACGGGTCGGAGGCCCTTAACGAGGTCGGCACCCCAACAGAGTGTGAGTTATTTTTTAAGCATGATCCAGGAACTCCTCCTAATTTGGAGTAATAATTTTATGATGAAAAAGGATCTAATGAATATTACCATTAACCTGTTGGGTCTGCTTTAAAGGCCATTGAAGAAATTTCCCCTTTTGCCGACTAGTCTTCTGGAAGCAATATCCAGGATAAGGAGAAGGTTAAAATCCTTATTCCTTTTTTCATTTTTATTCTTTTGATGTGTAATAGGACCAGAAATTTGTAACACCTTTTTGGTTATCAATGAAAACATTTCTCCTTTTGGCTAGATGTGTTATATTTACCATACTTTTTGCTTTTCTGGCTTGGTTGAATGAGATCTCATACTTTGTGTCATTTTTGCTCAGCAATCTTTTTTGTGTACTTACACTTCCAATTTTACGCTTGATGATAGTAAATAGGTTATTGTTTCTGCTGCATTCGACCTACTTAGGCAGAGTAAAAATTTACTGGAAGTTGGCCATGTTCCTTTTTTCTAAGACGACTTGTTCGTCCTTCTTGGCCCAGATGCTTCCAACCAAGTTAAGGAGTCATACACCCATATTCATTATTTACTAGAAAAGGGTAGTAGCCAATAATCTTTCCTACTACAACATAATTAAAGATCTATAAAAGTTTACCTTGATTTCACTCCATTCCGACTAGAAAGCAAAGTACAAAGCCTTAAGTGGAGGTTGGGGCTTTGAGAAGAAGCTTGAACAGTATCCCTCTATGTATAGAAGAAATGGGTTTATTTTAAGATGAGAAGTGGATGAAGCCAGGGAGATAGTCAAACTTCGTGAGAAGGAAAATAATAAGCTCAAAAATGAGTGGGACATTTTGAAGAAGTCATATACTAGTGATGCTGATGACAGTGTTTCTTTCTTAGTGGCTAAGAATGCCAGTCTAGCAGAGGAACTTGAAGCTCTAAAGAAAATCAAATTCGAGCAAAGTTCTACGTAACATAGGTCTAGCCGACCAATCCGCCTAGTTGAAAGTAATTATTCAAGCTATTGCTTATTTTTTTATAAAGCTAGAGGCTAAAGAGAAAGCCATTGCCGACCAATATTTTCAATTGTAGGTAAAGAGTGATGTTTTGAAGAAACTTCAACATCAAGTGAAAAGGTCAACCTTTCAATTTCCCAAAGAACCCAGAGAGGTGTGGATATAAGGCTAGAATGAAGCTCTCATCCATATTGATGACCATCTTGCTCAGAGCCATCGTGAAGGTTATAAAGGGGGATGGACCGACCAACAGTCTAACCTTGTTGAAAGATGATCGTAATAGCGAGATGTGGTACTGGAATGAACCTAATCTGTTAGATTATGAGAATCCTCCATTCAAATTGGATATATCATGGATTCCTATTTATGCCATCCTCCAGTGCTAAATCACCATATACTTGGGAGACTATGGTCTGCATGATGTGCATAAAATTGATCATCCTCCTCTCATTGATGCACTGAGCAGCAGTAACTGACGAATGATGAGGGATTTATATTTTATCAACTCCCCTTATACCTTGGATGATCCTCTAGCTGGTATAGAAAGAGTGCAACCAACTTCCAAAGCTCATGGAAAACATCCAGTAGAATAGTTTTTCTGTTTTTTGTTATTCATTTACTCTTAAATGTAATACAGTTAGTATATGAATAAAAACACTCACTTTTGTGTTTTTAACTCTTAATCATTTAATCAATCAACCAACTAAAATATTTTTTAATAATGAATTATTAAACTGTGATTGTAAAGCCATAGATTCTACTAATGCGCTTAGATGAAACTATAAATAGGTTTGTTGATCCAAGTTTAACATTATTCATCACTGGTGACAAAGTGTATGAGGTATATATGTATGTATTATAATTATTGGGAATGTTTACATGCCTTCCTATATTTTACTTTGTCGAGTAAAACTTGTTTGTAACTATTTAAGTTGTATACGAAGTTTTACACACTTCTTATTCTTGACATGTCAAAGAAGAAGTCATACATGAAATAAATGATTAATGCCGACCAAGTATGTTAGGAGTGTATTCTTGTATTTAACTTGGTCAAATACTACTTCTTGTTCATTACTAATTAATATGAAGTCATACATAAAGTAATAAGTTGAGCGAGATACAATTGTGCCTTAAATTGTTTGTCCATCTTGAAGTTGATAAGTTCAAAGTGATTAAGTATGTTTTGCTGATCAGTAGATGAGTTAAACCTGATCAGGTATGGTATGTGATGTTGATCGGCAAAAGCTGAAGACCAAGCGACATTTTTTATTTGTTGTTTCTTGGGTATGTATATCTCCGAACTTCAAAAAAACCAAAAAATTGAAGGAACTAAAATCAACATTTTTATTCAACTTGAAAAATAGTAACAATGAACATAAAGAAGTACAATATGTCAATGCCTTGAACTCCTGGAAATATTTTCGAAGGTGATCTGCATTCTAAAGGTTTTTTATTTCTTCTCCTTCTATTGTATCAACTCAATAGGTCCCTGGTAAGATGACTATTGATATGCGATATGGACCATGATAATTGGCTTCAATCTTGCTGTTCTTCTGGATGACCTTTTTTTAGGGAATTGTCCTTTATTTTAGGTTGGTCGGCCTGACCCTTTTCTGGTAAAATCACGCAGTCCTATATTAGTATGCACCATTTCTGAGAGAATCATCTTCCCAGGATATTTATAACATGTCTAAGTCCAATTGTATCATAAAGTCACTTGTAAGAGAATCAAAATTCAGCACCTTGTGGGTTGGTAGGTCTATCTCGACTGGTACCATGACTTATATACGAAATTCAAACATATAAGGTATTTCTCCAGTTGTTGTCCATAACGTTGTTCTGCAAGCCCATTGAACAAAATGTAATTCATTAATCCAATTTCACTTGGCAGCATTAAGCCTCTTCTTTAGTCCATTAAGCAAAGTTTTGTTTGTGACTTTCGTCTGACCATTGCTTTGAGGGTGGCCTAGTGCTGAATTGAGTTTTTGGATCTTGGACTGGACATAATATGCTTTACATTCACCCTTGTCAAATTGGTTCCCATGGTCTGTAATAAAGGCATAGGGAATTCCATACCTGCATATGATGTTTTTCCAGAATAATTGGTACACCTTCCCATAAGGCATTTTTATCAATGGCTCTGCCTCTACCCATTTGGTGAAGTAATCAACAACAACTACCAAGTACTTGAACCTTCCTTTGGTGGTCACTAGTGGGTCGACCAATTCAATTACCTAAATAGAGAATGACCAAGGTGAGGTAATGGGTGTTATAGAAACATTGAGTGTTTTATGAATTGTAGAGAACCTCTCGCACTTATCACACTTTCTTAAAAAAGCTTTATAATCTTCCCTCATAGTCGGCTAGTAGTATCCCCGTACATTGATTCCTTGGAGAAACGACCGACCACCTGAATGAGCTCCACAAGAACCTTTGTACACTTCCTTAATCAGAATTTTAACTTCCAACAGGTGAACACAACATAGTAGTGAGATAGTTAGTCCCTTTGTGAATAAAACTCCTTCGTCTAACACATATTCGAATGCAAATCCTTCGTCCAACACATATCTGGATGCTTTGTACCATAGTTTTTTTGCTTCTTTGGTATCAATTAGTAGGGTTCTATCTTTAATGTAGGCCTTGATCAAATCAATCCAGGAAGGTCCTAGATCTATAGTAATTAAACTAACCATAAGATCTTCATCTATGCTCCATTGACCAATATTTGAATTGGAATGTTCCTCCGGCGTTCAATTCTTGTTGCTAAAGCAAGATGAGTAAATGCATTATCTCGGGTGTTATCTATTCTTAGTATCATGTTTATTTGTACACCTGGAAACATTGACTTTGGCCAAGTATCTAGTCATCAATTATCCTTTGACTCCATATAGATGAAGTACTTAGTTAACAACTAACAGTGAAACACTATGCCCTACTACATGTTCGGCGCCTAACGGTTTCTGAATTTTCTTATTAGGAGTGATCCAATGCACATGAGGATCCATCCACATATAAATTCCATAATGGGATATCACTCTTGGTTGTCAATAGTGCATAGTGATTGAGGGCATAGTGGTCCATTTCAATTGGAATGTGTAACACCCCCTAATTAAATACCGGGGATCAGTCCTTTATTAAATTAAAATCAATGTGAACGGTTGGTTCATTCTCAGCATCACTGTCCTAAAATAATTATTACCAATTTAAACACCCTAAATAATTATGCTAAGTGTCAAACAAATTTAAAGTCTCATTTTTCCTTTATTAAATACCAGTATGAAAACCCTTTTAATACTCAACGGTTAAAGAATCACATACGTACTAAAGATGGCAATTAACACACAAGAATTAAACCATCTTGATAAACCAAACCAAGTTTAAAAAACCATAAATGAAATCATCCTGACAATAGTGTACTCCCAAGGAGTACTGAATACTGAAAATATAAATGAACACAAATCTTTGACAAATCCAAACAGAATAGGAAATTGGGCGACACATGCCCTAACCATGAAGAACTAAAGTAAAAACTGAATCAATGAACAGGTCGTGGAAAGTAAAGGCATGCAACTTCCACATAAGCTACAGCACATCCAATCCAAAGAACCTATGTAAGACGCCCTTGTGGATGGGCACATGTAATAAATACATATATATACAAGAGAGAAAGAAATGATAGAAACTAGGTAAAAGGACGACAGTAAAACAGTTTTAAAAATAGTTTAGCAAGTATTTAAAATGCTTACCGGGTAATATAACCACCATGTTAGTATACAACACTCTCTTGAGAATTTTCACCTCTCATTTAATGTGCACGCCTACCGTACTACTGATCACATAAGTCTATCTAACTTATTTTTCCATAACGTTCTTTCTCGAGAAGTACTAAGGACATAATATTTATTTTTAGAAAATTATTCTCTTCCATATTCTTACGTTACTTGGAATCACTTAGTACCATTACAAAATTCATGAACACTTGTTATAAAGTTGAAGCATTCATTCATTACTTAACTACTTATACACTCAGTAGAAAGATTCCATATATATATATATATATATATGCTATTGTCACCCCACATAAATCTATGGTGCTGGCATACCCTGCTATCAAGTCCCCGTCTCACTCTTACTAAGGGAAATACTATTTCGAAATCACTCTTGAACTGTATTAACACAATGCACATACAAATGGAGGCGAAGCATAGTTCCAAGTCACTAATGGTCAGCACATACCCCTCACGTCTCTTAGGACCATCTGACTATCATTCTCAGATAGCTTGTACCAAGGAATATTATCTCATAGGGTACGAGTTAATATCACCCATAAAGGACCAACCGAGATAGGACCGTCTCAGCGCAAAAACCTCGGTTATAGCAAGTAGCTCTAGTATGATTTTTACATAGGTACATAATATATGCACAGTCACACAGTCATATATATAAATATTCACAATTTCCAAATTAGTTTCGCCCATGACCCATAATTATAATTATCCATTCTTAGCACAAATTACTCAATTAGCTCACATAACAGATTTGTCACTTTTATTCTCATTTATAATTTATTTCCTACTTTCTTCTCTTCTCTCGAAGTATTCTCTCTCACAAAGTATAATTTCAGTAGGTACACCCTCCTTACCTTCTGTTCTAAATATTTCACGAGTCTTAATCTTTTGGTAAACGTACGCACAATTTCCAATGTATGAATAACACCCCGTTAACCTAAAATTTCATCTCATATTGATTTCACCCAACAGAGTCTACTTAGACCCTACTAGTCCTCTTCATAACCCGTTATACTATTTAAAAGATATTAGAGGGTTCCCATATATTTTATATGAATTATACAAAAAGGGGAAAATATACTGTTTTACAGGAGGGATCAATCGATCGAGGAATGGGGTCGATCGATCGATCAAGCAGTTCTTACCCCGTTTGCTGCAAATATCAACCTACGAGTTCACACATTCTAACCCCTCCAAACCTCTATAATTTCATCCTAAACTCCCATAAAAGATATCCAAATGTATAAGAAATGTATATAAACAAGTTCTAACACAACAACACCAATAAATCCTCAACGAATAAATCAAAAAGGGGTTTAATCTCAAATTTATTTATAAAACCAAATTTTGCATGAATAATCCCAAACCTCTATTTTAATCTATATTTTCTTCCCAAATATCATAATAAATCCATGGGTAATCATGTACATATGATCACGGTTTTAGACTATATGGATTCTCCCTACAACACATATAAATGCTCTTCCAAAACATATAATTCTTCAATTAAAACGTGTGATTTTCATTCCTAGACTAACATGGAAGGTATATTAGCATGGAAACCAGCAAGATAGATATTTGCTTGGGATTCAAAGGTTTGATTTGTTGATGAAAAATATATAGTTGCATTCTGCATCGTGCGATCTACATTTTAGTGGTGGTGGCGATGCAATCGGGTGAGTTCTAGGCCTTGGATTGCTTGGAAACTCTTCCCCTTCTTCTCCAATCTCTTCACCTTCTTCTCTAGCTCTTCACTTTCTTCTCTAATGGATGGGATTAGGTTTTGTGTTTGTTAATCCTAAGAGGCAACTCCAAATGGTTAATATATACTACGAAAATTCGTGGGTTGAATTACCCAAAAATACAAAATGTCTAAAATACCCTCCCAGGTTGTCAACTAGCCCTAAAAATGCCCCGAGAAGCAAATTAAACCCCCGAGTACACTTTTTGAACTATCTCGACCCTTTCGGACACTTTGACTCACTCAAAACAACCATACGAACGACTTATAATATATTCACTTTTGTAATAATAATCTAGTCCCAACACGACACAGGCGCTTCCCGACTTAAATTTCCATAATTGCTATTTTATTCACTCATGATAATACTGATCAAATCAATCTCATTTATTAATTTACTCATCCAGTAATATTCAAAAAAATTCCAATAATTACTAACTCACATCACACTAGTAAATATTAAAAAATTAAAATTTTGAATTAATATTAAATTAATATCTCAATTAAATTTAATAAATCCCCAATTTTAAAAGTCATAAAAATATGGGGTATTACATACTTCCCCCCTAATAATGGAATTTCATCC
Organism: Sambucus nigra; assembly: GCA_949130495.1. Taxonomy (NCBI): domain Eukaryota; kingdom Viridiplantae; phylum Streptophyta; class Magnoliopsida; order Dipsacales; family Adoxaceae; genus Sambucus; species Sambucus nigra. The sequence goes on from OX422212.1 coordinate 354,572,941, forward strand.
CAAAATTTGGAAAATAAGGTATGCCTGGTAAAAATAGATCTGGATACTTTAACAATACTCAAAAGGGACTTTCGGGTAAGGCGAATTCCTACAGTCCTCCCCGCCTCACAATAAGCTTATTTATCACTTTTAATACAATAAATTATAGAGTCACACTTTAATAACGACACTTCACATTGGTCTCCAATCCATGCTATTCTCATAAGACGATCCTACACATCATTGGCCCCCATTGTCTCAATATTATTGGGAGGCCGCGCCTCACTACATAACAAACACTTGTATTTATCTAATCACAAAACTCTCTTTATCATCATTCCACCATTCGATTAGGTAATAAAACAAAACTTCCAATGTTTCCTTACCACACAACTGGCTCCACTAACCTTAAATTGTCACTTAACTTTAACTTACAAGCAATATTACCGGCTCATATGACAACCGAGGTACTAGACTCATGGACTACTGACCAAACATCTCTCTACTTACAACCGTATGCTAAGTTTTATGCGTGGGATGTCTCGCGCAGAGAAATCAAAATAAGGACCCCCCCCCCCCCCGATACACTACTACCTATCATAGTCGGTTATCGAAATTCGTTGGATCCACCGTCCATAACCTGTACCCCTTTGTTCTACCTTTTGATAGAAAATCTACATCTCCTTTCGCAATTGAACTGCAACAAAGTACTTTTTACCAATTGCACCATTGCTCAGTATTGGTGGAATTCGCATTCCAGAATCATCGTACGTATACAATCGGGACTCTCAAAATACCATTCTAAAACATATGAATATAAGTCTTAACTTTCACAATCCCAAAGGATAAATATAACAATGTGCTCCTCCTACCACTAAGTCCTGAGCGTTACATATAATAATGAGTGAAATCTTTTCGCCCAACGGTAATCCCAATACAAACTGAATCATGATAACAAAGTCCTTAGACACCCTGGGATTAAACATTTTTGTACCATTATACCCTTTGAAGTCGATATAATATATATAAAATGAGTGCGAGCCCGACCCTCTCGCAGGTGAGGTTTTTACCAGAACAAAACATGTTGCACTAAGGCAGAAACCCCGATAGCCTTGTAATCACTGATTACTAAGATTTTAACCATTTTTATAAAACCATTATCAGTACAATAATATACTCACATATAACATCACCAAAATGAGTAATCTCAATAAAAATATATAAATCACTAAGAGTGCACCCATTTGTCCTTATTCTCACTTCAGAAAATTTTAACTCGTGTGGTTTTACTCTCCACAAAATACCTTAACACATAACCCATTTATCTCTTGTCATACTAACCCTATTAGAGTTGTCCTTATCTCGGACTTAAATAGTCTCGATCCTGATGGCTAGCCCCCATCGTTCCCTTAGCTTTGTTGGCCCTAAGGAACATGCTACTAGCTTTCATAACCCTTAATGAATTCACCATCGCTTGGTAAGAATTCATATATCCAAATATTTTAAATGATCCCCCTGATGGGTCTCCCCCTTGTGGAGCGTTGCTAACTGCGTTTCATCTAGTCTCACTATCCAATAAATCTTTCGATTACTTTATCTCCCTTCACATAAGAGCGTTAACATCTCTACAGGCAATATGTGACATTGTCACCATATGGATCGACTGTCCAACATAATTCTCTTTAAGTGTTGTCAACCTTCCTCATGAGTTGATCTCCCATTTGAAATCTTCTCTACCGTTGGTAGCCAGTTTTGCTGATACAAGATTTGCTAAAAGTTTAAATTCATTTACAATTGGACCCCTATCCAGCCCTTCCGTGATGGGTTTAGAAAAACGTTCACATTTTATTCTAAACAACTAATGAAGGAACGTGCGGTTATACTGCACCTAAGTTCCTTCCATTTACGCAACATTTCACCATTAAATGTGGTGGTTTACTCCCACTATTATAACTTTGCTCCGATGAGCCATGAAAAATTTTACTCTGAATTTTTCACTTCGAGTTAACCACCATCCTCCATATTCCCAAGCCTTTGAATGTATTACCTTGGTTGTGTAACATACATAATTCTCGCATTTCTAGAATTTCCACCAATTACACTCCTCAATTTTCCATTCGACCCTCTCCCAAGCGTTCTACGTTAGGTGAGTCTAATTTGACATCATGTTTGATTACAGCTGCACTTGGAAAACATACGCTATGTCCTAGCCATCTTTATAATCCTGGACTCTCGTGCCATAATAGGGGTGACCTCGACTACGGTCATCATCCTCGAACATACTTCATAACCTCCTAAGTCCGGCCTCCTCTATTAGCCCAATGGACCTCATATTCCATACTCCATTGTTCGATCACGTCCGAATGCAAATAAAATTTACTAATATAGTCGTGATAGCAGGGGAACAAAATCTCACCAAAGAAATCAACAAGCCTAAACATAGGGATCTATATAAAAGAAAGCTACGCTAGAAGCGTAATAAGCTCCACTGACCCTAAAAGACACTAGAATCTGATGCTCTGATACCACCTGTAACACCCCACCTAATTAAATACCGCGTGATTAGTCCTTTATTAAATTAAAATCAAGGTGAACGGTTGGTTCATTCACAACATAACTATTGTAAAATAATTATTACCAATTTAAACAGACTAAATAATTAAGCTAAGTGTCAAAACAATTTAAAGTCTCATTTTTCCGTTATTAAATGCCAATATGAAAACCTTTTTAATACTCAACGGTTAAAGAATCACATACGTGATAAAGATGGAAATTAACACACAAGAATTAAATCATCTAGATAAACCAAACCAAGTTTAAGAACCATAAATGAAATCATCCTGAAAATAGTTAAGTCCCAAGGAATAATGAATACGGGAAATATAAATGAACATAAATCTCTGACAAATCCAAACGAAATAAGAAATCGGGTGACACATGCCCTAACTATGAAGAACTAAAGTAAGAACTGAATCAATGAAGAGGTTGTATAAAGTAAATGCCTGCAACTTCCACATAAGCTGCAGTACGTCCAATCCAAAGAACCTATGCAAGACGCCCTTGTGGTTAGGCATCTGTAATACATACATATATATACAAGAGAGAAAGAAGTGACAGAAAATGGGTAAGAGCCCAAGTGTAAAGCAGTTTTAAAGATAGTTTAGAAAGTATTTAAAATTCTTATCGGCTAATATAACCACCATGTTGATATACGACACACTCTTGAGAATTCTCACAGCTCATCTAGTGTGCACGTCTACCGAGCTACTGATCACATAAGTCTATCTCAACTTTTTTTTCCATAACGTTCTATCCCGAGAAGTACTAAGGCCATAATATTATTTTTAGAAAATCATTCTCTTCCATATTCTTACGTTACTTAGAATCAATTAGTAGCATTACCAAATTCACGAAAACTTGTTATAAAGCTGAAGCATGTATTCATTACTTAACTACTTATAAACTCAGTAGAAAGTTTCCATATATATATATATATATATATATATATATATATCAATTACTCATATAATATATATATCCTATCGGCACCCCACATAAATCTATGGTGCTGGCATATCCTGTTATCAAGTCATCGTATCTCTCATACTAAGGGAAATACTAGTTCGGAATCACTCTCAAACTATATTTAAACAATACATATACAAATGGAGGCGAAGCATAGTTCCAAGTCACTAAGAGGTCAGTACATACTCCTCATGTCTCTTAGGATCGTCTGACTATCATTCTTAGATAGCCTATACCAAGGAATACTATCTTCTAGGGTACGAGTCAATATCCACCATAAAGGTCCAATCGAGATAAGACCATCCCGGTGTCGAAACCTCCGTGATAGCAAGTAACCCGGGTATGATTTTTATACAGATACATAATATATGCAGAGTCACACAGCCATATATATAAATATTCACAATTTCCAAATTATATTCGCCCACGACCCATAATTATAATTATCCGTTCTTAGCAAAAATTACTTAATTATCTCGCATAATGGATTTGTCTCTTTTATTATCATTTATAATTTATTTCCTACTTACTTTCTCTCTCATAAAGTATAATTTCAGTAGGTATACCCTCACTTACCTTCTAGTCTAAATCTTTCACGAGTCTCAATCTTTTGGTAAATGTACGTACAATTTCCAATGGATGAATAACTCCCCGTTAACCCACAATTTCATCTCATATTGATTTCACTCAACTGAGTCTACGTAGACCCTACCGGTCCTCTTCATAACCCGTTATACTATTTAAAAGATATTCAAGGGTTCCCACATATTTTATCCAAATTGAACAAAAAGGGTAAAAACATACAGTTTTACAGGAGGGATTGATTGATCGATGAATGGGGCCGACCGATCGATCATCGATCGATCGGTTCTCTTGGTCGATCGATCGATCAAACCGTTCTTACCCAGTTTGCTGCAAATATCAACCTATGGGTTCACTCATTCTAACCCCTCCAAACCTCTATAATTTCATCATATACTCCCCTGAAAGTTATCCAAATGTATAAGAAATATATATAAACAAGTTCTAACGTAAGAGCATCAATAAATCCTCAATGAATCAATCAAAAAGGAGTTTAATCTCAGATTTATTTATAAAACCAAATTTTGCGTGAATAATCACAAACCTCTATTTAATATAGATTTTCTTTCGAAATTTCATAATAAATCCGTGGGTAATCCTCTAAATATGATCATTGTTTCAGACTATATGGATTCTCCCTACAACACATATAAATTCTCTTCCAAAACATATAATTCTTCAATTAAAACATATGATTTTCATTCCTGTACTAACATGGAACGTATATTAACTTGGAAATTAGAAAAATAAATACTTTCCTTGGATTCAAAGGTCTGATTTGTTAATGAAAAATATATGGTTGCGTTCCTCATCGTGCGATCTACGTTTTGTGGTGGTCGCGATGCAATCGGGAGAGTTCTCAGCCTTGGATTGCTTGGAAACTCTTCACCTTCTTCTCTAATCTCTTCACCTTCTTCTGTAATGGCTGGGCTTAGGTGTTGTGTTTGTTAACCCTAAGAGACAACTCCAAATGGCTAATATATACTAAGAAAATTCGTTGGTTTTATTACCCAAAAATACAAAATGTCTAAAATACCCTCATGGGATGTAAATTAGGCCTAAAAACGTCCCGAAACCTAAACTAAACCCCCGGGTACACTTTTATGACTATCTCAACCCTTTCGGACACATTGACGCACTCAAAACGACCATACAGATGACTTATAATATATTCACTTTTATATTAATAATTTAGTTCTGACACGACACAGGCGGGGCCTGACTTAAATTTCCATAATTTTCATTTTATTCACTCATGACAATATTAATCAAATCAATCTCATATATTACTTTACTCAACCAGTAATATTAAAAAAAATTCCAATAATTACTAACTCACATCACGCTAGTAAATATTAAAAAAATAAATTTTCGAACTTATATTAAATCAATATCTTAATTAAATTTAATAAATACCCAATTTTAAAAGCCATAAAAATACGGGGTATTACAGAATGTTCCTTCGGAGTTCAATAAGTGCTAAGGGTAGTTTTTCCAAGCGTGGGTACTTGATTTTGGCCCCCCTAAATTCTTTTCTGGTGTAGTAAACTGGTTTCTGGATTCCATTATCCAACCAAACTAGTGTCAAGCAAACTACAGATTCAAAAACAACTAAGTACAAGTATAATTTTTCCCACAAAATTGTTTGGGACAATAAAGGTGGTGATCCGAGATATTTCCTTACTTCTTAACATTCTACATTCCACTCAAAGGTTTTTCTAAGCACCTTGATGAATGTCAAATGATGCGACTAAGAATGTGTCTCAGAAGTGCGTACTCTCTAGGCTCAAGTGAAAGCCTTTCGCTCATGTAATAATCCGATAAGTCGGGTATCGATCCTCAGGGAAATAGGACAACATGGTTATGACAACGTTGGACAGATGAATGAACCCTAACTCTGACTCTAATGAAAAGGAAAAGATGATTTGACTGGTGAAATAACTACAACTATATGCAATTTTTGAAAAAAATTACTTGATGAACTAAAGTATGAATGGAATGAAACTATTCTAAATTACCTAAAATACCGAGGATGAATGATTTTGAAACTCGAACTATATGAGGAAGAAAATAGGACGGGAATACAATTCCTCAACCCTAGTGTATTGCTGGTATAAAACTAATCATAAATTTAACTGATTAATAAGACCCAAAATTTAGTACTCCCAAGCATTATGTATATGAGATTCAAGCCCGCACCATACTTAATCATAGGACGAGTAAATTGGTATTGCGATAGTGACACTCGACTTGCATTCTGAAGCATCCTGATTACCCTGAAGCGAACGAGATCCAAAGATCAACAATTGTCGCGTTCTATGCAATACAGTCGTAATAAACCATTAAATTCAGAGGATAAAATTTATACACATGCAACTAACACATTAGGTTGAGTTCATGTATCCCGAACTTTAAATTCTAGTCGGACATATGAAAACTTTAAAACAACACGTTGAGAATGAAAGAAAACATTTTTTTTATTAATGAATGAAGATGACGAAAGATAAAATTAGTAATGAACAAGAAACTAAAACAAAGATTGAAACAGAAATTATAATAATTTTACTTGAACTGCAACTTGAAAGTACTAGCATTTTTTATTCTTATCCTCCTAAATGAATTACAAAGCTTCTTTTAGGAATTAGAAGCCTCCTTTTCTACGTTTGGGAGTAGTTACAATTTATAAATTACGAAATACAAGAGTTTGAACAAAATAGGACTCTATTTTTACAAGTGGATAAATCCGAAAAATCGATAACAAAATTGATCCGGGTAAATGGTTCGGTTCAGTTACATCTTTTGTAGCCTTTATAGAAAACTCTTCGAGCATGGGATCGGTTTGTTATTTGCCAGCATCGGTTCGGTTCCATCTTTTCATCTCTTCACAGGAAGTTTTTCCAAGGTGGATTCGTTTCATTTTTGCATTACTTAGGTTAGGTTCCCTTTTTTCCATCCTTTACAGAAACTTTACCTATGAGGGATTCGGTTCGTTTTTAGCTCCTTGGGTTCGGTTCTGTTTTTCCCAATTTTTACAAAATCCTTTTCTTCTTGTATTTCTTGAAGCTTTTGGTACAGAACTCGGATTAGAACACCGAACACCTGCAAAATTGATGACGAACACATGAAACTCGACGTACTCATTAGAAACTTGCCATTATCGAAGATATGATATGAATCCACTTGAATTACATTGCGCATAGCGATAAAATCCTCTAAATTATGGGAATAAATGGGAAGAATTTATGCCTAATTAAACCCCCTAACTTAGAACGTTGATCGTCCCTAGCAATGTAAAAGAATAAAAAAGATGGTCTAGCTCATAACTGGGATAGGATACCTCTTTCCTGGGTACGCGATTGCATTTAGCGTATGCAACAAGCCTTTAAACCCCTAAGTTACCCTAGTAGGACGAGTTGTGTCTCATGAGGGTTGCAGAGAATATGCCCACAAAATTCGACTAAAAAAACTAAAAATATGCAAAAATTGTATAATTCAAACTTTTACTGAAAATAGTCATTATCATATCATGTTCGAGAGTCTCAAATCATAGTGCGCATGTGCGAAATCGAGAAATTTAATCGCGAATTTCCACCGATTGATCATTACGTTACTTATCCAAAAATTCGTTTTGATTTCAAAATCTCATGGGATTCTCTCAAAAACGAATTACTCGGAATGTGGCTATTCTTTCGGTGTTCGTGATATAAAGAGTAAATATATTGGAACCAAGTTCACGCACACAGGAAGAAAGACAGAATTTTTTGGGTGAAAGGATCTCATCAATGGAATACGGTTTGAAAAATGTGAACCTTGCCTCTTATACATATGTTTAATCTCTTCGTTTATCTTTTTGTGTCTTAGCTCTCCACGCGGTAACCAATTTCACAATTTGGACTCAGTTAGGAATTTTTCGGGTTACAGGTATATTGGGTAAAATGAAAATGGTAGGGAAGGTTGGAATTGGAAAATTCATTTATGATGTCCGTTTGTGCTTTTTCCGGGCTATTGCTCATTTCTTTTTTGTTTATTTTTTTTTACGCTTTTCTTTCCTTGATATTTTTGTTGAGCATATCTATTTTTTTTCTTGCCCCTTTTTATGCACTTTTCGGACTTAATTTCTGGAATTTTTCCATTTTTCACAATTCTGGGCCACTTTGGATTTTTCGGGTTGTCAAACGAAAGGGAAAAATTTGTTCAGCTCAAATTGGGTTGCAAGGGGATGAATTTTTAGCTACTTTTTCTGACCAATATTTTTGGTTGATAATGAGGGCCTACTTCATTGTCCAAAATACTAACTGCTTTACCATATACGTTTCGAGATGAATTGAGTTTAGAGATCATGTTTAGCACGTTGTTCAAGGCAATATCACACACAATTTTCATAACCGATCAAAATGAAAGGATTGAGATCCTCAATGAATTTTTATACGCTGAAAAGAACATTGAGTTAACAATTAACTCGGATTGATTTATAAATTTCACAATGACGAAAGGCTCGAATCTCACCGAGGTTATTAATCTCCACATTTATTCATTAAGTCTTTTCATCTTTGGTTAATTTCGGCTTTATGCATTTTGGATTTTACAACTTGAGACTTTAAACCGAATCTTAATGATATTTTTGATAATTTTGAATTCCAATTTTAATTTATTTTGAACAAAAAAATATATATTTTTGTGTTTTTCAAAATTTTATGATTTTTTTGAAATTTCTTGGAATTTCTTATAATTTGTGAAGTTTTAGAAATACACACTTGTCACCCCCCTAACTTAGACTTTTGCATTGTCCTCAAGAAAAAAGGAAGAAAATCTAACTCAAAGCGAATTAAAAGTGCGGAAAAATAAAACAGGCAAATGAAACAGAAATGCAACTTTTATATATAGAAAGAACAAATGGTGTTACATAGGATAAGGGAAAACACACAATCAACACTGAGTAAACAACCATTTCACACATACACAACCAACAAACACAACAAAAACAATCATGGCTTTATTCAGGGGGCTGATTGAAGGACTCGGGTGCGCGCGGATCATAGGGATCATAAAATAAAGATGATGGGGGGGGACCCCAAAGTTGAGCTCATAGAGGTGGTCTTGGAGTTGGTGCATCATCCTTGTGTCTCTTCGATAAGCGATCTGATCGCGATTGTATTGGGTGATGAACCCGTCAAGGAGGGATTCAACCACCGATAGTCACCGATCAAAATCAGCACCTGGGGGATCGAAGTTCGAGTCATCATCTTCATCGTATTCGGCTTATTTATCCCCTACCATCTCAACATCCTCTGCCACCGGCTCATCAACAGGAATTTCTTCCATGGCCTCTAAATTGATCGCTTCTCGGGCTTCTCGAATGGTAGCCCTTTGTTGGGCACTCCTCGCATGGGATACGTTCCCAATGGGCTCCAGTAGGCGGGGGAAAGCTTGTGGTGGCTAGTTACCAGCATCGTCTAAGAGGGACGTGATGAGGCAGGCATACGGGAGAGGTACCACACCTTTGTGCTCCCAGGCTACGAAAATGATATCTGCCTAAAGCATCCTGGCTAGATTGAGGGTGAAATCGGGGTCGAACAAGTGGTACACAAGTGTCGCTTAGCGAGGGCGCATCGCCGAGTTATTGGAAGTTTGAAGCAAATTAGTTTACACGATATGGAACGTGATGCCCGCCTTGTCATTGAGACAGCCCACGGGGAAAGTACCCCGGTACCAAAAGTTACCAGGCACGAGTCGGTCAATGTATTGTTGTTTGTGAATGGCTGGGGCGTTGGTTGGGTAGTCGTATATGTCTGGGTTGGGAACTCCCTTTTTAGCAAGCTTACGGGTGAGGGTGGCTAAAGTGAATGGAATAGGGCAGTCGTCAACAAATGAAGCTCTTGCAAGTATTGCGTCCACCCCCTTCGGTGAAAAAGGGCTGTGACGGGGCGGGGCAACTCATCCCAGTTGACCACCTGCTCAATGTGCAATTGGAGGGAAAAACTGAAAAATCATTCACACCATACTCGCTCCATATGGGAGAGGTATTGTCCATTTTCATTAGGCAGAACATCGGTTGACGGATATTTGGTGGGGAGAGGTTGATTGTCCATTGGGAAAATCTGAGACATAGGAGAGGGAAGACTAAGATTTGTAAAGAGGGAGAGAGAGTTGGAGGTGTGAGGGGAAGAGGAAGGAAGATAAGGTATTTATAGGTGGTGGGGAGGGGTGTGGGTGGGGAGTTTTGGAGGGAAAATGGGTTGGTTGTGTTGGAGGGAAAAGGGAAAGAATGGGGGGGAAAGAGGGGATAAGGGGTTATGTGGGTTCCTCGGGAAGAAAAAAAATTGCATGAACTGAACCGATGCGTTTAAGGGGAAATTCGGTTCGGTTCTGGGGATTTTTATTTTTTCGATTTTCCCAAATCGAGCCGATTCAGCTTGGGGATTTGGTTCGGTTCCATCTATGACAGAACCCCTTATCTCAGTCTGTTGCTCTGGAATCCTATTCCCTCACTTTTCTAGACTCTGGCACTTATTCTCCCACTTGAATTTCTCGATACCCTCATGAATGTTGTAACGGAATGTGTGATCTTACCCCTATCCTAACATAACCTACCTACGGACTCACTCTAATCTACCGAAGCCTAACTACTATAAATAAGAATTCACCCCATACGCGTCGGGGGTGCGATAACCTTTCTTGTCAGCTCAATCGACCCCGTAAATGGGGTCCGACCACCAAACATTGTCGACTTCTTCCCCACACACCTCTAGATAAGGATTTAGGTGTTGTCCATTTACTTTGAATGTATTTCCCCCTTTCAAATCGTCTAACTCAATAGCTCCGTGAGGGAAAACATTCCTTACAACAAACGGGCCAAATCATCATGACTGCAACTTTCCCGAAAATAGATGAAGCCGAGAGTTATAGAGAAGCACTTTTTGTCTAGGAAGAAACTCTTTGTATCGAATGATGTTATCGTGAGCGAGTTTCATCCTTTTTTTTTGAAATTTTTGCGTTCTCATACATATCATTGCGTATTTCCTCTAATTCATTTAATTGAAGCTTACGAGCTTCACCGGCCTTATCCATGTCATAGTTCAACTTCCTAATTGCCCAGTATGACTTGTGTTCTAATTCCATTGGAAGATGGCAAGGTTTTCCATACACAAAATGGAATGGGGACATGCCGAGGATATTTTTGTATGTGGTACGATAGGCCTATAGCGAATCATTCAATCTAAGGGACCAATATTTTCGGGTAAGATTGACGATCTTTTCGAGAATGTTCTTGATTTCCTGATTCGTTAGTTCATCCTGCCCATTCGTTTGTGGTTAATAGGTCGTTCCAACCATGTGAACGACACCATACTTTCGTATAAGCTTCTCGAATAGCCTGTTGCAAAAGCGCGTGCCATTATCGCTGATTATCGCTTTCAGAGCGCCGAAGCAGGAAAGTATGTGTTCCTGTAGGAACTTAATCACCACTTTATTATCATTTGTCCTGGTAGCGATAGGTTCCACCCATTTGTAAATGTAGTTGACCGCAACAAGGATTTATAGGAAACCAAAGGATGGGGGAAAAGGGCCAATGAAGTCGATACCCCAGCAGTTGAAGATCTCAATATTGAGTATCAGGGTTAATGGCATCATGTCTCGTCGGGTGATCACCCCCATCAGTTGAAACCTATCACAGGATTTGCAACAGTTATTCACATCCTAGAATATTGTGGGACAATAGAGGCCGCATTGAAGGATCTTAGCGGCTGCCTTTTTCATCAAAAAGTGACCTCCACAAGCTTCCGATTGACAGAATTGTATGACTTTGGGGATCTCATCATCCGGTACACAATGTCGGATGATTTGGTCGGCGCAATTTTTAATCAGGAAAGGATCGTCATAGAAAAACATGCGCGACCAAGTAATAAACCTCTTCTTATCTTAAGGTGTCCAATCAGGAGGGACGGCTCCCGTGATAACATAGTTCACTATACTCGCAAACCAGGGCAAATAAGAGGTGGCAAAGAGTTTCTCATATAGAAAGTATTCGTCTATGGGTATTGAATCACTAGGCACGTCGGACGAAAGTCGTGATAAGATATCGGCAATGACGTTTTCTACTCCCTTCTTATCTTTAATGGAGAGATTAAACTCTTGTTGGAGTAGGATCCACCTTATGAGGCGTGGTTTTACATCTTTCTTCACAAGTAGGTACTTTAATGTCGTGTGGTCTGTGAAGCAAGTGATGGGAGAACTGATAAGGTAGAATCAAAATTTGTCAAGGGCAAAGACTACTGCTAGAAACTCCTTCTCTGTGGTGGAGTAATTAAGTTTTGTTCCAATAAGAGTTCGATTAGCGTAGTAGATGACATGATCCTATTTGTCTTTTCTTTGGCCCAAAACATCCCCTATCACATAATCTCTAGCATCACACATGAGTTCGAATGGTAAAGACCAATCTGAAACTTGCATTATGGGAGCAGACACAAGCATGGTTTTCAATTTTTCAAAAGAGCTAAGGTACGCTTCCGTCCACTCAAATGGGGTTTCCTACATGAGGAGGTTGCTTAAGGGCCTAGCGATGGCGCTAAAGTCCTTAATGAACCTTCGATAAAATACCGCGTGGCCCAAGAAGGAGCGCACGTCTTTAAGCGATTTTGGTAGGGGTAGATCGGCTATGACATCTATCTTAGCTCTATCAACTTCGATCCCCTTGGATGAAACTATGTGGCTAAGAACTATTCATTCAGTGACCATAAAATGGCATTTCTCCCAATTTAGCAGTAAGTTCTTTTCCACACACCGGGCAAGTACCTTTTCCATTTTTTCAAGACAAAGATCGAAAGAGGTGCCAAAAATGCTAAAATCGTACATGAACACTTCAAGTCCTCGCTCGAGCATGTCACTAAATAGGCCCAATATGCACCTTTGAAAGGTCGCGGGTGCATTACACAAGCTGAATGGCATACGTTTGTAGGCAAACATACCAAAAGGGCAAGTGAAGGTCGTTTTCTCCTGGTCAAGTACATCTACCTCAATTTGGTTATATTCGGAATAACCATCAAGGAAGCAATAGTAAGGGTGTCCCACTACTCTTTCAAGCATCTGATCAATAAATGGCAAGGGGAAATGGTCTTTCCTGGTTACCGCATTGAGTTTCCGGTAATCAATGCAAATGCGCCACCCGGTGATGGTACATTGGGGAACTATCTCTCCATTAGTATTCTCAATCACTATCATGCCCTAATTCTTCAGGACAACTTGAATAAGGCTTACACACTTACTATCCGAGATCGGGTAGATAATCCCGGCATCCAATAGCTTAATTATTTCGATCCTCACCACTTCTTTCATATTGGGATTTAGCCTTCTTTGCATTTCTCTCGAGGGCTTGACATCCTCTTCGAGATGGATCTTGTGGGTGCAAATCAAAGAACTTATCCCCTTAAAATCAGCAATACACCAACCGAAATTATCTTAGTGCTTCCCCAGAATTTTTAATAGTTTACCCTCCTACTCTTCATCTAAGATAGAGGAGACAACAACAGGAAATGTCTCATCTTCTCCTAGGTATACAAATTTGATATGGGAGGGTAGTTTCTTCAATTCGAAGGTTGGAAATATATTGTTGGAGGGAACCATGCGTGTCTCCCTTGGTGGTAACTCCTCAAATCTAGAAACCCAACTTGCATCTCTATAAGGACACAAATTTCCAATTGACTCCTTTGTAGTTTTGGCTCAATTACGAAAAAAAATGTTTGAATCATAGGATAGAGTATATTGATCATCTTTCAAGCCTATGACGTGTTTGTTGAAGCCGTAGCAGCCAACTATATAAAGCTTCATCAAAATTCCGAGTTTAAGTGCCTCGTTTCCACATCAACAATAGTGGTTCCATGCACCCACGGTATGAATGCATTATATATATATATATATATAAAAGCTTGGAAAGTTTTTATAATGGGTGTTAGGTTTTTAGGTTTTATTAAAAACTGTGTTTTGTTATCAGAAAGAATGAATTAAAACTTTAAATAAAGTTTATAAAGTTTTATGGGCTAAAAATAAGAATTTCTAAACTTTCTGGACGTTCGTTCGATATGTCGTTCGAACGAGATTTTCGTTCGAACCATATGTCGTTCGAACGAGTTTGCCAAAGAGTTCCCAGAATAGGCCACTGGAATGTCGTTTGATATGTCGTTCAAATGAACCTTATGTTCGAACGAGATTTCCAACGAGATTCTAACAAGTTCACACTGGAACTTCGTTAGAAGCCTCGTTCAAATGAGATTTCGTTCGAACAAAAAAGTCGTTCGAACGATATTTCAAGCGGGAAAATTTTATGGCAGTTTTTAGCAGTTTTTCCCATGTTTTCCACCTGTTTACCCCACTAACTTTTTGTTGAATATCTATGTACAGAAAAAAAAAACTTTTTTTAACTTTTTTCATATCATACTAACTCCTAGAGAGAGTTTTGAGAGTTCATCTTTTACAAGAAAAAGTTCATGTTTTGATTGATAATTTTCAAAGATAAATTCATTTACCACTCTAGTTTTCACCCATTTTTTATTTATCCAAGTTCATATATACATCTTGCTCGGAGTTTGGTACCGGGTTTGTCTCTACACCGAATTGAAGAGATCGTTTGGGTTTTCTTCTAAATCCCTCAAAGAAGAAGAATTATTTAGCTCCAACTTTCTCACATAGTAAAAGGAACAATGTGTGGTTAACGGTGTACCTATTGTCCGATCGGTGAGTCCGAAATCGCGGTGGAGCTCCATGGTTATACGCTAGGAAGAGGTGGTTACAAGAAGATGCGTCAGGGCTTGAGAGGGTTCGAGTTGAGGAATTAAGTCATATGTCTTATAAATGTAAATTTCGTACTTAGTGGATTTGAGGCTAGGTTCGTCCAAGGTTATTTCTCGTTGTGGGTTTTTCCTCGTACATCGCAGCGTAGTGGATTAATTTTTTATTTTATCTTTTGCAAAATCACCTAAAACGCATGCTTAGGTAAAAAGATAAAATTGGTTTAACTTAATCACTACTTGTCTAATTTGGTGCAAATTAATATTGGGTAATGCTTAGTTAATTTAATTCAAGTCATTTAATTTAATTTAATAAAATAGGTTAGGTTTGGTCTAAGTTGATAAAATTGAAAAATATGACTTAGGAAAATCTAGGACTTGGATTAATTAGGTTTAAGTGAAAATGTTTTTTTTTAATTGATAAATTTAATGTCACTTGGTTTATTTTTAAAAGTCTTAGGAAATTAAAATTTGTTTTGAGCTGAACCTTCACATCACTGTCGTATCTATTTCATAAAAAGGAAATATATTTTTAAGAATTGAGTTTAAAAATTGGGGGCCTTCGAGGCGTCTTCAATCTCTCACGTCTTCGTCCTACGCTCTAAGTAACTCGCTCAACTCCTCAACCTCCTTCTCAAATTTGGAGTACGTCCCCTCACTCTCGTGGCTCGACACTAAACAAGACTCTAAGGCGTCTCCACAATAGTTTTCCTTAAAATACTCCTCTATGATCTCATCGATTAGACTCACCGCGTGAAGATCATCTTTTTCCCTTGTATGTTGGTCTATACGGAAGATGTTATTCTCTAAGGTCATGTTACCAAAGGTGAGTTGCATCTATCCATTTCGAGTATTGATAATTGCATTAGCCGTAGTTAAGAATGGGCGCCCAAGAGTGATGGGAACATGATTGTTCGAGGCGAAGGAGGGCTCCGTGTCCCAAATGACAAAGTCTACCGGGAAGTAGAAAGCATCAACTTGGACTATCACGTCCTCAACTATACCTCTGGGGATCTTCACGATTTGATCCTCTAATTAGAGAGTGATCTTTGTGGGCTTTTGGTCACCCAGATCAAGTTGCTATAGATGGCATAAGGGAGGATATTGACACTTGCTCCCAAATCAAGTTAGGCTTTTTCGATCTTATTTTATCCAATGATGCAGGAAGTGGTGGGTGCACTGGGATCTTTGAATTTTGGATGAAGATCTTTAAATAGAATGGAGCTCACGTTCTGTGCTAGAAAGATATTTTTTTTTACCTTCATCCTCCTCTTTACCGTCAACAAGTCTTTGATGACTTTTTCATAAGCTGGAATTTTCTTAATAGCAACGAGGAAAGGTAAATTTAGCTTTACTGGCTTTAGTACGTCTAGAAGTTCATCACGAGGGTTCCCTTTGTGGGAAGGAATAAACCTTTGAGGAAATGGTGCCATGGTGGGTGGTTTCACTCCTACCTCGGGCTCACTAGTGTCCACTTTATCACTCTCAATCAAGGGGACATCTTCGGCCTCTTTCGTGCTAGGAGAAATCTCCTTGTCTTTGGTTTCGGCGTGTGGGGGAGGTGATAAATTAATGACTCCCCCACTTCGAAGAGTGGTCACAGCTTGACATTGCTCTTGATGTTCGGTCGAGGTGGAGCTAACAATAGTTTGACCTCGGGGCGGTCTTATGCCCTGGGCAGGAAACTTAACTTTCTCTTGGATACTCAACGATGATTGCAACTTTGAAATGTTCGCATTCATGTCATCGATCATGCGCTCACGCCTAGCATTAGTGGCAGTCTGGGTATTGATAAAGTGGTTGATCGTATCCTCAAAAATTCTCCGTGGTGGAGTGATATATGTTCCTTGAGGTGGTGGTTCTTGCACATGTCCTTGAATGTGTGGAGCTTGTTGAAAGTACGGTGGTTGAGGAGGAGCAACATGTGAATTAGGATTCATCGCAGCATGTTTTTGCCCATAGCTAAAATCATGGTAGTTTTCCCATGAAGGGTTGTAAGAATTCCCGTTCAGTGCACCGAAATTACCCTTGAATCCTCCTATACCACTTACTTGTTCTTGAAGCATCACTTTGTATGAGGGTATAGTCGGGCATTCCTCAGTTGAATCATCCGCCTCACAAATCGCACACACTTTCTCGACAGGGTCTGGGATGGATCCAGTTGTTCCTCTTCCATATACCTCACATAGGTCTCGTAGTCCTTTCTCAAGTACATTGAGTCGACTTTCCGTCATAGAATTCTTTTCTACATGAAATAGGCCGGATGCGGATGGAGTGGTGGTCACTTGACAATTTTGATTTTGAGCATTAGGGTTAGATTTATCCCAGGATTGGGTAGTCTCAATGACATACATCAGGTGAAGCTCAACATCGTGGGCGTCTAAGTCGATAAATGGACCACTACCCATGGTTTCAACGAGTTGCTTGGAATTAATGTTCATCCCATTATGGATAAAGGAAATGATTTGCATTTTATCAAAGCTATGATGGGGACACGAAGCAAATAAATCATTGAAATGCTCGTAGAATTTATCGAACGACTCATTTTCTTATTGTCGGAAAGTTTTAATTTGAGCCTTGATGGAGTTCGTTCGATGTGGAGGAAAGAACTTCTTGAGAAATTTGGATTGTAGTTCGTTCCATGATGAAATCTAATTTGGAGGTAAAGACCATAGATAGGTCTTAGCCTTATCCTTTAGCGAGAATGGGAAGAGTTTAAGGCGGAGCATATCTTTTGTGCAATTTTGATCACTGAGAGTCTCGCATGCCTCCTCAAATTCCATGATGTGGGCATATGGCTTTTTTGAATCCATTCCATGGTAAGTGCAAAGTATATGGATCATCCCATTCCTAAAGAAAAATTTCCCTTCATTGTGTGAGAGTAAAATGCATACCGGAGTGACAATGCTCTCAGGATATAAGACATCTCTCAAAGGGCGATATGGGGCCTCTTCCTCACCGACGGTAATGCTACCGTATTGTGACATGTTTCTCTCACTCAAAGACTATGTGTCCTCGCTTGGTATACTCGCAGCACTCTAAAGTGCGTCCTAAGAGGGAAAACAAAGTGCTATTTGCGATTGAGTGTGTCGGTGTGGGAGGTGGAACCCAGAATTGTAGAGCGTTAGGAGTGTGAGGGCTATCAGAGTCGTACACAACTATTAGATTTTCGTGAATGTGGGTTAGGGTGAGTTTAGGATTTTTCGTTAACTGGATTCTGAGAGATGATGATGAATATTTTTGTGTTTTTTAAAATTTTTAAATGCTTTTGGATTTATTTATTTTTTGGAAATTTTTGGTCAGAGTTTTGGATTGACTCGATCTAATCCTAAGTCTACCAAAGTTCCCTGGCAACGGCGCAAAAAACTTGACGCGACTAAGAATGTGTCTTAGAAGTGCGTACTCTCTAGGCTCAAGTGCAAGCTTGTCGCTCAAGTAATAATCCGATAAGTCGGGTATCAATCCTTATGGAAATAGGACAACAGGGTTGTGACGACGTTGGACAGATGAAGGAACCCTAACTCTGACTCTAAAGAAAAGGAAAAGATGATTTGACTGGTGAAATAACTACGATTATATGAAATTTTTGAAAATAATTACTTGATGAACTAAAGTATGAATGGAATGAAACTATTCTAAATTACCTAAAATACTGATGATGAATGATTTTAAAGCTCGAACTATATGAGTAAGAAAACAGGACGGGAATACAACCCCTCAACCCTAGTGTATTTCATCTATAAAAACTAATCATAAATTTAGCTAATTAATTAGACCCAGAATTTAGTACTCCCAAGCATTACGTATATGATGTTCAAGCCCACACCATACTTAATCAGAGGACGAGTAAATGAGTATTACGATAGTAAATCTTGAATTGCATTCTAAAGCATCCCAGTTACCCTGAAGAAAATGAGATCCAAAGATCTACAATTTTCGCGTTCTATGCAATACGATCGTAATAAATCATTAAATTCAGATTAATTTTATACATATGCAAATAACACATCAGGTTGAGCTCATGTATCCCGACCTTTAAAATCTAGCCGGACATATGAAAACTTGAAAACAACACGTTAGGAATGAAAGAAACCATTTTTTTTATTAATGAATGAAGATGAATAAAGATGAAATTAGTAATGAACATGCAACTAGAGCAAAGATTGAAACAGAAATAAGAATAATTTTACTTGAACTGCAACTTGAAAGTACTAGGGTTTTTTATTCTTCTCCTCCTAAATGAATTACAAAGCTTCTTTTAGGAATTAGAAGCCTCCTTTTCTACGTTTAGGAGTAGTTACAATTTACAAATTACGAAATACAAGAGTTTGAACCAAATAAGACTCTATTTTTACAAGTGGATAAATCCAAAAAATCGATAACAGAACCGATCCAAGTAAATGGGTCGGTTCAGTTCCATCTTTCGTAGCCTTTACAGAAAACTTTTCGAGCATGGGATTGGTTCGTTATTTTCTAGCATCGGCTCGGTTCCATCTTTTCATCTCTTCACATGAAGTTTTTCCAAGGTGGATTGGGTTCGTTTTTGCATTACTTCGGTTCGGTTCCCTTTTTGCCATCCTTTATAGAAACTTTACCTATAAGGGATTCGGTTCATTTTTAGATCCTTGGGCTCGGTTCTGTCTTTGCCAATTTTTACAGAATCCTTTTCTTCTTGTATTTCTTTGAAGCTTTTGGTACGGAACTCATGTTAGAACACCGAACACCTGTAAAATAGATGACGAACACACGAAACTCGACGTACTCATTAGAAACATGCCATTATCGAAGATATGATATAAATCCACTTGAATTACATTGGGTGTTGTAACAAAACACTATAAATTATGGTGATAAATGGGAAGAATTTATGCCTAATCAGCAAACACATATCTATTGCTTAGAAACAAACCTGTTTAAAGCAGACACTCTACCTGTATGTCATTGTATATCCTTCTTGCAAGTCAACGACTACATTTCTATCAAATATTTTATCTTGTATAGGTTGGCTTCAATTCCCCTTTGGTTTAATATAAAGACGAGGAACATTCCTTCCTGCACACCGAACACACACTTGGTCGGGTTGAGCTTCGTCAGATCCTTTTCCAGCGGATCAAAAGTCTGATTCAGGTTTGGGATGTGATTTTAATCCTTCTTTCTTTTTGTCATCATATCATCCACATAAACCTCCATATTCTTTCCTCTTTGCTATTCAAATACCTTGATGACCAGCCTATGGTATGTTTCTCTAACGATTTTGAGCTCGAAGGGCATTACATTATAGCAATATGTACCTCGACTGGTGATGAAAAAAGTTCTTTCCTTATCTTCTGGTTTCATGCTTATCTGGTTATAACCAAAATAACCATTATGAAGTTTAATAGCTCATTAACTGATCTAACATCCATAAATTTATCAATTCTAGATAGGGGAAAGTCATCATTTGGGAAGGATTTGTTAAGGTCCGTAAAATCTACACACATCACCCACTTATCATTTTTCTTTTTGACCACCATGACATTGCCCAACCAAGATGGATATTTAACATTCTCAATGAATTAAGCCTTTTGAAGTTTCTCCACTTCTTCCTGAATAGCTTGATTTTTTTTGGACTGAAAACCCTACATATCTATTTGATCGACTTAGCATTCTTATTGATGTTGAGTTCATGGCAAAGGAAATTAGGATTAATCCCAAGCATGTCCTCGTGAAATCCAACCAAACACATTGTCCCGCTGTCTCAAGAATGCAATTAATTCATGTTTAAGGACTAGATCCAGTGTCGAGACATTATGTGTAGTCCTCTTCGGCTTGTCATCGTCCATGATAATGTTTTTAGTGGCTTCTAAAATATACCCTTTGACTAACTCCATTTCATCTCGAGGATCCAGAGCTCAACTTCTGATTCACTGTTTGGCTCAGTGGTATCTACCTGATAAATGGTGGTCTTATTCTTCAAATCAATAAAGTCTTCTTGCTCGGCTGATGGGTAAGAACACTCTCTTGCTACCTTTCACCTTTCGCAACACCAACCCCAAAATGTGTTGGGAAATTCAAACATTGATGAACTATAGATGGTATAATTTCAAACTTCCTCAATCCTACCCTGTCGAGGATCACATTGTAGGCAGATTGAATGCCTTTATCCATCACAAAAACATATTTTTTCAGTACGGCTTACTAGCCAAGTGCCGAACAACACTTCTAGTGTGATTGTTCCTAGTGGGTAAACTTTTCACTCGAAAAAAATATTAATGGCCTATGGTAAGGTTCCAATTGGCTGAGCTTCAAATCTAGACTAGAAAGCATGAGTAAAATATGATATCTGTCAAGCTCCCATTAAAAAAAAACTAGCGATGACGGCATACTAGAATCTGAACTTGACGACCAATGGACCATCATGGGGATAAAGTACCCCAAAGAGGGTCATTTTTTAAAAAGCCAATTACAAGTTTTTCTTTATTGACCTTCATGGGCCGATCATCTTGATTTAGATTGATTCTCTAGATATAAGAACAGGCATATGCTTCATTCAAGTAGGACTTTCTCTCGGTAGTATGATTTCCTCCTCTAGCATCGCCACCTATAATTACATGACAATCCAAAGAGCTAAAACTTATCATAGCTACCTCGCACTCTAGTGACTTAGGGTTTTTTGAAAGGTCGGGATCATCTTCATAACCATCTTCATGGTTTGTTTTCGTATTATATCTAGTCTTATATGGAGAATTTGACCTTCCCCTTGCTTCTCTTCTTTCTTGTTGATCAATAAATTTGTTCAGTTTTCCTCGGCCAATGAGTTATTCCACTTCATTCTTCAAAATGATACAAGTATCAGTCGTGTGGCCATGATCCTTATAGAACTCATAATAATTAGATTTGTCCCCCATGTTAGGAGGTGATCTCAACCTCTCGGGCCAATATAAATCCTTATTATGTTTGATTTCCTCTTGGATATGGTTAATGATGACAGTCAATGGAGTATATGTTCCATACTTTTTTAAATTATCATCCTTCTTCAACTTCTGCACCTTCTGCTCCTTTTGATCCTTTTTATCAGGCTTAGTTGTCGGACACTGTTTTGCATCTATTGCTTCCTCGGCGTTCATAAATCTTCTTGAATTATCCATGAGTTCAATCATGGTTTTAGGAGGATCTTTGGAAAGATAATAATATAGTTTTTCTAGAAGCAATCAACTCATTACAGAAATGATGGTTGTTTTCTACTCATAGTGAACCACTTCTAATTTCTCGTTGTTAAAAGGAGTGATTTAGTCCCTGGTAGTTTCTCCTACTCACTACTTGACATTCAATAGATGGTGCTTGAAAATGCTCTACATCTCATTTCATCAAGGACAATTAATATCAGTCGCAACTTGATATTTCTCGATGTGCAAAACAGAATCAGTTTTATCATCATATTTAGGGATCACCACAAGGGTTTTAAAATTTGAATGGAGTTGGAAAATCAATAATTTCCTGAATAGGGGGAGATCCTTTGACGAAATTCATCTGTAATTGATTCTTTGTGTAGAAGCAATTATTATGCAACACAAATAAATATGAGAGAAAGATTATCAAGAAGAGAACAAGGAATACAAGATGCCAATCACACAACAAAGGATGTATGTGGTTCAGCCAAGATGTGCCTATGTGCACGGTGGTGCAGTCGATATTATTTCTATATACTCCGGAGAGTGATTACAGAGAATACAACTTGTCCTTTTTCCCCGGACCTAGGGTTTAATATATACACGTGCATGTAGATGAGTGGGGGTGATGGGTCCTCCACGTTTTCCATTTCCCCCATAACTTCCCTTCATGGTATCATGAGGGGAGACTGCATCAATTATAAAAGATAAGGGGCCTGGACTTTGGGCCGCCAGCACTGGGCTACTCGTCCAGGCCCATAGTTCTTTATTTCGGGTACCCACAATTTGCCCCTAAATTTTTTGGGCCATGTTTATGGGTCCAATGGATTTAAATGAGCAGCCATCATAGCTGATTTGTGATTCTTCGAAGTTGCTTTGGCGGCACCCGCTTTGCTATCTGTGCGCTATGATTAGAATTGAAGGCTTTTTGGGATAGCCACTATTCATCCATCGTTTCAGACTTTCTAGTACTTTTCCTTCTTATGAGAACCCTAGTGCCTCGTACCTTCTTCTCTGAATCCCCATTCCCATTGCTTCTTAGTCTTCTTTAGCTCGTGCTTCTTCATCACTCGAACCGATCTTCTGTTTTGTAAGTTTCTCGTGCCCTTTCTCTGCACTTTCTCTTTGATTTGTAGAGTTTATTTGAGTTTTTCAATGGCGAAGATTGGAAATAGGTCAATCTCTGAGTTCAGGAAGTTCTATAATATTCCTTAGTGGGTAGATATTGAATTTTGTGCCTCCCCTCCTAGGAACGTTAGGGATATAGAGGATGCCCACTGGATCCATGTCTTGTTGATCTCCTAGGGGGGACTCACTTTTCCCCCTAATGATCTATTTCTGCATTTTTTTGGTTATTTTAGTATTGTTCCCGCACAGTGCTCGCCCAATGTATGAAAGATAGTAAATGGCGTCCATAGAATAAACCAATTGTATGGTAATAGGTTAGGACTTGCCGAGATCTGTTTCTGTTATTCCTTCTCTCGAACTAGCTCAGGTGTCTTATACCTCAAAGCTAGGAGTCCTGATAGGTTATTTGTATTAAACCTACCTGATTCCCATAAGGACTACTGGAAAGAGGGTTTCCTTGTTAGGAATTAACAGTTCCCTCCCCTGTTTGATGGGTCGAGGTTTGAGAGGTTCACTGTCCCTTTTTACGAGGAAGAATATATAGGTAGACATTGTACTGTTATTTCAACCTTTGCTGACTTGTGACTTTTCTAACCTTTCTTTGCTTTTTCTTCCACAGCGAGGACAAAGAATTTGGAGCCTTCTCTCAGCGAGGTCCGTATTTCGAAGTTGGTGAAATCTTGGAATATCAGGGAGCCTCTGGGTGACGGAGAGCACCCTAGGTCTGCTTCCTTTTTGCTCGAGTACAAGAACGCGGGCTCCAGCTTCATTGCACGGCCTGTGGATAGTGTTCCAGAGTTTGATTTTAACGAGAGACTACTGCTGACCCTATCCAGTTGGACGAAGAGGAGAGCAGTTCTGAGAGTGAGCCTTCGGGAGCTGCGAGCAATTTGGGTGGAGGGAGCTCTGACAGTAGTAGTTCTTCTGAAGAAGATTCTGAAGCTCGAGGATCTTCTAGCACTTCCAGTAGTTCAGGCGAAGTGATGCCTCCAAGGAAGAATCTGATTAGAGACGATGATGACGAGGACCATGTGCTTCTTGCACAGAGGTCAAAGAAACAAAAGTCTTCTTCTGGGACCGTAGCTACTAGCTCTCGGTCCACTCAGGAGCAAGAGAGGAAAAAGAGAGAGAAAGAGAAGGTGAGAGAGAGGGAGAGAAAGAAGGAGGAGGAGAGAAAAAAGGTGGAGGAAAAGAAGAAGGTGGAGGAGAGGAAGAGGATGGAGAGGGAGAGAGAGGAAGAGAGGAGGAAGATGGAGTCGAGGATGAAGGCTGGGCAAGCCTTGGTCCCGGTGTCAGCTTTGCCCAAGGGAGCCTCGGTTGCCACTTCCCCTCAGCTGGCTCCTGCATTGCTTGAGAGGGAAGTTCTTCCTCCAGATCGGTAGAGGGCACTAGGGTCTGATCAATTATCCCTTCAAGATAGCCAGAGACTAGCCTTGGTAAGGTTCTCTCCCTTTTTTAATTTCTTAACAAGTTTTAATTATTTCTCCTTCTTGATTTCTTCTTTTATTTTTGGCAGTTTGTGACGGACTTCGCTGTGCTCTACCGTTCTCACGACGAGTTGGTGAGAATGAATGGCGAGCTGGAGCAGCAGAAGTCCGCTTTGGAAGTTAGGGGTTCTCGACTAGAGGCTAATCTGAAGGCTGCTAACGCAGCCCGTGCCTCTTCTGATCTAGCCCTTAACAATTCTAACCGAGAGAGGGATGCTGCGGTCAAGGAGCTGGGCGAGTTGAGGCAGGCCTATGACCTAGTCTGCTCGAGCAAGATGGGTGTTGTGGAGGAGAACAAGGCTCTGACCGAGTAGCTGAAGGAGAAGGAGTCCTAGGTAGCCGCCATCAAGGAGGACTCATACAACTTCGGATGGACTGCTGCTTATGAAGACGTCAAAGCTCAAATAGGCTATATCAACCGTTTGAACTTCAAGAAGGGCTGGAACAAAGCCCTCCTAGCTGTTGGTGTTGACGCTGAGTCTCCTCTATTCGACAAGCAAGACCCGGGTCCAAGGACAACCGTGGAAGAAGAAGCCCCTACCCCAGCCATCGAGGGTGTTGATCTTACTTCTCAGACAACTCCTGTCGATGCTAGTCTTGCCCAGGAGAATGAGGGCATCTATGTAGAGGGGGATGCCTCTGCTGCTGCTGACAAGGGGAAGAAGACATCCACCTCTGGGCAGCCTGAGGTTGCTAGTTAATCCTCCCTTAGGACTATTTTTGTACTTTTGCTTGTAATTTTTTCATTTCCAGCTCGATGTACTTGACTTTCATTAATGAAATAAAAAGGGTTCTTTTTTCGATGCATTGATTGATTTCTCTTTCCCATGCCCTTTTATGTCTTGTAGTTGACTGATGTAGAAGACTATATTCCTGCCACATCTCAATTGGGCAGGACTCTTGGTCCCAATGCTAGTCCTCAGGTTCGTTAGGCCTTTGTTAGTCTTTGCAAGTCTCTTAGGTCAAGGAACCAAAAATATAAGGATCAGTCCGAGCTAGTGGCTAAGATGAAGGACATGCTCCAGGAGATGGAAGGCATTGGTGCCTCTGTACAAGAGGAAGTCAATGTACTTAGAGCAAGGTTGCTAAAGGCCACCGAGATAAATCAAGTTGGGTAATTCCTGCAGCAGGAGAATGAAAACCTGAGGAGGGAAGTCCTACAACTTAGAGAGCATGCGCCAAGAACTGTTTCAATGATTTTGCAAGGATCCTCATCTTCGCGAGCTGGACATACTCCTATGCCGCGAGGTTCCACTCGTCCTCCCCTCCCGTGAGCTGGTAGGAGCACCAGGGGCAGGAACAGGGAAGCAGAAGAACAACGGGATAAGGAGATGGAAGAGCTCCATGATGATGTACACCGAGCATAAGTAACTGCTACTGGGCTTTAAAGGGACGTTACTCGATTACGACATTTATTCAAGAAGGGTCCTCGACAAGCATGGGCTGACGATTATGACCAAGGCTGGCTAGATGTTCCCACAAGATTATCCGAGTTCGAAGAACTTGCTTTCATCAGAGGGTGGTTGAGTGCCTTGAAAGAACTCCAGGTCCTGAGGAACTCAGTGTTATGGTATCATCACGAGATGTCCTCCTCCACTCTGATGCCCAATCCATTTAGGAGGGATGATAAATGCATCCCTATTGATGCTATTCCTCGGCAACTGTTAGAGTTGGACGAAGATGAGGCTGTGGAAGAGATGGTCCCTGCTCCTAATGATGGACGAAGAGCTAGGGTGGCAGACTATCTTGCTCGGAGGCTTCCTCCTACTTGAATTTTTTGCAAGTTTTTTCTTTTGATAATGTAAGCGCTTTGGGCGAGCTTCGCCGACTAAATGTGTATTATCTTTTTTGTAAATATAACAAGCTGTTATTCTTTTGTCCTTTTCGATAATGTAAATGCTTTGGGCGATCTTCGTCGACTAATCATGTATTATCACTGTTGTAAATATAAGAGATCAATGAAAAATTCGTGTTTTGGGCGATTTTGCCGACTAAACGTGTTCATCCAATCTTTTTATATTCTTGCTGCTTGATAATCCTTTTTATTTTGACATGCAAGTGTCCCCTCAGTCCAGTATAATACCAAAATACCATTACGCCCCACTTTACCTTTTAGGTTGTGTCGTCACACTCCCTTAGGCCTAAGTAGGGCAATTGGCGAGGACACACCTGGTATTGGATGTCTTCATCCGATCAGGATTTTGCTCAATCAAAGTAGGTTTGATGGCCAGTATAAAATCTGGTCGTATTGCCTAAGAATCCTCTGTAGGGCTTTATATATTGCCAAGGGAAAGTCTAAGAGGTCTTTCGTGTTTCATAACGATGACCTGAGAAGGGGTATTCCCCTGCTATATCGACCATTGTGCCTGTGATTTGGAAGAAGATGTGTGATAAAATGCAATTTACTGATTTCATTAGTAATAAGGGGAATGAACTATTCCTTTCACATAACAAATACAAGAAAAAGATTCAACAATAGAATTCCTTGAGAATTTAAAAATAGAATTTCTTAAGATTAGCTGCATTCCATGCTCGAGGTATCTCTCTGCCCTCCATTGTTTCCAAATGATATGCACCTTACAGGTCGTCCCTAGTTACTTTAAAGGGTCCTTCCCAGTTTGGGCCTAGCTTGCCGTCTGATGACCTTACTGTGTTGCCCAGGACTTTCTTAGAACATAGTCCCCAACTTGGAATCTTCTTGGGTTAACCCTTTTGTGGTAATGCCTTGCGAGCTGTTGCTGATTGCTCGCAAGCTTCACCAGGGCCAGTTCTTTATGCTCGTTAGTGAGGTCGCGTTCAGCGAGCAACGCCCCATCATTCTGTCCTTGGTCGACAAGGTCGGATATCATTATTGGCAAGCCCGCTTCTAGTGGAATGACTGCTTCCATGCCATATGTTAGCGAAAATGGGGTTTCTCCTGTTGCTCGCCGAGGAGTTGTTCGGTATTCCCATAGGATATGGGGTAGCCCAGTTGCCCATGCGCCCTTGGCTCGCTCTAGTCGCTTCTTCAATCCATCGATCACAGTTTTATTGGAAGCTTCTGATTGGCCATTGCTCTGAGGGTAGGGCACCGAACTAAAGTTGTGCCTGATCCCGGGCTCATTACAGAAGTCCTAAAAGGGGCCACTCTCGAATTGTGTCCCATTATCAGTGATGATGGTTCTGGGGATTCTGAATCGAGTGATTATATTCCTCCATATGAATCTTATCATGTCAACGTCTTGGATGTTTGCCAATGGTTCTACCTTAATCCATTTGGTGAAGTAGTCAGTTGCAACCAACAGGTATTTGCGATTGTCGAAAGCAGTGGGTAGTGGTCCCACGATGTCCATCCCCCATTGGGCGAAGGGCCATGGGCTGGTCAGGGATTTTAGGTCGCTGGCTAGTTGGTGGACCATTGGTGCATGAAGCTGGCATTTCGGGCATTTGCAGACATATACTGCGGAGTCGTTTTGCATATATGGCCACTAATAGCCTTCCTTTATTGCTCGAAAGGCTAGAGACCTTCCTCCGACATGACTTCCACAGATTCCTTCGTGAAGTTCGCGCACCACTTGCTCGACATCGCTTGGGTGGACACATCTAAGGTAGGGATCGGAGAAGGAATTCTTATACAAGTCGCCTCCTGTGGATAAGTGAAAGCGAGCAACTTTAACTCTTATCTGGTGGTTGATTTTCTCATCCTCGGGGAGCGTTCCCTCCTTTAAATAGTCTCTTAAGGGGTCAATCAAGCTGGGGGCTGATCCCACCTGGAGTATTTGTTCCACGTTTGGCACCTTATTGTTGTGGTTAATGCTTGGACAAGAGAGGAAATCGATGGGAATGAGCCTTTTAAGACTAGAATCGACTGCCGTGCTTAGGGCTGCTAAGGCGTCGGCATGACTATTTTGTCCTCTGGGAAACTGCTGGATGTTGATCTCCTCAAAGCTCGTCATTAGTTTCCTCACCGGGGTGAGGTAGGCTACCATCCTTTCATCGTCCGCGTTGTAATCTCCACTTATCTGATTGGAGACTAGTTGAGAATCGCCGAACACCTGTAAACGTTTTGCTCCCAGAATTTACGCCTTTTGAAGATCGGCTATTAAGGCTTCGTACACTGCTTCGTTGTTGGAGGTTGCAAATCCAAGTCTGATTCCTTGCTCAATGATGGTGTTTTCTGGGGTGATGAGGACGATGCCTACGCCTGCCCCCTTTGAGTTGGAGGCTCCATCAACGAATAGTTTCCAGGTTTCCACTGTTGTTGGGTTCTCTTTTTTCTTTGTTGGTTGAGTTTGGTCAGGGAGTTCTTCACCAGTGAATTCGGCTATGAAATCAGCAAGGATCTGACCCTTGATAGAAGTTCTTGGTTGAAATTGGAGGTCGAACCGGCCGAGCTCGACTGACTACTTAGACAATCTGCCCGACAAATCCGCTTTCCTTAGGATCGCCTTAAGGGGGTGTGATGTAAAGACGATGATAGTATGAGCTTCAAAGTAATGCTTCAGTTTCCTCGAGGCTATCACTAGTGCAAAGGCGAGCTTCTCTAATGGCAGGTACCTTTGCTCGGCGTCTAATAAGGTCTTGCTCGCATAGTAAACGGGGTGTTGGATTCCTTCGATCTCGCATATTAACGCCGAGCTGGCAGTGTGACTGGATACCGAGAGGTATAGGTATAAAGAATCCATTGGTTGTGGTATGACAAGCAGTGGTTGAGAGCTTAAGTAAGACTTGAGCTCGTCCAATGCTCACGAGCAGTCCGGGATCCATTCTATTGGTTTATTCCCTTTTAGAAGCTGGAAAAAAGGCTTGCACTTCTCGGATGATTTGGAAATGAAGAGATTTAAGGCAGCGAGCAATCCAGTGAGCTTTTGCACATCACGGACTGTTCGAGGTGGTTGTACCCTGTTGATTGCATCGATCTGGTCCGGATTAGCTTCTATGCCTCTCCTGCTGACTAAGTATCCAAGAAATTTTCCTGACTGGACACCGAAGGAATATTTGCTCGCATTAAGTTTCATTCGGTACTTCCTGAGGATTTCGAAGGTCTTTGACAGGTCTGAGAGGTGATTTTCTTTCTTCTTGCTCTTAACGAGCATGACGTCGATATAGACCTCCATTGTGTCTCCCATTTGATCCTTGGAAATTTTTGTGACCAACCGCTGGTAGGTTGCTCCTGCATTCTTGAGCCCAAATGGCATGACTTTGTAGCAATACAACCCAGCCGTTGTGATGAATGCCGTTTTGTCCTGGTCTGGGGCATACAAGGGGATCTGATGATATCCTGAGTATGCGTCCAGGAAACTCATTCGCTCGTGAGCTGTAGTGGCATATACTAGTTGGTCTATCTTTGGGAGGGGGAAACTATCCTTTGGGCATGCTTTGTTGAGGTCGGTGAAGTCGATGCAAACTCTCCACTTCCCATTGTTCTTCGGGACTACTAATGGGTTAGACAACCACTTAGGGAATTGTACTTCCCGTATGGATCCTGCATCCAGCAATTTTTCGACCTTCTTTTCGATCAATTTAGCCTTCTCAGGTGCAGTTCTTCGTGCCTTATGCATGACTGGCTTGAACGTGGGGTCGACGTACAGCTGATGACAGACCATATCAGGATCAATGCCAGGCAGCTCGTATGGTTCCCATGCGAAAACATTTACGTTGTGTCTCAGCAAGGTCGTCAAGTCCTTCTATTCTCAATCGGTGAGAGATGCTCCAATCAAGAAGACTCTGCTATTGTCACCAACTTCGGCTATAACTTCTACTAGGTCCTCGATGACATGCTCGGAGGGGAGGATCCTGGTCTCCTCTACTCCTGGTCTTCCATACTTAAGTTGCAATTTAGAAGGTATCACACCCTTTTCAACTCCCTCGTTAGGTTAACCGGCCTTCTTCTCTGGCTTTTGTCGGATGGGTGCTATGAAGCACTTCCTCACCATCGCCTGGTCGCCGTGGATCTCCATTACTCCTCGCTCGGTTACATACTTGAGCTTATGATGGTAGGTCGAGGAGACCGCCTTCATTGCATGAAGCCATCCTCTACCGAGGATGGCCTGGTACGATGATTCGATGTCAACTACCAAAAACTCAATCATCTTGGAGACATTACCAGCACGAACTGGAAGCACTATTTTGCCTAGGTGCATGGTCATTTTCCCAGCGAAGCCGACCAAAGGTACAGTAGCTTCCTTTAGGTCGGCGACACTCAACTTCAATTTCCTGAATAGGTCGAGGTACATTACTTCGGATGAGCTTCCTTTATCGACGAGCAGCTTGTCGATGTCAAAGTTGGCTATCATGAGTGTAATGAATAGGGCATCATGATGTGGGGTCCTTACTCCCATCAAATCCTCATCCGTTAAAACAATATGCTTGTTATAGTTGACGTCCTCTACTCGTCGACGCTTTCCTGACTGTAATTTTGCTGGATCGATTTGAAAGGCCTGCATTATCGCTGTAAGTTTTTTCAGCTCCATTCGAGCTGAGTTCCCTTGTATCTTCTTGATGTCAGATACTCCGTGAATTACGCCGAACTCGTGTCCAGCATCATCCTCCAGTACATTTTCGGGTCTCATCTCTGTATTGGCAGTCACTTTCTCTGCCCTTTTCTCCACAAAGTCGTTGAAATGCTGGGACTGGGCCAATTCTTCGAGGTGAGACTTAAGAGCTTTGCAGTGCTCGGTCTTGTGCCCTTCCTCTTTGTGAAAAGAGCATCTCAACGCATTGTTCCTCTTCGAGGGATCTTCCACCATCTTCCTAGGCCACTTGATGAATGGCTCATCCTTGATCTTCGCAAGAACTTTATAAATTGGTTCTTTGAAGACGGTGTTGACTGCCTGGAATGCTTTCGATGCGTCCTGGTTCCCTCCGTTTTTTGAGCCATTTTTGCCCCCGTTCTTTCCTCCTTTCCTCTGGTTTTCAGTTTTCTCACCTACCTTGGTAGTAAGCTTAGCTTGACCGTTTTCTCCTGTATTAGAGCAGATGACATCTTCCACCTTTGCGTATTTCTTAATTCGGGCCATAAGGTCGTCAATGGTCATAGCTTCCTTCTTCGTCAGAGATTGGTAGAGGAGGGAAGAATTAGGGAGCCTAATTTTGAAGGAAGCCACTACCACCTCCTCCGCGCAGTCCTCGATCTCATTGAATAACTCCCAGTACCTCTTCGCTTATTCTCGGAGGGTTTCTTAAGGCGTTTTATTCATTGTCAGTAGAGCATCCATCCTTTTGGGATGGGAGCTACTGGTAATGAATCGGGTCGTAAAGAGTTCGGCTAGGGATTTGAAATTCTTAATCAACCGGTGGGGGAGCCTTTCGAACCATTTCTGTTCTACATTATGAAGGATCGAGGGGAAAATACGACACATCAAGGCATCCCGATGACTCCAGAAGGTCATTATCTGTTGGTATTGCTTGACGTGATCGATGGGATCAGTCTTTCCGTCATAAACCTTGAACCTTGGAATGGAAAATTTCTTAGGAGCTTCCTCCTCTTCGATTTCTTTCGTGAAAGGTGACTTCATCTGGGTTTTGAGAGCTCGCCTCGCGAGTTACCTAGTTGATCATGTCCCGCCGTGAGATGGATGCTGGTACATCTCCCTTTGAACCATGTTTCGTATGAGCTCGTCGCTGCGAGCAGGGCTCTGGTGGTGGCGAGCTCTTCACAGCTGTTCGTGGAGGTCGTCGTCTGACTCGCCTCCTTCGTCCCTTTGAGATTCTCGCCTAGGGCTCCTTCCTCGGCTGCGAGACTTGCTCGCCTAAGGGCTAGGAGTGCGATATGGGCATCTCCGAGTATCAAGACGAAACTCCCTTTTTAGTCTTTCCAGTCTTCTTTTCAAGCGAGCATTCTCAGCCTCGTACCTGCGAGAAGACTCTCTCTGCTCGTGGAGCCTTGCCTCGTACGCATCAATCAACCGGGATATCTGCGTGGACCTCGCTGGTCCCTGACTTTCTTCTGAGGCTGGTCTCTCTAGGTGAGCTCTCTGATCTGAACGTCGCACTTCAGACCTAATCCTGCGAGGAGCGGGTGGATCTTGAATATCTTCTGCTTGGGGGGCATTGCTGCTATGACGAGACATCTTAAACTCCTTTCTTGATGTTGGCTCTTCTCAGGGAAAGATGAACGGTTCCCATAGACGGAGCCAATTGTAGAAGCAATTATTATGAAACACAAATAAATATGAGAGAAATATTATCAAGAAGAGAACAAGGAATACAAGATGCCAATCACACAACAAAGTATGTACGTGGTTCAGCCAAGATGTGCCTACATCCACGGTGGTGCAGTCGATATTATTTCTATATACTCCAGAGAGTGATTACAGAGAATACAACTTGCCCTTTTGCCCCGGACCTAGGGTTTAACATATACATGTGCATGTAGATGATTGGGGGTGATGGGTTCCTCCACGTTTTCCATTTCCCCCATAACTTCCCTTCATGGGATCGTGGGGGGAGACTGGATCAATTATAAAAGATGAGGGGCCTGGACTTTGGGCCGCCAAGACTGGGCTACTCGTCCAGGCCCATAGTTCTTTATTTCGGGTACCCACACTTTGCTATTTCCATTTCTCATAATAAATCTTATAATAACTATATTTATCCCTTACACAAAGGCTCACCTACATTAGATTTATGTGAATGAGCTCAGCAATCCCAACCATGTGTTTGTGATGATCTCTCTTCCTGAGAAGTTTCCTCGGCATATACAGATCATCGAACGCTTGATCTTAACCTGATTGAAGCTTTACGTTGGTTGGCTGGATCTTGATTAGTTCTGAATAGCTCTACATGAGGACTTTAATTTGCTTCGGGTCCCGAACGGTCAAAAGGTGAGGCTCTGTTCAATCTTTCTCAAACGTTTGGCCTTTCGGGTGAAAACGAATGACCATTATAGAACTTTGTATCTCTAATTAATGAACTAACTCCTGGATGATAAGTCCTATCATGTGAAGATCTGGAATATCTATGTCGGCTATGTCTTGGAGGTGGAGGCGGCAGTTCTTGCCTAGGTGAAGAAACTGTTTGTTGTATGGAAAGGGATGAGGATCTAGCTTGTAATAACTGAACCAATTGCCTCATTATTTCTTGTATAACATCTTGACCCCTGGAAATAATGGAAAGCATACCATTTAGGTTAGCTACTGTAGGTGGAGAAAATGGAATGGGTGGAGAGCCTTTATTTCTGGCACTGAGCTCAGGATCATTCATTTTTCCCTGACACAAGGATTTACGAGATAGAGAACGACAATTAGACACACGTGTCTACATACGATTTCAATATGTTGATGTCAAAAAAAGGACTAGATCCATTTTTCTATTCGTAAATAAAATATAGGATTTCAAATAAATGATTAAATGAAAGGCAAAGAGTCTTAAGGTTGTTCGGATGGGTAAGAAAGCCTACGTCCACTGTTATGGTATTGATTTTTGATATTACAAAAGGTAGGTACTTTTTTATAAGAATATCTTAGAATCCGTTATATCATCCCTTTGATGAAAGGGATATATTGTTATTTATTACGACCCACAGATCAAAGGTAGAAAAGCCTTAATATATTAAAGCATTTACACCCGTACATAATGAATGTGATGGTTGATTGCCTATATCACGTGCGAAAAGACCCTTTGTTGTTCCCCTAAGTGGTGACCTTTTATTTACTTTGATGGTATGAATTCATCCAGTTGGTTAACATGCCTACTGAGAAATGATCTATGGAGTAGGTTAAGCGTATGCTAACTAGGATTTGTGCCACTTAATAAGACAAGTGTCCATTTCTTATTAGTCCACGTAAGTGGATAATTTTGGTATCAACACTTAGCTTTTCCATTAGGTTTTTGTTATTGATTACACTAATTTTCCATTGCCTTAGAGACATTGTCAATGTAAATTCATTTATGAGATTTTTGAAAATTTTGGCCTTCGTTTACAAAAATGACATTTTCAAGAGACACTGTTGTTTTGTTAGTCATAACTTTTCTCCAAAACCTAAGACGAATTTATCTTCAGAATCCATATTACTTCCTATAACTATCTGTTCATAGGTTTTAGCTTGAGTTTCAAAATATAGGCATTTTTCAAAAACATTTGAAACCATTTATTTTGATTCTTCGAATTCAACTAAGGCAGCCTTATATATTTCCCCTAGTAACGTTTTTTTCATATAGGTCTTTTAATTTTAATGAAAACTCTTTTGTATAGGTCTCATGATCAACGCACTATGCAGTGTAATCTTCTATGTACTTACTAATAGTTTTACTAAGTTGTTCAACACGTTCAGTCAATTTCCTAACCATTTTATCAAGTTTGGCACTCTTTTTAAGCGTTTTGGTGTACAACTCCAGAATATCAGGAAGGTCGTCACCGGACTCACTAAGTGCATTATGTGTAGTTTCCCCTATCGATTCATTTTATGCAGTGGGATTCACACACACGTTTAGTTAGTCAAAAATATTTTCATTTTGACTAACCCTTAATCTAGGATTATCTACTTCATTATTAACAACCATTGGTGGAGCTATATCACTTGCAGGTATGACATCAATATCAACATGCGTAATTCATTCATCAATAGGGAGGCATGCATTATCATCATAATATGTAATATATGTATAAAATGATATGAATGACTCATCAAACTAGACTGACTTAGTTTTATCTTCATCATAATCATTTGAGTCGCTTCAAGTCTTGCATATATTAGCCTGGTATTATTATTGTTAAGTTTGAGTCTGCACTTATTGGCAAACTGAACCATTTTACCACAAGGATGACATTTGACATTTTAATGTTAATTTTGGGTCTATTATTATCATAGGTCTGTTTGTCATAAATGTTTTTATGAGGACTGTTATTTTGATGACTTTGATAACCAGGTATGCCTTGTTTATAAGCCACAAAGTTTCTAACGTTAATTATTTTCTAAATTATTTTCTCATAAGAGCTAGTTAGTTGTCCAAGTCATCCAAATCATAGTCCTCACTAAAGTCAAGGTTAAAGTTCAGGGGATTCATTTTTGGGAAAGTCACTTGGGGTGAAAAGACAACATTAGATCTGGAGGATATTGTTTTTAGTAGCCAATAGCTTTTTATACTCCAAATCCATTGGTAAAGTTCCTAATTTACTACTAAGTAATTTAGGATTAAGGTTTTGGTTTCTCTTATTATCGGATTTAGAAGGCAAAGACCTAAGGATTTTTAGTACAATTTCCTTTTTGTCCTAGGTTATTCAATTTCCATAAAAAAAATTGACAATGGATGTTAACTTTATATAAAAGCCATCAAATGACTCATTATTGTCTATAATAAGATTATCATATTGATGGACTAACATTTGGGTTTTTCAAGACTTAACATATTCATCACCCTCATGGGCGGTGACTAGTGTGTCCCAGGCTTCCTTAGAAGTACAGCAGGTAGATATGTGTTTAAACTCATGCTCATTAACAGACATAAAATGAAATTCTTTCCCTTATTGTTATCTAGTGACATCATTTTTTCTTAAATCTTGCACAGTTGTTTTAAGACAGAGGATTACTTGGGTATCCGTAACCATTTTCAATCATGTACCATACGTCATCACCCATTTTCCTTTAGATGAATGCAACCATCCTTACTTTCTACTAAGGGAAGTTGTTTCCATCAAAGAGGGGTGGACAGGAAAGGTTACCTAACTTCTCAAATTTCATAAATAGATTTCAAAAGAAGTTTCTGGAGTTTAAAGAATTTATTTTTTGATAAACCCACTCTAATACCACTTGAAGAAAAACTATTTACTAAGTCTTTCACTAAAAGTTAAAATTTCAAGTAAACTCTAAAAAACAAACTCGTTGGGTGAAACTACTTTTTAAATCATTACACAAGATGTGTAAAAACAGGTTAGACTTGAATGTTAGATTTGGTAGATAGATTACCTTATGTTTTTAAAATAAAAACCTATATTAATTATTTTATGAGAAACCACACGATATACGAGTAAGAACAATCAAAGAAAGTTTGACACAGCAACGTAGTTGTGACAACCCGCTCACCAAAAAAAGGGGTGGCCAGCCCAATACTCCAATATAACAAGAGTCCCGGATGGAATCATTCTCAGCATCACAAGAAAATATAGAGTATCCAGGATAACCACCCAATATTTCCGAAAACGAATTGCCAAAAATTTTGTTTTAAAGTTAAAGAAAGAATTTAAACAACCCAATACTGAAAAGAAAGTGGGAACCCCAAGAATATATATATATATATATATATATATATATATATATATATATATTACCATAACGACAAGTAACAAACAAAAGGACTGAACGTGCTGTCGGTCCACAGAATCTACAACAGTATTAAACAAATTCAACAATTTATATAAGACATTACATTAAATAATTACAAAGGCTTGGGCCTCACGCCCGGATAAAAGACTTGATCTTAACTAGAGTGCAAAAATGAAAGCGGCTATACAATATAACCCGTAATACCAGCAAAGCATCACGACTCATCAAAATCATCGGAATAGGAAAGGCAGAACAGGCGTCCTTGCGGCGGAGTACTTGAGCGGATACAAGATGCATAAACAACAAGAAATTTGAACGAGTCAGGGCCCGGTTTTAAAAGATCACCAGATGAATAAAATGGATGACAATTATGAATGGTAAATCATGACTAAAATAAATAAGAATCTACCTACACAATTTAAAACATAAGTGAAAAAAATTTAATTAATCATAAATTTAATTAAGTTATGAAAGAGAATAGGAATAATTAACATAAATCTAAAAACTTTCATCATGTATTCTTAATCATTTCTTAGTTCCATTCCTTATTAGGAATTATAATCATAATTTTAAGCTCTTTGTGGCTTCCTATTCCTTATCAGGAATATCATCATCGTCAAATGCTCTTTGTGGCATTTCATTGTGCTCTTTATGGCACTATATCATGCTCTTTATGGCATATGTCATTCATCAAGTCCCACTTGATTATGAATAGTTATATTTATATACATATAACGTTTCTAAGACTACCCGTCCAAGTTTCCCCACTAGGCGCGCCCCTAAATGACCATCATCTTCCAAGGCCTACCTATATCAGATAACTTGGGCACCTATAACGCAAGACGTCGGGAAGCGTCCATATGCCTGCGGGAGAGTCAAGACCACACCCGGAATCTCCTCACCAGCGCAGAAAACATAACATAATTGCTCATATTGCCTATGGACTATATCCACCCTGCATTCATTAGCTAGGGGGCATCACCAAGCACGCGAACTTCCCTTATGATGTCATTTAGAGAGGTGTGTATAAGTAAATTAACATTTACCATATTCATGATTAAGTAAATTATCATTTACCATCATTATTACCACTTCCATTTCATTTTCTTTCCATATATATGTTTCATTTTATCTGACACCAAAATCATTTACATTATTGTAAATACCTCATATTATACCCGAAGCCATACTTAATACATCTTACCGTTGTAACCTCAATGAATAAATAACTTTCAATTTATTCTCCAAAGATTCGTCTGTGGTGTTATTGTAAACCATCAAGACTAACATAGCTCCGTTGAGCTTCT
The DNA here is from genome assembly GCA_949130495.1 of Sambucus nigra. NCBI lineage: Eukaryota > Viridiplantae > Streptophyta > Magnoliopsida > Dipsacales > Adoxaceae > Sambucus > Sambucus nigra. The sequence continues at coordinate 354,611,117 of OX422212.1, forward strand.
AAAGTCTCCCAAATATAACACTACAACTCCTAGTTTCATAATAATCAACTAGAAGAAAAAGATGCCCTAATACCAAGTGGCATATCCCCGAAAAAGCCCCCACATAACGTATTTCTAATCTAGGACGGTTACCCCACTCATCTAGGACTCTAAAACTCTAATTTTACTTCATTCAAGAAGGTTCCTAGTCCCTATTGAGGAGAATAAATCTTGGAAACAAAATAAAGTTTAAGGATGAAAAACAGGGGACTGGTCGACCGGTCCTGAGACCGCGGTCGACCGCATCTCCAAAATTTGCCTAAAAAAGAAAAACAAAAAGCTCAAATTGGAGGGGTTGGTCTACCGGTCAGAGAACTGCGGTCGACCGCGCATAATATTTATACCGTTGTTGGAAACCAGTATGCCCTCCCACGAAGGCCCGATCGACCGGTCCTGGGACCGCGGTCGACCGGTCATAGTAGACCTAGGGCTCTTTCTTTTTCTAAAAACGAAACCCAAGTGATGATTTAAATTTTCCCAAATCTCAAGTCTCTTCCATTTTGAACTCAACCAACAACCTTTATCTACCCAAAGATTATCCTACATGATTTATAACCATTATAATTCACAATTTTTTTTATCATCAAAACTAAGATTAGGGTTTAATTCCCAGAAATTCCGTTTTTTATTCGTAAATGAAAATACACAACTATCATACAAATTATGCATCTTAAATCACATACTCGCAAGTAGAAAACTTGCCTTGGTGTAGGAATCTCAGATTTCTTTGTGTAGTAGCAACCCCAAATCTTCAATCTCCATTTTCTCTTCTTTCTCCACTTTCTCCCAAGATCTCTTCCTCTCTCTTTCTCTCCTTGTTTGGTAATACACAATTAGGAAAAGAAATAAGGTTCAAGACAAAAATCGTGACTTAAGTTTAAATTCATAAGTTAAATGGTTAATGCCATATAAAAATGACTTGCAAATACGCATTTAAGTCAAAACCAGGTAAAAGTGCCCGGAACCCAAAAATACAACATGGCACTTATTTTTACTGTCTCGCACATTCTGAGACTAACTACGCCCGCTAAAATGGCATCCGACAATTTTATAATTTATGTCAAGTTCCGATTTCATTTAAACCATAGTGTCATTTAAATCACATGACACTATAAAACATGCAACCGAATGATATTTACTTTCACATGCAGTAAATATGCAACACTCTAGCAAATATTAACTTTCAAGTCATTAAATTAATATTTACTCCAGTTCCAACATTTTATATAATTACCTTATGCGGTAGATTAATATAAAATTAGCCTCCTAAAAGCGAGGGTTGTTACATACTCCCCCCCTTATGAGGAAATTTGTCCCTCGAAATTCGGGCGCACCCTACTCCTATAAAGGGTATACTATCCTAAGCCATCATTCTAACACCTGTAATAAATCCCTCATTACCAGCGTCCCAATTAGACTCGGACTAAGGTCTTCACTATCGATCTCAGTCAACATTCTTTGTGCTATATCATAGCACCAAATCGCTTCTCATGAACTATCAATCCAACTGTCTTACAACGGAAGGAGATACCCACACAACTCGGCATAAACCTCTATACTCCCTAAATCACTTTACATCCCTCCTCGGGGTTACTTACACCAACGCTAAATGGCTTAATCCCAACAACAATCAACTTCTTTTCGCGTAGGCATAGCCTAATCCTTAAAGAAATGTTCCGAGACGACTCGAAGTCCATAGAACATATTGACCAGTGGTTCCACCCAACGAATATGCGAATTACTCACCCGGTGACAGCAAGGCCACACAAGGTGTCATACCTTTGGAAATAATCTGTAAGGTTATTCAAAAAGCCCAATTATGGTACGGAAATTTCCATCCATACCAACTACTACTCCTATCAGTTGTGTATCCTAAGACATAGATTCAAGGTATGCCTCTTGGCATTAGGTTAACCTCCTCCATTACCTCATCTACTTTAGGGTGGTAAGATATACTTCATTTCCATACGGTTCCCAATAGTTCCTGGAAACTTTACTCAACCCTTGACATGAATGTCTAATCTCGGTCCACCACCAATGATAGGCACTTCATACAGTTCTACCACTCCTCCATAAAGAGTGGGGTGTACTCTTCTGAAATTAGTCGACCCATAAAGCCAAAAAGCAATGATTTGGTCAAACGATCAACAATTTCTCGAATAGGATCATGGCCAGATTGATGATAGAAATTCAAAGAAAATATCTATGAATATACCCTTCTTCGTTCCACCACTACTCTCTTTTGCAAGAGTATGTGAAATGGTCAATCACAGACATAAATACTCTTGCTACGTGGCCTTCTGAGTTGTGTCCATTCTACTTGGCTTTCCATGCCATCACTAATTTCCCACTGGTTTTCTACTCGACGTATCTACTACCCCAGTCGCATTCCCTTAGTGAAAGGAAATTTCCAATCGGTAGTCCTTTATGAACTTCATACACCAAATCGATTCCTCCCACAACATATTGTAACAACTTGTTACTCACGAGAAAGACTAAATTTTCTGCCCAGGAAGTAGTGCCTCCTTTCTTTAAGGCGATCACCACCACAATGAATTTTATATCAATCGTGTAATAATACTTCCCACAAAGTTGAAGCTTGTGAGACGCATAAACAATGGTTCCATGCTCCAGTATTATTACTCCCCATTCCTGGCAGAGACTTATTCATTAAATCCACCCTCGCTTAACCACATGGACTCCGGATTAGAAGTCAACTTATCCATTCAACTCCCCACGAGTTAAGTTACCAACGTAACACTCTATCTAAGAAAAGCATCATCTCCTTTGGCCTACCCTTCCAAATCACTTGAAATTTTCGTACCTCTTGTTTCTAGGGACCTAATCCTTCTGAAAGTTAACCCACAACCTATTTGGGGTCAACCTCCTATAGCCTTCCTAACCAACATCACATATCCTAAAGGCCTTATGTACTAAGAATACTAAAAATCAATCTATATATATATATATATATATATATATATATATATATTATCTAAGTAGTAGACGTATAATACTAAGTATGTCCCTAGTGCCCCAAACCTATCTCAACTCCCAACATTCGCTTAGTTTCATGCGTGGGACATCTCACCGAAGCGAAATCCAAACAAGGAACCCTCCCATTACACTACTACCTCACATCGTCGATCATCAAGATATGACGGTCTAAGACACATTATCGGGACCGATAAAACTCTAATTTACAGCCCTACTAACAAGATTTTACTTTTATGTTTTACCATTTAAATAATCAAAGATTTTAATTAATCGGACATTTACTTGCTGTAAAGTCTTTCAAATATTTATCCCAATATATACACAAATTTTTAAATAGGCTTCTCATCAAGGCATAACCAGAAGTTTCAAGTCTACTTCATATCTCAGTCTCCCTCACATCGATGAGAGGAGAGAACTATATACAGTGCTTCTATCTCGCACTTTAATAGCCCTTAATCACTCAACTACGTGATTCTTGGCTAAACCTTTCAACCTAACTCTCAATCAACAAAATAAAATAATGTAAGAAAAAGGAAAAGTAGCATCTCTCCACTCCCAACGTCGTTAAGGTTTACGCGTGGAGCATCCCGCAAAAGAGAAATCCAAACAAGGAACCCCTCTTATGCATTACTACTTAACCTTGTTGGTCGTGCAGATAAGTCATAACAACCACATACAAAGCAAACAAATAATTAAACACTCAAACAGGGTAATGCTATAAGTCATAAAAAAATCTCCTACTTACCTTAAACCACCTCTATAAAGTCTCAACCTGCATCTAGGAGAGAAATTATAGACCAACTAGTTCCATTCTGAAACCAGAAGTAAGATAGCCTCACAATTTATTTGCTTGCTATCGTCCCAACAAACCGAAGTATCTTTACTAGCATTATACCCATAATACAAGTAACACATACTACACATATACATTTAAATTATTATCACTAGCCTCATAACAAGTAAAGAAATCATAAAACTTCCCTATCACAGAAGTCATATAATTACCCTTTCTATCATAGTGTCGACACTACCACAAGTTAAATGTACACACCCGAATCTAGAGCAAACACAATACTACTCTATCTTATTATGGGGGATGCACCACCCACTACAAAGGTGGAATTTCCACCCTTATTCTAGCTAATCACTCCGGGTTAATACTAATGATTCTCAGACACCGTATTCGAGTCCTAGTCTAACCAATTTACTCCCATCAACTCCCCAACAAGGCACTTTATCTTTCCCCTTAAACTTTAATCAACATGATTTAAAAGGAGTGATTCTACACTCCACGTCGTAGCCATTGTTCCGACTCTAGCTAATAACAATTGTCCACGCAGTCCTCTTTTCTTATTTTAATGAATCCTCCCCAGGCGGATGGCGAATATCCACCAGAGGGGCTTCATGAACACTGATCCTTCATAAGTGTTAATGACACTAATTCTGGAACCTACCGTTCCACCAAAGGACTCTTTCTTCCTTATACCTATCGTGTTTTAGTGCACGGCCTTCCTAACCGTACAACTCTATATTCACTGTCGACCTCTGACCAAAACTCGTGTAAACATTCAAGAATCCAACTTCTTATCAGTTCAGTTATCCCAGAGAAACTCGTTGTTGATGGAGTCCACCGGGTTTCTCTATGGGCAAAACTTCATGCACCCATAAATATGGTGACTACGTTCCCAGCATTTTAACAGTACTCCTATAGGTGAAGGATTTTCCTCCATCCTTATCATCTGGGCACTTCTATACCCCTCCACTAGGCCAAACTCCTGGACCTTTTGCATCCACCAAATGAGGACGCATCTCTTCTATCTTACTTCAACATGTGGCCCTTACCATGGGCTCTTCTCCACTTCAATGTAACATCGCTTGGAATTACCAATCTTAATACCACTCTCTGCTTCTAGTGGTACTCGAAAAACTACATCCACTGTAATTAGTAGTCGTAGTAGAAAGATAAGAAAATGCTACAAAAAGGGAGCGACCACCAAAACAGTCCTCATCCCCGACCACAATTTACTGTTCTTAGTACTTCCATCTAATGACGCCTTCACAACGAGCTTCTTTGGTGTCCTTCTTCAATCGACCTACGAATCTCACACGTATGCCCAAAAGATTCTATGGGTCCTACCTCATGGCAGAAAAATGAAATCTCATAAGAGAAATCAACGATCTGAATCCTAAGGCTCTATGTCAATTCAAAAGCAACACTGAAAACATAAGGCGTCCACGCAAATTCCTAAGGACTCTAGAACCTGATGCTCTGATACCATATGTGATAACCCGCTCACCAAAATAAGGGGTGGCCAGCCCAATACTCCAATATAACAGGAGTCTCGGATGGAATCATTCTCACCATCACAAGAAAATATAGAGTATCCATGATAACCACCCAATATTTCCGAAAACGAGTTGCCAAAAATTTTGTTTTTAAGTTAAAGAAAGAATTTAAACGACCCAATACTAAAAAGAAAGTGGGAACCCCAAGAATATATATATATATATATATGTATATATATATATATATATATATATATATTAACATAACGATAAGTAACCAACAAAAGGACTGAACATGCTGTCTGTCCACAGAATCTACAACAGTATTAAACAAATTCAATAATTTATATAAGACATTACACTAAACAATTACAAAGGCTTGGGCCTCACGCCCGAATAAACGACTTGATCCTAAATAGAGTGAAAAAATGAAAGCGGCTATGCAATATAACTCGTAATACCCGCAAAGCATGCCGGCTCATCAAAATCACCAGAATAGGAAAGGCAGAACAGGCGTCCTTGCGGCGGAGTACCTAAGAGGATACAAGATGCATGTACAACAAGAAATATGAACGGTTCAGGGCCCGATTTTAAATGATCACCACATGAATAAAAAGGATGATAGTTATGAATGGTAAATCATGACTAAAAGAAATAAGAATCTACCTACACAATTTAAAACATAAGCGAAAACAATTTAATTAATCATAAATTTAATTAAGTTATGAAAGAGAGTAAGAATAATTAACATAAATCTAAAAACTTTCATCATGTATTCTTAATCGTTTCCTAGTTCCATTCCTTATTAGGAATTATAATCATAATTTTAAGCTCTTTGTGGCTTCCCATTGCTTATCAGGAATATCATCATCGCCAAATGCTCTTTGTGGCATTTCATTGTGCTCTTTATGGCACTACATCATGCTCTTTATGGCATATCTCATTCATCAAGTCCCACTTGATTATGAATAGTTATATTTATATACATATAACGTTTCTAAGACCTCCCCTCCGAGTTTCCCCACTGGGCGCGCCCCTAAATGACCATCATCTTCCAAGGCCTACCTATACAAGACAACCTGGGCACCTATAACGCAAGACGTCGAGAAGCGGCCATATGCCAGCGGGAGAGTCAAGACCACACCCGGAATCTCCTAACCAGCGCAGAAAACATAACATAATCGCTCATATGGCCTATGGACTATATCCACCCTACATTCATTATCCAGGGGGCATCACCATGCGCGCGAACTTCCCTTATGATGTCATTTAGAGAGGTGTGTATAAGTAAATTAACATTTACCATATTCATGATTAAGTAAATTATCATTTACCATCATTATTACCACTTCCATTTCATTTTCTTTCCATATATATGTTTCATTTTATCCGACACCAAAATCATTTACATTATTGTTAATACCTCATATTATACCCAGAGCCATACTTAATACATCTTACCGTTGTAACTTCGATGAATAAACAACTTTCAATTTATTCTCCAAAGATTCGTTTGTGGTGTTATTGTAAACCATCAAGACTAAAATAGCTCCATTGAGCTTCTAAAGTCTCCCAAATATAACACTACAACTCCTAGTTTCATAATAATCAACTAGAAGAAAAATAATGCCCTAATACCAAGTGGCATATCCCCGGAAAAGCCCTCACATAACGTATTTCTAATCTAGGACGATTACCCCACTCATCTAGGACTCTAAAACTCTAATTTTACTTCATTCAAGAAGGTTCCTAGTCCCTATTGAGGAGAATAAATCTTGGAAACAAAATAAAGTTTAAGGATGAAAAACAGGGGACCGGTCCTGAGACCGCGGTCGATCGCATCTCCCAACTTTGCCTAAAAAAGAAAAATAGAAAGCTCAAATTGGAGGGGCTGGTCGACCGGTCTGAGAAACGTGGTCGACAACGCACAATATTTATGCCTTTGTGGGCAGCAGTAAGCCCTCCCGCGAAGGCCCGGTTGACCGGTCATAGCAGACCTAGGGCTCTTTCTTTTTCAAAAAACCAAACCCTAGTGATGATTTAAATTTTCCCAAATCTCAAGTGTCTTCCATTTGAACTTAACCAACAACCTTTATCTACCCAAAGATTATCCTACATGATTTATAACCATTATAATTCACAATTTTTTTTTATCATCAAAACGAAGATTAGGGTTTAAATCCCATAAATTCCATTTTTTATCCATAAATGGAAATACACAACTATCATACAAATTATTCATCTTAAATCACATATTAGCAAGTAGAAAACTTTCCTTGGTGTAGGAATGTCAGATTTCTTTGTGTAGTAGCAACCCCAAATCTTCAATCTCCACTTTCTCCCAAGCTCTCTTCCTCTCTCTTTCTCTCCGTGTTTGGTAATACATAATTAGGAAAAAAATAAGGTGCAAGACAAAAATCGTGACTTAAATCTAAATTCCGAAGTTAAATGGTTAATACCATATTAAAATGACTTGCAAATACGCATTTAAGTCAAAACCAGGTAAAAGTGCCCGGAACCCAAAAATACAACATGGCACTTATTTTTACTATCTCGCACATTCTGAGACTAACTACGCCCTCTAAAATGGCATCCGACAATTTTATAATTTATGTCAAGTTCCGGTTTCATTTAAACCATAGTGTCATTTAAATCACATGACACTATAAAACATGCAACCGAATGATATTTACTTTCACATGCAGTAAATATGCAACACTCTAGCAAATATTAACTTTCAAGTCATTAAATTAATATTTACTCCAGTTCCAACATTTTATATAATTACCTTATGCGGTAGATTAATATAAAATTAGCCTTCTAAAAGCGAGGGTTGTTATAGTAGTAAAATCCCAAATTAGGGGAAACATCCACGGTGACCACTACTCCGCAAAATAAATATCCACTAGAATAAAAAAAGATATACAATATTACAAGCACCCAAATAAGCACATAAGATCCTAAGCTAAGAATAGAAATATACCTATTGATATTTCTCCACCACAGTAATTTGGTTTTGACTTTGATCTCCCTGGTCATTTGTTTGCGTTAATCTTTGCTCGTTGTTTCTAGCGGCTCAGTCAACATAACATCTCTCAACAGAAACAAAACTTCTTACTAAGTGGTCGTGTGAAAGTCTAGGAGATTGTGAAGTGTCTAAAATGAAAATATGCAACTCACTTCTCTCTAAAAAATTATACGAACAGTCCTATAAATTTACATCAATTATATATGACATGCAACTATTTGGATTCTCAAGAAAATCAGACTTCGAATATGAAAATGAAGTTTTGAGATATGAAGTTCTAAATCTTTCTAAAAACTAGATCTAAGTCTCAAGAACTTATTTATATACAAAATATGTTTTACAAGTTACAAAACACTATTTTATGGACTTAAACTTTAGATATTAAAAATTTGACATTTTTGAAGTCTCTTTTCCAAGAAATCTAAATGAGATAAAATGGATCTAGACAGATATACAGAATAATACTAGATCTAAATTAGAATAGGAACATAAACACTAAATATATGTGTGAAAATGTTTCTCAAATGAGTTTCTCACACTTTCTAGAAAGAAATGTGAAAAACTCTTAGAGAACGTGTTCCTAAGAGAGATGATGTTTGAAGAGTTTCTTCAAGACAACCAAACCCCCAAAATCTTCAGGAGAACCTAAAACTCTAATCACTCAAGTGTGGTGACTTTCTAGTTTTGGTTTATACGAATGAAGAGTTGTTTGGTTTAAGGAAAACCTAAGATAATCTTTCTAATGGCTTATGTTTTTTCTCTCTCTCTTATTCTTTTCTCTTTTATCTCTATACTCTCTACTCTCTCTATTTTTCTCTTAAATGGACAGAATGCCAATGTCTTCTAAAGCCTCAACTATGGTTTGTATTCTTACAGGCTGTGGAAGGGTCTAGAAGATCGAAGGGTTTGAATGATTGATATTGATCTAACGTTTAGAATTCAAATCAAAGGGTTATAAAAGGACCGCACAATCTCACGCTCCGATTTCTCATTTTTAGCATCACAAGGATCAATAACTAGAAGATCATTGTTGATGTTTGATCTAATGGCTATAAATTGAACGCTAAAATGAGAGAGGAAACAAACACACTTTGAACCAACTAGGAGACAACACGTGGTGCAATATAAACGGTTAACAAACGTGTGTTTTATATGGTTAAAGATTATAATTTTTAGCCCCAAATGTCTCTCCCGATTTGAGATTCTACATTGAGAAGTTTTATAGGAATATAAATATTTTCATTTTAAACCATAACAGTTTAAAACTATTAATTCAAATCTTTAAAAAATTATTTAAAATGTTTCAAAAATTCCTAAAAAATATTTAAACACTTGTACATACACTCACACTAATATATGCATGATTTATGTCCTATAGTGTGTTCAGTGCAATAGTTTACTTCCATTTTTGGTGGGGAGGATGTCGTAGACATGATCATTACTGATGAAGCTTTGTAAACCATGGAGAAGATTGCTCAATAAAAATCTAACCTATTTTTTCACAATATCCAAAGTACTTGGTACTCCTATATAGTACAAACTCAAGTAAGTCAACCATATAGTTTGTTCTCATTTTATTGCTTCCTTCTTATCAACTGACTTACATCTTTCTTTAGGTAGTATATAATATGATCCATCCAATTCAGGGTCCTGTTGGTGACCATAATCTACATATAAAATTTTCCTTTATTTATTTGGGCTTTTAGAGGTATTCTACTTCAATTGTTCATTTATTATCCTCCTCAACAGCCGTATCGATTGTGTCCAACGCATAAGCATGATTATTATTCCCTCTTGGTAATTATTGTACTTGTACATTCTTGAATTGGGAAACCAAGTGAAGGGAATTTTCAAGCTATGCAGAAATGCGTTGTAGTGTCCTGATATCTAATTTCATATCATTCTTTAGTCGCTGAAAACATTAAGGTGACATGCTTCCAGGGAGTGATTGCCTTAATCGGTCAAGCAAGGCTTCATACTTAGCTTCATTATTGAAGTCTTCAAATCCAAAGCGAATTCCCTGCTAGCGAATTCCCTGCTCGAGAACGTTTTTCTCTAGAGATACTAATACCATCCCAACTCCCCCTAGAATTCAAGGATCCATTAACGTAAAATACCCACTTATCACCTTATTTGATCTACTATATGTCATATTCTTTACTTCCGTTACGAGTCTCTACTTAGTTTTTGGATATGACAAAAATTTGGGGATGGAGTTTATTATGACTAGCCCTTTGATTGAGGATCTAAACTGAAAATGGATATGAAACCTCCTGAGTTCTACCGATCACTTGAACTACCATCCAGATAGATCAGCCTTCCTGAGCATTGCTTTTGGAGGGAAGGAGGTTATAATGATGATAGTGTGAACCTTAAAGTAATGTTTCAACTTGTTGTAGGATATCACATGGGCGTATGCAATATTTTCTAATCATAGGAGTCTTTTTTCTGCATCAAGCAATATATTTCTCACATAATAAATTAGAGTTTAACCCCCATTCTTCTCATAAACTAAGGTTTGACTTATTGCCCCATTGGACATTGCTAGATATAAGTACAAAGGGCCTTCATTATTCGAAAGGCTTAGCAGTGATGGTTTTCTCAAATAGTTCTTAATTTTTTCAAGTGCCTTGGTGAATTCATCATTCTACACTCCCTTCATTTCTTTCTTAAGTTCTTGAAAGAAAGATCATCAATTCTTTAAGGATCTGGATACAAAGAGGTTGAGAATGGTTAGTATTCCAATCAATTTATGTAGGTTGCTCATAGTTTTCTTTCTTTTTTTTTTTTTTTTTGGGGGGGGGGGGGGGGGGGGGTTGTACTTTCTTTATGGCCTCAATCTGGTCTGGGTTTTCCTTAATACCTTTTTTTACTGACTATGCATCCAAGGAACTTTCCCTATTTTACCCCAAAGGAGGACTTCACCACATTGAGTTTCATCATATAGAAATAAAGGACTTTAAATGTTTTAACTAGGCCTCCAAGGTGCTCCTCATTCTTTCTACTTTTCACAGGCATGTTGTTTATGTATACCTCCATTGTGTCTCCTAATTTCTCCTTTAACATATTTGTCACAAGCCTCTGGTAGGTTCCCCTAAAATTATTTAATTTTAGTGGAATCACCCTATACTAACATAACCCCAGCGTGGTGATGAAGGAAGACTTTTCCTTGTGAGGGTCGAATAGTGGGATTCGATAGTACCTCGAGTGGGCATCGAGGAAACTCAGACGTTCATGATTAGCAGTGGAATAGACCAACTAATATATCTTGGGATAAGGAAAACTATTATCTAGTCATGTATAGCTCAGCTCAATGAAATCTACGCAAATTCTCCACTTCCCTTTGCTTTTCTTCATTACTACTAGGTTTAACAGTTAATTAAGGAATTGAACATCCCTTATGGACTATGCATCTAAAAGCTTCCCCACCTACTCCTAAACATATTTAGATTTATCAAACCTAGTTTGTTGCACCTTTTGAGTTAGTGGTGGATGTAGTGGATCCACATGGATCTTCTGACACATTACATCCGGATCTATCCTTAGCATATCATATGGTTGCCAAGAAAATACATCTTAGTTGCTTTTGAGGAAAGTAAACAACTATTTTTGTTCTTCTTTCGTGAGAGAGTTGACGACAAGAACTTCGATTCAGGTTGATTATCATAATTTGGTGTCTATTCAAAGGGCTCTATAACACGATCGAAAGTGGAAACACTAGTTTCCTTAGTATTAGGTCACCCATACTTTTTATTACTATTTAGAGGGCATGTAGCCCTCTTTGGATCTATGGATTTTTCCTTCTTCTTCCTCTCCCACTTAAGTTGGATGACATTTATGAAACACTTTCTTTCTAGGGCTTGGTTCCCTCGTATCTCCATAACTCCCTTATTAATGATGCATTTTATCTTTTGGTGTTTGATAGATGGTACAACCATATTGATGTACAACCACCCTCGGCCGAGGATATCATTGCACGAGGAATCTATATCTACCACGGAAAACTCCAAACTCTTAGATATTCCTCAATCCCAAACAAAGATAACTAACATTCCCAGGGGCAAGGTCACCCTTCATATAAATTCTACCAAAGAAATAGTGGCTTCCTATAGGTTTTCTATATGTAAGTCTGTAAGAGATAATAGCTTAGCTTAGGATTAGAATTTGTTTTATTTGTCACTATGGAACATTTGGCGTATCCCGTTACAAATCGAGACATGCAGACATGATGAACCGAATCTCCAACATCTCCAAAGTTCAAGACTCTTCACATTATGAAGCTATAAATCGTTTAGGATTTTAAATTTATTACATTTATATTTGGGAGACTTTTTATAATTTTTATAAAAATGAAGGAAAAATTCTCTAAGTTAAAAATTAATTTTTCTTTTACCTTGTTCAAATGAGAAACATATCTCGTTTAAATGAAATGGTGATTTTTCTTCAGAGCTCATTTGATATTTTCTTCAAACGACCATCTAATAAGGGTGTTTTGTTTGAATTCATTTGAATCTTGTTAGAATCTTGCTCTAACGATATTGGAGTCTCATTTGAACGAACTCTATTTCTGTTCTAATAAGATGATATTCTCATTTAAATGACTTTTACTTCCTTTTGAACGAATTTTGCCGCATCGAAAATTGTGTTCGACGTATAAATACCTATTTTGAAAATATTTTCTTAACGAGTTTTCATAAAATAAAAGTTGCATACATGTTACAAAAGTCCTCATTCCTTTTAGGTCAAAACACCTTTAGATTCACAAAACAACCTCCCTAATATACTTGTGAATCCTTTTGAAACTTCAAATAGTTTAATACCTGATGTATACATGTGGAGAAAGAACTTTATTAATAAAACGAAGGCTGAAGACTGGCAGATCGGTGAATTACAAGGGTGAACCGCCACCTGTGGACTACTCTGGATCTGAGTGGTTTTCTTTTAACTATTTTGTAAGTAAATTATCTTGTAAAAATATTCAAAGTGTGTGACACCCCGCGTAATAAAATACCGGGTGATCAGTCCTATATCAAATTAAACAGGAATCTCATCTAGATCATTCTTAGCATCACTGTCGAAAACTTTTTAAAACTTACTAACCACCTAGTATTCAAAAGACAGTGTGCCAAATTTTATCTTTTTATTTTACATATCTAACAACATACGAAATAATATATAATTAACCATCCACTGAATCGCTAATAAAGAAAAGGAATAAAAATAATCCTTAACGAGACAACCACCGGCTACAAATCAAATAACAAAAATAAACCACGAGAGGAATAACTTAATACATCATCTAACTGAAATAAAATGGAATAACTAGGGAGATATGCCCAAATGGAATATTCATTGCATCCTAATTTAGGAATGAAATGGATGAAGAGACTAAGTTGAAGTCCAACAACATCCACATGTGTCGAAGCTGCGTAACCCTGTCATCGAACAATTCTGGTGTCCCTATGGCTGGACACCTAAAAGGTTTTGAAAATATTTTATAGCAAGGGTTAGAATCCAAAACATTTTGAAAATATTTAGCAGTGAATTTAATTGCAATAAATTAAAATGCATGAATGCTCTTCATATTTAAGTTAGTGTCGCATACTCTCTTGAGGACACCTCACCCCTCAACTAATGTGCATGCCTAACGTACCTACACATGACCCTTCTTGCAATATACCCCGTAACCAGTCTTGTCATATATATACACATATTCAGCTTTTCCCAGTACTCTATCCCGAGTGAATTTAGTATACGAGTTATAAGTTATTAATCACACAACGTTATTTAAATCATTTCACATTTGATAACATATAGCATTCTCATGAGTTATATAATTAATACAATTCACATCATGTATTTTCCCGTATATAAATGTACCATATATACGTAATATCATATTACAACATTCACACATACATGTCGTAGACATATAACTATCCCCCCGAGTAGGCACTCATCACGTGTTCCCTAAAATGCTATCATCTACGGGTATACTCATCCACCCAGAATACTGACACGGTATGCTCCTCGAATTAGAAAAACAAACGAATTGGAGGAGACAATAGTTCCCACAAAAAATGAGACATACTCCTACCCAAGATGTCTCACACCTCGTCCAGATGCTATGACCTGGGGACTATACTCGCCCTGTATTCTCTTGCGAGGGGATTCACCCACATCGCGCAACCTCCTAAAATTGAATTAGAATGGGTGTCATTTCCTATAAATATTATACACACAAATATTTATAAATCGTATATATATACTACACATCACCGTATATTTATACATACATCAAATCCAGGCTACACGTGTACAAAATCCGTAACACTAGCCTAACCTTTCCAAGTCTATCGATTGACTTGAGATTTAAACAATTTCACACAATGATTTATTTATTACTCAAGTTATGTCACCCCACTAAATTACGTGGACGTGTACCGTCAGCCCAAAATCTCATCATGTAGAACTTATTCCTCAATCCCACATATTACGGTTAACACCCTTTTTATATTCGAATATTCCTTAATCTATTACATAAACCTATAATAAATTAACTCGACCAAATCCGTGCCTAAATGCTCGTAGAACTAGTCCAAATTTTTCCCGAGTTAATATCCCAACTCAATTGAATTAATCACATATTGATTAACTATCTTGGCATCGCTCAACCAATACGTCCGGACTCATTCTCTAAACCCAAAAATCAACATGCCCGAATTATCATACAATTTTTATCAAATACGTTTGCCCACTTAAACTGCAAGGTTCACAATTACACAAATTAAACCTTAGATTTTTCTTTAGATTTATCCTCTTCTAATCCATGGGTAATTTCTACAAATTTAAACCCTAATTTATAGATCTCAAAATTCAGATTGATCCAAAATAGGAACATTCATCCCAAATTAACAATAAAGTCTGAATCAGGGGAGGAGAGAAATTTGTCAAAATCAAACTACGTAGTTAAAGTTACAAGCCATGTCGTTCGAACGACTCTGGATGTCATTTGAACGAGCCACCAGGTTGTTCGAATGACCCTAGTGTTCTCACTCCTCCATCGTTCCCAGAAAACCCAGTCCTCCATTAAAGGTTTAAAACATTTTATTCTGTATAGATTTTGCCCCAAAACCTTCCAAGATTCATCCTAAATCCACCCATTTGATTTTCTCAATCTAACTACACCGTCTACATAAATTGGGGAAACAAAATCCACATATTCTTATCATCTCTAGTGATTTTTAAATCACAATTATGAAATCCCCAAATTCAAATATAGAATTAATCCTAACATCCTAATCAATCCACACCTTATATAATATGAATAGGGAAATTCAATTAATCAAATACAAGTTAACCCTCACGCCTTAAGTTTTGTAGAATCAACTTCTTTGGTGAAGATGATGGGTTGATTCAATGGTATCCTCTCTTGTTATTGGTTTAATCTCTCAAAACCTCCTCTAGTTTCTCCCCTCTTTGTCTTTCCTTAATTTGGTCTTTTAAAAATGAATTAAAGTTCCCACACCCTCTCACAATTACGGTTATTATCTGTGACACCCCGCCTAATTAAATACTGGGCGATCACTCCTTTATTAAATTAAAATCAAGTTGAACAGTTCGCTCATTCTTAGCATCACTGTCGTAAAAATAACTTTTCCAAATTTAACACCCTATTTAATTAAGCTAAGTGTCAAAACCATTTTTTAACATTACTTTCCAAATTTTATTTTGAAAATAAAGATTTAATTATCTACAACAATTCAATATTTAAAGAATCACACCATAGTAATCCTGGAACATATAATCCAATTAATTTAAACATTCAACAACTAAACCCCGACATTTAAAACTTAAAGTAAAACATACATGCCGAATAAATCCGAAAGTAACAGTACTAGAAATAACTGAAATACAAATGTCCCAATAAAACAGATAAATAGTGGAAAGAGCGACACATGCCCAATAAGGAGAATGATAGGAGTGGAATCAAGTAAATGAAATCGTCTAAGCAAGTGGCCTGCAACTCCCACCTAAGCTACAGCACGTTCCTTCCAAGGGATCCTAAACAAGACGCTCCTATGACTAGGCACCTGTAATATATACATATATATACAAGAGAGAAAGAGGAATAGAAACGAGTCAGAGCCCGATAGTGGATATGATTTAAAAATTAGTTTAGCAAGTATTTAAATTGATACAGGCCAATTCAACAACATATTAGTGCGACACTCTCTTGAGAAATTCTCGCCTCTCTTCTAATGTGCACTCTATCGCACTAACCTTCCCAATGGTTTATCCCATCATATATCGCACTATCCTTCCCCAAGGATTTAACTTATCTTAGGTGACTCTCAAAATTTAAGATTTAACAACATCATGGTTTAAAAAGGATAATTTCATTTAATACAAAACGCTCAATTTAACTTTATTGATTCATAAAGTTTTTCAATATCATATTATACTTTTCAAAACAAGTCTTTCCAATTTGAGTCATTATACATGTCTTACTTACCATAACATAGTAGGCAGTTTCCCATATTTCAGAAGTTCATATATATATTAAATGCTCGTATAATATATATATTCTAACAGCACCCCACATATTATTTTATGGTGTGGGCATACTCTGCTATCCAATCCCCGTATCAATCGTACTAAAGGGAATACAAGTTCGGAATCACTCTCGAACTTTATAAATACATACACAAACAATATTGAGGCGAAACATAGTTTCCAAGTCCAAGAGGTCAGTACATACCCTCACGTCTCTTAGGACCGTGACTATCGATTCGATAGCCTGTACCTAGGATTTCTATCTTCTAGGGTACGAGTCAATATCCCCCATAAGGCACACGAGATAAGATCATCCCAGCGCGGAAACCTCAGGGATAGCAAGTAGCACGGGCATGATTTTCACAAGTATATAATATATGCATACACAATCATATAAATATACCACTTTTATTATATCAATTTAGGTTTATCCAATAACCCACATTCATAACATTTATCCTTATTTCCCATTATTATTTATCAAGTATAATGGTTCGTTTCTAACTTTAATTTGAAGGGTTTTTCCAACTTACTACGTAACCCTCATGGACTCTATTCTTCCAAATGTACAATTCAGTAGATATCCATTTATGTTCCAACGTAACTCTCTCTTACGTGTCTCTCCCCTTTAATATATACTTACATTGTCCCTTATGCAAAATATCCCAAAAATATAGATTTCGCCTTACATTATAGGATTTTGAATTTTATTTTTAAAGATGAGAATTTCAAACGGTTTCGAAATCGGAATTAAAATGGAGTTTTAATTGAATTTTTATTATCTAGAAGATTCCTCGAAACATAAAACTCTATAGAAAAAAATATATTTAATAATATTGAACGATCCGATCGAGCTGAATTTTTTTCTGTAGCTTCCTCTCGTCTTCAGCTAATTCTCTGTAAAATTTCATCCAATTCCAACAGTCCTATCGTCCGGAATAATTTTTTTTTAGTGTTTGTATCTGATTAGAACTCTTTTCTTAATCAAACTCTTAATCCTTTAAATGACAAAGGGTTTCCAGAATATCATATAAATCATCTCAAATTGGGTTTTTCTTCCATAAATCTCATCTCAAATTGGGTTTTTCTTCAATAAATCTCATCCTAATAACTCCTAAACTAATATGGATGATGCATCAACGAAATAATCAAGATAAACACTTGCCTGGGATTTTTAGAAACTGGTTTGGTGTTGAATTTGGTGTGGTTGCGTTCCCCATCTCGCGATCTACGCGTTAGCAGTGGCGGCGGTGCAAACGGGTGAGTTTTGAGCCTTGGAATGCCTTGAGAGCTCTCTCCTCTCCTCTCCAATGGTCGTTCTAGTGTTTTGAGTTATCTAACCCTAGGAGATAACCTAAACATCTGATATAACCACTTTAATTTTCGTGGGTTTAATTACCCAAAAATACAAAATGACTAAAAGGCCCTCCCGGGGTACTAATTAGGCCTAAAAACGCCCCGAGACCCAAATCAAACTCCCGGGTATACTTTTCTGACTATCTCGACCCATCCGGACACGTTAGCGCACTCAAAACGACCATACGAACAACTTATAAAATATTTACTTTTATTTATCAATATTTAGTCCCGACGCGACACAGGCGCGTCCCGACTCAAATTTCTAAAATTGACATTTTATTCACTCGTGACATTTAATATGGCCACTATTATATATTACTTTGCTCATTAGTAATATTCAACAAATTTTCCCATAATTACTAACTCTCATCACGTTAATAATTATAACATAATTAATTTCCGAATTTTTATTAAATAATTAATTCACATTAAATTTAATAAATCCCCAAATTAATATAGCATAAAAATACGGGGTATTACATTATCTTAAATCCATTTTTGTGGCTTATGGACCTTCTAAAAAGGGCCCAAACATTTATTTGGGAGCTCAAATGTCTCTAGAAAGGCCCTGAAACCCATATTATACATGTTGACCCTCTTTGACAACTATTTCGACCCAGCTGGTCTCAACCGTGCACTCTGAATTGCCACAATAAATAATCTATAACATTCTCCAAAATTTTGACCTCTAAATGTGACACAAAATAACCCAAATAATTCATCCGCAATTCGCCAAATTAATAAATTTGAAATTTTTAAAATTTAAAAATTTAAAAATTCACGAATATAATTCCTCCCAATAAAATAAATTAATTTTCTTCCAAAATATTATTGAATTAACGGTCATTGAATTTACGGGGTGTTACAAAGTGAAGAAATAAAGGGTTTACTCTGAAAATGGATTTTTCCTCATATTTGTTTGTGATTACATGCTTAGTTCATTTTCTGTGCTTGGAAAGATCATCACATGCAAACCTAATTTCATCAAAGATTAAAATTTGGTAAAAAGTAGATTTGTGTTTGGAGGAGTTTAATTAAATAAGTTATCTCATTAAGATTGTTCGTAATGCCAAATTGGTATCAAATCCAAATACACAAAAATACTATGTGATCTTTTTTCCCAATTTTTTTTCTTTTATATTATTTTTTTTAAATTGTTGATCTTGAAAAAGGTGGGATTTTAATGGATAATTTGTATAATCGAGTTCCCGTCTTTGATGGAACCAACTATACATATTGGAAAGCTAGAATGAGGTCTACTCTTTGTCAATTGATAAACGGTCTGGTTGCTCTGTGAAAGAGGTTGTACACTACCCACTATTACTGTTGATAATGTCTTTAACCCTAAACTTGACTCTTAATGGATATAGGATGAATTTAAATGGATAATCTTTAATTCTAGGAGTTTAAGTGCCATCTCGGGAGCACCCTTGATGAGTTCCATCGCATTGTGTCGTGCACCACATCAAAAGAAGCTTTGGATACCCTCCAGCTCACTCACGAGGGTACCAATGTTTTTCAAGCTTCTAAGATGCAAAATCTCATTACAATTTGAAACAATAACAATGCTTGAATCTTAATCATTTGACGAGTTTTATGCGCGGATGTGCAATATAGTAAACTCGAGTTACAATTTAGGGGAGAAAATATCTGAGATGCATGTCGTTAATAAAACTTTGAGTCCGCTTTCGGCCCACTTTATTGCTAAGGTTAACATACATGAACACTCTTTAATTAGGGATCTTACATACTCTTTTGTTAGAATAACTTGTAGGAGATATTCCAACATACAATATAAATATGTTACCTACAATAGTAAAACCTAAAAATGAGGGAATTTCAATTAAATCCCAATCTAAAAAGAGAGAGGAAGTGTTTAAAAAGAGAGAGGAAGCATCGTTCGATTCTGAGTACGACTTTGATTTAGATTATTTGGACCTTTTTGCTAAAAATTTCAAGAAATTTCTCAAACTCAAAAATCAAAATACTTCCAAAGACAAGAAAAGTTTTGACAAAGATAAAAAATATAAAATGGGCAAGAAAAAGTTTGAAAAAGAAAATAATGATTTCCTAAAGAAAGACGAGGAAATATGTTATGAATACGAGGGAAAAGGTAACAAAACTGACGAGTGTCTGACTAGGTTGGAACATTACGTAAAGGAAAATTTCCTCAAATGTCGCACTTACCTATTGTTAGGTCGAGTCGATGAGTTCAGGCGAAGAATCACCATAAGAATGTAACTTAACCACATTCATAGATAGTCATGTTAGTACATCGAGTGAACCTTATAATGATGAGGAAGCTACTAAACGTGAACACCTTGACATGAGTCCAGTCGTTCCGACGAGAGTGAGGGAGAAAATATTTTAAATGAGAGCAAGAGTGACCTTCAGTCCGTCAAAGGGTTAGCTATGAGATTTTTATCACTGCATAAAAATTTGAGATAGGCGAGAGAGAGTAAGTCTTGAGTGAGAGAAGCTTTGGGAGAGAGAGTTCATTTAGTTGAGAGAGAACGGGAACCTAACCAACAAGGTGCCTAGACTGACAAGAGATCTCCAATCATCCATGGAGACTTGAAAGAAACTTGAATCCCTTGTATCCTAACTCAATAAAGATCTCAAATGTGCTGGGGAGGTCAAGATAACTATCGAGAATACATCGATGAAGGTATGTAAGATTCTCCTCAACCCCTCTTTAAGTTTTGGCGAGAGACATGAAATAGATTTTGACGGTGCATCCACATCCCATACAAGACTAGAACCGTTTCCTGAATTTATGGTTAATCATTATAGCCCTTAACCTAAAAATAAAAAAAAAAAGAGTTCAACCTAGAAAAGAAAATTGAAGTTGACCCAAACCTGTCTACATTTTCACTTTTTGCAAAAGAAAAGGTCACCTTATAGTATTTTTCTATATATTAAGTAGAACTGTGTGTATAGATACTTCCGTACACCACTTTAGTGACTTTGAAAGTGTTATAGAGCAAGTTGAATTTTTAGTCGTGACTTCACATAGTTTGATGAAAGAATTCCAATGGATTTCGTTACCATTTTAGAATGCTTCCTACATTCCCTCTAGAGTCAACAATGATAATAGCAAACAATAGGTTACAACCATCAGGGTACCTAAGAGAGACAAGAAAGATCATGTTTCCCTTAAGGATCAAAATACTTCCCAATGGTATTTTTATAGTGGGTGTCATAGGCACATGACGGGTGACGTCTTATTTTTACCCACCTTGAGGATCGCATGGAAGACAAAGTCACCTTTGGAGATGGGAGTATATCTTGCATTTTAGGAAGTGGCACTACTTAGATAATATAATTTCCTAAGTTAAATGATGTGTTGTACGTGAATGGTTTAAAAGAGAACTTCATTAGAATAAGCCAAATGTGCGATGCAAACTTCACGGTAAATTTTGAGCGTTTTGAATGCAATATTTATGATCAATTTGGTAAACATTTACTACATGGTGTGAGGATTGAAGATAATTTTTATGGGATTATGCCCAAGTCCCCCTTTGTGTGAAATAGTTCCATGGTATCCACTATGAACCTTTGGCATCAACGGCTAGGCCACGTGAACTTTAGAGAAGTTGAGAGATTAGGGGAAAAATACTAGTTTCTGGCTTACCATCGCTTGGGAAACCAACTTCCTCGATTTTTCAACCTTGCCAACAAGGTAAATAAGTTGGAAATCTCCATTGGAATTTGAATACCGTTATCACCTCCCGTTCTTTGGAGTTAATTCACTAGGATTTTTTGGGTTCTACTTGTTCGGAGAGATTAGGGGGTAAGAGATAAATTCTCGTGATGGCCGATGAATTTTTAGATATTCTACCACAAGATTCCTTAGAGTAAAGTCAAATATAGTTATGTTCCTTACGACCAAGTGATGTGTCCTACAAAACCATCACAATGTCACTATTAATCGGGTGCATAGTGACAATGACACTTAATTTAAACAAAAGAAGTTAGATAGCTATTTTTATGAAGTGGGCATCAAACATAAGTTTCTCTCCATTCTCACTCCTCAAGAAAACGGTATTTTTTAGAGGAAGAACAGTACGATACAATAAATGGCTATATCCATGCGTCTTTGGAAAAACATGATTAGACATTTTTTGGAAGAGGCAGTGAGCACCTCCATATGGTGAATACGGTATATATTCGTCCCCACACACTTCACACTCCTTATGATTTATAGACATGGAAGAATACCAATCTATCATATTTACTTATCTTTGGTAGTACTTGCTACATCTTACGTGATAGAGATCCCTTAGGAAATCTTGACTATCGAAGAAATGAGGGGATATTTGTAGGATATTCATCCATGTGTAGGGCATGGTGGGTATATAATCTTGATAGACATAAGGTTATGGAGCCTATAAACATCACGATTATAGATTACGAGACACCTCGAAAGAGCATGACGCTTTCTCTATAATTGGTGATCCTAAGTAAGCATGAAGACTTGTGGTCAACTAAAACATTTTGTTAGTTATATATTCTATGCATCCTTAGTCAACCCCAAGAATGTATAAGAATCACTCAAGGATGATCATTTGATATCTTCCATATAAGAAGAGTTGCTTCTGTTTCGAAAGAACGATGTCGGTGAATTAGTCCCCCAACCTAGCGATACAAATGTGATAGGTACTAATTAAATTTTCAAGAATAACGTGGATGAAAACGGTACCAGAATTTGTAATAAGGAGAGGTTCGTTACTCAGGGAAACACAAAGATCGAGGTTGTAATCTTTGAGGAAACATTCACTCATGTTGCTAGGCTTAAGTCCATATCCTTACTACTCGCCATAGCATGTCATATGCGCTTCAAGTTATATTATATGGATGTCAAGAGTTAATTCTTCAATGGCATTTTATAAGAGGAGGTTTATGTGGAACAAACAAAAGGGTTTTAAGAGCCTAAGCACCCAAGATATGCCTACTATCTTAAGAAGTCTTGTATGTTTTGAAGAAAGCACCCTCTGCTTGGTGCAAGAGGATTACTTACTATATCTTAGCTCCTGGCTGCAATAGAGGGGGAGTAGATAACACTTTGTTTGTATAGAGAGAGAGAGGGGGGGAAGAGAGAGTGGTTCCATTTTGGCTGCCCAAATATATGTGGAGGACATAGTCTTTTGATGGAAATGTTCTTGCATTGATCACACCTTTGAGGAGGAGATGAAGAGTGAGTTTGATATGGGCATAGTAGGTGATCTTACTTTCTTCCTAGGTCTCTATGTTCGTTACCTTGAGAATGGGATATTTATATCTCAATCCAAATCTACAAGAGACCTTATGTAGACTTTGCTAAGAAACCACGCTCCCTCATGAGTACATCGACAAAGCTTAGTAAATATGATTTCGGTAAGGACGTAGAGAAAGCCTTATATCGTAGTATGATAGGTAGTATTTTGTACCTTACTGCTAGTCTTCCTAATATCGCCTTCAGTGTTGGAGTCTGTGAGCGATACCAGGCGTCCCCAAAAGAGTGAGACTCAAACGCTCTTAAATGTATTATCAGATATGTGTGTGGAACTCTTTCGTAGAGTATTTGGTATTACTTTTCTACTGATGAACATTTCTCCACCTACTCGGATGCTGATTAGGACGAGGCTATAGATGGTTATAAGAGTACTTCAGGTGAATGTTTCTATTTTGGGAGTGCTCTTATATCTTGGATGAGCAAGAAGAAAAATGTCATATCTTTGTCCATAGTCGAGGCTGAGTATATAGCCACCAGGAGTTGTTTGACACAACCCTTATGGATGAAGCAAATGTTGGAGGATTACGACATTTTATAAGACATGACGATAATTTCCTGTGATAATACGAGTTTTATAGACATTTTTTGTAATCTAGTCCAACATTCACGCACAAATCACATTAGGATATGTGATCACTTTATTCAAGACCTAATTGAGGAGAAAGTCATGTCCTTGAGCTTTATGAGCACCGATATCCAGTCAGCCGGCATATTCACAAAACCTTTAGATGCACTTTAATTTGATGATCTTCATAAATCTTTAGGTATTTTGACTATTGACTGAGTTTGAATATTTTACCTAGTACAGGATGATATTCATGATTATTTGCATATATTCCTATTGCTAGAGTGTATTATCATTGTATTTAAATTTTTTCTTTTGATCCATATTTTTTTTATAAATTCAGAAAGAGTTTTGTTTAAGTTTTTGAAAAATACAAAAAGATTTTTAGTTTCGTTTAAGAAAAGTGGAAAACGCAAAAGATTTTGTTTTGATAAAATATTTGAAAATTTCAAAAGTATTTTTGTATTTTTTGCACCTTATGTGGATGAATATTAAAAATGTTTGAGTCACCCATTCACTCCATATCCATTTGACTATTTTGTAGTGTTTTCAAACGTGATATCATAACATATATGTGTTTAATAATGTGTGGAGTCATTAAGTTGGGATTTGATGATATTTTTCTACATGTTTGAGTCTTTGTCACCTTTAATGCACACGGCCACAAGCTTATTTGAATATTTCACTTACCTATGACATAACGATCATAATGTTTTCGTCTTTATTTTTCTTTAAGACGAACCAAATGTGAATAATGAGATAATAAAAAGTTGTGCATGTAAGAACCATTTCCCGGATTTGAAATTATTTTTCCAATAAAATTATTATATATTAAACAATGGAAAGTGGCTACGAAAGACAAAGTCATTGCGTTAAAAGGCACCATTTGCAATGAAAATAGTCAAAAAAATTAACGAGACATAAAAACAAAAGTACGAAGCCCAATTTATAACATTGATGCTTTGCTACAAATGAAAATTAATTTGTTCAAAATAATTGAGAGTATTATTGTTATATGTGATATTTTGAGGGAGTTAAGTTGAAGATCAATGGGTTTTCACAAACTATAAAAATATCAACAAAAAAATTACATAGTTTTGGGCGTCATTGGTGTAAAAATAACTTATGGTCTTGATTTTTTTATTAGGTTAAGTTAATTTCACACGAGTTCACCATTTTTTCGCCTAAGGTAGACTTTGATATCTTTCATTAATGGTTTCTCAATCCTTCGTTCACATTTGTTATGTTTGTCTACGTTGATTAACTTATTGAATATGTTCACACCCTTACATTTCGTTTTCTTAATTCTTATATTTTTTTAGTTCTCCATGGTATGTTGTATTTGTAAAAAAAATTACTCGAAGAATTTTGAAAAATTCAAAAATAGTTGGAGTATATGCAGCCTTTGAGATTATCATTGCATGATCATCATTCCTATATCTTTGTGACAATATATTATAATTCTCTGTGATGTTATCTTTATGTAATGTTGAGTTTATGTTCCTTTCCCCACTTCGATAAAAAAGGTGGAGAACAAATTAAGGGGGAATTTGATTGATTTTTTATATTTACGTGTTTTATTGTATATTTCACTCAATGCATCAAGGGTATTTTTTTGCTTCATGTGTGTAGGTTACCTTGGGCATTGATGATAAGATCAATAAGAAGAACTAGATATCGAAGCCAAAGTTTACTTATCTATGCTATTCCATTTATAGGGTTTAGGAAGGGTATTAGAATTTTTGGTCATTTTTTCTAATTTGAGTTTTGGTTAAGTTTTGTATCGGGATAGCCAGAGGGGCATATTTTCAAAGGAAAATCATTTATCTTAGCCAAAGGGGCACATTTGTCATATCCCGTTTCAAATCGAGATGTGTCGACACAATGAATCGAATATGTAACATCTCCAAAGTTCAAGATTATTCACATTACAAAATATAAATATTTTAGGATTAAAACTTTTATAAAAATAGAGGCAAAAATTTTCTAAGTCAAAAATTAAATTTTATTTTACCTCATTCAAACGAGAAGCATATCTCACTCGAACGCAATGGTGATTTCATTTGAAAGATCGTTTCATATTTTCTTCGAACAAACATCCAATGAGGGTATTCCGTTTGAATTCATTTTAAGCTTGTTAGAATCTTGTTCTAATGATATTGGAGTCTCGTTTGAATGAACTCTATTTTTGTTCAAATGAGATGATATTATCGTTTGAACAACTTCTACTTTCATTCGAACGAAATTTTCCACCTCGAAAATTGTGTTCGGCCTATAAATACCTATTTCAGAAAGATTTTATCAGAGACATATGATAAGATTAAAAATCCATATATGTTGCAATAGTCCTTAGTCCTTCAGGTCAAAACACCTTTTGATTCACAAAAAAACCTCCCTAATATACTTGTGAATCCTTTTGAAACCCTGAATAGTTTCAAACTTGATATATACTTGTGGAAAGAGATCTTTACTGCTAACCTTGTGACCCATGGGATCACTTATGAAAATAAGGTTGAAGAAAGGTTGATCAATGGATACCGAGAGTGGATCGCAACTTGTAAACTGTTCTGGATCTGAGTGGTTTTCTCATGACAGTTTTGTACATAAGTTGTCCTATAAAACTAGTTTATTATGTAAGTTGTCCTATAAACATTTTAAAGTTCATAAATAAAGGTTTTGCCCTGAAAAAATGATTTTTCCTCATTTTTTTGTGATTGCATGTGTAGTTTTTTTTCAGTTTTTGGAGCGATCATCACATGCACACCTAACTTGATCAAAGATTAAAATTTGGTAAAAATTCATTTTTTGTTTGGAGACAGTTAATTTAATAAGTTATCTCATTAAGATCATGCTCACTCTCGAAGATTAACTGATTAAACATCTTAAGTTACATCACTTTCAAGGAGATTCCTTGATCCACCAACAACTTATCCATATCTCACTTGGTAACTCTGAGAGTGATGATAAGTTCCTCATGATGGGGAATCCTTACTCCAACCAAATCACCGTCAGTGAAAACGATGTATTTCGTATAATTAATATCATCAGGCCGCTAATGTTTTCTCGTAATGGGCTTGGCTAGTTCGATCTAAAAGGCTTCCATGAATTCTTTGATATTCTTAACTTCAATTATGAGGATGTTCCCCTTAATTTGGTTGGGGTTTGATTAAGCACGAATCACCATAAATTCATGACCCAAACATCTTCCCAAGACATTATTAGGTCTTGGACCCCCATGGACTACAGTAAATGTGTATCCCATGTCATCATCTAATACGTTGCCTAGTCTCTGGTCATGCACAGGCTGGGCTCTTCCGTCCTTATATTCTAAGAAGTCCTTTAGGTCAACATCTTTGACAATTTCCTTGAGGTGGGACTCGAGTGCCTTGCAGTTATCTATCTTTATATCGTGATCTTTATGGTATGCACATTTTACTTCTTGGTTCCTATTCTTCGGATTGGTAAAAATCTTGTAAGGCCATTTGAAATATTTCTGACCTCTGATCCTATAAAAGATCTTGTAGATATGTTCATAGAACATCGTGTTAACTACGATGAATGATTTTTAAGCATCCTTCTTCTCAGCTCCTTTCGGCTTCCTCTTTTTCTTTCTCCATCCTTTATTGTTTTCCCTTCCTTATCCTTGTTTTTGGACTTATTTTTTCACTCTCCACCCTAACCAACTATGGTCATCATATCTTAAATCTTGGAATATTTTTTTATCCTTTCCATAAAGTCAACAATTTTGGTGGCTTACCGCTTTGTGAGGAATTGGTAAAGCACGCAGTTGCTCGAGATACCAATCTTAAAGGGTGCCACCTCGAATTTCTTGGTGTGGTCCTCTACTACGTTGTATACCTACCTCTACCCTCTAGAATATGCACATAATGTATCCTAGAACTTTTTCTTCATTGTTAGAAGTTAATCCATCTGTTATCATGGGTGTTGTCAGTAATGAATATGGGTATGAAGGACTCATCCAATTGCTTAAAAGAGGCTATCGATCGGTGTGGCATCTTTACAAACCACTTTTGCTCCATGTCTCCAAGACTGGAGGGAATATTTGGAATGTTAATCCCTCATTAGTGTCCCACAACATCATCGCCTGACAATATTTCCTAATGTGATACATAGGAATGGTGTTCTTATTATAGATCTTGTATCCTAGAGGATAAATCTTTTTGGGAGGCTAAAACTATTTTATGGATCGACAACAAGGTGGTTTCATTTTGAAGATGAGCAGGAAGACCCTGTGACACCCCGCCTAATAAAATACCAGGTGAGCAGTCCTATACCAAATTAAAACAGGAATCCCAGTTGGATTATCCTTAGTATCACTGTCAAAAACTTTTTTAAACTTACTAACCACCTAGTATTCCAAAAGCTGGTGCCAATTTTAACTTTTTAATTAAACCAAAAACAGTACATGCGGAATTAAAATATAAAACATTCACACAACTGAATGAAAATAAACTGAATCATAATTACACAACTTGCCGAATAAATCACCGACCACTAATGAAATAATCCAATACAAATATTCAACACCTGAATAAATTACACCTGAAAACTGACCGAGAAGTCTGGGCGACAAGACCTAAATAAAATTGAAAGTGATACAAGATTCCTACTCTAGGAATGAATGAATGATGCGTCTAATCCAAACTTCGGCTAGCATCCACATATGACGCAGCTCCGTGTCCCTGGAATAGAATATCAATATTGGCGTCCCTGTGGCTGGACACCTAAAAGGTTTGGAAAATAGTTTTATAGCAAGGGTTAGAACCCAAAATATTTTGAAAACCGCTGGAGGAAAATACTTGCGGTCGAACTGCGCCCAAAACCCTGCAATAGCTAGTGTTTCCCTTTTCTCAACTGTGGTGATCGACTCCCACCACTGTAGCGCAGCTCCCACTAAACTAAAAGAGGTTAGCATTTGCTTCCGTGCCTCATCGCAATATCCCATGTGTAGGTGAAGTTGTAAATCTCTCTTCCTTGACACGCTAGCACTACATCTGAACCCTCTCGCAACTCTGATGGGTTCCCACTAAAAATAACCTCTCTTTCTTGCTTCAACCCTGACGACCCCGTGTGAGTCTGAACATCCGACACCACTAACACTTGTGGCGGATCCCGTGGAAAGTACCTTGCCATTGCGACCACCATCATTTTCAACCGCAAGCGCCACTAGTTCAGTTACATGTGCTGCCAAAATCACCTCTAGCAGTTTCTGCGGTAAATCTTGCTCCCAACGAGCCTCCCTCGTCTCATCTCACCCTGCTGCCCTAGCTTCTCTCTCTCTCCTGGGCGTCATTTGGAATGAGGATCAGATTTGTATGAGTTCACTCTCATATATAAATTTCATAGAAGAACGTATATGAGCATACGTGTGAGAATACAACAATCCTATAATAGGGCTCTATATCAAAGATTGCCAAGCTGAAACGTGAAAAGCCGCACATATCCTAAGGACACTAGAACCTGATGCTCTGATACCATATGTGACACCCCGCCAAATAAAATACTGGGTGATCAGTCCTATACCAAAGTAAAACAGGAATCCCAGTTGGATCATCCTTAGCATCACTGTCGAAAACTTTTTAAAACTTACTAACCACCTAGTATTCCAAAAGTTAGTGCCAATTTTAACTTTTTAATTAAACCAAAAACAGTACATGCGGAATTAAAATATAAACCATTCACACAAATGAATGAAAATAAACAGAATCATAATTACACAACTTGCTGAATAAATCACTGACTACCAAAGAAATAATCTAATACAAATATTCAACACCTGAATAAATTACACTTGAAAACTATACCGAGAATTCTGGACGACAAGCCCTAAATAAAATTGAAATTATACAAGATTCCTATGCTAGGAATGAATGAATGATACGTCTAATCCAAACTCCTGCTAGCATCCACATATGCCGCAGCTCCGTGTCCCTGGAATAGGATATCAATCTTGGCGTCCCTATGGCTGGACACCTAAAAGGTTTTGAAAATAGTTTTATAGGAAGGGAGAACCCAAAATATTTTGAAAATATTTAGCAAGTGAATTAACTGCAGTAATTTAAAATGCATGAATGCGCTTCATATTTAAGTTAGTGTCGCACTCCCTTGTGGACATTCTCACCCCTCCACTATCGTGCACACCTATCGGTTACCTTAACCCCACCTAGTTGTACTACCCCCTCCAACTAGTCCTGGTATAACCTTCCCTTGCCATACTACTCTAACCCGAGTATAATGATTTCCTGAATTATAAGTTATTTCCCAATTAACTTAATTAATTCCTCTTAAATAGTAACATATAACCGTATCACAAGTTATATAAAGTAAATACATCACACAATGTATTATTACCCGTATATAATATTTACTACAATTATATACGTACCTTTGCCACAAAATCCACACATATAACATACGTATATCCATCCCTTCGAGTATACCCTCGCCGGATGATTCCCTCTAAAATGCTATCTCACTAGGTGTGCTCACAAGCCTTAGTTTCTCCAAGTTGGAATCGCTCACCAACCTCGCCCAAAATATAAACGTAGTGGAGGCGGTCATATTCCTTACCTGAAAGTGAGATAAATCCCTCACCCATATATACCGGACGCTATGACCTGGGGATATACTCCCCCTACTCCTCAAGCTAGGGGATTCACCCACATCGCGCAACCTCCCTTGATAGCATTAGAGTATATGAATTGAATAAATATCTAGTCACTGATACTTAATATCACACACAATATAAACACGTATATATATACTATCACTATACCGTATATATATAATATAAATACCAGCTTTACCGTGTACTCAAAATCCCGTACACTGCCTGTAATTTAATATCACACACAATATATACACGTATATATATATATCTATATAATAAAGTACAAAACTTATGTATGTCATAAGATTAAAAAATGATGTCACAAGATTAGTTTTTTCATGCAATACCCATCTTACCCCTGAAATTTCTGATTTCCCCCTCTTTTAACACACTTTAATTTCTTTCCCTCTTCTTTTCAAAATTCAAACATAAGGGTGGAATAGTATTTTAATTCCCCCGATTGTAACCCTTAACCTCATTACCAAAATGTCCCTTCTTATTATTTGTTTCCCTCTCACTTTACCCTCTCTCCCTTGCAAACTATCTCCGGCTTTGGAAAACAACCATCTTCGACTTTGATCTTTGGCTTCGAAAAAAACCCTCCTGCAACGATCTCCGAGTCTGAAAAAAAAGGCTATCACTTTACCCTCTCCGTCCCTCTCTCCCTTGCAAATGATCTCTAGCTCTGGAAAACAACTATCTCCAGCTTTGTAAAAAAAAAACTCCTGCAACGATCTCTGGCAACAAACCCCTACCGAGGTAATTTTTTTAGCTATAAGACTTTGTTGTTTTTTAGGGAACAACGATCTCTCCATTTGTTGGTTTTTATTTAACGAACATGGATCTGTCCATTTGTTTTTTTTTTTTTTTGTTTAACGAACAGGGATCTGTCCATTTGTTGGTTTTTTTGTTTAACGAACAGGGATAACGAACAGGGATCTCTCCATTTGTTGGTTTTTTTGTTTAACAAATAGGGATCTCTCCATTTGTTGCCTTTTTTGTTTAATGAACATGGATATCTCCATTTGTTGGTTTTTTTGTTTAACGAACAGGGATCTCTCCTGCAACTATTTGTGGGTTACAATCAAAGGTCTATTTGAAACAAACCCAACAAATGAACATTTATTCTGAAACAGACCCAATAGTGAGCATTTTTTTTTAATGGGGTTTATTTTGGTTTCAGCCCCAAACACATGTTATTTTCTTATTGTTTCTTTAGTCTGATATTTGTTTAGAGATGGTTTACTGTTTCTTTAGTCTGGTATAATTGTTTACGGGTTATTTTTTTTTGTTATTACAGGTTTTAAATGTGGTTTAATAATTGTTGGAGATGGTTTAATTTCTTTAGGATTTGTAACTGTTTTGATAATACATACAATTCAAAGCTTTTTACAAATGAATCACGTGGTCAGCTTGGAGATTGGGTTTCCAATGAAAGGATCTCAATGAAAGGATCCCAATGCAATATTTATGAAAAGAACTTTGTGTAATATGGGTAGAGAGTTGTGCTCAATAAGATATGTGAGGTAACTTTATGTTGCTGATATATGTGTGTTTCTATATAACCATATATCACTTTATTGTTGTTAAGAACCAGTGAATGAAGGTAACTAATTACTTCTCTTCAATTTTAACTGTTACGTACCTTTTTAATGTATTTTAAATTTATGAACTGACGAGAGACACTTGGACATGGTTTATAGGTTGGAGTCCAAAATGATAAACCATTGGGAACTTTCAGTGCCCTCCATTGGCAACTATCCCGAATGAGATTCCTTCCATGAATACGCATAGCATGTCATGAGCTGAAATGATGGGAGCAATGTAGGTAATTTCATTATTTTTCTTATCTTCCGCATTATTTTTCTTATATTATATAAAACTTTAATATTAATTTTTATGTGGAATTATTCAATGTAGGTACATGAAGTGATTGGATGAAAAAGTAGAAAACATGAGTCAAAGTCCAAGTTCTCAAAGACCCATAGAATTCAATACACAATTCAAACACGAACACAAGTTTAGTGTATGTGAAACAACACTATAGGCCTCTTTACATTATTAATCCATTTCAATAGTTAATAGATGCATCTGAAGTGATCGTTTAAGTTTAAGCTTCTTTTCCTGGCATCTTTGATGCTTTATATGAATCGAATGTGTTTCTTATATTCATTTGAGTGTTTTTTTGTAGATCATTATTACTTAGAAGGTAAAAGCCTCAACTTGGTATTTTAAGCATTCCGGGGTATTAACAGGGGTTTATGTACTTTGAATAGGGGCACTAACATGGATTTATGTACTTGGTTTTTTGTCGATGTTTGGGGACAATTATGAAGACATGGCTGATACAAAGTTATTTATTGTATGTTGTCATGGGGTATGTTTGCTAAGAAGAGTTATGGCTTTTAGTATTATTTTCTTTTCCCTTTTCTTTATATTACAACTTGCTTTCTATATTGATATACACATTGCATTCGATTTGCAATAACTTAATCTTTAAGCACTATTAGGTTTCATTAATGAATATATATTTTATGTAGAAGTTGATTAGCTATGTTCATAATGCCTACTTAAATAATTTTGCAGTTATTTTTTTTATTGATAATGCCTACTATAACGTTGATAAATTGTTTTTTCTCTTGATAAATATTATTGCAATTGATTCCCAAATTATATATGTTGCGTATTGCCAAAAGATTCTTGGGTATTTGGCGGGGAATTACCCCACTAGGCAGGGAATTTCTGAGAGCCATAAGAGAGACCGACAAGAATTGGAGACCTTAATCATAATCATCAGTGCATCTCTCATTACGGTACCTCTCTCTCTTTCTTTATTTTTTTTTTGTGTTCTTCGTTCGCCATCATATGTACATAATTAGGTCCTTCTAAGACCATTTTTTATTCATAGGTGATGCATCATTAAATGTTTTAAAACACTATTATCCAAACGTCAAACCACCATTACATTGATAATAACCTTAGTTACCAAAACTTTTGACTTTAGGTTGCTAACATTCTTCCACATTATGATTTAGCATACGCTACTAAATTAATAAATCAAAGCTTTGTCACCATGTTTATATGTTTTTTACTGTATAGTTCATTTTCTAGGCATACCGTATTTGATGATGAAGTTCTCATCGATGTTTGTATGGGCTTGATAAAATGCCCATAATCGCAAAACGTTTGTGTGTAGATGTATGGCTATAAAATACCCATAATGGAAATATGTATCTTTTTCCATGTAACTGTTATTCTATGACTATGTCACTGTTTGGTGACTAGATGTATGGGTTACTTTAAATGTTGATCACTCAGATTTATAAATCCTTAGTGGCTAAGGTCTCACATAATGAACGACCATAAATTATGTATTTTGTTACAAAGTTCCTCTTCTGGGAATTCTCTAGCTTCATGTTAGCGACATAGTGTATTTGGAATTTAATTAATAATTATAATGGTTTATATAATATTTGAATAGCTATTTCAATTGTCTAATTACATTTTTTATTTTGTATCAGGTCGCATTTTGAAAACTATGGACAATCATTACAGTGGAACACGTGGGATAACCTCAATTGATATATATGTGATTTTTTTAAAGATGTTTGTTTCGTTGAAGTATTTTTTTTTTGATGAATTTGGACTTTTTGAATATTGTACGATTGGTTGTTACCCCTTAAGCAGGGTGGATAGTCCAATAAACAAAGGATATTATGTCCATTTTTTTTAAAAATTGACTCTTTGTTAATTTGAGGCACAATGTGAATTCGATTGATGAATATTGTATATATCATGTTATATGTGAGTCTATTTGATAATTTTAGAATATTTGAATGTTGTTGGACTATTTGTTATTTGTTAAGCAGGGTTGATAATCCTCAAAACGAAAGGGATTATGGCCAATTTTTTTTAAATTACATTTTCTTTTGTTAGGAAACGAAATTTATGCCATTTTGCAATTACATATTTTGAAAATTTGTGTCGTTTTGAGATTATCAGCGTGCCTTCAGGCACGGGCATACCCTAGTATATATATATATATACTATCACTACACCATATATATATATATTATAAAACCCGACTTTACCGTGTACTAAAAATCCCGTACACTGCCTGTAATTCCCCGAGTCTGTGGCCCAACTCGACATAATTAATTTTCTCACTTAATAATTTATTGTCTTCCCGAGTCTATGGTCTGACTCTAATATATTTAATTCACACCTCAATTTATAAAATACTTTCCCCGAGTCTTTGGTCCGACTCTAATTAAATTAATTAACACACTTATTAATTTAATACCTTCCCGAGTCTATCACCCGACTCTTATTAAATTAACTAACACACCTATTATTTTAATACCTTCTCGACTCACCAATCCGACTCTAATTAAATTAATTATCACATTTATTAATTTAATCCTCCCCGAGTCTATAATCCGACTCTAATTAAATTAATTATCACATTTATTAATTTAATCTTTCCTGAGTCTACAATCCGAGTCGAATATAATTAATTATCACATTTATTAATTTAATTCTACCCGAGTCTGCAATCTGACTCTAATTAAATTAATTATTACTCTTATTAATTTAATCTTACCCGAGTCTAAAATCCGACTCTAATTAAGTTAATTATCACACTTATTAATTTAATGCTACCCGAGTCTACAATCTGACTCTAATTAAATTAATTATCACAGTTATTAATTTAATAACTTGGTGTCACCCAACCATTATCCCCGAACTCTCTCACTTGGCCCGTACCTCAACATTTCTCGAGTCTATGTTCCGACTCCAAACTATTTACTTTCTCTCAATAATTAATTTAACACTTTGATGTCACTTAACCAACATACCCGGACTCGCTCACTTGGTCCAATTTATATCTCATAATATCATACCCACATATTCACCTACAATGTGTCACACATTTATTTCTATAAATTTCCCAATTATATTTGCGTATAATTATTAAAATACCCGGAGTCGATTCACTTGGCCCGTAATTAATTATTTTCCCAGTCTATATCCCGACTCTAAATTAAATAGTTTATCTCCAACTTAATTCAATATCTTGGGGTCGCCTGACCAATATACCCGGATTTTCTCACTTGATCCGTATTTCACCATTTTTGGAATAAAACCTCTCAATTTCATCCATTAAGTGCCGCACATAAATTTATCCTAGTCCCAATTATTTTCTCCCATAATTTCTAGGAATATTTGTTTCATAATTATTTATCACTTATTAATGTATGAAACTTAAATTTTAATAAATTTCCCTTTATATAACAAACTATCCGAACTGCCCAGATTTCACCATCATCGATCGATCGATGCCCCCTGGTCGATCGATCGATCGTTCCAATATTCGTCTTATCCAACCACTGTCATCCATGGACGAAACTTTAATCTTAAATTCTCAACCTAGGCCCTTACCCAAATACAAATAACACATCCTCCATATAAGGAAAGGGTCTAAACATCCCACAGACCTAAATTCATCATCAATGTCCATAAATTCCAAGGTTTTCCTGATTTGGGTATTATCCGGGTTTCAAATCCCCAATACGAATTTCATTCATTTTATCAGTAATTAACCATTTGTTCTCACTGGTTTTTAACATACGATTCATTCCTCTACATTCTAGAATCATAAACACAATAAATCTTACCCTTAATGCCATTAAGGTATATTAAATTCCAAAAACCCAATTTAAATTTTGGTCACACACCCAAAATGAATTTTCATATACACATCACTATGATATGAATTGATTATCATAAATTTAGAAACCACAACAGTTAACCACTTGCCTATAAGTGTTCGTAGTGTCCGATCTGTTGTTGATGTCTCTTAATTTAGCTCCAATAACCTCCAATTTGCTCTTGATTTGCTTTCCCCCAAATACCTCTCAAACCCTAGGTTTAGAGTTATGTTGGCTACTGATTTCCTAATCCCTCACTTAGGTTAAAACGCTCAATCCCGTTTTTCACCTAATGGGCTAAATTAAAGTGGCCTAACTCACCCCGTGTGGGCCCAGCTATTCCCAAAAATGCCCCGAGACCCAATTACTACCCCCGGGTACTCTTTTCTGACTATCTCGACCCATTCGGACACAACTGTGTGCTCCGAATCGGCATCCAAATTAATTTATAAAAATTCTTATCTCACACCCAATTTAGTCTATACCGACTCCCGACTGGGATAAGTGCATACCCCGTCATTAATACCCGAAATGACGTAATTAAATTATTACTATTCACCTAGTAAATAAATTTTCCTAAACATTAACCATTCACTCCCCGATTAATATTTAAATATATATATTTCCACAATTAATTTAATTAAAATTACAACACACAAGTAATTTAAAATTCTCGAATTAATTATATATTAAATGCACGAAAATACGGGGTGTTACATACTTCCCCCCTTACAAAGGAATTTCGTCCTCGAAATTAAGATAAACCTAGTGTTCCAATATTCACATATTGCTCACTAGTCATGTGCCTCAAAGCCTGCTATATCTATCACATCCGCTTCTAACCATACGTTACACAAGTATGCATTTAAAATTTGCCAGGGCGCCCATACACCCTACACCCGCGCTTAACCGCACAAAATTTGCCTTAATTAACCCGGGTTCCTATACACCTTATCCCCGCGCTCTACCGCACGAAAGTTACCCGACTATAATAGTCGTAATCCGTAATATAACTTCGAACCCGTAGTCATATCACACATATATATATATATATATATATATATATACATATATTTACTTCCCGGGTACCCAACCCATGCGCTAAGGTCCAAACATCTTCCCACAAAATACTTGTCTCTCAACACAAAAGTATATACGCTTACCCTTATGCTACCAAAGACAACACAAAATACCGCGCCCTTACTAAAACTAGTCCTTGCGGAAAATAAACTCCGAGCTATCTCTCTTTGCTTGAAAATTAATTTAACCACCCTAATTCACTTTAGTAAACATCCCCACTTACCGGGATAAAATGTGAGAACACAAAACCTCACTATGTGCTACCGTACCACGCAGTACAACATATATATCCCCATATATATAGGCTATACGCCCTCTCTGGTGATACCTAGTACCAATATTACCCTGGTGTCGCGAACACCAAAATTTTACACCACTATCCACAATAGTTAAATTCCATCGCTATCCAGCCGATATTTAGGAAATATTATCAACCCAACTCCCATAATTCTCAAAAATAGTAACTCTTCGCATAATTCAAACAATCACTCAGTGTACACCTCCACTCTCTCATGAAGAATACCAAGGAACTCCACTACCCTACGGAAAGTTTATCCACATACTATGGCTGCTACAGCCAACCCACCCACTACGTTTCACTCACCCATGAACTCTAGTGGAAAATAAGTCTTATATTGTGACATCCTCCTTGTCACTCAAAAAAAAATCCCACTCCCATAGGGTAAAAATAATTACCTCCATACTCCAGCTACAACGGCTGATCCTCGAGTTCCGGTGCATCTTTTCACTGCCAGAATGTTCACATGACTTGCTTTAGTGGTTGTACATCCAGGACCTCATCCTGTAATTGACCCTTGCCTCGCTTAAGACAATCTCTCTTAAAGTGTCTCGCTTTCACCACCGACGAAACACCGTCTAATACATTCACCCTGCCACTGGTCCCTTCCATGCCGACCTTGTTGGAATTCCTAGCCATCCTACCGATAGCCTCCAGTTCTAAATCATTTGGCATGATTTCCTTGCCAGAAATCCTGCCCCTGATCTCCCCCAAGTCTGCTGTTAGGATACCCCACTGGTATTGTTCCCTCCTGCCTTATCTGACTGGCTAGTTTTCTCTCCCCTCCCGCTTCCTTTCACGTGGAAGCGATATTCCCAACAGTGTCGGAGTGCTGCATTAATGACATCAGTATAATCTACTAATGCGGAATTATCAATTAAAGGTTGTCTGATTCTCCAGACTAACCCATCCATAAACTTTGCTTTCTTTCTCTTTTCCTTGCTTACCTCATCCAGTACAAAATTTTGCCAACGAGTGAATTCTTCCTCGTAATCGGCCACTTAATGGTCCCCCTTGAGTCACCTCACAAAATTTTCTCCTCGTTTTGGTCTCAACTGCTGGAGGAAAATACTTGCGGTCGAACCTCACCCAAAACCCTGCAATAACTAGTGTTTCCCTTTTCTCAATTGTGGTGATCGACTCCCGCCACTGTAGCGCTGCTCCCACTAAACTAAAAGGGGTTAGCATTTGCTTCCGCACCTCATCGCAATGTCCCATGTGAAGGTGACACTGGATATCTCTCTTCCTTAACACGCTAGCACTACATCTGAACCCTCTCGCAACTCTCATGGGTTCCCACTAAAAATAACCTCTCTTTCTTGCTTCCACCCCGACGACCCCGCGTGAGTCTGAACATCCGGCGCCACTAACACTTGTGGATGATCCCGTGGAAAGTACCCTGCAATTGCGACCACCGTCATATTCAACCGCAAGCGCCACTAGTTCAGTTACCTGTGCTGCCAAAATCACCTCTAGCAGTTGCTGCGGTAAATCTTGCACCCAACGAGCCTCCCTCGTCTCATCGCCCCCTGCTGCCCCAGCTTCTCTCTCTCTCCTGGGAGTCATTTGGAATGAGGATCAGATTTGTATGAGTTCACTCTCAAATATAAATTTCGCAGAAGAACGTATACGAGCATACGTATGAGAATACAACAATCCTATAATAGGGCTCTGTATCAAAGATTGCCAAGCCGAAACGTGAAAAGCCGCACAGATCCTAAGGACACTAGAACCTGATGCTATGATACAATCTGTGACACCCCGCCTAATAAAATACCGGGTGATCAGTCATATACCAAATTAAAACAGGAATCCCAGTTGGATCCTCCTTAGCATCACTATCGAAAACATTTTAAAACTTACTAACCACCTAGTATTCCAAAAGTTGGTGCCAATTTTAACTTTTTAATTAAACCAAAAACAGTACATGCGGAATTAAAATATAAACCATTCACACAACTGAATGAAAATAAACTGAATCATAATTACACAACTTGCTGAATAAATCACTGACCACCAAAGAAATAATCCAATACAAATATTCAACACCTGAATAAATTACACTTGAAAACTGTACCGAGAATTCTGGACGACAAGCCCTAAATAAAATTGAAACTGATACAAGATTCCTACTCTAGGAATGAATGAATGATGCGCCTAATCCAAACTCCTGCTAGCATCCACATATGCCGCAGCTCCGTGTCCCTAGAATAGGATATCAATCTTGGCGTCCTTCTGGCTGGACACCTAAAAGGTTTTGAAAATAGTTTTATAGCAAGGGTTAAAACCCAAAACATTTTGAAAATATTTTGCAAGTGAATTAACTGCAATAATTTAAAATGCATGAATGCGCTTCATATTTAAGTTAGTGTTGCACTCCCTTGTGGACATTCTCACCCCTCCACTATTGTGCACACCTACCGGTTACCTTAACCCCGCCTAGTTGTACTAACCCGTCCAACTAGTCCTGGTATAACCTTCCCTTGCCATACTACTCTAACCCGAGTATAATGATTTCCTGAATTATAAGTTATTTCCAAATTAACTTAATTAACTCCTCTTAAATAGTAACATATAACTGTATCACAAGTTATATAAAGTAAATACATCACACACTGTAATATTACCCGTATATAATATTTACTACCATTATATACATACCTTTGCCACAAAATCCACACATATAACATACGTATATCCATCCCTTCGAGTATACCCTCGCCGGATGATTCCCTCTAAAATGCTATCTCACTAGGTGTGCTCACAAGCCTTAGTTTCTCCAAGTTGGAATCGCTCACCAACCTGGCCCAAAATATAAACGTAGTGGAGGCGGTCATATTCCTTACCTGAAAGTGAGATAAATCCCTCACCCATATATACCGGACGCTATGACCTGGGGATATACTCGCCCTAATCCTCAAGCTAGGGGATTCACCCACATCGCGCAACCTCCCTTGATAGCATTAGAGTATATGAATTGAATAAATATCTAGTCACTGATACTTAATATCACACACAATATAAACACGTATATATATACTATCAATATATCGTATATATATAATATAAATACCAGCTCTACTGTGTACTCAAAATCCCGTACACTGACAGTAATTTAATATCACACACAATATATACACGTATATATATATATATATATATATATATATATATACTATCACTACACCATATATATTTATATATTATAAACCCCGGCTTTACCGTGTACTAAAACTCCCGTACACTGTCTGTAATTCCCTGAGTCTGTGGCCCAACTCAACGTAATTAATTTTCTCACTTAATAATTTATCGTCTTCCCGAGTCTATGGTCTGACTCCAATATATTTAATTCACACCTCAATTTATAAAATACTTTCCCCGAGTCTTTGGTTCGACTCTAATTAAATATATTAGAGTTGGCATCCGAATAAATTTATTAAAATTATTATCTCACACCCAATTTAGTCTATACTGACTCCCGACTGGGATAAGTGCCTACCCCGTCATTAATACCCGAAATGACTAATTAAATTATTACTATTCACTTAGTAAATAAATTTCCCTAAACATTGACCATTCACTCCCCGATTAATATTTAAATATATATATATTTCCATAATTAATTCAATTAAAATTGTAACACACAAGTAATTTAAAATTCCCGAATTAATTAAATATTAAATGCACAAAAATACGGGGTGTTACGGATCCTTGGTAGCTAGATCTTCTTGATAGGTTGGTGGTCTCTACACCTCCCTTATAAGAAAGTCACAGAGCTCTTTGTCTCCTCGTCGATCATCGATATGTGGTCTTGTAAGGACATAATGTCTATAGTCCGATTTTACATTGAGTTTGTCGTCTACTACTACAACCGTTAAAAGAATTTCACGATCATATGTTGAAGATGATGGATCCTAATATCAGGATTATTCAACAAAAAAAATCTACGAGATTTATTTTGCTAAGAATTGTGTTTAAAATTTTAAATTGTTTTACAATTGTATTGGGATATTTTTTGAAACTACTTTTTATAGAATAAAAAAAATTGGAAGACCTGTAGGGGAGATTTATAAAATAATATTTTTTCTCTTTTGTGGTTTAAACAATAAAATAATGTCGTTCAAATGATAGTCCATTGTCATTCAAACGACCCCTTTTAACGACATATCATTCTGTTTGATAGGTCGCTAGATAGGTAATTCCTTGTTTACATCAAATGGCCGTACACAATTTTTTTTAATTGGTCATTTCTTATGTCGTTCAAACGACATCAGATGTCGTTCGAATGACAAGGACGCATCAAAGAATTTTAGTTGCCTATAAATACATGTTTTGGAAGACTTTTTCATTCAGACTTTTCTAAACGAAAATTGAAAATTAGCATAATTTTAGTCTTCACTTTTTAGGGGAAATTTAGTCTTTTGATTCACACAAACATCCCATATAATTTTGCGAAGCGTTTGGAACCCAAAACACATCTTTGTTGAAGTTTCTCATATAGAGAAGATTTCTTTACTAATGGATTGATATTTCTCGCGGGATCTGTTTGATGATGGCTGCAGTCATTTGGGACACTCATGGGTATTCAATGATGAAGGAGGATCTGCGATTCTTGATGTTCTTAAGGGAATCTTTGTTGGTTCTAGGCTGCGATCTATGTGGATTTTTTGTGGAAAATTCATTGCATATTTCTCTATGTAATTGTAAGTTGCGATTTACATTTAAATAATGAAATAAAAGGTTTTAACCGAAAGGTTTTTTTCCCTAAAATTTATTTGTCCCTTGATTTGTGATTTCATGTTTGATTTATCCACATAGACATATGATTAGGGTTTAATTAATTTAAACTGAAGATTGACTCTTATTAAATAAGTTTTCAATGGAAATTTATAAATCCCATAAATAATTGATATCACGCTTTCTCAAATTGGTATTAGAGTAGGTTTCCCCAAGTTATCGAGTGGTCCAGATTTATTTAAGTTTTTTCGATTGACACCTTTTGACTACTCATGTTTTGAAATTGGTATCAGAGCCGCTTGTTCTAAATTATCGAGTGATCCCTTTTTCGCAAAAAAATTGTGAATATAAATAGTTTTGAAATTTGTATTACTCATCTCTCTTGTGCTTTTGTTTTTTTTTTCTCTCGATGGATTCTCATTTGAATTTGATGTTTGCCGATAGAATTGAATTTTGTGAAAATCATTTAAAAATGTTTTGAAACTATTGCAAACCATTCAAAATCAAAGAGATATTGTTCGTGAGAAGTTTGGTGCTTTATACGATGAATTTAATTCGTTAATATTGTCCAAGGAAGAGAGTGAGAATAGAGTCCTTATTTTCGAAAAATAATTAGAGGATTTGAAAAATTCCAGGATTTGTGTTGGCGCCAAAGAGGATAAAAATATATTGACTAGTGATTTTAAGGTACGTGAGAAGACACTTATGGATAAGTTTACTTTTATTGAGGGAGAGAGAGAAAACCATATAGGTATATGTGACACGCCATCCAGTTAAATACCGAGTGATCAGTCTTTTATTAAATTAAAAGAGGTTTCCCATTTGGTTCATGCTTAGTAGCACCGTCGAAAACTTTTTAAAGCTTACTAACCACCTAGTATTCAAAAATTCGATGCCAAATTTTATCTTTTTATTAAACAATAACGACACGCGAAAAATATAAATTAAACCATTAACACAATCATTGATCTAAATCAATACTAAATAAATAAATAGAGGACTTGCCGAATAAACCATCGGCTATAAATCCCAAATAATAATCCAACAGAATAATAACAAGAATGCAAAGTCTAACTGAAATAAATGAAATAGCTAGGGGCAACATGCCTAAATGAAATAACGAAATATAGATCATACTCTAGTAATGACAACTGAAGCATCTAATCAATCCCTACAAGCATCCACATGTGCTGCAGCTATGCATCCCTGGAACAGATCATCAAACTCGACTCCCATATGGTTGGATGCGTAAAAGGTTTTGAAAATATTTTTGCAAGTACAAGTCAAAGCCTAAATTCTTTTCAAAATATTTTGCAAGTGATTAAAATGTAAAAATTAAAATGCATAAATGCTCTTCATAT
This sequence comes from Sambucus nigra, assembly GCA_949130495.1. NCBI lineage: Eukaryota > Viridiplantae > Streptophyta > Magnoliopsida > Dipsacales > Adoxaceae > Sambucus > Sambucus nigra. Next base: position 354,655,040 of record OX422212.1, read on the forward strand.
TTAAGCTAGTGTCGTACTCCCTTGAGATACAACTTGCCCCTCATCTAAAGTGCACACCTAATGCTTTATTCTTAACCCTCCTAATTATACCACCCCGTCTAACTAGCTGTGACAACCCGTAATTCGAGATAAGGGGTGGCTAACCCGATACTCAAACGTAACAGGAATCATGGATGGATATCATTCTTAGCATCACAAAATATAAATTGAGTATACGGGAAAACCACCCAATACATCAGAAAACAGGTTGCCAAAAAGTTTAGAAATTTAAAATGCAGTTAAGAAATTTAAATTAAAACAATCCCATCTGATAAGCAAGTGGAATTCCACACGAATAAATATAATACAACTAAGATGAAAGTAAACAGCAGGGCCGAATAGTCTATCGATCCCCAGCAACATACAACAAAGTACAACAAATTAAATATCTTACATAATACATCCATTAATCAAATACAAAAGTTTGGGCCACACGCCCGAATAAAAAGACCCGATTATATCTAGAACACAAAGATAGAAGCGTCTAATTCAAGATCCTATAATAACCCGCAAAATCTTACAGCTCGTCGAAAGCAATGGAATAGGAACATCAAGACTGGTGTCCTTGCGGGGGAGCACCTGAGCGGATACAATCATATACACGATAAGGAAAGTAAATCGGTCAGGGCCGGGTTCTATATAATCACCAAAAGAAATAAAAAGCATGATAGAAATGAACAGTTATGCATGCATGATAAGGATGATAAATTTTACATTACAACTTAACTAAATGATGAAATGTCATTTACCTAAAAGAAAGAAAAGTAATAACTTAAATTTAAAACCTTTCCTCATTTATCAAATTCCCATTACCTTGTGTATTCCTTAATAGGAATAAAACCATTTATTAACTTCCATAGTTAATTATCTTGCCATTTCATCTTTCCATTCCTTAATAGGAATACCATTAATATCAAGTGCACTTTATGGCACATATTTCATTAATCACATTCCCGTGCTCTTTATGGCACACATCTATTCTCTTTGTGGCATTTATCATACGCTCTTTGTGGCTTTTAACAACCATCAAGTCCCACTTGATAAAAATATAGTTATATTCATATACATATAACGATTCTAAGACCGCCCGTCCGGGTTTCCCCACTGTGCGCGCCCCTAAATGACCAACATCTTCCAGGGCCTACCATAAGACAACCTGGGATCCAACAATGCAAGACGTCGGGAAGAGGCCATGTGCCTGCGGGATAGTCAAGACCACACCCGGAATCTCCTACCCATCGTAGAAAATATATATATAACAAATGCTCACATGGCCTAGGACTATATCCATCCTGCATTCATTAGCCAGGGGGCATCACCATGCGCGCGAACTTCCCTTATGATGTCATTTAGAGAGGTGTGTAACAGTAAATTAACATTTACATCTTTAAATCTCATTATCATATTCAATATTCATTACCAATTTCCATTTCCATAACCCATGTGATTAGTTCTTTTTATTTGAACCTATCATTATTAAACAACTGGGTTCCTTCTATTTGAACCAATCATCATTAACACAATTTGGGTCCATTTTAGTTGAACCTATCATCTTCAAGCATTTGGGTTCATTATACGAACCTAGTTCCCCCCGAATATCGTCATTAATATTCCTCAATTTACAAGTCCCGACTAAATCTCTAAATGATCATTATGATCCTACAAGTCCCCAAAGTTCATAAAATCTTGATAAGCCCTTAAGTCTCCAAACATGGGCCTATAACCCCTATCCTCCTATTACGAAGTAACAAAAAGAGTGATGCCTAAACATCACTTTGGAACACCCCCTCCTATGGACTTAACCCCAAGTGAAATCCATTCCACTCTAGGGTGACAACCAGACTCAACTAGGACTCTAAAAGCCAAAGTTTACTTCATTCAAGAAGGTTTCGAAGTCCCTATGACAAGAAAAGATTTAAAGAAAACGTTAAAATCTGGGAAGAAAATAGGGGACTGGTCGACCGGTCCTAAGACCGCGGTCGTCCGCGCCTCACATTTGTGCCTTATAAGAAAAGCAGAAAGCTCACTTCGGCAGGGCCGGTCGACCGGTAAGGGGACTGCGGTCGACCGCGCCTCAAATTTTATGCCTTTGAAAGAAAGCAGTGTGCCCTCTCCCGAAGGCCCGATCGACCGGTCTGAGAAATGCGGTCGACCGATCATTGCAGACCTAGACTCAAAACTCTCCATTCTTCTTCGAACAACCAAATCCCATATCATTTAATGGAACTAATACATCACAAACATGTCTAATTACCATCATTTACAATATTAATCATCCAAATCAATTTCCAAGGGTTAATACCCACAAATCCAACAAAACCCTAAAATGATTAAACACAACAAATTCATAACTATCACAACTAATTATTCTCCTTAAATCATATAATAGCAAGTAGATAACTTGCCTTGATGTAGAAAATCATATTTGAGGAAGATGCAAGAAAAATCCAAGCTCGAATCTCTCTTTTCTCCAAAGCTCTCTTCTTTCTCCTTTCTCTCTCTAGATTAGAAATTGTGTGTTAAGAGAAAATAAGGAAAATAATGAGGTTAGCAAGACTAAATCGGACCACTAGTCTAAAATGTCCAACTTTAATGACTAATACGCGATATAATAAGTCGCAACTACACATTTAAGCTATAACGAGTCAAAAGTGTCTGAAATGCCAAAATACAATATGACACTTATTTTGACTGTCTCGCACCTACCGGGACTAACTACACCCTCCAAATTATCATTTGAAAATTTTATAACTCATTTTAAGTTTCGGTTTCTCATTAAACCAAAATGTCATTTTATATCTTATGACACCATAAATCACCACATGGATATTTTTACCTACTCATCAGGGAAACATACAACATTTCAGTAAATATTAACCTTTTCCATATTAAATTAATATTTACTCAACATCCATCATTTTATAATTAATTACTATACATAGTAAATAAATATAAAATATGCTATCAAACGTGAGGGTTGTTACATACTCCCCCCCTTAAGAGGGAATTTTTCCCCCAAAATTCTGGTATGCCTCGCAAGAAGAAATGCGGATACTTTTCCTGCAAGTCATCCTCGCGACCCCATGTCGATTTCTCGACACTATGCTGACTATCTTACAACATAACTAAAGGTACTACTTGCAATCTAAATCACCGGTCTCCACGCTCTAAAATGGCAACCGACTACTCCTAATAAGGAACGTTAAGATGCATCTACTTCGAAAAAATGTGCCTAAGGGCACCAATCACATCTCTTGTGCTACTATACAGGAGAGATATGGAACACGTTATCAACTTGCTGCAAATGTTTCGGTAAAGCAAGTTAATAGGCTACCAGACCCACCTTAGCATTCATAGGAAAGGTCCAATGTAAAGCGGTGCAAGTCTTCCTTATACTCAACATACTAAATGCCCTTCATAGGCGATACTCGCACCAACACTTGGTGCACCTACCTCAAACTCCACATACCTTCTCCCCGCATCGACTTAGCTCTTTTGTCGATCTTGGTTATACGAATGCGATTTCGAAGGAGCTCAATTTTTTAAGAAGTACCTCGGATTATTTCAGGTCCAAGAGACTTATCATCTCGCACCTCTAACCAACAAGCAGGATATCCATAAGGCCTACCATACAAGGTTGTATAAAGCGCCATCCCGATAATGAATCGATACCAATCATAATAAGCGAATCCAACTAGTGGGAGATGCTATTCCCAACTTATTCTTAAAGTTAAGTATACACATAAGGGGTATATGCCCCAACATATAGTTCACCCTTTCTGGTCTGGCCATCTATTTGAGGATGATAGGAAGTACTAAACTTCAATTCGATTCCCATTTTTAGAAACTTGCCAAAAGTGAGAAACGAAAATCCTATTTTATTCAGAAACTGTAATCAAAGGCACCCCACGCAATACAACAACCTCTCTAAGCCCGACCACTACTACTGGCAGTGCATAACTTGACACATGATGTCGTTACCCGGATGTAACGCAACCTTAGAACCTCTAGATTCCACCCTTACTGCCCTTCTAAAGTCCTTCTCATTCGGGACAATGATTCTCTTATGGAAACGTACCCCACCCTCAAAGTCAATAGAGTAGGGTTATGTTCCCTTAATCAGCAGCTTGTTTATGTGGTCTTAACCACTCTTGTCTCTCCTACGACATCTTGCAACAAAATATTGCTTGAACGAAGGTTTAAATTCTTCCCACGAAGGAGCACCTTCTTTTCCATACGGTGATCACCCCCACGATAAACTTAAATTCCAGCATGAGATAATACTCCTCACAAGTCTTATCTTATGAGGTGCATAAACATTAGGTCTATGCTCTAGTATTAATACTCCCCATCCTGGCAGAGGCTTGTCAATTGAATCACCCTCGAGCTTAGAAATATGGCTCAGGAATGCGAGTCAATTCCCCCTTTCGTTATCTCCGTAACACTCTACTATGAGAGGCCTCATCTCCTTCGACTTTACCAACCAAACCTCTCGAAATCTCATACTTCTCGTTACTAGGAAACCAATCCCTCTTAGAGTCAACACACAACTTATTCTTGGTCAACTCCTAACAGCCCTCCTAAACCAACGTCACATACTAAAGGCCCTACGTCCAAACAATCCTAAAGTCTACCTACCTATACTATATCCTATCTAAGTCGTATGCACCTAATACTAAATATATCCCTAGTGCCCAAGACCTTTCTCAACTCCCGACATTTGCTCGGTTTCATGCGTGGGACGTCTCGCCGAAGAGAAATCCAAACAAGGAACCCTCCCGTTACACTACTACCTCGCGTCGTCAGTCATCAAGGCATACACGTCAAAGACACATGTTCAGGACCGAAAAGATTCTACTTATATACATTACCATATAAATTACTGAATATTTAACAAATCAAACAAATCCAAACTAAAGCCCTATAATTATATATCCCACAATATAGGTACCTTTTTAAATAGCCTTCTTATCAAGGCATAACCCGAAGTCTTAACTCGACTTCACATCCCAGTCTCCCTCACATCGTTCAGAGGAGAGAACTGTATACAGTACTTCTATTTTTCACTTTAATAGCCACTAATCACTCTTCTACTTGATTCTCGGCTAAACCTTTCCACCCATCTATTATCCAACAAAAATAAATTAAGATAAAATGAAATTAGCTAACAGAAGAAAGAACAACATTTCTCCACTTCCAACGTCGTTGAGGTTCACGCGTGGAGCGTCCCGCAAAAGGGGAATCCAAACAAGGAACCCCTCCTATACGCTACTACTCAACTTTGTCGGTCGTGGGGATAAGGCATACAAATCACATCATACCTGGCCATGTTAAGGACGAGTAAATCGGCCTCAAAGCATAAAATACCACAATAAATCTCTATATCTACATAAACAAGGAATTTAGCGAACAAGCACCACTCATAGGAAAACTCAACGCTAGTAAAAATACTCTCAGCAGATCTTATCAAATCTGTAGTCTGAGAAGAGCTCATAAAGTAGATGAGCGCGTGAAGCCTGCATCGCATAACACACAACTCAAGTGTCCTTGAGTAAAATTTACCCTCCTATAACGGGAGGTGCCGGCAGAGCAGGAGGAAGCATAGCCTCCTAAATTTGACAAATACGGCAATATTGTAGTTGTCCCTGCTGCGAAGGAACAACCATAATAGGTACCGGAGGTGGAAACTGAACATATGGCTGCTGCGGATCCCTGGGAAATTGGCCCCCAATCACCTGAGGACACTCCATCTTATAATGACCCGCCTCCTCTCAATGGAAGCACCGTCCCTTCATATCCTCCTGACATCGACCCCCGTTATTTCTAAACTGGGAAGTACCTTTGCCCAAAGGGTCTTTACCTCCATAACCACCCCAACCCGCATATTGCGAAGCACCTTGACCGTGCCTACTGTTATTGCCACTCGCAATAAACCTTCCAAAACGTTGTCTCGTAGATGAAACCCCTTGCCGAGGGTCCCTCTTTCTATGCTTACCACCCGAAGGTTAGGATGAGGGAAATGCTCCTCTTCAAGTCCCAAACCCTCTAGGTTTCCCTACTTACCCCACGACAGTAGCTTTCTTGCTACCCGGTGTATGTAACCGATGCTCATGGAAATGGGGTGAGGCTGCATTCATAACCTCAACAGAAGTTTATAAGGCTTGATTACGCCATAATTAATGCTGAATTCTCCAGTCTAGACCTCACATAAGCTTTGAGATCTTCCTATCATCCGGAGCCACTTCATCTTGGACGAAATTCACAAATCGTGAAAACCCCTCTTCATGTTCCGCCACAGATCTCTCTCCTTGCACAAAATCCTGGAGCTTCCTTCTCATCTCCCAATGAGCTGCGGGAGGAACAGACTCACGATCGAACAAAGCCCCAAACTCAGTGATCATCATTGTGTCTCTCTGCTCTGGCGTGGTTATTATTTTCAACCAGTATAACGCAGATCCGACTAGCTTAAAAATGGCAAGGACTTGTTTCTCTCCTCGCTACATTCAATCATTCGAAGGTGGCATTGTCTGTTCTCTTTCCATGTATTGGCTTCAATAACATCCATGCCTCCCTCGAATTTCGGGGAATTTCCCTTTAGAAAGGACTCTCTAACACTTTCTCACGGAGTAAGTCCCGTGGGAGCTTGAACATCGTGAGCCCATTGTTGAGCCTATGGCAATTTGTTTGACTTCTGCGGTTATGGCGGTGTTAATCGCTTGAGATACTATATTTGCTACATCTATAGTGTTAACGGTCCCTTGTGGAGGCAGTGGAGAATCTACCTCCTCTTCTACAACCCTATCACGTCTCGCTGGGCGACCTCTCTAGGTGGCATTTGAGATGAAGAAACAATAAAGTTAAAATACTATTTGAAACTATCTATCTTGCAGAAGATCGCAAATATAGACAACTACCCAGTCCTAACTTTAGGCTCTATATCAAAGAACGCTATGGGAGAACGTGACGAATCCACATAGATCCTAAAGACTCTAAAACCTGATGCTCTAATACCATCTGTGACAACCCGTAATCCGAGATAAGGGGTGGCTAGCCCGATACTCAAACGTAATAGGAATCATGGATGGATATCATTCTCAGCATCATAAAATATAAACTGAGTATACGAGAAAATGACCCAATACATCAGAAAACAGGTTGCCAAAAAGTTTAGAAATTTCAAATGCAGTTAAGAAATTTAAATTAAAACAACCCCGTCTGATAAGCAAGTGGAATTCCACACGAATAAATATAATACAACTAAGATGAAAGTAAACAGCAGGGCCGAATAGGCTATCGATCCCCAGCAACATGCAACAAAGTACAAAAAATTAAATGTCTTACATAATACATCCATTAATCAAATACAAAAGTTTGGGCCACACGCCCGAATAAAAAGCCCCGGTCATATCTAGAACACAAAGATAGAAGCGTCTAATTCAAGATCCTATAATAACCCAAAAAATCTTACAGCTCGTCGAAAGCAATGGAATGGGAACATCAAGACTGGCGTCCTTGCGGGGGAGCACCTGAGCGGATACAATCATATACACGACAAGGAAAGTAAATCGGTCAGGGCCGGGTTCTATATAATCACCAGAAGAAATAAAAAGCATGATAGAAATGAACAGTTATGCATGGATGATAAGGATGATAAATTTTACATTACAACTTAACTAAATGATGAAATGCCATTTACCTAAAAGAAAGAAAAGTAATAACTTAAATTTAAAACCTTTCCTCATTTATCAAATTCCAATTACCTTGTGTATTCCTTAATAGGAATAAAACCATTTATTAACTTCCATAGTTAATTATCTTACCATTTCATCTTTCCATTCCTTAATAGGAATACCATTAATATCAAGTGCACTTTATGGCACATATTTCATTAATCACATTCCCGTGCTCTTTATGGCACACATCAATGCTCTTTGTGGCATTTATCATACGCTCTTTGTGGATTTTAACAACCATCAAGTCCCACTTGATAAAAATATAGTTATATTCATATACATATAACGATTCTAAGATCGCTCGTCCGGGTTTCTCCACTGTGCGCGCCCCTAAATGACCATCATCTTCCAGGGCCTACCATAAGATAACCTGGGATCCTACAACGCATGACGTCGGGAAGCGGCTGTGTGCCTGCGGGATAGTCAAGACCACACCCGAAATCTCCTACCAATCGCAGAAAATATATATATAACAAATGCTCACATGGCCTAGGACTATATCCACCCTGCATTCATTAGACAGGGGGCATCACCATGCGCGCGAACTTCCCTTATGATGTCATTTAGAGAGGTGTGTAACAGTAAATTAACATTTACATCTTTAAATCTCATTATCATATTCAATATTCATTACCAATTTCCATTTCCATAACCCATGTGATTAGTTCTTTTTATTTAAACCTATCATTATTAAACAACTGGGTTCCTTCTATTTGAACCAATCATCATTAACACAATTTGGGTCCATTTTAGTTGAACCTATCATCTTTAAGCATTTGGGTTCATTATACGAACCTAGTTCCCCCCGAATATCGTCATTAATATTCCTCAATTTACAAGTCCCGACTAAATTTATAAATGATCATTATGATCCTAAAAGTCCCCAAAGTTCATAAAATCTTAATAAGCCCTTAAGTCTCCAAACATGGGCCTATAACCCCTATCCTCCTATTACGAAGTAACAAAAAGAGTGATGCCTAAACATCACTTTGGAAACCCCCTCCTCTGGACTTAACCCTAAGTGAAATCCATTCCACTCTAGGGTGACAACCAGACTCAACTAGGACTCTAAAAGCCAAAGTTTACTTCATTCAAGAAGGTTCCGAAGTCCCTATGACAAGAAAAGATTCAAATCAAACGTTAAACTCTGGGAAGAAAACAAGGGACCGGTCAACCGGTCCTAAGACCGCGGTCGACCGCGCCTCACATTTGTGCCTTATAAGAAAGGCAGAAAGCTCACTTCGGTAGGGTCGGTCGACCGGTAAAGGTACCGCGGTCGACCGCGCCTCAAATTTTATGCCTTTGAAAGAAAGCAATGTGCCCTCTCCCGAAGGCCCGGTCGACCGGTCTGAGAAATGTGATCGACCGGTCATTGCAGACCTAGACTCAAAACTCTCCATTCTTCTTCCAACAACCAAATCCCATATCATTTAATGGAACTAATACATCACAAACATGTCTAATTACCATCATTTACAATATTAATCATCCAAATCAATTTCCAAGGGTTAATACCCACAAATCCAACAAAACCCTAAAATGATTAAACACAACAAATTCATAACTATCACAACTAATTATTCTACTTAAATCATATAATAGCAAGTAGATAACTTTCCTTGATGTAGAAAATCGTATTTGAGGAAGATGCAAGCAAAATCCAAGCTCGAATCTCTCTTTTCTCCAAAGCTCTCTTCTTTCTCCTTTCTCTCTCTAGGTTAACAATTGTGTTAAGAGAAAATAAGGAAAATAATGAGATTAGCAAGACTAAATCGGACCACTAGTCTAAAATGTCCAACTTTAATGACTAATACGCGATATAATAAGTCGCAACTACACATTTAAGCTATAACCAGTCAAAAGTGCCTGAAATGCCAAAATACAATATGACACTTATATTGACTGTCTCGCACCTACTAGGACTAACTACACCCTCCAAATTATCATTTAAAAATTTTATACTCATTTTAAGTTCCGGTTTCTCATTAAACCAAAATGTCATTTTATATCTTATGACACCATAAATCACCACATGGATATTTTTACCTACTCATCAGGGAAACATACAGCATTTCAGTAAATATTAACCTTTTCCATATTAAATTAATATTTACTCAACATCCATCATTTTATAATTAATTACTATACATAGTAAATAAATATAAAATATGCTATCAAACGAGGGTTGTTCACTAGCTTTTTTCTAAAAACTTCCTAGCACCATAATCTAGCCCGAGTAAGTCGTTCTTTTACTTCATAAGTTATTTATCGCATCAACTTAATTAATCCTTTTTAAATACAACTATATAATAGTCTCACTAGTTATATCTAAGCAATACCGTTTTACTCCATGTAATTCACCCATATATTAATATGTACTCTATTACATACGTATATACTTAATACAATAGCACTTAATGTATTTCACTGGTATATAAATATCTACACTATTATATACGTACGATTATACTACAATATTCACACACATGTCGTTTTTATATCCATCCTCTCATGTAATAACTCATCGAATGCTTTCTTTTAAATGCTATCACCCCAGGCATACTCATACAACCCTGATACCATGAGACACTTAACTCGTATTTAATAAGGCAATAAAATAATAGGCATAGCATAGGCGATCATAGTTTCCCGAGTGTGAGGCCGAATCATACCCAAGATGTCTCACCCCGAAAAGAATCTCAACATAATATACCAAACACTATGACCTGGGGATTATACTCGTCTTGCGTTGACTCCCCATGGGATTCATCCACATCACGCGACCTCCTGTGATAGCACAAGAAGGGTTTGTATTCCTATAAATATTGTTCACATCAATATTTACAGAGTACACAAATATACACACACACACTAGGGTATGGCAGTGCCTGAAGGCACGACACAAATTTTCCAAAGTGTACGTCATTGATTGGATCATAAGTCGTATTTAGTTCACAACAAATAATTTTTTTTAAATAACCTATTGTATGAACCGATTAGTTTAATAAATTTGGATTTTTTTAATGTTTTGCGTGCATACATACATACACCGTGTTTATTTACATACATACATACATCATGGTACGAACCTATTATGTCAAAAAGTTTTTTTACAACACAAAATTGTAAATAATTTAAAAATTTTGGGCAGATTTTCTTGTTAATCTAACTATTCACGTTGTTTAATCCATCATGGTTATCGTAATAATTGTGAACTATTATATAACATAAATATTTGTAAACGAATTAAAATCACGACACAATTTTTTGAAAATGTGCATCATTGATTGAACCATATATCATTTACTTCACAACAAATAAATAATTTTTTTAAAATAACCTATTGTTCGAACCTATTAGTTTAAAATAGGTGGAAAAATTTTGTCAGTTTTATTACCATGTTTATGTGAATACAAACATACAATGTGGTGCGAAACTATTTATAGAATTCTCCACAATATTGAAATATAAAAATACTGCAACAACAATATCAATAGTCATGTGCGACCTTGAATTAAAATCAACTGGCCGTCCAAAATATATAATGTGTAAACAATTTAAGTTAGTTTTTCTTACAACACAAATGTTTAAACATTTTTTAAAATTTGGGCAAATTTTACCCTATTTAAAAAGTAAAAAATACTCCAATAATAATATTAATAGCCCATCCAGGTTTTCATATAAATAACATAATAGCCACTAAATACTAATTTAAGTCATACGCTTCTAGTTTACAACATCTATATATAAATAACTTAGAAAATTTGGGCACAGTCTCCTTAATTTATAGGATTATCCACCTTAATTAAGAAAAAAATACTCCAATAACAATAAGTGTTATTTTCATACATAAAGAAGTGATATAAAAAATATAAGTAAAGAACCATTACAAAGAAAGTAATAGAAGTCATTTAAAAAAACATTAAAAAAATTAAAGTAATCAAAGTAATATATATATATATATATATATATATATATATATATATATATATATATATATATATATATATATATATATATATATATATATATATATATATACAATCGTTTAATTTCTTTCTCACAAAATTTGCATTTACATATAAAATTGCATTTCTATTATATTTCCATAGATTAAGTCAGGGTTACCCTTAAAAAAACATACATGGGCATGAAAAAAATAGGGTAAAATAGTAACAGTTAAAAAAATAAAAATAAAAATACTTTTAAACATAATGCAATAATGAGGTAACAAAAAAATCACATGAATGTGATTTCAATAGGGCGACCCATTTCTTTTGGAACATATTTATTTAGGTTCTAAAGTTAGGATTAGAAATACCTTCTCAACCCCAAGTAATGTTATTCTTACAAAAAATATGCTTCCCGAATTTACCCAATGTGATTTAAGAGTTTGTACCCTAGAGGGATCCACACAATAACACAATTCCCTTAAAGCACATTTAGTAAGTCTATCATTTTTAATTATAAAATTACGCATATATATTACAAAATTCATGTATACAAAATAAAAAAAAAATATGTATGCATTAAAACAAATCATGTATACATTGTAAGAAGAAAACGTAAATATTACACACCTGACCACAATTGAAAAGACTTTTTTATCATGTCCCATACTAAAAAAAATACACATCAAGAAATAAACCTATAAAAGCTATACATTTGAATAGTTTATATATTGTATAAATCAAGTTTGTATTGTGTATACTTAGGTTCATGTTGATGAAGGGTCGTAGTTCAAAGAAGCTGCTTACCTCAATTAGTTCAAATAAGCTGAAATGGTCAAGTCTCCTCCAAATAAATAAGCTGCAACGTTACAATTTATGCATGTAAATAGGCAACATAGTTAAGTCATTATTCATAATAAATCTTGTATATATATCCACCAACTTGGAGCCATTTGTTAAAAAAATTATACAAAGAGAACTCAAGGATCCATAACCACTGATGCCATAATGAAAACCCCAAAACACACCATTTCTCAAAGTAATCAACTTGAAAATGTCAAAGTGGAAGTAAAATATGTTCTTGGCAAACGATACAAACACTCTCAGGTCCACGAAGCAAAATTATAAAACGAAACACTCTCGGGTTCATGTATCAGTTTGAAATGATGCATATAACATTGGTTATTTTATAGATAAATTTAAATGATAAAACTAAGCGATGTATCACACCGTTTTTGGGTTATAAGGATGTCCGCTCCACACTTAATCCTAGACATCTATTGTCCGAGTGAACAACTATCTTAATCTCCCTCGATAATTTTGCTCTACGTTATGGGCCTTCAGCAAATTGCAGATGCCTCAAGATCTATTGATAGCGACATCAAAACTGCTATATTCTATGCTTCTACTGATATCATCTCTGGTTTCCTTTTTCTAGTGAGCATTATCATATCTTATGCACGTACGTTTCTCGCAGGATCATGGCTTGTTTGATTTCTTGTTTTGAGTCTTTTAGGTGTGATATCCACCATTACTATTAAAAATCAATATTAAAAACAATTGTCAGCTCACAAAAAAATTGAAAAGAAGAACTCTAACACTACAAATATTGTTGCATCAAATCCAAAATATAACCCTAATTGAAAACATTCCTTTCATGGAATGGAATCAAGAAGCAAGGTCAAACTTGCAACAATAGCCTATGGGGTAACCAAGAACCGACAATGACCACGCTTGACGGAGTAACCACCAAACCCACTGCAATGAAAATCAAAGTGCAAATTCGTAACAAAATTTGTAGAACTATGAGTGTTAGTACAATGATATATATACGTAAACTAATAAAAAAGAATGTGAAATAGTAAATAATATTAATATATATACATATAATGAGTCATGCTCATACGAACTCCAGATATCATTCTTACATTTTCCGAGTGTTTGTAAACAGAGACGTTGATACACAACATTAACAAATGGGTTAGCTTTAACACATAGAAAATTGATTTGAACCCTAATAATACATACGGACATAGATAAGTCGAACACCAAAAATCCAAACCCGAACAAAATTTGAGTCACCTACCTAGCACCTGCAAAGCCAACAATATGAGTATATGGATCTCACCAAATGAAAGATAATAGAGATTCCCAACACATACTATTAAAGAGGTCCTAAATTATAATTGAATCAAATAATGTGTAAAATATTACACATACCTAAAAAAAAGAGTTGAGCAATGGTGAAAAATAAAAAAAATTATTAGTGAATGTAAATTTAAATAACAACTTAGATTAATCTATATTTAAAAATAAAGATAAAAAAAATTAAATTAGAATGAATCTATATCAAAAGTTGGACTATTACCTGCTGCTTGAATTGTTAGTAAATGGATTTTTTTACAAATTTATGTTCTAATATATCGCAACACGCAAATAGTTTAGATATAAAAACTATCAAACCCAAAAAATATGGAGACGGCTCCATAAAAACTATAAACTATCGCATATATGTGTTCTAATCAAAGATTCGAAAACTCGTGCTGAAACGAAAAAAATAAATTTCAATATAAAATAGAACATAATCAGAGAAAAACTACTACACCGAGGTATGATGAAAAACTACTACGCCACTATCAAATTGAACATTATTTTACACATCAAATAAAAAAGAAAACAAAACTCCATATTCTGCTCAAGGCTGAGAAATGGATGTATGATGAAAAATAGTTAAAAAGTGTGAAAAAGTATATTACCTTACCTCAGTGGTTTGCTGACACTTGAGAGTGGGCAACAATATAAAGTAGAACTATAAAATGTATATGACGTGTGATAATTGATAAAATTAGCAAATTTCTAACTTAGGACGCTTATTTAATTAGTGTCTATTTTAAAACCAAAACAATTAAACCCTAAACATGCAACTACGTGTGTGCGTGTGTCAACCCATAAAAGAATAAATCATGCGACACAAATTTTAGGAAAAATCCCCGCAGGGCAAAACCTTTTATTTCTAGAAATTTCAAAAGTTTACAAGACCAATGACTTACATGCCATCTTGCTTTCTCCCACAAGAGTAACGCACAGTGTCTTCGTCAAACCCTTCAAAGAAACGGCTAGAAATTAGTAGTGGTTCACACGCAGCTATACCATAAGAACGCGCAGTCTAGACACGCAGTCTAAAGTCTTCACAATGACTCCCTCCACAATAGCACGCGCCTCTCTAGTTGTAGAGTTCTCCCCACAAATAATAAACAAAAGCAAAGTGTGTTCTTGAACACCAAAACAATTCACCAAAGCATATAGGATTTTTGCGAATTGAAAACAAAAAGGGATTAAACCCTAAAAGAAGAAGTCAAAAGGATTCTGCAGCTTCCAGTTTTTTGTCTTTCAAAATAATGGGACTTCTGACGCGACTAAGAATTTGTCTCAAAAGTGCGTTTTCTAAAGGCTCAAGTGCAAGCTTGTTGCGTTAGTAATAATCCAACAAGTCGGGATTGTATCCACAGGGATAAAAAATTGGCACTTTTGTAGGAGAAGTTATAAAATATTGAAATGATTCCTCCAAAGAAATATAAAGATGATTGAAGATGAGAAATTGCAATTGGAATAAAATATCCTCAAAGAAAAGAAAACCCAAAAAAAATTGTGGAGAAATTAGATTGAAAAGTAAGAGAAAATAGGGTAGGGTACAATCCCTCAAACCTTAACGAATTTCCGTGTAGAACACTAGAATTGTAAATTAAAATTCTTGACTAAATCCAATCTCTATAAATCCTAAGCATTACATATATGAAGGATCTAGCCCTCACCATATGAAATAAAAGGTAAATATAAAGCGGTGAATGGACAATTACACTTGCAAAACGTTCTTAAACATCTCAAGTACCTAGGGCAAGAGAGATTAAAAGATTGGGATGTTCATGTAATTTCCTTCCACGATTCGGTCAATATTTAATTTACCCTCTATTTTCTACATAA
Source organism: Sambucus nigra (assembly GCA_949130495.1). Lineage (NCBI taxonomy): Eukaryota > Viridiplantae > Streptophyta > Magnoliopsida > Dipsacales > Adoxaceae > Sambucus > Sambucus nigra. The sequence goes on from OX422212.1 coordinate 354,670,743, forward strand.
TTAATTTGCCTCGGAGTGAGTTCATGTACCCCAGCCCTTAAGAATTTAGCTAGACATGATTTGATTAGAAGATAAATTCATACACAAAATTATAGACCTACCAAACATTGGAAATAATTTGCAATACAATTGAGATTTAACTAACATAGATACTAAGTAAGATAATGGAATTGTTGTACTTGTATTCAGCAACAGGAAAAGAATTTGAATCCAGAAATTGTTGTCTCTCTCTCAACCTTACAAACTAGGGTTTATGAAAACTCCCTATCCAAGAAAATGAAAATTTTCTAACTTCTGAATTGCTCTCTCTAAGAAAATCCGCCTAGAATGAAGTAGGGTATGGGCTTTTATAGCACCAAGTAGTATGAATTTGATAGCCAGAGTTGCTTGTTGCGCAAGATTTCACCAGCTATGCACATCAAAATCTTCATAATAAATGCCAGGATTTCGCATGACCGGACCGGTCCGGATAGCCCTCGGATCGGTCCGATTTTTCAGCCATCGGATCGGTTCTTTTTTTATTCTATCGGATCGGTCCGGTCCCCATCGGATATGTTCTGCTGTCATCGGTTTGTCATCCATCCGGGGTCTACTAGACTTGAGTCATTTCGAATCAGTCCGGATATACACCGGATCGGTCCAATTTTCTTCCATGTTTGACATTTCTCTTTCATCTTTGACTGGCCATAACTTTTGATCTCGAGATTTGATTTGAGTGTCGTTTCTTCCGATATTCTTGTGAAATCAAGTAGTTCAACTTCCCTTTAGGTGTCGAATTCGAATTCTGGATAGAAATTTATGCATTTGCCCTTTGACTTATCTTCCTTTCTTCCGGTTTCTTTCTCTCATTTCTTGCACTAAATTCCTGTAAAATTCATCAGAAATATACGAAACTCGAGGAAATTGTTAGAAACAATCAATGGCAATGATATGGAATAAAAATGATTCAATAACCTTGTTCGGGATATCAAAATCACTAACTTAAGGGGCTAAATTCAGAAGAATTTATGCTTGGTCAAATCCCCCTAACTTAGGACTTTGCACGTCCCTGGAAATGTAAAAGAAATTAGTTTAAAACTCAACTCTTGAGATATCTTTTATTGGGATAGAATACCTTTTTCGCGGACAAGCGATTGCATTTAGCGTATGCAACAAGCCTTTAAACCCCTAGGTTACCCTGGTAGGACGAGTTTTGTCTCGTGAGGGTTTGCAGTGAATATACCCACAAAATTCTTTATTGACTCAAATAAATATCAAAATACTTAAAAATTGTTCAATTTAAACTTTTCGAAAAATAATCACCATAAATTCATATTCAAATGTCTCAAACCATAGTGTGTGTGTGCAAAGCCAGAAATTAAACCTCAAATTTCCACCAATTGAGCATTACGTTACTTTCCAAAAATTTGTTTTGATTCAAATTCTTACGGATGCACTCACAAACGAATCACTCGGATTGTGGTTCTTTTCTCTCGGTATGCATGATATAAAGAGAAAATCTAATGGACACAAATTCACGCATACAAAATTGAAAAGAAAGAAATATATGGTGAGAAGATCTCATCATCGGAATACAGTTATTAGGAAACGGGAAACATCATCTATTAATCACACCATGTTAATCTCTTTTATTATCTTTTCATGTCTTAGCTCTCCATGCAGTAATTAATTTCGCCATTCGGACTCGGTTAGGACTTTTCGGGTTAAAAAGTGTAAAGGGTAAAATTGGGAATGAACGGAATGTTCAGAATTGGAAAATGTCCTTATGACGTCCATTAGTGCTTTTTCGGGCATTTGCTCATTTTTCTCTTTCTTTTTCAATTTTCATTTTTTTTTTTTTTTTTTCTTGCCCCTTTTTGTTGCACAATTTGGACTTGATGAATTTTCTCAATTTTCACAATTCCGGGCTATTTGGGTTTTTCGGGTTATCAAACGAAAGGGAAACATTTTATTAGGCTCAAATTGAGTTGCAAAGGGATGATTTTTTTTTTCACAACTTTTTATGGCTATTATTTTTGGGTAACAAACAAGGGCCTACTTCATTGTCCAAATTGCTAATCACATTACCATATGCATCTCGAGATTATTTAAGTTTAGAGATATATTTAGCACGAATTTCGAGATAACATTTCACACATAACCAATCAAAACAAAGGATTGAGATCATCAACGACTTATTAAAACTCTGAAAAGAACTTTGAGTTAATTATAAACTCGGATTGATTTATAAACTCATAAAAAATTGAAAGGCTCAAAATCTCACGGGGTTGATCAATCTCCACACTTATTCGTTAAGTCGTCAATTTTCTTTCAATTTCCATCTACGGTCAATTTTGGCTTAGTGCATTATGATTTTTAACAATTTGAGAATTTAAATAGAATAAAGGTGATATTTTTGAAAAATTTAAATTCCAATTTTTATTTATTTTGAAGAAAAATATTTTTGGTTTTTTTCAAAATTTTTCAATTTTTTTTGGTTTTTTATTTTTTATTTATTTTTTTATTTTTACATATATGCGAAGTTTTATGAATACGCACTTGTCATCCCCCCTAACTTAGTGATTTGCATTGTCCTCAATCAAATGGACGAGAGATAAAGAAGACAACATTAGGAGTGCGATAAATAAAACAAGAAAATATCATATTAAAATTGTATATTACAACACAACTGTGGAAACAAAGGATCACAAACATAGTTAATAGAACATAAAGGGATAGGGGGCATCCTAAGGGGCGGGTGGGGGACGGGAAGTTCCTAGAGCAGCCGGATCATAAGGATTGTAATAGTAGGGAGGAAGGGGGGCATCGGGACCCAACTGGAGACGGTACAAGGCAGCCTGCATACGCAGGATCAAACTCATGTCCCTCTCGTATGAAGTCATAAACCCGTCGAAACGCATTTCAAGAGAAAGAACACGCTCAGTCAAACCTGTACCAATCGGAACATAATCTGGATCAGCGGTTTCATCATATTCTTCCTCCTCCCCTTCTGCCATCTCAGCATCCTCATCAGCAACGTCCTCTTCCGCATCAGTCTCGTCATCACTCGAATCGTCGTCGCGCCGTGCATGGATTAGCTGGATTTACCTTTCACTGTGAGTGCAGGATTCTTGCCCTAATGGCTTGGGCAAGTTGATAAGATCTTATGGCGGTTCAATCCTGGAATCCTTGTGCAAGGAGGTAATGAGACGGCCACAAAAAGAATATCATTATAAAATGTGCGGGCCAAATTGATAACAGTTGCATGGTCAAACAAGTGATACATCATTGTAGCTTGACGCGGGCGCATTGCCGAATCATTGGAGGTTTTTCAAAATGTTGGCACAAACAATGTGAAAAGTGAACAGTGCCTTGTTGGATAACCGACCAACAGGAAAGGTTTCGGTAGTCCAAACCGCACCCGGATCGATTCTTGAGATGTGAATTACTTTGGACAGAACGGGGTCCGGACTGGGATAAGCAAATTCAGCGGGAGTGACCACACCTTTAGACTCGAGTTTCTGGGCCAGAATCTCAAGCGAGAATGGTATCGGTGTCGAATCGACAAATGGTTGAGATTCGAATTCAGCGGTACGGATGAGCAAACCATAAAATTTACGAACTTCATTCTCCCAAACAGCTTCATATGGCTCATGGAAAAATCTGCACCAGCCTCTTGACATGAACATGGCTTTGACAGAATTGGGGAGCTGATCCCAAAGCACTTAACGCTCAATGTGGATTTTTTGGGTTGGACTGAAAAAATGCTGGCACCAATTTGCCTCACGGCGAGAACGGTATTCTCCATTGCCGTCGGGAAGGACTTCAATAGAGGTATATTTTTGGGGTGCAACAATGGGTATGGAAGGAGTAGACAGAAAGTGAGAGAGAATAGAGTATATGGAGGTGTGAAGAAAAATGGTGTGTGGGATGGGTGTATTTATAGGTTGGAGGGGTGGGAAATGATGGTGGGAAGGGATGGGGAAGGGGGGTGTACGAATTTAATTTTGGAGGGGAAGGGATTGGGGGAACAAATGTGGTGAGGATCGAAGAGGTGTGAACCTCGGGAAATTGCATTGACTGCAGAATACCGGACCGATCCGATTTTATAGACCGGACTGATCCGATCATCTGGATCGGTTCTTTTTATTTTGAGCCGGATCGATCCTCCTTCATCCGGATCGGTTCTTTTTTTTCTCGGCCGGACCGATCCGGATTGCGGAAATCCCATCTTCTCCTACTTTACTTCCATGGCCACTTTTACCCTGATTTTTCCACCTCAACGCTTTCGTCAACTCAATTGGACCTCAAAACTCTCAAAACTTTAATCGATCCCCGAACCACACCTGAGATATGTTGTTGATTCCCACTTCTAGTAGTGACACACAACGAGGATTTCCTAACTAACCTCTCATCCTATGATTACTATATACAACATTCAACCCATACTCGTCGGGGGTGCGACGACCTCACTTTTCTTTTTCAGTCAATCCCCATAAATGCGGTCCGACAACCAGATTGTGTCGTCTTCCTTGACCATCGCTTCCAAATACGTCTTTAGACGATGCCCATTGACCTTAAATGTGTTTCCCCCTTTTTCATCTGCGAGTTCAACAGCTCCATGGGGAAATACTTCTTTCACAATAAATGGACCTGACCATCGTGACCGCAATTTTCCGGGAAACAAGTGCAACCTCGAGTTATAGAGAAGGACTTTTTGTCCCGAATGAAACTATTTCCGTCGAATGATTCTATCGTGAGCTCGTTTCATTCGATCTTTGGATATTTTAGCACTTTCATACGCATCATTGCGTATTTCTTCCAACTCGTTCAACTAAAGTTTACGTGTTTCACCGGCTTTATCCATGTTGAAGTTCACCCTTTTGATAGCCCAATACGCTTTGTGTTCGATTTCAACCAGAATATGACATGGTTTGCCATACACAAATCGAAATGGGGACATCCCAAAGGGATTCTTGTAAGCAGTTCTATATGCCCAGAGCGCATAATTCAATTTGAGAGACTAGTCTTTCCTATTAGTTTCGACTGTCTTTTCCAAGATATTTTTTATTTCCCGATTGGCAAGCTCGGCTTGGCCCTTCGATTGAGGGTGATAAGTTGTTCCAACTTTATGGACAATTCCATACTTTCGCGTTAGCTTATCCATAGGCCTATTGTAAAAATGGGTACCATTACAACTGATTATAGCCTTAGGCATTCCGAAACGAGAAAGTATGTTTTCTTGAATGAATCTTATCACCACCTTATCGTCATTCGTCTTCGTAGCTATGGCCCCTACCCATTTTGAGACGTAGTCTACAGCGACGAGGATGTATAGAAAACCAAAAGAAGGTGGAAAGGGACCCATGAAGTCAATACCCCAACAATCAAATAACTCCAAGACTAGAATTGGGGTCAATGGCATCATGTCACGACGAGTAATAGCTCCCATTCTTTGGCATCTATCGCATAATTTGCAAAAAGTATTCACATCCCGGAAGATTGTGGGCCAGTAGCGACCGCTTTGAAGGATTTTCACAGCAGTTTTATTTTTGGAAAAATGACCTCCACATGCTTTCGTATGACATAATCGAATTACCCCTTGGATTTCTTCATCGGGTACACATCTCTAGATGATTTGATCAGCACACTACTTAAACAAATATGGATCATCATAAAAGAACATGCGTGACCATATAATGAACTTCCTTCTCTCTTGCGAAGTCCAATTAGAGGGACAATTACAGTGACAAGGTAATTAACTATATCCGCAAACCAGGGGAGAGAAGAAGTAGCAAATAGATTTTCATTCGGAAAATACTCGTCTATGGGAATGGGATCAATAGGTACGTCGGACAATAGGCGTGATAAATGGTTAGCAACGACGTTTTCTACTCCTTTCTTATCTTGAATCGAGAGATTAAACTCTTGTAAGAGTAGGATCCACCTGATTAGACAGGGTTTGGCATCTTTCTTGCTCAAGAGATATTTGAGAGATGAATGATCAGTGAAACAAATGATGGGTGACCCAACAATGTAAGAGAGGAATTTTTCTAGAGCAAAAATGACTGCTAGTAACTCTTTCTATGTAGTAGAGTAATTAAGCTAAGGGCCAGATAATGTTCTGCTAGCATAGTAAATAACATGAGCTTTCTTGTCCTTTCTTTGTCCAAGAATAGCCCCAATCGCGTAATCACTTGCATCACACATAAGCTCAAATGGGAGCGACCAGTCAGGAGCTTGCATGATAGGAGCGGAAATTAGCATGCTTTTAAGTTTATCAAAAGCTTCTTGACATGATTTATTCCATTCAAATGGAGTGTCCTTCATAAGAAGATTACTCAAGGGTCTAGCGTTGGCACTAAAGTCTTTGATAAATTTTCTATAAAATCCAGCATGGCCTAGAAAGGACCTCACATCTTTAAGCGATTTTGGCCGGGGTAACTCAGCTATTACTTCAATTTTTGCTCGATCAACTTCAATCCCCCTAGATGAGATTATGTGGCCTAAAACTACACCCTCGGTAACCATAAAATGGCATTTTTCCCAATTAAGGACTAAGTCTTTTTCCACACACCGGAATAGAACTATTTCAAGATTAGCTAAACATGGTTGAAAGATGGGCCGAAAATGCTGAAAACGTTTCATGGCATTTTTCAATCATATCGCTAAAGAGACTTACCAGGAACCTTTGAAAAGTTTCTGGTGCATTACATAATCCAAATGGCATACGTTTATAGGCAAACGTACCAAACGGACATGTAAAAGTCGTCTTTTCTTGATCAAGTACATCCACTTCAATCTGATTATAGCCAGAATACCCATCTAGGAAACAATAGTAAGGATGGCCCGCCACTTGTTCAATCACTTGATCGATGAACGATAAGGGAAAATGGTCTTTTCTGGTTCTAGCATTGAGCTTTCGGTAGTCAATGCATACACGCCACCCGATGGTGGTGCGTTGAGGTATTAGTTCTCCCTTGGCGTTTTCAACCACGGTCATACCAGATTTTTTTGGAACGACTTGAATTGGGCTCACCCACTTACTATCAGAAATGGGATAGATAATCCCAGCATCTAGTAATTTGATGATTTCTGCTCTTACTACATCTTTCATGGTTGGGTTTAAACGCCTTTGCATCTCTCGCGAGGGCTTCACCTCTTCCTCAAGATGGATTTTATGGGTACAAATCAATGGACTTATACCTTTCAAATCTGCTATAGTCCAACCAAAAGCATTTCTATGCTTCCGTAACACATCCAACAACATGCCCTCTTTCTCTTTTTTTAAACTGGAAGAAACAACAACAGGAAATGTATCATTATCTCCCAAAAAAGCATATTTGACATGCGAGGGTAGTTTCTTCGACTCAAGACTAGGAAATCTATTTTCAGAGGAAATCATGGTTGTCTCCCTCGGAGGTAATTCTTCAAACCGAGAAATCCAGTCAACATCTCTGAATTTCTTAAAACTCATTTCCTCTAATAACCAAGTTTCCAACTCTTCCACCTCACGCTCAAACTCAGTATAAAGGCTCTTTTTCTCACCACTTTGCACTAAACACACCTCCAGTGAATCTCCTCCTATGATCTTCTCGATGTACTCATCCACCACTTCTTCAATAAGATCCACCTCAAGAATTTCATCCTCATCACCCATTTGGTTAGCGACATTGAAAATATTGGTCTCGAGAGTCATGTTTCCAGAAGTGAATTGCATTTGGCCATTCCGTGTATTGATCAAAGCATTAGCAGTGGCTAAAAATGGACTGCCCAATATTATTGGAACATGATTTCTCACATGGGGAGAAGGCTCAGTGTCCCAAATGACAAAATCAATAGGGAAGTAGAACGTATCCACTTGAACTATCACGTCCTCCACAACCCCACGAGGCACTTTCACTGTTCGATCAGCTAACTGTAGAGTGATTCGGGTAGGTTTTAAATCACCTAAATCAAGTTATTTATAGATGGAGTATGGAAGGATGTTCACACTCGCACCTAAGTCAAGCAATGCTTTTTCCACTCTTTTTTCTCCTATGACACATGAAATTGTGGGTGCACCAGGATCCTTGAATTTTGTGGTAGATCATTGAGAAGGACCGAGCTCACATTTTGTGCAAAGAAAACGTTCTTCTTCACCTTGAGCCTTCGTTTGACAGTCAAAATATCTTTGATGACCTTGGCATATGCTGGAATTTATTGAATAGCATCAAGGAACGGAAAGTTTAATTTTACTTGCTTCAAAACATCCAACACTTCTGTACGCGACGCCCCTTTTTTGGGTGGAGCTAAGCGTTGAGGAAATGGAGCAACAGTTGGTAGTTTGACTTCAATTTTAGATTCAACTCCCTCATCTTTGTCTTCCGTATCCAATGGAGTCTTAGCAAACTCGAAAGTTTTAGATTCCTTTGGAATTTCAGGGTCAACTCCCTCATCTTTATCTTTAGATTCCTTGGGAATTTTCGGTGTTAGATCAATTACGCAACCACTACGAAGAGTAGTAACAGATTGACATTGTTCTAGAAAATCCGATGATGTGGAGCTATCCGTGGGTTGTCCTTGAAAAGGAGGTCTTTGGCCTTGAGTTGGGAATTTCCCCTTCTCTTGAGTATTCACTGCAGATTGCAACCTAGAGATGCTAGTATGAATTTCAGTGAACATTCGATCATATTTAGCATTGCTCTCTTTTTGAGATTGACTTGATTCCGATTATCTTCAAGAGATCACCTAGGTGGATCAACATAAGGACCAGGAGGTGGTACCTGCATAGTAGGATGCATCTGAGGAGCCACTTGTTGAGATTGAGGGGGTGGTAGTGTCACATGTGGATTAGGAGCCATCCCCCCTGTGGTTGTCCAAAGTTGAAACTAGGGTGATTCCTCCACGATTGATTGTATGCATTCCCTTGCTGTGCATTATAATTTCCACGAAACCCCCATATTGCCTCAACTTGTTCAGTGTACATTGTCTTTTATGAAGGGATGGTAGGACATCCTTTCGTAGAATGACCAGCAGCACAAATGGCACACACTTCCTCCTTCCCGGCTTGCATGGGTCCAGCTACTTCTCTCAATCGCACTTTAAGCATGTCTATGAAATTCTTTTCCAATTGGTCTAATTTTTTATCTAACTAAGTGTCCTTGTCCAAGTGATAGATACCGGACGCAACAGGCACATTGGACACTTGTCTATTTCTATTTTGACTATTGGGATAAAAAATATCCCATGCTTGGGTAGTCTCTGCTACATATTTCAGATGAGCCTCCGCATCGCTTGAGTCTAACTCCCAAAAAGGTCTTTCGCACATGGTTTGAACAAGTTGTTTAGATGATAAAGTAAGGCCTTGATGGAAAAATGAAATCGAATGATGTTTTTCAAATCCATGATGTGGGCAAGCACTAACTAACTCCTGAAATCTCTCCCAACACTTGTCAAAGGCCTCATTCTCATTTTGTCGAAAAGCTTGTATTTGTGCCTTGACAGAATTGGTTTTGTGTTGAGGAAAATTTTTTGAGAGAAACTTGGATTGCATATCTCTCCAAGATAATACGGAATTTGGGGGTAGCGACCATAACCAAGTTTTAGCTTTATCCTTTAAGGAAAAAGGGAAAATATTTAACCAGATACCATCTTATGGGCAAGCTTGGTCACAAAACGTCTCACATGCTTCCTCGAACTCTCTAATATGGAGATATGGTTTTTCTGAATCCATCCCATGAAATGTGGGAAGAATTTGAATCATACCATTTCGAAAGTGGAACTGACCGGCATTATACGGGAGTAAAATGCAACCAGGGGTAACAGTTCTCTCTGGAAATAAAAGATCTTTCATGGGAAGATATGGTATCTCTTCCTCTCCAGCACCAATACCAACACTACCGTGCACCGGCATATTGCTACCGAATGATTCAGAATTCACACTTAGTGTTTGACTCGATGAGCGACTTGTGATTGAATTGTTAGGCGAAGGAGGAGGAACCCAAAAATGAGGAGAGTCAGTGGTATGAGAATTCTCAGAATTTTCTTCGGCAATAGGATTTTCGTGAACTTGGGTAGAAGATGAATTCTGCATATAAGTGCATAAGAGATGAGATGTAAAAAGAATTATTTTTTCTTTTTAAATCACTTGTAGATAAAAATCACTTTCCTAAATTATACCAATTGATGATCCCCGGTAGCGGCGCTAAAAACATGACACGACTAAGAATTTGTCTCAAAAGTACATTTTCTAAAGGCTCAAGTGCAAGCCTGTCGCATTAGTAATAATCCGACAAGTCGGGATCGTATCCACAGGGATCAAAAATTGGCACTTTTGTAGGAGAAGTTATTAAATCTTGAAATGATTCCTCCAAAGAAATATAAAGATGATTAATGATGAGAAATTGCAATTGGAATAAAATATCCTCAAAGAAAAGAAAACCCTAAAAAAATTGGGGAGAAATTAGTTTGAAAAGTAAGAGAAAAAGGGGTAGGGTACAATCCCTCAAACCTTAACGAATTTCCGTGTAGAACACTAGAATTGTAAATTAAAATTCTTGACTAAATCCAATCTTTTTAAATCCTAAGCATTACATATATGAAGGATCTAGCCCTCACCATATGAAATAAAAGGTAAATATAAAGCGGTGAATGGACAATTACACTTGCAAAACGTTCTTAAACATCTCAAGTACCTAGGGCAAGAGAGATTAAAAGATTGGCATGTTAATGTAATTTCCTTCCACGATTCGATCAATATTTAATTTACCCTTTATTTTCTACATAAGTAATTTTCCTCGGAGTGAGTTCATGTACCCCAGCCCTTAAGAATTTAGCTAGACATGATTTTATTAGAAGACAAATTCATACACAGAATTATAGACCTACCAAACATTGGAAATAATTTTCAATACAATTGAGATTTAACTAACATAGATACCAAGTAAGAGAATGGAATTGTAATACTTGTATTCAACAACAGGAATAGAATTTGAATCCAGAAATTGTTGTCTCTCTCTCAACCTTACAAACTGGGTTTATGAAAACTCCTTATCCAAGAAAATGAAAATTTCCTAACTTCTGAATTTCTCTCTCTAAGAAAATCCGTTTAGAATGAAGTAGGGCATGGGATTTTATAGCACCAAGTAGTACGAATTTGACAGCCAGAGTTGCTTGTTGCACAAGATTTCACCATCTATGCACATCAAAATCTTCATAAAAAATTCCAGGATTTCGCATGACCGGACCGGTCCGGATAGCCCTCGGATCGGTCCAGTTTTTCAGCCACCGGATCGGTTCTTTTTTTATTCTACCGGATCGGTCCGATCCCCACCCGATCGATTCTGTTGTCATCGGTTTGTCATCCATCCGGGGTCTACTAGACTTGAGTCATTTCGGATCGGTCCGGATATACATCGGATCGGTCCGATTTTCTTCCATGTTTGACTTTTCTCTTTCATCTTTGACTGGCCATAATTTTTGATCTCAAGATCCGATTTCAGTGTCGTTTCTTCTGATATTCTTGTGAAATCAAGCACTTCAACTTCCCTTTATGTGTCGAATTCGAATTCTGGATAGAAATTTACGTGTTTGCCCTTTGACTTATCTTCCTTTAATCATTTCCTTTCTTTCGATTTCTTTCTCTCTTTTCTTGCACTAAATTCTTGTAAAATTCATCAGAAATACACGAAACTCGGGGAAATTGTTAGAAACAATCAATGGAAATGATATGGAATAAAAATGATTCAATTACCTTGTTCGGGATATCAAAATCACTAACTTAAGGGGCTAAATTCAGAAGAATTTATGCTTGGTCAACTTCACAATGAAAACGAAACACTCATTAATAGAAAAATGCGCTGCCTCGGTTGTCGAGATCGTTCGAACGCAATAGCTATCTCGCGCGAACGAAGTACAAATGTCGTTCAAATGACATCGAGCGACATCCACATGTCACTCGAACAAGATGTCATCTTGCTTGAACGACCTAGGCATCAAAATCGAGGTACGCTTTAGGACTTAGAAAAAGTACTCATTCTCAAATTTTAACGAAAAAGTTCGCTCCAACACTTAGAAAATATTTTGTAAAAATATCCCAAAAGCTCTAAGTGTAAAGTTAATGTATTTAAAACATAACCTTACCAAAGTAAACTTTACAGAGCCTTTTTGATGAATAACCTTCATGTATTCGGATCTGTCTTGATGTAGATTGTTCTTGAATGCTTTTCGATGGTGTAGCGGTATATGACATACTAAATTGATAACGGACCTATAAAATAATGTCCTTACAAATCTCCCTCGACGGTACATACATAAAAACATCTAAATTATCAAATACCAAAATGCCTATACAAATCTACCCTGCCATGAATAAATTTGTAAGATCTCAAACTGTTCTTCAAAAATCTTCATCAAATCTCAAAGACTTTCTCATCAGGGTGTGCAATATAATGATCTTCAATCTTTGTACCTACACACATGAGATAAAGCAAAAACCTCCGTGACGCATCGAGTTTGAAATGATATAAGAATAAATCAGTAATAAATAAAATCTCAATGTAAAAACTCCCCCTTAACATGATAATTCTGTATCCCCCTTTTATGATGTCCCCAAATAGACAGATAAGAAGAAACAATAAAAACACGCAGTGTCACGATAAAAATGCATAGCAAACATGAATCAAACTGCACGCATGCAAAGGAATATCTCATAAACTTTCATAAACTATTTTTGATTTTTCAAATTTTTCATACAAAAATAAGATACCAAAAATCACACCATGGATTTATACTAAAACAACGAAGTCATGGAAACGAAATGTATGGGTGTGAACACATTCGATAGGTAAATCAACTCAATCAATGATATGTGCACGATGAATACGTGTACTCCTAACGAATGAACATTAAAAGTATCCTTAGGTTTAAAAATTATTGAATTTAGATGACACCGTCTTATGCAAATCAACAAATCAATGTCAAAGTGATTTCCACACCAATAACGTCCAAAACTATGTAGTGCTTTTTCAAGACTTTTAAGGATGTGAAAACCCGTTTTAATTCTCCATCCAAACTCCCTCGTATATATTTTCTTTTAGAGGTGTATAAACTAAATTCCCAAACTTTGGAGAATTGGTGCAAAAACCTAATTGGCCCATAATTGGCATGAATTTCTTTTTATTGCCTTTAAATCTTTTCGGGCTCTTTTAAACTTCTTTCGACCTCAGATAATAAAATTTCTCAATTTCCTAGGCCCAATTTAAACGGTGGCTTAGTATTCGCAATGGTCAAATGAACCTTTCACAGCCCTTACCCGTTTTCAAATAAAGCACACAAATTCACAAACGACTCTTACGTGCACAACATTCTTATCAAGTTTTATCGCTCTTGGTTTGTTTTAAGGACAGGATTGAAGTGAAAACACCCAACCAACATGTGATAAGACTATCACAATAATCAAACAAATTCGTGCATGTGTGCAATAATGGAAATCATGAGTCAAAAATGTAGGAAGTAACACTTAATTACATCTTAATAACTCCAAACATTATAAAGCACATAGATGAATTGACATATTGTCTCAAAACACTATCAAATAGTCACATGGATAAATGGAATGGAATTGTGACTTGGTCATCCTAAGTGTTCATCCATAAAAGGTGCAAACAAAATACAAAACTCTTTTTGGACTTTTCAAAAAATTTATCAAAATAAAATCTTTTTGTATTTTTCAAAAAATTTCAAAAGAAAAAATTTGTACAAAAAGTACATGTCACAATTCTAGCAAACATAAATATCATGAAAAAAAACTAGTGTCTGACAAACATGCGAACACAGTCATCGATATGATATGGCAAGAGAAGAATCATGTGCAAGTAAACAGGAATTAACTTGTCTAAAATCTAGTGCCTCTAAAAGTCATTTCCTAACCTAAATAGATTTGAAATGTCGTGTGGGGGATTTAGGAACCAAGGGAACACTAGACATAAACTTCCTAGAACTTTTTCCAAGATTAAAACAAAAACGCCTAAGGTGACCTTTCTTGCCACAATATGAACATGTGTAAATGGTTGAAATGTCACCTAAAGTGTGATCTTTTCTAATGTACTTGGGACTAATTGACCCTCTAAAACAAATAATGGTTTTGGCTTTAGCACTAGAAGAATGAGAACAAGATGAGCCATTACCATCACTATCAAACCTACGTGAATCGTTTAAATCATTTTTCAACTTCAAAATATTTGATTCAAGCAACAAATTAGAATCTTCCAAAGACAGGGATTTTTTTTTCAAATTTTTAACAATTCCTAAAAGGGTATCTCTCTACCCCTCAATTAAAGCAAACTTTTTTCTAAGAGTCTCTTCACATGCCACAAACTCATTGATTAAAAGATTTTTGTTCTCTTTGGCACAAACACAAAACATCGGATTTTTAAGGTCCTCTAATTCTTTTTCTAAAAATAGGACCCTATCATCACTCCCCTTCTTGGACAATTTTAAAGCAACAATGTCATGGTCCAAGGAAACAAATTTCTCACGATAAAAATCTCTCTGATTTTGAATCTTTTGCAAAAGATCCATCGCAGATTTAAAAAGAGAATTCTCTTTTTCCAAAAAATTAATTCTTTTAGCAAACGTCAAATTCAAATGATTTATATCATCAAAACTCTAACTCATGTCATCAAAGAGGGGCATCCGATTACATATGTGCTCCATTAGAAAAATTACGATTTTTCACAAAACTGATTTTTCAAAAAAAATCAAAAGCACACAAATTTTGCGGAAAATAGGAATGCATGATAAATTAGCGCAACCAGCTCTGATACCAATTTGACGACAGGAGAAGTCAAATTGTATAAAAAAAATCCTTAAAAAATCAGGATCACGTGATAAATTAGTGTAACCCTCTCTGATACCAATTTGTAAAACATATATGACGTGTGATAATTGATTAAATTCGCAAATTTCTAATTTGGGAAACTTATTTATTAGAGTCTATTTTTAAACCAAATCAATTCAGACCCTAAACATTCAACTACGTGTGTGCGTGTGTCAAACAATAAATGAATAAATCATGAAACACAATTTTTAGGAAAAATTCTTGTAGGGAAAAACCTTTTATTTCTAGAACTTTTAAAAGTTTACAAGGCCATTGACCCATATACCATCTTGCTTTCGTCCACAAGAGTAACTCATGGTGTCTTTGTCAAACTCTTCAAAGCAACGACTAGAAATCAGGAGTGGTTCATATGCATCTATACCACAAGGACGCGCAGTCTAGACACGCAGTCTAAAGTCTTCATAAGGACTCCCTCCACAATAGCACGCAACTCTCTGACTGTAGATTTCTCCCCACAAAGAATAAATAAAATCAAAGTGTGTTCTTGAACTCCAAAACAATTCACCAAAGCATATGCGATTTTTGTGAATTGAAAACAAAAAGGGATTAAACCCTAAAAGAAGAAGTCAAAAGGATTCTGCAGTTTCATAGTTTTCTGTCTTTCAAAACGCTGGGACTTCTTAATGAAAAAGAAACCATTTAATGAGTATTTATAGAAAAATGCACCGCCTCGGTTGTCGAGCTTATTCGAAAAAAATAGCTATCTCGCGCGAAAGAAGTACAGATGTCGTTCAAACGACACCGCGCGACATCCACATGTCGCTCGAACGAGTTGTCATCTCGATTGAACGACCCAGGCGTCAAAATCGAGGTACTCTTCAGGACTTAGAAAAAATACTCATTCCAAATTTTGAAGAAAAAGTTCACTCCAGCACTTAGAAAATATTTTGTAAAAATATCCCAAAAGCTCTAAGTGCATAACCTTACCAAAGTAAACTTCACGGAGTCTTTTTGATGAAGAACCTTGATATATTCGGATCCATTTTGATGTAGATTTCTCTTGAATGATTTTCGATGGTGTAGCAGTATACGGCATACTAAATTGATAACGGATTTATAAAATAATGTCCTTATAAGAACACATATCTACAAAAAGAATTATTAATACATGAAAATAAAAGAATCCGAGACCTCCTCATGTCATTAGAATAAAGATTCATATTATGAATTTATTTTAGATTCATGTCTGGTGAGTTTAGATTCGTGTATGGGGAAACCAAATCTTAAACATTACATATCTGCTCCAAGATTATAAGATCACCATAGTCCCATATCTACTGAAGATTGTAGAATTAAAAATTAAGATTACAACAAAAAAGACCCCCTTTAATTTTTCAACCCCAAAAACTAAGAATAATCACGTGTCTACTGAAAATTGTACAACCAACCCTTCTATAACTTGTTAAACATCATTCCAATGTCATAAAGAAATAAAAAAAACACAAATACATAAGTCTTTAATAGAAAAAAATGTATGTACCTCCTTGTGAACCCCCAAAACGTTTTCAATCCCAGAAAACATTTTCAACCCTCATGTAAACCCATATAATTATTTTAACCCCCAAAACGCTTTCAAACACATAAATTAGACTAAACGGAGAGAGAAACAGATGGTATCGAAATGATTTGGTACCCTAAAATATTATCAACCCATAAATCAAAGTAAATAGGGAGAGAAAGTTATTTTAAACCCCAAAACCTTTTCAAACCTAAAACAAACATGTTATCAAACCCAAACAAACATCAAAACCAAAGTTTGTACACCCATCTAACAAAAAAAAGAATATTCTTAACAAATAATGGAGGGCATAAACTCACCGTGAGGAGCAAAAACGCAGGCAACTTGAGATTTACTATCGATGAAGATTTTTTCCTCCGATGCTCTATCTCTGTGGTTGTAGAGCAGTTGGTATAAAGTACATGGTTGATATGAAGATATGGAGGAAGTCCATATGTTAGGATGTACGGTCAGCCACTCTATGATTGTGAGTCCCCATGTGAATACGTCCACAACCCATTGCTTAGTCTAAACCATTAATGTTTGAATGATTGTTAACCATTAGATTTAAACGCCACACATTCAATCCCAACCATCAGTTGACAAATCCCAAAAGTTCCTCATCTTTTACCATATAGATGACATCATAAGCCAAGCTTATGACATACATTAGTTTTTAACATATTATATATATAAATAAGCTAATTGAACTATCTAACTATGTCTAAATCCCGTGGCAGTATCCCCAAATTACTTGAGACTATATCCTGACCCTCAATTTAATTAATTTCACATTAATTAATTTAACAACGTAGTTACACTCAACCAAAATTCCCGAAGTCACTCGCTTGGGCCGTATTTTAACCTTTTAGGATTTATCGCACAAAATCCCATTAAATAAGTTTAACACCCTTATTAATTCTGATATTCCTTAATACCCATCCCCCGTATCCTAGGTATTTCCATCCATTTAATATTTCATCAATTAATCCATTTTATCTCATAGAGAAATCTCGGGTGACCTAGGTATTTAACCCCATTTAATATTTCTTAATTAATTCCCTTTAATCCACGAAGAAAAACTCAGTAACCAAATAGTTTCAGCTGAAGTGCCAAAAATCTCTCCACGTCGCTTGAACCAGGCCTGCGATCATTCGCGCAAAATTATATGTCACTGGAACGAGGTCCCACGTTGTTCGAGCGACCCCTTCTTCTCCACCACACCGCCTGAGCATTTTTGTTCATCACAGATCCAAAACTCAAACCCATAAATAACATTTGTTAACTCCCAATGATTACAATGTTTTCCAAATCTTCAAGTTCTCATTTATCATTTAACTCTTATTGATTTGTAACACTGATAATGACATTCGAGTTGGATTATCACAGTTTCTTCTACACGATTTCCTCAAAGTTTGGATTCAAATTCCAATTTAATAACCTCGATTAACAGTCTATAAATATAACTTGGATTCTAAAAATTTTGAATCAAAATATCACATCGATCGAGTCTCTAATCTATATAATCTATCCAATTCATGACACCCATTTTTTCATGTGAAAACCCACCAAAAAACAAATTTGATTTACACCCACTATGATATGAATCGATTATCCCAAATTTAGATTGAAAACAAATTAACCACTTGCCTTTATCGATTCTTAGTGTCTGATTCCTTTTGTTAGACGAAGATTTGATGAGGAACACACTCAATCTACCTTGGTTTGGCTCCCAAAATCTCCTTGCCTTCTCTCTCTTTTCTTCTCTGCATAAATGGGGTTTTCTTTTTGAGTTATTTCTTCCACAAACTCTCTAATTTATGTTTTAGAATTTGAATCCCATAATTAAGCTTATGGTGAAAGCTAAAATGTCCCAAACACCCCGATTTGAGCCCGGTTATGCCTAAAAATTCCCTAAGACCCATTTACTACCCTCGAGTACTCCTTTCCGACTATCTCGACCTATTCAGAATCAACCGTGCACTCATAATCATCATCTGAGTTACTCTATTAAATTCTCCAATTTTGACCTCAAAATACGACACATGTGCACATTTAAAATATCCCGAATTAATTAAATCGAAGTCACCGAATTAAATAAATTCTCAAAATTAAATAAATTCCTCAAACGAGTCTAAAATTTTGAAGGTTGAAAATGATTCAAAAGACTCGAGTAGTGTTAATAGTGATGGTAATCGATCGTCTTATTCTCGTGCTTCGAGTGTTAAAGACAAGACCATATGAGAAGCTGGGGGTGGTCCTTATTCGTGCGTTTCAAATAAAACCAATTTTCGCCAAAAATTATCCAACTTTTAATATGGACCAAACCAAGTTGTGAGAAACCAATTTTATCTTGATAAATCCTAAACATGCATCTCATGATTAAAGCAAGTAAAGTAAAGTAAATAATACTCACAACGCCGGATGTACGTGGAAAAACCCAAGACGGGAAAAATCCTCAGGTGGCCCAAGCCAGACAATCACCATGAATGTGGAATTATAATAAACAGACAAACGACTCACTCAGTGACTCGATACCCAAGAGTCTTGATGCTCTTCTGATCTTCAACCACTCCTCTCACAGTGCCCATGCAGAAAGTCCTTCTACAATACCTGTCCACAACACATGCGTCCACGCATGTCTCGGTGTCCACCGAATGGCTTCGATACGACTACGATGTCGAACACGAAGTCCTTCTCTTTTCTTCACCACAAAACCCTGATGTTCATGTGTAGAACAAACCTTCTTGGTGAAGCAAGATCACATAAACATATAATAATGATAACTCGAATCTTTTCACACTCTAAGGATATGTTTAAGATTTTAAACCTTAGAAAAAAATGTGCAAACACGTTTTTGAATCGTAAACTATTTTTCCAGAATGCACACCTCTAAACACTGAAGAAACCACGCTTCAAATATGAAAAAATCACCGCCTCGAAAAAAGTGTTGCTTGAATGAGATTAGCAAGTCGTTCACTCGACATAGCCATCTTGTTTGAACGAGCCAGCTTGTTGTTTGAATGACGCTGCGTGTCAGTTTGACATTTTGACTTTTTCTTTAAAACGTCTCTTCCAAATGAGATCCAAATAAGTCAAGCTCTTTTTCGAGCTTATCAGACCAAAATGTAGTGTAAACCATTTTAAACACTTTCAAAACATTTTAAAATATTTTTCCTTATAAAATTACATCCTTCTCTTTTTATAAAAACAATTCTGAGCACCATTAATTATACGCACTCATACTAGTGTGATCTCGGAATGCAATTAACTTGCAGATGAATAAAGTTGCACCGATTAAACTTAGACATGATTAATTCTTTGAAGCTTTGCCCAACTTCTTCAATTTATTCAATACATCATAGACCAAGTGGGATTGTGACAATATAAAATCTCCCTATGACATATTACAAACACAATTTTGTTCACGAAATTAAGTCAAAACAATACAGGGACTCAATTTGAAATTTAGGACCTTACAAATCTCCCCCTTTGACTATTTCGGGACAAAACTAAACCAGTGAAATGACTCAGTTATTCCGTCAAGCCGTATGATGCCTAAATCCCATCCCATAAATCCAAAGTCTAAAATTACACAACACGGACTAGTATATGTAGCACCGACATGCATGAACTGTATGAATGTGATGTAGATTTGAAATCTTGAATCTCTAAAGCATACACATGAAATAGACGAATAAATACCCACTGAAGTATGGAGGAACAAATGAAACCAATATATATATATATATATATATATATATATATATATATATATATATATATATATATCCAAATGATACCAATTTTACAATAAATACCAATATGAATAAACTCTGAAAAATGATTTGTTAAATAATTGAGCAACAATATGATAGAAAATTATACTACCAATTTGTGATACCAATTTGTAAAATATGTAATAAAAACAAAACATGCTTAACAAATCTCAAATATCTTCCTACATCACATACATCTCTCCCCCTTTTTTCCTCGAATAGAAAATTCGATGAAAAGATAAATGTATCAACAAGTATCTAGCATGAAGATATACTAAATAAAAATTGTTAGATAATCATGAAACACTCAGCTAAATATGATCAATAGATGAGAAATTTGTAGCTAGTAAACCAAGGAATCACACAAAGAATATGGAAATCTAAACAGGTATGATAAACAAAATCATATGGAAATATCAATATGAGACAATAAAACCAGCATATAAACCGGTCAGTCCAGAAATCTTCCAGCAGTACCAAAAAATATACCAAAATAAATTAGTGGACTACAAACCAGAACGAAGCACAAAATCCCATACAGTCGTTCGAACGATCCAAGGAAGTCGCTCAAACGAGATGAGGACATCGCTTGAATGATACTTCACGCGACATGGAGACGTCGCTCGAACGACTTGTCGTGATAGGCCAAAATTTTACAGTTTCCCAGAAATATCATATAATTTTGTCCAGTGAAAAAATTTCCAGAAAAATAACAGTGGAAGGGTCTGACAGCAGCAAAACAGTTCTAAAACAGTAAGCTTTTAACACAAAATATAAAAACGCATAAAAACTAACAATGTGAGTTACATACAAACATAGTACCGATGTGCTCAAACATGGACATGGAATGTATGGGCGTGAAACTACAACAAATGAGTCACAATTCCAACACATCGAAACGATCAAGAATCTATAACTGATAGTGATGAATCGTCAAACTTTATCATAGATATATGACAATTAAAGTGTGAGCTAAATGAACTAAATGTACTACATGTACACAAATCCAGAATTTTGACGATTCTACAAACAATAGCGTCAAATTGCAATGTTTCAAGATTAGGATTAGTTGTGTAAACCCATTTAAATTTCCTCCAACCAAACTCCCTCACAAATATATATTTTTCAAGCGCTTTTGAGGTTTCTTGCATTCTCAACTTAGAGAAAATCTTATTAGCCCTTTTTCTTAGCATTTCTTTTTTCTTTTGGGCTCCTTTAAACGGTGGCTTTCACAACGAGTTAATTTTGAACTCTCGCAGCCCTTTCTCGTGAATCTCTCATCATTTTTATATTACGTGCCAATTGAAATCCTCACGATAAATGATTCTTACATGAACAGTTCTCCTTAAGTCTACTTACGCATAGATGACAAGATTGAGATAAGAACGCCTCACCAAATTCAAATATGCAAGAGAAGTCAAACATCCATATAAACTCGTGCATGTGTGCAATGATGGCATATATACAAAGTCGAATCAAAATGAATATCAACTTCGAAACAATAAACAATGGTTAAGATCATTCTAAGCATCGATAATAATGACCAATTGTCCTAGCCACATGGATAATGAAACGATGGGGAGGGGGGGGTCCAAGCACACTAATATGCCACATCAAACATGTAAACTCAAAAATAAAAATCGAAAATATTTTTGGCTTTTCAAACATATTTTAACTCAAATAAACGCAAAATATATTTGGTTATTCAAAAGTTTTCTCGAAAACAAAATCTTTTTTTATTTTTCAATAGAACTCAAACAAATGAAAGCTATAATACACATATCACAATACTCGCAATGAATATATCATGAAGCAAACTAGCATATGACAAACAAGGCAACACTGTCATCCTTTAGATTTAGCATGGGAATAATCAAGTGCACCCAAACGAGAATCATGAAATTTTATTCCTAAAACCACTAAATCTGATTTCCTAACACAAGTAGGTGTAAAACGACGCATGGGGGTTTGGGGAATCGGGACAAATTTATTCCTAGACTCCTTAAAGGCTAAAATATCCTTTTTCAAAGACTCCATCAAACCATGGAGATTATCTCTCTCTTTCTCCACAAACACTATTTTTTCCCTAAACTTCTTCTCTCGTGCCCTGAGATCCTCAATCAAACTATCATTATTTTCTACGGCATGTTCATTCAACTTAGCTTGCAATTTATAGTTAGCCTTTTTCACTTTAACCATTTCGGCATACAACTCATTAAATGCATTTTATAATTCTTTCACATCTACCTCCTCTTCGTCACACTCTTCTCCCTCACTTACATGGGATACACTCAAAACCTCCTCGGAAGTGTCATTCACATGAGAATCATCGTCGCGCACATAACATGCCATAAACGCGACAAAGTTACGCTCAATGGGGTAACTCTCTGACGCGACTTAAGATTTGTCTAAAAAATGTGTTATATCCAGGCTCACGTGCAAACCTATCGCGTTAGTAATAATCCGACAAGTCGGGATCGTTTCCTTAGGGATTAAAAATTGACAAGTTATAGGAATAGTTATTTAACCTTAAAATGATTCCTCTAAAGAAATAAAAAGATGAATGATGATTTCCAATTGTTAATGAAATAAAGTGTGCACAAAAACAATAAAATTTGTAAATAAATTAGATTTGAAAATGAAAGAAAATAGGGTGGGGTACAATCCCTCAAACCTTAACAAATTACTGTATAGAATACTAGAATGACAAATTGAAATTTCAACTAAATCCAGTCTTTGTAGATCCTAAGAATTACATATATGAAGGAACTAGCCCGCATCATATGTAATCAAAGGTTAAAACAAAGCGGTGAATGGATAATTATACTTTACATAGCGTTCTTAAACATCCCAAATACCTAGGGCAAGAGAGATTAAAAGATCGGCTATGTTCATATAATTTCCATACACGATTTGGTCAATATTTAATTTATCCTCCATTTCCTACATAAGTAATTCACCTCGGAATGAATTCATGTACCCCAGCCCTTAAGAATTTAGCTGGACATGATTTTGTAGAAAACAAATTCATACTAATACATGAAATTAGGGATCTAACAATCATTGGGAATAATTAACAAAACAAATGAAAGTAGAATTGTAAATAAAATAGTGAACAAATAAGAGAGTGGAACTTTTATACTTGTATTCAACAACAGGAAAATTAACAGAACTTGAATCCGAGAAACTTCTGCTTAATTAACCTTACAACTAGGGTTTATGAAAACTGCTACCAAAGAAAAGATTATCTAACTTCTGAATTTCTCTCTCTAATTGTACTATACTCTCTAGAATTCGACTCCCTTGGAATAAGGTAGGGCTTGGTCTTTTATAGCACCAAGTAGCACGAATTTGACAGCTAGAATTGCTTGCTGCGCAAGATTTTACCAGCTATGCACCTCATAATCTTCATAATTAATGCCAGGATTTCGCATGATCGGATCGGTCCGGATAGCCCTCGGATCGGTCCGGATACCACCGGATCGATTCTTTTTTTATTATATCGGATTGGTCCGGTCCCCACCGGATCGGTTCAGGTGTTATCGGCTTGGTATCCATCCGGGGTCTACTGGACTTGTGTCATTTTTGATCGGTCCGAAATCTACCGGATCGGTCCGATTTTCTTCCATGTTGACTTTTCTCTTTCATCTTTGACTGACCATAACTTTTGATCTCGAGCTTCATTTTGAGTGTCGTTTCTTACGATGCTCTTGTGAAATCAAGCTCTTCAACTTCCCTTTAGGCGTCGAATTCGAACTCTGGGTAGAAATTTGTGATTTTTCCCTTTTGACTTTTCTTCCTTTCTTCTTTTCCTTTCTTCCGGTTTCTTTCTCTTTTTTCTTGCACTAAATTCCTGTAAAATCCATTAGAAATACACGAAACTCGGGGAAATTGCTAGAAACAGTCAATGGCAATGATATGGAATAAAAATGATTCAATTACTTTGTTCGGGATATCAAAATCACTAACTTAAGGGGTTAAATTCAGAAGAATTTATGCTTGGTCAAATCCCCCTAACTTAGGACTTTGCACGTCCCGGGCAATGTAAATGAAGCTACCCATTGTTCTATTTGATAATTCCCTTAAAATTCCACTTTCGCAGGCATGCGATTGCATTGAGCATATATAACAAGCCTTTAAACCCCTAGGTTACCCTAGTAGGACGAGTTTTGTCTCGTGAGGGTTTGCAGTGAATATACCCACAAAATTCCTTATTGACTCAAATAAATATCAAAATACTTAAAAATTGTACAATTTGAACTTTTGGAAAAATAGTCACTATAAACTCATATTCAAATGTCTCAAACCATAGTGTGTGTGTGTAAAGCCATAATTTAAACCTCAAATTTCCACCGATTGAGCGTTACGTTACTTTCCAAAAATTCGTTTTGATTCAAATTCTTACGAATGCACTCACAAACGAATCACTCGGATTGTGACTATTTTCTCTCGGTATGCATGATATAAAGAGTAAATATAATGGAACACGAAGTCACGCATACAAAATTGAAAAGAAGGAAATATATGGTGAAAATATCTCATCATCGGAATACAGTTATTAGGAAATGGGAAACATCATCTCTTTTTCATGCTACGTAATCTCTTTTATTATCTTTTTGTGTTTTAACTCTCCATGCAGTAATTTATTTCGCCAGTCGGACTCGGTTAGGACTTTTTGGGTTAAAAGGTGTAAAGGGTAAAATTGAGAATAGACGGATTGTTTGAAATTGGAAAATATCCTTATGACGTCCATTAGTGCTTTTTTCGGGCATTTGCTCATTTTTCTCTTTCTTTTTATCAATTTTCATTTTTTTCTTTCTTTTTTTTTATTGCCCCTTTTTATTTCGCAATTTGGACTTACTTAATGAATTTTCTCAATTTTCACAATTTCGGGTTTTTTGGGTTATCAAACGAAAGGATAAATTTTATCTGGCTCAATGTGGACTGCAAAGGGATAATTTTGTTTTTCACAACTTTTTTATGGCTATTATTTTTGGGTTAAACAAACGAGGGCCTACTTCATTGTCCAAATTGCTAATCACCTTACCATATGCATCTCGAGATTAATTAAGTTTAGAGATATATTTAGCACGAATTTTGAGATAAAATTCCACACATTTCCCATAATCGATAAAAACAAAGGATTGAGATCATCAACGACTTATTAACACACTGAAAAGAACTTTGAGTTAATCATAAACTCAGATTGATTTAAAAACTCAAAAAGATCGATAGGCTCGAAATCTGACCGGGTTTGATCAATCTCCACACTTATTCGTTAAGTCGTTAATTTTCTTTCAATTTCCATCTTCGATCAATTTTGGCTTAGTGCAATTGAGATTGTTAACAATTTGAGACTTTAAATAGAATAAAGGTGATATTTTTGAAAAATTTAAATTCCATTTTTTATTTATTTTGAAGAAAAATATTTTTGGCTTTTTCAACTTCTTTTTATATATATATACATATATGCGAAGTTTTATGAATACGCACTTGTCATCCCCCCTAACTTAGTGATTTGCATTGTCCTCAATCAAATGGACGAGAGATAAAGAAGACAACATTAGTACTGCGATAAATAAAACAAGCAAATACCATACTAAAACTGTATATTACAAACCAACTGTGGATGCAAAGGATAACAAACATAATTAATAGAACATAAAGGAGGAGCGGGGCAGCCTAAGGGTCGGGTGGGGACGGGAAGTTCCGGGAACAACACGATCATATGGATTATAGTAATAGGGAGGAAGGGGGGCCTCGGGACCCAACTGGAGACGGTACAAGTCAGCCTGCATACGCAGGACCAAACTCATGTCCCTCTCGTAGGATGTCATAAAACCATCCAAACGAGTCTCAAGAGAGAGAACGCGCTCAGTCAAACCCGTACCAACCGGAACATAATCCAGATCGATGGTTTCGTCATATTCTTCCTCCTCACCTTCTTCCATCTCAACATCTTCATCAGCAAGATCCTCTTCCGTATCAGTCTCCTCATCACTCGAATCGCCTCCTAGCCGCGCACGGATGAGCTGGATTTTCTTTTCACTGCGAGTGCGGGATTCCTGTCCTAATGGCTTGGGCAAGTTGATAAGATCTTGCGGTGGAACAATTCCGGCATCCTTAAGGAAGGAGGTAATGAGACGGACATAAGGAAGAGGGGCCCTACCTTTTCTGTCTTACGCCACAAGGAGGATATCATTGTAAAATGTGCGGGCCTAATAGATAACAGTTGTATGGTCAAACAAATGCTACATCATAGTAGCTTGACGCGGACGCATCGCCGAATCATTGAAGGTTTGCAAAATGTTGGCACAAACGATGTGAAAAGTGATGCGCGCCTTGTCGGGTAACCTACCAACGGGAAAGGTCTCGATATTCCAAACCACACCCGGCGCGATTCGACAGATGCAAACTTCTTTTGTGAGAACGGGATCAGGAATAGGATAATCAAATTGGACTGGGGTGACCACACCTTTAGATTCGAGTTTCTGTGCCAGATGTTCAAGTGATAACGGTATCGGAGTCGAGTCTACAAAGCCATGGGTAGTGAAGAATTAGACAGAAAGTGAGAGAGAAGATAGGATATGGAAGTGTGAAAAAAATGGGTGGGGGATGTGGGTATTGATAGGTAGGATGATGGAAAAAGGGGGGAATGGATGGGGGGAAAATAGAGTGGACTAAATTTTTGGGAATAGAAGTGGATTGGGGGAGTGAATGTGGTTTGAATTGAAGAGGTGTGAACCTCGGGAAGGGGCCGGACATATCTGATTTCAAGATCAGACCGATCCGATTGAACCGGATCGGTTCTTTTTATTCAGGACCGGACCGATCCGGTCTGTTATTTTCCCAAAAATTCTCTTTATTTCTTTTCCTCTCTCTATTTGCCTGATTTCTCTATTCCAAATGATCCCTTCAGAGTAATTGAATTTCAAAACTCCCGAAATGCTCACCGAAACCTGAGACACCCCTCCTAATCTAGTCAGAACACATATTTACAACTCCTAACATCCTAAGACTAATATACACAACCTTCAACCCATACACGTCGGGGGTGCGACGACCTCTCCTTTCTTTTTCAGTGAATTCCCATAAATGGGGTCCGACAACCAGATTGTGTCGATTTCTTTGACGACCACTTCCAAATACGGCTTGAGACGATGCCCGTTGACTTTGAATGTGTTTCCCCCTTTTTCATCTTTGAGTTCAATATCTCCATGGGGAAATATTTCCTTCACAATGAATGGACCTCACCATCGTGACCTCAATTTTCTGGGAAACAAGTGCAACCTCGAGTTCTAGAGAAGTACTTTTTGTCCTAAATGAAATTCCTTCCTTCGAATGATTCTGTCGTGAGCTTGTTTCATTCATTCTTTGGAGATTTTAGCGGTTTCATACGCATCATTACGTATTTCTTCCAACTCATTCAATTGAAGTTTACGATTTTCACCGACTTTTTCCATATTGAAGTTCACCCTTTTGATAGCACAATACCCTTTGTGTTCAATTTCAACCGGAAGATGACAAGGCTTGCCATATACAAAACGAAATGGGGACATCCCAAGGTAATTCTTATATGCAATTCTATATGCCCAGAGCGCATCATTCAATCTGAGAGACCAGTTTTTCCTATTAGGTTTGACTGTCTTTTCCAAGATATTTTTGATTTCCCGATTGGCAAGCTCGGTCTAGCCATTCGATTGAGGGTGGTAAGTTGCTCCAACTTTATGGACAACTCCATACTTACACATTAGCTTTTCCGTAGGCCTATTGCAAAAATGAGTACCATTATCACTGATTAAAGCCTTAGGAACTCCAAATCAAGAAAGTATGTTTTCTTGAATAAATTTTATCACCACCTTATTGTCATTCGTCCGTGTAGCTATGGCCTCTACCCATTTTGAGACATAGTCTATAGGGACGAGGATGTATAGAAAACCAAAAGAAGGGGGAAAGGGACCCATGAAATCAATACCCCAGCAATTAAATAACTCCAAAACTAGTATTGGGGTTAATGGCATCATGTCACAGTGAGTAATAGCTCCCATTCTTTGGCATCTATCACAAGATTTGCAAAAAGTATTCACATCCCAGAAGATAGTGGGCCAGTAGAGACCGCTTTGAAGGATTTTCGCAGTAGTTTTATTTTTGTAAAAATGACCACCACATGCTTCCGTTTGACAAAATCGAATTACCCCTTGGATTTCTTCATCAGGTACACATTTTCGGATGATTTGATCAGCACAATACTTAAACAAATATGGATCATCATAAAAGAACATGCGTGACCAAGTAAGGAACTTCCTTCTCTCTTGCGGACTCCAATGGGATGGAATAATTCTAGTGACAAGGTAATTGAATATATCCGCAAACTAGGGGAGAGAAGAAGTAGCAAATAGATTTTCATCCGGAAAATACTCGTCTATGGGAATGGAATCAATTGGTACGTCAGGCGAGAGGCGTGACAAATGGTCAGCAACGATGTTTTCTACCCCTTTCTTATCTTGAATCGAGAGATTAAACTCCTGTAAGAGTAGGATCCACCTGATTAGACGTGGTTTGGCATCTTTCTTGGTCAAAAGATATTTGAGGGCTGAGTGATCAGTGAAGCAAATGATAGGCAACCCAACAATGTAAGAGCGAAATTTGTCAAGAGCAAAAACGACTGCGAGTAATTCTTTCTCTGTGGTAGAGTAGTTCAACTGAGGGCCAGATAATGTTCTGCTAGCATAGTAAATAACATGAGCTTTCTTGTCAATTATGTTCAAAGTAGGCAATTACACGGACGCTCGATTTTTCCACTCGATCAAAATGGCAACGGCGCCATTTTGATAGAGTGGAAAAACCGAGCGTCCGTGTAATA
This sequence comes from Sambucus nigra, assembly GCA_949130495.1. NCBI lineage: Eukaryota > Viridiplantae > Streptophyta > Magnoliopsida > Dipsacales > Adoxaceae > Sambucus > Sambucus nigra. The sequence continues at coordinate 354,699,743 of OX422212.1, forward strand.
CTCTAGTCGTTGTTATCGGTTTTCAACCTCAATACAAAAACCTAAATGTTGACGCCACTAAAATGGCATAAATGATGAGGATGAGATTGAAGATGAAGATAAACATTCACATCAAATATATAAGAGACAAAGATTTTTAAAGTGGTTCGGCTATAAGGAAAAGCCTACGTCCACTGTTATTTTATTCCCAGGGGTTTACAATAGCACAATATGGTGTTTCTTGGTTCTCTCGGATCTCTCTTCATAGTTGTCCTTTTTGGCCAAGGGAATACATGTATTTATAGTAATGGGAGATAAAGAGATTCATTGTATGTAGACAATTATGCATTATGTCTACATTCAACGAATCTAACTGTTGAATTGCTTGGTATGCTATGTGTTGTCATACAGTATAAATGTACATTAATGATCATTTAAATAGTAGTTATCCTTTGATATTCCTGTTTGGTATGCCGACCAACTCTCCTCGGGTGCCAACTAATACTCCTCGGGTGCCGACCAACTCTCCTCGGGTGCCGACTAACACTCCTCGGGTGCCGACCAACACTCCTCGGGTGCTGAATATTGCCACGTAGGATGACACGTGTACTTTTCTGATTGGTCCTCGTAGATGGAGAATTTTTGCGTTAACAGAAGCCCCCAATGCTCCATGCTTGATGGTTTACTTGAAAGGATGGAGTATTTATTCTGCAGTGTTGCTCGGTGCTCGTGAAATTCTTGATCTACCTTCTTGATTTGTTCAACATAATGTGCATTATCTCCTGGACGACATATGATGCAGGCTGATCGATGGTTGCTAATCTTTCTTTTGAGTAACTCCGTGTGCTATGTATCACCTCTGGGAATTTGGATGTAGCCATGCCATAGTATGAAACTTGTAGCTTGTCATAATCTTCAAGTATGTTGATTGGTTTGCCATCCGACCAACTGCTTCCTGTGTCGAGCAACTGAGTGCTAACTTCACGTGCTTGATTTTTCTGATTTATGCTTATCTGAATACTTTGTCGAGTAACATATAGCTTTTGAACCCAACTCTTCAATCTGATTAGTACCAAGCTAGTGGTGGACTTCGAAACATTTTCATATAAATTCTTCTTCATTATTCGTCGAGACAGTAGTAGCAAAAGATCTCAGTGCTGCAGATGCTGATTTTGACTTCTACCTCTGCTCGGGGACGAGCAAGAGCTTCTCGGGGACGAGCAAGAGATTCTCAGGGACGAGCAAGTGCTTCTAGGGAATGAGCTAATGCTTCTCGGATAGATCATCTGTGATGAATATCAGAATGTTGAAAAGGTCTTAACTTCATAAACTCCCCTTATATTTTAGATGATCCTCCTGCTGGCGAGGAACCTGTTTCAAAAGTAGAAGGAAAAGAAACCAATAGAATAGGAATCTCAATGTAATAGTTAGTATACATTTTCATTCTCAATGTATTTTGTTTTTTTATTTTAATGAAAGACTTTCATTTTTGTTTGCAATCTTAATTGCTATTGTCTTGTAAATACTTTACATGTGTGCATATGTATAACAATATTGTGTTGTTCATCGACCAACTTAGTAATAAAGAAGTTACAAGTATTAGTAACGTTGCTCGATCACTTAATAATAAAGTAATGAGTATAAAAATGTTTAAAATTTTTCCAACCAGCCAAGGTTGTTAAATAATGTTTATCGACCAACTACAGTTGATGGGTTTTTATCCCCGACCAGCCATACTTGGTTCAATTTCAAATATAAAAATGTGTCCGACCAACTAAGGTCAATAATTTGTCCTCGTCGACCAACTACAGTTAGTGGGTTTTTATCCCCGACCAACTATACTTGGTGTATTTTGGAATATTTTGTTCTTCAAAGAACTTTTTGTAATAATATTACCTCCCGACCAACATAAGTTGTAATGTGAGAATATATTTTTATCTTACCAACCGTAGTTGATCATGCTGGTGTACACCTCCTAACCAAAGGAGTAGTAGTGGTTCTTTCGAACTTTTTGGCTCATTCGAGCTGTCCACTAGATATCTTACCAACCGTAGTTGGTCACACTAGTGTCGCCTCCTAGCCAAAGGAGTATTTTTTGGCTCCTTAGAGCTTTTGGCTCCTTAGAGCATTTTTTGGCTCCTTAGAGATTTTGGCTCCTTAGAGCACTTTTTGGATCCTTAGAGCTTTTGGCTCCTTAGAGCACTTTTTGGCTCCTTAGAGCTTTTGGCTCCTTAGAGCGCCTCCTAACCAAAGGAGTATTTTTTTGGCTCCTTAGAGCTTTTGGCTCCTTAGAGAACTTTTTGGCTCCTTAGAGCTTTTGGCTCCTTAGAGCGCCTCCTAACCAAAGGAGTATTTTTTTTTTCTTGCCCTTTTACCAACCGGAGTTGGTCGTGGGTTTGAACTATCAGGTCCATTAGCTCTGAGGATATCCTGGCGCTGAGTGAACCTTCAAAATGTTTGACTGATGATAATAGGCAGCAAACTCCTCGTTATCAAATTATGTTCCATGGTCTGTGATGAAGGCATGAGGGAGACCATATCGGCAGATGATGTTCTTCCAAACAAATTGGTACACCTTCCTTCTCGTATGTCATGTCAATAAGTGGCTCATCTTCTATCCACTAAGTAAAATAATCTACTGCGATGACGAGGTATTTGAATCTTCTTCAAGTCGTCGGCAATGGTCCAACCAAATCAATCCCCACATGGAAAATGGCCAAGGATAAATGATGGGTGTCAACAATGTTTGTGAAGTTCTTCGGATGGAGGAAAAGCGTTGGTATTTGTCACATTTCTTGGCATAAGCTATACAATCAGGTCTCATCGTCGGTCAGTAGTATCCCTGCGTCATCACCTTTTGCAAAAGTGTTCGACCTGCTACACAGGCTCCACAGGACCCTTCATGGATCTCTTTAATCAATTCACCTCGGAGGGATGTACACATCTTTGCAAACCTTCCATAATTCCTCGTCGAGCAGCTTTAAACTTCCATTTCTTGGCAGAGAACTTATCCTCCGAATACCATTATCCCGAGCAGCTTTAAACTTCTATTTCTTGGCAGCGAGCTTATCCTCCAGTAATTGTTCTTCCTCAATATATGCTCTGATGGGATCCATCCAAGATGGTCCTAAATCAAGGGTAATAATATTCATCGTCAGGTCTTCATCCATGCTCCGACTTTCTAATACTTCAATTGGTATCGTTCTTCGCAGCTCGGTACGAGTAGCTGATGCTAATCGGGCCAAGGCGTATGCTCTCACATTCTCCATTCTTGATATTCTTACCAGTTGAACAACAACAAACTCTGATAACAACTCCATCACCTTTGCTTGATACTTGATCATCAATTCTCCTTTGGTTGCATATATTCCCAACATTTGACTTACGATCAATTGAGAATCACTGAAGACAATAACCTGCTGTGCCTCCATAGTATTTGACAAATTAAGACCTGCAATCATGGCCTCATACTCAACCTCATTATTAGAAGCTTTGAATTAGAAATGTATGACGTATTCCATGTCGACCTCGTCTGGGCTGTTCAAAACGATCCCTGCCCCACAGCCTGTAGTGCAAGATGAGCCATCTACATATAGCCTCCATATAGGCAACTTGTCTTCTAATTTCTGGTCTGACAGAGTTCCTCGGTGGAATACTTGTCGCTTTCTTTCATCATGTCCTGATACTTCTGAATACACCTCCTGAACTTCAATATTCCTCCTGAACTTCAATATACCTCCTGCACTTCAATATTCCTCCTGAACTTCAATATTCCTCCTGAACTTCAATATCAAAAGTAATTCCTGAGAAAGAAAAATAACTCCTGAATGATGATTAGTCGGGGTTGAATTTGATGCTTGACTGCATGATGATATAAGAATGTGCCACCAAATATATCTGTAATAGAAGCCCCCAACTGTGGAATGTGAACTTTGAATGAGATTTATCGACCAATACCAACCGGAGTTGGATTTTATCTACCAACCGGAGTTGGATTTTGTCTACCAACCGGAGTTGGATTTTATCTACCAATCGGAGTTGGTGGTAATTGATAATGAATGATGAAGACTTCCTCGGAGCTGACCAACAGATTGTTGGGACTAAGATAATATAAATGCTGGAGACCTCCTCGGCACTGACCAACAGATTTGTTGGGAATAAGATAATATAAATGCTAGAGACCTCCTCGGCGCTGACCAACAGATTTGTTGGGAATAAGATAATATAAATGCTAGAGACCTCCTCGGCGCTGACCAACAGATTTGTTGGGAATAAGATAATATAAATGCTAGAGACCTCCTCGACGCTGACCAAGAGATTGTTGGGAATAAGATATAATAATTGCAGGATACCTCCTCGGCGTTGACCAACAGATTGTTGGGAATAAGATATAATATAAATGCAGGATACCTCCTCGGCGATGACCAACAGATTGTTGGGAATAAGATATAATAAATGCTGGAGACATCCTTGGAGCTGAATAAGATATAATAAATGCTGGAGACATCCTTGGAGCTGAATAAGATATAATAAATATTTGTCGAGCTCCATGCTAAAATGAGAATAGAATATGCATCCAAATAGATATAAAGAATAATTAAAAAATAATAAAGTGCCTCGCCGATCCGTCGAGGTAGAATCATATAATGCCGAACAAGAATAAGATCTTTCAGAACATAAGAATATGGCCGAGAACGTTGTCAGGCCTGAATATAAATAAGAATTATTCGAACGAATGTTGTAATTCTCCTTAAAGATGAATAAGTATCTTGTCGAGGCATAATTGCAGAATGCCGAATAAGAATAATATTTTCCAGAACATAAGAATATGGCCGAGAACTTTGTTGGGCCTGCATATAAATAAGAATTACCCCGACCAACTATCCGTTGGGGGTGAAATATAATAAATGTTGTAGCTTTTCCTCGGAGCCGAATATATATAGAGAGAAGAAATTTTTCGAGCTCCATGCTGAGATAAATATAAAATATGAATCCGAACGGATATAGAATAATTTGTGCTTAAGCATTCGTCGGCATTGAATCTTGTGCCTGTAAAAATTAATAATTTGCTCTACCATATGTGTAGGCTGAATTGATTAGTCATGAGAATAATTTACTCATCCAATCAATATATGATATGTATCAGCATAAAAATTTCAAAATATGAAATAATATGTTTTATGCCAAATGTGTGTGAGATGGACAAATTATTATCAAATATGCGCCATAAATAAGACGTAGAGTTTTTTGTAAAGTTATTTAATGTTCAACAACCAATCAGGCATAGTTTGCTGTTTGAAAATATTTTTGGGGTGATCATAAGTTAAAAAAAAAACTTAAGCCCCCTGCTTGTCCCCAAGCCGAACTCGTGTTTAAAGAAATATTAGGGGTGCTTTGCATTTTTTTTAATACCCCAAGATTCTACTGCTGCCGATAAACAACATGGATGTTGCCGACCAACATTTAAGGATATCTCAAGTAATAGAATATATGGTTGGATGACCAGAATATATCGAATCTTTAGATCAAAAAATAACATTCAATGTAAAATTTAAGCCTTAAGAATGTTAATTAAATGAATAATTATCTAATCCACTATATCGTGTGATTTCGACAAAGAAACCTTGTGATGTGATGAACGAGGGGCCAAAATATTAAATTTGTGCCCAGAGTCTTGATATGGTCATGATTATTTTACTGATCCTCTTTTACAAGAGGTGGGTAATGATTTTTCAAGTGAGAGAAAATTATTTTTTATATTGGTCCCTTCCTATTCCCAGTTTGGAGAGATAAAAATATGGTGAATGATTAAAGTTATTACCGAAAATAAAAAATCGATCAATTTGACTTTATTGACATAGATGGAAGATGAACCAAATTAAGTATATAATTCATAAAAGCGAATGCAAAGAGACTCAAACTTGAAGATAGAGAGAATATATATGGGTCATGATTTCCATGAGAAGACTTTTCATTGTCTTTAACCTTTTCCCATTCTTTTATTAAAAATATGATGGGAATATGAATAGACATCAAATATCTTACAAAATTTATTTCAAAATCAATAATGAAAATGATCAAATCTTATCATCGTCGTATATATTGGCATATGTAATCATTTAAAATATTTATTCCATGATATAAAATTAAAACTTGAGAATCAAGTAAAGAGTTATGATTTAAAAATCATGATATGCAACATTTTGCAGATAAAAATTAGACAATTAATTTATGTATATAAACATAAAAATCACGATTCAATCAAAAGATGTATGTATAATTGATTATACGTAGAGAAAATAAAAACTTAGCTTTTGGTGGAGAACAACGCTTGAACACGTTCCCACAGACGGCGCCAATCTGTTGAAGACAGAAAATGGCCACTACCATTTTAGTGGCGTCAACAGCAGATAAATGATGAGGATGAGATTGAAGATGAAGATAAACATTCACATCAAATATATAAGAGACAAAGATTTTTAAAGTGGTTCGGCTATAAGGAAAAGCCTACGTCCACTGTTATTTTATTCCCAGGGGTTTACAATAGCACAATATGGTGTTTCTTGGTTCTCTCGGATCTCTCTTCATAGTTGTCCTTTTTGGCCAAGGGAATACATGTATTTATAGTAATGGGAGATAAAGAGATTCATTGTATGTAGACATTTATGCATTATGTCTACATTCAACGAATCTAACTGTTGAATTGCTTGGTATGCTATGTGTTGTCATACAGTATAAATGTACATTAATGATCATTAAATGCGTAGTTATCCTTTGATATTCCTGGTTGGTATGCCGACCAACTCTCCTCGGGTGCCAACTAATACTCCTCGGGTGCCGACCAACTCTCCTCGGGTGCCGACTAACACTCCTCGGGTGCCGACCAACACTCCTCGGGTGCTGAATATTGCCACGTAGGATGACACGTGTACTTTTCTGATTGGTCCTCGTAGATGGAGAATTTTTGCGTTAACACTAAACTTGTAACTACACTCTTAAGGAGAATAGTGGCGAGTCTGGGTATCGAATCCATAGGGAATGTTTGATAGAATTTAATTGATTTATTACTTCTAAAATAAAAGTGAAAAAGATGATGATGGTTGAAGATGAAAAAAATAAAAAAAAATTAACTATGCATGCATGAGCAATCTAATTAAGATGAATGAGAAAGTAGGTTGTAATACAATACCCTAACACTAGTAATTTACCGTGTAGAATACTAGAATTGTAAATTATAAATTTGAATGAATCCAGTCTTTATAGATCCTAAGCATTAAGTAAATGAGGTTCAATCTCGCACCATACGAAATCAAAGGTAAATATAAAGCGGTGCTAAATAATTATACGCACATAGTATTCTTAAACACCCCAAGTACCTAGGTCAAGAGAGATTAAAAGATCTACAATGGTTGTAAAATTGTCTCGCACGATTCTTTCAAATTTTTAATTTAAATTCTATTTTATACATAAGTAAGTTACATTGGGATGGGTTCATGCATCCCAACCTTTAAAAACTTAGCTAGGCATGATTTTATTAAATGAAAATAATTCATAACAATGCATGTAATTGTGGATCTAAGAAACATTGTAAAAACAAAAATTACAAAACAAGCACTGCAAAATATTAGTCCAACAAAGAACCAAATGGATATGAAGTGTTAGTCCGAAATAGAAGGGAACAAAGATAGAGAGATAAACAATCCGATATATGTAGTGAATCATTTTGTGAAAGAGAATCCTCTGCATAAATAAATATTATTTAAGACAATAAATATATAGTGTATAAAAATAATATTTATCTTCTAAAAAAAGTCTAAAATGATAGTGTGTCAACAAATCATTATTTTGAAATCTCTAAGGTAATATAATTTTGTTATTCACAAACAGATTTCACAAACAAAATTAATACTTGAATGTTAATTTTGGTGTCTCTTTAAAGATAATTCACACATGTCTTGCATTTAATGTTCATTTAAAAAACCCTCTTATAACTATAATTAAGGAACAGTCGACCCCTCTTTATTTTGTTTTCAGCTTCCCAAGTAAACCCATTCGACTTCAGTGCCAACTTGAATAAATAAACCATTTAAATTCCATCATCAATAGGGTTATACATAACCGTTCAAGAATTTGTGTATTATGGGTTATTGTAGTTCTCCAGAATGGCGGGGCATCAGCACCATCATTGGCTACTAATGCTTTAGGAAGCACTGGGTTGGTTAAGGATGGAGGTGCAAGTGCAGCTCTAAAGGGGAATTTATGGAAAAAGGTTGTTGTGCAGGAGGCTAATGAGAGTGAGGGTTCATGGGGGTCTGAGGGGTGGTCTGGTCATTCTGTTCATCTGGAGAAATCTGTTTAGAAGGGGAAGGACGCTCCAATTGCTACTTCATCAAATAGATGGAGTGCTCTAGATTCTAAGAATGCTTCAACTTCATCTACAACATGCGATTTGATTGAGGATCCTGGAAAATAGACGAACAGTCATGCTCTGTCTGGGATGGTGCCCAAAGCTAGTGGTTCAATTGTAGCTGGACAACATGGAGAGGATATCGGGGAGACCTCTGATGTTGTGGACGATTGGGAGAAGGCATATGATTTAGTTCCCCCCCCCCCCCCCTCTGTACTACATAACCATATTCTTGTGGAGGCTTGATTTTGGCCTTTTTTCTACAATTTTTTTTGGGCAAATGTTATATGGCTGGACATTTAGTTGAAAATTTCAGCAAAGATGATTTTCCTGCTAAATTTGTTTTTTGTTCTCAAACTTCAACTTATCAGGTATGTAACCATATGTTTGTTTATCTCTCACCTTTCTCACTTATATAAGTTCTTGATATTACATGTTTTGTGTGATATATCATAATAGTCATCATATTCTTGATTTGTAGCTTATTATGTGTGTTATTAACAATGTCAAAAATATGTATATTATTCTACCACGAGGATTATAAAATGCCTGAGCATCGCGCGGGTTTAAGCTTAGTGTAAAAAATAACAGAGCAGTTAATCTGCCAAAATCTAGTAACATAATATAATTTTGATGTCTCTTTAGAGAGAATTGACACCTGTCTTGCATTAAAAGCTATACAACCATATCTCTTTTTAGCCTCCGATTTTCTTTATCAACCGTTGAGATTCCCAAAATTATAATTATTCCATCATCATATTCCCTATCAAACTCTCCGTTTACCAAGATATTAACCTTCTATCTCCACTACTCAAGTATTTAACCCCATTTCAATTGCTAACCCAACTCCATCTGCATTTCTATTAGACGATTGATGAGGCTTCCGTTCATACTGCAAAATATTGTTGAATGGGAAATGAGTTTCATGTTTTTATTTAACTCTGTTTCCGTATCGGTGTCGGGCGATGATTAACCATCAGTCTGGCGGCATCGGAATCAGGTTCATCATCGACGATGGTGGTATGAGCGAGCATTTCAAGAGCTCTCTGGCATTGCTCCAACACAGCTTCCAAATTTTTCCTCTTCACAAGAACCCGATCCTTCGTCTCCGCCTCCATGCCCTAACTACGTTTAATTTTTGAGTTTTTTCCGGTCCACTAGATGAGTTCAAACAAGAATTGTGATTGATTTGGCTACTTTTGTTAGTTTGGTACGTTGTTTCGTTTCCTTGTGGGTTCCGTGAAAAGGTTTGTAGGGGTCAATTTGTCAGCTTCTCAATGGTCTCAACTTTTTTAATGCTTTTATCTTTCCATTATATACACGCGACCAATTAAATTATAGGTGTTTGGTTTTACCTCATATTTATATTTATATCTAATCTATCTAATCTAAGATCATAATATAATTTTGGTGTCTGTTTAGAGACAATAAATCAATCAAAATATGTTAATTTTAAAAAATGACATATTTAGACAGATTTTTTAAAATAGCAAAAAAAAAATTCATTTTCACTGTCATTTAGGTGTCTCCTGAAATGTTTAAATACCATAACTCAAGAATAAAGTTTTATAAAAAAAAATTGTGTGTATATATTTTTTATAATGTTTTCTATAAATAGCCCGCGCATCGCGCGGGGCATAAAACTAGTTTTAATAAAAATTAATATCCAAAGAGATACTGAAATAATAAATGCCTAAGATGGGTTTCGTGTATTGCGGAGATAGGAAGAGACTGTGGCATATGATATCAAGTAAAATACATGTATGTGAAAATTTTCCCAAGGAGAAACAAATGCACCGAACAAGGATTACTGCGCAACTCAAGAAGCTCTGAGGCTGTATGCAACAATGCGTGGACATGGGAGTTAAACATTCCAAACAGTATAGCTCAAAAACAATAGTGTACTAACTCAAATAGATGCGTACTTTGTAGTAAAAAAATTGGTTACTAAATCAAGCTAGTTCCAAAATATTTTATGTATACTAAAAATATCAATTTTTTAAATAAGTTTAATTTTTTAGGAATGTATTTTTTTAATTGCTTAAAAATAATTTATACAAAAGATGATTCAACTAGAAAAAATCTTACCCAACTAAAATAGAGTGCAAAAAAATAAGTTTACTTTTTTAAAAACTTATTTTAAGTATTTAATATTTTTATATAATATTTTTGTAGAAGAATCATATATTAATTTTCATACAAAACACTCTCAATCTTAGTACAAACCCTGGTCCGAGGGCTTGATAGCAGGTACCAAACCAAGAGGATAACATAATAAACCAAAGCAGGTATAGTCCTTTCGTCCTTTGCCTAAAGATGACAAAGGAATATAATGGGGCCCAAGGAAACTCGTATCAAAACTTTACTGCCAAAAGAGATCCATTCGACTGTTACGAAAACATATATGACCCGTCATATATATGTGCTAGCATGGGGCTGAGAGAAATAAAAAACATAGAGGGTTTAAAAATATCATGCTTCCAAATATAGGGTAATGCTATACTATCCGGGAGTCAACCTCGACTTAGTGCATGGAGGAAAAAAAAAATTCCTTGGGTTTTTATGTGATTTATTAGTATTATTTGATTTTTTTTATTTAAAAAATTGTTTTATTAGAAAATAATATTTTTTATAAACTAAAAAAAATGTACTGTTAAAAAACACTATTTTAATATAAATTTTTTTTTTTTTTTTGAAAAAGGCTATTTCAAAAAAGAAAAGTTGTTAATATAAATATTTTTTTTACATTTTTAAACGGTTTTAAGAAATACAAAAATTGTTTGAAATGTTGTAAAATTTTAAAAAAATATAGTTTAAAAATAATGGGAGCCGCTGGCGCGGACCTTTAAAAATAAAAGAATATTGGGTAAAGAAGTGTTTTGGGGACTAGAATAGTTTTATTTTTGGAATAGTTTTTAGAATAGTTTTATTTTTAGAATAGTTTTTAGAATTGGGTAAAGAAGTGTTTTGGGTTACTACGCATTTTAATCGAATTAAACCAACATAAGGGGAATATGAAGTTTTTCAGGAGGGGTCGATTGATCAAAGAAATGGGGTCGATCGATCGATCATCGATCGATCAATGTTCTTGGGTTGATCGATCGATCAAGCAGTTTTGACGAAAACTGCATTAACCCAGTTACGGGTTTGCCTCTCCAACCTCAACCAAATCTCCATATATCATTCCCAAACTCCCAACCAGCATTGCTACAAGTACTATATAACTAAACACATGATTTTCTACGTAAAATATCTCCCAGTTTATTAATTATAACAATTTAATGGATAAAATTGACCTAAACTTCAAGAACCCTAATTTTTCTTTTTCTTTCAATTCTTCCAATTCATTTCTAGATTTCCTATTTCTAAATCCATACAAATTCGTGGTTTATACTCTACATACGATTTAGATATCCAGAATATGAATACTTCTTCTATAACATGTGATTTTAAGTCTCAAAACTATACTTTCTTTCATGAAACAAGTTCTAAACAACCCTAAACTAACATGATTGAGACATTACTAAAAACAAATCAAGATAGATACTTGCCTGGAATTTGAGTTTCTAATTTGTGGAAGAAAGTGGTATGGTTGCGTTCTCTGTCGCGTGATCTACGATTTGGTGATGGTAGCGGCGCAAATGGGTGAGTCTTTGGCCTTGAGTTGCTTCGGAAGCTCTCTTATTACTTCTCTAATGGTCGTTCTTTGATTTTGCTCTTGTTAACCCTAGAGGACAACTCCTAAAGGCTGATATAACCTTGGGAAATTCGTGGGTTTAATTGCCCAAAAATACAAAATGTCCATAATGTCCTTACGGGATGCCAATTAGGCTTAAAAACGTCCCGAGACCCAAACTAAACCCTCGGGTACATTATTTTGACTATCTCGACCCTTCCGGACACATTGGCGCACTCGAAATGACCATACCGACGACTTATAATTTATTCACTTTTAATAACAGTAATTTAGTCCTGACACGACACAGGCGCGTCACGACTTAAATTTTCATAATTATCATTTTATTCACTTGTGACAATTTTTATAAAATCAGTCTTATATATTACTTTACCCTTTTAGTAATATTCGACAAATTCCCAATAACTACTACCTCTCGTCACGCTAGTAACTATTTAAATAAATTTTTGGATTAATATTAAATTAACATCTCAATTTAAATTTAATAAATCACTAAATTTAAATGACATAAAAAATTGGGGTATTACATAAATTTCAGAAAATATTTTTCTCCCCCCAAGGAATACCATTGAAGGCATATATGTATATAATAAATAATGTGCATCTTTTTCATGAGATAATACATTTTCAATAATTGTTTCCATAAAATAATGTTCAACGAATCTCAAAATATTCACAAATAATTGCAATAATCATATGACTTTTTTCTAATTATATGCAAGCATAGATACTACAAACCTTACTTTCTATCTAAAAAAATATAATCTTCATGAATGTCACTAATATTAAAATAATGTGTCTAATCATGTAGCATGACCTAAATCTAGCTTATAATAACAATATGTTTATACAATCAAAATCAATAAATGCATATTACAATATGGACATGTAGCACATATAACTAGACAATTTACAAATGACGTTTTCGTTTCAAAATTTTCATACGATAATGTCATGAATTAATCCAAAATTATTAAAAATGTAAGATGGTAATCCCCTTAAAGCCTGAGAGTACTGTAATAATAGTTGAGGTGTAACCCCTATAGGTTTGGAAATAAATGATAACCCAACAAGTCTTCAATAAATACAAGTAAATACATAATATTGTATATGATCAACACTGAGATTGAACTCATAAGTCTCTCGTGTATAACTCAAATAATAATAAATGGAACTCAGAAACAACTCATTCAAAGGGAGAGAGAAATAATCACCCTAGATACACCTTGATAGTCAACCATCACACCAACAATATCTCGTAGATCTCTAGTTTAGCTATTAATAGCTGCACAATAAATGACAATAGTGGGTGAGTAAGAGCTCTGGTTTGCAATAACTATTCTCTGATATATTCTCTCTCTAGCAATAATCTCTAGAAATAATGCTCTCATCTCAGAAGTGATTGAGTCCTATAAATAGACCCACACCCCTTCCTAAGACATCTCAGTCTCCATTAATGTGAAAGAACTCCCTATCACACTTTACATCACAAACATTAAATGCATAATGGGTCAGACTGTCTCACTTCATAAACATTAAATGCCAAGACATGCCTTTGGCCTAACCACTGTGCGTCAGAGGACCCTCACCACAGAGGTGGCTCACCAAAACATTTGACATCCCCAATACCACAGTGATTTACTCAAGTTCAGATTGGATAATGTTTAACTAGCTAGTGACATTACCTAAAGTAGAAGTGACATTTGGTTCTACTTAGCTCAAAGAATAATAAATAATGGAACTTAAGGTTGCTCTACACGAGCTTCCATAGTGAAAAGGTCATACGATGTTTTACTAAGTGTATCGAAGATGGTTAGGACAAAACCTAACACTGCCTCACTTCTTAATTCGTTAAACCAACCCCATCTGAAGCTCCCACAATGATTCATTCGATAGAGCATGTGAGCTCTCCCAGGACTTGCCAAGCCTGGTCTCTCGCGAGTACCATTTTGACCTCACACAGAATACTACAATTGTTACAAGATTATAATCATGATACTTAAGGGTAAAATTTAACTAAGTAAGAAAAAAAGATAAAAGATGAGATCTTTCGACCAATCTGCTCGTTGGGTTGTGTCGATGGGCTTCCTCGCTGAGCTGCCATACTAAGCTGCTTCGCTAAGCTGTCTCATTGAGCTGCCATGCTGAGCTGCCTCGCTAAGCTATCTCATTTCCATCATGTCGCTGCCTTTCCTTGAGTCTTTTCTATTAACTTTGTGGGATTTCTCTAATCTAAAGATTATCTTCAAGCCCCCTACAATTTCCCCTTCGTGTAGAGATTTTTTGTGATAAGAAGAAATGTCTGCACGAAATACTTTCATTCAATCAACCATCTAGTTATGAGCAAAAAATTCTTCTATCTCTGTCTTCATTGCAACTTCTGTCGTTATCTCTGCTAGGAAAAAAATTAAATTCTCCCTAATGTACCTGAACCAAAGCTCTACAAATTATTGACGAATGGTGAGGGGACATTGTAACTTTTTTTCCTATTGTTATATCCCAATTGTTCTGTCTCTTCACTAGTGGTTTGAATTCTCCTAAAATAGCTAAGGAAATTGTCAATCATTCGTTCTGACCATTAAAAAGGTTAAATTCTCCCTTATCGGTGTTATTCAATTCGTTCATGTAGTAAACTTGTAGTAAGTGGCCAATTTCATTAGGACTGCCCTTAGCAGTATGAATTTTCCTTGCTAAAAAAATCTAGCATTTGGACTTGTAAAATTCTCTAAAACTAACTGTTTATCTTTAAATTCTCCCCAATTTTTTCATACCATTCCCCCATTAAGTGAACCATTAATGAAGGGACCTTATCATCAGGACTGCCCCTGGTGGAGAGAGTTCTCATCATTTTCATATATCTATTATTCTTCCCCATTTAGATTTAATCAAAAAAGTAAAATTATTCCTAGTGTAACTAAACCAGAAGTAACTCCGATCAGGCTTATGGCGAGGGGACAACATAAACTTTTTGAACTGTGTTGCGAGGAGCCTTTCCTCTAAAGTGGATATTCTCCCCAATGCCTCTTCAATCTGTTTTATCCTAGTTTGGGTTTTCAGGTTTAGGACTCTGTATGGTTCAAAAAATTTGTCTCCAAAACTTAACTTCTTTGGAAAGCAATACACCTTTTTCTAACCATCACTTCATTAATGGCGTGAGTCTGTCTGTTCAACTGCCAAAGCATGCCCCAAAGCGCCATGTGTCCATTTGCAATTATTATGGCTTGGCACGTGCCTATGTGGGAAATTCAAATAACCACTTTATTTTCAAATGCCTTATTCTCAACACTTAGTCATTTTTATTTTTTGTCTCTTTATTTGCATCTATACTTACAGATAGGGGTGGCAATTCGGGTTAGTCATGTCATTTTCGAGTCGCGTTGATTTTGAGTTGAGTATAAGTTTTGGGCACTCTTAAATCTATACAAGCTAATCGTGTCATGTTTGGGTCATTTCGGGTTATTACCATAAACGGATTATCATGTCAAAAATTGCTAGCTTTACTTACAGAGCTTTTAGAGAGAGAAAGTGTTAACTACCATTGTTGTTCAAGCTTTTCTTCTAGTTCTTTCTTCCTTTGTCATTTTCAACCTCTATTATTCCATCATTTCCAGTCCACTCTTTCTTCATTCAATATTTTTCCCACTTCTCCCATAAAGTCTTCTTCCAGTGTTCCAGACGTACTAGTTGTCCCTACCATCACTACGCTGCCTACCATCACCACCATTCCCGCCCCTGTTCTAGATACATTTGCCCTGCTGGAAGCTTGTAAAGAGAAACAACACTTCTACCACCGCTCTATTATCTTTAGCAAGGGTGATGTGACCCCTTGACACTTGGTGATGAATATGATAACGCTAAATATTGGCATTTTTTCACCCCAGAGGGGACTATACATTTTCCTCTTGATCGTGGTGACTTACCTTGTTCCCATATAGATTTAAAATCTCCAGGAGGTTCCTCGACTAACTTTACTGACTGGAACGCATATATGTAAGAAACTTATGTTTATGCCCTCACCAAGGTTGGGCTCCATCAGGCAAAATGGTTTTGTGAGTTCACTTTTTCCAAACACAACTTTGCGCTCAAAGTCTTGGCCTCTTGTTAGAACGTTACCACCCACACTTTTATGGTTACGTGGGTTGAGTTTACCATAACATTAGAGGATGTTTCTGAAATGCTGGGGCTTGAGCCCACAGGTGTTGTGCTTTATTTTGATAAGTCCCTAGACGCCGAAGAAGCTTCTTCTCATGTTAAGTTAGATTTTTTTTGGTCGATTGTTGAATTAGATAAGATATGTCGAATATGCATAGGTACTTCGAACAAAGATACCTTTACCCCTCTAATTAACTATTTCTTCCAAGATCCCTTTTAGAAGGATGATTCTTCTGCTGCTGGTAAGGGCCAATGTACATATCTGGAACTGACAGCTTACATACTTATCATACTTTCCCATTTTTTACTGCCTGGGAAACTAAATGACCAATCCTGAACGGACCTCATTAATATTTACATCCATTTGGTTAGAGGTGTCAAGTTTCCTCTATCAACCATGGCATTGGGGTCCCTCTACACCTGGTTGGACAGGTCCCGTCTAGATATGGAATGCTCCCTTAGCCGTTATAACCTAGCCAACTTTGACAACACCACACTCCTAATGGGTTTTCTCTATATCCATTTTCATACGATAGCAACCAACTCTATCCATATTCCCACTGGGGAATCTATCAATCCCCATCGCTTATACCGTCACCACAAAAAATAAATCTGTAGAACATATTGCCCATTTTTGACAAGCCTAGTAGTTTTGTCATGGGGCCTTATTATGAAGAACGTTTTCTCCATACTTGGAGTATTTTTCAATATGAAGCAAGAATGGTCCGATCAACTACTGTATACCTTATCATTAAAGATCCCTTGCTAGTTACTATGCTTCTGTTCTCTCCAGGGTATTTACCTTCTTACACTGAGGGGGGATATACTTTGAAGAATTACAACCCCAATCAGTGTAGCCGTTAATTTGGTTTCAACCAAGGGGTTCCTCGTTGGTTTTCCAGATATACCATCTCAAGGTCACCTTTATTGAGGTTTGTTCTTTTTATACTTCTTCTGCCACTTGGTCAATTAGATCAACAATTTCAAGGTGAATCACCATCCTAAGTATTACAATGGGCGGGGATATGACTTCTTTGTTTTCAACCAAGTATTGGCTGATGAAGTTGGCCAAAATTATTGAGTTCATTAAAACACCACCAGTGTATCCCCTAGTTCTTTCTTTCCCTCCTTTGGAACTGGGCCTCAAAAGAAATTTTATTCTTAGTGTTGAGTTCCCTCCAAGCAGCCCTTTAAGGATCCTGAGAATGAGCTACCTCCCTATTACCCCATGATCCCCACTGCCACATCCAAGTCCAAGAAAACTCCCATGCTTAAACAAACTATCATTGCCAAAGGTGCTTCTAGCGAGGGGCCTTCAAAACCTCCTTCCAAAAAGACCATGAAGTCCAAGAGTGGGACTTATTCAAAACATAAGTCCCAGCCTAAGTCTCAAATACCTGTAGATGCATTTCCTATTGCCTCTATTCCCCTTGAAATGTATGCATATTTTAGTGGGGATATAAGATTTAGGTGCTAAGCTGAGTTGGAATGGGTATAATGCGCGTTTAAACAATACACTCCCCTCGTTCCTCCTTATGTTGTACTCCCCACCATTGTTGTATATCCAACTAAGGGAGTATCAAAAGGAATAAAAATTTTTAGTTTCCCCTCTACTACTGGTGGCTCTAGTGCTAGGAAGAAGACTGGGTATAAAAACCCAGAGGAAATGTGCTTATGAGGTGCAACCAACACTTACGACTTCTATTCCTAGGGCCTCTCCTTTTCCTCCTCCCATTGAGGCCATTACCCTTTACTAGCCCTGATGCTGAATATGATCCAACTAGAAGAAAATCTCTAGTTCCTTCACCTCCTTCTTCGCCCATGATCATATCATCCCACTCTTCTCTAGAGTAAGAGGTATGTATTCCTACACTTAGACATTTGCTTAGTGAGGTGTATTTTTTAAAACTTGGATATATTTTTTTCTGTTTGTACATGATATTGAAAGATAAAGGCCTTCACCTCCTGTGAGCCCCTTAATGGGAGGACGCTTTGAGAACACTTCAGCCGATGCATATCCTCCCCGTTCTCTCATCTATGGACTGATGTATTCTCACCAATCTACCTCCTAACGTGCAGAGGAGGTTGTCAGGAGGGCTTCTACCTCAAGGGAATCTTTTGGAACCTCTCCTCAGCCAAAGAATACTCCTTTGGATTCTTCTGAGTCATCTGCTCTTCCAGTGGTTCTCTGGAGGTTGTTCCAGTGTCTTCTGGCCCTCTAAAAGTGATAGCTTGATTGTCATTTAGCTATATTTCCCCTATTTATTTGATTGTGTACTTAGTATTTTCTTTATCCTTCAGGTTATAACTGCTCCTGACCTGGCCACATCTTTGGTTGGATTAATTCTTCAGTTCCCTCTGGTGAGGCCTGTAATTATGTTTTCCCCCTTAGTCAATATTACTGAGGTAAGCTCCATCCTTGTGCCTTTTTTCATTTTTATGTTGTGTTTCTTCTGCCTAACACTTTGTTATTGTTTCCAACTTTCTCTAGGTTTAACTCCTCCATCTCCTTTTGGGACCCCTCAAGTGCCTCAAACTATCGTTTCATCATCTTCTCGCCCAAGAATACCTTCGTCCCATATGAGGGTTGACTCCCCATTAGATGTTCATAAGGTTTTTACGGACCCCTCCCCTATCTTAGCTATTGTGCCTTTTTCTGAGGAAGGTGCATCACCAAGAGTTGAGGTTCCTCAGCCTAAAGGTTCCTTTGAGGCTGAGGGTGTTGCTAAATTTACTCCCGCAGCTTTTATCATTGAAGTATTTTCTCTAGCCACCCTTACTACTTCAGACATCCCTGAGGTATTTTGCTACCTTCTCCCTCTATTTCGCATAAGTCTTTTGGCTATGCCTTCGAGGTAACTTTAACAATGAAGACACACTTATTAGAAAAAAATTCTCAAACTCAAGATATAATGGTTACTTAATAAAGGAAACCACTTGTTAAGATTTTTTCCATAAATTCCACCTATAATGGCGACTTAACAATGAAAACCACATGTCAAGATTTTTCATGAACTACACCTATAACAGTGACTTAACAATGAAAAGCACTTGATAAGATTTTTCATAAACTGTACCTATAATAGTGACTTAACAATGAAAACCACTTGTTGAGATTTTTCATAAACTCTACCTATAACGGTGACTTATCAATGCAAACCACTTTTTAATATTTTTCATGAACTCAACCTATAATAGTGACTTATTAATGAAAAGCACTTGTTAAGATTTTTCATAAACTCCACATATAACGGTGACTTAACAATCAAAACCACTTTTTATAAATTTTCATAAACTCCACCTATAACGGTGACTTAATAATGAAAATCACGCGTTAAGATTTTTCATAAACTCCACCTATAACGGTGAATTAACAATGAAAACTACTTCTTAAGATTTCTTATAAACTCTGCTTATAATAGTGACTTAACAATGAAAGAAACTTGTTAAGATTTTTCATAAACTCATTTTTCTTTATCACGTTGGAGGTTGTGAGGGACCCTGCCATTATCAAAATGCCAGCTCATCATCATCCATCTCCTATTGAATCCACACATCAAAAACCATTCCGTTCTGAGGATTCAAGCCATAACGCTTGTGGTTCAACTACAGACCTGTCAGGTGACAGTGAGTCAGGTTGTGAGGTTCCTTCACCAAACATGGCTCCTCGTGATTTCTACCTCACGGTTCTTCACCAATCTCCTCAAATTTCTGTGTGAGATCATTTTATCATTGAACAAATTTCCACCAACCACCCTCAAACCTTTACCGCTAATTGTGTGCATTCAAATGTGTTGGTGATGATCCATAGGCTCCAAGGTTTGGTATTCACTATTACTAAAGTCATCAATACTCAAACAAATAATCTCACCAGGCCCATCATCAATCATCACTGGGGATGTTTAAAGGAGATGGATAAGAATGGCTGCCAACTGAACTGGCTAATTAGCCACTTGAAGATTTGAAAGAGCCAACACTTGGAGAGCTATAGGGAACTGTATCTGAAACATATAGAGGGCTGATGTGCTGAGGAGAAAAGGCTTTCAGATTTGGCCCATTTATTGTTATCAGCTGATAATAAAGTGAGGGTTGTCAAAGAATCTTTATCAAATTCTAAGTAAGAACGTGAAGACCTGTTGATTGAACGAGCTCAAGTGCAAACCAGGCTTGAGGGATGCCTTACTTCTCAAAGAACATGATTCGAGGCTTCTTCAGTCCTGCTTGGAGATATCTTCTCCCAAACTGACTTTTGGTTTCTTTTGGGCTAAATTCCCTTCTCTTGTGTTGCAATTTTTTCTTTGTTTATCAAATGTAACTCTTGGGCAATAGTTCCCAATTTTGTAATGATTTTGAGTGTATGAATGAAAAATACAGTTATTCATTATCATGCATTACTTTGTTGAAATTATTCTATTTATTAAAAAGTTTAAAGTCTTACAATTTACAAGCAAACTCTTTCTTTTTATCGCATTACAAAAGAAATAACTTATACAATAAATTGTAACATAACTCTAACACAAAAATAAATTTATATCGTTTAAACATGATAGACTTTCAACCACTTGTTATTAATCTTGAAAGTTTCATCTACTTTCATCTTAGACATTAAGAAGTAACCTGAATAATGAACCTCCTTTACAATGAAAGGTCCCTCCCAATTCACAACAAATTTAGGTAATGGGAGCCCCCAAATGTGCTTCAGTGCTGCCTTCAAAACCACATCCCCTTATACAAATTTTCATGGCCTCACCAAGTTTTCATATGACCTAGAGATCTAATTTTTGTATATTTGGAAGTGTTGCATGGCATTATCCCTATGCTCATCCAGTGCTTTCAACTGTACATGTCTTCACTGAGGGAGCATGCTTCTTCGTAAGGCATATTAGGCCTAAGGAACTTCCAGCTCTACCAAAAGAATTTCTTCAGCTCCAAACACAAGAGAGAATGGCGTATACCCTGTAGTCTTCCTCTTCGTAGTTTGATAGGCCCACGTGACTACTGAAATTTGGGCATCCCACGATCTTGGGAAGTCTTCCATCGTCTTGGACAAGATGTTGAGAAATGTCTTGTTAGTTTCTTTGTCTTGATCATTACCCTTAGGATATGCCACCGTTGAGGTATGATGGACGATGGAGTATTTGTCTATAAGCATCATAACTTCTTTATTGGAAAATGGGATCTCGTTATCAGAGAGGAGAAACTTTGGAATCCCAAACATGAAAATAATGTACTCTCTAATGAAGTTAGCCACCACACCTATAATTTCTCTTTTGAGTGGTATCACCTCAACCCACTTCATAAAATATTTTATTTCCACAAGTATCCAGATCTTTACCCTCGAAGATGGGTGTATTGCCCCTACCAGGTCAAACGCCCAAGTGTGGAATGGGTAAGGAGTGGACAAAGGGTATATGTCCATCGATGGAGCATGGATCATATTTCCATGTAGATGGCATGCCTTGTATTTTTGTACAAACTAAACATAATGTTTCTCCATGGTTGGACAATAATAACCTAAGGTCATTAACTAGTCATATATCTTTTCCCCTCCTATGTGAGATGGATGGTGATCTTTCTTCCAAACTTCTGTTACCTTTTCCTTCATGATGCATCTTAATGGCATGTTAAAAAATACCTGGCGCCATACTAGTTGGGGTCCCTTTGAAAAGCCGCCAAATGTAAGAGGGTAGTCCCTTTGAAGCATGGGAGTATGTCAATACTAGTTGGGGTGTAACCCCTATCGGTATGGTGATAAATGATAACCCGATAACTCTTCAATAAATACAAGTAAACACACAATATAATATATGATCAACACTTAGATTGAAATCACAAGTCTTTCGTGTATAACTCAAATAACAATAAAAGGAACTAAAAAGTAACCCATTCAAAGGGATAGAAAAATAAGCACCCTAGATACACCTTGAAAGGCGGACAACACACCGATAACCACTAGAATATCTCTGGTTTAGCTATTAAAAGATTCACAATAAATGACAATGGTGGGTGAGTAAGAGCTCTAGTTACCAATAACCACTCTCTGATATATTATTTATCTAGAAATAATCTCTAGAAATAAATCTCTCATCTCATAAGTGATTGAGTCCCATAAATAGCCCCACACCTCTTCCCGAGAAGGCTCAGTCTCCATTGATGTGAAAGACCTCCCTAACACACTTTACGTCACAAACATTAAATGCATAATGGGCCAGCCTATCTTACGTCATAAACATTAAATGCCAAGACATGGTCAGAGGACTGTCACCATAGAGGTGTCTTACCAAACCATCTGACAGCCCCAATACCACATTGGTTTACTTAAGTTTAGATTCGACAACATATAACTGGTTGGTGACATCACCTAAAGTAGACGTGATATTTAGTAGGGTACTATTTGGCTCAAAGAACAATAAACGATGGAACTCAAGGTTGCTATACATGAGCTTAGACAGTGAAAAGGTCAATCGATATTTTACCAGGTGTATCTAAGATGGTCAGGACAAATCCTAACACTGTCTCACTTCTCAATCCTCCAAACCAAGTCCCTACAAAGTTTCCATGGTGAGTTCATTATCTTGAGCATGTAAGTTCTCCCAGGCCCTGCCAAGCCTAGTCTCTCGCGAGTACCATTTGACCTCACACTGAATACTACAATAATCACATCATTGCAATCAATGTTACTTAAGGGTACAATTTAACTAAGTAATAAAAAAAGAAGATAAAGGATGAGCTCTCTCCTCCAATCTCCTCGATGGGCTATGTCGTTGGGCTTCCTTACCGAGCTGCCACGTATCGCTGCCTCGCTGCGCTATCTCACTACCTTCATGTTGCTTTCTTCCCTTAAGGATATTGTATTAACTTGGTAGCCTTTCTCTAATCCATAGATTAGCTTCAACCCCCACTATAATTAACAAAAAATATACGAGTAGAAACAAGTATGAATTTTCATCTCAAAATTTTAACATCAAAATCAAATGCATGTCTTATAACATAAAATCATCAAAGAGTAATAAATGTACAAATATACATATGAAGATTAAATTATGAATAACAAAATTATATGCATTAAAAAATATTCTAAGCATGAAATAATATCAATTAAGCTCATACCATCAATCAATATATGATATTTATAATTTAAGAAAGATGTTCCTTACCACCTTACCAGTATCAATGATTTTTCCATGAACTTCTCTCCAAGTTTGGCATTTTAAACATTAAGCAATGATACTTGAAATTTGTAATGATATCAAATCATACGCCTAGAAAATCCACATCCCATATCGAAATGCAACTTACACAACTTCGAAGATTTTCTCTTTTGGTACCCCAAGAGTGTTAGGTCCATATGTATTAGTATGCATCTTGGTTCTTTTAATAAACCAAGCTAATTTTCTCTTTTGTAATTTGTATGGACAGAAATCTAAAAAAAAGTGTGTGTTTACCACAATATGTGTACAAGGATTTTGAGATACTAAAAGAGGAAGTATTTTGAATTAAATTTGAATAATTCTTTTTTCTCATTCTTGTTATTATCATAGCCAATTCCATCTTTATTAAAATTCCATCCTTGCTCTCCTAATAACTTGTCTAAATTCCTTCTACCATTTACAAAATTTGACAAGATAGGCAATAATGTGTCAACTTTCCTTTTCAACTCTCAATTTTCTAGTTCAAGTTTCTCATGAGATGTGCTACTAGTATTTTCTATTTTCAAACTATTAACTTCTTTTATAAAAGAATGATTTTATAATTTCAACTCATTGATTTCTTGTAAATATAAATAAGATTTTCTCAGAAAGGAATGGATAACGATTATTAAGTTCTACATATTTGTTTCTAAGTTCTTCAAAACTATCATATAATTCATCAGAAACATTTTTTAATTCCTCATAATCATCAACATTATCATCATAGCTATTACTAGAGGATTCGAGGTTAGAGTGCACCTCCTCATTACCAATTTACATGAGATAAGGAGCATTTATCTCATCACTTCTTGATTCATCGATATTATCATATAGGAAAGGATTGAACATACTTCCATTTAGTGCATCAACATTGAATATTTTATTGAAGTCTTCCTTTAAAATAAAACTTGAAACACAAGGTTAACAATTTCTCTATTTTTTCTCACAAAATGAAATTATGAATGGTTACAAGAGATCAAATATTTGATCATACAAATAATAAAAATATATAGTGCATCATTTAAGATGAACAAAGAAATTTTTTCCATGATCTTTAACTCTATGAATGTTAAATCAAAAAATAATTTGAGCCCTTGCTCCGATACAAATTGTTGCCCATAAAATACCCAATTTGGGGGGGGGGGGGGGGGGGGGGTGAATTGGGAGTTTGCAAACTTTTTGGGTTAAATAAAAATATAAAAAACTATTCAATTTAAACACTTAATCCGAATTTCAGATTAATAAATCTTGAGTTATTAAAACAATGAGTATCAACACAATACTATCGATAACTTTAGACAAGTTTATTTTACCGACATTAACACCCCATAAATATATAATGAATTTTCGTATTTAATATTAAGTGATATTCTGAAAATAATTATATAATTCAAAAATAATTATTTTAATCTTAAAAATAATTTTGTCAAATTTCATAATTAATATATTTGCAAGTATGAATCCTGAAAATATAAAAATAAACAAGCACAAGAAAATAAATAAATAAAAAGTGAAAATTAAACAACATCGAAATTTAACGTGGTTCGACCAAATTCCGACCTACCTCCACGGGCCTAGAGCCCCCGTATCCTTTGTGCTTCACTAATTCATTATCCACTTTAGGGTAGGATCGAATCACCTCATACAAACGTTTGCAAGCTAACTCCGAGCTTCAAACCCCCGTGGCCCACTTGAGGTTAGGAACCAATCCCCATTTACAACTACCATAGCTTAAACCAAACAAGTGATTACAACCGAAGCTTATAACAAAGTTTTAAACAAATTTGAGTTTGTACTACAATGTAGAATAATAAAACTCTCCAAAGACACAATTCATAATATGAGTTTCTTCTTCAATGAGACCTCAGTAAATGAATCTAAATTTTGGCTCTAGTCTTATCTGTAATGTATACGAGCCGAATATAAAATTATTTGCTCTCTTGAATATTATAGCAGAATAATAAATTTCGATGATCTTAAATAATTTCTCTAGTCTTATTGTCTTCAATGCAACACTTGAATGTTTAAATATGTCTTCAAAAAATAGTTTCTAAACACAACCCTTGTGAGGATTAAATGTTCCTCATTTCCTGAGATGAAGATAGTGTGAATATTTGATCTTTTAGTTTCTCATTTTGCTTCTCAATAAACATATAGCTGTTGTAGCATGAAAATGACATTATGAAAATATAGGACTGAAAGAAACTTTGACATATCTCAAAACATGCTCCTGTAAAATATTAGTCCAATAATAGAGAGAGACAACCAAACTGATATGAAATGTTAGTCTGAAATAGAAAGGAACAAAGATATAGAGGTAAACAATTTGATATAATTAGTGAATCATTTTGTGAATGAAAATACTTTGCATATATAAATATTATTTAAGACAATAAATATATGGTGGATAAAAATGACATTTATCTTCCAAAAAGAAAAGTCAAAACTGATAAAAAACAGCAGAGCAACTATTGTGTCAAAACATTTAAATGAAAAATAATATCCAAAGAGATATAGCAAAAATAAATACCTAAGATGGTTTTCGTGTATGGCCGAGATGAGAAAAGAGAATATGGCATATGATATCAAGTAAAATGCATATATGTGAAAATTATTCCATGGCAGAAAAAATACGTAGGACAAGTATTAGTGAACGTCTTAAGAGCATCCACAATGGTGGATGCTCTCAATAGGTTAGTTTAACAATTGAAAAAGCAGTTTAAACTTTCGTGAATGATTGTTTCTACATTGGTTATGGTAAAGCTAATGGAAGGCTAAGAAGGTAAATGGTTCCTACGAACTATAATAGTTCATTGGAATTTTTGAAAATTTATTATAGTTCGTAAGAACTTAAATATATACTACAAAATAATTATGTGCATTTTTTACGAACTTCTGTTGTTCATAGTAAGTTCTACGAACTTTGGTTCTTCATAGGAACTTCCTACGAACAACAAAAGTTCCTAGGAAGTTTTACTGATTCAGTAAACATATGGTAACTTTTGCCAATCCCTTACCTTTTCCACTGCCATATATGGTAATTTTCACCCACCATTGTGACCCTCTCAATTTGTAAACTTGTAAATTACTTTGGATTTACATCCCACCATTGTGAATGTTCTAAGAAGCTCCAAGGTTTCTTGGAACAATGCGTGACCAAAGGAGTTAAAATGTCGAAGATAGTATAGCTCAAAACCAATAATGTATGAACCCAAACAGATGCCTACTTTGTACTTTAAAAAAAGGTCAATAAATCAAGCTAGTCCCAAGTCTTGACAACAGGTACGAAAAAAATAAAAAAAATAAACCAAAGCAGGTGTAGTCCTTTAGTACTTTGCCTAAAGCTGATGAAGGAAAAGAATTACTATATTATGGGCCCAAGCAAACTCGTATCAAAACGTTACTTCCAAAAGAGATCCATTCGACTTTTACCATAACGTATATGACCTGGATCGAACCGGAATAGGAGTGTTAGGAAAAATTCTAAAATTTTTGAAATTTTAAAATCCTCTCCAATTCGAAAAAAAAAATTGAAAAATCATTTTTTCCCTATTCGGCTGATTCAGAATAGTCAAAAATTTCAAAATTTTTATTATTCGTAAAAATATTGGAGTAATCAGAATTATCAATTATAATATTTTCAAAAAATATCAACAATATCATTTTTGAAAAGGGTATTTTAAAAATCAAACACTCCACTTTTTATCACCTATGCAATAAACTACGGAGCTATGTGAATGATAAGGCTATGCATCTCATACCATTTTGAAAATGCAATAAACTATAAAGCTATGCATATCTTACCATTTTGGAGAAATATGAATCAAGGCTTGACTATGAAGCTAAGAAACTAAAAAGCTATGTGAATGAAAAAAACTGTTGTTTACCTACTTAAAAAATGAAATGCAAGAATGATTAACAGCTATAGCAAAGTGTGCATCAGTATTTTAGATACAAAAAATGAACAAAAGGAAGATGAGGGAAACTTCAAATAAATCATCCTTGTAATATAAATTCTCATAACAATTGAATATAATTCCGGATGTTGTCTTTCGATTTAGGATTAGTGTGATGTAGAAGGTTAATATATATGGGTATATATTAATGGTTGAGATGGTTTTAAAATGGAGGGTCAAGATTAAACTAATAAATAATAAATTTTATATATAATTAAGGGTAGTAAAAATGTATTAAAATAAATAAAAATATTATTGTTTCGGAAAATATTTTGGATGGATCGGATCGACGTGATATTGAATAATTCGGATCGGAAATTTGGAATCGAAAAGTTCAAAAATTGGAAAATAAAAAAAATGGGGCCAAAATTGAAAAAATTCGGATCAAAAACTGAAAAATTCAGAAGTTTGGAACTAACTTACACCCCTACATATATATATATGACTGCATGGGGTCGAGAGAAGTAAAATAAATTGGGGTCAAACATCAGGTGTCCAAATATAATATCTAATGATGGGTCTATTAACTTATTTGTTCCTCTAATATCATGCCTAACTGACAAAACTTGTAGATAGAAATTGAATGTACACAAAAATAAGGTTGTTCAGTAATGGGATCTCCCATAAAGACCAACACCCAAAAAATGGTAAAAAAAAAGTATACACACACACACACACACACACACACACACACACACATATATATATATATATATATATATGTGTGTGTGTGTGTGTGTGTGTGTATGTGTGTTGAAACGTACACTAAGGACCTTTGCGTATTCAACGTAATAAGCACAAGTAAAAAGTGATGCCATTGGATGAAACAAATCATCCAAAATGGGTTGTTATCCAGTTAACTTGAATTGTATGGGTAACAACTATTACCACAATATGAGTATAATCTACTAACAACAGATAAGTGAAACAAACAATCTCATGTGCAACATTTATGTGAGTTACTAAAAGTTACTAAATATACATATTTAAATAGATGTATTAAATAAAATCTAATGAACAAAATATTTACATAATACTCAATAAATATATGTTTGGAATCATCAAAATCAATATATTATATTAAACAAAAATGTACATTAATTACAATTAATATAATTAAAAATTGAATAAATTGTTAATTACATTTTCGTTTAACAGTGTGAAGTACAATCTTCAAATGCTTAACATGATCCTCTTTTGTCCATGAATAAATGAGGACGTCTTCGATAAAGACTATGATAAACTGATCCAAGTATAACCAAAATACTTGATTCATGAAATCCGAAGAGGTAAAAATCCCAAGCTAAAATCTCTGATGCCAATTTGAAGATGTGTGATATCAATTAATTCTTTAATTCACAAATTTCCAATTTAAAACTTATTTAATTAGATTCAATCTTCAATCCAAGTTTTATTAAACCATAATCAGGCATCTAAGTGAATAAATTAAACATGGAATCACAATTCAAGCGAGAAACAAGATTAAGGAAAAAAATTCTTTGGGATAAAACCTTTTATTTCATTATCTAACGTAAATCGCAACATATAATTATATTGAAAAATATGCTATGATTCTCTCGTAGAAAATCCACATAGGCCGCAACCTAGCACCGACAGTGAACCCTCAAGTATACCCAATGATCGCAGTCATCAGCAAATATCCCCCGCAAGAACTATCAATCCAATAGTAGAAAAATCATCTATACAAGAAAAACTTCAATAAGAAGTGTTTTGTGTTCCAAATTTTTCACAAACACATAAGCGATCTTTGTTTCAATAAAAAATAAAGTTTTGTGCCCTAAAAGCGAAGACTCAAAATTCAGTAGATTCGCAGTTTTCCTTTGGCAAAAGTCTTAATGAAAAAATCATCCAAAATAGGTATTTATAGAAAAGTAAAATACTTGTGGCAACGCATGTCATTAGAATGACTTCTCAATGTCGTTTGAATGACATTAGATGTCGTTAGTAACGATCGATAAAAATACAAAGTAGTATGTGGTCGTTTGAAGCAATAAAGGAATGACCCTTCGTACGACCTATCAAGCGACTTGTGATGTCGTTAGATGAGGTCGTTTGAACGACTTGTCAATGTCGTTTAAACGATATTTCCTTGTCGTTTGAATAATAGAAGCGAAAAATTAATATTTTAAAAATCTCGCCTACAGGTCTTCTAAAAGATATTTTTAGAGAAAATGCCTCATTTTGATTAAAAATAGTTTCGAAAAATATCCCAATAAAATCGTAAACCAGATTCGAAACTTAAACACAATTTACACCAAAATCAATCTCGTAGATGCCAGTTGTTGAAGAAATATATTCATATCCGTCGACTTGAACAATTGATTGTGAGCCTCTCTCAACGGTTGTAATGGTATACAAAATACCTTATGTAAAATCAGAACTACGAAAATTATGTCCTTAAAATTCTACCCCTATGTCTATATTGGTACAAAATAAAAACAATACGAATCATCAATCAAATACCTATACAAATTTAATACCCTCTCATGAACCTTGAGGTGGAAAAATACTAAGAATGCAAGTCTTCAGAAATTTTCAACTTTAAATCTTTTTAAATCAGATCTCGTTGCATTCCTTGACCCTCTCTTTATGTGATTTCCAAATGATCATCAAAGTCCTACACACATAAACAAAACAAATACCTTCTTGACGTATCGAGTTTGAAATGAGGTAAGCATAAATCAAATGAAGAAAAATATCAAATATGTCCCATAATTCAAACTCCTACTCCCCCATAATTCATAATTCATTCTCCCCCTTTTTATTTTCTTTAAATTGACAAAAAAAAGAATAAACAAAATAAATACGGAGTGTCACGACAAGCATTACAAATATATGACAATTATGCTCATGCAAGGATATACTCAAAAGGCTTTAACAATATCTTTTTTATTTTTCAAATTTTTTCAAGCAAAAATAATTTATAAAAACAACATACGCCATGAATTTACACTAAGATAACCAAATCATGGAAACCAAATGAATGGGTGTGAACATATTCGATAAGAAAATCAACTCAAACATACACAACATATGTGCACGATGAATACGTGCACTCCTAATTATTGAACTCAAAATCGTCTTTAGGTGTAAAAATTATTGAATTCAAGTGACCTTGACTCAATCTAATCAACAAATCAAAGTCGAAAATGATTTCCACACTAATAACGGGTAAAACTATGTAATGCTTTTTCAAGATTTTGTCAGAACATGCAAACTCGTTGACTTATTTCCAACCAAACTTCATCACATATAATAATGATCAATTTTTTATATTCAATTATTTTCTTTTGGTTGATCAAATCGAACTGAAATATTATGGCCTTGGATACTTTTTACACTGCTACACTTTTTTTAGCTCTTTTAAACAGTGTCTTTCACGCAAAGGTTATTTTCTCCTTTAGTAGACCTTTCCCATGTTCACTCATCAGTTTTTTATATTAAACAAATTCGTCATGGGTAACGGTTCTTACACGCACTACATTCATTGTCAAGTTTTATTGCATTTGGTTTATTTTAAAGATAGTATTGAGATGAAAACACTTCAACCAACATGTGTTAGATAAGAACAATAATCACATAAATCCATGCTAGCATGCATTAAAGGAAATCATGAGTCAAACATGTAGAAATTAATCTCAAATCTCATCTTAATAACTCCAAACATTATAAAGAGCATTGATGAAATATTATATCGTCTCAAGACACTATCAAATTGTCACATGGATATGGAATTATGACAACCCGCTTAATTAAATAACTTTCGATCACTCCTTTATCAAACTAAAATAGGATTTTCATTTGGTTCATTCTTAGCATCACTATCGAAAAACCATATGTATTACTAATCACCTAATTAATTAATTACACGGGTGCCAAATTTTATCTTTCATTAAGAAGATAATATACATGCAGGACAAAAAATAATAAATCCATACATACCAACATTGAGTCTGAACATAATGTTGAATAAATGATAAAATGAGTGGCCGAATAAACCATCGGCTAAAAATCCAAAACCCACATAATAATTCAATGAATAAATAAATACTTCAAAACTGAATGTGAAAATAAATGGGCTACACACCCTAAATGGAACTGTAAATAAAATGAAATCTTTAATCTAGGAATGAAGGAAAGATGTGTCTAATCCAATATCCTGTGTACATCCACATATATCGTAGCTGCGTAATCTTAGAATGAAGTCTCAAGTCTGGCGTCCCTGTGGATGGACACCTAAAAAGATTTTTAAGAAAAGGGGATATTTTGCAAACAGGTCAGAGCCCAATTATTTAAAAATATTTAGCTAGCATTTTATTGAAATAAGTAAAATACGTAGTATATAGCGTCTATAATCGACTTCCCGGTCGCACTCTCTTGAAGACAGCTTCACCCCTCTTATACAGTGTGCACCTATTGCATTCGTTTTTACTATATGGTCATCATCCATTTCAAATAGAAACAGTAGCTACCTACACTATCCTAATAACTACCTCGATATAAGTTAAACATATGAACATATTTAGTATAATACATTTAACCCCGTCTATATGAATATACTAAGTGTCACATCAGTCTGTCAATAGATAGTCACACATCATCTATAATTACATACACGTATCACTCACTAAGCGTATATATACATACCGCATCGTCATAGCGTGGTCCTATTATGTGCATTTCTCGTTCATGCTATTGGGTGCCAGGCACATCTCGTGTCACCTCTGGTCACCGGGTCAGAATCTCACCACCGATCCCAAATCGTAAACAAATAATGGATGCAGTTATAAATACATAGGCCTTATGATTTTTATACACCTTCCTTGAAGACCTTTGTGACATCCCCCTCTCATCTCGATAGGAGCCACCCGAGCACTATAACCTAGAGAATAGTACAGACCCCGCTGGAATTGCCAGGGTGGATTGCCCACTACGCGCAACCTCCTAGATAACATCCTCGAGTAATAAATAATTACAGGCAATTTGCATTCACCTCACATGCATATATTTTTATATATAACTAACACACACACACACACACACACATATATATATATATTCCAAGTATTCATGAATCCGTTCATAATTTTCATGTCCCACATTAATTAGCTACACTCCGCTATTTATATTGGTTATAGGATTATTCTCGTCACCCCCAATATACTCGAATAGGTTCCTATTAGTCTCACAAGGTCCCTACCGTTTTGTGTTTAAATTTTGGGATAATTTCATCACTATATACAATTTCAAGGGTATTTTAGACATTTCACATTTTATGTCTAAAAATTATAGTCTTAGGATTTGTGTACACCTCTCAGCTAGCTACGTGTGGCCGCAAACGACACTAAATTCCGAGTTCGCATGACATATTTATCCCCTTTTAAAGATTCATAAAAAAATACATGAAAAAGATAAAACTCAAATCTCCTTACTACTCACGCGCTTTAGGCTGAACCCGCCCCCAGTCAACCGAACCTGGGAGTCAGTGAACCGGTCACCCCAGATCTAGTACAAAACATTCCTGCTATTTGTTCCTTTTTCCCCAATTTCTTGCCCTTGTTTATCATCAATTTGGGTATAATTCCCATCTTCATCATTCTTCCCAACAATCATTATTAAGGCGTTTCATAAATCAATTTTAATTACGTTAATAAGATTCTCCAATTTAATTTCTAACTAACTTTGTAACCTAAATTCTCATAGATTTATAGGTCCATCATTAATGGTTTATTCCATCTTCCATATCTAAAATCTCAAAATTTAGAAATCAAATTCATATCCAATAATTCTTCAAATTTCCAGATTTATGAATAAAATTTCTATTATTAACACTAAAAACTACAACTCAAATAAAGCAAGAAAATACTTGACTTTGTGAATTAAATCCGACGACTTCTCGAAATTTTTTCCCAGAGTAATATTTCCCTCCCTTTTTCTTTCTTATTCTTTTTCCTTTATATCCTCTCTCAAACTTTTATAATTAGGGATCAATAACTATTGCCCACTCTCATAGACATAGGTTAATTACCCCCAAATCCTGAAATTAAGCCAATAGGAAAAAATCAAATGACTGAAATATCCCCTTATAGGCCCGATTATGTATAAAAAGGCCTCGGGATCCATTCACGACCCCGAATACACTATTTTCACTACTTCGACCCCCACGAACTCATTCGTGACCTCAAAATTATTTTTCGAATTAACTGATAAAAATTTCCTTTCTTGACCCAATTAGTTCACATACGCTAGCTATGACCTCACCATCGCTAGCTATGACGTCTAATGCTACTACCATTCACATAGTAATTTATTATTTCATCAATATTAATCAGTTTATCTCTCAATTAATATTTAATACATGCATAATAATTAATTAAATTACATTACAATACACATTGTAATTTAATATTACTCAAATAAATTAAATAATAAATGCTCAAATCACAGGTGTTACATACTTCCCCCTTACAAAGGAATTTCGTTCCCGAAATTAAGTCATATATGAGGCGAATAACTCTCGATATTGCTATCGCATATCATCCTCCCTCTCCCATGTTGACTCATAAATACTATGGTGTCTCCACTGAACTTGGACTAATGGCACCACCTTAGATCGTAGCTTTCGCTCACTGTGATCAATAATAACCATAAGCCTCTCCTCGTACGAGACATATGGATGCAAATCAATCTCCTTGAGTGGAATGTGCATGAGGGATCTCTCTCTCCTCCTATACTTATTTAGATATGCCACATGAAATACGTCGTGTATTCATTGAATATTCCCTGGTAAATCCAGTCTATATGCCATCGGTCCCACCCTCTTAATAATAAAAAAATGTCCCAAATATCTCAGTGCTATATTTCCCTTTTTGACGAACCTAATGATCCCCTTTATGGGAGACACTCGAACCAAGACCTGATCGCTAACCTCCAACTCAACATGTCTTCAGTCTGCATCGGCATAACTCTTCTTTTGGTCCTGAGCTATTCGAATACATCCCCGAATTAGCTCGATCTTCGTAGCCGTCTCCTTGATCATCTCTGGTCCAAGTAACTTGTTGACCCCTGCCTGTATCATCTATGGTCCCAATAAATTGTTATCTCCCACCTCTATCCATCTAGCGGGAGAATGACAAGTCCTCCCATAAAGTGCCTAAACGGTGCGATGCCCATATGGAACTGATAAGAAATATTGTATGCAAACTCTACCAACGAAAGGTATCGCACACACCCCCTTCAAAATCCAGGATGCACATCCTCAACATATCCTCCAACATCTGATTAACCTTCCCAGTCTGTCCATCTGTCTGCTAGTGATATGCGGTACTTAACCACAAGTCAGTGCATATGGCCTCCTAAAATCTCTGCCAGAAGTGAGACGCAAAGATCTTATCTCTATCAGACATAGTGTTAATCGGTACCTAGTGTAGCTTAACTATCTACGCAATGAATAACTGCGCGTACTACATCGTCTCAAAATTAGTGCGCACATGTAAGAAATGGGCCACCTTGGTTAACCGATCCACTATCACTCAATAGGGGTCATAACCACTCTACGACATCAACAGTCCCATAATAAAGTCCATAGAAATTCTCTTCTATTTCCACATAAAAATCTCTAGTGATTGTAACATCCCTGAAGGCCTCTGGTGATCTACGTTAACTAAATGATAGGTAATGCACTTGTAGATGAACTCTGCTATGTCTTCCTTTATCCTTGGCCACCAGTACTATCTCCTCATATCCTTGTACATCTTATCCCCGTCGTGATGTACTGAAAATCTCGAACCATGGGATATAGTAAAAAAAACATGCCTAAAATCCTCATACTTAGGTATAACTAATCTCCCATTAAAATGTAGGCCTCCCTCTGAGCTGATCAAGTAAGACTCTGCACCCTCAACCAATAAGTGACACACCTTGTCCTGATAATACCGATCCTCTACCTGAGCTTTCCCTACTCGCATGATGATCTTGAGAGTGATAGCTAACACTTACAGGCACGCTCTGGAAACCTCATCATCATATCGAAGCTTACTTCACTTTTCCTTCCAGACCTCGACTAACTCCAAGTGGGTTTACGTCTCAATGCATCTGACACCACGTTTGCCTTACTAGGATGATATTTTATATCAAACTGGTAGTCCATAATGAATTCTAGCCACATCCTCTTCCTCATATTCAGATCCTTGTATCTGAAGAGATACTGAAGTGACTTATGATCCATGAACAAAGTAAACTGCTCCCCTAACAGGTAGTGTCTCTATATCCTCAAAGCAAATACGACCACTGCTAACTCCAGGTCATGAGCGGGGTAATTCTTTTCATGGGGCTTCCAATTTTGAGACGTATAAGCTATGACCCTCTTATCCTGCTATAATACACCCCCATGTCCCTGCAAAGATGCATCTGTGTAGACCCTATACTCCACCCCACTCCTAGGCAATACAAGTATTGCCATTGACATCAACTTATCCTTTATCTCGTGAAAGGATAGATGACAATGATCAATCCACATAAATGGTACCCCTTTGCAACTTAGGTTCCTCAATGGACCCATAATCTTAAAAAATCCCTTAATGAAGTGGCGATCATATCCCATCAACCCTAAAAAGCTGTGAATCTCTATCGGTGTTGGGGCTTCCCCCACTCACTCACCGTCGATACCTTACTCGGATCCACTGCAATACCCCTATTATATACGATGTGGCCAAGAAATTGTACTTCTCATAGCTAAAATCCACACTTCCAAAATTTGGCATACAACTAGTGGTCCCGAAGTGTTTTTAAGACCCTATGCAAATGCTTCGCGTTCTTCTCCTCAGTACGAGAGTAAACCAAAATGTTGTTTATAGATACGATCACGAACAGGTCCAATAAATCCCTAAACACCATTTTTATGGGATCCATGACACTCGTGGGGCTTTGGTGAGCCCAAACATCATCACCCTGAACTCGTATGAACTGTACCAAGACAAGAAAGAGGTCTTGGGGACATCCTCCTCCCGAATACTTCACTAGTGATATCCCAATATAATGTCAATCTTGGAAAGTATGAATCCCCTCTCAACTGATCGAATATGTCATCGATCCTTGGAAACAGATACTCATTCTGTATCATGACCTTGTTCATCTCCCTATAATCCACACATAACCAAAGAGAATCGTCCCTCTTCTTTATAAATAACACCGGTGCCTCCCACGG
Organism: Sambucus nigra; assembly: GCA_949130495.1. Lineage (NCBI taxonomy): Eukaryota > Viridiplantae > Streptophyta > Magnoliopsida > Dipsacales > Adoxaceae > Sambucus > Sambucus nigra. Next base: position 354,736,350 of record OX422212.1, read on the forward strand.
TGATTTACTCTACCTATTGAAACCCTTCCCTAATAGCTACTGAATCTTCTCCCTCAACTCTCGCATCTCTGAAGGGTCCATAGGATACGTTGCATGAGAAATCAGTCTCGAACCTGATTCTAGGTCGATAACAAACTCTATCTCTTGGCTAGGTAGTAACCCTGGTATCTTCTAAAATACATCTTTAAATTCTCTCACAATTGGAATCGAGGATATCATAATAAGTACCTTCCGGGAGGTCTCTTTCTCAATGTAGTATTGGTGGGTGCGCGGTCCTCCCTCGAGAAGAGGCGTCGCCACTAATAACATCTCCTCACTCAGAATGGAGAACACTATGCTCCTTTTCATAGGAGTCTACTGTGGCCCTATACCCCGCCAACATATCCATACCTAGGATAACATCATATCCCTTAATGTCTAAAACAAGAAGGTATACTTCCAAGATCAAATGCCCATTGATGATATTTACTCCTATACATATCGAATAGATCAATGACCCACTATCCAACGACGACTCTACACACATAAGGTGAGTGTTATATGTTTCTAAAGGACTGTATACTCCTGCAAACCTCGTAGTAATTGATGATGCTGGGAATGGCACCACCCTTCAAGGTGTTTGTAAGCTCAAATCAGTGGTAACAATGGAAGCTCAAGTATATACGAAATATAATAGATTGAGATGAGAAGAAGAGAATGAACACCAATATATAAGTGGTTCAGCCAATTAGGCCTACATCCATTGTGCAAGTGAGTGAATAAGGTCACTAAAATAGGGCACTAATGGCCATGGATACAATCTCTCAAGATTTCTCTCTCTATTGTATAATTTGATAGAGTTTTAGCTAGGGTTGTAATTTCGGGATCCTTCTCACGGTAGGAGAAGACAAGTATATATAGTGTTTGGGGGGTATAATGTACCCCCCATGCATGCAATGAGCATGTGTGTGTTGATCTAGCCATTCTAATGAAGACATCCATCACTACCACATGTAAAGAATCATGATGGAATATTCCCCCATGTGGGGGGAGTGATTCGGTTACAACTGATTTTGCCCATGTGTTCCTACCCCCTTGCATATGCCTATAAATGCTCAGCCTTGTCCTTGGCTGGTACAACCTCGGCCCAGAAGAGTACGAGGTTGGTGAATCTTGGTCATTATTTGTTTCAAGGTTATTCATGATGACCTCGACTAGGTTGGAAGGACGAGGTTAGGTAGGAGTAGATGTAATGTCGCCTGGGTTGATGATAATGTTAAAGGGTTGAACCCATGGGTCCTTACAGACCTTGGTTGATGACCAACCGAGGTTGATGTATGAGTTAGATAGGATGTCAGCTGTGGACGAACTGATGGATAACTAGCCATAAGACATGAAGATCTTGGCTGTTGCCTGATCGAGGGATAACTAGTAACATTGGCCTTAGCTGACCTTGTGCTGGATGAGACCGCTGATCGTTAGTCTTGAGCCCTTGTAACCTCGACCGTTATACTGGCTCAGGTTGATTCCTTCGAGCTGTTAGGTACATTTTAGGCATATCAATCACCCCCAGCCTTTATTTACCTATGTGAATAGGTGACTAGGGGGTATGTATGTCCGAGGTTATTTTTTCTTTATGTGCCAATCTTCTTTGAAAAGTGTCGACTGCTGAAGTGGGTTGCGTTCTTGGCAAGTGCAATGATGGGACTTGGGACTTATCCTAGCATGGTTTGGGTGTTTAAACCCTTTTCTCTTGTCTTTCCTCCCCGTTTCTTCTCATTTTCCCTCCTGAGTTTCCTATGCTCTCTCCGTCTTCAAGAACTCCATCGCTGCTGGTTTTTCAGAATTTTCTTGGTTTCTGATCTTCCTCTACTTCATTTGTCCTTCATACAAGTATCTCCTTCACCTTATTTCATCATTTTCAGCCTTGCTTTTACATTTTATGCATTTTTCGGCGATAACTTAGGTTTTTCAGTGAGTTTTTGAGTTTTTTGATGGACTGTTCTTGATTTGTAAGAATAAAAATAACCACATTTGATCCTTAGCTTAGATTGTGCCAAGCTATTTCTTTGCGGTTTAGGGTCTAAGTGTATTCTCATTCTCCTATGCTCAGTCCTTACAGACCTCGACTGATGACCAGTCGACGTTGATGTATGAGGTAGATGGGATGTCGGATGTGGATGACCTGATGGAGAACTGACCATGAGCCATAGAGATCTCGGTTGTTGCCTGATTGAGGGATAACTAGTAACGTCTGCCTTAGCCGACCTTGTGCTGGACGAAACCGCTGATCGTTAGTCTTGGTCCCTTGTAAGCTCGACCATCATACTGGCCGATTTTGATGCCTCCGAGCTGTCAGGTACATTTTAGGCATATCAGTAATAAAAGAATGAGACTACCCATATAAAAATGAATCCTACCATCATGCCCATGAATAGGAAACGTACCCTCAATTGTTGGAAGTGCATGAGGTGCTGGAGGAATTGGTATGTCCCTGACGTTATACACACGCTTGTAATTCATCTACCCCTACGACTGTAGGGATAGTGGAGTTGGTGGTGCTTTAAGTATCGGTGCCTACTTCCCCTACTGGGCACCCTACTACTGTGCTCTAACTTGCTGCGAGAAATCTATCTCTTTGTGGAACGTCTGCCCACAAGTAAAAAAAGGGCCTGTAAACTCCCTTTTCCCCTGGCCCTATCAAGTTTGCCCCTGGTACTGGCCCTGGTCCCCCCCCCCCTTGTTCCATTAGGCGCTGGGGCAGCTTTGAGGAACTTGTTGTAATAATTAGGACCCTGCTAGCCCTTCTTGAAACTATGTTGATCCGATCAATAACCCTTAGATCTTAATATCTTGGGAGAATCCCCCTCTTAGGAATCCTTCCCCTGCTACCTACCTGTCTGCTACTATGTTTCGCTAGTAGTACCCCCGCCTGCCTTACCTTGTTGGCTGGGCTCACCTCCTATCTTCCTACCTTTCACATGGAAGCGAAAATCCTAGCAGTGTAATAAAGTTGCATTAACGACATCTGTGTACGCCACTAATGTTGGGTTGACGACGAAATATTGCCTTATCCTCTAGGTTAATCCATTCAAGAACTTTTATTTCTTTTGCATATCATTTCTCACCTCGTATGGCATAAAATTAGCCAGGCGAATGAACTCCTCCTCATACTTCGCCACAGAATGGTCACCCTTGCGGCAGAAAATACTTACGGTCTAACTGAACCTAAAACTCGATGATAGTCATCATATCCCTCACCTCGGTAGTGGTCACCGACTCCCATAATTGTAAGGCCTCACGGACTAATCTGATCGTGGCTAAGATCTATTTCAATACCTCCTTGCAGTCGACCATATGCAGGTGGCGTTGTATGTCTTTCTTCCACTGACACGCCAATATCACCTCTAAACTTCCCTAGAACTCTGGTGGGTGGCCCTTCTGAAAGGCCTCCCTAGCTCTCTGCCAATCTGATGGCCCCGGGTGGGCCTATATAACTGGAGCCACTGGCTACTATGACTAGGCCTAGGGAAACTGAGGGACCATAGCTGTCATATCCGCATTGACTGCCTAGGACAATATCTCACCCACCTCGAGATCATCTCAGGGGTGGTTGTGGAGACAGTACTCGTGTCTCCTTGTGAGCCTCTGCCACCTCATCTTGGGCCACTGCTCGGACCGATCTACCTCTTAAAGGCAGCATATGAAATTAAAAACGAGGTGTATGAGTTCAAAGTAAAAACAAAATCTAATAGAAGAAGTATGAAATCTCAAGCACGTAAAGATAAAAGCAACAATCCCAATAATAGGGATCTATATTAACAAAAGGTTACACATAAATCGTAGTAAGCCGTAAAGATCCTATGGGAACTAGAACCTGATGCTCTGATACCATCTTTGACACCCCGCTTAATTAGATACCGGCTCATCAGTCCTTTATTAATTTAAAATAGTATTTCCATTGGGTTTATTCTTAACATCATTGTCGAAAAACCATATTCATTACTAACCACCTAATTAATTAATTACATGGTTGTCAAATCTTATTTTTCATTAAACAGATAAATATACATGCAGGACAAAAACTAATAAATCCATGCACACTAACACTAAGTCTGAGCATAATGCTAAATAAATGATAAAATGAGTGGCCGAATAAACCATCACTTAAAAATACAAAATCCACATAATAATTCAATGAATAAATAAATACTCCAAAACTGAATGTAAAAATAAATGGGCGACACACCCTAAATGGAACTGTAACTAAAATGAAATATCTAATCTAAGAATGAAGTCTAATCCAATCCAATCTCCTGCGTACATTAAAATATGCCGCAACTGCATATCCCTAGAATGAAGTCTCAAGTCTGGCATCCCTCTGGATGGACACCTAAAAAGATTTTTAAGAAAAGAAGATATTTTGCAAATGGTTCAGAGCCCAATTATTCAAAAATGTTTAGCAATAATTATATTGTAATAAATGAAATGCGTATTTTATAGCAATTCTAGTCGACTTCCCGATCGCACTTTCTTGAAAATAACCTCACCTTTCTTCTACAGTAGATACCTACACTAGCTCGATAACTAAACCTATATAAGTTAAAAATACTACGATATTTAGTATAATACATATAAACCTCATCGATATGAATATAATAAGTGTGACATCAATATTGTCAATAGATAGTCACACATCATCTATAATTATATACACATATCACTAACTATGCGCATATATACATACCGCATCCTCATAGCGTGGTCCTATTATATGCATTTCTCGTACATGCTATCGGGTGCTAAGCACATCTCATGTCACCTCTGGTCACCGGGTTGGAATCTCACCACCGATCCCAAATCGTAAACAAATAATGGAGGCGATTATAAATACATAGGCCTTAGGATTTTTATACACCTTCCTTGAAGACCTGTGTGACATCCCTCTCTCATCACGGTAGTATCCACCCAAGCACATTAACCTGGAGCATAGTCCAGACCCTGCTGGAATCGCTATTCCATCTTTTTTAATAGTTCCTATAGATGACAATCTTTAAAAACCTTATCAAATTTGTATATATTCATATTATTTACTTTTAAAAACACTTAATATTTTAAAAAAAATTGGCAGAGTCTCTTGTGTTTATTCATGAAAACCAACTTGTTTAAACATAAAAATCAACTTAAAAACAACGACAGAAATAACCACAACATTATAAACAACTAATAGAGGAATAGCCACAATATATATCCTACCTAACACTCCATCACATACATATATAAAAATAAAACAAAGATATGTTATTAACTAGTCGGTATGGGTTGCTGACGTCTCTAACTGGGGTGCCACTAGGGTCGTTGGTTGGGGTTGTAACACCTCACTCGGGTGGGATATCGATATATGCATCTCTAAATCGTCTTCCATTGGTGTTGTGAATGGTTGTTTCTCAAGTGATCTTTCCTGATATCATACACATTCAAACGACGCCAACGCTTTACTTCCATGGATCTGTGTACGTACACATAACATACATGTATGCACATGTAACATACATATAATTATTAGAAATATGACTCGTCTTAGTTGTGTTGTATCATGTTTTCATGTATCATTGTATCTAATTAGATGTAATAGATATAGAACTTACTCAAAAAAAAAAATAACCACTACCATCAGAATGTGGCTTAATTTAAAGGCTCTTCCTGACTTGACCATCATTACCGCAATTTTATTTTTATCTAAAATTAGTAATTACAAGAAAAAAGGGGAAGAACTTTAACACCTCTAACAGGATCGAAATGGTATCACCTGACAATATTAGGTTGTGTTGAGATCAAATGATCAGTAGCATTATGATAATAGCCTTTCCATTCCACGCATTTTTTTCTTCACCCTCCAAATAATATATACAATATTTAAGCATAGCAAAAGAAAGAGCCTTATTAAGGAAACCAAGCCCGCTTACTACCAAATTTCAAGAGGAAATCTAGGCTCAAATTCCAGATTCATAAGGTAGATAACGTCAGTATTTTGGATTTTACAAAAAATAAATAAATAAAAGTGAGTCTATCGGCATAAAAGGGGTGTATATAAGGACTGATTGTGGTGATAAGTGTGTCAAGATTAAAATAAAATAAAACATAACAAATAGGAGAATAAACAGAGCAGGATGCGTTAAAATCTTGAACTCTATAGTTTTACTTAATGTGAAGACTGTTTTGATTTCATTGTCTACATAAAAGAACATATCCAAATAGAACAGATTCAGAAAACATAACAGAACCGAATAAAACATCTAACTTGTGAACTGAACATGAACATGAACATGAATTGAACTAAATATAAGATATCTTCACATGGGAGTTTTAACCTATCAACTCCAAGTTTATTATGAGCATAGCAATGTAATCTCCCATTATAAAACACAATTTTGTCACTGTCCTTGCGTTAGGATTTTCTATTATTAAGCAAGTTTTCTAACATGGTATCCACCCATGATTCTAGAAATTGATCATGTATTTAATCATTCTAAATGATAATAATTCAAAAAATAATAAATAAGCATCAATTTAGCACAATTATTCGTGATATTTAAATGCCAATAAATGAAAATGAGATGAAATCTTGTGGAAAAGATAGCAAATGAAAATATTTGTATCATGTATTTAATAAAATACGACCAATTCTTACTCTATAAAGTACACTCAAGCACATTTGATATTGGAATGACAGAATAACAGAATAAAATAACATCTATTACTACATTTGACAATTCTTACTATATATGCATTTTGATCTCTGGAGTAGTAACCTTCTATTAGACATCTCTGTTAACCTCAACGTATACCAATCCAGAGTTGTTCTTTTTAAGCTCATCGTCATTACCTCATTGAATGTTGTTAGAGGGGTCTCTCATATCAAACAGACTGTGCAGATTGGGCCTTAAAAGTATCTCTCTCCAATGCATTCAATCTGTTAGTTCCTATACAACAACAATAAGAAGATACCAAGTTATTAGTTAATTAAAAAATACGTAAATAGCTAGGATGTGTCTAGAAAATTCAATCATCTTCGTTATCCATAATTGTCATGTACTATAAAAATTCGATTGTAGGTGTATCAAACATACCAAGTTTCTTTCATACGAAGACATATTCATATTGAATCATTTGAACCGTTTGGACTTTATAAACATATATAGTGTCTCACCCTCAATGATTTCATAATTCAATGTGAGGACCTGTCAATAAGCCATAGATTCGATGTCAAGACATTGATAAGAGACACAGTGCAACAGCATATTTATGAGTTTGCAAACAAAGAGGCATTGCCATCATTGACTAAATCTGGATGTGCATACTTAATGTAGGCCTTTCAGCTTGAGCAGTAACTCTTCGATCATTTTTTCCCAGCATCTTCAGAAGACATTTCAAGTTTGGTTCCGTTAATAGATCCTCTATGTATATACTTGTATGATACATTGCTCTCAAAACTTATACATGAAAGAAATATTGATATTCTTTGTGAACTTCTGGAAATTCTTAAAGTTGAAATTCTAGAAGAATATCTCAGCAAAAGAAGTGAATCATTATCTGGATTACGTCCTACATTAGATAGAATTCTAGAATATGTCCATGAGCGTTTAACTTTTCATGCGAGAAAACATATCCATGATGAGATTTCAAACTATATTCCTTTCGATAAAGATTTGGACTACCATGCAAAGCTGGAGCAATCAACAGAGAGGAAATTAGAAATTATTTGTGCTGAAGAAAAGGCAGATGCTTTTTAGACATAGTTCCTTTCATAAAAAATGTCATATGTTTTTTTAGTTTTGTTGCGAATACATCAATATCAATATCAATAAACCAACTGGTGCTCAAAATAGAACAAAATTTGGATTTATAAAAAAAGAAGACCACCAGTCAGTTGACCTCAAGATTTCTGCAGCGGCAGACCCCTCCTATGCTCTGTGGCATACATTACAATGGAGCACCCGAGTATGTTTGATTATGGATAACAATATATCATGGATTGTAATGGATCACCCGAGTATGTTTGAGATGGCTAGAGCACCTAAGTATAAAACATACTAGATCATGGATTACAAGTTAGAGAAATTAACAATGAATACATAATGTAATGTTTTAATGAAGCCCCCTGTCACGGATTCGAGGCTAGAGTTGCACCTTTCATGGATCAGAGGCTAGAGCAGCAGTTGTTATGGATTTAGAGTTATGGTTTTGGATCATTGTGTCATTTTACAACAACAAAATGTATATATGCTATCATTGAAGAGTGGCCTGATACGTGTGTTTCAACAAAACCAATTTTTTCTTCGAAAAAGATCCAACTTTTAATTATGCACCAAACCAAGTTGTGAAATCCCAATTCTCACTTTAAACTAATTTTATCTTGATTAATCCATAACATGCATCTAGTGATTAAAGCAAGTAAAGCAAAGTAAAGAATACTCACAACGCCGGATGTACGAGAAAAAAACCCAAAGCGGGAAAACAACCTCGGACGGCCCAAGCCAGACAATCACTATGAACAATGGTTTTAAAAAGGGAGATTAGCCTTAAACTAAGACTCGATACCCATCGGTCTTGACGCTCCTTTTGATTTTCAACTGTTCTTCATTAGTGCTCATTCAGAAATTTCATCTTCCACGATCTCTGTCCACAACACACGCCTCCACGTATATCTCGGTGTCCACCGATATGGCTTTGATACGTCTACTAGTCGAACACGATGTTCGTCGCTTCTTCCCCGCAAAACCCTTTGTGTTCAATGTGTAGAACAAACAACTTTGGTGCAGAAAGATCACGTAAACATATAAGAATGATAACTCGGATCTTTGCAAACTCTAAGGATGTGTTTAAGACTTTTAAACCTTTGAAAACATGTGCAAACAAAGTTCTGGTTCGTAAAACTTATTTCCAGAAAGCACACTTACAAAAATATGATGCAAACACTGTTTAAATAGGATTTAAATATTGCCTCGAAAAATGTGTCATTTGAACGACTTAAGCATGTCGTTCGCGCGACATTGTATCTCGTTCGAACGAGATCCAATGTCGTTCGAGCGACGTCGCGAAAGTTTGACTTTCTTTGACTTTCGGATAAAAATATTTCTTATCAAAGAGATACAAATTAGTCAAACTCTATTTCGAGCTTATCATCATAAAATGAATTTTAAACCCTTAAAACACTTTTAAAACATTTTTCTTTATAAAAATTACATCCGTATCTTTTATAAAATAATTCCGAGCACCATTAATTATACGCATTCATACCTGAGTGATCTTGGAATGAAATTGACCGTGAAGACGAGTAAACTTGCACCAAATAAACATCAGCATAATTAAATCTTTGAAGCTTTGCCGCAACGTCTTTAATTTCTTCAATACATCAAGACCAAGTGGGTTCGTGACAAAATAAACATCTCCCTATGACATATTACAAACGCAGTTTTGTTCACGAAATAAAGTCAAAACAATATAGGGATTCAATTGGAAATTTATGTCCTTACAAATCTCCCCCTTTCACTATTCCGGGACAAAACTAAACCAGTGAAATGCCTAACCGGGCCGTTAAGCCGTATGACAACTAAATCCCATCTCATAAACCCAAAATAAAAAAATACAGGACACGGGCTAGTATATATAGCACCGGCAAGCATGAACTGTCTGAATGTGATGTAGACTTGAAATCTCGAATCGCTGAAGCATACCTACACACATGAAACAGACAAATAAATACCAAGTGAATTATGGAGGAACAAATGAAACCAATTTATATAGTCAATAAGAGTATATCATTTGAAACATGTGAGCAAATTATTTGATACCAATTTTTCAATGTATTACCAATTAACCAATTTGAAACAAATATAAGCGCTCAACAAATCTCCCCCTACATCACATACCAAATCTCTCCCCCTTTTTGTCTCGAATAGACAATCTGGTGAAAAGATAAATCAATATGAAATATCTATCATGAGAATAGGATACCAAATAGAATCAAGTTGATACCAATTTTGAAAAACGAAAACCGCTAAATAAACATGAAACAACCAGCTAAAAATATCATGCAATGATAAATCAGTAGCTAGTAAGCCAAGGAATCACACAAAGAGTGTACCAGTCAAATCAAGTGTGATAAACGGTTATATATGCCAAAATACCAAATTGGAACATAGAAGGACCTGCATATAAACCAATTAATTAAAAAAAATGCTTCCTGCAATACCAAAAATATATCAAATTATGCCAGAGGACTGCAAACCAATCAGAAGCCATTTTTCACCCTGTTGCTTGAATGATCCAGGGACTTCGCTAAAACGAGATGAGGAATCGCTCGAACGAAGTACAGAAGTCGTTCATGCGAGATGATATGTCGTTTGAACGACTTCGCGAGACCTGCCAAAATTTCCCAGAATCCCAGAAATATTATAAAGTTTTGCCCAGTGAAAAAAATTCCAGGAAGGGACTGACAGAAGCAAAACAGTGCTAAAACAGTAAGCTTTTAACACAAAACGTAAAAACTCATAAAAACTTAAAATGCGAGTTACATGCAAACATAGTACCGATGTGCTCAAACATGGATATGGAATAAATGGGCGTGAAACTACAACAAATGAGTCACAATTCCAACACATGAAATGATCAAGAAGCTCTAATTGATAGCGATAAATCATCAAATTTTATCATAGCCAAATGACAATTAAAGTGTGAGCTTAATGAACTAAACATACTACATGCACAAAAATCCAGAATTTTGACGATTCTACAAACAATAGCGTCAAATTGCAATGTTTCAACATTAGGATTAGTTGTGCAAGCCCGTTTAAATTTTCTCCAACCTAACACCCTCATATAAACATACTTTTTCAAGTTCTTTTGAGGTTTCTAGAATTCTCAACTTACAGAAAATCTTATTGGCCCTTTTCTTAGCATATTGCATTTTCTTTTGGGCTCTTTTAAAAGGTGGCTTTCACGACGAGTTAATTTTGAACTCTCGCAGCCCTTTCCCATGAATCACTCATAATTTTTACCAATTTTAAATCCTCACGGTAAACTGTTATTACATGCACACTTCTCCTTAAGTTTACTTACGCATAGATGACAAGATTGAGATAAGAACGCCTCACCAAATTCAAATATGCAAGAGAAATCAAACATCCATATAAACTCATGCATGTGTGCAATATTGGCATATATACAAAGTCGAATCAAGATCCATATCAACTTCGAAATAACCCCATATAAACAATGGTTAAAATCATTCTAAGTATCGATAATAATGACCAAATGTCCTAGCCACATGGATAATGAAATGACGGGGGGGGGGGGGGGGGGGGTCCAAGCACACTAATATGCCACATCAAACATGTAAACTCAAAAACAAAAACTCAAAATCTTTTTGTGTTTTTCAAATAGGACTCAAACAAATGAAAACTATAATACAAAATGATACACATGTCATAATACTAGCAATGAATATATCATAAAGTAAACTAGCATATGACAAACATGGCAACACTATCATCCGTTAGATTTAGCATGAGAAGAATCAAGTGCACCCAAACAAGAATCATGAAGTTTAATTCCTAAAGCCACTAAATCGGATTTCCTAACCCAAGTAGGTGTAAAACGACGCATGGGGGTTTCGGTAACCGGGGTAAATTTATTCTTAAACTTCCTAGGAGCTTGTATAAGGTCGTAGCAATAACGCCTAAGGTGACCTTTCCTACCACAAAATGTGCAAGTGTAGCGGTGGTGGGAATGATTACCTTTATCTGGACCTTTTCTAACCATCCTAGTGTTTCTCACATGTGCGGGGGGAATGGGAACAACTCTCTCACCAAAACCTATACCTCCCCTATCTCCCTTAATTTGGACGGCGCCTAGGATCTTATCTAACTTCTCCGACCTAGCCTCAAAATCAAACTTGAATCTAGATGAGTCTTTCAATCTCTCCTCCAACTCATGAATCCTAAACTCGAGTAAACGCCTAGTCTCCTCAAACACTAAAATCTACTTTTTCAAGGACTCCATCAAACCACGGAGATTATCTCTCTCTTTCTCCACAAACTCTAATTTCTCCCTAAACTTCTTCTCTCGTGCCCTAAGATGCTCAATCAAACTATCATTATTTTCTATGGCACGCTCATTTAACTTAGATTGCAATTTTGAGTTAGCCTTTTTCACCTTCACCATTTCGGTATACAACTCATTAAACGCATTTTGCAATTCTTTCACATCAATCTCCTCCTCGTTACTCTCTTCACCTTCACTAACATGGGACACACTCAAAACCTCCTCGGAAGTGTCATTCATATGAGTATTGTCATAATCGCTCATATGACATGCCATAAACATCGTAAAGTTACGCTCAATGGGGGAACTCTCTCCCTCTTCCGGTTCACTATCACTTAAGGTTGTATTAAAGACAACGGGTTTCTTGCCCTCTTTCTTAAGTCTAGTGGGACACTCCTTAACCTTGTGACCTTACCCCTCACACCCAAAACACTTATCCGACTCATCTCTCTTAGGCTTCTGAAACTTATCCTTAGAGGTGGGATCTACTTTATTGTTCTTGAATTTTTCAAATTTCTTGGCATCTTTCGATTTCTTTTGAACCTTAATAAAAATTTTTAATTTCTTTGCCAACAAAGAAATATCCTCAAAATCAGAATCGAAATCGGAATCCGAAACTTTAATTTCCTCCTTCCGAGTTTTAGAAGCAATACCCTTTTCTTTCTTAGGCACTTGCTTGGAGGTAATCATGTCGATTTCATAGGTTTGTAAGTCACCTACAATCTCTTCTAGTTTCGTTGACTCTAACCTACCCAAGGAGTTTAAAATGGTCACTTTCGCATCAAACCTACTAGGCAATGACCTAAGGATTTTTTTAATGACATGGTTGTCGGGAATTTTCTCACCTAGGTTAAACGACGAGTTGACAATATTGGACAACCTAGCATAAAACTCATCAAATGTCCCACTCTCTAACATCCTAATGGTCTCAAATTGTGTAGTGAGATTTTGATGTTTTGACGCCCTAACCATGGTAGTGCTTGGTATTTATAGGAAAAAATATGAAGAGTCCCATGTTCTTAAAACTCTAAAATTCTATCCAGCGTACAAAAAAAACAGCATTCTTTAAGGAATTTTCTCTATCTTCAAAAGGTCATAACTCCTTCACCGTAGCTCGGATTGAGGTGCCGTTTTTCCAGTATCTTCGTTGCGGCGAGCTCTTAAACTTTCCAGTTCACCAGACCTCCTAAATATGGATATAAAATTACAAAAATGCCCTTGAACACTCCTATCGTGCCTTTTTTCACTGTTTTGACTTCCCTTGCATACCACTTGCATTAAGTCCCTAAAATCTTGGACCGTGAAGTCGTTGAGGCAGATGTGGGACATATTAATGGAGATGTTGAATGCTTGATTCCCGGAATTCGGATTGAGATCGTCGAGTGACATCTTGAGGTGACGTGCCAAATGTAGCGGCGTACGACATACATAAATGTAACATGTTGGACATGACAAAAATGTCCTTACAAATCTCCCCCTATGTCTATACCGGTACATACATAAAAAATCCGAATTATCAAATATGAAATTGCCTATACAAATCTACCCTCCCATGAACCCAAAACTGGAAAAGGTACAAATGAATAGTCTTCATCGTTTGTTCTTCAAATCTTCACGAATCTCAAATCTTTTCTCATCAGGGTGTGAAATTCAGAGATCATCAATGTAGTACCTACACACATGAGATAAAGAAAAAAAATACCAAGTGACGTATTGAGTTTGAAATGAGATAAACATAGATACCAATATATGATAAGCATAAGTCAAATCTCAAAACTCCCCCAAAATTCAAACTCCCCCATAAAATGATAATTCTTTCTCCCCCTTTTTATGATGTCCCCAAATAGACAAATAAGAAGAATGAATCAAAAAAGAAAAATCGGGGTGTCACGGTATACAAAAAAATACACAAACTATTTTTGATTTTTTTTTTCAAAAAAAAAATCTGATACCATTTGAAAAAAATATGTAAAACATGATACTAAAAAAATCACACCATAGATTTAAAATCAAACAACCAAGTCATGGGAACGGAATGTATGGGTGTGAACACATTCGATAGGTAAATCAACTCAATCAATCATATGTGCACGATGCATATGTGTACCCCTAACGAATGAGCATCAAAAGTATCCTTAGGTGTAAAAAATTTGTTGAATTTAGATGACATCGTCTTATGCAAATCAACAAATCAAAGTCAAAGTGATTTCCACACCAATAACGTCCAAAACTATGTAGCGCATTTTCAAATATCAAGGACGTGCAAACCCGTTTTAATTCTCCAACCAAACACCCTCATATATATTTTCTTTTAGAGGTAATCTAAATTCTCAAACTTTGGAGAATTGGTGCAAAAACCTAAATGGCCCATAATTTGGCATGGATTTCTTTTTATTGCCTTTCAATTTTTTTCGGGCTCTTTTAACCTCTTTGGACCCCGGATAATAAAATTCCTCAATTGTTTAGGTCCAATTTAACGGTGGCTTAGTATTCGCAAAGGAAAAAATGAACCTTTCGCAGCCCTTCCCCGTTTCTAAAGAAAGCACACAAACTCACAAAACGGTTTTTATATGCACAATTTTCTTATAAAAATTATCGCGCTTGGTTCGTTTTAAAGACAGGATTGGAGTGAAAACACCCAACCAACATGTGATAAGACAAGCACAATAATCAAACAAATTCGTGCATGTGTGCAATAAAGGAAATATGAGTCAAACATGTAGGAAGTAACACTTAATTACATCTTAATGACTCCAAACATTATAAAGCACATGGATGAATTGACCTATTGTCTCAAAACACTATCAAATAGTCACATGAAAAATGGAATGATGTTGTGACTCGGTCATCCAAAGTGTTCATCCATAAACGGTGCAACAAAAAAAATCTTTTTGTATTTTTCAAAAATTTTCAAAAAAAAAATATATACAAAAAGTACATGTCACAACGCTAGCAAAAATATATCAAAAAGCATAATTAGCGTATGACAAACATGCAAACACAATCATCTATATGATATGGCAAGAGAAGAATCATGTGCAAGCAAACGGGAATCAACTTGTCTAAAATCTAGTTCCTCCAAAAGTGATTTCCTAACCCAAATGGATGAAACACGTCGACAAGGGGTTTTGGGAACCAACAAAATACTAGACTTCGAATTCCTAGGACCTCTTCCAAGATCAAAACAAAATCGCCTAAGGTGACCATTCCTACCACAATATGAGCATGTGTAAACGGGTGGGATGACGCCGAAAGTGTGATCTTTTCTAGCGTCCTTGGAATTAGTTGACCCTCTAAAACAAATAATGATTTTGGCTTTAGCATTAGAAGCATGAGAACAAGATGAGCCATTACCATCACTATCAAACCTACTTGAGTTTGTCAAATCATTTTTTAACTTCAAAATTTTTGACTCGAGCAAAGAATTAGACTCTTCCAAATTAAGGGACGCCTTCTTCAAATTATCAATTAAACTTAACAGTTTATCACGCTCCCCCTCAATTAAAACAAACTTATTCCTAAGAGTCTTTTCGTGTGCCGTAAAATCATCGATTAATTTTTTATCCTCGACGGCACAAACGGGAACCCTAGAATTTTTTAAGTCCTCCAATTCCTTCTCTAAAACTAGGACTCTCTCATCACTCTTCTTTTTGGCAATTTTTAAAGAATCAAAATCAGTACACAAATTACCAAAGTGCTCACGACAAATATCACTTTGAGTTTGAAACTCTTGCAAATATTCAATCTTACTTTTAAAGAGAGAATTTTCTTTTTCCAAAACTTTAATTCTTTTGCAAAGTTTCAAATTCAAACTTTTTAATTTTTCAGCACAGTCGTGAAATTTTTCAAAAATAGGCTCCTCATTAAATGGGCGTTCCATTGAAAAATTGCGATTTTTCATAAAATTGATTTTTAAAAAAATCAATATCACACAATTTTTGCGAAAAATAGGAATACGTGATAAATTTGCGCAACCTGCTCTGATACCAATTTGAAAACGTCGTGTAATACTGATTTAAATTAAATTTCGCAAGTTTTCAAGTAACCCTTATTTAATTAGAGTCTATTTTTAAATCAAATAAATTCAGCCCCTAACCATCCATCTACGGTGCGTGTGTTAACCCATAAACAAATAAAGTATGCGAAACAAGTTTAAGGAAAAATCCCCGCAAGGCAAAACCTTTTATTTCACTATAATAAGTAAATCGCAACTTACACGGATTAGAATGAAATACAATGACACACAAATACCCGCAGGCGTCGGTTGGTGTCGTCAGCAATGAATCCGCACGCAGCGAACCCACATGAACCTCAGTCCAATCAACAAAGGAAGAACCGCAACACTCCTCAATGACACGCAGCCATAAAACTTTGTAGAGACTCCCTCAGCAATGACACGCAGTCCTCGGTTGCAAAGATCTCTCCACAAAGGTTTGAACAAACTAAAAAGTTGTGTTCTTGAGTTACCAAAAAGATTCACAAAGATTTGGCAATTGTGTGAATCAAAACATGAGTCTTGGGACTCAAAAATATGAAGACTAGAGTAATTTGAACTCTCAAAAACGTCTTCTAAAGTCTTGCAAAACAACTCCCCCGAAGTTGGTATTTATAGGAAAAAATATGAAGAGTCCCATGTTCTTAAAACTCTAAAATTCTATCCAGCGTACAAAAAAACAGCATTCTTTAAGGAATTTTCTCTATCTTCAAAAGGTCATAACTCCTTTACCGTAGCTCGGATTGAGGTGCCGTTTTTTCCAGTATCTTCGTTGCGGCGAGCTCTTCAACTTTCCAGTTCACTAGACCTCCTAACTATGGATATAAAATTACAAAAATGCCCTTGAACACTCCTATCGTGCCTTTTTTCACTGTTTTGACTTCCCTTGCGTACCACTTGCAATAAGTCCCTAAAATCTTGGACCGTGAAGTCGTTGAGGCAGATGTGCGACATATTAATGGAGATGTTGAATGATTGATTCCCAGAATTCGGATTGAGGCCGTCGAGTGACATCTTGAGGTGACGTGCCAAATGTAGCGGCGTACGACATACATAAATGTAACATGTTGGACATGAGAAAAATGTCCTTACAAGTGCCCTCATGAGTGAGTGCCATAATATCCCAAGCCTCTTTTGATGTTTCACAAGTCATGATTCTGTTATATTCTTCCCGTGTCACATGTGAAGAAATAGCGTGCAGGCCCTTAGAATTATATTGTGCTAGTCTTTGTTCAGTTTCGATCCATGACTCAACAGGCTTTAAACTAGTGACCTCACCTATAATAGTGACAGGGGCTGTCCAACCTTTCTCAATTGCAAGCCAAGCATGTTCATCAATAGATTTTAAAGCACATCTCATTCCCATCTTCCAATAAGTGTAATTAGTGCCATAAAAAATAGGAGTTCGAGAAAATTCATTATATCCAGAATTCATCTTTGAAAACACACGGGATCACAAAACAAATAAAAATGTTTTCTAGCTCTCATACTAATTTGAAGAGTGGCCCGATATGTGTGTTTCAACAAAACCAATTTTTTCTTCGAAAAAGATCCAACTTTTAATTATGCACCAAACCAAGTTGTGAAATCCCAATTCTCACTTTAAACAAATTTTATCTTGATTAATCCTAAACATGCATCTAGTGATTAAAGCAAGTAAAACAAAGTAAAGAATACTCACAACGCCAGATATACGAGGAAAAAACCCAAAGCGGGAGAATAACCTCGGACGGCCCAAGCCAAACAATCACTATGAACAATGGTTTTACAAAGACATATTAGCTTTACACTAAGACTCGATCCCCACGAGTCTTGACGCTACTTCTGATCTTCAACCGTTCTTCATTAGTGCTCACACAAAAATTCCGTCTTCCACGATCTCTGTCCACAACACACGCCTCCACGTATGTCTCGGTGTCCACCGATATGGCTTTAATACGTCTACTATGTCGAACACGATGTCTGTCGCTTCTTCACCGCAAAACCCTTTGTGTTCAATGTGTAGACCAAACAACTTTGGTTAAGCAAGATCACATAAACGTATAAGAATGATAACTCGGATCTTTGCAAACTCTAAGGATGTGTTTAAGACTTTTAAACCTTAGAAAACATGTGCAAACAAGGTTCTGGTTCATAAAACTGTTTTCTAGAAAGCACACTTACGAAAATATGATGCAAACACTGTTTAAATAGGATTTAAACACTGCCTCAAATAACGTGTCGTTCAAATGACTTAAGCATGTCGTTCGCGCGACATTATATCTCGTTCGAACGAGATCCAATGTCGTTTGAGCGACCTCGCAAAAGTTTGACTTTCTTTGACTTTTGGATAAAAACGTTTCTTATCAAAGAAATACAAATTAGTCTAACTCTATTTCGAGCTTATCATCATAAAACGAAGTTTAACCATTAAAACACTTTTAAAACATTTAAAAATATTTTTCGTTATAAAAATTACATCCTTATCTTTTATAAAATAATTCCGAGCACCATTAATTATACGCATTCATACCTGAGTGATCTCGGAATGAAATTAACCTTGAAGATGAGTAAACTTGCACCAAATAAACATCGTCGTAATTAAATCTTTGAATCTTTGCCGCAACGTCTTCAATTTCTTCAATACGTCATAGACCAAGTGGGATCGTGACAAAATAAACATCTCCCTATGACATATTACAAACACAGTTTTGTTCACGGAATAAAGTTAAAACAATACAGGGACTCAATTGAAAATTTATGTCCTTACAATCATTATATGCATCACTGATTGTATGCTCCATTTTAAAGTGTATTTAAGTTAAAACTACTCAATTTCATCATTTTACGATAGCAAAATGTATGTAATATATCACTGTATGCATGATTGATTGAAAATAAGAATCTTCATCTGGAAAAATAAAATAAAATAAGTCAAGGTATAACTTGTTTTCAACCTCTAAAAGTCATTTCTAGTGAACAACTGAAAGGAATTTGAATAAACAAACAAATGTCGGGCTGCTGAAAGGAATTTTGAACAAACAAACAGTTGTTTTCATCACTGATTGTATGCTCCATAATATGCGAAACAGATCCATAATCGAGAGATGACGATCTTTGGATTAACAATTATTAGTTCCACCCAAAACTCTATGTCAGTTTTTTTTTTGTGAACAATGTTATTATTTACTGATTTATTCACGGATCCACTTGCTTTGCTCTAATCTTTGAAGATTTCCAAACAAACAAGTGAATCACAACATCATTATTCTTACATATATCGTTTATGAGTGGTTGATCCTCGAGCCGCTCCCCATTACATATCACTTCTTAAATCCTCTAAAATTTATATAGACACCAATATATGTATATATTCCAGAGAAGCCTTAGCTAAACCATTTGTATTAATTTTAGTCATTTTAAAGTGAGAAAGATACCAATGCACTGCAATGAAAGTATTAGGAGCTCTAGGAATACCCCGACATTTTGACTTTTGAGAACCAAAAGGTCTTCAACAGAGTTATGCATAGTGCCACCAGCTATAGTACCTAAACGTTTGATCCAAGATTTCATAATGATGAATGATACAAGGGAGAGTTTTTTACTATCATAAAAAGCTCCAATCCTATTCCACCAAAATATATCAATAATCTTCAGAACTGAAGCAATCCAAAGATTCCACAACTGCTTACTCATTTTGAGTCTATGCATCACTCCCCGAAGTTGAAAAAAATATCTATCTTGAGGAGAATATATCTTAAAAGAATATAATATCCACTCCCAAAACTGTATAGAAAAATAAAAAAATAAAAAGAGATGATTAACACTGTCACAATCTTTAAAACATATAGGGAATATTAAATCCATGATGATGCCTCTTTTTAAGGTCTGTTCAGCAGGGCTCTCCACACCATATTCAAAATTATAGGAGAAATAAATGATTGATAAAGAGGAGAATCTCATGAATCTTTTGGTCGAGATGGGGAGATATGAGAAAATGCATCTTTGAAGCATAAATTGCCTTTGGGATTGTTAAGCCAAATTAACTTTTCTTGAATAGGAGATTGAGGAAGATAAATGCCATCAATTTTAATTCCTATCTGAGGAAAAAAATATTTAAAGAATGGGGTAAGGTTAGAATTATTAGTTTCATTATCATTAGGATCACCCCAAGAATATTATATAAAGGAGTGACCAAACAGTTGTCATTGCAAAATGAAATATATTTATCATCACCAATTATCCAATGAGAATGAAGATGAATATGTTGAAGAGAGTTTTTAATTCCAGCCCCGAGAGAAGGCTTTTTGTAAGGGAAGTGACAATTTAGACTGAATTTAGCCTTGATAAAATTTGCACACAAATAATTATAGTGGATTATACCCCAAACATTTTTCATTAAATAAGCTTGATTGAGATGAGAGAAATTAATAAATCCCAAACTACCTTCATCTATACTAGCACAAAATTTAGCCCAAGCCACTGTGACTAATTTTGAGGCAAAGATGCTACCAGTCTAGAAGAAATTCCTCATACAAATTTGAATATTCTTCCGAAGATTAGAAGTTTATTTATACATATAGAAGCTTTGTAGAAGAAGAGTATGGATACCAGACTTAATGAGATGAGCTCTGCCAACTATAGTGAGGAGATGACCTTGCCAGTCTTAAATTTTGGATTTATCTTTCTCTAACTGAGGCTTAAAATTAGTATAGGGTCAATAGCTTTTGAATATAGGGAATCAAAGATATGAGAAAAATTTGACACCTTCCTAGATATTAAGCAAACGGAGAATGCTTATTTTTCTACGAGTATCCCCTAGACCAATAAAAAATTTTCATTTGTTCTTGATAACCCCAACCATCTTATCTTAAGGGCAATGCCACACCTAAAAGATTTATGGATCAAGTAATCTTTACGCAAAGATGTTATAATAAAGAGGAACATTTGCAAGATTTAGTATGTACTTGATGAAACTTTAAAAATCTTGCGCGTTTTAGTCCATTCCACTAGACGGTCATAAAGGTAAGTTTCAAGAACACTCATTAGAGTCCCTCTGTGTACCCTTGTAACTAAAAGTGTGATATCGCATGCTTGAAAAACATCCCCTCGTATCCAATAATGGCAAGGCCATCAATCACGTTCCGTATATCCTATTATGTAATGATGAGAATTTAAAAATTAAAAGTAACAGGGAAATATAGATGCGAATGTGGAGTTTGAAAAAGTATCCTCTACCAGCTCAGGTGAATGTTTATAGGGGACTATTATAGGAAGAATAGATGTAACCAAACCTGCTATACATAAAATAAATGAGAAAATTAAACAAGGAGCTAAGGATATCTGAGACCATAAAACTAGAATCTGATGGCATCGAGAAGTTAACAGGTTTAAAATTCCATTAATGATATGATGGAATTGTTCGACAAATGGTCTTATACATAACAAATTATGTGCACCATTTACAGGGGTTCTGAGTGTCTTCTTAAGATAAATGTCAATGCAAATGCCCATGGTGTGGTGTCCATTGGGCCTTTGCATAGAAATGATGAGCCCCTTCTAGGTATGAAGGACAACAAAATGATTTACATGCATAGCCTCTTGGACAAAACCGCTAAGCTGAGTCAATATAGTGTAGATGATATATTACGATTATGTGTGAATGCCATGTCAAATTTGTCACTCGGTGCTCATGCATGTTATGAAGAAGGATTCAAATACAAAAATGTGGAGTTTGAAAAACTATTGTTGGTTGATGGTTATTTCATACTTGAACATTTATAAAGGTCTGTGACGAGTGAGAATAATGTTATGCACCCAATATTCATTAAGGATTTAGATCACCTTATAATGAAACACGACTCACTAAACTAGAGAATCAAGTTCCTTTTTTTACGGGATTATCTTAGTGTGTATTATTCTACAACTAATCTTGACAGGTCAAATGATAAGCACCCAAAACTGTATAATTTATACCCAAATAGACGTACTTTAGTTGCTAATTCTCGGTAATATGGGTCTTATGTGCTTAAATGTTTATCTTGTAGGTCAAACGTTCGTTTCTGGTGTCAAAAGTTATATATCGAGGCAAATGCGCATTTTATGGACATAATTCCCTCCCCGATAACCATTCCCTAGCCTACCCCAACCCGAGCCTAAACCTAGCCCAAGCCTACACCGAATAATGTGTATGTTTAGTTTGTGCCCTTTTATATTTTTCTTAGATTTTTAGTTTGAGTCGTTTTATTTTTAGGTTTTATATTAGATTTATTTAGGTTTATTTTCTATTTTTCTATTTTATCTTTATTAGTATAATTTTATTTTGATTTTGATTTTAATTAGTTTTTAGTTTTTATTAGGATTAGATTTTTTTAGGATTTCATTTATTTTTTAGTTTATTAGATTTTATATTTTTTTAGGACTTTAGTTTTCATTTAGATTTTAAGTTTTTATTTCTTTTGATTCATTTTAGTTTCCATATAAGCTTAGGATTATTTTTTTTTAGTTTTAATATTTTTATTTTTACTTAGATTTTATTTTTTATTTTTAGTTTTATTAACTTTAGTTGTGTTATTTTTTGGGATCACAAATTAATACACCATCTTCTTCACTCACACCACTTATCCTACACATCCCATAAACTACACTACACACAACACAAAACCTCACCCTCATACTACCACCCTATACCCTCAAACACCCAAACCCCTCACCTACATCTTCTTGCTTTCACCCAACCACTTTCTCTCTCCTCTCTCCAACCTCCATAACAAACAAACAACAAAATCAATCCATTAACACACCAACTTCTCTCTTTTCACTCACCCAACCCACATTAACCCACAACCCGAGCAGCCATCCTCGAAACCCGTAGACCCGACGCCCCCTTCATCGACGACGACTCTCCCCAACACCCCACCGACATACCTTCTCCCACTCCAGCGAACTATAGCCAACTACGGTAGCCATGTCGCGAGCACGACCCCCAACCCGAACCTCCTTGACCACTTATACCCGACGCCAGAACCGACCCAATCGCTGAACAACCCCATTTTTGACGACCCCCTTATCAGTCCCAAGCTCTAGCCTATAAACCCCTATCGCCGGCAAGCTCCGGAGATGACCTTCCAACCCGTCTGCAACCCGCGATAGCCTATACCCGCCATCACCAAACCTGAGTCCAACCGAGCTCGTCTCTCCCAAACCAAACCCAACAAAGACCCATTTCCAAAAGCCACCCACAATTTGTTACCTGCCAAATTCAAAGACCAAGTCAAACAAATGCCCACATGATTAGTATTCCCCATTTAACCCACTTATACCCATTTTACCCCCAACTACCTATTTTAACCCAACTTCCCATTATACCCTCTAAACCAAATCAGATTTTTTCACCCCATTTAACCCACATGCCCTCAACACACTCACACCCCATTATCCTCTCACCATTTCCATTTACACTCAAGATAATTCCCAAAAATACCCCTTAGCCCCATGTGTACCATGCATCTACTATAAAAGAAGACTCAAGACCCCATTTGAGTAGGAGAGATATCATCAAATAGAGAGAGAAAATTCTAGAGAAAAGTAGAGAGATAGGTTAGAATAAATTAGGTAGAAATATTTTTAAATAGTTTTATTTTTATTTTTTTAGATATTTGTGATTGATAAATGTGTGAAATTCAATTGAGTTTATTATTGAGTTGACTATTGTTGGATGCTCGTATTTGATGGATTGTGCCTGATTTCAAGGAAATAAGAGTTCAATTTCACTTAAAGAGATTGGGTTTGATTGTTCTCTTCTCTTCTCATTTATTTTATGCCTTTGATTATTAATTTGTCAAATCTTATACCATGTTAGGCTAAATCCCCTTTCAAGGGGTGGGGGAAACCCTTACTTGATGTTATTTTAGTTTAATTAGTTTGATTACTTGAAAATTCCCTTTAAATGTTAATTTTGATCCCTCACCCTTAAATTTACGCCTCGAGAGAGGGTAAATGATTTTCGAGAGAAAATCAAAATTCTAGTTATAATACCCATTTTAAATTCGAACTACAGATAGGGGTTTCTTAAGTGGGGTATTATGACTTTAATTTCAACTCTAAATTTATTTTCTAAGATTTACATAAATTTTAATTGATCGATCCTAGCGAGTGATTAAGTAAAAGCAGTGTAAATCTATTTTTCTAGAGTTGTGGGGTGTTAAACTTAATTTTCTAAAATATTACTATTATAATTACACTTTGAACGAGAGTTGGTTTTGTAATTTTGATATTAATTTGGGAGAATTCAAATAATTAAATAAATTAATTAGAATAACTAAAATTTGTGGTGTAATCTCATTCCTTGATTGTTCTCACAATTATTGACCTCACTTTATCTCTTATTTTAGTGTTAGACTTTATTTTTCACTTTTAGTCACTTTCTAGTTAGTTGTTTTCATCTCCCATTCTAGTTTAGTGTTACTTCACCTCATCTCCCCAATTGTTTTAATATTTGAAAAAGCCAAACAAATAGAAAAAAGCAATTGCCCAAAAAGAAAATAAAATTGAATTACAATTGAGTTTGTCTCTAGCCTACCCCCTAGATGTGGATTGATACCCTTACTTACCTCAACACTTGAGTTTATATTATTTTGTAGGTATTTGAGGATTTTGACTAAAGGCGCTTTTCAAGCAAAGATGAGAAAAACATACGCAAAAGACCTAAGTTATGAAATGGATTCGTTGCCATTCTTGGGATCGTGAAGCTCGGAGCGGATTTCAACTTGTAGTTCATTTGTTTTTCGCACTTTATTACTTTTTGTACCATTTTTATATTTTTAGAAGGCTTGTATTAGGATTTTTATCCTTGGCTTGTATTGCGGTGCATAGAGACACCATTTATTTTATTTTTCATTTTAAAAATGGTAATAATCGAAGACAAGCGTGATAGGAAAACAGGACAAGGTTGAAAGAGGGCGTCCAAAGACAAGGATTTAGAAGCCTCTCTATCTTGTGTCGGTAGGACTCCCGGGGACGACTGAGATAGGCATGATCTCCCCCCAGTCGACTCAAAATTTTTGGCACCCCACGACCTAAAAAGCGTGGGAGGTACATTTCTCAAACACCCGTGCCTCTCCTGTCAGCGAGTCAATTATTGTGTGTGCTTATGTGCTCTTACTTGATTTTATTCTCACATTTATTTTCGAATGGTGTGATGAATTAATGACTAAGACCTACACCCGGTCACTCACAAGAAGGGATTTCATCACCTGGCTCACTCGCTTACCATTGTGTGCTACCCTAGCCATCACTAAATTTAAAATCAATCAACTAGGTAGCCCACTAGGAGAACATTTTTGCAAAGGCGATCACTCATATAAATTTCGTGATTTTTATCGCCCGTGAACTTAATTTAAATTTGACCACCCTTTCACTAAATTGAAAGATAAAAATTGGGTATGTGCTAGTTAGGAATTATCTTTAACTTGTGTGTGTCCAATTCCATTCATTTTTCGGTAGTCAATTTTAGTTAGTTCGTCCAAATCAAGAGTCCATATTTTTACCCACCTTTTCTTCCAAAAAATCAAAAAACATTATCTTTCATTTTTATAAAAAAAAATCCAAAAATGTTTTCTTCATTTATTTTTCACAAATTCCCAAAATATTTTCTTTCTTTCATTTTAGAAAAATCCAAAAAAAATTTTCTTTTCTTTTGAAAAAAATATTAAAAACTCCAAAAAATATTTCTATCCACATGGCCAAAGAACATCCTTTACAGGACTACTTTGGTCATTTTCCATTGACATGTGACACATTTGAGAGTGATCCCGAGGCGTCTCTTTATGATATTTTTAGTGGTTTCACCTCTCTCACGAGTGCCCTTGATACTCTTGACCCATCTATGCATGCACGTCATTTTCCCTCACCCTCGATGTCAAGTGTCGGCGTGTCTCATCCTTTGTTGTGCACCCACTGTTATTATGCCGATCACATGTCCCATGAGTGCCCTTACATTCCATATCCATCTGAACCCACCATGGAGCCTGTGTATCCATATGACACTATTGCGGAAATCACCTCGGCCTACTATCTCGATATATCTAATCCTGAGTTGTGTGAGTACCCTAGCTATTCATGGAGGCCTGGTCACCCTTCCACTCAATACAAATCCCAATCCGATGTTGTGGATCCTCACACGTTCCAACAGTCATCATGGCAACCTTGTGCACCCGTTCGCGATTAGTACCCTCGCTACACACCCCACGAGTATCAACCCTTTGTCCATCACAAAAGCGATCCTTTCGTGTATGATAAAATTGAACCCACTCCACCCACTTACTTTGAGTATTCTCCGTACACTCAATATAGTAGCACGTTATGTCCACCTCACCCACCGCCACCACCCATCACTCACCCACCATCCTCCACCTCCGCTCTCGAGGCACTCTTGCAAAAGTTCATACTCGAGCAAGAGCAAGCCACTCAAATTCAAAATGAAGCCCTCCAACGACTTGAACAAAGATTAAATGAAATTGAGTGTAAGCGAGCGTCGGACATTACCATGCATCCACCCATTGTTGCACACGAATGTGATGATGATGTGTCCTCTTGTGACATGGATTTTGAGTGTGACCAACCCTACCACCCTGAGAATATCAAAGTTGAGACCATTCCATGGTTCGGGCCTCAAGTTGACACTTGTGTGTATTTATCCATCGATAGTGAGCCTGATCCAATTCCACCATATCCAAAATGAACCCATCATTGCAGTTCACATTCCCTCTCTCGATAAATCCAAAAATATGCCCGAGCTTTTACCTTTTGCCCCAATTTCATATGTCTCTGACATGCCCATATCTTTTAGGTTAGCTCCGGCTATGAGTGCTCACCATTTTCCCTACATAGAATCCGTGAGAATTCCTAACTATCCAGATATGGATGATGTCCCACCAAGCATGGATCCCTTTGAGCTCGATATTTCTAGTGATCCCTCTATCTCTGATCTTGGTGCCTCGTCTTACCCACCCACCACATTCACTGATGCTACTCTTGTGGAAAAGTTGACAACTCCATCTTTAGAAACCACATTCCCTTGTGAGTATTCCTTTACTCCTCCCAATGAGTGTGTGTCTCCCACGCTTGAGTTGGATCATCTTCCTCCACCATTTATCCCACCCGACCCACCCTTTGTCCCATCACCTAGTTTGGATCTAAATCTTATACCTTGCATGTTCCCAACTATATATTTAGATCCTAACCTCAAACCATCCTCCACCATTAATGAGAGCATTTATGGTGCTACTGTCTACTTCCGTGAAATCGAGCTTGTTCCTCTATGCCTGCCACTCTCTCGTGGTGTTGATTTTTCTTCCTGTCAGCTCCCTAGTGTGTCACGGCGCGACCATTATCATCGTCCATTTATAGAACGGTCGTGCAATTTCTATGAACCCCACCCAATTCCACATTCCACACCATTTTTCCTTCCCATTTAACTTGAGCACCATGCTTATAGGGCCCTTGTTTCCCTCACCTTACGTCTCAATAAGGCTCGTGATCGATGCCTCTTCACCATCACCCTTGCCCTAATACCCACCCATCTATGGTCCACCGATTCTTTGCATCGTGTGATTCACTTTACCATACAAGTACAGTGACCCGTTTTAGCCTCTATCCAACAAGACTGACGCTTCAGTCTTGTTTGGGGGTGATTCTCATCACCCCAATTTTTCTGCCACCCCGTGCTTTCATAGATCTTATCTTTAAAGTGATAATGGTTCGGTCTGGCTGAAGACATTAAACTTAGCACTACCGAGAGGTAGCCCGCATTTCTTGTACTAGTCTTATCCTGTTTGGGGGTGGTGTTTCACATCACCCAATGCTTTATCATGCTTATAGACTTCTACATATTTTTTCTCTTATCATTTATTTAGGTTTATTCTTGGCTTCATATGTTCACTTCATTAGCGGTTAATTCTGGTAATCTCTTTCCTACCTTATGCTCTCATTTTAAAAATCATTTTATCTAACATCGAGGACGATGTTCCTTTTTGTTTAGGGGTGGGGAATTTTATCAAAATTGTACCTCTTTTGAATTTTTTTAATTTTTGAACCCGATTTTTAACATTTTGTGCAGTTTCTTTCATCTCAATCATTGATGTGAATTTTCAATCATCCATCTTTCAAAATTCTAGGAATCAAGCTAGAGAATATTTTTTCTAATAGCTTATGTAATACGTAACAAGGCATGTTGCACTATGAATTTCTAGACTCAACAAAATTTGCGCACTTATCATGTAAATACGATTTAGAGTTAAGGAGTACTACAATTCTAAAGAAAACCTTAAGGATCACTAATAGAGACTTTAGCATGTGAGATTTGTGCTTTTCACCCTTTCAGAGTGTTTTATGCAATCTCCGAGTCCCAAGTTGATTCAACTTCGTTTGGGTCCGCAGTTTAATTCGTTGTATGATCTCATTATTCTTCACTAAAATTTTGGCTTGATCATTGAGAATGACATCTTTTTCGAGTTATAAGAAATGCGTGTCTTGAAATTTGTCCCGATCACTTAATTTTCATCCATACACTTACCAATTGTCCATACCACATTTCCATTCACTCACCCATTACCTTCCCATTCATTTCCCTCATCATCCATTCACTTCACCCATATTCTACACTATTCACACATATTCCCCACACCCACACCTATCATCTCCATTCATATATCATCCATCATCATTTTGAGAAAATGAGTGTTGATTCCAAATGTTAAATGTCTTCAGTGTTGGTTTGAAAAGTGAGAGAAAAAAAAAGTAAAAAGAAGAAAAATGGAAATAAAAAAAAAAAAGAGAAAAGAAAAGAAAGAGTTTGTAGTTTATTTTGTTGTAATAAAGACATTTGTTGTTCATGTATTGTACACTCTTCTCAAGCTTATCGCATCCATCACTCATCCATTATCCATCATATCACTATCCTACCTACCTCATTCCATCCATCCTACCTATCATATCCTACTCATCCCATTTCATTTCCCCTCACCCATAAAAATCCATGTTTTCCCCTAGGTATTCGGGAAAATGAAAATTGACGTGGTGAATAACTCGACTTTCTCACTATAGTGATTAGCATTCTTTCATGAGATCACTTTACTTTGTATATGTTCGTTCATTATTATATGTGTGTGAGACGTTTGAACTTGATTACATTTACTCACCTACTCACACATAAGAGCGATACACTAAACCATATCTCGAGAGTTCGTTTGAGAGAGATATATCTGTGAGATTTTGAACTTGAAGCGTTGATTCTGACAAGGCCACCTAGGAATTACTCTTGTGATACTCGACCCATTTTTGACTGATTCACACTACACACGTTGAGTTATAGGGAGGATGTGCCTTGCGTATTCACTTAACTAAACTTTTTGAACTTCTTACTTGTATTTCTGAAATTATTTCTCTCATGATGGATTGTGCGATTATTCTACATATAATAAGAGATTGACTGCCTTTTAATAATTTTTTGCAAATAAGAATTTTGTGGGTATATTCCCTGCAAACCCTCACGAGACACAACTCGTCCTATAGGTCAACCTATAGGTTTAAAGGCTTGTTGCACATGTTAAGTGCATTCGCAAGTGCCCATGAAAGTGGTACACTTTCGGTTACATATCTTTGTCTTTCTCTCTATCTTACTGCTTGAGGACTAGCAACGCTCTGTTTGGGGGTGGTGTGATAAGCACCCAAAACTGTATAATTTATACCCCAAATAAACGTACTTTAGTTGCTAATTCTCGGTAATATTGGTCTTATGCGCTTAAATGTTTATCTTGTAGGTCAAACGTCCGTTTGCAGTGTCAAAAGATATATATCGAGGTAAATGCACGTTTTATGGAGCTAATTCCCTCCCCTGTAACCATACCCTAGCCTACCCCAACCCGAGCCTAAACCTAGCCCAAACCTACCCCGAACCATGTGTATTTTTAGTTTGTGCCCTTTTATATTTTTCTTAGATTTTTAGTTTGAGTCGTTTAATTTTTAGGTTTTATTTTAAATTTATTTAGGTTTATTCTCTATTTTTCTATTTTATCTATATTAGTATAATTTTATTTTATTTTATTTTTATTTGTTTTTAGTTTTTATTAGGACTAGATTTTTTTAGGATTTCATTTATTTTTTAGTTTATTAGATTTTATATTTTTTTAGGACTTTAGTTGTCACTTAGATATTAAGTTTTTATTTCTTTTGATTTATTTTAGTTTCTATATAAGCTTAGGATTTTTTTTTAGTTTTAATATTTTTATTTTTATTATTTTTAGTTCGTTTTATTTTTAGTTAGATTTTATTTTTTATTTTTAGTTTTATTAATTTTAATTGTGTTATTTTTTGGGATGACAAATTAATACACACACATACTCACTCACACCACTTATCCTACACATCCCATAAACTACCCTACACACAACACAAACCCTCACCCTCATACTAACACCCTACACCCTCAAACACCCAAACCCCTCACCTCCATCTTCTTCCTTTCACCCAACCACTTTC
Source organism: Sambucus nigra (assembly GCA_949130495.1). NCBI lineage: Eukaryota > Viridiplantae > Streptophyta > Magnoliopsida > Dipsacales > Adoxaceae > Sambucus > Sambucus nigra. Next base: position 354,766,945 of record OX422212.1, read on the forward strand.
TCTCTCCTCTCTCCAACCTCCATAACCAACAAACAATAAAATAAATCCATTAACACACCAACTTCTCTCACTTTACTCACTCAACCCACATTAACCCACAACCCTAGTAGCCATCCTCGAAACCAGTAGCCTCGACGCCCCCTACGCCGGCAGCGACTCTCCCCAACACCCCACCGGCATACCTGCTCCCACTCCGACGAACTGCATCCAACTCCGACAGCCAAGCCGCGAGCACGACCCCTAACCCGAACCTCCTTGACCTCTTAAACCCGACGCCGACCCAATCGGTGAACAACCCCATTTCTGGTGACCCGCTTATCAGTCCCAAGCTCCGGTTTACAAACCCCTGTCGCCAGCGAGCTCCAGCGCTGACCTTCCAACCCGCCCGCAACCCGTGATAGCCTATACCCGCCATAACCAAACCTGAGTCCAACTGAGATCGTCTCTCCCAAACCAAACCCAACAAAGACCCATATCCAAAAGCCAACTTCGATTTGTTACCTGCCAAATTCAAAGACCAAGTCAAACTAATGCCCACATGCTTAGTATTCCCCATTTAACCCACTTATACTCATTTTTACCCTCAACTACCTATATTAACCCAACTTCTCATTAGACCCTCTAAACCAAATCAGATTTTGTCAACCCATTTAATCCACATGCCCTCAACACACTCACACCCCATGCTCCTCTCACCATTTCCAAGCACACTCAAGCCAATTCCCAAAAATACGCCTTAGCCTCATATGTGCCATGCATCTACTATAAAAGAAGACTCAAGACCCCATTTAAGGAGGAGAGATATCATCAAATAGAGAGAGAAAATTTTAGAGAAAAGTAGAATGTTAGGTTAGAATAAATTAGTTTGAAATATTTGTAAATAGTTTTTTTTATATATTTTTTTAGATATTTATGAGTGATAGGTGTGTGAAATTCAATTGAGTTGATTATTGTTGGATGCTCATATTGGATGGATTGTGCTTGATTTCAAGGAAATAAGAGTTCAATATCACTTTAAGAGATTGGGTTTGATTGTTCTTTTTTCTTCTCATTTATTTTATGCCTTCGATTATTAATTTGTCAAATCTTATACCATGTTAGGCTAAATCTCCTTTCAAGGGGTGGGGGGAAACCCTTATTTGATGTTATTTTAGTTTAATTAGTTTGATTACTTGAAAATTCCCTTTGAATGTTAATTTTGATCCCTCACCCTTAAATTTATGCCTCGAGAGAGGGTAAATAATTTTCGAGAGAAAATAGAAATTCTAGTTATAATACCCATTTTAGATTCGAACTAGAGATAGGGTTTTATTAAGTGGGGTATATATAACTTGAATTTCAACTCTAAATTTATTTTATACGATTTACAGAAATTTTAATTGATCGATCCTAGCGGGTGATTAATTAAAAGGACGGTAGATCTATTTTTCTAGAGTTGTGGGGTGTTAAACCTAATTTTATAAAATATTACTATTATAATTACACTTGCAACGAGATTTGGTTTGTAATTTTGATATTAATTTGGGAGAATTCAAATAATTAAATAACTAAAATTTGTGGTGTAATCCAATTCTTTGGTTGTTCTCACAATTATTTACCTCACTTTATCTCTTATTTTAGTGCTAGACTTTATTTTTCACTTTTAGTCACTTTCTAGTTAGTTGTTTTCATCTCACATTTTAGTTTAGTTTTATTTCACCTCACCTCCCCAATTGTTTTAATATTTAAAAAAGCTAAAAAAAATAGAAAAGGCAAAAGCCCAAAAAGAAAATAAAATTTAATTACAATTGAGTTTGTCTCTAGCTTACCCCCTTGATGTGGATTGATACCCTTACTTACCTCTACACTTGAGTTTATATTATTTGTAGGTATTTGAGGATTTTGATTAAAGGATCTTTTAAAGCAACGATGATAAAAATATACGCAAAAGACCTAAGTTATCAGTAAACATCAAATTCAAAGTGACTGAGAGCCCAGACAATCTGCTTTTGAAATTTCAAACTTCTTGTTTATTGTCTTCTTGGTTGATGAATCTTTATCGAAACATAAATTCTTTTATGGTATATCCTTACCAAATTGTATCGTAGAGGATGCAAGACCCTGATAGCACATTTCATGTGATTGTGATAGAGGAGATGAATCCAACGTTACATATGGCTGTGGCAAAGGAGATGAGTCCAACATTACATGTGGAAGAGGAGACGACTCTAATATCATGTAGTCGTTGTTTGTTGTCAGTGTTGTTGAATTTTCTACATCATAAATCAAAGTTTATTTTTATTTGTTCAGTTAGTTATGTTAAATGTGTGGTACACATTATTTACAATTACCACTGTTGTGTGTTAATGACTCACCGAGACATTCTTGAGGAACCATATTCCTTACCAGCTGTGTTCCCCTTATCTATCACATTCAATCACATCTTATGTTATGCTCAAGGACACACTCATTGATTCCAAGAAAGATGCTAAAATGTTTGTAAATAAAATAGTGTGAGGCACTCTCTTCTACATTACCCCTAAATATCTTTGTTTTAGAGTATCAACATGTTTTCCCCTTGAATACACCTTAAAAGGACAACAAACTTACAATTTTAGTTAGTCAACCAAATGTCAGCAAAATGAAATTCGCCCACTATCACTAAGGAACGTTGAATACGAACTTATATTAAATACTAGTGGTAACTTGTGCGATGCACGATAAAGTGTGATTGAAAAAGTTACTATTTTTTTAATCGAATACGGTCATTCAAACATCACTCCCCATAAAGTGTTGAACTAACAAAAGTTTAGGGGAAAACTAAGTAAATTTAGTTAAATACCACTTGAAAGTAGACCACAAAAATATTTAAGTTTCATATACAGTGATTAAGATTTTTTCAAATTGATAAAAAATATTCACTATTTGTCTTGAATTAAAAACATGACATGAGTCGACAAATAATTATCAATATTCAGTAATAACTTCTCCTTTAGAAATTCTAATATGTTTTAATCTCCAAAGAAGCAAACATTATATTTCATTCACAATATAAATAATTTCATTAAATATACTTAATTGTTTATTTTCTTGTCAATTGTGAAAATTTATTCTTCTTGGTCATGAAGACAACATTTATGCATATTTGACCATCTGATTGGTCTAGGACTCGCCATTACAAATCAATCAAAGAACATTAAATTGTGATGCATATTTATTTATTTCGAATACCACCTCATATGTTGGAGTTTGTGTCCCTACACTTAGTGATTTGAATATTAAGATTTAGCATTTGATATGGTGTTGGATAACATTGACAATTTTTTCAATGATCAAATACCAAAAAGTCTCACAAACGTTTTTAATACACATTTAGTCCAAGCATTTTATTTTGTTCCAAAAATCCCTCGAACACCCATTTAACAAATATTCTCTTATTTTTAAAGGTCCACGCTAGCAGCATGATGAAGGACTTTTTGAAACAAAATAAAAAAACTTGGAATAAAAATGTGATAAAAAATGTTCGAGGGACTATTTTTTATATGCCCTTTTTTTCATCGGTAACGCATATTTGAACGTCCATCGCATATATCACAAAATAAAATTATAATAAATTAATAAATCAAATTAATGGCCTAAACTACTTGCAAAACACATGAATTAATTAAACAAACAAACATATAAATAATTATAACTAAAATTCACATAAACAAGTATATAAATATTATTATATATTAATCTTAAAACTATACGACAACAACCAATTGACAATCCGAGTTTTCAATTGGCTCACCCTCAACCTCCTATCACCACTACAAATCAATCCAATAAAAAACTAATGATGTTAAGCAATAATCAAGTATTACATTACCTTTCATCCATATCAATTTGATGATAATATAACTTGAATTCCTGAAATTAGATCAAATATTCAAACATCAATGAAGTTATGCAACGCGGTCAGTAATTATCCCGTCAAACAACCATCAATGAAAAATATATGATTGCCATTGAAAAATCATAATTATGATATAATACAGAAAATATTATATTATATTATATTATTATAAGCAATTTCTACTATAACAAAACCGCCAATTATCCCAATAACCAACTAATTACATCAACAAGACATCAAATTACTTTTTTATTACTTTTACTTTAATTTTAATAACAACCAAACAAGGAAATTGACAATCAATATAAAACAAAACAAATTTGATATCTTCAGCTATAAAATCTCAACACTTTAACCCTAATTGTTGAAACCCTAACTAGATAGCAACCTACACCACCATAATCGCACCACAACCAACAGAAAAGGGAACACCACTTACCAACAGCGATGTTAGGGCAGAGATAAGGGCAAGCTATAATGGCAGTTAAGAATAATAGGGAGAGCGACGGCGGTAAGGGAGAGCGGGGTGGGTGACTTTTTATCCAGGGATTTTGTTTTACCTTTTTTTTCTATACACAAGGGCTTCATTTCTATGAGAAGGCGGGAGTTAAAATCACTTAGGTGGGAATCAAAAATATTTGGACCGTCTCATAAGGTTAATTATTTGAGATGGTTCTTGATATGTTGTCTCCTTAGCACAATTTTATAAGACAGCACACACAATGGGTCTTAAATACTATTAGCTTTTAAGACGGATAATTTTATTCGTCTCAAAATGATAGCTCTATGGACTAAAATTTAAGCCATCTTAAATGCCTCCGCCTTAAAAACTACTCTTTTTTTAGTGTATCTAAAAAGACCTCGAGATCCAATCACAACCCCTGGGTACACAATTTTCACTATTTTGACCTCCTCAGACTCATTCGTGACCTCAAAATCATCATCCGAATTAATCTATAAAAAGTTCTTGTCTCGACCCAATTAGTTCACACTCGACTTCACATTGAGATACAATAACTATCACGTCACCATCACTAGCTCTGATGTCCAATGATATTACCACTCACTTAGTAATTTTTTATTTCATCAATATTAATCACTTCCTATCTCCATTAATTTTTAAATACACACATAACAATTCATTAAATTAAATTAAGACACACAATGTAATTTAATATTATTCGAATTAATTAAATAATAAATGCTGAAAGTTACGGGGTGTTATAGGAATAATGTAGTGACTTGGTCATCCTAAATGTTAATCCATAAACGATGAAAAAGTAAATACACAAATCTTTTTGTGTGTTTTCTAAAAAATATCAAAATAAATCTTTTGTGGCTTTTTCAATTTTTTCTCAAAGAATAGAAAATCTTTTTGAATTTTTCTAATATTTTTCAGAAGCAAAAATCTTTTTGGGTTTTTCTAAAAATATATCAAAATGCAAAAAATAAATACAAAAGTGGTATAGACTAACAACAGGCACAAAATATCATTATGAAAATAATCCTATGCTAGCAAATAAATCTAAACCTCAAAAATTAGATGTAGAGAGGTTATGAAATCCTATGAAAAACATCCACCAAATCATGTGATGTTTTGACTAAATACTCCACTTGATCTCTAAAATGATCAAAATCTTTCATGTGATGTGCAGGAGCATGTGAAGTATCATGTGTGGGTGTGCGTGTGGGAACATGTGTAGTAACATAACAAAGTAAAAACCTATTAGAAACACAACCTAACTTAAAGAAAAATTCCCTAAGCTGCCCTTCTTACAATGGGAACAAACAAAAATTGGTCTAGGAACACCTCTCTCAAAAAGACTCGGAGGATCTCTATTACGAAGAAAGGGATGCCTAGGTGGGTTAGGTCAAGATCTATATGAATCTATCACCAACTCGAGAATCGGCTCGGTGTAACATGGGAAGTAGACACATCATCATAACCTATTCATAGTCTCTTAACATTACCCAAAGAAGGATAAAAGAGCATATTTTCAACCTTCTTAGATGTATCCTCTATAGTAACCTTGACCTCCGTAGCACATTAGAGATCTCTCTTAAATTAGGACACATGGGATTCAAGTTCACCATTTTTTTGGTCTAAGATAATCAATAGCTCACTTAACGAAACCTTCACCTTCTCGAGGTGATTCACCGTCACCTCACATCCCCTCAAAGCTTCTCTCTCTTCCTCTCTCTAAATCTAACACCTTAGGACCTAACTCCTTATTCAACTTCTTCTTCATTAACGTCTTGATGTATAAATATTTAAGGGTCCGTTTGGTTGGCTCTTTTTGCCAAGGAAAATGGCAAAAAGTTGGCAAATATAAAAATTTGCCCACATTTTGGTTGTTTGGTTGCACAACTTTTCTAGGCATTATTTGTCAATGTACAATACCTCCTATGAACAATCTATGGGCAAATTTTACTTGCCTATTTGAGTGGAAAATATTTGCCAACAAATTTGCCAACTTCTTAAACAGTTTTAATGTTTTAAAAATAATTTAAAAACTTTTTTAAATAATTAAAAAACTGTTATGAATATTTAAAAAATGTTATGCAATGTTTTGAAAACTGTTTATAATATTATAAAAAATTGTTAAGAAAATGTTTTACAATTTTAAAAAAAAAACGTACTAACAAAATATTGTAAAAACTTTTTTTAACATTTTTTTAAACTGTTGTGAATATATTATAAAAACAGTTTTAAGGTTTTAAAAAATAATTTTAAAAAATGTTTAAATAGTAAAAACAACTGTTATAAATATTTAAAAACTATTTTGTAATGTTTTGAAAACTGTTTTTAATATTTTGAAAAATTGTTAAGAGAATGTTTTACATATTTTTTGAAAAACAGTAATATAAAAATATTGTAAAAATAGTTTTTAACATTTTTAAAAACTGTTTTGAATATAATATAAAAACAGTTTTAAAGTTTAAAAACAAAATTGAAAAATATTTTAAATAGTTCAAAAAACTGTTGTGAATATTTAAAAATTGTTTTGTAATATTTTAAAATTTGTTTTTAATATTATAAAAAATTGTTAAGAAAATGTTTTACAATTTTTTTAAAAATCGTAATATAAAAATATTGTAAAAACGGTTTTTTAACATTTTTGAATATAATATAAAAACTATTTTTAAATAAATTAATTGAATTGACTTTAATTTCGCCTAATGGTTGTTTAATAGCCTCATGTGAAAAAAACTAGGCAAAATTTGCGCCCACTCTTTTGCCCATTGTCAACCAAGCGGACCCTAAATGCTTTTTGAAATCTCTTTCACCCTCACTTTCAGTCTAAATCTCACACTCACTTGCCAAATCATCATCAAGCCTATCATGTATATAAGCGTCCTCATTGTCGGGGGACAAACTAGATGTGCTCACGTGACTATCCATAATGGAAACACACATACCCTATGATGATTCATCCCTGGAATATTTCATCTCATTGTCACTATCGCTAAGAGTGGTTGTCATAGCAATTTTCTTGCCCTTTCTCTTTATCATAGTGAGACATTCAAATGCTTTGTGCCATTTTCCCTCGCACTCAAAAAATCTCGCCTCTTCCTCTTTATCACCTATCTTTGGCCTCTTCTTTCTTTTTATTTTTCTCAAACATTCTTTTCTTGGAATAATTTTCTTTGGAAAATTTGAGCAACTTTTTAAAATTTTTAGAAAAAATGGCCACGTCATCAAAATCAAACTCTCCCTCTAACTTGGACTCACAAACTCTCTCTTTTTTCATCTTCGTATGCATTTCCTCACCTTTTCTAGATTGTTCCGTTAGTGTAATACCCTTATCCTTAGGCTTAATGGTTATAGGAAACATTTTGATCTCATAAGTTTGACGGTCTCCTACGAGTTCTTCTAACCTAAGTGTATCTAATAACCCCAAAGAATTTAAGACACTGACCTTAGGAATAAAACGGGATGGGAGTGACCTCAAAATCTTTTTAAAAACTCTCGTGTCCTCAATTTTCTCACCCAAATCAAAAATCGTATTGACGATGTCCAATAACCTATAATAGAACTCGTCAAAACACTCGGACTCTAACATGGTGATAGTCTCAAACTGGGTCGTCAAACTTTGTAATTTAAATGGCTTAACCTCATTGGTAGCCTCATGTGACAATTGGAGGATATCCCATGCATCTTTAGACATGGTGCACGTCATAATATGACGAAACTCGTCAGAGGTGACGACTCTAGAAATATATTAAGGCTACGGGAGTTATAGGTGCTCTATTTATAATCATCCTCAGTCTAGTCGAACACTTGTTTGGGATTGGTGACATTTTAAACGGTGACAGTGAGAGGAGTCCACCCTCTTTCACTGTCAATCCAAATACGTTCATCAATAGATTTTAAAAACGATCTCATGCAGGCTTTCCAATGGGCATAATTTTTGCCATCAAAGACGGCCATCCAATTAAATAAGCTATCCATCAGAAAAATTGCGAAATTTTTCAAAATTAAACTTTTAAAAAAATCGACATCACAAAAATTTTACGAAAAATAATCTCATAGTAATTTGGTGAGACCTACTCTGATACCAATTTGAAGAGGTAAAAAATATCAAATTGAATAGGTAAAAATATCAATCTAAAGCTCTGATACCAATTTGAATATGCGTGGTATCAATTAGTTATTTAATTTGTAAGTTTCTAATTTAAAACTTATTTAATTAGAGTCAATCTTCAATCCAAGTTTTATGAAACCCTAATCATGTATCTATGTGGATAAATTAAACATTCAAACATAATTCGAGCGATAAACAAGATTCAGGGAAAAAAACTTTCGGTTAAAACCTTTCATTTCACTATCTAACGTACTTCATAACTTACAAATACATAGCAAAATATGCAATAAATCTCCCACAATAAATCCACATAGACCGTAGACTAGCACCATCAATTAATACCCTCGTGTATCCCTAATAACCGCAGTCATCAGTAAATATCCCCTGCAAGAACTATTAATCTAGTAGTAGAGAAATATTTTCTACAAGAGAAACTTCAATAAAAAGTGTTTTGGGTTCCAGGAGATTAACAAACGTACATGGGATCTTTTATGTGAATAAAAAAAAGTTTTAGGCCCTTAAAGTGGAGACTAAAATTTTGCAAATTTATAATTTTCATTAAGAATAGTCTTAATGAAAAAGTCATCCAAAAAAGGTATTTATAGCATAGTAAAATACTTGAGACGACACATGTCGTTAGAATGACTTCTCACTGTCATTGGAGCGACACTTGCAATCTTTAGTAACGACCTAAGAAATGAACTATCAAAACACAAAACAGTATGTGGTCATTTGAAGCAATAAAAGAATGGCCCTTTGTGCGACCTAGCAAACGACATGTGATGTCGTTAGATGGAGTCGTTTGAAAGACTTGTAAATGTCGTTTGAACGATATTTCCTTGTTGTTTGTATGACAAAAGGGAAGAATTAATATTTTAAAAATCTCGCATACAGGTCTTCCAAAAAATATTTTTACTTTGAAAAATGTCTCATTTTGATTAAAATATCGCATTACAATCGTAAGCCAAATTCGAAGCTTAAACACAATTCTTACTAAAATTAATCTTGTTGATATCTATTATCAAAGAAATTTGATATTTGGATCCATCAACTTGAACAAATGATCGTGAGCTTCTCTCGACGGTTATAACTGTACTTTATGTAAAATCGGGACTATGAAAATTATGTCCTTACAAAATCCATCAATGTGATTGGGCCGTTGGTTATACCAAACAAGATGAACTTGAACTCATATTATTCATATCAATTCAAGAAAGGATTCTTTGGTACTTCCTCATCCATACCCTTAACTGATGGTAGCCTCAATGAAAATCGATCTTTAAGAAGAACAAAACACCCTGTAATTGATCAAACGACTCACTGATCCTTGGTAAAGGGTACATGTTCTATATCATCACCTTGTTTAACTTATGGTAGTCATGCAAAATCATAATTAACCACCCCTATTATTCTCAAAGAGATCTAGAGATCCCCTTTACGACATGGTACACATAATGAATCAATTCTCTAATAGCTTTTTAATTCTTTCCCTCAACTATTTTATGTTAAAAGGAGCCATTTGGTACGGTGCTTTGGTAACCGATTTATTGTCGGGATCCAAGTCAATCACAAAGTTAATTTCTACAGTCGTCAAAAACCCTTGTACCTCCTAAAACACATACAAAAAATCATGGACAATCGGTATATAATCTGAAGGAACAATTGTCTCCTCTTGAGTATCCTCGTCTATAAAGTATAAGTAATTCTTGGAACCACTCTGTGATCTATGCATAGACACTATATACATCTCTTGACCCGATATGATAAAAATGATCAATTGATCCCCTACAATCTCTATGAGCTTCACATCTAACTAACTAGTCCATAACCAGGATGACATCATAAGAGCGGGTATCTGAAATTAATAAATCTACCACAAAATTCAATATATTAATGTATATCCAAACATCTTCACATATGTAAAAAAACAGATCGACATACCAAAATAGTAGATATAGATAAATCCCTATCACAAGGTCTAGGAAAAAAGATAATTTTCCACAAAACTACTTGAGGTGAAAGAATGTGTCGCACTGATGTGAAATATATAGATCTATAAATGTAAAATGTACCGTCCATCGTTTTGACATATCTATGTACCTCCCATTAAGGTTGTGGAACTTGGTAGACTTTATCCTGTAAAAGTTAGGGTTACGATTATTCTATTGAAGGCACTGGAAGTGTTGTTAAAAACTGCGACCTTGGTTGTGGAAGCAGTTGCTAGTGGAATTAGCATTGTTGCACCTTATGGCCTAAAAACCTATTGGCCCCACCTCTAATGTTGGTATTATTGTACTTATCCCTGCTTTAATGGCATATTTTTCTCCCACAACCCTAAACTCGTACAAACTCATGATCTGTATCCGCTGCCATCAAATCTAAAGAAAAACTCCCGTAAATGTTATTGAAGGAGACAACTACTGCCTCGGTCACTATAGCTATCCCTTCACTATCTGAGGGGTCCTTGTAGTTGTTGCTGGGGTCTTTGTTGCCTTCACCTAAAATGCCTCCATTTTCCATGAACTATTTACCCTCAAACCTTTTCGATCACCACCGATGTTGATCTCAACCTTGGTCCCACTAGTCAGACCCATTTTCTTAAGATTCCTATTATGATCTTTATGATCCATGAAATTAATCAAAGCCATATCCACCACCTGGGAATAGGTGGAATATGTCGGTTCTTGTAATTACCTACTCGATATGCAATGTCAAGATCTGAATGAAACACTTCATCTTGCTCTTCTTTGTCCTCGCCTAATTTGACGTCAATAAATTCATTCCTATAAATTCTTCCCAGATTTTTCACAGTATACACCCCATCGTAAAATAGAAGAAAATTAATCTTATTTTAAAACCTTAAAGAATAGGGGTGTACTTCTTCAAAAACCTCGTCACAAACTAGTCATAAGTCAAACTATCTCTCTAAGATGAAGTAGTGACACTCTCCGACCATTGGTGGGCATCTTCGATAAGGAGAAAGGACGACAACATCTACCTCTATGCATCGATGTCAGATAAAAACCTAAAGTAATTCTCAATAACCTATAGTAACTGATAATCCATTGTCGGTCTAATAAACTAGGAATGTTAGGTTGGTTGTTGTTTATGAAAGAATCCCACACCTTATCACAAGTTGATTCCCATACAACTACTAGATACCCACCTCCTAGGACCTATCTAGGTGATTCTTTACCAATCCCACCTCTACCGACTAGCGAATGAACTCGTCTAGATCTTGGGTTCCAAAATGTTATTTTTCGTATGCATATGGCATTTGTACTTATTGAATTAGGGTTATGGTGTTAGTTTGTCCACTAACGCCTTACATAGTCATGATCTTATCTTTGATGACATCTAAAATGCAAGATAATTTCCTATCATTAATGATACATAATTAAGGGTAGAAAAAAGGCATGTATCAAATAACACTACTTAATAGTCTAAGAGAACTAGTAACCCTAGAGGATTAAGACTATGCTTTAATACCAACTGTATCGACCTGTATGTTTTAACAATAGGTTTGATCAAATCCTAATATTAAAATATATAATTTGTCCAGAAAATTGAAAATATAATTCTTAGCAATTACAAAATCAAATTAAACCACGTGAAAAGAAATGGTTATGATACAATAAACCTAAATTAATAACTCATATATGCATCACCAACTAATACTAAGTCAGTGTGTCTAAAAAGTATTATGATGTGAAACTCAAAAACCCAATAAATAAAGTCAAGTCTAAACCCAACATACAATTGAAACTTAACAATATACCCCGACTGTCATGTATGTATAATATACTCAAGAGGTTTACCCCTAGGACCTAAAATGTTTCCAAGAATATCAACGTGTCCTAACCTAGAAAAAACTAAAGATATGCAACTCAAAAGTCTGTATACACACACACACACACACACTAGGGTATGCTCGTGCTTGAAGGCATGCTACTAATCGCAAAAGGACAAAATTTTAAAAATTACGTAATTGCAAAAGGGCACATATTTCATCCCCCAAACAAAATAAAATGTAAAAGTGAATTCAAACTTTTCATAAACTAGTTTCTCATATTTGAAAATGCGAAAATGAATTCCAACTTATTATAAATTTCTAAAATTAATTTTACTCTTAATAAATTTCATTTTTTGTTAGGATGAGATAGAGATAATGCTTAATCCTACAAGATAAAGTATATTTTGTGTTTAATGTAACCTATATTTTTTTTAAATCACAGCACACACACACACTCACAAACATACTCGTCCAGTATTTAGTACTTATGCCATGAGAATTTTTTACTTCAAAACTAATAAAGAGTTCATACTAAAGTTTGTCTCACCATTGAAGGCTGAACCCAGCTACAAAGTTGTATATGCATATGCACTTTTGAGATAAAGAAATGGCAAGAGATAATGAAGAGAGAGAAATGAGATGTTGGCCAACTCGGGCATATGAAGTTTGGGAAAAACCCACCTGCTTTCAACTCATTCCAACCCCATAAAAAAACACATGCCCCAATTATACTCAAAATGGATTCAATATTATTAAAAATTGTTAATCTCAAATTAAAAAAAGAAACACATGATATCTTATAGAAAAAAAACAATATAAATCCTCTGCCATCCAATTCATGTTAAAATGAACCAACACCACCAATTCTTCACAGTGGATATTTTCTCTTAATTCATCCACCCCAAGATTTCGATTCTTGATCGAAGGCCGGGATTTGAATCAATACACAACACTACCAACAAAAGTATTATAGCCAAACTGAGACATCAAGCCAAAAGTTATTCCATAATAATAGGAATCCTCTTTCTTAGTAGGCGTATAAACTGAGACAGCAAGCCAAAATTATAAAAAAAAATCCTATAACTTATATATCCCACACCAAAAGCTTGAAAATCACCATAACCATAAACCAAATAACAACTTACCCAAAAATAGTTCACTTTGATCAATGCAACCCTGGGTTTCACTGTGAACAAAAGAAATAAGAATAAAGAGGCAATTAGATACAACCACTGCATTTACCTAGTTAAACAGAAGTAAAAACAGATTAGAGAAAGAAAAAAATGCCCTCTGAATTCTGAAGCTGTGTGTGCCAAAAAACATTCACCAATTTGACTTCTCCTAAAAAATACTCACGGTACATACCATCGCCCCTTCACTACCATATCCATGTCAGAATTGGTGTTTCGGTTTGGTTTAGTTCGCCACCTACGGAGCTTTACGGTTCGAGTTTGCTGTCAAGCTTCATGACAGCTGGTGTTGGTGACAAAAAAAATCAAAAAAAATCCGTATACCTTGTCAAGAATAAAACGAAGAGCCAAAAAAAATATTAGAACTAAATGATTAGAACAACACAAAAATGATTAGAAGAAAACGATTTAATAATCATAGGGCTCTTCATTTTCGGATTTTGTAATTTTTAGTAATATCAGGATGACCATATATATTGAAACATCTGAAATATATATTATTAAGAATTAAACTCTGAACTGTGGACTAAACTGAAGGAGTATGCACACAAAAACTATATACTTTGTACCCCAATTCCATTAATAATAGTGTTCATGTAATTCCCATCCTTGAATAAACAAATATACTCATTAAAGGGGAACATCCATTAGAATCTCAAATTATGGGTGAACATATAACCGTTAACAAATTACAGATGAACAAATTAACAATATAACAATATAAGAGTCCTCAAATGGCCACATCCAGCAAAATCTCAAATTCATAGTATGTTCAGCATTTGTAGAATACCCCATTAATTGGTTGGCTGGATCATAGGCTCCAGGATATGTGTAGTTAAGAATAAATAACCAACACCCATAGTAATAAATGCACTTCCACAATTTCTCAAAGACCTGAAATGAAACAAAGAAATGCCAAATTATGAAGCCCTTTAAATTACTTACCTAAAATAGTCTAATAAAGTGTTACACGCAAACATGATAATGAATATTCCTACCTATCACAACTGCAAAACATGATAATGCCTAATCCTACCTATCACACATTAGTTCATTAATCAATACCTACTGTAACAACCCTCGATTTTGGGAAGCTCATTTTATACTAATTTTACCGCATAAGGTAATTATATAAAATGTGGGGACTGGAGTAAATATTAATTTAATGAATTGAAAGTTAATATTTACTAGATTGATGCATATTTACTGTATGTGAAGGTAAATAACATCAGGTTGCATGTCTGTAGTGGCATGTATTTTAAATGGCCTTTTAGTTTAAATGATTTTGGAACTCGAAATAATTTATAAAATTTCCGGATGCCAGTTTAGAGGGTGTAGTTAGTCTCGGAAGGTGCGAAACAGTCAAAATAAGTGCCATATTGTATTTTTGTGTTTCGGGCACTTTTACCTGATTTTAGCTTATATGCGTATTTGCGAGTCATTTTAATGTGGTATTAACCATTTAAGTTGGGAGTTTTAACTTAAGCCACGATTTTAGTATCCAAAATCCCTTATTTTCCCATATTATGTCTTGAACATATAGAGAGAAAGGAGAGAAAGAAAGAAGAAGAGAAATGGAGAAATGAGAGAGAGATTGAAGATGGAGGATTTGGGATTGCTTCTTCTCCAAATAAATCTGAGATATCAACCCTAAGGCAAGTTTTCTACTTGCTAATATGTGATTTAAGATGCATAAATTGTATGATAGTTGTGTATTTACATTTATGGCTTAAATGTAGAATTTGTGGGATTTAAACCCTAGTCTTGATTTATGTTGAAGAAATTGTGGGTTTTGATGGTTAATAATCATGTAGATTAGTTTGGGGTAGATTTTTGTTGTTGGATGTGTATGAAAAGGAAGAGATTTGAAGTTTGGAGAAATTAGGGTTCATAACCCTTCGTAGCCATTTTTGGCAAATTTGCAGGTCCGAATCGATTCGGCCCTTTGGGCGAATCGATTCGCTAAGGGAAATTGGCAGGTCTGCATAACCCGAATCGATTCGGGTTAAGGCCGAATCGATTCGGTCAATTGTAGAAGGTTGGTTTAGTAGTCCGAACCGATTCGCTTTTTGAGCGAATCTATTCGTTTTCCTGCTGTTTTTGAGTTAATTTTATAACTCAATTTCGATTCTTTTCTTTAAATATAGGGATTAGGAACCTTCTTGAATGAAGTAAACTTAGAGTCCTAGAGTGTGAGATGAGTTAGTTGTGTGCCCTACATTAGGAATGGGTTAT
The DNA here is from genome assembly GCA_949130495.1 of Sambucus nigra. NCBI lineage: Eukaryota > Viridiplantae > Streptophyta > Magnoliopsida > Dipsacales > Adoxaceae > Sambucus > Sambucus nigra. Next base: position 354,782,626 of record OX422212.1, read on the forward strand.
GTGGGGACTTTTCCGGGGTTATGCCTATTGAAGTTGGGGCACTTTTCTTTCTAGTTGATTTGTATATAAAACTAGGAGATGTAGTGTTATGTTCGGGAGACCTTAGAAGCTTAATTAAGCTATACTAGTTTTGATGGTTTATATTACCACCCCAAAAGAATGTTGGAAGATTTTAAAAGTTCTATGGAGCTATGTTAACCTTGGTGGTTCATAATAGTACCTTAAAGGTGAGTTTGGAGAATAAATTGAAAATCATTTCATTCCTTCGAAGGATGATAACCTTGGGGTTCTAAAATAACCTCCTAGAATGCTTGGAGATAATGAAGAGTTTATTTACTCCTTTGAGGTTGTAGTGTTGATATAAGCTATCGTATGACTATGGATGGTAAGTTAGACTATTTACAAAATAAATAGAAATGGTTTCGAATAATATGAAACATATACATGAAATTGAAATGAAATAGAATGACATTAATTTTAGTCATTGAATTTACTTAATCTGGAACCGGTAAATAATGATTTACTTGATTTTGAAATGATAAATAAAATGGCTTAAACACACCTCTCTAAATGACATCATAAGGGAAGTCCGCACGTGAGGTGAAGCCCCCTGGCTAATGAATGCAGGGTGGATATAGTCCTAGGCAATGGGAGCGCTTATTGTTGTATATTTTTCTGCGATGGGTAGGAGATTCCGGGTTTGGTCTTGACTAACCCGCAGGCTCATGGCCGCTTCCCGACGTCTTGCGATATAGGTGCCCAGGTTGTCTAATGATAGGCCCTGGAAGATGATGGTCATTTAGGGGCGCGCACAGTGGGGAAACCCAGACGGGCGGTCTTAGAATTCGTTATATGTATATAATTATAACAGTTCATAATCAAGTGGGACTTGATGTATTTGATATGCCATAAGAGCATGATGGAGTGCCACAAAGATCACATGTAAATGCCACAAAGAGCATTTAAAAATGATTATTTTCCTGATAAGGAAAGGATTTTTACAAAAGGTAAAATTGAGATAAAATCTCCTTAAAGAGCAAAAGATTTTGATTATATATATATACTTCCTACTAAGGAAAAGATATATGAAATAATTGGCACCTTTGGTGAAGTTTTTAGTTTAATGCTTCTTATTTTTGTTCCTGCTTAGCTTATGTTTTAAATTGTATAGGTTACTTCTTATTTCTCTTTCTTCACGATTTATCATACATAACTGTCATACTCTTTATTCATCTGGTAATCATATAGAACCGGGCCCTGACCTGGTTACTTTTCTTGTTGCGTATTCATCTTGTCTCTGCTCAGGTACTCCGCCGCAAGGATGCCTGATTTGAATTCCTATTCCGATGTTTTCAACGAGCCGTGATGCATTGTGGGTATTACGGGATACATTTGGTATAGACGTTTTCATTTTTATTCTAGTTAAGATCAAGTTTTTATTCGGGCGAGAGGCCCAAGCTTTTGTAAATGTCTAATGTAATAAGTAACTTATTGTACTTGTGTATTATTGGTGTATCAGTTTAGTGACCGGTTAGCTATTCGGTCTTTTTATCGTATTCCTGTTGTATTATTTATATATGTCTTGGGGGTTTCCCTTATCTTTCAGGAATTGGGTTGTTTGTTTTCATTTATTTACTTTCAAATAAAAAATTTTGGCAACCCGTTTTCTGAAATATTGGGTGGTTATCCTGGACACTCTATATTTTTGTTATGATGCTGAGAATGATTCCATCCATGATTCCGTTATATTGGAGTATTGGGCTGGCCACCCCTTATTTTGGTGAGTGGGTTGTCACACCTACTCCTCCATAAAATTCTATGATTTAAAAATGCAGTGGACACTTAGCACATACCTGTTTAACATTATAACAAAAATGAAAAAGAAAAACAATATCTATATACAGGTATGAGCATATAAAAAAACACAAATTTGGCAACAAAATGAACTTCAAACCTCAAAACTAAGCACATAAATTTTCTAACCAATTGCAAAAAAAAAGGAAATATGATGTAATTAAACAAATTAAAGATAAAAATAAAATAAAAAATGCAATAGATTAAAGACACTATTTTTCCAATCAAATACCTACAATCATAAACAAATTAAAGATAAAATAAAAAATGCAACAGATTAAAGACGAAAGTGATAAATGGCATGGATGAATGAATTGTAACTGAAAAGAATGGAAGAGATTAAATATGGAAGTGATAGAGCATAGGGTTTGCATAGGGCAGAGATCGTGAAATCGCAAATTCACGGTGACTTAAAATGGGCAGAGACCCACTCTGCAAACCTTCAAAGCGTTAAGCATTAACCTTCACGGTGACTTGGCACACAAATCATGAAATCGCGATTGTAGAGTGGGTTTGACAACCGTATTCGTCGAATCGTGTGACTATACTCTAGACCTCCAGCCACTATACCTTCCCTAAAAAAATGCATAACGAAAAAAAACTGCGGTCTCTGTGTGCGGTGTTGGATTCGTGTTGTGTGGTGGTGGTCTATGTGCGGTGGTTATGCATGTATGGTTGTACATGGCTGTGTGTGGATGTGCGTTCGTGCGTGTGTGGCTGTACGTGCGTGGTGATCGTGGCTGCGTGTGGTTGTGCGTGTGGTCATTGTGATTGTGTGTGAGGTCGTTACGGTGGTCTGTGTGAGGTTGTGCACGCAGTTTTCTATGACACCCTGCCTAATTAAATACCGGGCGATCAATCATTTATTAAATTAAAATCAAGGTGAACAGTTGGTTCATTCTTAGCATCACTGTCGTAAATGAAAATTTTCAAATTTAAATATCCTGATTAATTAAGCTAAGTGTCAAAACCATTTAAAACCTTATTTCCATTTTATTAAATCCAATTATAAACCTTTAACCATTTACATTTTAAGAGTCACACATTAAGTATATAAATAAAAATGAACATTCAAGAGTTTAACCATCAATAACAAATCCCAACTTGAAAACACTAAAGGAAAACATCCTGACAATAATAAATCCCGAAATAAAGTTACTGAAAGTAAAAGAATTACAACCTCTGACAAAACAAACTAAATAATGGAAAAGGGCGACACATGCCCCACTGGATAAAACTGAATTAGAAGTGGAGTAAACAATGAGGTCATCTAAGCAATGGCCTGCAACTCCCACAAAAGCTACAGCACGCTCCATCCAAAGAATCCTAAGCATGACGCCCCTGTGGCTGGGCACCTGTAATATATATATATATATATATATATATATATATATATATATATATATATATATATATATATATATATATATATATATACACACACACAAGAGAGCAGAGATAACAGCAAACGGTTCAGAGCCCGATTGTAAAATAATTTAAAAAATAGTTTAGCAAGTATTTAAAATGCTTATCGGCTAATGCAACAGTCATATTAGTGTGCGACACTCTCTTGAGAATTCTCACCTCTCATCTAGTGTGAACGTCTACCGTATTAAAGGATCTCATATATCTCCCTAACTTATTCTCCATAAGTCTTAACAAGTGAACTTAAGGTTATGATATTCACTTTATAAAAATATATCTCTTCAAGATTTCTTACGTTATTTAGAATAATTCCATATTGTTATAACGTTTCCGAATACTTATAGTGAAGTTGAAGAATTTATACATTACGTAACTACTATTCCACCCAGTAGAAAGTTCTAATATAGATATACGTATATATATATATATATATATTAGTTACATGTGTAATATATATACAAACGGCACTCCACATATAATCTATGGTGCAAAATTTCCATAAATAAGTATATATATACCAATCACTCATATAATACATATATACTAACGGCACCCCACATAAAAACTATGGTGCTGGCATACTCTGCTATTAAGTCCCCGTATCACTCGTACTAAGGGAATACTAGTTCGGAATCACTCTCGAACTGTATTAACACAAAACACATACAAATGGAGGCGAAGCATATTTCCCAGTCCTAAGAGGTCAGCACATACCCACATGTGTCCTAGGACCGTCTGACCATCAATCAGATAGCTTGTACCAGGGAATCCTATGTTCTAGGGTACAAGTCAATATCTCCTATAAAGGTCCCATCGAGATAAGACTGTCCCGGTGCGGAAACCCTCGTGATAGCAAGTAGCTCGAGTACGATTTTTACATAGAAATAATATATGCACAATCACACCGTCATATATAAATATGTATTCATATTCACATTATTAAATTAGGTGCGCTCACGACCCATAATTATAATTATCCGTTATTACACATTTTACTCGATTATTTCATATACCGGACTCATTCATTTTATTCTCATAATTATGTCATTTTAAACTCACTTCTCATCTCTCGAAGTATTATATTTACTTAAGTACAACTTCAGTAGGCCCTCACTTACCTTCTACTCCAACTTCCTAGACATTTCGATTATTAAATCAACGCACGTATGATTTTCTAAGTATGAATATCTCCCCATTTACCCTTTATTTCCCTTCACATTAAAGTCCCACTTAACGGGGTTTGTCTTGAACCTACTGGTTCTTTTTATGTTTCATTAAGTTCTAGCAACCCTAACCAAGGTTTACTAGGCATAAAATCGAATTAAGCTAACACGAGCAAAAAATGCAGTTTTCCAAGAGGGGTCGATCGATCAATGGATGGGGGTCGATCGATGCTCTGGGCTTGATCGATCGATCAAGCAGTTATGGCGAAACTGTAGAAAACCCAGCTACGGAATTCTTACCCCAAACTCATCCAAATCATCATGTTTCAGTTCCAAACTCCCAACAACTCATATTATAAGTGTTGTATACCCATATAAACAATATCCTACGTAAAACATGCGAGTTTTCATTAACTATAACAAGATAAAAGGGGTAAAATCTATATGAATTTCAAGAACCCTAATAATTTTCTTTAACTTAGTTTCTTCCATTCTTTTTCCATATTTTCTATCACTAACACCATGGAAATTCGTGGTTCAACCTCTAAATGTGAAATGGATTCCCAAAATATAAATTTTTACCTCTACAACATGTAATTTTTGTCTCCAAATAATATTTTCTTTCAAGAATACTAATTCTAATCAACCCTAGACTAGTATAAAAGAGCATTAACTTGATTAAAGCAAGATAGATACTTGCCTGAAATTTCAGAGTTCTGATTTGTGGAGGAATTTGGTGTGGTCGAGATCCTCGTTGCGCGATCTACGATTTGGCAGTGATGGCGGTGCAACCGGAGGAGTTATTGGCCTAGAACTCCTTAGAAAGCTTCTCCTTTTCCTCTCTAATGGCCGTCATTAGTTTTTGGTTAAGCTAACTCTAGAAGACAACACTTACCATCTGATATAACCCTAGCAAATTCGTGGGTTTAATTACCCATAATTACGAAATGTCCAAAACGCCCTCCCGACCCAAACTAAACCCCCAGGTACACTTTTCTTACTATCTCGACCCTTCCGGACACTTTGGTGCACTTAAAATGACCATACAAGCAACTCTTAATTTATTCACTTTTATTAATCAACATTTAGTCCCGACACGATACGGGCGCGTCCCGACTTAATTTTCATAATTGTCATTTTATTCACATATGACAATTTTTATAAAATAAATCTCATATATTACTATACTCATCCAGTAACATTCAACAAATTTCCAATAATTACTAACTCTCGTCACGCTAGTAAATATTTAAAACAACTTTCCGGATTAAAATTAAATTAATTTATCTCAATTAAATTAATAAATCCCTAAATTTAAAATCCATAAAAATACGAGGTATTATAGTTGTATGTGCGGTGTGTGTAGTGCGGTGGTCTGTGTGCGGTGTGTGTGAGGTCGTTCCTATTTGGGTGGTTGTTCCTGTTTTGGTGGTCGTTGTTGTTTTGGGGGTTGTGTGTGCGGTGGTATGTGATTGTGTTGCCGTTGCTGTGAAGAACCTAAAGAAAAACAACAATGAAAGAACCCAATACAAAATGGTGATAATAAACATTGATAAAGAAATATTAATCTTAAAACACCTAAGTGTGGAGAGTTGTGAGGGAGCTGTGAGGGAGATGAAAAGACCCACTCTGCAAACCTTCAAAGCGTTTAGCAAATGGAGAAAAAATTATACCTTAAGCCTGATGAGTGTGGAGCTTAGAGGGAGTAGATAGTTATGATAAGCGTGGAAGAAGAATAAAATAGTAGACCCTTTAATTTAAATAATAAGAATAAGTAAAAATCACTAATCACCTCATACCTTTATCCATGACTGGTAGGCAGAGCATAAAATTTTTGATCGGGATAATGAAATTTGGGTTTCATCACCACCGTTCATTTCTTAGATTCGGTTAAAAGAGGGGGCAAATACCATTATACCCTTATTTTTGAATTTTGAAGAAAGGGGGAAAAGAAATTAGACTCTATTAAGAGGAAAAATTCAAAATTTTTAAGGACAAAATAGGAAGTGTTAAAAAAAATCATCCCGTGACATCATAAAAAAATCTAACTGAATCCTAGGAGAATCACATCTTTTGTGCAAGTTTGATAGCTAAAGGGCTCGCACGCCTCCTAAAATTCCATGATGTGGATATATGGCTTTTCTAAATCCATTCCATGATATGTGGGAAGTATCTGGATCATCCCATTCCTAAAGAGAAATTTCCCTGCATTATACGGGAGTAAAATGCATCCAAGAGTGACAGTGCACTCAAGATATAAGATTTCTCTTAACGGGCAATATGGGGCCTCTTCCTCATCGGCGGTTGCACTGCGTGTTGTGACATCTCTCTCTCTCGTAATGACTCTGTGTACTCACTTGGTATGCTCGGAGCGTGCGCTAAAGAGTGTCCTAAGAGGGAAAACGGAGTGTTATTTACAATTGAGTGTAACGGTGTCGGAGGTGGAACCCATAATTATGGAGCGTTTGGAGTGTGAGGGCTATCAGGGTCGTACTCAACTATCGGGTTTTCGTGAATGTGGGTTGGAGTATTATGGGGAGTTGGAGTGAGTTCAGAATTTTGCATTAACAGGCTTATGAGAGATGATGAGGATTATTTTTGTGCTTTTAATTTTTTTTTATGTTTTTGAATTTTTGGAAATTTTTGGTCGAAGTGTGAGATTGAATTGATCTAATCTTAAGTCTACCTAAGTCCCCGACAACGGAGCCAAAAACTTGACGCGACTAAGAATGTGTCTTTGAAGTGCGTACTCTCTAGGCTCACGTGAAAGCCTATCGCTCAAGTAATAATCCGATAAGTTGGGTATCGATTCTCAGGGAAATAGGACAAACGGAGTTGTAACGACATTGGACAGATGAAGAAAACCTAACTTTGACTCTAAGGAAAAGGGAAAGATGATTGAATGGTTGAATAGCTACAACTATATGTAATTTTGAAAATGATTAACTACATAAATCAAGGATTAATGAAATGCAATTACTCTAAACTATCTAAAATATTGATGATGATTGAACTAGACTTGAACTATATGATGAGAAAAACAGGACAGGAATACAATCCGCCAACCCTAGTGTGTTGCTACTACCAAATTAATCGTAAATCTAAGTGATTAATTAGACCTAGAATTTAGTGCACCCAAGCATTAAAAATATGAGGTTCAAGCCCGCACTATACATAATCAAAGGATGAGTAAATCGGTATTGCGATAGCTACACTCGAATTTCATTATGAAACATCCCGGTTACTCTGAAGAAAAGGAGATCCAAAGATCTTTAATACTATGTGCAAAAACATATCCTCTTTTTAAATCCAGGAAAGGAACTGTCATCTCTTCCTCTATATCTCCATCTGGGGTATACAAATGATGTGCATCATGGTTCTGATCATAAGGAGGGATATCAATAAATCTTAGGGAAATGGAACAATGGTCAATTATTCAAACATCTTTGAATTGATTTCTTGGTTATGAATTTTTTGGATGTACTCATTAATCTATCTTTGAATTATTTTGCTGAGGTTTTGGATTATTATTTTGGTGTTTTTTGGCCTTAATCATCTAATTGGACATAAATAATTCCCCTTCTTCTAATTCTTCCACTACTGCATATTGGTCTGCTACCTTATCCTCAAGTTGACAGTACTTGATGACATTTTTAGGACTTCTCAAACACACACCTTTTAATCTTCTTGAGGCACTGCCTAAATCTTCTTAAGCCCCCCCCCCCCCCCCTTTGTGCATACCCAAGGGCTTTTAACTAAATAGTAATTAATATAATGACCATTCTTAGAGCATTAAGAGCAATATGTAGTATTGAGAGTTCAGTGTGTGCCCTTAAGTTTAGTAACACTTGCTTCAATTTTCATCATATTTTTTCACTACATGACTCATGATTTAATGCTTCTCAATGTCATTTTTCAAATATTATGATGTTATCGAGTGTTTTGAAAAGTTTTCAACTAATCCAGGATTATGTGTGCTACAACATGTTAAAAGAGGTATTGGATGCAAAGCGATCTTTTGCATTGTTTCAATTATAGGGATACCTCACTACTACTAAAATCTAATGGTTGGAAGAGGGTTTATATATGTTTCACTTTAAAGAGTATGTGGGGCACAAAGCCACAGCAGTTCAGCGAGTCCGTGGTTGAGATGATGTCTCAAACAACAATGGCGTCAACAATGATGGAGCTTATTTTGAGGTTAGTCTCTTATGGAGATACAACTATCCATGATTATGGATCTCACTCGTATATCGGTTACATGTTCATTTTACCATATCACACCCTTTAGGGAAAAACTTATTTACACCTTACATATTTTACCCAAATACATGAAACTTATGCACTGCATCATCTTGGTTTATTTAAAATTGACATTATAGTTGGTCATCCGCAACTCATATGCATGTCAATATAACTTACGTAAATGTATCTAAATGAAATTAGTTACATAAATGGTATCGAAATGTAATAAAATTTTCTAATTTACATGGTAACGATATTTAGATGTTTTGTTGGGGAACGATATTTTTTTCGTTTTTCAATTATGTACTTTTGAAAATTTTGTTGTTTCGCTATTACGTAGTTTGAAAATTTTCGCCGTGCCTTCCGGCACAGGTATCATTTAGTATATATATATATATATATATACACACACAATTGATAATTCCAAAGTTATCTAACCTACTACGATAACCAACCATAACCCATGAGTATTCACAAACCATATTAATTAAATAATTAATTTCAATATTGAATTAATATTTTAATTAATTAAACTAAAACTGTAAGGACATAAATTTCTAATTGAGTTCCTGCATTGTATTGACTTAATTCCGTGAACAAAACTGTGTTTGTAATATGTCATAGGGGGATTTTTATTTTGTCATGATCCAACTTGGTCTATGACGTATTGAAGAAAATTGAAGATGTTGTGGCAAAGCTTCAAAGAATTTATCATACCGAAGTTTAATTGGTGGAAGTTTACTCATCTTCAAAGTTAATTGCATTTCGAGATCACTCAGGTATAAATGCATTTAGTTAATGGTGCTCAAAATTGTTTTTATAAAATATAAGAAAGTATTTTTATAAAAAAAATATTTTAAAATGTTTTTAAAAGTGTTTTAAAGGTTTACACAACGTTTTATTCCGATATACTCAAAATAGAGTTTAACTAATTTGGATCTCCTTTAAAAGAGACGTTTTGAACTAAAAGTGAAAAAGTCAAACTGACACGCCAACTCGTTCAAATGACATCCAATATCATTCAAATAAGATAGGTATGTCGCGCAAACGACGTGGCATTGTCGTTCGAGCGACACTCTTTTGAAGGCAGCGTTTAAATCTTATTTAAAGTGTGTTTCTATTAGAGTTACATAAGTGTGCATCTGGAAAAAAATAGTATATGTTCCAGTAGCATTGTTTGCACATGTTTTCTAAGGTTTAAAAGATTAAACACATCCTTAGAGTTTGCAAAGATCCGTGTTATCATTCTTATATGCTTACGTGATCTTCTTTCACCAAGTTTGTTTTTTCCACCATTGAACACAAGGGTTTTGCGGTGAAGAAAAGAGAATTACTTATTGTTTGACATCGTAGACGAATCAAAGCCAATCATTGGACATCGAGACATTTATTGAGTCGAGTGTTGTGGACAGGTATCATGGGAAACATAATTTCTATGTGGGGATCGAGTCATTGAGTAAGGCTAATCTGTCTTTGTAAAACCATTATTCATAGTGATTGTATGGCTTGGGCCGTTCGAGGTTATTTTTCGATTTTGGGTTTCTTTCCTCGTACATCCGGCATTGTGAGTATTCTTTACTTTACTTTACTTCCTTTAATCACTAGATGCGTGCTTAGGATTAATCAAGATAAAATTGGTTTAAAGTAAGAATTGGGTTTTTCATAACTTGGTTTGGTGCATAATTAAAAGTTGGATAGTTTTCGAAGAAAATTGGTTTTGTTTAAAAACACACATATTGGGCACTTTCAAATTGGTATCAGACCTAGAAAACATAATTTATTTGTTTGTTTATCCCATGTGTTTTCAAAGATGAATTTTGGATTTAACGAACTTTCTCGAACTCCTATTTTTTATGGCACTAATTACACTTATTGGAAGATGAGAATGAGAAGTGCTTTCAAATTAATTGATGAGCGTGTGTGGTTAGTAGTTGAGAAAGGTTGGACACCCCCTGTCACTATTGTAGGTGAGGTGACTAGTTTAAAGCCTGCCGAGTAATGGATCGAAACTGAACATAGACTTTCACAATATAATTCTAAGGGTCTCCACATTATTTCTTGAGATGTCACATCGGAAGAATATAATATAATTATGACTTGTGAAACACCAAAGAAGCTTGGGATATTTTGGCACTCACTCATGAGGGAACTAGCACGGTTAGGGCATTAAAATTTCAAAATCTCACTACATAGTTTGAGACCATTAGGATGTTAGAGAGTGAGACTTTTGATGAGTTTTATGCTAGGTTGTCCAATATTGTCATCTCTTCATTTAACCTAGGTGAGAAAATTCCCGACAACCAAGTCATTAAGAAAATCCTTAGGTCGTTGCCTAGTAGGGTTTATGCGAAAGTCATCATTTTAAACTCGTTGGGTACGTTAGATTCGACGAAACTAGAAGAGATTGTAGGAGACTTACAAACCTATGAAATCGACATGATTACCTCCAAGCAAGTGCCTAAGAAAGAAAAGAGTGTTGCTTTGAAAACCTAGAAGGAGGAAATTACAGTTTCGAATTCCGATTCCTATTCTGATTTTGAGGATGTTTCTTTGTTGGCAAAGAAATTTAAAAAATTTATTAAGTTTCAAAAGAAATCGAAAGATGCCAAGAAATTTGAAAAATTCAAGAACAAAAAATTAGATCCCACCTCTAAGGATAAGTTTAAGAAGCCTAAGAGAGATGAGTCGAATAAGTGTTTTGGGTCTGAGGGGTATGGTCATAAAGTTAAGGAGTGTCCCACTAGACGTAAGAAAGAGGGAAAGCAACCCATTGTCTATAATCCCACCGTAAGTGATAGTGATCCAGAAGAGGGAGAGAGTTCCCCCATTGATAGTAACTTTGTTGCTTTTATGGAATTTCATGCGAGCGATGATGATTCTCGTGTGCATGACAATTCGGAGGAGGTTTTGAGTGTATCCCGTGTTAGTGAGGGATAAGAGAGTGACGAGGAGGAGGTAAATGGGAAAGAGTTTCAAAATGAGTTTAATAAGTAGTATGCCGAAACAGTGAAGGTGAAAAAGGCTAACTCTAAATTTCAAGCTAAGTTGAATGAGCATGCCATAGAAAATAATGATAGTTTGATTGAGGATCTTAGGGAACGAGAGAAGAAGTTTAGGGAGAAACTAGAGTTTGTGGAGAAAGAGAGAGATAATCTTCATGGTTTGATGGAGTCCTTAAAAAAGGAGATTTTAGAGTTTGAGGATTCTTGGCGTTTTCTCGAGCCTTGGATTCACGAGTTGGAGGAGAGATTGAGAGACTCATCTAGAGTAAGTTTGATTTAGAGGCTAGGTCGGAGAAGTTAGATAAGATCCTAGGCACTGTCCAAATTAAGGGAGATAGGGGAGGTATGGGTTTTGGTGAGAGAGTTGTTCCCATTCCCCTCGCCGGTGTGAGAAACACTAGGAAAGTTAGAAAAGGTCCACATATAGGTAGTCATTCCCACCATCACTTCACTTGCATGTTTTGTGGTAGGAAAGGTCACCTTAGGCGTTATTCTTACAACCTTAGACAAGCTCCTAAGAAGTTTATGAATAAAGTTTCCCTTGTTCCCAAAACCCCCATGCGTCGTTTTACACCTACTTGGGTTAGGAAATCAGATTTAGTGGCTCTAGGAATTAAACTTCATGATTCTCGTTTGGGTGCACTTGATTATTCCCATGCTAAATCTAAAGGATGATAGTGTTGCCTTGTTTGTCATATACTAGATTGCTTCATAATATATTCATTGCTAGTGTAGTGACATGTGTATCAAATTGTATAATAGTTTTCATTTGTTTAAGTCTTATTGAAAAATACAAAAATATTTTCTTTTTTAGAAAATTTTTGAAAATCCAAAAAGATTTTGTTTTTGAGAATACTTTTGAAAACAATTTTTCTTCCTTTTATTTGAGTTAAAATATGAAAAGACAAAAAGATTTTCGATTTTTTGTTTTTGAGTTTACATGTTTGATGTGTCATATTGGTGTTCTTGGACCCACACCCCCTCATAGTTTCATTATCCATGTGTCTAGGACATTTGGTCATTATTATCGATACTTAGAATGATTTTAACCATTGTTTATATGGGGTTGTTTCGAATTTGATATGCACTTTGATTCGACTTTGTATATATGCCAAAATTGCACACATGCACGAGTTTATATGGATGTTAGACTTCTCCTGTATATTTGAATTTGGTGAGGTGTTCTTATCTCAATATTGTCATCTATGCGTAAGTAGACTTAAGGAGAAGTGTGAATGTAAGAACCATTTACCAAGAGGATTTGAATTGAAAAAATATTGAGTGATTCATGGGAGAAGGCTGCGAGAGTTAAAAATAACTCGTCGTGAAAGCCACCGTTTAAAAGAGCCCAAAAGAAAATGAAATATGCTAAGAAAAGGGCCAAATTATTTTAGTTCATTCCAAATAAAATATGATATTATTGAGGGAGTTTGGATGGATTAAAAAATTTAAACGGGTTTTCACAACTAATCCTAATGTTGAAACATTGCAATTTGACGCTATTGTTTGTAGAATCGTCAAAATTCTTGATTTGTGTGCATGTAGTATGTTTAGTTCATTAATCTCTCACTTTTATTTTCATATGGCTATAATAAAGTCTGATGATTTATTGTTATCAATTAGAGCTTCTTGATCATTTCGATATGTTGGAATTGTGACCCATTTGTTTTTAGTTTCACACATATACATTCCATATCCATGCTTAAGCACATCGGTACTATGTTTGCATGTAACTCACTTTTTTAGTTTTTATAAGTTTTTGTGTTTTGTGTTAAAAGCATACTGTTTTAACACTGTTTTTCTTCTGTCAGGCTCTTCCTGGAATTTTTTTGTGAAAATTTTTTCACTCGACAATATTATATAATATTGGTGGGAATCTGGGAAATTTTGGCAGGCCGCAAGAAGTCGTTCAAGCCACATATCCATCTCGCACGAACAATAGCTGTACTTTGTTTGAGGGACGTCCCTTTGTCGTTAGAACGGCAAGCTGATCTCTTGCTTCTAATTGTTTTGCAATCCTCTGGTTTAAATTTATATATATTTTTTGGTATTGCTGGAAGCATTCTGGATTAACTGGTTTATATGCAGGTTTTATTGATTCTAGATTGGGTTTTTGCATATAGTCTGTTTATCACACCTGATTAGATTGCTATATTCTTTGTGTGATTCATTGATTTACTAGCTACTGATTTGTCATTTCTTGATCATATTTAGCTTATTGTTTCATGATTATTAAGCGATTTCACATTGATTCATATTGGTTTATATTCTTATGCTAGATATTTTGATTGGTTTATCTTTACACCTGATTGTCTATTCGAGACAAAAAGGGGGAGATATGTGTGATTTAGGGGGATGTTTGAGCATGTTTTGGTTTTCATATGTTTAAAAATTGGTATCTCAAATTGGTATTACACATTGGTATCATTTTGCTGCTCAAATTGTTAACAAATGATGTTTAAGAGATTATTCATATTTGTATCTATTATTGTTTGGTATCATTTGGATAAATATATTTGTTTCATTTATTCCTCCATACTTCACTGAGTATTTGTTTGTCTGTTTCATGAGTGTAGGTATGCTTCAGCGATTCGAGATTTCAAGTTTGCATCACATTCAGACATCTCATGGTTACCAGTGCTACATATACTAGTCCGTGTCCTGTAATTTTTTATTTTGGGTTTATGGGATGGGATTTAGGCGTCATACGGCTTAACGACTCGGCTTAGGCATTTCACTGGTTTAGTTTTGTCCCAGAATAGTCAAAGGGGGAGATTTGTAAGGATATAATTTCCAATTGAGTCCCTATATTATTTTGACTTAATTCCGTGAACAAAACTGTGTTTGTAATATGTCATAGGGAGATTTTTATTTTGTCACGATCCCACTTTGCCTATGACATATTGAAGAAAATTGAAGACGTTGCGACAAAGCTTCAAAGAATTTATCATGACGAAGTTTAATTGGTGCAACTTTACTCGTCTTCAAAGTTAATTGCCTTCTGAGATCACTCAGATATGAATGCGTTTAATTAATGGTGCTCGAAATTGTTTTTAGAAAAGATAAGGATGTATTTTTATAAATAAAAATGTTTTAAAATGTTTTTAAAAATGTTTTAAAGGTTGACACTACGTTTTATTCTGATATAATCGAAATAGAGTTTAACTAATTTGGATCCCCTTTAAAAGAGGCGTTTTGAACTAAAAGTCAAAAAGTCAAACTAACATGCGAGCCCGTTCAAACGACATCTAGTATTATTCAAACGAGATAGATATGTCGAGCGAATGACATGGCATTACTATTCGAGCGACACTCTTTTTGAGGCGACGTTTAAATCTTATTTAAAGCGTGATTCTATCAGAGTTTCATAAGTGTACATCTGGAAAAAATAGTATACGTTCCAGTATGTTGTTTGCACATGTTTTAAAAGGTTTAAAAGATTAAACACATCCTTAGAGTTTGCAAAGATCCGAGTTATCATTCTTATTGCTTACGTGATATTTCTACACCAAGTTTGTTTGTTCTACGATTGAACATAAGGATTTTGCGATGAAGAAAAGAGAAGGACTTCTTGTTCGACATCGCAGATGAATGAAATCCAATCAGTGGACACCGAGACATTCGTGGAGTCGAGTGTTGTGGACAGGTATCGTGGAAGATGGAATTTCTGCGTTGGCACTATTGAAGAACGATTGAAGATCAGAAGGAGCATCAAGACACGTGGGGATCGAGTCATTGAGTAAGGCTAATATGTCTTTGTAAAACCATTGTTCATAGTGATTGTCTGGATTGGTCCGTCCGAGGTTATTTTCCCGTTTTGAGTTTTTTTCCTCATACATCCGGCGTTGTGAGTATTCTTTACTTTAATTTACATTCTTTAATCACTAGATGCAATTTTAGGATTAATCAAGATAAAATTGGTTTAAAGTAAGAATTGGTTTTTTCACAACTTGGTTTGGTGCATAATTAAAAGTTCGATAATTTTCGGAGAAAATTGGTTTTGTTTAAAAACACACATATTGGGCACTTTCAAAAACCAACATGAAACCCTTATCCTTAACCATCATAAGAACATGTAGTATGCACATATAAATACCATCACTCAAAACTAGACACCACCAATCTCTAGTGTGGTCGGAACAATAAACAAACCGTTAGATGCACAAATAAATCCCAGCAAAAAACTAGAAAATATATGTCTCTATCATGGCCGAAACTATAAACATAAACAATCCATGTGATACATAAACAAAATACCGTCACGTGGATCTAAATATAATATTTTAATACATAGATATTAAAAAAATTGATAAGACAATGTCTTACCATCTCCTCATCTGACCCGTCTAGCATCCACCCCACCCTCAAATCCTCATATATGAACCTCATCCCTAACCCTAGCCCCTAAAATCATCACCACCTCACCCCCCCCCCCCCACACACACACACTTTACCTTCATCATCCTCATCGCATGTAATAGTTGTTGTGATATCGATATATATGAATTTGTAAATTCCAACTATAAACCTTATTTAATCGGTGACAAATATCAAACAAATTTTATTCACCCCTAAACATGCAACTACGTGTGTGTGTGTGTCAAACCATTAAAAATTAAACAGCTAACTCACAAATTTTAGGAGGTAAAACCTTTTTATTTCACTATATAAAATAAATCCTAACTTACATACACAATGAAATCTGCAATGATCGCTCCGTAAAAAAAATCACATAAGCACTCCCTATTGACACACATCGTCTTCAGCCCAATACTCCCCTCAAAAGAACCTAGATCAGTAGTAGAGATCTTTTATACAAGATAAACTTGACACAAGATATGTTCTTGGGTTCCAAAATATTTCACACAAACTATTGGGATCTTGTGAATTGAAAAACAAAAGGGATTGAAGCCCTAAAAGAGAAAACAAACGTTTCTACAGTAGCAGTTTTCGTAAAATAGTAATATCAGGTCTTCTTGTGAAAAACGGAGTTGAAAAACTCTATTTATAAAAAACTTTAAGGCGGCGCGTCGCTCGAACGAGTTTTCAGTGTCACTCGAACGATGACATGTGTCGTTTGAACGACATCGCACGACATAGGGATGTCGTTCGAACGGAAAATTAAAAAGAATATTTTTTCTTTCGTCAGAAAATAGTTCTCCTCAACACTTAGAAAATATTTTTGACGAAAAAATTCGCTCTAACACTTAGAAAAAATTTCCTAAAAGTTATCCCAATATTCTAAGTGAACCAATAAGGACTCAAGACACAACCTTCCCAAAGTTAAGCTTTCGGAGGCTTGAATGTTAAAGAATTTTAATATTCGGATCCGTCTCGACACTTCAATTATTCTTTGACGGTTGTAGCGGTGTATGACACACTTAATTGAAAATGAAAAATAAAAATAATGTCCTTATATTGCAAGTTGAAATAGAGAAGATAGGATGATTAGGGTTTGGGAGATTTTTTGGTTGATATATATGGCTATATATATGTTGTGTAATTGTACTCGAATAATTCAATGAAGGAGATGTTGAATGGGGGGTTAGGATTGTTTTGTTAACTGTTGGGTTTATATGTGTATATGTATACACTGTGTATTGGATAATGAGGTAATTATAAGTATACGGGATATATATATATATATATATATATATATATATATATATATATATATATATGGGTCTTAAAGTGTGAAAATGAGGAATATGCTAAATTAGGTTTTCTTAGACACCAATAGTAACTTTTTAATATAATTATTATTTAAGACACATGTCAGTTTCATATTGGCCCAAGTAATAATGTAAAATAACCACTTATATATCCACTCAACAAGCCATTAATGTTTTCAAATGGCAAATTGATAGTGGGATCAATTAAACCAATTTTTGAAATTTAAGGTTTACATTGCCACTTTTAAAATATTAGGTGTAAAATTGAAAATCAACCAAAACTTTAGGCCTAAGTCTAGATTTTCACTCAATCAAATGTCATTATTATATTAATCACCTTCCATTTTCCCCATTTAACGTATTACTAATATCATAATATCATTATATTCCATTACCCCACCCTTCATACCATTCTAACCTAGTATCTAAATAACTGTTTATGTTATCTCATTGATTTATAAGTAATTTCTCAAACTATGTATGGGAATACAACTAGTATGGGACTACTCGATAATTTAGGCATCATTATAAAGAAAATAAATTAATTAATGAATTCCTAAATCCCCCTGCCCTGCCGATCTCCAAACTCTATGCATGGGACTTCTCTTAAATTATTTCCAAATAAGAAACCCCACGATACACTTCTCTCTAGATGGGGTATTTATTGAGACACTCAAATTGGTTATGAAATTATTAAGGTGCATTAATTAAGCTTTTAAAATTCAATAATATATCTCTCATATCAACAACAACACGTGTCCGTAATCCAACATCAATAAAAAACCCAACATAAGGCATTAAGATTTTCGTGCCACCTTTATTCCAACTACTCATCTTAATTTCAAAAAGTATATGAAAAGTAAATAAGGGCTTAAACCCCATTTAAGTACAACTGAGTCCAAATTCTAATTTCTAACTAATTAATCAATTAAAGAGATTCTATTTAAACTCCACGCATATAAGCTTGGGGTTATTCTCTATTTATATATTAACATTTGGGATTAAAATAAAATTATTATACATTATACATGAAAAAATATTTATTCAGTACATCTACAGAAAGTTATTACCAGTTATGCTAAAGGTGTAACCCTATATAGCTTGTTCATTGTAACTAAGAATCAATTTCGAATTAAGAACCTATTATGAATAATTAATTTCCCATTATCAAAAGGCCATATATCCATGTTCGAACCTATTAGGAAATTCTATTAGCCAAGAGTCCAAATTCAATAATTTATAATTTAACCAAGATTAAATCTAATTTAAAGCATGTGAATTTATCGAATTTCATCAAATGATGCAAAAGTATAAGGAATTTTTGAAACCTAAGGATTACTACTTAATTTTAAGCATACATTTTAGACGTAGGTCAATTTATCAATTGTATATATAGAAGGAGAGAGTATATTAGTAACAAATCTCATAAGTTTAAAAAAATGTAATTTGATTGTTAAAATATAAGAGTCTTGAAAATCAACCTTAATCCTCCTTGATAATCTCTTGAAAAATCTTGAATGTGATTTATTTTCTTATTTTCTTATTGATTTAATATGTGTTTAAAAACTCTAGTAATTTGACTTAGAAATTGGTTTTTAGTTTGGTCAAGGGACTAAAGAGATATGAGGATTTTGTAGGAGAATTAAAGGGTTTAATGGTTTTTGTAGAAATAAAACAAGGGCTAAAGCCCCTTTTAAAAGTTACGCCCGCTATAGCGGCTTCTAACCCTGATATAGTGGTTTAGTAAGCCTGCTATAGAGACTCCCCATGTGTGCATTCCCCGAATGGTATTTGTTTGTTTCCTTTTCTAATTTCTCACATTTATTCCTTCTAACACTAGGCTTATGTTCTAGAGATGTTAATAACAACAAAAGTCCCTAAGAGTTTTTTGGCTTAAACTTCCATATGTTCATTCTAATATATAACTTAAAAAATTATAGTTTAAACTCAAAATGTTTTAAATAATAAAATAAATCCCACAAACTTTAACAACTTGAGAATTAAATTACAAAATAATTTTTTAATTCTTTCGAAATTTAAATTAACATCATTATTATCTGAATTAACTTTAGATGAACAATTGAAATAATAATTTATCCAAATTTACATTTAATTATTCCAATTAGATTTTATTTTATTATTTTTTAACTAAATTTAAAAATATGGGGTATTAAATTGTCCCTTTAGAAAAAATAATTTCGTCCTTAAAATTCACTGAAAAATAATATATACACACCTCAAATAAATGAAGATAATATTGCCTCATCCTATCCTCGTGCTTACACATGGAATCGACATCATTATGGTGACCCCGTTGAACTCGAACAAGGGGTATATCTTTTTACCTCAAAATCTGGACTGTGCACTTTTAAAATATGCACTGGCTCCTCACTACGGGAAGCATTGGCCTCTAACTGAACATTGTCTCTGTCAATGTGCTGAAAGGAGGCCTCATCCTTCAAGAATATTCAAACCATGGATACATGGATCACATTATGTATGTATTATAAATGGTATGGAAATGAAAAATAATACATAAGCTTCCCTCTCCAATAAATGATCATAAATTGCACAAGATTCCTCGGGGGAAATTCCCTTTTTACCCAAAACGCATCATCGTTTTCATGGGTTAAACTTTGAGAGGCACCTGGTCCCCCACCTAAAATTGCATTTCCTTCCTCCCTAAATCCTTATAAATCTTATGACTAATCTAGGAAATATTGATCCTCTCATTAATCGTCTTTATCTTCTTTGTCTTCTCCCAAATGAACCTAAGTCCTAACTAGCTACTCTCACCCATGTCCAACTAACAAACCAAAAATCTGCAGGATTTGGCAGAGAATGCCTGATATGATTCCATACTGATTAACTTATGATATTTGATGTTTTAGGCGAACTCCACCAAGGTCAAGTGGACCTCCCAACTACCTTTGAAATCCAGTACACATGCTTGTAACACATCCTATAAAATCTCATTCAACCACTTGGTCTACCCATCTGAGTGAGGATGATAAGACGTACTCATGTGTAATCACATTCCCATAACCTCCTTAAAGTTTACCGTAAAATGAGATACAAAAGTCATATCCCTATATGAAATGATTGTAACAACCCTCGATTTTGGGAGGCTCATTTTATATTAATTTTACCGCATAAGGTAATTATATAAAATGTGGGGACTCGAGTAAATATCAATTGAATGAAATGAAAGTTCATATTTACTAGATTGATGCATATTTACTGTATGTGAAAATAAATATCATCAGGTTTCGTGTTTATAGTGTCATGTATTTAAAAAAAGGCATTTCGGTTTAAATAAAATTGGAATTGGAAATAATTTATAAAATTTCCGGATGCCAGTTTAGAGGGTGTAGTTAGTCTCGGAAGGTGCGAGGCAGTCAAAATAATTGCCATATTGTATTTCTGTATTTCGGGCACCTTTACCTGGTTTTAACTCAAATGCGTATTTGGGAGTCATTTTAATGTGGCGTTAACCGTTTAAGTTGGGAGTTTTAACTTAAGCCACGATTTAGTCTTCTAAATCCCCTAATTTCCTAATTTATGTCTTAAACATAGAGAGAAAAGGAGAGAAAGAAAGAAGAAGAGGAAAGAGGAGAAAGAAGAGAAATAATGAAGATTGAAGTTGGATTGATGCTCCTACTCAAAGAAATTTGATATTTCCTACATCAAGGCAAGTTTTCTACTTGCTAATATGTGATTTAAGATGGATAATTTGTATGATATTTATGTATATTCTTTTGGAGATCAAAAATGGAAATTTATGGGAATTAAACCATAATCTTGGTTTTGATGATAAAATTGTGGATTATAATGGTTATTAATCATGTATGATAAATTTTGGGTAGATAAATGTTGTTGGTTGTGGGTAAAATTGAAGAGATTTGAGGTTTGGGAGAATTAGGGTTCATAACCCTTAAGACAAAATTAGGAAAATCTGCAGAACCGAATCGATTCGCCTTGAGACAGTTTCCAGGTCTGGGTCGACGGAATCGATTCGGATGGTCCGAATCGATTCGGCAATTATGCAAAAGTCAGGTTTTCCTGACCGAATCGATTCAGATGGTCCGAATCGATTCGCTTTCCTGAATCCAAATCGATTCGGCTAGGCCTAATCGATTCGGAAGCCCTGCATTTTGAGTGATTTTCTTAGTTTAGTTCCAATTCATTTTCTTTAAGTCTAGGGCCTAGGAACCTTCTTTAATGAAGTAAACTAAGTGTCCTAGAGTTGTAATTGAGTTAGATACTTTTCCTACACTAGGAATGGGTTATGTGGGGACTTTTCCGGGGTTATGCCTTTTGATGTTTGGGCATTATTTTCTTCTAGTCAATTACTATAAAACTAAGAGTTATAGTAGTATGTTTAGGAGACTTTAGGAGCTCATTCGAGATATATTAGTCCTAATGGTTTATAATAACACCATGAAAGTGTGTTAGAAGAATAAATTGTAAGTTCATTCATTCCTTTGAGGTATGTTACTATTGGGGTTTTAAAATAATACCCTAAAATGTTTGGAGATAATTAAGAGTTTGCTTACTCCTTTGAGGTTGTAGCAATGATATAATTTATCGTATGGCTCCGGATAATAAGTTATATGATTTACAAAAAAGTAAATGGTAATGGTTTCGGATAAATTGAATAATGGTGAATGAAAATGAAATGGAAATGGTAAATAAAGATGGTTTAAACACACCTCTCTAAATGACATCATAAGGGAAGTAAGGGAAGTTCGCGCGTGAGGTGAAGCCCCCTGGATAATGATTGCAGGGTGGATATAGTCCTAGGCCATGTGAGCGCTTATTGTTGTATATTTTTCTGTGATGGGTAGGAGATTTCGGGTGTGGTCTTAACTACCCCGCAGGCACATGGCCACTTCTCGACGTTTTTCGTTATAGGTGCCCAGGTTGTCTTAATGGTAGGCCCTGGAAGATGATGGTCATTTAGGGGCGCGCACAGTGGGGAAACCCGGACGGACAGTCTTAGAATCGTTATATGTATATAAGTATAACTATTCATAATCAAGTGGGACTTGATGTATGAGATATGCCATAAAGAGCATGATGAAGTGCCACAAAGAGCATTTGAAAATGATTATTTTCCTGATAAGGAAAGGATTTTTACAAAATGTAAAAGTGAGATAAAAATGCCATAAAGAGCATAACATTGTGATTTTACATATATTTCCTATTAAGGAAAAAGATATATGAGATAATTGGTGCCAATGATAAGATTTCAGATTAATGGTACTTGTTTGATCTTCCTGCTTAGTTTATGTTTTAAATTGTGTAGTTAGATTGTTATTTCTCTCTCATCATGATTGATCATTCATAACTGTCATACTTTTTATTCATTTGGTAATCATATAGAACCGGGTCCTGACCCGTTTACATTTCTTGTTGCATATGCATCTTGTCTCCGCTCAGGTACTCCGCCGCAAGGATTCCTTATTTGAATTCCTATTCCGATGACCCCGACGAGCTGTGATGCATTGTGGGTATTACGGGACACATTTGGTATATACTTTCATTTTTGTATTCTATCTATAATCGGGCCTCTTTACTCGGGCGAGAGGCCCAAGCTTTTGTAAATGTCTAATGAAATGTATTGTATAAGTGATTGAGTTTGTTTAAATAATGTTATAAAGTATGTTGACCGGATGCACATTCGATCCCTTTATTGTATTCTGGTTGTATTATTTATATATGTCTTGGGGTTTCCCCTATCTTTTCAGGAATTGGGTTGTTTAAATTCTTTCTTTAACTTGAAAAACAAAAATTTTTGGCAACCCGTTTTTCTGAAATTTTGGGTGGTTATCCTGGATACTCTATATTTTATTGTGATGCTGAGAATGATTCCATCTATGATTCCTGTTATATTGGAGTATTGGGATGGCCACCCCTTATTTTGGTGACCGGGTTGTCACAGATGGTATCTGAGCATCAGGTTCTAGAGTCCTTAGGAATCTGTGTGGACGCCTTAAGTTTTCCGCGTTACTTTTGATTTGACATAGAGCCTTAGGATTAAGATCGCTGATTTCTTTAGTGAGATCTCATTCTTCTGCCATGAGGTAGAACTGATAGAGTCTTTTGCGCATTTGTGTGAGAATAGTAGGTAGATCGAATAATGGCGTCATGAGGAGGATTTTTGAGAAATGTAGATTGTGGTCGGGAATGAGGACCTCTTTGGAGGTCGCTCCCTTTTTGTAGCATTTTCTTGTCTTGCTACCACGACTACAAATTTCAGTTGCTTTAGTTCTCCCAAGTACCGCTGGAAGTAGAAAGTGGTACTAAGCTTGAGATTTCAAGCGATGTTAAATTGAAGCGGAGAAGTGCCCTGAAGTAGGACGGAGGAAAATCCTTCACCCGTAGGGGTAGTGTTGAGGTGGTGAAAATGTGGTCACCATATTCGTGGGTGCCAGGAGTTTTGCCCATAGAGAAAACTGATAGATACTTTCTATCGTAAGTTTATCTGGGATAACTGGACTGAGGAGAAGGTGGATTCTCGAATGTTCACACAGTTCTCGGTTAAAAGCCGACAATGAATAAATTGTTGTACGGTTAGGGAGACCGTGCACCATAAAATGATAGGCTCCATAATAAGTGTCGTTAACACTTATGATGGAGTAATGAAAACGAAACCCCTTTGGTGGACATCCCCCTGGGGAGGTTTCATTGAACTGAGTAAGAGGAGGCCAAGAGCGTGTCCTCTTTTACTGAGAAAGTAAGAGGGACTGCGTGGGCAACTGTTGTCGGCCAGAGTCGGAACAATGGTTATGATGTGGGGCATACAACCATTCATTTTAAACTCCGTTGAGTGGAAAACAAGGGCAAGAGTAAAGTGCTTGGTTGGAGAGTTGATGGAAATAATGTTGGTTAGTGTAAGGCTCGAAGATAGAGTCTGAGAACCATTAGTATTGACCCGTAGTGATTGGCATAAACTGTTGGTGGGAATCCCACCTTATTAGTGGGTGGTGTATTCCTTAGGATGAGACTTAATAGTACTGTATCTACTGTAGATTCGAGTGTGTATATCGATCTTGTAGTTGTATTGACGTTATTATAGGAAGAGTAAGTATATGACTTCCGTGGTATGGAAGTTCTATCTTTTCTTCACTCGTTATGAAACGAGTGATGATATTTTAAATGTATATGTGTCATACGTGTTACTTGCATTATGTGTTACCTGGTTTGAGTTTTTTATTGTTTGTTTGCATTTTATGTGGATGCTATGCCTTATCTCCACGTCCAACAAGGTTAAGTAGTAATGCATAGGAGGGGTTCCTTGTTTGGATTCCGCTTTTGTGGGACGCTCCACGCGTGAACCTTAACAACGTTGAGACTGGAGAGATGCTATTTTCCTTTCTCTTAATTCATGTATATTATGCGAGTAAAGGTATTTTGGTTGGTTTGGGGTGATATCAAGAAAATAAAATTATGAGGCTATCCTACTTCTAGTTCAAAAAAATGGAACTAGTCGTTCTATAATATCTCTCCTGAATACAGGTTGAGACTTTATAGAGGAGGATTAAGGTAGGTAGGATATTTTTATTTGATTTTGTTATCTTGCGTGAGTGTTTGATTTTTGTTTTGTCTTATTCATGCTTGTTACGCTTTATCTCCATGATCAACTAGTTAAGTAGGCATGTGTCGGAGGGATTCCTTGTTTGTATTTCGCTTTGTGAGACACTCTGCCGCATGAACACTTAACGATGTTGTGAGTGGGGAGGCGCTATTATTTTCTTTCTTTCATTTTTATGTTGCTAGAAGTTGGGTTGAAAGGTTTAGCCGAGAATCACGTAGTAGAGTGATTAAGGGCTATTAAAGTGCGAGATAGAAGCACTGGATATAGTTCTCTCTCCTCTGATCGATGTGAGGGAGACTGAGATACGAAGTTGAATTGAGACTTCGGGTTATGCCTTGATAAAAAGGCTATTTGAAAATATGCATATATGTTATGGGATAATTTTTTAAAGACCTTACAGAAGGTAAATGTCTGAGAAATTGAAATCTTTGGTTATTTGAATTATAAAGCATAGAAGTAAAATCTTTTTAGTAGGATCGTAAATTAGAATTTTACCAGTCCCGATTATGTGTCTTAGACCGTCACATCTTGATGACCGACGATGCGAGGTAGTAGTGTAACGGGAGGGTTCCTTGTTTGGATTTCGCCTCGGCGGGACGTCCCACGCACGAAATCGAGTGACTGTTGGGAGTCGAGATAGGTCTGGGGTCACAAGGATACAATTAGTATCATACGTATACAACTTAGATAGGATATATAGATAGATTTTAGGTTCATTAGGACGTAAGGCCATTAGGGCATGTGATGTTGATGTAGGAAGGCTATAGGGGGTTGACCACGATCGGGTCGTGGGATAACTCTAAGAGGTATTAGATCCCTAGGAACGATTAGTATGGGATCCCGAGAGATTTGGAAGGTTAGGCCGAAGGAGATGAGGCCTTTCATGGTTAGAGTGTTACTTTGGTAACTTAACTCAAGGGGAGTTAATGGACGGGATGACCTTCACTCCTGAGCCCATGATAGTGAGATCGATAGTGGGTTTAATGATTTAGTTTCTGCCAGGTTGGGGAGTAATAATACTGGATCATAGACCCATTGTTTATGCATTTTACAAGCTTAAACTTGTGGGAAGTATTATTCCATGATTGAATTAAAATTCATCATAGTAGTGATCACCTTAAATAGATCATGCACTACTTCCTAGGCAGGAAATTTGGTCGTCCTCACAAGCAACAAGTTATTGTAATATGTCATGGGAGAAATCGAGTTGGTGCTCAGAGTTAAGAAGAACTAATGATTGGATATTTTATCACTCGCTATGGGCATGCGATTGGTGTAGTAGGTGTGTCGAGTAGAAAACCCATCGGAGAAAATTAGTGATGGCATAGGAAGCCAAATGAAACGAACATGACTAGGGAGACTTTGTAGCAAGAACATTCCGGTCTATGATTGACCATTTCACCTACTCTCATAAAGAAGAGTAAGCAGTGAAATGAAGAAGGGTATATTCATAGATGTTTGTATTGAAGTGCCGGCACCGATCTTGTCATGATCCTATTTGAGAAAATTGTTGATCGTTTGACCAGACTGTTGCATTTTCGGACATTATGGACGGACTACATGTAGAAGAGTGCCCCCCATTATCGATAGAGGAATGGTAGAATCGGAGGAGGTGCCTATTAAAATATGGTGGACCGAGATTAGATATTCGTGTCGGAGGGTTGGTAAAAGTTTCCAGGAAGTAATGGGAACCGTATGGAAATGGCGTATATCCTACCACCCTAAAGTGGATGGATGAATCGGAGGAAATTGACTTATGGCTGAAAGGCATATCTCGAACCGGCTCCTCAGAATACATAGTAGATGGGAGTAGTAATTGTATGGATAGAGATTCCTGTACAACCATTAGGCTTTTGAATGGCCTTATGGATCATTTCCTAAGGCATGGCATCTTGAGTGGTCTAGCGTGGTCGGTTGAGTAATTCATATACTTGCTGGATGGAACCAACGGGTAATATGTTCCTTGGACGTGGAGTGGTCTCGAGAAATTTCTTTAAAGACTTGGCTTTTGAGCCATACGCCTTGATGGGATACGTCAATGCGAAGAAAAGTTGATTAGTGTTGGGGTTAAACCAATTAGCGTTGGTGTAAATATCCCCGAGGAGGGAGTAAAGCGGCCTATGCTGAGTGTGTGGGTATCTCCTTCCGTTGTAAGACGGTAGGATTGATAGTTCATGAGGAACGATTTGGTGCTATGTTTGAGCACCAAGAATGTGGTTGATATCGTTAATGACGACCTTAGTCTGAGTCCATTTGGGATGCCACAGTAACGAGGGGTTTGTTTAGGATGGTAGAATCCTAGTTTAGAGTAGTATACCCTTTATGAGAATTGGGTATGCCCGAATTTTGGGGGAAAAATTCCCTCGTAAGGAGGGGAGTATGTAACAACCCTCGATTTTGGGAGGCTCATTTTATATTAATTTTACCGCATAAGGTAATTATATAAAATGTGGGGAGTGGAGTAAATATTAATTGAATGAATTGAAAGTTAATATTTACTAGATTGATGGATATTTACTGTATGTGAAAGTAAATATCATCAGGTTGCATGTTTATAATGTCATGTATTTAAAAAAGGGCATTTCGGTCTAAATAAAATTGGAACTGGAAATAATTTATAAAATTCCTGGATGCCAGTTTAGAGGGTTTAGTTAGTCTCGGAAGGTGCAAGACAATCAAAATAAGTGCCATATTGTATTTCTGTATTTCGGGCACTTTTACCTCGTTTTAACTCAAACGCGTATTTGGGAGTCATTTTAATGTGGCGTTAACCATTTAAGTTGGGAGTTTTAACTTAAGCCACGATTTAGTCTTCTAAATCCCCTAATTTCCTAATTTATGTCTTAAACATAGAGAGAAAAGGAGAGAAAGAAAGAAGAAGAGGAAAGAGGAGAAAGAAGAGAAATAATGAAGATTGAAGTTGGATTGATGCTCCTACTCAAAGAAATTTGATATTTCCTACATTAAGGCAAGTTTTCTACTTGCTAATATGTGATATAAGATGGATAATTTGTATGATATTTATGTATATTCTTTTGGAGATCAAAAATGGAAATTTATGGGAATTAAACCATAATCTTGGTTTTGATGATAAAATTGTGGATTATAATGGTTATTAATCATGTAGGATAAATTTTGGGTAGATAAATGTTGTTGGTTGTGGGTAAAATTGAAGAGATTTGAGGTTTGGGAGAATTAGGGTTCATAACCCTTAAGACAAAATTAGGCAAATCGGCAGAACCGAATCGATTCGGCCTGGCCAAATCGATTCGCCTTGACATAATTTCCAGGTATGGGTCGATCGAATCTATTCGGATGTTCCGAATCGATTCGAAAATTATTCATAAGTCAGGTTTTCCTGACCGAATCGATTCGGATGGTCCGAATCGATTCGCTTTCCTGAATCCAAATCGATTCGGCTAGGCCGAATCGATTCGAAAGCCCTGCATTTTTAGTGATTTTCTTAGTTTAGTTCCAATTCATTTTCTTTAAGTCAAGGGACTAGGAACCTTATTTAATGAAATAAACTAAGTGTCCTAGAGTTGTAATTGAGTTAGTTACTCTCCCAACACTAGGAATGGTTTATGTGGGGACTTTTTCGGGGTTATGCCTATTGATGTTTGGGCATTCTTTTCTTCTAGTCATTTACTATAAAACTAAGAGTTATAGTAGTATGTTTGGGAGACTTTAGGAGCTCATTCGAGCTATATTAGTCTTGATGGTTTATAATAACACCATAAAAGTGTGTTCGGAGAATAAATTGTAAGTTCATTCATTCCTTTGAGGTATGTTAGTATTGAGGTTTTAAAATAATACCCTAAAATGTTTGGAGATAATTAAGAGTTTACTTACTTCTTTGAGGTTGTAGCAACGATATAATTTATCGTATGGCTCCAGATAATAAGTTATATGATTTCCAAAAAAGTAAATGGTAATGGTTTCGGATAAATTGAATAATGGTGAATAAAAATGAAATGGAAATGGTAAATAAAAATGGTTTAAACACACCTCTCTAAATGACATCATAAGGGAAGTTCGCGTGTGAGGTGAAGCCCCCTGGCTAATGATTGCAGGGTGGATATAGTCCTAGGCCATGTGAGCGCTTATTGTTGTATATTTTTATGCGATGGGTAGGAGATTCCGGGTGTGGTCTTGACTACCCCGCAGGCACATGGCCACTTCCCGATGTTTTTCATTATAGGTGCCCAGGTTGTCTTAATGGTAGGCCCATGAAGATGATGATCATTTAGGGGCACGCACAGTGGGGAAACCCGGACGGGCGGTCTTAGAATCGTTATATGTATATAAATATAACTATTCATAATCAAGTGGGACTTGATGTATGAGATATGCCATAAAGAGCATGATGAAGTGCCACAAAGAGCACATATAAATGCCACAAAGAGCATTTGAAAATGATTATTTTCCTGATAAGGAAAGGATTTTTACAAAATATAAAAGTGAGATAAAAATGCCATAAAGATCATAACATTGTGATTTTACATATATTTCCTGTTAAGGAAAAAGATATATGAGATAATTAGTACCCATGATAAGTTTTCAGATTAATGTTACTTGTTTGATCTTCCTGCTTAGTTTATGTTTTAAATTATGTAGTTAGATTGTTATTTGTCTCTCATCATGATTGATCATTCATAATTGTCATACTTTTTATTCATTTGGTAATCATATAGAACCGGGCCCTGACCCGTTTACATTTCTTGTTGCATATGCATCTTGTCTCTGCTCAGGTACTCCGCCGCAAGGATGCCTGATTTGAATTCCCATTCCGATGTCCCCGGCGAGCCGTGATGCATTGCGGGTATTACGGGACACATTTGGTATAAACGTTTCATTTTTGTATTCTAGCTATGATCGGGTCTCTTTACTCGGGCGAGAGGCCCAAGCTTTTGTAAATGTATAATGAAATGTATTGTATAAATTATTGAGTTTGTTTAAATACTGTTATAAACTATGTTGACCGGCTACACATTCGGTCCCTTTATTGTATTCTGGTTGTATTATTTATATATGTCTTGGGGTTTCCCCTATCTTTTCAGGAATTGGGTTGTTTAAATTCTTTCTTTGACTTGAAAAATAAAAAAATTTGGCAACCCGTTTTTCTTAAATTTTGGGTGGTTATCCTAGATACTCTATATTTTATTGTAATGATAAGAATGATTCCATCTATGATTCCTATTATATTGGAGTATTGGGCTGGCCACCCCTTATTTTGGTGACCAGGTTATCACAATGATCAACAAAGATACCATATGCAACTGGACGATGTCCACTGCATATAATTGTGTATTTAACTCTACTAAGAAATACATGGAAATAAAAAATAAATGTGTTTCCTTTATTGAGAGTCCACTCTAATCTAAATGTATTCGTGACATCTTGGAAACAATGATAATATTGTGATTAAGTCCATCGAGATACTATCCCACTTTCACTCGAGAATGGCTAAGGGTCAAAATGTACACGACGATCACTACTGCTCTAATTTCACCATCGAACATGCAGTGCACTGGGACATAAATGTAGCAACATCATGCTTCATAGCTTCGCACCAATACTAACTCTGTATATCCTATCAGATATTATCCCAATAGAGATGTATTAAAAAATTGTAATCCATGGACCTTTTATATAACTTCCCTACTCAATGCCTTATCTTATGGTACAACAAAACTCCTCTTATATCGCAAACCACTATTAAAACAAATAATGTAAATATGTACATCGGTATCCAAAAGCTCAACCACCTTCCCTTTGCATGCCACATCATCTCCCTGTGCTCCAAATACCCTTATAATGATACTGGGAGTCACTGTGAGAATCCCTATAATAGCATACAAAAAATCACCAATCATTTGAGCTGAACCGACATATGTCAACCGAAGAGTAGATAAACTTTCGCTCAGCCATCGACTAATTTGACACCACACTGGCCTTCCTCGAGTGTTATCGAATCATAAACTAGTAGTCATTAATGTACTTGAAGCACTATCATTATTACATGTTTAATCCTCATGCTTGAATTGACAATGTAGGTGTGGGTATCCAAAATTAGAACGATGAGCCTGGACGAGTAGCCCAATTTTGGCGGCCCAAAGTCCAGACCCTCCACCTTTTAACCGTTTATGATCTAGTCTTCTCCCACGTTCCCATTAAGAGGGGTTCTAGGGAGAGATGGAAAACATGGGGGATTCAAACACCCCCACTTACTAAAATGAACATGTATATATTGAACCCTAGGTCCGGGGCAAAGGACAAGTTGTATTCTCGGTGACCACTCTCCGGAGTATATAACAATAACACTGACTACACCACCGTGGACGTAGGCATATCTTTGCTGAACCACGTACATCCTTTGTTGTGTGATTATCATTTTACATTCCTTATTCTTGCTTGGCAATTGCGTTTTCTCTTATTTATTTGTGCTACATAATAATTGTCACCACAATTGGCGTCGTCTGTGGGAACGTTTATCTTCCCTGAGAAAGCCCACACCACAAGAGGAGTTTAAAATGTCTGGTCACAGTAGCAATGCTCCCCAGGCAGGGGACATTCAAGAACCACCTATTCCTCGCAAGATCAGATCTGAAGTTCGATGTTCAGATCAGAGGGCTCGCTTAGAAAGGACAGCCTTAGAAGAAAGCCAAGGACCAGTAAGGTCCACACAGATATCCAGGCTGATTGATGCGTATGAGGCGAGGCTCCACGAGCAGAGGGAGTCTTCTCACAGACACGAAGCTGAGAATGCTTGCCTAAAAAGAACATTACAGAGACTGGAGAGAGAGCTTCATCATGATACCAGGAGACGTCTGTACCTCACTCCTAGCCCTCAGGCGAGCAAGTCTCGCATCCGAGGAAGGAGCCCCAGGCGAGGATCCAAAAAGCTTGAGTGAGACAAATCAGACGACAACCTACGCGAGGAGCCGCGAAAAGCTTACCGTTACCATAGCCCTGCTCGCAGCAATGAGAACATACGAAATCTGGTCTGAAGGGAGATGGACCAACATCCTGACCATCACGGTACCAGATCGACCCGAGAACTTGCTAGGCGAGCTCTCAAAACTTAGATAAAATCACCTTTCTCGAGGGAAATTGAAGAAGAGGAAGCCCCCAAGAAGTTTGCCATTCCAAGGTTCAAAATTTATGACGGTAAGACTGATCCCATTGATTACGTCAGGCAGTACCGGCAGGCCATGACCCTATGGAACCATCGAGACGCACTAATGTGCTGAATTTTCCCCTCGAGCCTGCATGATGTGGAGCAGAAATGGTTCGAAAGGCTCCCCCACCGATCCATCAGAAGTTTTAAATCCCTGGCCAAGCTCTTTACGTCCCGATTCATTACTAATTGCTCCCATCCCAAAAAAATGGATGCTCTGCTGATAATGAAGAAGGTGCCCCAAGAGACCCTCCGAGACTATGCGAAGAGGTACTAGGAATTATTCAACGAGGTCGAGGACTGTTCGGAGCAAGTGGAAGTGGCCTCTTTCAAAATTGGGCTACCCAGCTCATCCCTTCTGTACCAATCCCTGACGAAAAAAGAGGCCATGACCATCGACGACCTGATGGTCCGCATCGAGAAGTATGCCAAAGTGGAAGATGTGACCCGCCTCAGCACAGGGGAAAACGGTCGAACTAAGCTCGCCATCAAGGGCAGTGACAAGATTAAGAACCAGAAAAAATGAGGAAAGAGTGGGGACAAAAATGGCTCCAAAAACGGAGGCAACAATGATGTGTCGAAAGCATTTCAGGCGGTCAACACCGTCTTCAGAGAACCAATTTACAAAATTCTCGCAAAAATCAAAGACGAGCCATTCATCAAATGGCCCAGGAAGATGGGAGGAGATACCTCGAAGAGGAACAATGCATTGAGATGCACTTTTCACAAAGAGTGAGGACACAAGACTGAGCATTGCAAAGCTCTTAAGTCTCACCTTAAGGAGCTAGCCCAGTCCGGGCATTTGAACAAGTTTGTGGAGAAAAAGGCAGATAAAGTGGATGCTAATAGAGAGGCGAGACCTGACAACATGCTTAAAGATGACGCTGGACATGAGTTCGCGGTAATTTATGGGGCATCTGATGCCAAGAAGATCCAAGGAAATTCAGCTCGGATGGAGATGAAGAAACTTACAACGGTGATGCAAGCTTTTCAGATCGATCCAGCAAAGTCATAGTTAGGAAAGCGTCGATGAGAAGACGACATCAACTATAATGAGCATATTGTTTTCACAGATGAAGAACTGGTGGGAGTAAGAACCCTACATCATGATGCCTTGATCATTACCCTAAGGATAACTAACTTTGACGTCGACAAGTTTCTCGTCGACCAAGGAAGCTCATCCGAGGTAATGTATCTCGACCTATTTAGAAAATTAAAGTTAAGCATCGCCGATCTAAAGGAAGCAACTGTCCCTTTAGTTGGATTCGCAGGAAAAATTACTATGCCCTTGGGAAAGATTGTACGGCCAGTTCGTGGGGGAAACGTCTCCAAGATGATCGAATTTTTGGTGGTTGACCCCAACTCTCCATACCAGGCCATCCTCGGCAGGGGATGGCTACATGCAATGAAGGCAGTCTCCTCGACCTACCATCAGAAACTCAAGTACGCTCACATAGATAGATTGTCTTACTCCGATTTTCCAAAGAAATTATGTTCAGGAGGTCTTGGAAATGCTTCATCAACGATCAAGATATTGAAGCCAGCTTATTTCATGATATTATTGTGTCGATCACTTTAGGATGAAGGTAAATGCGCCCTTGAAGAATTAGATTTCATGTTTATGGAAAAAATAATGAAATCTTTTTCAAATTCATAACTTTCGCTCAAAATAGGAAACTTCTCGGGAGAGTTCAGAGCAATTAAATTGTAGTCCTCACACATAAAATCCATTTGACCAATAACTCGGGGGTAAAAACCCTACTTTATAGAAAATGATATCGAGAATTGATAGATAGGATTGAACTTCCTAAAGGTTTCAAATTTCTAACCTTTACTCTCTTCTAGGGGATGGGAGTGAGTCCATAGTAACACACATTTCTAAGTTCACTAATCAATGTGTTGATGCTGTGATAAATGATTACTTAAAGCTAGATTTATTTTCTAGCCCCTTATAGATGCATCTTTTACATGGTTTATAAGTTTTCCAACAAATTTTGTTCAGACTTGGCAACTAATTGAAGACATGTTCCATGCACAGTTCTTCCAAAATAAACCAAAGGATTCCATGGACGATTTTTCTAGGTTAGCTCAAAACCATGGGGTATGGGCTACTACATTCATAAATAGATTCAAAAGGGCTAGGAATAAGTGTAAAATAGTCTTGCGTAAGTGAGAGTATATAAAATAAGCACAAAATGGTTTGGATTTTAGGCTTTAAAAGAAGTTTGATGCCAGTGAAATTAGAGATTTGGTAGAATTAACTACCAAGGTATCCTGATATGAAGTTCTCTCAGAAAAAGAGAATGAAAAAAACGCTTCTTCTTTCAGAACATATTATAAGGAATATAACTTTGAAATTGATGCTGCTGAAATTATAAAAATCGATATTATACTTTATTTGCCTTTAGTTCGAAAGGATATACAATAGTATAATCCTTTGCAACAAAGTCAACGTAAATGATAAAATGTACTCTTTCGACATAACTAAGGATGAAGAGATCTTTGACTTTCTCTTAAAGGTGAGAATGTTAAAACCACATGATGATACCAAAAGGCCACATGAAAGTAAAGGAAAAAATTATTTTAAATTCCACCATGTGTTTTCTCACTCAACTAATGCCCTCTCTATGTTTTGTGACATGGTGCAATATTTGATCGAGTGGGGGGAAGATCAAATTCCCTACAAAAGAGGAGAGCACAATGAGGGTAGATGAAGACCCTTTTCGCAAAGTCCTTATCAATGAAATATTGATTGATAATGGTTTAACTGTCAACTTGAATCCATATTCCATGTTATTCAATATTAATAAACAAAATTCAAAATTAGTTCACACTCAGATTATTATCTCGAGTTTTGCCAATGATAGGAAGCCTACCAAGGGTGTACTACTAGTTGATATTGAAGTAGGCACAAAAAAACTAAAACTGATTTCTTTATTATTAAAATAAGATATATCATTAATTCATTAGTGGTTAGAGATTAAATCCATTCTAACAGATGTATTCGTTCTTCTATGGATCATAATTTACTTTGATGAAGGAGGATGGGTTGTGGAAGAAGGGGAAGTCGATCCACTAACTTTTCATACTAGCTCCAATTATGTTGAAACAAAGATATACCAAGAGAATGTGGGGATAGTAAAGGTAGAGGTATTAGTTCCAGACGGATCAGAAGGTGTAGTAGCTGAATAAAGTTAGAATGATCTAGTTTTATCCTGATAGGGCTAATTGAGGAAAACAAAACTGTTGTTTAATGAATAACACACCCATTGACATTGAACATCATAAATAAAGCTTAGACGTGGTTTTGTATAAGTTTAGAGATTCAAAATTAAGCACCAGTCTTGGTGAAGAAATTATCATAAATTGGGCCGACTATGTCTTCGAAGAAGATGTAGAAAATGAAACTATCAAAAACGTGGTGGATTAGTAAGTTTAATAATAAAGTATAAAGAGTTGATGGTGGATTAACTTGATCCCATAAGAGAAATAAATATGGGGACATAAAAAAATAAGTCACTTACATCAATGCTAATCTCTGTAAAGAAGACCAACAGTTGGTCATAGACGCTCTACACCAGTACAAGGACTGCTTTGCTTAGGACTATGATGAATTACCTAGCCTAAAAAGAAAATTGGTGGAGCACAAATTACTAATAAAAAAAGGCTACATGCCTATTAAACAACCACTAAGGAAAATGACTCCAAAGGTTATAGGAAAAATAATAGAAGAAATATAAAGGATGTTAAAAGATGGATTCATTCGAACTGCAAGGTATGTTGAGTGGCTCTCTAATATAGTGAGAGTTGTTAAGAAAAATGGCAAATTAAGAATTTGCATTGATTTTAGTCTTTTGAATACAACCACTCATAAGGATGAATATTCAATGCCAATAATAGATCAGTTGGTTGACAATTTATCTAGTCATGCTATCATGTTTATGATGGATGGTCATTCTGGTTGATGACTAGATTTTTATACCTGAATAAGATGTCTATAAGACTGCATTCAGGTGTCCTGGAAATTTGGGTACCTTCGAAGGGATTAAAATGTCATTTGGATTAATGAATGTAGGGGCCACATATGAAAAGGGGCATGAATACCATTTTTCATGATAAGGTGGGTACTTTTATGGAGTGTTATGTTGATGATATAATTGTGAATTTAAAGTCAATAACTGATTATATAACACAACTTAAGAATTCTTTTGAAAGAATGAGGTTGTATCAACTTAAAAGGAACCTTTTAACACATGCCTTTGGAGTTTTTGTGTGACACCTTACTAATTAAATACTGGGTAACTACTCCTTTATTTAAATTAATGTAAAATGTCAAGTTGTTTCAGTTCATAACATCACTGTCGAAAATATTTAATTAATTACTAACCACCTAATATTTAAAATAGTGAAGTGTCAAATTTTAATGTTTAAATTAACCATGAACAAAATAATTTAAATCATCATCCAACCATCACATGAACAATTTCATAAGGTAATCAACAGAATGAAATAACTGATGTCTGGAGTAAACACTCCAGTAATAGTGGAAATGTAAGTAAACCAAGTGAAATAGCCTGAATAAATAAAATCCCAAGATTGAAATAAAATGAAAGTCTAAAACTATTATTTTTTGAATAGAATGGGCAACAGACCCTAACTGGAATAAATGACTCCCAAAAGAAGCAAGGATAGATATGTAAGCATCTAGTAATGAGATCTTGTAACTTCCACAGCAGCTTCAACACGTCAATGGAAATGAACTCCTAAGCTTGACGTCCCTGTGGCTGAGCACATAAAAGGTTTTTACAAAAGAGATAGATTTGAAAGCAAACGGGTCAGAGACTGAGGTGAAAATATTTTAAAAACAGCAAGTGTTTAAATTATAATATTAAACAACACATATACTAAAC
Source organism: Sambucus nigra (assembly GCA_949130495.1). NCBI lineage: Eukaryota > Viridiplantae > Streptophyta > Magnoliopsida > Dipsacales > Adoxaceae > Sambucus > Sambucus nigra. The sequence goes on from OX422212.1 coordinate 354,819,677, forward strand.
ATGTTAGTCACGTGCCCTCACTTGAGATCCTCAACCCTCAACTATTGTGCACGCCTAACGCATCTTCTCAATTCCACCTAGTTATACCGCTGCCTGACTAGTCTCTTCTACCCCCATCCAGATGGTTCTTACTTTAGATTCCCCCCATATTATTCAAAAAAATTATATTCATAGCTCACACATTCATCAATCAAATTACTTAGATCAAGTATTAGTTATGTTCACAATATTCTTAACCCATTTAAATCTCTTAGTCATTCGCATCTACTAAGTAACAGTGAATATTTCACAAGTACATATATAAGTCACTCTCACTATATATATACATAAGTGGCACCCTTAGGCTAAACTGCGGTGCACGTATACTCTGCTATCGAATCCCGATACATCACGTACATAAGGATCACGTGTTTTGAATCACTCGGGAACCGTCTCAACACAAATCACACATATTGGAGGCGAACATAGTTCACATACCCATGGGTCACACACATACCTACGCTCCCATGGTCATCTGACTTATCAACACACAAATAAGTCATTCACGATCATATGTCCTTAAGGTACCAATCTAAATCCCTCTGAAGGCACACAAAGTTAAGATGATCTTTTCCCAAAAATCAACCTCCCGTGATAGCAAGTATGGGAGGTATGTCATACATATAATCATCCATATACTAAGTATTAACACAACTTAGGTAATCATCATATTAGTATAAGTATATTCCAGCCCTATATCGTAAGCCTAATACATATAATAATATCATCCCATATATTCTACACAATAGGTTTAGCACGATAATTCTCGTTGTATAGTTCCGAGTACATAACCTATCCTGAAAGGTTACTAAGCCTCCCGCTAGTATATAAGATCATCTCAGTAATTAAAGATTCACTTTTTTGTCTTTCACCTCAAATTATAATTGGGGAAAAATATATGCATGCTCTCACAACTAACAATCGTATCTCACTTGTTGGATATTCGTAAGTTTACCACTTAACCTCAATTAAATCTAATAATTTTTCGGGCTTCAAATACAACCCTACTGGTCTTCACTAAGTGCCAATATGTTCAATCAATCATCTCTAAAGAGTTATAAATGTTGGAAGTTACTCCATTATTTAAAGGAAAATATTTCACTTCTACCAGAGGGGTTGATCGATCGAAGAAATGGGTCGATCAATCGAACAGTCGATCGATCGATATTCTTGGGTCGATTGATCGATCAAGCAGTTCTGCCCAGAATTCCTTTAATAGTTATGAGTTCTTCAAACTTTACACCCCAAATCCTCCATTACAACGTCCCAAACTCCTAAAAAGGTATTCTAATCATCATATTAACATATTTGCATAACCTTTAACGTATTAGAATCATTAAATCATGGATCATCAGTTTCTTTGATTAAATCACCAAATTTTTAGAAAAACTCTATTTCTTCTATTTCCATAAAGATCTTCATATAAATCAAAAAAAAATTATAATTCCCTACATATGGATCATTATTTCGTAACTAGTATATGTCCAGAAGTTTATCGACATGAAACCTACCCACATTCAACGTTTAATTCTCCAGTTTCACAATTAATTCCCTTATTTAGGCTAAATCAACAAACCTAAACTATTATGTAAAATATATGCCTTGAATCTTTGCAAGATAAATAAATTTCTTCTTATTAGAAGTTCTTAATCCTTTGATGACGATATTGGTTGGTCTTTCCTCTCTTTCCGATCACAAATTCAACGATGGTGGTGGTGTATAGTGGTTATTTGGCTTTGGAACTCTTTTGAAACCCTTCTTTTCTTATCACGTTGTTCTCTCTTGTGTTTAACAGTTAAAGACCCTAATGACCCTAAGCGTTTGCTGATATACAAAACCTAATTTTCATAGGTTACTATTCATTAAAAATAGAAATGACTCATATACTCTCCCAGGTTAACTGTTTGGCCTAGAACTACCCCGAGTATACTTTTCTGACTATATCGACCCTTCCGGACACATTAGCGCTCTCAAAACGACCGTACGGATGATATAAAAATAAATTACTTGAATCCATTTAATTGATTCCTGACACGTGCGTCCCAACTTAATTATCGAAAGTGTGGCATTTTCAACTCGCAATATTTTTTATAAATTCAATAATCATATATTACCGTATTCACTAAGTAATATTTAACATTATTAACATCAAATACTAACTCTCGTCCCATTAGTATTTAAATCCGGATTAATTTCTAATTATTTATCCCATGTAATTCAATTAATCTCAATAAATAAAATCAATTAAAATACGGGGTGTTACATACTTCCCCCCTAATAAAAAAATTTCATCCTGAAATTCAGAAATAAGATATACATGGCAAAACTAAATCTAGACAACGCTCGATCATCTGATCATCTCTCTCCTAAGTAGACTCCTCTGAATTATGATTCCGCCACTGAACACGTATGAGTGGTACTACCTTTGACCTCCACGTCCTCTCACTACGGTCTAGGATAACAAACGGCCCCTCCTCATAGGAACTATTAGTCTACAAATCAATCTCCTCTAAAGCAATGTGAGTATGGACCAAATTATCTCGAAGATATATCCTAAGTGAGGAAATGTGGAACACGTCGTGGATCCTATGCAAGTGTTTAGGTACCCCAAATCTATACGCAACTGGCATAATCCGCTTGATAATAGAGAATGACTCCACATATCTAGGTGCTACTTTCACCTTCTTTACAAAATGCATAATCCCCTTCATAGGAGACACTCGGAGCAGCATTTGGTTCCCGTTATTGACCTCTCGGAAGAACCTCTTGGCATCGGCGTAAGTATTCTGTCAGTCTTAAGCAACGCAAATACGGTTCCATATCATCTCTATCCTTGTTGAAGCGTCCAAAATCACCTTTGACCCAAGTAGCTTGATGTCCCCCCACCTCGAACCAACATGTTGGGGAACGACAAGGCCTTCCTTACAACACCTCGAATGGAGCCATAACGATAGTAAACTGGTAGGATTTATTATAAGAGAACTCCACCAATGGAAGATACTGCTCCCAGCCTCCGCCAAAATCGAGGATGCACATACACAACATGTCCTCTAACATATAATTCGTCCGCTCGGTCTGCGGGTGATAGGCGGTACTTAATCGCAACTCTGTACCCATAGGTTTTTAGAAACTCTCCTAAAATCGTGACAAAAATATCTTATCCCTGTCAGACACGATATTGAGAGGCACCCTGTGGAGTTTCACTATCTTAGCTATGAAGATCTTAGCATACTGTCCCGTAATGTAGTCTGTTCGGGCTGGAAGAAAGTGAGCAACCTTGGTCAATCGATCCACAATCACCCATATGGAATCATGATCCCTCTACGATGTAGGTAATCCCGTGATGAATTCCATGGAAATGATATCCCATTTCCACATAGGAACCTCTAATGGATGTAGAGGTCTTGTCGGTCTCTGATGGTCCACCTTTCCTAGATGAAAAGTGGCACATTTTGAAACGAACTCGACAATATCCATCTTCATCTTGCTCCGCCAGTACTGTCGCCTTATATCTCGATACATCTTATCCCCACGAGGATGTACCGTGAATAACGAATCGTGCGACTCTATCTTTACCTCGTGTCGCAAGTCTTCTCGCTCAGGAACAACTAATCTCCCATTAAAGCGTAAGCCCCCGTCTGAACCAAAAGTATATGGCTCAGCCCCCTCTGCTAGTAACTGTATTATCTTCTCTTGACATAATGGGTCTATTTCTTGATCCTATATTACTCTCGTAATGATCTCGGGTGTAACTGTCATCACGGACATGAATGATCGGGCACCGCATCCTGGTGTCCCAACTCCTTCCACTTCATTTTCCACACATCGTCCACCTCACCTACTGGCCTACGGCTCAATGCGTCTGCTACCACGTTAGCCTTTCCTGGGTGGTATTGGATATAGAAATGATAATCCTTCACAAACTCAATCCATCGATGTTGGCGCATATTCAACTCCTTCTGCGTGAAGAGGTACTGTAGGGATTTGTGGTCTATGAATAAGCAAAATGTCTCCCCCAGGAGATGGTGTCTCCAAATCTGAAGTCCAAATACAACTGCCTCTACCTCCATGTTATGGGTGGGGTAATTTCTCTCATGAGGCTTAAGCTTACGGGAAGCATAAGCTATATTCTGACTCTCCTACTACAGTACACCCCCAAGTCCTAGTAAGGACACATCAGTGTAGACTATATACTCCACTCCCGGACTGGGCAATGCTAACGCTGGTGCTAAGGTTAGCATGTCCTTCAATTCATCAAAAGTCAACTGACAGGCATCACTCTAGATAAATTTTACCCCTTTACGAGCTAGATGTGTCAATGGACCCGCTATTTTTTAGAATCCCCAAATAAACCTCTAGTAGTATCCTGCTAGTCCCAAGAAACTACATATCTCTGTCAGTGTCATGGGCTGTCCCCACTCCCTCACTGCTGATACCTTCCTCGAATCTACAGATATCCCCCTGTCAGAAATGATGTTCCCACAAAACTGAACTTCCTTCAGCCAAAACCCGCACTTCTCATATTTTGCATTCAACTCGTGCTGACGTCGTGTCTACAAAACCTACCTCAAGTGATCGACATGCTCCTCTTCGGTCTGGGAGTAAACCAGAATGTCATCAATGAAGACAATGACGAACTGGTCTAGGAACTCTTTGAACACCCTATTCATCAATTCCATACACACAGCTGGGGTATTGGTCAGGCCAAAAGGCATAACCCTGAACTCGTAAGAACCATATCTCGTCAAGAAAGCAGTCCTTGAGACATCCTTCTCTCTGATACGCAACTAATGGTATCCCAATATCAAGTCAATCTTTGAGAAGAAGGGAACTCCTCTCAACTGGTCGACTAACTCATTGATTCAGGGCAATGGATACTTATTCCGTATCGTGACTTTATTCAACTCCCAATAATCGACACATAACCTCAAAGATCCATCCCTCTTCTTAAAAAATAGTACAGGGTCACCCCACGATGAATTACTACTACAGATAAACCGCTGACCCAATAGCTGCTCTATATGATCCCATAGTTACTTCATCTCCGCTAGAGCCATATGGTAAGTTGCGCGGGCTATCGACCAAGTGCCCGACCCCTAATATATAACAAAGGCTATCTCCCCACTAGGAGGTAATCCTGGAATATCCTGGAATACATCAGAAAAGTCCCTAATAACTAGAATCGAATCAATTGGTATCATCACCTCCTTATATCTCTCCTCCTCTATATTGTACAAGTGAGTGGATGATCCTCCCTCAGGACGAGGCATCGCCGCTAGGAACATCTCCTAACTGGGTATGGCAAAAACAATAATCCTACTAAAATAATCGATCATGGCTCTATACGTAACTAACCAATCCATACCGATTAACGCATTATACTCGAACATATCTTAATACTAGCATGTCAGCAGGTAAACTAAATCTACCAATCTTTATGCCCACGCCTCTACATATAAAGGAAATCATAGAACCTCTACTCAACAAAAAATTTACACAAATGACAGTGCTCTCCACGGTATCTAATAGTCCCATAGCACGTGAAAATATCATGGAAATAAAACAGTGTGTGGCTCCAGTGTCAAATAAAATATGCCCCATAGTTCCCTAAATAAAAAATATACCCTCAATCGTGGGTGGATCCTGCAGGATTGCGGCTTTCTAAAAGTTAAAAACCCAACAATACTGGAGCTGCCCCTACTAATCTGGGATCACTGGAATAGGTGGAAGTTCTAGCATCTGTGGTGGTGCTAGGAGGGCGGCGGGAAACATCGGTCTCTGTGGATCCTGTCGAGCACCCTACTACCGCTACTGTAGGTCCCTTCCCCTCTCAGGACACTCCTAGCATTTGTGTCCAATCCTACCACATATGAAGTATTTCCCTACGAAGTTTTCCCCTCTCTGACCCTGTTTCCCATGGCCTTGATAATCGTTACCACCTCTACCTTGGGCATGCTGGCCCTACTGAAACTGCTATTGACCCAGATGGCGTGATGACACTCCTATCCATGCCTAAAACCTCCTTGGCCATATCGAAGAACTCCTGACCTGAATCTCTTAGAATCCCCCTACTAGGAACTCTGATCACCCTGTCCATGCTGACCTTGAGCTGGCTATTCTCTAGTAACACCATTACATCATGTCCTGCCCTGCTGGCTAGACTCCCCTACTCTCTTACCCTCAAATAGATGAAAGTGGTGTTCCTGGAAGTGAAGTAGTGCTACGTTAACCACATCTGAATAGGTGGCTAGTGAGAGATTCCCTAGCAAGTGCTGGGGAATCCTCTAGGTCAACCCATCCATGAACTTTTGGATCTACTTCTCTTTAGTTGGGATCTTATCGAGAACTATTTTTATAAGATTGGTGAACTCAGCCTTGTACTCTTCCACTGCCCTCCCGTCCTGCTTAAGGCTCATCAATTTCCACCTCATCTCTATCTGAACTGCTGATGGGAAATATTTATGGTCGAACCGCACCTAAAACTCCTGAATAGAAAGGACATCTCTCTCCTTAGCAGTGGTAACTAACTCCCACCATTGTAGTGCTGCTCCTATCAACTTAAACGTAGCTAGTATCTGCCTTTGTACACATGTGCACTCATACATCCTCAAGTTCCTTTGGATGTCCTTCTTCCATTGGCTTGCCACTACGATATCGGAGTTCCCTATAAACTCTGGAGGATGTGACTTTTGAAAGGCATCACGAATGCATTCCCAAGTAGAAGGGAATGCATGAGCCTGAATTGGGGAAACTACTGGTGCCTGAGGTGGTGCCTGCTCCACAATTGCTAATGCGTCATTTATCGCCTGGGCTACAATGGTGGCAACTTCAGTAGCATTTATAGAATCCTGAACTGGTGCAGGCTGAGGCTCGGGCTGGGCACCCTTGGGAACTCATTGTGCACATCGAGGATGTATCTAAAATGAGAGAGAAGTATTGTAAGTCCACAGTTAATATCTCAAAACATCTGAAGAACGTATGATACATAAAAGAGCACAACAATACTAAAATATAGGGCTCTATATCAAAGGACGCTACGCAAAAACATAACAAGCCGTACAGATGCTAAGGACTCTAGAACCTGATGCTCTGAAACCACCTATGACACCCCGACTAATTAATTACCGGGTAACTACTACTTTATTTAAATTAATGAAAAATGTCAAGTTGATTCAGTTCATAGCATCACTGTCGAAAATATTTAATTAATTACTAACCACCTAATATTTAAAATAGTGAAGTGTAAAATTTTAATGTTTAAATTAACCATCAAAAAAATAATTTAAATCATCATCCAACCATCACATAAACAATCTCATAAGGTAATCAATAGAATGAACTAACTGATGTCTGAAGTAAACACTCCAATAATAGTAGCAATGTAAGTAAACCAAGTACAATAGTCTAAATAAATAAAATCCCAAGAATGAAATAAAATGAAAGTCTAAAATTTCTGTCTCTGAATAGAATGGGCAACAGACCCTAACTGTAATAAATGACTCCCAAAAGAAGCAAGGATATATGTGTAGGTGTCTAGTAACGAGATCCTATAAATTTCACATCAGCTACAACACATCAATGGAATGGAACTCTTAAGCTGGGCATACCTGTGGCTGGGCACCTAAAAGGTCTTTACAAAAAAGATAGATTTGAAAGCAAAAGGGTCAGAGCCCCGTGGTGAAAATATTTTAAAAATGAAAAGTATTTAAATTACAATTTTAAACAACACATATATTAAACATGTTAGTCACGTGCCCTCACCTGAGATCCTCACCCCTCAACTATTGTGCACACCTAACGCATCTTCTCAATTTCACCTGGTTATATCATTGTCTGATTAGTCTATTCTATCCTCATCCCGATGGTTGAAACCCATATTATTCAATAAATTATATTCATAACTCACACATTCATCAATCAAATTACTTAGATCAAGTATTAGTTATGTTCACAATATTCTCAACCCATTTAAATCTCTTAGTCATTCGCATCTACTAAGTAAAAGTGAATCAGTCATAAGTACATATATAAGTCACTCTCACTACATATACACATAAATGACAACCCTAGGCTAAGCTGCAGTGCACACATACTTTGCTATCGAATATCGGTACATCACGTACATAAGGATCACGTGTTTCGAATCGCGCGGGAACCGTCTCAATACAAATCACACATATTGGAGGCAAACATAGTTCACATACCCATGGGTCAAGAACATACCCATGATCTCATAGTCAGCTGACTTATCAACTCACAAATAAGTCATTCATAGTCCTATGTCCTTAAGGTACCAATCCAAGTCACCCCGAAGGCACACAAAGTTAAGATGGTCCTTTCTCGAAAATCAGCATCCCGTGATAGCAAATATGATACGTATGTCATACATATAATCATCCATATACTAAGTATTCACACAACTTAGTAATCATCATATTAGTATAAGTATATTCCATCCCTATATCGTAAGCCTAATACATATAATAATATCATCCCATATATTCTACACAATAGGTTTAGCGCGATAATTCTCGTCGTATAGTTCCGAGTACATAACCTATCCCGAAAGGTTACTAAGTCTCCCGCTAGTCTCTAAGGTCATCTCAGTAATTAAAATTCTCCTTTTTTATCTTTAACCTCAAATTATAATTGGGGAAAAATATATTCAAGTTCTCACAACTTCCAATCATATCTCACTAGTCGGATACTCATAAGTTTACTACTTAACCTCAGTTAAATCTAACAATTTTTCGGGCATCAAATAAAACCATACTGGTATTCCCAGAGTGCCAATATGTTTAATCAATCATAAATAAAGAGTTCTAAATGTTGGAAGTTACTCCATTATTTAAAGGAAAATATTCCACTTTTTCCAGAGGGGTCGATCGATCGAAGAAATGGGTCGATCGATCAACATTCTTGGGCCGATTGATCAATCAAGCAGTTATCTGCCCAGAATTCCTTTAAGAGTTACGGGGTCTTCAAACTTTACACCCAAAATCCTCCATTACAACGTCCCAAACTCCCAAAAAAGTATTCTAATCCTCATATTAACATATTTTCATAATCTTTAACTTATTAGAATCATTAAATCAACAGTTTCTTGGATTAAATCCCAAATTTTCATAAAAACTCTACTTCTTATATTTCTATCAAGATCTTCATATAACTCAACAAAATTTTGTTATTCCCTACTTATGTATCATGATTTCTTAACTAGTAAATGTCCAGAAGTTTATCTACATGAAACTTACTCATATTCAATGTTTAATTCTACAGTTTCACAATTATTTCACTTATTTAGGATAAATCATCAAACTTAAACTATCATGTAAAATATATTCCTTGAATCTTTGCAAGATAAATAACTTGCCTTTGATTAGAAGTTTTTGATCTTTTGATGACAATATTGGTTGGTCCTCCCTCTTTTTCCGATCACAAATCTGGCGATGGTGGTGGTGTATAGGGGTTATTTGGTCTTAGAACTCTCTTGAAACCCTTCTTTTCTTCTCACGTTGTTCTCTCTTGTGTTTAATAGTTAATGGCCCTAGTGGCACTAAGGTATACAAAACCTAATTTCCGTAGCATAATATTCACCAAAAATAGAAGTGACTCATATGCCCTCTCGGGTTACCTGTTTGGCCTAAAACTACCCCGAAACCCAAATTAAACCCCCAGGTAGACTTTTCTGACTCTATCGACCCTTTCGGACATGTTGATGCACTTAAAATGACCACACGAATGATATAAACATAAATTATTTAAATCCATTTAATTGGTTCCTAACGCGTGCGTTCCAACTTAATTACCGAAATTGCCGCATTTTCAACTCGCAACAATAATTTATAAATTCAATAATCATATATTACCATATTAACTCAGTAATATTTAACATTATTAACATAAACAAATACTAACTCTCGTCCCGTTAGTATTTAAATTTGAATTAATTTCCAATTATTTATCCCATTTAATTCAATTAATCCCAATAAATAAAATTAATAAAAATACGGGGTATTACATTTTATTGGAAATTTTCTTAGTTATTTGGTGCATTAAAAAGGAATCGAGGTTAATCAAAACAAGTCTAATGCTATCATTGAGAGCACATCCCACGAAAACAAGAAATAATTCCAAAAGATTTTGGCACTAGTTAACTTGATTTGAAGATTTATTTCTAATGTTTTGTGAAAGAATAAATTGTTTTTTCCTTTATTGATGCTAGAAGACCAAGACTGGATTGAAAAAAATAGCATGAGCAGGCTCTCCAAGAAATCAAGAGATACCTGGTAAAACCATCTATTTTGGCTCAACCTACAGAAGAAAAGTCATTGAAGGTATATATTTCAACCTGTAATGCATGCATTGGAGTATTGTTGTCTCACGATTATGAAAGCCACAAGGAATAAGCTATTTATTACCTTATTAGTTTCTTAAATGATCGTGAATATAGATATTCTATGATGAAAAAGCTATGTTTAACCTTTTACTTTGTTGCTATGAAGTTAAGATATTATTTTCTTCTAGAGAGGTTTATGTCATTTCAAAGTTTTATTTGATTAAATACAAGCTAACAAAACCTATTTTAAGAAATGAGATTGGAAAATGGGTACTAACTCAGTCTTAATTTTTCCTATAATATGTGCTTAAAAAGTAGTAAATGGCCAAGCTTTGGCTGACCTTTTAGCATATTATCCATGCGAGGATGAACCTGATAGGGAATATGAGATAGGTTATGTTTTTTTAAGTCCTTGGAAACTATAGTTTAACGCTTCAAAAACTGAAATAATATCAGGTATAGGGGTAGTTATATAATCCTTTGAACACATTAAAACAAAACATGGTTATAAGTTGGAAGAAAATAAATGTTTAAAACCCATGTAGATTATGAGGTTGTAATAATTGGATTAGAAATCCCTCGAGGCTGTAATTCTTCATTAATAAAAGTATATAGTGATTCCTAACTATTTATACAATAGTTAAATGGTGAATACAAATGTGTCCATGAGGGTTTGACTTTGTATAACCAAGTGGCATTAAATTTTCTATCAAAATTTGATGAAGTCACTTTAAATTATACTTCGTGGTTTTTGAATGAAGAAGCTAATGAAATGTCTCGAAAAGCATTATATTTTAAACTTGATAATGAATTCAAAGACAAAGTAACAATTAGTTTTATTGATGGTTGCTTACTTCTTCTACATAATTGATGGTCAATGATAGATATTTGAAATATTAATATTCCAAGAGATTGGAGAAAATCAATAATTTAATATTTAAATGATCCAAATATCATAACTGATAGGGTTGTAAGGCTAAGAGAAACCAATTATGTTATGTATGCTAACAAATTATTCAAAAAGAGGTGCTGGAGGAATAATCCTAGAGTGCCTAAGTAGAGATGATATTTTGATAGTTATAGCCTGAGCTAATGAAGGCCTTTGCGGGTCCCATCAAGATGGACCTAAAATGAGATGGTTATTAAGATGGAATATATTTTATTGGCCTTTTATCCTAAAAGACTGTATCAAATTTGGAAAAGGATGTCAAAGGTGTCAAAAACATGCTCCTTTAAAACATATGCCTGCCATTGACTTACAATGTGTGGTTAAGCTTTAGCGGTTTAAAGGGGGGATAATCGATGTAGTTGGAAAAATTTACCCCCTATATTTGAAGAAACATAATTTTATTCTGTTTGCAACTGATTATCTTACTAAATGGGTAGAAGCCAAGTCTTTGAAATCAATTACCTAAAATTAATTAGTAGACTTCTTACAAGATAGAATATATAGGTTTGGGATTCTAGAAACCATAACCTCGGATAATGCAACTATCTTAGAATAAAAAATAGTGTTGGAATTCATTCAAGGTTAGGCATTACCTTAACGAAACACGATGCTATGCGTAATCGAATGGACAAGTTGAGTCCTCTAGAAGGTGATTAAAGATAATTTTAGAAAAGTGATTGAGAAAAATACAAGATATGTTGCCATATGTTTTCTAGGCCTCAAGGACCTCTAAAAGGTCAGGTACTGAAATAAACCCGTGTAATCTACCTTATGGGAATAATTTCATGGTACCACTCATAATTACTCTTAGTTCTTAAGAGTTGGAGCCCAAAATGATCTAAGAGTTGAAGGATATTATCAAGAAATGTAAATAAAGTTGGAATGTATAGATTAGGATAGGGTGAGAACTTTTACAACATCTTGATCCTAAAGAATAAAATAACTAATATCTATAACAAGAAAGTGAAGAAAAGAACCTTTAATGACGAGGATTTGGTTTAAAAAACTATCCTACATTTAGGTTTAAAGGTTCGTGCGTATGAAAAATGGTCCCCAAAATGGGAAGGGACATTCCAAATCCATCGAGCATTTAAATAAGAATCATACCATTTAAAAAATATTAATGGTTATGTTCACATGAGAAAGACAAATGACAGATACTTAAAGCTTTATTATTTGATAGTTTGGGAAGCAAGGCAAACAAAACGAAATATACATATTGTAATACCCACATTTTCATGAACTATAATTATTATTTAGTAAGTGATTAATAAATTAATAAATAGGATAAATTTTTACTTGTATGGCTTAGTAAAAATAATTTGACACAATTTCGATGCTAATTGAAAATTGGTATGTGTAGAAGAATTAAGTGAATAAATTACTGACGCCATAAGATATTACCGTGAGTTGTGGAAAATATCATATAAAATGGACTTTGGGATGACAGGGATGTCCATTTGAATATTTTTAACGCTTTAAATTAGTCCCAGAGGGTAGGTAAACTTTTAGGAGAGATTTTGGGCTATTCTGGATAGCATTATGGGCTCTTTCAAGGACCCGAAATGATTCCTTATGGAAAGATACGAAATTCTAGAGTCTAATTATAATATAAAATACCCTAATTAGGTTTTCTATCAATTTCTAATTAAACCTAGCAGACATAAATATTTTCGGAAAGGTTAACAAGCTTGGAGAGAAGAAAAATAGGAGAATGTTAAGGAAGGAGACTCTATTCATGCTTCAAGGCAAGAATATTTTTACAATATCTTTAATAATGTGTTTCTTGATTTATAAGCATGCTTTTTCATATGATTTTAGGTTTTTTATTGTATTAGAGACTAGTTCATTTGATGATTTACGATTTGGGTTAATTAGGAATGATATGAATAAGTCCTGCATTGAGTAGTTGTACCTTCATGATTAAAACATGATGTTTATGGATTAAAGGATGAATATATGAAATATAATTTATGTTTTAAAATGAAACTTCATTATTAAGAATGATTCCGATGTTAATTTGAGGTTTAGGGATGGAATTGGTGATGAACAAACCCTAAGTTGATTTAAAGATGAGTTATGTTATAAAGTTGAATCTGTAAGTTTTAATCTTGGATTTGATGTTCTTGGACTCATAAGAAGGTGTAGAAAGTTTTAAAAACATGTTCCTATACTTATATTGGGTTAGGGTATCAATTGTATACTGATTTAGAGCTTGGTTTGGACATTAATGGAGGTTTTGGAGGCCTCATCTTTTTCCTTAGGCCATTTTGGATTCTACCCAAAATTGAATCGATTCAGCCTTGGGGAGAATTGATTTGGATTAATCAATTTTATATCTATTTATCGTGAATGCATGGCCACCAGTTTTGTGTTTTTTTGATTTTTTTTAATTATTTATGAATTTTCTACGGAAGGGTGCGCAAGATCAAAATTTTTAGTTGGTGATTTTGGGATAGACTTTATTATCGGCATGATTACTTTCAGAATGATTTAAAACTCTTGTGGATGTATTCCCTTAGGTAATATGAATTCATAATTAAGGAAATTGAGGTTTAAAAAGATTAGAAATCGTTAATGGAGATTGGTGAAGTTGATCACGTTTTAATTATAGGCAAATCTAGTCTCACTTACCATGGCGAACCGATGGGTCTTGGAGAGAGAATCGATTCGACCCTGAGAAGATTTATTCATCATTAAGGACGAATCAATTTGGTGCTTAGATTTTGGTCAAGTCAGACTAGTGGAAATTTTCTTTCGAATTTTTACTAACTAATCAGAGTATGTGAGAGATTATCCAAGTGTGTTATGGTTGGCATAATTTGGAAGTTAAATTTATTAGTGTGTAAATAACAAGGAAATTGTTCTATTATAATTAAGGTAGAAGAATGGTTATGATTTTATTAATTGTACTAATCGACGTTCATAATTGGATTTAGCTCAATGGACATGGGACAGAGTGATATCCTATAATCGTGTGTATGCATTCGGCTTAGTTCCGGTCTTGAGAGATTGTAGGCCGCAAAATTTATTTACTAACTCAATAAGGAAATATATATATGTACATTAAGAGATAATGCATATATATAGAGAGATTTATATGTACTCATAGTTTAGAGACATACTAAATTGGGAGGTGAATTTTATAAAGTTAAGAGTCGATAAACCTAAGAACATAAATTACAACCCGGTGTTTATGGATTTAAAATGATTTGGGATACTATTTTGTGTATGTGTAGTATCCTAATTGTTTATGCTTGATATCGCACACAAACTGCAACGCTAAAGAAAATATAGAGATGACTAGAGATTAAGAAGAGAAGACTACCTATCATGCTCCTATAAAGGGTTTTCTCTACGTCTTTGCCTCAACTATGTTTGCTAAGCTTAATCCACGTACTCATAGAGGTGCGTGAGTACTTAGCAGAGTCCAAACCAAACTTTTTCACTAGGTCCTTAGTACATTGGGATTGAGATATGAATATCCTATAATCAAGTAGACGCACCTGGAGACCAAAGAAGAAAGTAAGCTCACCAACAATGCTCATCTCAAACGTGCTCTTTATGTCCTCCTCAAAAGTTTGAGCATTTGGGAGCACGTGGATCCAAAAATTATGTCGTCCACATAGTCTTGGGAAACCAATATAGCACCACTATCTCTCCTCACAAACAATGTATTATCCACTTCCCCTCTCTTGAATCCATAAGATAAAAAATAAGAAGTGAGCTGATCGTACGAAGCACATGGTGCTTTTTTCTAACCATATAAATCCTTCTTTAGATAATAGATGTGTCTCGAGTGTTTTGGATCTTTTTTCCAGATAAACTTCCTCCTATAGAATGTCATTAAGCAAAGCACTCTTGACATCAATTTGATATAACTTGAAGCGTAGATGACAAGTTATGGTGAGTAGTAAGCTGAGGGACACAATCAAGGAAACATGAGCTAATGTATCATCATACTCTACACCCTCAATCTATGTGTAGCCTTGAGCCACTAACCTGTACTTATTGGAAACTATAATACCATTCTCATCCATCTTATTCTTGTAGATCCACTTGGTATTAAAACACATTAGTCTTGCTCGTCAGGGGACCAACTCCCAAACATCGTTCTTGCTAATCTAAAGCAACTCATCTTGCATAGAGAATATCCAATGCTTTTCCTTGAGCATTTCTTTAAAATTATTGGGCTCAACAAAGGAGGTGTAAAAAAGTAGATCACCACATTATGAAGTTGAGCATGAGTCTTGACAGTCGATGTGTGATAAAAAAGTATAACATAAGGGTCCAGACTCTTTTAAACCCAAGAGGGTGGATCCTCTAAATCAAGCATGGGATCAACCATTTTAGAATGAGGAATAACAAAATTAACAACGGGGGTGCATCGTTCTCACACTTGTTGTCAGGTTCAATAGACATTGGCATCTCATTATCTCTAATTGTGACTTTTATTGACTCCATAATGTTAGATCTTGCAAGGTTAAACACCCTATAAGCCCTACTCGGTGATCAATAACCTAAAAACATTTCCTCATCACTTTAGTAATTCCTAAGCTCTCTCTATCTCTTAAGATGTAGTAAGTACTCCTACAGACACAAAAATACAATAATTTTTATTTTTTCTAACACAAAACACATATGATATGTGGACCAAGATATACTTGATTCACCATATGGAATGCGATATAAATCTCCTCTGCCCAAAAATATATAGGAACATTTCTTCAAAGGAGCATGGCTCGAGCCATTTCTTGAATCGTCCAGTCCTTGATCTCAAGTATCCTATTTTATTAAGGTGTATGAACAATCAAAAACTCGTGTTTGATTCCCACTCCATCACAAAATCTATCCACTCCTTCTTCTTTCAATTTAGTGTCATTGTCACTATGCATCCGAATAATAGTGACACGGTGTTTATTTTGTAGGACGTGGCACTCAGTTGTTAGGAACTCAATCGTATCAGAATTTTCTCTCAGAAACCTTACGATGGAGTATCTCGAAATGTAATTGACCATCAAGAAAATATATATCTTACCCCCTATACTCTCCGTATGAGTAGGATCCATAAGATCCATATGTATTAACTAAAATATACTAGAAGTTGTAATTATATTCGACTTCCGATGGGGACTTAAAATTTATTTTTCTTGTTACTAAGGACCACAAAATGAGGAAGTTGGTTTCCCAAGTGATTGTAATCCGTGAACTAGGTCCTTCTTCACTAATCTTTCAATGTAGCTAAAGGTCACATGACTAGTTATTAATGCCAAAAGTCCATAGAGGAGATCGTGGAATTATTTCACACAAAGGCGGATTTAAAATTGATCCCATAGTAATTATCATTGCTTCTCACTTTTTGAGGTAATATTTAACTGGATTAATCATATATGTTAAACTCGTACAGGTTGAAGTTTACTAAAAAGTTGGATTATGGTAGGCAAGTTTTCTTTTAACCCTTTGATGTACAACACATTATCTATTTTAGGAAATTCGGGTATCTCAACACAACTGCATCCAAAAATACTAGACCTATTCACATCTCCAAATGTGACTTTGCCTTCCTTACAATCCAAAAGGTCGGTAAAATTCAACTTATCATGAGTTATGTACCTTGGGAAACCACTTTTAAAATATCATTGGGAAATAAGGGCAATGACCTTAGGAATAAACTGGGCTTTATTGGAAGCTTTCTTAAGAGGCATAGACAGCCCTTGAAATTATTCCATTATGTTTTGAGAAGTCGTGATTATTAACTCAATATTGTTTCTAATACTAGTAAAATCATTATAGCGATGCGCATGAGTATGTGTACATTTACATATCCCTAAGTTGTAGTAAAATTCCCTAACGTGGCCTCTCTTTCGGCAATAGGTGAAAACATAGACTTGTTTGGGTATACCTTAGTTCTCTCATTTAGGTTGAACATTGTTTTGTTGTTTAGGTTAAGTCCCATCAGGATCTACCACATATTTAGGAACTGAATTCGATGCAGCATGGGAAGTGGATGGACCATCGTATCCTATTCCTTGCCTCTACACAAAACCTAAAGCGGGATCGAGGAACATCTTCCCAACCTTATTTGATGTATTCTCTATAGTAACCTTTACCTCCTTGGAACATTCAATATCTATGTCATCTTGGGATACAAGGGATTCAAGTTTCTCACGAGTCTCCAACGAAGTATTAAGATCTCTTGTAAGACTACCCACTTTATTAGTAAGGTCATCATTTTTCATCTCCCACTAAAACTAATCTCTCCTAAAAGAACTCTCACCGAGGACTCTCTTTCTCTCTAGACTCTCTATAATATTACTCTAAAGCTAATACCCTAAGTTCCAAACATTGTATTTTATTTTTTATTTTACCTAACTTAGCTTAAAACACGGCATAAGCTCGTTGAAGGTCACTTTCTCCCTCACTCAAAACTTCATCTCCCTCACTCTCGTCGGAATGACTAGACTCACTGTCAAAGTCATCTTATTTAAAAATATCCTCATCGGCATGAGACGTACTCCAAGTACCAACTTGAGTAGCCATGCATGCGATGAAATTACATCAATGCGGTGATTCATCCCCGAAATCCATCGACTCGACTTTCATATCACTAAGCATGGATTTGAAGGAAGCTTTGCCATTGCCTTGTTTTTTTTAATCTCATTGCACACTCATGAGCTTTGTGACCCATACCTTCATACTCTTAGCATCTATCTTCATATTTCTTAGGGTACTCTCCTCTTATTTTTTTCAAAATTCTTCTTGCCAAACTTAAACTTTTTATCTATCTCCAAACTTTTTTTTACATGGGAAGTATTTTCTTTTCTTATCTTGAGAATTTTTTTAATTTGTATTTGTATAAATGTGCAAATTTATCTAGATCAAAATCATACACGGATTTAGAAGAAACCTTCTCATTCTTTTTAGATTATACTTTCAAAGCAGTTTCTTTTTCCTCTAGTTTAACGATTTGGAGAAACATACCAATTTCATAAGTTGGAAGGTCTCCTACGAGTACTTATAACCTAAGTGTATCTAAAATTCCCAAGGAATTAAGGGCAATGACCTTAGGAATAAACTGGGATGGAAGTGATGTCAAAATCTATTTTATGACTCTCGTCCGAGGAAGTCTCTCACATAAAATACAAACTAAAGTTAACGATATCAGATAATTGTGCATAAAATTCATCAAATTACTCAGAATTTATCATAGTAATAGTCTCAAATTGTGTGGGGAGATTTTGAATCTTAGAAGTTTCCACATCGATGGTACCCTCGTGAGTGAGGTAGTGGATATCCGATGCTTTCTTAGAAGTGAAGCACATTATGATGTTGCAGAACTCGTCAGGGATGACTGCATTGGAAATTTCACTGAAATTGCATAAGTTAAAATTACTCCATTTAAGTTCATCCTCCATCCAAGTGGTGATGGGTTTAGGAATTATTACATTATCGTTAGTCACAGTGGGTGGTACCCACCCTTTTTCTAAAACAATCTAGACACACTCATCAATCAATTTCAAAGACGAACTCATTTGAGATTTCCAATTAGAATCATTATACCCGTCAAAAATAGGTAGCCTATTATACAAATTATCCATATAATTCCAATTTAAATATCGCACAAAAACTTAGTGTAACCAGCCATGATACCAATTTGAGAAAGCAAAGTGGGGAATTATACGGAATTGCTAGTACATTATGCCAAATACATAAAATGATCATGCAATATTAATTGAAGCTAAATTACCATCCAAAAACAAAGAAGAAGAATTTAAGGAAAAATCCTTTTCAGGAAAAACCTAGATTTTAGCACTATTAAAGAGTTTGACAGACTTAACGATTTTCAGACTACTTAAAGCTCCACTAAGTATAATGCATAGGTATTTATCTTCAATAGATATGACACACTCCAACACAATCCATAACATGTCGCTCTTGCCTTAGTATCCACCGATTAGCTTCAAGAATATTTCATTCATATCATCTTCAATCATAGAGCCTCGACTCAATAATTCAGTCGCAGAGAACATCTCTACAAGGGTTTTGAACTTTGAATGTGTTCTTCTTGATTTGGAAATGTGATCCTTAAATATCCAAAGATTTTGGATGAAAAAGAACATATTTTATTCATAAAAAGAAATAAAATAGAGCTTTAAGAAACATCTAATCTCATATCTCTATTTTTAGGGAAAGCAGTTGCAAAGAGATAGGCATTAAATATTTGGAAAAAGATATAATGAAAAATCAACATATCGCATGCTCGTTCAAATGACTTGGTTCCTCATTCGAACGAACTATTACCTCATACAAATGTAATACCCCATCTCGTTTGAATGTGTTTCTAATGAAACCTCTAATGAAATTTTGGAGCGTACCCAATAGGCGACGTTCTAAATCTCCTTCGAACGTGGTAAATCATTATAATGACATGCCTAATATTGTTCAAACGACGTATAGTCTCGTTCTCACAAGTTAGTGAAATTTCAAAAAAAAATTATAAATTATTTTAAAATATTTTGAATATTTTTTAGTGAAATTTTTTCAAGTAACCCTGGAATAACTAATGTCTTCACCAAAGCACCTCGTAACTCTTCTAAATGATATTGTGATGAGCAATCTTCAATCTTCCAAATGTCATCAGCTTCTTCTCTTTGAATACGTGGAACTACTCATGATGGTGCATCGTGGTGTAGCGGGATAAGCCAAATAAAATAAAATTGATAATTTCTAAAACTTGATCTTAAAAATTGTTTTGGAGTACCTTAAAGATAGGTTCATATATGGAAGTAAGTTGGCAAATGAATCTACTAATGTATTAGATCTTTCCCAAGAAATCACATAATTCATTCTCAGTTCAGGTTGGTGGCATCTCAATAGTCTCTTTGAGTAGTGTAGGGTATACTTCAATTCCCTTTTCCTTGACCATGAATTCTAGGTGTTTCATATTGGTCACAAAGAAAATGCATTTTTATGGTTTGAGATTGATTTGATGTTGTCTCATTCATTCAAAAAACATTCAGAAGGCAGGGATGTGACCTTTTCGAGTTTTGTATTTAATGATCATGTCCTCAACATAGACTTAGACTTACTTATGAATGAAATCATGAACGATGGTTGTTGTTTACCTTTGGTATGTAGCCCCATTATGATTTAGACCAAAAGGCAAGAACATGTAACAAAAGGTTGGACTCGGGTAGTGATAGGAGACATCTCTTGGTGACCAAGATTCATATTGATCTGATTATACCTAGATAATCCTTCAACGAACAACTTGAGACCTTGATTGTTCGTGTTATTGATAATCATATTTATGTTAGGAAAAGGATAGTTATCCTTTTGAGAATATTTGTTAAAATTTTGATAGTTAATGCACATGCGGACTTTCCTTCCAGACTTTAGTATGGGGACTACGATGGATAGACATATTGGATACTTGACCATGCGGATGAAACCCACATTTAATTATTTAACTACCACATCTTTAACTTTGAGGGACCATTGAGGCTGAAGATTCCTCTATATTTTCTTGACATTCTTACAGTCTATGTATGTAGAGATCTAGAGTTTTACAATTTATGGATAAATATTTGCCATGTCATTGTAAGACCATGTGAAGACGTCCACAAGATCCTTCAAAAGATATTCTAATTATGATTGATTTTTCTTGTCGCGGGTTTATCTTATACTAATCTCGTGCATATTCCTAGTAGATACAAGATTAATGACATTAGTTTCTGTAATACCCCGTGATTTTAATGATTTTTAAAATGGGTTATATTTAAATTAATGGATTAATTGGATTTTATTATAAATTAATTCTTTTGGGTTTTATCCAAATTGTGGATATTAAAACGTATGATTCTGAATATTACATAAAGATATTTAGGTAATGTATGAATGTGATGATTATTAATATTGCTGTGTGATATTAATTCAGTAATTTGGATTTTTAGTCGGATGCGGTATGGGACGTATCGGGACTAATTTATTAAATTAAAAAGGAAATTTATTTTCTATCGACCTTATAGTCATTTTGACTGCGTCGTTGCATCCGGAAGGGTTGAAATAGTCAGAAAAGTCTATTTGGATGTTGGTTTTGGGTCTCGGGTCATTTGGAATGAAAAGACAACCCAAAAGGGCATTTTGGTCATTTTTACAAGGGGACTGAATAGTGATTTCGGGTTTTGTCTTATTATAACTATTTGGAGATTAGTTGTACGTGGTTCATTCATCTCCTCTACACAAAAATTGAGAGGTCATCTTCCTAGAGAGAGTGAAAGGTTGCTTGGGAAGAAGAAAGCTTATTTGGGAAGGAGAAGAACAAAGACCAAAGGTCACCACCACCAACCACCATCGAAAGTTTGCTGGAGAAGGGAGAACCACTTGTGATTTACAACCCCAAAGCATCAGATCTTCATTAGAGGTAAGTGTTTGATAATTCCAATCTAAGTTTGTATATTGTCCATGTTAGAATAGTTATAAAAAGATGAGATTTTTCATGTTTGGAAGATGAAAAGATAAAGTTGTTAATGGATTTCTAGATAATGGAGATATATAGGAATAAAACTCATGTTGTCCATGAAATAATTACAAATATGTTGAGGAAAATATGAGAATCATTGGTGTGTTCTTGAAGATATCATTTATATAATTTGCTTGAAAAATAAGATAAATATATGTTTTTAATTCAAACTCTTGAAGATTCTGGGATGTTTAGAGCATTAGAAATCATTCACATATGTTGTTATATCATGTAGTAAGGATTATAAGGAAGTTGGGTATTTAATATGAAGTTTTGGATAATCAAACGTGATGAAACCGTATTAGAAGAAATGCAGAAAAGTGGGATGATAACTGGTCGATCGATCGATCGACCCCCTGCCTTCGATCGATCGACCTCCCCAGAATTTATGAGGTTGTTTCTTTTTAATGCTTGTTTGTATTCCAAACCTTTTTTAGATCTTTGGTGATTATTAACTGGATATAATGGGACTTAGGAAGGTTCAGTAAGCCCTAGTTAAGAATCGAATTGATTTGATTGGGATTTGATTGATTAGAATTATGTTAATTAAATTTGAAGGAAATTTCGGTTGCTAGATTTATGTATTGGATTGTAGTTTGTATGCATTAGGATTAAGGATAGGTCTAATAGTTGAGATTTAATATAACACCTGGGTAGCCTTAGAGTTACAATTTGAACATCAACGTGTGAGTTTAAGCACATTATTGATTGAGCAGGGACTGAGTGTAGTACAAGCACTTAGTGGTATGGCTCCTGGTTAGAGATGGGAGTTCAGACCACATTTGGTTGAAAGAGGGTATGAGGTTATCCCGATCGCGTATTTGAAGTTAACGGACCTCCCCGATCGACAAAGTTAAGTAGTAGTGTATTGGAGGGGTTCCTTGTTTGGATTTAGCTTTGCGAGACGCTCCCTGCATGAACCTTAACGATGTCGGGAGTGGAGAGATGTTATAGGATGCGAGGAAGTTGGTTTTGTTGATAAGTCATATAGTGTGAATGAAACACTATAGACTATGAGCCATGTGATGATGGTATTCAATCCAAGTTGGTAGAAGATGTGTTTATAAGAGATATAATGCTACGTATAGAAATTATCTTAGGGTAATGTAAGTACCTTATTGATATTATATTATAGGTATGATAATGACTATTTGATTGATTGATGATTTATGTGTATGACATACCTAGCTTACTTGCTATCAATTGGGAGGTTTGCGCGTGAGGGTAGTCATATCCTGATGAATCCATGGGATCTTTGATTTGTCGCTCGAGAACATAGGTCTATGAAAGACTTTTCGGGGAGTTGATAAGTTCGCTGAATATGGGAACGTAGGTAAGTGTGTAACCCGTGGATACGAGAACTATGTTCGCCTCCAAATGTTTGTGGTGTTGTTTGTGGTTCGAGAAATCCTTACTGAACCTTTTGTCCCCTATTTGGGGACCAGCGATACTGGGACATGATAGCAGAGTAATGCATTGCACCGCAGCTATGACTCGGGGTGACGTATTATATATGTATATATATATAATGAATTGTATGAATGTATATAGTGGTTAGATCAACCTACTGTGTGATAATTGTAGATGACGGTGAATAGAGAAAAATAATGGAATTAAGTTAATGAATATTTATTTGAAAAGATTAATTAATATTAATGAGAAACGTATATAAATGATTATACTACGTATGGTATGGGACATACGGGGTTTATGATATGGTATGGAATCATATTATGGAAATTCGTGAAGAGGAACCATTAACTAGAAGGTTAAAAGGAAACGTTAAGTGTGCACTCTAGCTGAGAGGTGAGAATATCAAGTGAGAGTCTAGATACTAACATGTACATAATAAATGCTTTATTGCACTTGTTAAATACTTGTTGTTTTAAAAATCATTTTCACATCAAACTCTGACCCATTTCCTTGCATATTTTCTTTTCTATTGTATCTTCTATATCAGGTGTCCAGCAACAGGGACGCCAACTTTAGCGGATTATGACGAGCTATGGAGCTATGAATTATTGCTTAGATGCCTATCTTCATTTGATTCATTTCGTCTAAAGGAATTCAGTTATCTCTTTTTATCTGATTCAAAATTTCAGTCTTGTACTCATGTCTTTTTAATACTTTTGTTATTGTTGGGATTACTGTATTGGATTATTATGTGGGAATGTTTATTCCAATTGCATTTAAATTCTTTTGAGTTATTTGTTCGATTATTAGTGTTGTATAATAAAATGTGTTGTGTTATTCTTAAACTAAAAATGGATTTTGTAGAAGTTAAAATTTGGAAAGTTTTTAACACCAGCTTAATTGGGTATTGGGTGATTAGTAAATGTTTTTGACAGTGATGCTAAGAATGAGCCAACTGTATATTCTGTTTTAATTTGGTATGGGACTGGCCACCCGGTATTTAATTAGGCGGGGTGTTACAGGTGGTATCAAAGAATCGGGTTCTAGTGTCCTTTAGGGTCTGCACGGCTTACTGGGTTTTCAGCTTACATTCTTTGATGTAGAGCCCTATGTTTAGGATTATTGATTTCTTTGGTAAGATTCTGTATATATTATTTGCATTCTGACGGGGACGTACAAGAAGTATGGCAGATGAGGTCCATTGGACGGATAGCATAGATCTTACTTAGGAGGTTAGGAAGTATGTTCGAATATGCTGACCATAGTAGAGGTCACCCCTATTATGGAAAATTGAGGAGAGTCATCAGTAGAAGTTCTTGAAATGCGAAAATTGTGTGTGTTACCTAACGAAGGCAATATATTCAAAGGCTTGGACATATAGTGGAGTGTGGTGAACTAGAACTGGAAAATTTGGGATAAAATTTTTCTTGACTCATCGGAGAAAAGTTATAATAGTGGGAGTCAACAGCCATCACCCGCGAATGAGAGAATGTTTTCTATCTAAGGAGTTATGAGGAGTATATTGATTTTTGTAGCGATTATTATTCTATGGGCGAAAGGGTTGCTAAACTTAGCCTATAGCACTGTTATTTACGTAGAATCACCGAGGGGTGTGGGACACCTATACTTTTTATATTATCACGTGGGTTTGATTTTTATCACGAAATTACTTACTTTGGGCATGTCCGAACATGATGGGACTATCGGCGTGGATTGACTTGTGGTATATGAGAGCGTGTGTACTACTACTATAGCCGGCATCTTGTCTTTTATAAGAGTGTAGATGAGTAGACTTTCATTTGAAATTGATAAAACCTGTAGAGAGGTTATAAACTATTGACTAAAGACCTAAGGAGTTTCGATGACCGACTACTTTAGGTAGTAGTGTATCGGGGGGGGTTCCTTGTTTGGATTTCGCTTGCGAGACACCCCACGCATGAAACTAATAACCGTTGGGAGTCGAAATAAGCTAGGTCTTTAGGATATGAGTTTATAACCTTTGCGATAAATATTATAATGAAACTTGTACGATAGGGTGTATAGGGTCCCTGGATGGTTGTATTGTAGTATTTTTCATAATTGTGAAATAGTAAGTAGTTGTGACTTCAGGATTTATTTGTTTAATAAGTGAGGATCATTTTTTCCCAAACTTTGTCACGAGGACGGTATAAGGAAGATTGGATAAAGTTTGAATTCGATTCAGTTGAAACTGTATGGTGAGGCTTGGCGTATAACATCAATGGGGATTTTTCATAATGTATTGTATGGGCGGTACAACATAGATTACTTGCGATGTGAGATTTATACTCAGAGTTGACCTTACCAGTACGATTTATCTTTCCAAATTTCGGGACGAAATTCTGTTATAAGGGGGGAAGTATGTAATACCCCGTGATCTTAATGATTTTTAAAATGGGTTATATTTTAAATTAATAGATTAATTGGATTTTATTTTAAATTAATTCATTTGGATTTTATCCGAATTGTGGATATTTAAACGTATGATTCGGAATATTACATAAAGATATTTAGGTAATGTATGAATGTGATGATTATTGATATTGCTGCGTGATATTAATTCAGTAATTTGGATTTTTAGTCGGACGCGGTATGGGACGTGTCGGGACTAATTTGTTAAATTAAAAAGGAAATTTATTTTCTATCGACCTTATAGTCATTTTGACTGCGTCGTTGCATCCGAAAGGGTTGAAATAGTCATAAAAGTCTATTTGGATGTTGGTTTTGGGTCTCGGGTCATTTGGAAATGAAAAGACAACCCAAAAGGGCATTTTGGTCATTTTTACAAGGGGAATGAATAGTGATTTCGGGTTTTGTCTTATTATAAATATTTGGAGATTAGTTGTACGTGGTTCATTCATCTCTTCTACACAAAAATTGAGAGGTCATCTTCCTAGAGAGAGTGAAAGGTTGCTTGGGAAAAAGAAAGCTTATTTGGGAAGGAGAAAAACAAAGACCAAAGGTTACCACCACGAAACACCATCGAAAGTTTGTTGGATAAGGGAGAACCACCTATGATTTACAACCCCAAAGCATCAGATCTTCATTAGAGGCAAGTGTTTTATAATTGCAAATTAAGTTTGTATATTGTCCATGTTAGAATAGTTATAAAAAGATGAGATTTTTCATGTTTGGAAGATGAAAAGATAAAGTTGTTAATGGATTTCTGGATAATGGAGATATATAGGAATCAAACTCATGTTTTCCACGAAATAATCACAAATCTGTTGAGGAAATTATGAGAATCATTGGTGTGTTCTTGAAGATATCATGTATATAATTTGCTGGAAAAATAAGATAAATATATGTTTTTAATTCAAACTCTTGAAGATTCTGGGATGTTTAGAGCTTTATAAATCATTCACATATGTTGTTATATCATGGAGTAAGGTTTATAAGGAAGTTGGGTAGTTAATATGAAGTTTTGGATAATCAAACGTGATGAAACCCGTAGTAGAAGAAATGCAGAAAAGTGGAATGATAACTGGCCGATCGATCGATCGACCCCCTGCCTTCGATCGATCGACCTCCCCAGAATTTATGAGGTTGTTTCTTTTTAATGCTTGTTCGTATTCCAAACCTTTTTTAGATCTTTGGTGATTATTAACTGGATATAATGGGACTTAGGAAGGTTCAGTAAGCCCTAGTTAAGAATTGAATTGATTTGATTGGGATTTGATTGATTAGAATTATGTTAATTAAGTTTGAAGGAACTTTCGGTTGCTAGATTTATGTATTGGATTGTAGTTTGTATGCGTTAGGATTAAGGATAGGTCCAGTAGGTGAGATTTAATATAACACCTGGGTAGCCTTAGAGTTATAATTTGAACATCAAGGTGTGAGTTTAAGCTCATTATTGATTGCGCAAGGACTGAGTGTATTACAAGCGCTTAGTGGTATGCCTCCTTGTTAGAGATGGGAGTTCAGACCACATTTGGTTGAAAGAGGGGATGAGGTTATCCGGTTCGCGTATTTGAAGCTAATGGACCTCCTCGATCGACAAAGCTAAGTAGTAGTGTATTGGAGGGGTTCCTTATTTGGATTTCGCTTTGCGAGACGCTCCGCGCATGAACCTTAACGATGTCGGGAGTGGAGAGATGTTATTGGATGCGAGGATGTTGGTTTTTTTGATAAGTCATATAGTGTGAATGAAACATTATAGACTATGAGCCATGTGATGATGGTATTCAATCCTAGTTGATAGAAGATGTGTTTATAAGAGATATAATGCAACGTATGGGAATTATCTATGGGTAATGTAAGTATCTTGTTGATATTATATTATAGGTATGATAATGCCTATTTGATTGATTGATGATTTATGTGTATGACATACCTAGCTTACTTGCTATCAATTGGGAGGTTTGCGCGTGAGGGCAGTCATATCGTGATGAATCCATGGGATCTTTGATTTGTCGCTCGAGAACATAGATCTATGAAAGACTTATCGCGGAGTTGATATGTCCGTTGACTGTGGGAACGTAGGTATGTGCGTAACCCGTGGATACGAGAAATATGTTCACCTCCAAATGTTTGTGTTGTTGTTTGTGGTTCGAGAAATCCTTACCGAACCTTTTGTCCCCTATTCGGTGACCAACGATATTGGGACATGATAGCAGAGTAATGCATTGCACTGCAGCTGTGACTTGGGGTGACGTATTATATATGTATATATATATATAATAAATTGTATGAATGTATATGGTGGTTAGATCAACCTACTGTGTGATAATTGTAGATGGCGGTGAATAGAGAAAAAGAATAGAATTAAGTTAATGAATATTTATTTAAAAATATTAATTCATATTAATGAGAAACGTATATAAATGATTATACTACGTATGGTATGGGACATAAGGGGGTTATGATATGGTATGGAATCATATTATGGAAATTTGTTAAGAGGAACAATTAATAAGAAGGTTAAAAGGAAACGTTAAGTGTGCACTCTAGCTGAGAGGTGAGAATATCAAGTGAGAGTCTAGATACTAACATGTACATAATAAATGCTTTATTGCACTTGTTAAATACTTGATGTTTTAAAAATCATTTTCACATCGAGCTCTGACCCATTTCCTTGCATATTTTATTTTCTATTGTATCTTCTATATCAGGTGTCCAGCAATAGGGACGCCAACCTTAGCGGATTATGACGAGCTATGGAGCTATGGATTATTTCTTAGACGCCTATCTTCATTTGATTCATGTCGCCTAAAGGAATTCAGTTATCTCTTTTTATCTGATTCAAAATTTCAGTCTTGTACTTATGTCTTTTTAATAATTTTGTTATTGTTGGGATTACTGTATTGGATTATTATGTGGGAATGTTTATTCCAATTGCATTTAAATTCTTTTGAGTTATTTTTTTTTATTATTAATGTTGTATAATAAAGTGTGTTGTGTTATTCTTATACTAAAAATGGATTTTGTTGAAGTTAAAATTTGGAAAGTTTTTAACACCAGCTTAATTGGGTATTGGGTGATTAGTAAATGTTTTCGACAGTGATGCTAAGAATGAGCCAACTGTATATTCTATTTTAATTTGGTATGGAACTGGCCACCCGGTATTTAATTAGAGTGGAATAGGAGAAAAAAGGAAGGGTAATTGAGGCCCCAAATAAGAACAATGTCCCAGCTTTTCTTGACGATTCCCAAAGGCCAATAATGTGGCCTTCAATCCTTCTATTTCCCCCTACCTACTATGGGGTTAGAACTCACTAGAGACTAGGATTGTACGATGATACTGGGTCTCGACCAGCTATCCGTGACATCCTCCCAAACTCTTGCTTTGGTAAGCATCTTTTTTTCCTGTTTATCTTGTTATTTTGAAATATGATGCTTCCCATTTTTACTTATTTCTTCTATTTCTTAGTTTGTGGAGAAGTTTACTACTCTTATAAATGGTTGAGCCGACCAATACAAGAAGAGTGAGGAGTCATCGAAGGCCTTTAAGAAGTCTGAGAATTCCCTGGATGATTCCCAAAAGGCGTATGCCGAGGAAAGGAAGGCCACCATTACGTCAATGGCCATATTGGGGACAACCATTAGCCTTTTGACCATAGAGAAGGAGAATCTGACATAATATGTTATGAAGTTGACCAATGAAATCCCCGAGATCAAAGAGGACAACTATGAAAAAGACTAGAGCGAGGCGTATGATGACGTCGAAGTCCAGATTGTATACGTTTAGAAGTTGAGCTTTAAGAAGGCCTGAAACAAGACCTTGATGAAAGTTGGGCTCCCTCTTGAGTTAAATCTCTTTGAAAGACATTAGTTGGGTCCTCATCCAGTAATCGAAGAAGAGCCTAGACCAGTTGCCCGGTCGACTAGGTTGAAAAGGCAGCTGACCGGGTCGAGAAGGCTAGTGATCAGACTGAGGAGGCTACGATCAAGGAGAAAGATCCAAAGATGTATGACCAGGTGAAGGAGTGAAGATAGTGGACTTAAGGTCTCTCTTTACTTTCCTTATTAAAATATTGAACTCTTTTGTTTTCCTTGATTATAATGACGTTGCCTATCTTTTTTTTTCTTGTTAATAAAAAATAACACTTTCTTTTTCGGAGTTGTCCTTCATTAGTTTTGATTGGATTCTTGTATTTCCATTTGCCTTTTTTTGTTGTAGCCCCTTATTTAAGATATTCCTTATGGCGGTAGGTTATATGATATTGTCGGCCGAGATGCTAGCGCGCAAGCTTAGCGAGCCTTTGTTAATTCTTGCAATGCTCTAAAGAAAAGGACCAACGTGTATAAGAATGAATCCGTTTTAGTCTCGAAGCTAAAGGATGACCTCTAGGACTTGGATCCATAAGTATCTCAATACAAAAAGATATCGAAGCCCTAAAAGACAAATAGGCTAGGGTCAAGGAAATTATAGAGGTAAGTGCCTTTATTCAATCTGAAATGATGAGCTGAAGAAAAAGGTGGTGGAGGCTGAAGAGAAGAATGCAAGAAACAATAACATAATAATAGGGCTCAATCATTACATTAAAATATTTTTTTTTGTTCAGGGTGGGACCTCGATCATCTTAGGTGGAGGGGTATGATGAGGGTTGGATAGATGACCCCATACGACTCGAAGAGGCCTAGAATGTGGCCTACAAGAATGGATGGTTGAACGCCCTCAAGGTGATCAAGGAACCAAAGATGTTTCAGTTCTGGTACATGTAGCAAGTGGATTGCCGAACATATCTCCAACCTCCCTTATGAAAATAAGAGGAGTAGGTTCCCTTGGATGCCATCCCTCGCTAAATGCTTAGTATCTTCTAGGTGGATCTTGACAGTGAGGATGAGTATGCTACCAATCCAAGTGATGGTTAAAGAAGGGAAGAGAATAGTTTTTGTCTCATCGACCATAATTTGTTGTGTATCTCTTGTAATTTGGTTATTTAATTGATATATTTTGTATTTTAGGCCTTTACAAAATAAATAAAGTTAATATCAATTTTTACCTGCCGCACCCAGATTTCTCGGGCGCAAATGTTTCCTTCAGATAATACTAAATCAAAATTGGTCCATGCATCCTATGCTAATTAAGAATTTATAAAAGATAAATTGTCTTACACTGTTGTTTAAAAGCCTCATTCTTCTATGATTTATCTGCATACCTCAAATGTTGCAGTATAATTCCTGAAGTATTTATCATTTCCTATTGGTACTTGGGCAAAGTAACTGGAAGGAAACGAATCAGCAAAAAATATTGAATATACTCTACCAGTTCTATAACAAGTATAAATATAAAGAGAGTTTGGAATGTGTATTGAATTCGGTGTTTCTCAATTTAATAAATAAATAAAGCAGAAGTAATTATTTTGCCATAATAACCCTTAAGTAAAATCAAAGAGTAGGAACTGATAATCCCATACTTACCAGAACATTAAGGGTCATATATAGAAAACTAGTGCTGTAGAAAATGTAATGGAACAATGGTTTCTAAAACATCAAAATGTTGTAATTCATAATTGCATAATGATTAGTTCGTTTAAGAAATACGATTCATTACCAGTTTACTTAGAATCATGTTTGAAGAAAGTCAAGGAACTTTGAACTAATAATCCAATTCTAACTAGTTCACTAAAGGGTATAGAGGTAATTAATCCATCGGTTAACTTATAATAATAATCAATCAAACAATCATCACAAAACTTTTGGGGAAAAGTAACCGTCTAGGCACAATATCTACGTGGCTCTCATACGTATGTAGCAATAGTCATCGTTCTCAATCATCTGAGACCAATAGGCCAAGTAGAAAGTTCTGTGGGATAACACGTCAATCTACTTCCTAGTTAATACTGATGCTTATAGTAAAGTAGCACAAAGGTGCAAAGGCAAACTGAATCAATATGGTACATGATCTCTGTTATTAAGTCAAAAGGGTTTAAAATTGATTCTAAATTAAATACTAGTGATAATTCAGATACTGATGATGATTAACAAAATACATAGTATGGAAGTATAACAGCATGCACATACTCAAAGTAAATATGTCTATCGCAGAGTGATATCAATAGCAGTATTTCAAATATGCCAAGTATAATACTAAAAAGGTAGGAAAAAACTACTTGTGGTTTATGATCTTTATATTGTCATTCATGGATGTTCATGGTTTCATTCCATTTTTCATAGTCATTGGTACTTGAGAGTTTCACTAAGAGTGGTCGAATCGGTGTTTGGAGAGAAGAATGGGTTGGTATGATATTGTATCTCATTCGGTAAATACGAATAAAACTTATTCCATAAGAATCTCGTATATAATTTGAATTACGATCTCTCGTTTATGTATCGGATATATATATTATGTTGACTAATAACTGATAATTTGTACGAATTCAAGTTATATAGGCGGGTTTATACGTAATATGTTCGAAATGGTCCGAGATAGGGATATAACTTCTTTGTATGTAATATCGAACTCACACAATTTTAGTAATTACATTACTAAAATAATAATTCTCTTTGTTGATGAAAATAATTTAACAAGTATCTTGGTAATGACAGAATAAGAGTTTTCCAGAAAATAATCATTATAGGAACCAAATGATTCGATTTCTATAATTTGAATAAATAATATTTTTTATTCAAATAAAATATTATCCCGATCAAATATTACTTTTTGATCCGACAAATGTTGATCTTTCTAGTTTTCATCTACCTTCCTCAAATATATTAATACGACGATATATTGTTCGTGACACAAAATAATGTTAGAAAAAAAGTTGAAATACTATTACTTCCAAAAATCAAGTGGTTGTATCACTTCCAAAATGAACCAACGCAACAATTAAGCATCCCAACACCTGTATAATGACAATATTACTAGCAATATATTCTCAGGTTACCACGATGACATAACCTCATGTCGTTTTGTATTATACTCGTTAAAATATATTTTTAACATAAGAATGACACTCGAGTCAAATATATATTTTTAGAAAAAAATACTATTACTCGTACGTGTTCAGTGATTCGTGTTTACAAAAAATAACTCGTAACTAAGTATAAATAGGGACTCAAAATAATATAAAAAATATCCCAATTAATTTGCCCAAATCGAAGTACCAAATTGGCAATAACCTAAAAAATTGAGTCGAGCCGACACCGAGTCATGACAAGTTAACACAAAAAAAGAAAACAAATCAACCAGATGAGTTGAAATTTGTATTTGGGCATATATATGTCTGTATATATATAATAAAAATAAAAATAAATGATTAAAAATGATTGGGATGAACTCGTACCCCCCTGTTGAGGGGTTTCGATCGTCGGCCATGGCCATTACCCAAGTAGGCGGGCGCTTGGTTTTACACACACACATATACACTCACGTATATATATAGGGAGAGGTTTACAAGTGAACCTAAAAGATGAAATTTTTAATGAACTGTAACAAAAAGTACTTAACAATCAATTAATTTTAATTCCTATGTTGTAATTGATCCACCCCAGCAACAACGGACACTTGTGTCGATCGATCCCCCCCCCCCCCCCTCCCCCCTTACAAGCCTCCGACCCGCCCCAACCAAACCACCACCACCACCATGGCATCCATTATAGCAGCCCTTATGGCAACAGGGCTGCCATGGGGTGGGGGCTGCGCAGTGGGGGGGAGGGTGGGGTGGTTGTGGATCGATTGAAACACGTGTCTGTTGCCGCTGGCACGGACCAATTACAATATAGAAATTAAAATTAATTGATTATTAAGTATTTTTTTGTTAATGTTTATTAAAAATTTCATCTTTTAGGTTCATCTATGAACCTCTCCCTATATATATATATATATATATATATATATATATATATATGCCCGTGCCTGAAGGCACAACGAAATTTTTCCAAAATACGTAATCGCAAAATGGCAAAAAAATTCAAAGTAGGTAATCACAAAACGGGAAAAAAAATTCAAAGTATGCAATTGTAAAATGGAAAAAATTTCATTACCCGACAAAATTTACTTCCCCGACAAATCTGAAAACTATTTAGAAAATCTCGGCAAAATTTCCTTTATTTTTAGGACTATCCACCCTGTTAAGAAATAAAAATAGTCCATAATACAGATAGTAATAGTCCATCTTAGACCTCGAATAAACATCAGACATCAAATACAAATTTAAATATCGCACAAACAAAATCATAAATTCAACGCAATTAATGAAATATACAATATTAACCAACCCAATTCACATTGTACCTCAAATAAACTAAATGTCTTTTTTTTTTAAATGGACATAATCTCCTTTGTTTATTGGACTATCCACCCTACTTAAGGTACAACAGAACTTCCAACAATATTCGTTGAGCCCACAAAAATAATGATCGACCCGATTTAATATCAATACAAATAAGTTCAATACACACTTGTAACACTAAGAGCGCTACACAATACCTGCCATAAAATAATAACGCTACACAATACCTACCATAAAATAGAATCCAAAATCTTGAAGTTCATCCCATCTTTGGACCTTAAATTGTAACGTCTATGGTTTCTTGATCTTTCATGGAACGGGCATCCTTTTTCGTGGCAGTGAAATACTTGATATTATGGAATTGCTTCGGCATTTTTATTGTCCCTGTTTGATTTGAGAACTGGAGTTGCTGAAGCTGGCTCCTATAAAACCAAATAAAATATAAATTGTATGTCCTTGTGAAGTTGCTTACTTTAGTGAAACTTCATTTTTCACTCAGAAAAGATTCTAACTAATTATGTAATGGGTTCGAGAGTTCACATATGAAACTATGAATTAAAATATTAAGTGTTGTTATGAAGTAGGTGGTATTTGAAGTAACAGTAAAATTACTTATGCTTTGGTTTTTCTTATTGTTGGTATAACAACTAATCATATGGGAACTGCTGAGACAAACACCATCTTCCCTTGGTCCCCGTTATGTACCTGATGATCAACAAGTAAATAACGAAAAAAATAATACCTACTGTTGATACCAAATTTAATCTACTGACGTGGACCAATAATAAGAAGACACGTGCCAATCTACATGGCACAATAACAACGAGGAAGTTTATTTCCCCCGACCAAGTCATGTTCGCTCCGAGCAACAAGGATACCCCGAGGAACTACAACACTCCGAGGAACTCCAGCGCTCCGATGAACTCCTGAACGACGAGCAACTAAGGCGGTCCGAGCTGCATCTCGGCCGTATCATTAAACGGACAACTGTTCAACTGTTCATTGAATGTTTATATTCTTGACGCACACGCTGCATTAAATGTATTACCCTTTCATATGTATTTCATTTAATGTATCGGACCTTTCATGTACAGCCTAAGGTCTATAAATACCTTGTATCATCCTCATTCAAGGGGAACGGAATTTCTTGAGAGAACTTGTAATCAAGAATTCCACAAACACTCAGCAATAACATAACAGTGGACGTAGGCTTTATTCCTAGCCGAACCACTTTAAAAATCTTTGTCTTATTTATTTATCTGTGATTGAATAATTAGAGCGATCTAGTTTTTTACATCAACAGATTGGCACCGTCTGTGGGAACGTGTTACAAGCGTTGTTCTCCATCAAAAGCTAAGTTTTTATTTTCTGTACGTATAATCAATTATACGTATATCTTCTGATTCAATCATGATTTTTATGTTTATATACATAAATTAATTGTCCAATTTTTATCTGCAAAATGTTGCATATCATGATTTTTAAATCATAACTATTAGATTAATTCTTATTTAGAAATCTGAAAAATAGTGGATTTCATAAATCATATATTTTTGCTTGATTCTCAAGTTTCAATTTTATATCATGGAATAAATATTTTAAATGGTTACATATGCCAATATATACGACGATGATAAGATTTAATCCTTTTCATTGTTGATTTTGAAATAAATTTTGTAAGATATTTGATGTCTATTCATATTCCCATCATATTTTTAATGGGAAAAGGTTAAAGACAATGAAAAGTCTTCTCATGGAAATCATGACCCATATATATTCTCTCTCTCTTCAAGTTTGAGTCTCTTTGCATTCACTTTTATGAACTATATACTTAATTTGGTTCATTTTCCATCTATGTCAATAAAATCAAATTGATTGATTTTTGATATAAATTTGGTAATAATTTCGATCATCCCCCATGTTTTTATCTCTCCAAATTGGGAATAGGAAGGGATCAATAAAAAAAATAAAATTCTCTCACCTGAAAAATCATTACCCACCTCTTGTAAAAGAGGATCAGTAAAATAATCATGACCATATCAAGACTCTGAGGACAAATTTGATATGTTGGCCCCTCGTTCATCACATCACATGGTTTCTTTGTCGAAATCACACGATCTAGTGGATTATATATTTATTCGTTTAATTAACATTCTTAAGGCTTAAATTTTACATTGAATGTTATTTTTTTATCTAAAGACTCGAGATATTCTGGTCATCCAACCATATATTCTATAACTTGAGATATCCTTAAATGTTGGTCGGCAACATCCATGTCGTTTGTCGGCAGCAGTAGAATCTTGGGGTATTAAAAAATGGTAAGCACCCCTGATATTTCTTTAAACACGAGTTCGGCTTGGGGACAAGCAGGGGGCTTAAGTCTTTTTAACTTATGATCACCCCAAAAATATTTTTAAACAGCAACTAATACCTGATTGGTTGTTGGAGATTAAATAAATTTACAAAAAATTTTACGTCTTATTTATGATGCATATTTGATAATAATTTGTCCATCTCACACACATTTGGCATAAAACATATTATTTCATATTTTGAAATTTTTATGCTGATACATATCATATATTGATTGGATGAGTAAATTATTCTCATGACTAATCAATTCAGCCTACACATATGGTAGAGCAAATTATTAATTTTTACAGGCACATGATTCAATGCCGACGAATGCTGAAGCACAAATTATTCTATATCCGTTCGGATTCATATTTTATATTTATCTCAGCATGGAGCTCGAAAAATTTCTTCTCTCTATATATATTCGGCTCCGCGGAAAAGCTACAACAGTTATTATATTTCACCCCCAACGGATAGTTGGTCGGGGTAATTCTTATTTATATTCAGACCCAGATATCTACTCCAGCACAAATGATTCTATATATCCATTGGGATTCATATTCTATATTCATCTCAACATGGAGCTCGGCGAGATACTTATTATCATATTCAGCTTTGAAGAGAACTATAACATTTATTATATTTCACCCCCAACGGATAGTTGGTCGGGGTAATTCTTATTTATATGCAGGCCCAACAAAGTTCTCGGCCATATTCTTATGTTCTGGAAAATATTATTCTTATTCGGCATTCTGCAATTATGCCTCGACAAGATACTTATTCAGCTTTAAGAAGAATAACAACATTCGTTCGGATAATTCTTATTTATATTCAGGCCTGACAACGTTCTCGGCCATATTCTTATGTTCTGAAAGATCTTATTCTTGTTCGGCATTATATGATTCTACCTCGACGGATCGGCGAGGCACTTTATTATTTTTAATTATTCTTTATATCTATTTGGATGCATATTCTATTCTCATTTCAGCATGGAGCTCGACAAATATTTATAATCTTATTCAGCTCTAAGGATGTCTCCAGCATTTATTATATCTTATTCAGCTCCAAGGATATCTCCGGAATTTATTATATCTTATTCCCAACAATCTGTTGGTCATCGCCGAGGAGGTATCCTGCATTTATATTATATCTTATTCCCAACAATCTGTTGGTCATCGCCGAGGAAGTATCCTGCATTTATATTATCTTATTCCCAACAATCTGTTGGTCATCGCCGAGGAGGTATCCTGCATTTATATTATATCTTATTCCCAACAATCTGTTGGTCATCGCCGAGGAGGTATCTAGCATTTATATTATCTTATTCCCAACAAATCTGTTGGTCAGCGCCGAGGAGGTCTCCAACATTTATATTATCTTATTCCCAACAAATCTGTTGGTCAACGCCGAGGAGGTCTCCAGCATTTATATTATCTTATTCCCAACAATCTGTTGGTCAGCTTCGAGGAAGTCTTCATAAT
The DNA here is from genome assembly GCA_949130495.1 of Sambucus nigra. Classification (NCBI taxonomy): domain Eukaryota; kingdom Viridiplantae; phylum Streptophyta; class Magnoliopsida; order Dipsacales; family Adoxaceae; genus Sambucus; species Sambucus nigra. The sequence goes on from OX422212.1 coordinate 354,857,475, forward strand.
TTATTATCAATTACCACCAACTCCGATTGGTAGATAAAATCCAACTCCGGTTGGTAGACAAAATCCAACTCCGGTTGGTAAAGTCCAACTCTGGTTGGTATTGGTCGATAAATCTCATTCAAAGTTCACATTCCACAGTTGGCGGCTTCTATTACAGATATATTTGTTCATTTGGTGGCACATTCTTATAACATCATGCAATCGAGCATCAAATTTAAATCCACAAACTCACATGGTCAGGGCCCCGACTAATCATCATTCAGGAGTTGTTTTTCTTGCTCAGAAATTACTTTTGATATTGAAGTTCAGGAGGAATATTGAAGTTCAGGAGGTATATTGAAGTTCAGGAGGAATATTGAAGTTCAGGAGGTATATTGAAATTCAAGAGGTGTATTCAGAAGTATCAGGACATGATGAAAGAAAGCGAAAAGTATTCCACCGAGGAACTCTGTCAGACCAGAAATTAGAAGACAAGTTGCCTATATGGAGGATATATGTAGATGGATCATCTTTCACTATAGGCTGTGGGGCAGGGATCGTGTTGAACAGCCCAGATGAGGTCGACAGGGAATACGCCCTACGTTTCTAATTCAAAGCTTCTAATAATGAGGTTGAGTATGAGGACATGATAGCAGGTCTTAATTTGTCAAATACTATGAAGGCACAGCAGGTTATTGTCTTCAGTCATTCTCAATTGATCGTAAATCAAATGTTGGGAATATATGCAACCAAAGGAGAATTGATGATCAAGTATCAAGCAAAGGTGATGGAGTTGGTATCAGAGTTTGTTGCTGTTCAACTGGTAAGAATATCAAGAATGGAGAATGTGAGAGCATACGCCTTGGCCCGATTAGCATCAGCTACTCGTACTGAGCTGCGAAGAACGATACCAATTGAAGTATTAGAAAGTCGGAGCATAGATGAAGACCTGACGATGAATATTATTACCCTTGATTTAGGAACATCTTGGATGGATTCTATCAGAGCATATATTAAGGAGGAACAATTACCCGAGGATAAGCTCGCTGCCAAGAAATGGAAGTTTAAAGCTTCTCGACGAGGAATTATGGCAGGTTTGCAAAGATGTGTACATCCCTCCGAGGTGAATTGATTAAAGAGATCCATGAAGGGTCCTGTGGAGCCCATGTAGCAGGTCGAACACTTTTGCAAAAGGTGATGACGCAGGGATACTACTGGCCGACGATGAGAGCTAATTGTATAGCTTATGCCAAGAAGTGTGACAAGTGCCAACGTTTTTCATCCATCCGAAGAACTCCACAAGCATTGTTGACACCCATAACTTCACCTTGGCCATTTGCCATGTGGGGGGTTGATCTGGTTGGACCACTGGCGATGACCCGAGGAAGGTTCAAGTATCTCGTCGTGGCAGTAGATTATTTTACTAAGTGGGTGGAAGCTGAACCACTAATTGATATGACGTATGAGAAGGTATATCAGTTCATTTGGAAGAACATCATTTGTCGATATGGTCTCCCCCATGCTTTCATCACAGACCATGGAACACAATTCGATAATGAAGAATTTGCTGCCTATTGTCATCAGTCGAACATTTGGAAGTATCATTCAGCACCAGGACATCCCCAAAGCAATGGACAGACTGAGGTGACAAACAGAACATTACTAAATGGTTTGAAGAAGAGGTTAAGTGAAGCTAAAGAAAATTGGATCAATGAGCTCCAATCAGTACTATGGGCTTACCGAACAACTCCCCGAGCAACAACTGGAGAATCACCATATATGTTAACATTTGGAAGTGAAGCTGTGATACCTGCCGAGTTGGGTCTCCCAACTCATAGAGTACTGAATTTAAACTCCCCAGTCAGCGATTTGATGAGAAGACTGGATTTGGATATGCTCAAGGAGGTTAGAGAAGAGGCAGCCATTAGGAATGCTGCTTACCAACAACGTACAGCTCTGTTCTACAACAAAAAGGTGAAGAAATGTGACTTAAAAGAAGGGGATTATGTGCTAAAGAAAGTCATTCAGAAGTAAAATAAGTTGGAAGCAAACTGTCATGGACCTTACCGAGTTACAGAGGTTGTTCGTCCAGGAACTTACAGAATAGCAACTCTAGAAGGAGAAGAATTTAAGAATGCGTGGAATGCTGAACACCTACGCAAGTATTATCAGTAATGTAAAATGTAAAGCTTTTCCTTCAGTATGAATAAAACGAGGATGTTTCACCATTTTCTTTCTGTTGAAAGTTTTTCGGGGAATACTAGTGTAATACACTACGTACACAAAAAAAAGCTCTAAGGAGCCAAAAGCCAAAAAGTGCTCTAAGGAGCCAAAAAGTGCTCTAAGGAGCCAAAAGCTCTAAGGAGCCAAAAAACTACTACTCCTTTGGTTAAGAGGTGTACACCAGCATGATCAATTACGGTTGGTAAGATAAAAATATACTCTCATATTACAACTTATGTTGGTCGGGAGGTAAGATTATTACAAAAAGTTCCTCGAAGAACAAAATATTTCAAACTGAACCAAGTATGGTTGGTCGGGGATAAAAACCCACTAACTGTAGTTGGTCGGCGAGGACAAATTATTGACCTTAGTTGGTCAGGCACATTTTATGAAAATATTTGAAATTAAACCAAGTATGGCTGGTCGGGGATAAATTTCCATCAACTGTAGTTGGTCGACAAACATTATTTAACAACCTTGGTTGGTTGGAAAAATTTTAAACATTTTTATACTCATTACTTTATTATTAAGTGATCGAGCAACGTTACTAATACTTGTAACTTCTTTATTACTAAGTTGGTCGATGAACAACACAATATTGTTATACATATGCACACATGTAAAGTATTTTACAAGACAATAGCAATTAAGATTGCGAATAAAAATGAAAGTCTTTCATTAAATTCAAAAAACAAAATACATTGAGAATGAAAATGTATACTAACTATTACATTGAGATTCCTATTCTATTGGTTTTTTCTCCTTCTACTTTTAAAACAGGTTCCTCACCAGCAGGAGGATCATCCAAAGCATAAGGGGAGTGTATGAAGTTAAGATCTTTCAACATTCTGATATTCATCGCAGATGATCTATCCGAGAAGCATTAGCTCATTCCCGAGAAGCACTTGCTCGTCCCTGAGAATCACTTGTTAGTCCCCGAGAACCTCTTGTTCGTCCCCGAGCAGAGGTAGAAGTCAAAATCAGCATCTATAGCACTGAGATCTTTGCTAATACTGTCTCGACCAATAATGAAGAAGAATTTATGAGAAAATGTTTCGAAGTCCACCACTAGCCTGGTACTAATCAGATCGAAGAGTTGGGTTCAAAAGCTATATGTTACTCGATAAAGTATTCAGATAAGCATAAATCAGAAAAATCAAGCACGTGAAGTTAGCACTCAGTTGCTCTACACAGGAAGCAGTTGGTCGGATGGCAAACCAATCAACATACTTGAAGATTATGACAAGCTACAAGTTTCATACTATGGCATGGCTGCATCCAAATTCCCAGGGGTGATACATAGCACACGGAGTTCCTCTAAAGAAAGATTAGCAACCATCGATTAGCCTACATCATACTTCGTCCAGGAGATAATGAACTTTATGTTGAACAAATCAAGAAGGTAGATCAAGAATTTCACGAGCACCGAGCAACACTGCAGAATAAATACTCCATCCTTTCAAGTAACCCATCAAGCATGAAGCATTGGGGGCTTCTGTTGATACCAAATTTAATCTACTGACGTGGACCAATAATAAGAAGACACGTGCCAATCTACATGGCACAATAACAACGAGGAAGTTTATTTCCCCCGACCAAGTCATGTTCGCTCCGAGCAACAAGGATACCCCGAGGAACCACAACACTCCGAGGAACTCCAGCGCTCCGATGAACTCCTGAACGACGAGCAACTAAGGCGGTCCGAGCTGCATCTCGGCCGTATCATTAAACGGACAACTGTTCAACTGTTCATTGAATGTTTATATTCTTGACGCACACGCTGCATTAAATGTATTACCCTTTCATATGTATTTCATTTAATGTATCGGACCTTTCATGTACAGCCTAAGGTCTATAAATACCTTGTATCATCCTCATTCAAGGGGAACGGAATTTCTTGAGAGAACTTGTAATCAAGAATTCCACAAACACTCAGCAATAACATAACAGTGGACGTAGGCTTTATTCCTAGCCGAACCACTTTAAAAATCTTTGTCTTATTTATTTATCTGTGATTGAATAATTAGAGCGATCTAGTTTTTTACATCAACACCTACATCATTTTATTTTCCAGCAAAGGCACTTTGGAAATCACCAAATAATGATATTATTATGAGACAAGGTATGCAAAGGAGCATAATGTTATACCTGTTAAGATATGCAAAAAAAAATTAATATAACACACCACATAATTAGCATTTTGAAACTCGGGTGGTTTTGGGATTTGAAGTAACACAAAAAATTAGCATACCATAATATATAGTGTAAAATTACATCTTTAGCAAAAAAATTCGTTCCTTCTTTTTCAAGCAGATAGAAATTCGGAAACTCTTATCTGGAACTCCAAACAATGAAAATCAATTTTGAAATAAAACTTCACAAATTTGAAATAACATCTCGATTTTGGAATAAAACTGCATAGGTCTTGGACTTCACCAAACAACGTAGATCTTCCTTATTTTTTGTCAAAGTCTATTAGATCAGTAAAAAAATGGATATATATATATATATATATATATAAACATATTATATACAGAAAAAATAGATTGACTAAAAAATAAATGAAAATTTGTTCTCATGTTTTTTGGGACAGATCTAAACATGAATATCAGACGAAGGAAAAAGAAATTCGAATCGGTATTGATCGGAAGCAATAAAAAACCCCAAATATGAGAACAGTAAATGAAGAATAATCGAACTTTAAATATAATCAATTAAATATTGCCCCTCGCTGAAAAACCGGAGAAACCCATCGCTGTGAAGACAATGCACACACAACAATCGTTGGAGAAACCCACGCACATATGAGGATGAAAACCCATCTCCGGGATGAAAACCATTGCCTGAAAAATAGTAATAAACCAACATTTTTAAACTATCGTCCGGAGAAACCACCGAAGATCATAAGAAACCCATTAAGACACATGAAGACACAACACAAATCAGAGAGACAAACTGCCGGAGATCTTCACATGCATGTTGTATTTTTAGATCTGCAAAAAAATTACAACACATGGAGTGTTGTATTTTTAGATCAGCAACACACATATAAAACCAAACACCACCCACCCGTATACTAATTTGTTCACCTCAGATTCTCAGATTCATGGAAGGAGGGAGAAAATACCATCCCACTTGGGGAAAACTCGCATATATCCATATATGCATATATGTACTGCATGTATGGGAATGCTTGCATATATGCACTGCATATATGTATATATGCATTCCATATATGTATATATGCATATATGTACTGCACGTATGCATATATGTACTGCACATATGCATATATGTATATATGCATATATGTACTGCATATATAGAAGTGCTTGCATATATGCATATATGCATTGCATATCTGCACTCCATATCTGCATATATGCATCTGATATGCATATTGCATATATTTTGTATATATGCATCGGCATATATGCATCTGACTAAATACCATATGATCAACAGATCCAAAACTCCATTCAAGTGTTTCCAGGTATGCGACAAAGATTGATGACATTTCAGCTTGCACGGGAAGGGGAAGCTTCCTTTATTCTTTTACATGAATTTGGCCCATAATGAAATTTTTGTGTAAAACTTCCACCAAATTCTCATACTATAAGAACATTTCATTTAATCTATCCCAATGCTGCCTAGAAGATATAAATATTAAAACAAAAAAAAGCAGCTAATGAACTCGACTTAACTAAACAAAAATAGACCTACCATGTGTAATCTTCAATCGTGTTTTTATCATCGATAGAAATCTTGGAAGCAATATTCTCGTCGCTTATGATATTCTTCATGTGTGTAAGAGGAGAAGAGGTACACATACCCACCTTCATGAAACTTTGAAGGAAGAATGTAAGAGCTCCACGTACACACCTTCATCTTTAAGAGAGTTCAACCGAGTACCTGTAAAACAAATCCAAATCTAAATGAAAAATAAAGTCGGTAAAACAAAATTTCATAAACCCAACAATGAACACAATCCCAATCATCAACATTACTTAAGATCCTAATTGATAGGCTAAAATCATCCAAAGTTAGATCAAAATACGTTCATCAAGCAATCACAAAGAATATACTCTCAATCTTGACAATTTTTGCAGAACCAAGCTGTTATAGCCTATGAAAGATATGAGATAGATTAGTAATAGTTGCAACAATGTAGAACCTATATAGATCGTTAAATTATAACTCAATTACAAAGTAGCACAATTCATATTTCAATAAAATTGAATGCTAAATTATTACCAGCGTATGCTGAATTCTAAAGGATAATGGAAATGGAACCAAAGAATTGCGAAAAATACTCCAATCCTTCTAACCGTTATTTAAATTAAAAATAAACACAGGAGAAAAGAGAGAAATCCCCCAAGATACAAAGTAAGAGAACACTGGATTGGAAGTATAAATAATTCTAAATGATAAAAACCAATCATTTAAAATAAAAAATATTCCATAACTTTTTTGAATAGAGAGGGGGGGGGGGGGGGTTAGAAATAGTGAGGGAAAGTTGAGTCTCTCAACATAAAAAAATCTAGTTAACCCACAGTACTCTGGTTCCAAATTCAGTAACCACACAATCTACAATGAAGAAATTAAGACATTGAACAAAGCATCCAAATTGAGGCCAAAACATACAAATTGTGGAACTTGTCATGCATCTATACTGTACCATGAACATGAAAAAACTCATTTCATATTTAGGAAAAAACTTATTAACAAAAATACTAAAGCAAACAGAGATTCAAAGCCAATAGATCTGTCAATTTTATTTCATCAATAAGGTTGTGGTATACTTATTGAACGATTCATTTACCTTAGAAGATTAAGCCACATTGTAAAAAAAAAATCAGAGTTAAGAGAATGGAATTTGTCAATTTATCATTTACCTTTAATCAGGTTAACGCATTTACCTTCAATCAGGTTGGGTTCGAACTGCAAAAATAGAGAAATGAGAAGATGTCAATTTCTTCTAACCAAAGTAACCAAATATAGAGGATGAATAAAAAACAATTAATAAAAAGGAACGATCAAAATAAACAAAATAAATTGTAAGATAATCCATAAAATTTCATCTCATCTGGACGTATACTGTTATGCCAGAGTGAAAAATGTGGTTGTAGTAAATTTAGTTTTTAGGAACTTCTATGCATCAGTACTTTGCAACAGTAAATGTAATCGAGTACTCCTAACATTGGTGACAAAGTAAGCTGAACTATACATAAGTTACACCATTGAGGTACAATGGTCTACATACGTAAGTTCATTGTGTATTGGGCAATGGATTCACCGAGTGGATCTTGATAGGGTTCTGTATGCCATCAATGCTTCGCTTGATCCCCTGCAACTACCTGAATATCCCACACACACACACACACACACACACACACACACACATATATATATATATATATATATATATATATATATATATATATATCTTTGTTATTAAATCCAACCCAAATATAGAACAATTATTTCATCACCAAGAAATTATGACACATTCAAGTTTCAAAATAACACGTAACCACACAAATTAGTAAATAAGAGTCAAACATTGTCGCCTTGTGAGTAACCCAACTCATTTTTGTACTCAATAGAATGCCCCGAAAACTCGGCACAACTCAAGTTAACTCTAATCATAGTTCCCGAGTCAGCAACCTCGGAGCCCGAGTTATCCAAGAATGCCCCCGCTATAGGTTTTAGCTCTTGCTGTTCATTGAAGCACATTCAAGAATAACTCCATACATATATAACAAAAACCTTAACAAATGACTCACATTCGTTGCACATTAGGCTCAATAATCTCAAACAGTAATTTAGTATACTGGTTTAAAACAAAAACATGAACATAGGGACATATTTTCCAAAACAGAGATGAAAGAAACAAAAAAACAAAGAACCTATGAATTGTACCTTAATCTTACCACGCATGCAACCCACAAAATTAAATAAACTGGAAAATGAAAATCAGAATCATAAGAACCCCAATAAAATTGACAAACAATATGTAACAATATCCATACATTGATCGATTGTGATAGAGATTGAAGACACAACATAGTTTATACCTGTAAAATGAAAGAATAGAACAAATTAGAATATATATTATGCATGAAAAAAACCAAATTTGATCTCCCACGATGTGTATGGAGCTAATTACCTCATTAAATTTGAATCCTCACAATGTGCTTCTAAATGATGTTCTGAATGATATTCTTCTACAATAATGACCTAATTTTACCATCACAATCATGTGTCAAATGTGGATATTCATGAGTGTAATACAACATACATAAAAAGATGCAAAATAAATTTTATAGATCTAAGATAAAAAAGTATTGATCTAACACAAAATGTATAGAACTAATTCAAATATCTGGCACATAATGTATAGATGTAGCACAAAAAAGTATATATCAAAATCAATAATTGAAATGAAAAACAAAAATGTATATGCAACTAAGAACCCAAAATCGAAAATGGCAGAGCACCCACCTAGGTTCTTCGCTTAAAAAAATATAAACCTCTTTAGAGCACCCACCTAGAATACTTGTTGCAAAAAAAAGAGTTATAAATAGAGGTGTGTGTGCGTGTGAGTAGTGGCAGACACTTTGTAGGGTGGGGGGGCCAGTGCCCCACCAAGAAATTTTGAAAAAAATAATTATTTATTACCATTTGTTTGTTTTTTGGGATTTAATTTTTATTTAAACTTGCAATTTGTTTTTTATATATAATTTAATGTTTGGTGAGCTAAAATAATTTAATATTTAAACTTGCAATTTCAGTTATGAAAAATTATTATAAAAGAATTCGCGAAAATGTGGTGCCTCCAACGGATAAAATTGATGTCCAAAAGGAACCTACTCCGAAAAAAAATATTGTATTCAATGTTGGTTTTTTGAGTTATAATTGTAAAAATGTAAAAATAAGCGTAATTTTTTTTTTTGGGGGGGGGGGGGGGGGGGGTGCTACCGCCCCGAACCCCGATCAATATATTGTTCCCCACCTACTCTAGATTTCTTGCTCCGCCACTGCGTGTGAGTGTGTGTACGTGCGAGTGTGCACGTGTACATGCATGAGGCAAAGGCGGTGCATATGCGGAGGCAGAGGCGGTGGGAAGGCCGAGATAGAGGCATGCGTGTGTATGCGTGAGTGAGAAGGTGAGAGAATACAAAACAACCCAATATGAATGTGGCATTATTCTTTGAAATATGATGGCAAATTAAGTATTCAAATATACAGAAGCTACAAAATTTTGTATATAATTTTTTCTAATTAAATTAACATCGAAAAAGATTTAATTAGCGGAATATAAAAATTTTAAATTATCAATTCATATTTTTCGGATTTAGAAAACAAATTATCAAACAGGGAATTCCATATATCCAAACATAACATACAGAGTTCAGTTGAATCTTGATTTGGAGAAAAATGGTCAAACCTGATTTGGAGGGGGAGAGTATACCACAAACCAAACCTCCTCAAACCTGATTTGGAGAAAAATGCTCACTTGAAGAAGATCTAACACCAAAAATGATGCTTCGATTTCTATCAAACAATAGGAATGGAAATCTTTAGATATCAAACAGGAATCGAAACCCTAGAAAAAAAATGAGGCCCCGATCTTGACATTTCTGTAGAAGGAGAAAACGTGGGAGGGTGGTGGAGATCTGATATTTTCATAGAAGGAACAAATGTGAGTAGACGACAGCAACCGGATAGGGCGGCGACAGCAACCGGAGAGGAAGAGAGGATAGGGCGGAGTAGGAGGCAGCGTGGGTAGTAGGCAAAGTTGGTAGGAAGCAGCGTGGGTAGGAGGCGAATAGGGTGAAGGCAGAAATCGGAGAGCGAGAGAGAGGATAAGGCGGCAATAGCAGGGAGGCGGGATTTTGTGGTTTGTTGGAGGGGTAGAGAGGAGACAAAAAGTGAGATAGAACCGGGGGGGTAGGGTTAGGGTTTGTCCTATGGGCTCATGCGTGTTTTGCCTCACAATGCCATGTCATAATTGGTAAATGGTGACATGGCACAATTCCACACCATTAGATCGCTTCAAAAAATTCGATCGGAACCGTTAATTTGTAGGCACTATTCAAACACCCCTCCCCCATATTATATATACTAGGTGTAAACCCGCGCGATGCGCGGGGTAAGCTATCGGTGGTAGTTGATCTATGGTTGAGTTAAAAAACCATTCAACAACAACTAACTTTCCACCTGAGTATACCTTATTTACGTACATAAAGAAGATATAACAAATTAAAAATGGGCTTCTCGTTGGTGAGTGGTTCTCACAACCAAAACACACCCAATGGGGACAACAAACGTAGCAATTACAATACCCAAGATACTATAATAAAAACTCTCCAGTCTCGATATAGTTATTTATATCCAAAACCCGTACAAGATCAATTGTAACATATATGCTAAAGAATTGCATTAATTTTTTGGTTGAAAGAACATATTAACATAAAAATATATACATACTAATAAATAGAAGGTGCGGAGTAAAAAATTCCACATAAATATTTATTGAAATACAATGGAATAATTTTGAACACCATATTGCGTCTCTTTGCATATCTATATATGCCGCTTCTCCTTCAGTGCCACTATAGCTCGAGATAGACGCAAGGCCACAGAAGACGCCGCATTCCACCAAATATGAAGGCAGGGCTCCGAAATCACAAAGTTCGTTATAGATAGACAACCTTATATCAAACGACTTTATCGTAATATATTAGTTCAGAATTTTGATACAAAAAAGTAGGTAGAACTTTTTGATTTACCTTGTAATTGGGCAATGATTAACGTGAATCTATTTGTAATTTCCTAGTTGTAGATATCAAGCCCATTAATCCCTGTTTTGAGAATGTAAAAAGTAACACTGAGATTTTGTAAGTAGGCAGTCTGTTACTTTTTAACAGATAAAACATATAGAAAGATATAGAGAGGCCAAAGATATAGAGTGTAGATCCCTAACCCCACCGAGAGCAAGGACCACTGAACAAAGATTTTGGATGCTGCACACCAAAGAAAAGTCAACCAATCAAAACAATGTATAATGTGAGGGTTGGTGATTTTCTCTTAAAGTTTTTGTTTAGTAAAAAAATATCATTTTATTCTAGCCAGCACTGGTCCAAGAAGATGTAAAATCCATCCCCATTTTTTCTAAGCCCTTTTAAAAATGAACTAAACAACCATTCAACCACTAAGGAAATCGAAATAAAAAACTGAAGTAAAATAAAGTTGAAATTATAATTGAAACCGTGTAAAACCTTGATCTGAAACCATAGCGCGAGGCTTAGACCAGGGTTGACTGGCAGCTGCGTTATTACGCAAGACCACAATGAAGAAAGTGGAAATGAAGAGTGATTCATTCATTTGATTGTGAATGAATACAAAAGAAGATTGGGAAAGAGATTATAATTTGAAATGATTAAGCCGGAGCTATTAATTACAATCAACACACCTAAGTTATTGGAATATACATGTTAAATCTATAAAGCAGTAGTTAGAAGAGTAAATCGGGTAAGAGTTAAGAAGTAAATGTTATTCACTTAATACATACATTGTGTGAACTATAACCATTATGAGGAATAACATGATAATAACATCAATAGCTTGTACAGATGGCAAAATATTTACAGTTACTAAAGGCAGGGAGAAGCTGCTGTAATTTTACTTCTTATATGAGGGATTGCATCATGCCATAATGTGGGTGTGTAAGGGAGCATCTGAGAGTAAGAGAGCCTATCAGTTCCAATATTTTTTTTGTCAAGTTGGCAGGAGAATCTTATGTACGTAGATTAATAACGATAATGTCCAAATTAAAGGGATGGAATGTCAACGGTTTAAAAGGAATGTTTGATTTATTGGTTTAAAATCAGAATATAAAAAGTTGAAACTAACAGCTATAAAATTGAATTGTTTGAAGTGACCGTAATTAGTCTTCTTGGAGTAGCTTCTGTTACGTGTTTTATATATAATTGTTCTTATGATCCTAAGTTACGTCAAATCTTGACAATTTGTTGGACTAAATCGACGTATATGGGATGATCCCTTTGTTGGGATAGCTTGTTCCACTCATGAGGTTTACTTTCAGTTCAGAATTGATGTATAATGGGATATTGAGAAGTTTTAGGATTTTATATATGACTTGAATAGTATCAGAGCATATGTATATATTATCAGTAGATTCATATTCAACGTATGTATAGGGTAAGATCAGTTCCAACATTTTCTTATGGAGTTGGCAGGAGACTACTATGTCGGGCAGATTCATAATGAAAATGTCCAAATTAAAGGGATGGAATGCCGATGGTTCAAAGATAATGCTTTATTTTTTAGTTCATAATCAAAATATAAAAACTTCAAAGTAACAACTGTGAAGGAAAATTATAGTTTTTTCTACTTATAAAAGCAGAATACAAAAATAAAAGCTTTATGTAAGTTTGAAATCAAGATTCTCCTGATGAACTATTTTCTGGAACACTAAATGCATTAAATAAATTTAACGGGTAAATACCATCTTCTATCTTCCTGAGTGTGTAGCACAATTATAAAAGATCTTGGGAAATGTTTAGTGGAAAAATGAATTCAATAGTATCAGAGCATATGTATATATTGGGGGCCACTTAGATACTAATTATGTAATTGGATGGGTAGTCTAACTCCTAATAGCATTAATTTTGAGGTAGAAGATTCAATGGTTAGGAGTTTCTAGTTATTATTTATGATGATAAAGCTTTACCGTTTGTAGGTCAGTATATGAGAATTGTAAATATACAGGCCTCATTGCAGTTATCTTCAATAGTTTTCATATCTAAATCATCTTTTCAACACTTAATATCCTTATTTTAGAACACAACCTCTAACCATAATAACTATAAACTTTAATAAATCTACTCGTCGATTAAAGACGTTTTTAGGTCAGCATGTGAGAATTGTAAATATACATGCCTCATTGCAGTTATCTTCAATAGTTTTCATTTCTAAAACATCTTTCCAACACTTAAGGTCCTTAATTTAGAACATAACCTCTAACCAAGCTCGTCTATAATTTTTTCTCAATCCGGTACCCTCAATATTTAAGTAGACAAATTGATTAAACAATATGGTACTGTCAATTAGTATGATAATATATGTACAAACTGAGGGTACCAATTCAACATAGATTTAGCGACATTTTCTTATGATACCACATCTGGAAATGGGACATTGTTGAATCTGACATTATTCTTCCCAACCAATATTTCATAGAAAAAAGCAATGGGACCCAAAAAAATAAATAAATAAATATATATATATATATATATATATATATATATACAAACTATTAAATGAGATAACATATACATACAGTAGTGATTGTGTTATCCATTCTCTAAAAAGAGAACAAACAGAACATCGAATCTCATAATTCAGATAAAAAGAAGGAAACCAACAACAAAAAAGGAAACAGAATATATGTGCAAACTTACGAATAGAATAGGGGCGACCTCTGTTGTTCTTTTTTATACTCGCGTGTTGCTATATGGGGACGTTGGAGGCACTCAAGAGTTAAGACCTCTTATGTGAGTTGCCATTTTTTTTCTAAGAAGTGATAGTTGCCAAGACAAATAAAAAATCAGCTAGATATATCTTCAAACACCTAATAACAAAAAACATAGATACAAAATTAGGAAGAGATAAGGATTTTTGTAACCTTGACGGAATGGAATGCGTAATCTAAGAAGTTTTCAACATTTATCAACATCAAAATTCATAACCCATGCGTCCAAAACACCCCAAATTAGGCATTCAACACTAAATCCCATAAAAAACCTCTACAAACCACATCCAAGATGGAATCCAACAAACAGGAAAGCCAATCACTAAGAGACGCCTTCCCATTTCTAGATTCTTCCTTGTAATCTTCTTTGATTTCCCATCCTCCTGCGACTTCTTAAACAACATGAAATTATAAACCCCTAGCGATCCATTTGTCTCCCATGGACTCACACCTGCAATTAAGCACAATCACTGAATTCATAATCACATCAATGGGGTGAATTTCCAAATTTTCCATTACCTTCAGTCAACATCATTCACAAAATCAAAAGCTTAATTGAGAATAAAAAATATGAAATAAAGAGAGAGAATATAAAGGTTTGATTTAGGGGTCAAGGCAGCGGTAGTACCAGGTTTATTTGCAAGATCCGAATGAAATCCCCCTTAAAGGGAAATAATAGATCATTAACTAATCCTTAAAGATTTTCACCATTCACAACCTCACAAAGTGGCATAAAGGAGAGGCATGTTTGCTTTTGTGGTGGAAACGAAGCAATATTCGTGTGGCAAAAGCAAATGTTTTAGTTTTTAGGGTAGAGGAATGGAAAATGTAATTGAATTGAGAATGAGGAGAGATCTTCTTAGACTGGTGGCTTATTCAAGCAGGTAGATGAAAGGTCGAGACTGATGTGGACAGAGCTGTATAGAGCTATTACGCATCTTAGAAATTAGTAAGGGAGACTTACTTACGTGGATACTTGCATTGAGAAGGGACAGTAAATGCTTGTAAAGCATTTATAGTAGTATAGAGATATGATATCAAGTTGCACAATATAGTGGACACTTAGGTCGCATATAATCTGATAGAGGAACAACATGGACGAAAAAGAATGTCTGCTGACTGCATTTGTTTTATGGGACTCCTTGCTGACCGTAGCTATTATGGTATATCATATGTTGAAAAGAAAGAAGTCCACACCATTCTAAGAGAGAATCCTAATTTTTGGACGTACAGACCCTTGTTTGAATTAATGGTCCATGTAGCCGCAGATGACGTTCGATTTCTCCCTTACATTTACCATAAAATGATAGAGCAGTTGAATGACATATCCTTATGGAAACTTGTTTGTGGTTCTCTATATTGTCGATGTTTTCGCATCAATGACAATGAATGCGAAGATTGGCCATCAATTCCTTCGATTCCAGATAACTTCACTATGGGAGGGAATCCTCCAAAAGAGGAGATCCTCTCAGTTGTCAACATTTCTCCTTGTAAAATGGGATGTGTTAATGGTAGAAAAGGATCTTCCATCTTTTCAATCAAGGAATCTTGCAATGTAGAAATCCTAATTGGTGGAGCAAAGGGGCCACCTGATACAGTATTTGTTTTAGCACCTGTGAAGCAGGTTAAGAAAGCATAAGCCATACTGAGAGGGAGGATGCCAGGAAACACATATTGATCCTTTTGCATTTAATGCATTGTGGCTTCCAAAGAAGATTTACTGAAACAAACGTGTCTCTCTTATCCTAAATTTATAAAAAAAAAAATGATTGTATCAGATACCAAAATGAAACTTATCACTATTGGAAAAGTGGTGTTGGTATTGGAATTAAGTTACCCCCAATTTTAAAATATTGTAGTACTCATAAGTTATGAAAGTAGAAGCCATATTAAGAGGGAGAATGGGAATGCAGTTTGAACAAAAAAAAAAGATATAGTAATTAGGTTGAATAAAATGTCCGCATATGGATGTATGTGTGTATAACCGGAAAATGCCTTCCAAGATTGCAACCGTTTTAGTCTAAGTTGGGAGAGGAGAATATATGATAGTATGGTATGTTTAACATATATGGATCAGGAATAGTATTTAATAGAAATGAGTTCAGTTTGTCAAATGAGGTAATGAATGAATGATTGCAGAATGTATTAGTGTATTTAAATGATAATAATGTATGAAAGGATTAATTTAGAGTTCCTATTGAAAAGAGCAAAATTTAGAATAAGAAAGCAAATTAAGAACCTGAGAGAAATGACAAATATTAAATTAATTAGTGGGTAGTCATTGAATCGACCAAGCATAGGCAAAAACAGGGAATGAATTATCAATGTCTTTATGGAAAATAATAGAAGTAATTAAATGAGAAAAATGTATGTAGTGAGTAAGAAGCATTTCCAAATGGAGTCGTATATTTGTAAATGTGGACTGCATTAGGGTTAAAGAACTGAGATGGGCCAATTGTAATGCATAGGGCAAGGGAGAATTTTTTTTTATGTAATTCATTAGATTCAAAATGGAAACAAAGTAAGTGTTGTCAACGTATATGGTATTGTTACGATATGGTTGGAGTGTGAACAAACCGAGTTTGAAATATATAATCATCAATATTTGTTGATGCGAGATGATTAAATATGCAATGATCATGAAATTCAGAAATAAGATGAGAAAAGAGAAATGATAAGTATTTTTTTTATGAATAAATTGGGAATTATTATATCTTACCAGGCCAAAAATTCTTTAGTTGGTGGAACGTTCGAATTTATATAAACTTTCGTTGCATTTCTTACCAAGAGAGAAAAATCTCCTATGAAATAAACATGATATGGATGTGATATTGTTGGATTTAAAGTCGTTCAATGTTATAAATACAACACTTAATTCATTTCACTATACATTTGAAATTTATATGTTTAATTTGGGCGAAATAATGGAGCAATCAAGATTATTGAAAATGATTTTTATATAAGTTCGACTCTTCCATAATATGCCTAGCTTGTAATTCAATGTAAAATTATAGTATCCCATTCTAAAATTTCGATCTTATAATCTAACATATAAAATGACACCGACAATTATACTCGCAAAGCGTTCTTAAACATCTCAAGTACCTAGGGAAAGAGAGATCAAAAGATTGCCAATGTTTGTATAATTTTCATTCACGATTCGATCAGTATTTTAATTTATCCTCTATTTTCTACATAAATAATTTGCCTCAGATTGAGTTCATGTACCCCAGCCCTTGGGAATTTAGCTAGACATGATTTGATTAAAGAACAAATTCATACACATAATTAGTCTCCTAAAGTTACCAACCTGGATGGCATGTTATGAAGCAAACATAAGCTATTAAGGATTTTGTAGAGGTAATCAAAGGGGGACTCAATGAAGATTTTCGATTGTCACTGGCTCAAAGAAAACTGTCGTGAGTAATGGTCAACAGAAATCTAGTGACCAACTACTTTTTTTATTTGGGATTAACTGTATTTTGTGTCATGCACATTGTTGGGTAAAAGTGGTAGCTAATCATTTCAGGGTTAGAACTAAAAACATAGTTAACTGTGCTTGTCTCACACCTATTTGTTGATATAAAAAAATCTAAAAAAATTACCAAAAATATATAAAAGTTGCATGTCAGTATTAACAAAACTATAAATACCATTTTGAGAGAGAACTTGTTTGATTTTAAAAGTGTATGTAAAAGACTTCATAAAACTGGAATTTACCTGGAAAAAAAATAGAAAACATTGCATTAGCAACAAAATATACATATTTATAACAGTTTGATACCCTCAATACATCAAACTATAAATTTAGATTATCAAAGTGTCCTTTCACATTCATGTTTGTGAGCACTGATTTAACAGTACATTTTGACACTTGCCTAAAATAGAGAGTAAAAAAATATGAAATGGCTAAAGAATGGAAACATGAGAGATAAAAATATATTTGGGGGTTATTACATTATTATCATGATTGAAGCAGGACTACAACATGTAAAAAATAGACACCACCACATTTGCTTACAACACACCGCAAAATCCAATGACGATACAAGTGATTACCCCAAGAACACAACCCGAAACCAACTTATTCTTCTGGTAATTATGAAAAAACATCAACAGTCAATATGATATCAAGAATGGAATATCGAAATTGATGCTCAAGTATACTACACAGATAATACATGCACACATATTTACATACATGTATAATGTGTATATATAGATATCCATAATACAAAATAGTGAAAAATGGTTCCTTATGATCTGTCTATAAGACTATAAGGGGAGAAAGCCATGTAAAATCGAAAAAAAACATAAAAACCCACCTATAAAGTAAAATGTTCAAATTAGATATTGAAGAAATCAATTTCATAAAGAATCATGATCAATTAATACAGACTGAAGACAAACTCCAAAATTCTTCAAACAACAATCAATTTCCATCAAAACAAAAATGAAAGGAAAGAAGAATCTGAGATGAAAGCTCTTCTTGAAAACAATCCATCATTCAGAACTTTAATTTCACATGTAAATCCCCAAAACTACAGAATTCTACCATACATAAATTAATACCAATTGGATCATTTCCATCAAAGTTTCAAAAGAGGCAAATATAACCTAATCACTCGTTAATGCAAACTTACCGTATAAATATATAAGAGAAATTTGAGAAGTTTCACGCCCGTGAACAAATAATTACTGTTCCCTAAATAGAACTTAGGGTTTTAGAACTAAACCTGAGCCTTATTTGAATGTCTACTCAGTCAAGCTGAGATCACACAGTCCATCTGAACTTCTACATATATATTAGCAGAAATTAGCACCGAGTGAAGATCCTCCGCAACAAAAGCAACATTGAAAGGAAAATTAATAGAAATTCGCTTACCTTTCCAAACGATGATGTATTGCTTCAAAACGCCTTCCATTCCATTCAATTCGAATTTCGGTACTTTGGGGATGTGGAACACTTTCAACGGAATCTTGACTTTAACCCTAGATCTGATCTGGGCGAGTTCTTTTTCGTCATCTTCAAAATATGTGAGCTCGGTTTCTCAGAAGGGCGATGAAAGTTGGAGTGCAGGAATGGGAGAAGAAACTGGCGATTGGGCTCTTAAATATTTGGAGTGTTGGAAGTTGGAGATATATCGGAGAAATGAAGTGAGAGAAAATAGCCTACGTGGATATCTTAGAAATAGGACATAATTAAATGCTTTGCCTACGTGAATAGGCTAGTTGAAGAGGAGTCTTAATGCCTTGTTTTGCATTTTATAGTAATAAAAGATATATATATAAAATAAAGTAGAAAACTTATGTATGTCATAAGATAGAACAGTGATGTCATCAAGATGAATTTTTTTTGCACTTTCTATTTTGCCCTTGCAAATTTTGGATTCCCCCTCTTTTCTTTCTCAATACTTAATTCCCCCTCTTCTACTTTAATTCAAACTTAAGGACTATTATGGTAAATTCTCTCTTTTTGTACACTCTCACCCACCTTTCCATTCTTTCATGATAGTATACCCTCTCCTCAGCCCCATTTTCTCTCACTTCTGCATTTTAATGGTATTATTTCTCTTCTCTCACTCATCTGATGTATCCCCTAAAACCCTAACGGTCTCCACATTCTCTCCCTCTCCCTCACTCGCTTCCCCTCCCTCCTCTCAGCGATCTCCACCCCATCTTACTTTTCATCGTTGCCTCTCTCTCACACACATCTCCATAGGTTCAAGCCCCGTCTCCCTTTCCGTTGCTACCTATCTCTCTCAACACCCCTACTGGTTCAAAATCTATGGGTGTGTGTAAATCCTATATCTCACTAATTAAAATTTGTATTTGAAGTTTTAGGGTTTGTAGTTTTGTCATTTTTGGGGCTGTTGAAATTGATTTGAGTTCTAATTCGTGTTTAATTTTTTTTAGGTACTAATTTGAGTTTCTAATTTGTTTTTAGGGTTCAAGCTATATAAGGTATAATCTCTGCTCTGTTTTCTCTTCTATTTTAGTTTCTAATTGATGTTGCCTTTATCAATAGAAAAGGGAGAAGCCGTATATCCAGAAATTAACATCGTTGTCATGGGGTTCTATGCTTTCGGATAGAAGGGTTGTATTTGGGTTCTATGCTTTCGGATAAATTTGGTTTTTGGAATGTTTTTATTAATTGGGTTGATGTTGAGGACTCGAAAGATACCAACATTATTTTGAGGGTTTAATTATGATCAAATTTTGTGTGTTCTGATACTAACATTGTTTACAATCTTCATGTTTTTACCAATAATGGGTATTGAAAAAATTTTGCTTTTTTTAATTGTGTAATGCACTCGATTAAATTTTTATATAACTGTGTTTTTTGTATAAATGTGTTTCTACTATAATGCTTTTTTTTTCAATTTTCATATTATATTCTTGTGTTCTTTTACTCTGCGAGATCGAAAAAAGGACCATATCGGGACTGTGAATGGAGAGTGGTGGAAAATTCTCAACTTAAAGGAATATCCTAAGGTATATATGGTTGTATTCTTTCATCATTTTAACTTCATATTCTTTAAACATTACTGATCTTAGTCTATTTTTCTCTTTCAACATTTTAACTTCATATTCTTTGCAATATTTTAATTTAGATTCCATAAAAATGGGTGAGAAAACAAGAAATACAGTGGTGTGGTAATTAGGAAGATTGCAGTTCAACCTTATTAGTTCAGTAAGTGGAGTGTCCTCCTTTAACATGTAGTATGAGCGTGACCTTAGGGAGGTAGTATTTTACATGTTTGAATAAATGGCCAACTGATTTTTTATTTTTTGTGGTGATTTTTTCCTTTTTTATGTTTAATATTTTAGTGTTAGGTATGACGGTGGATGATGCCACTGCTTTGACGATTTATTGCTTTGAGTTAAAGGGAAAAGTTGGTGGATTGGCATCGGTGCAGAGTCTATATGGAAGGCTTCTTTAGCTTTTGATGTTCTTCGCGAGGGTGGATCATGGAGCTTTTGATATGAAAATTCATAAAGGTAGTCCATTATGTACTCTATAATGAATCTGTATAAAATAATTATGTTATTATTAATTTCACCCAAAAGACAATTTAATAGGGAATACTTTTCAACCTTTTGTTTTCACCTAAAAATGTGAGATATTTAGTGTGAAACTAAATGGATACTTAATGACACGTGTTGATAAATATGATTTCAAACCATGAGAGGATAATTAGTCTTTGATTGATTCACAAAATCTTGAGATGCACAATGGCTCGAATTTATGCTACCATTAAGATTCAAGTACTCTGTGTGATCATTTTGCTCACTCTATGTGGTCATTGACAAATTTGATTTAACAATCTATCAATGTATGGCATCCAAAGTCTGACTAATAAATCAAAGGATAAAAGGACAAGGACTGATTGGGCATACTTTTTATACGGGGCTCAAGAAATCTACCTAAGGTGTGGCCTATAGATTTTATTTTAAGGTTTCTAAATATATATCAGTGTAAAAAAATAAAATTTTTGTATAGGAAGTTTGACTGGAACATTATGTGGCACAACCAATCCTCTCCACATATGCATCAATAATAAGATACCCGCTTACTATTGTTTTTGGTGATTCATTGTATTATTACATTTTTCATCTATTCAATCACATAGGTATTTGCTTATTTTATCCAATCAACCTACGAAAAATTCAGATAATAGACCAAAATTTCAGACATGGTGTTCTGTTATTTTCATCATTTATTATGAAGCATTCTTTGATGCCAACATGATTTTCTCAGTATTATTTGTTTTGGGAGTAGATAAAATATAAAAAAAGATACAATGTTTCCAGTATTGGGGAAGTTAGATAGCTAAAATTTTCATATAATAAAGCTTCATGCACATCATAAGGACACATGTTCTTTTCTTTGACCATATAGTATATGTCATACTTTTTTTATGGTACCATTTCCTCCCTCCATTACATGCTTATAGATCAGATTAAACGCACTATCAGTATGAAATATTTCATACAAATAAAAGGAAGTGCTTACAATACAGATTTCTTAATTTTGGTTAGATAGCAGATCATCATATAGCTTAACTAATATAATGTCATTAATAATTTAATGGTTTCTAAATTATATCCTCACTATCATTCTAAATTTTTTCTTATAACTACCAAATAGCTCAAATGGTTCATATATAGATTAATGCACTATTTGTGGGTTTTGACTCCAAATTACTAGGGATATGGGATATGGGATACAACAGAACTGGGGATATGAGATATAGGATACGACAGAAGCACGTCTCCATATTATTCCTATATAGATTTTTAGTGGATATACTTTTTTTTATATAGAGTATTTTTTATAAATATTATTTAGTTACTCATTTTTCCCATTACAATAGGGGTTCATGACCAGGTCTTAAAAAACATATGAAGCAGGTCTTTGCGACCACTGGTGACACAAGACCTTCAAAAGAAGACACTGGCTCAAGAGGTATATTCAATACTGTCGAGATGTATGCCAACCCCGTTTATCGAATTCGGCAGCCGCATTGTTGTAGTAGAGTTATGTGAAAATTAGACAAGATATGAGGTGACAAGCAAATGAAATTGTAGAATCAGCTGCAGTACCAGTGAGGCCGCTGGAAGTTATAGTAAGGTTGAGCGAATTAATTTCTAATTGGTTATTTCAGTAAGTGAATCATTGAAATAACTAACAACCATAGTTATATCATGTTAGTTGTTTATATCAACAGTAAGTGAATTTTTTGTTTATATCATGTTGGTTTAGATTTATGCAACACTTTCGCGGGTTTCTCATCACCAAGGAATGATGAAGAACTATAGAGACGATTAGTAATCAGGGCATATGTTGATGGTAGAACTATTCCATATATGATCAAAGATGTTATTATACTCTCAAGGTCCATGGGCACAACATCTTTTATGATAAAATCGGATATAATTGTTGGACCTACAAATGCAGTGGCATCCTTGTTAGCTCCACCTCCTCCAGTCGATAGTGGCATACGAAAAAGTCCATACACAATTGCCGAACAACATATTGTTAAAGGTCTGTTACACTCACTGGTCTTGGAAAAATAAGCCGTAAATTTCAAGGATGAGGAATTGGATATGACCGCGCTAAGGTAGATGGGATATATTGACTTCAAAGAATTGGGAATTCCAATGGGACCAAGGAAAAAATTATGATTTCTCTACTGGCCCATTCAAAACTTCATCAAGTATGGCAAACTTCGGTCAGAAAGACTTCTAGAGCATTGGCGTTATTACTTTTAACAATGTGTTTATATGAAAATGATTTTTTGGGGTATCAGGTTGCGCATTAATTAGATGTCACATAGTAATTTCTATTGTTATTATATGACAAATTTTACACTGTAAGAAACTTTTCTATTCCATGCTCTATATTAGCGTTACTTTATGTAATATGTTAATGAGTTAAATTTTTATTTACCATTTATGATACAAGATTGTTTTCTGTTCGACTGTATAAATTTTTTTTCAATTGCATGAAAGTTCAATAAATACTAATGTTGAGGAGATTGATGAGGAGAGACTTAAGAGGTTGTTTAGGACTAATATATTCTCCTATTTCTTCATGACTAGGCAGTCTTTAAAGCACATGAAGGAAGGGAGTTCCATAATCAACACCACATCAGTGAATGCATACAAACGAAATGCCAAACTACTGGACTATACCTCCATAAAAGGTGCAATTATGTCATTCATAAGAGGTGTTACCCTTCAACTGGTCAACAAAAGGATACGTGTCAATGGCGTGGCACTTAGACCTATATGGACACCACTAATCCCGGCCTCTTTCAATGAAGGGTGTGAGAAGTTTGGGTCAGAAGTGCACATGGGTAGAGAAGGTCAGCCCATTAAAGTTGCCCCTTCCTATGTTTTTCAACCAACAGATGCTTGTTGAGTTTTGGTATGGGATTGTCCATAAAAGAATGAATGTACCAAGGGTACTACTTTTCCACATAGAATTTATGTGTGTACGTTCATTGGGTATTGAGTATGGAATATTCCTAATTCAACTTCTATTTAGTACAAGTATGTACCAAATTGGTGTTCGTTCACTATTAGGTGAGTTAAATCGATGATGTTTGCACAAATTTCAAGACATACTATTAGTGTTGACGTTTGCTATTTTTTCTTTCTTAAAAATGGTGAATAGTTATATAAACAAATGAAATTAAGTCTAAATTTTCTAAATTGTGCAACACTATTTGTAAATGCGACTTTTGGTCCTATCAACGACGTTCATTTTTTAAAATTAGCGATGTGCCTTCAGGCACGGGAAGATGTGTTGTAAACTGTTTCGACTCGTGTTGTGAAAAAAACTTTAAACTCTTTACATTTATGTGTCATAAAAAAACCTTTTAACTTAATTATACAAGATTCAAGAGTACTTAAATTTACACTATTCAATACATTGAAAAATTACACTTATAATATATAAAACATTTAGTCTTTAGATTATACACGACTTCATAGTTTTTACAATTTTCAGCGTGCCTTCAGGCACGGGCATACCCTAGTATATATATATATATATACATACCGAATTAGAAGATTCGAGCTTCTCTATTGGTGGACAGAGAGAGAGAGAAATGAAAAAGAAAATAGAAAAGGGGAGAGGGTAAACCGAGTTTGGCCGGAGGTGAGAGAGAGAGGCGAGGGTTATAGCCAGGGAAGAAAGAGAAAGGGCTGAAGTGAGTTGAAATTTTGGCCAGGGGTTCGTTGTTGGTGGTGGAGGGGTTGGTCGACGGTGAGATCGGGGTTTGACAATGAGGTTCTGGGTATTTTTTAGCAGAGCTTTGTTCCTTCATCTTGGCTTTGGGATTTTGAACAAAGATTCGAGGTTTTCTTTCATGGGTTTTGTGGTAGAGGAACATAGACTTGAGATGTTCTTCATGGGTTTGGTACAAGAACAGAGTTTTGGCTCTTTGAGTTGTTGAAATAATAAGAGTATGACTTCGGCTATTAAATTTCTTCAGACACACACACACACACACACACACACACACACACACACACAGAGAGAGAGAGAGAGAGAGAGAGAGAGAGATAAAAAATAAACTCATTTGTTTCAAATGAGAATGAGGTGCACTTTTTTTCTTTAGGTATTGGCCTATTTATATTTTTCTAAACTTCACAATAAGTTGAATAATCGTTCAGCTAAGTGTTTTAGATACTCAACAATAATTATTTTTCGGGTATAATTTTTATAATTATTGAAATTTCATCCGACTGTAAATTAGTATTGGAGCGCGTAGGTCACGTTTCTGTATTTTTTTCGTACTGACATTACTTTTGAATTACACTAATTTCTACACATTATAATTTAAATAATAATTAAAAATGATATGTTATACATTCATTCTATTCTCCATTTTATATGAAAAATATTTTATTTTGAATGAGAGAATAGACGTGTCGAACCTATTTTCATGTTACAAAACCTATGTACAAGTTGTAAATGTCGCGAAATTTATTAATAGTCCGTAAATTGCATTTTGACACAAAAATAATTTAATTAAAACAAAAATAAAAGTCAGGGTCTTAAATTATCTCTTTTTTCCATTCCAACATGCCTTTGCATGTGTTATACCATCTTCCTTACCTTATAGGTCATGTACACTCCCTCGGGCCTAGGAAAGACGATGGCAAAAATGCACTTTGTTAACAAGCCATCCACCCATTCAGGATTTTCAGACCAACTAGAGTTGGATTTTATCACTAGGGATACCCCGTAGGGCTTCTTTTGTTGCCTAGGAAACTCATGAGGCCGTTTCTGTTTCAAAAATAACAAAGACATGAGGGCCCAATTACTTTGTTAGAATAAACATAACTACTTATTATAATTGAATTATGAGGGATTGAGGATTTTTCTTAATTGAAATAAACATAATAGCTTATTATTATTAATTTGAATCTTGTTCAGTGCTACAAAGTTTCTTGATTGGAATAAGCTTAATAACGTACTATAATCAAGCGAAATCATGTTCGGCACGAGGAAGTTCCTTGATTGAAACAAGTTGAATGACTTATTGTAATCAAGTGAAATCATGCTCGGCAACCAAAAATGAGGTTGTTCCAATATAGGACATGTTGCTTGGAAATGATGTATAACATTGAGATAATCAAGACATTGAAATAAATGGGCATTTTTTCATTCATAATGTAAAATAAAGAAATGCAAGCAACATAAGTTTGAAATAAAAATTTATATGAAACTTATGTTGCTTGAGGTTGGCCATATTCCATGCACTTGGCATCTCTCTGCCCTCCATTATTTCTAAGTGATAGGCTCCTTTAAGATCATCTCTGACCACCTTGAAAGGTCCCTCAAAGTTGGGTTCTAATTTTTCATCTGATGACCTTATGGCATTGCCGAGAACTTTCCTTAGGACGTAATCTCCGACCTGAAAATTCCTTAAATTGACCTTTTTTGTACTGCCTTGCCAATTGTTGCTGGTATGAGACCAACTTAATCATGTCCTACTCTTATCGTTCATTTTTGAGGTCCACTTCCGAACGAAGGGCATCATCATTCAGTCTTTGGTCGGCCACTCTAGTTCTCATGGTTCGGAGACCAGCTTCAAGTGGTATGATATATTCAATTCCATAAGTAAGTGTGAAGGAGGTTTCCCCAATTATTCTTCTATGCATGGTATGATATGCCCAGAATATGTGAGTAAGATCATCCACCCAATCACCTTTCGCTCTTTCTAACCTCTTTTTAAGGCCACCAATCATAATGTTGTTGTAAGCTTTTGGTTGACCGTTGATTTGAGGGTATGCTACCAATATGAAGTGGTGATTAATTCCATGTCCGTCGAAAAAATTCTAGAAAGCGCCACTCTCAAACTATGTGCCATTATTAATAATCATAGCTTTTGGTACCCCAAAGCACGTTATGATGTTCCTCTAGATGAACCTTATCATGTCAAAATCTCTGATGTTGGCCATTAGTTTTTACTCTACCCGCTTGGTTAAGTAGTCTATGGTGACCAGTAAATACTTACGATTCCTATGTGCGGTAGGTAGTGGTCCGACAAGATCTAGCAATGGCCTGGTTAAGGGCCCCAAATCATTTGTTGGTTGATGAACCATATGAGAGAACTTCTACCACTGATCTCACTTTTGAACATATATATGTGCAGCTTTCTACATATACGGCCACCAATATCCCTCTTTCATTACTTAAAACCCCATAGATCTTCCTCCTACATGACTCATGAAAATTCCATCGTGAAGCTCATAAAGACGTATTTTTGGCGGATGTACTGGAGGTAAGTACCTATGACATATAGTTTTACTTCGGGATCAAAATAGAAGCGAGAAGCCTTCACTCTCACTTGGTGATCCAATCTCTTATCGACCAATAATGTCGTTCTATAAGTATGTGATGATCTATATCCATCCAACTGGAACCCTTTTCAATGGTGACAATCTGCTCGATGACAGTATTCTTATCAATACTGGGATTAGTGAGGAACTTCACTTTGATTGTTTGTGTGAGGTCGGAGTCAATTGATTAGCTTAGGGCTACTATGGCATCAAACGAATGTTTTCCCCTAAAAAACTATTGAATATGGACCTATTCGAATTCTTCTATGAGCTCATGAACCACAACTTGGTAGGATGCCACCCCTAACCTAGTTGGACAGTACTTTGGAATCTTCGAACACATTGAGCCACTTTTCCTCCGTCAGTAGGGCCTTGTGTAGGCTAGCTATCAGTTCTTCGTACTCAGCTTCGTTATTAGAGGATTCAAAGCCTAACCTGATTCCTCCCTCAATAATGGTGTCTTTTAGGGTTACAAGAACAATTACCACTTGTACCACCGTAGAATTAAAGGCTCCATCAATATAAAATTCTCAACGCTCTGACTGTGCTTCCTTGTTCATTCATTGATCTACCAACAGTTGGTTAGTTAAACTGTCTCTAGTGAATTCAGTGATGAAATCGGACAATATATGCCCCTTAATCGATGTCCTTGATTAAAAATAAACATCGAACCTTATAAGCTCAACTGACCATTTTGATAATCTCCCTAAAAGGTCGTATTTCTGAAGGATAACTTCAAGGGGGAATGATATGATCACGGTAATGGAGTGGGCTCTAAAGTAGTGCTTAAGTTTCCTTGAAGCAATTACCAGAGCATATGCTAGATTTTCCAGTAGCGGGTAACATTGCTCTTCGTCCAGAAGTGTCTTACTGGTATAATAAACATGACACTTATTTCCCTTCTTCTCGCATATCAGGGACGAGCTAATTACGCGACTTGATACTGCAAGGTATAGATATAAAGGATCTCCATCATCGAGAATCACTTTTCGAGGTGTTTTTCTAATGTAAGACTTGATCTCTTTGAGGGATGTTCAAGAGCCATTGTTCCAGATGAGGCCTTTTACTTCTTAAGCAGCTGAAAGAATGGTCGATAGCAGTCTAATGACTTGGAGATGAAGTAATTGAGTGCTGCGAGCATTCCCATGAGCTTCTTTATATCATGTAATGTCTCTAATGTCTAGACCCTATTAATAGCATCAATCGGGTCTGGATTAGCTTTAATGCCTCTTTTACTGACTAGATAACAAAACGAAAATCCTAATTGGACACTAAATGAGAACTTTCTTGCATTGAGCTTTATCTGGTAGTTCCTAAGGATTTCCAAGGTGTTGTCCAGATCGCTGAGGTGGTCGCCTTTGTCCTTTCTTTTGACTAGAATTTCATCGATGTAAGCTTCCATGGTTTTTCCCATTTGTTGCAAGAATAATTTAATGACAAACCTCTGATATGTGTCACTAATGTTCTTGAGGCCAAATTGCATAACCTTGTATAAGTACAAACCCTGAACAACGTTTTGTCCTGGTTGGGGTTGAACAATTGAATATAGTGATACCCTGAATACGCATCCAAAAAGATCATTATTTCATTTGCATCTGTGTTATCGACCAGTTGATCTATCTTCGACAAAGGGAAACAGTGGTTGAGGCATTCCTTATTGAAATTTGTGAAGTCAATGCAAACTCTCCAGTTTCCATTGCTCTTGTGCACCATCACTAAATTCAAGAGCCACTTAGAGAATTTAACTTCTCTAATAGACCTTGCCTTTAGAATTTTCCCTACTTCGTTTTCCACCACTTTAGCCTTTTCAGGGGCTATACGATGTACTTTCTGAGTGATCGTCTTAAAAGTTGGGTCTATGTGAAGTCGGTGACAAGCCACCTGTGGATCAATCCCTGGCAGGTCATATGGTTCCCTATTTTTTGTGGCTTAGGGTAATTGGCTCCCCCTGTGCCCTTTTTCTCGAGGCTTTTGGTTCAATCCTGATATGGTTCCATGGTTAACGTATCCATGTTACTCTTTAAGAAGGCAATGAGCTCTTTTTTTTCATAATCAGTCAATGTTATCCCAATCAGAAACTTTCTCTCTGAAAGGATGGCATCAAAACTAACCTCCTCTAGATTTTTAACGACCCTGTCAACGGGGACCCTAGTCTCCTCCACTGCTGGTCATCCGTAATGTAGTACCTATTTAAAAGGAGTAGCCCCGGTTTAGGATACCTTGGGAGGGGATTCCATTTCTTTTTTATTATCTTTTTAGGGTTGAATGGCAATAATGAAGCATTTCTTGGTGGTGGCTTGGTCTCCCCGAATTTCCACAACTCCCCAGTCTGTGATCCACTTGAGCTTCTTGTGATTGGTCGATGGTACAACTGCTATTGCATGAATCCATCCTCTACCTAGAGTGTCGTGGTTGGTCGAGTCTATCTCTACCACTAGAAATTCGACCAATATGGAAATATTCCCTACCTTTAATAGCAGGACTATCTTACCAAATGGCATCGTGTTTTTCTTGTGAAGACGACCAATGGAATTTGCCCCTCTTTGAGATTGGATAAGTTGATCTTCAATTTGTATAATATATCTAGGTACATAACCTCAGATGATCTCACTTGATCCATTAGAAGTCTGTCAATGTCCCAGTTAGCCATCCGCAGTGTGATTACGAGTCCATCGTGGTGTGGGGTCCTTATCCTAATCAAATCCTCCTCAGTGAAGATGATGTGTGTAACAACCCATATTTTTAATCATTCTTTATTTTTAATTAAGTCCACTAATTTAAATTACTAGTGTCATAATTTAATTGAATTAATTATTATGACTTTATTTAAATATTAATCTGGAGATTTAATCGTTACTATTTATGGAAAATAATTACTAAGTGAATAGTAAAAATTATTTACCTCATAACGAGCGATAGTGACGTGGTATTATTTTATCTCAATCGGGAGTCGGGCATATACTATTTTGAGTTCAAGATAGAGAATTTTTGTAAAGTAATCCAGATGACAATTCTAAGTGCATGGTTGAGTTCAGATAGGTCGAGATAGTTGGTAAAGAGTACCCGGGATAGTAAATGGTTCTCGGGCCCACACAGGGGTGTTCGGGTCATTTGGGCTTAGCCCATTAGCCTAAAAAAAGATGATTAGTCATATTTAACCTAAGTCTTAAGGGGTTGAACGGAAGATAACACTAGTCTAAACCTAAGAACTTGAGAGAAGGAAAGAGGGAGGATTTTGAGATCTTTTGGGAGACAAATCAAAGAGGATTAGTGTCCGTTCTTTGTCAAATCGTTGCCTACTTCAGAGGATCAAACACTAAGAATCAATAGAGGCATGTGGTTAATTTTCTTTACTTGTAAATCTGTGATAATCAATTCATATCATAGTGGGTGTACCTGGAAATTCGTTTTTGGGTGTGTGTTGATATTAAAATGGGTTTTTGAATAATTATAGTAAAAGGTGTAGATTAAGTACTCAATCGATGAAAGACTATGATATGGGACTGTTGGAATTTGATTTGATTATGAAACCCAGTAGTTGTACTTGTTTGATATGGATGGATTGAATTAAATCTAGGATGAAATTCATATAAACGGTTATAAACCCG
Source organism: Sambucus nigra (assembly GCA_949130495.1). Classification (NCBI taxonomy): domain Eukaryota; kingdom Viridiplantae; phylum Streptophyta; class Magnoliopsida; order Dipsacales; family Adoxaceae; genus Sambucus; species Sambucus nigra. The sequence goes on from OX422212.1 coordinate 354,888,207, forward strand.
ATTCGGGAAATATTGGGGAAACTTATAAATTAATGATGTATGGACATCATTATGATGTTTGGAAGTTGTCTCGAGGGTAAATATATGTTATGATTAATTGACTGAGTTCTAGGTTTAAAGAACAAAATCTTACGGGTTCAAAAATGGTGGAGACAGAACTCAGAGAAGAAGGCTGAGACATGTGCCATCGATCGATGAGCCTGGATTTTTTATAGTCATTATTATTTTAATTTATTTGACCTTAATTAATTTGGGGAGTTTTAAGGTGGGATAATTAGTTAATATTAAGATACAACTCAGTACACGGGACTTGTGAAAAATAGTATTGAGAATATTAGAGTATATAAGGGTGTGAACCTTAGGGATGGAATTTAGGGTGATAAATTGTAAAGTATAAATTACGGGCTAAGTGGTTGTGTTTGGGTATTGTAGACGAGTTATACTACATTAATAAATTAATTAATGTGAAATTAATTAAATTTCGAGTTGGGATATAAACAAATTTTCTCTTTACAAATTTCTTTATTACGTCTAACTTGATCTAAAGCTCAAACTTGGATTAGTATGGTTTAAAAACTTATAAAGTTCAGCCTTAGACTATTTGCATTTCAACATGGTAAGTAAACTTGAACTTGCCCGAGCCTGAGCTAACTCTATCATGGTCATAAAACACATAAATGAAAAACATTCATTCATTAATAACAGTGGGTTTAGTAGACAAATGAGCCTGCTGGAATATAAACACACAATAAAATTGATCAAGATTTTCTTTTAGACTAAAGAATTTAAATAATCCATATCAAAATGCCAAATTGACAACCATGAGTGAACCCAAGATTTGAAACTCGTTCCCAAAGTTTTCTCAATTTCCAAAGTATGACCAAAGATGAATTTGGAATTTTTCATTTTTATGCTTAATCCTCGAGTCTGCTTAATTTTTCATTTTTTGACAACCATGAGTTGAGTCTTAAAAATGTATCCTTCAGCTACAGAAGCTCTTGAAAACAAAGTCATCATCCAAAAATGGTACACAACATTTTTGGGCTTCATCGCAACCTGCTTCATCTCTATAAAATGAAGACGAGATAGTTTTGTGGTGCATTGAGTTGTCCCATATAAACTTTTAGTTGAAGATTTGCATTCTTCAAACTATAATTTTGTATTGGTGGAATAGGTCATATAGAAACCCGAAAGGAAAGTAAAAAAGATATAATATGACAACCTTTCCTTCTAGACATATTACCAGGATTGATAAAAAAGTTACGCATCCAATTCCAACTGAATGTGCAATTTAAAAAGTACCGAAGGAGCACGTGAATGGTGCATCAACAGAACTGAATCTGAGCTTTAGTTTTTCATTCAACATAGTAACTTAGCCACTGAAGTGAAATGAAAGGCATACCACACTGAGCATAGTACTCCGTGGTTTGCACAACCAATTTGAGAGTTCAAGTGGAGAGGGCTAAAGAGCTTACACAGTCTTCTTGTTCATCTTCTTCTTAAGAAACAACTTCAATATTACCATTATCCTCATCAAATACTAATAAAGATAATTATGAGAGGAAGGCTAATCTTAAAGATAATGTGTGTACTGATCATGAGTTTGTGGAGTCACCTTCAGTAGAAACGGACCCTCTCATATCAATAAAATATGAATTATTCAGAGTGCACTAATTTTAAACTGATACAATTTGACAGATATCCTTATGTAGTGTACATGTATTGACCGTAGTGTTTAATTCATATAACTAACACAATTTGATTCATTATTGTACATATGCCACATCACCACATCCATCAAACTATGACACTGTAAAATTACTTGTGTACAACTACATAATTTCCCACCATGTTTTCCTTATTGTTGAGGTGGTGGTCCGAAAGTTATTATTATCAATTTTCTCACATCCAACTTTGATGGGTATTTTTTTGTAGTCATTTCATTTATTTATCCTTTTAGAATATTCTATAATAATATGATTATGGAATAAAATAACAATATCATTATTTAAAATTTGTAATATTATGATTGTGAATAGAATAACAATATCAAAATTTGCAAAATAAGAATGAGTCGGTTCAAAATTTGCAAATAAGATGACTCAAACTTGAAGCACTTGTAATTATAAAAAACAAAATCATAATCAATTAGGTGAATACAAAACAACGTGTATGTCATATATTTCCAAAAGATATATAAGTAAGTCCAATAGAAATTGAGCGTACTAATGGTGCAGTTCTTCTCGACAATGAAACTATTGAGCATACTATAAGTAAGTCCATTAAAATTGTCAGTATATTGATTGAGCATACTGATGTTGAAGTTCTTCTTAAGAATGAAACAATGAAACAAATTGAGAATAATATAAGTAAGTCCATTAGAAATGTTAGGTACATACTGATTGAGATGTACATAACAATTATAATGAAATATGATAGGGATACAAATATATATATGACAAACACATGAAAAGGTGTATGTGAATGGCCTTAATTAAAATATTACCTATTGGAACTCCATTAGTTTCTTTATAAACCTTGTGTTTTCACCACCAATAGAATTTTGGATTCCTTTTTGTAACTAAGTCTCTTCAATTATGGGGTGTGAGGCTTCAGCAAGCTACAAAACTAAAAACAACACAAAACTCCAGACATCAGCCTATAGAATTAACCATATGAAGTTATAAAGAAAAAAATACAAATCTTGATTGAAACATTACTTCACCAAGCATGCAAATTTAAATTTTAAGTAACTGTTAGTCTGGTAATCCTTAATAGTGCTTACGAAAATTCGACATTACAAAAATTCTCACCATGATAGTCAAAACCCACCATGATATTTGGGAGGAAAAAACAGTAAAGAAAACCCAAAGAAATCAAATGAAACACTAAATAAATTCAAACTCGTGAAGGAAAATACCAAAGAAAATAAAGAATCACATTCGATAAAGTTGTTTTGTTTTGTTTCTTCCAGTAACGTTTCATATAACATTATGTAGAGTAATAAAATAAAAGCAGACATCTACAAATCAAAATTATATGTTTCTAGAAACTACAAGCAGTCATATAAAATTATACAAATAGTAGAAATTCTAACCAAACATTTTGTCAAAAACTTAGGCTATTATCAAAGTTCCATAGTAATTGTATTTACCTTTGAAAGGGGAAGCGAGAAATAAGAACATACCAACATAAATGTCTAGTCTCAACTTACGAAATAAGAACTTGCCGGTATAAATGGAATTATGCAACGCATAGCTCTCTTTTAAGCTCTTAATATCCAGGTATGCAACTTTTAACAACTGCAATCTTTGAACCGACAAAGAAACCAAGTATTAAATTGACCGAACATAGAATGAACTTAACGGAGTGAAACTATATAAAAATATATTCAGTGCATAATATGTAAATTCCAAATAAAACAGAGGGACTGAACCAATAAGATGGGAGAGAGACGTAGATAAAAAATGACAAAGATAATAATGAAGTTAGGAGTGTTTATAGGACAAATCCACAACAATTCTTATGCAACGCCACCATTACATTATTATTTATAAGTATATCCTTACGAGTGGCACATGAATAGATTGGCGTTGAACATAAATAGTATCTAAACAAAACACAATAATAGCGTAATACTAAATGCTTTGAAACATAAAACAACTAAAACGGGTCGATGAGGGTGTGAGATAAAGGTGAGGTGATTTCAAAAACTAAGGAACGTGTGCATTGATATATATATATATATATATATATATACATATATATATATATATACAATTTTAATTACCTAGCGTATGATTCCACATATGTTTCAATAGAACCCACATCTCCAGAACTTCATATCCACATGCAAGGTAACAAAATAAGAAAATTTACATGTACTAACCAAGTTTAGTATAAATCTACCTACAACAACGTTATAAAACCCTTCGTGTCACCTACTCATTGTTCCCTTCAAAAAATGAAAGTATCAGTAAAAAAATAGACAACAACAAATGAAATATACTTAGATCCAATACAATAAACAAGTCAAGTTACACATATTTGTCTCTATCACATTTCACCAAACATATGGTGTTCAAAATCAAGGTTTTGGGGAAAATCCTAAATACTTAGTGTGGTGACAATTATTATGCAACACAAATAAATATGAAAGAGGTAACAACCAAGAAAAGACAAATAAAAGGCCAATCACACAACAACGGGAGTACGTGGTTCAGCAAAGAAGTGCCTACGTCCACGGTGGTTCAGTCAGTGTTATTTCTCTGTATTCTGAAGAATAAGTACAGAGAGTACAACTTGTCCTTTGCCCCGGACTTAGGGTTTAATTTATACATGTATATGTTGGAGTAGTGGGGGTGATGGGTTCCTTCTTATTAGCCATCTCCCCTACGTGGGATCGTGTTCCCTTCCAACTTCTCTTCATGGGATCGTGGGGTAATCGGATGAGTACAAGAGGTGATGGGCCTGGGCTTTGGGCCTGCTAAGGAGGGGCTACTCGTCCAGGCCTTATGGTGCTAAATTCAGGGTACCCACAATTTCCCCTAAATTTGTTGGGCCATTTTTACAGGTCCAATGAATTTAAATAATCAACTATGATGGTCGATTTCTTTGAAAATTGTGAAGTTGCTTTGGCGGCACCCGCTTCGCTATCCGTGCGTTATGATTAGACTTGAAAGCTTGTTGGAATAAGACACATTTTCTCTTCATCGCTTCAGCTTTTCCAGCAATCTTCTATCTTCTGAGAACTCTTAAGCTTTGTACCTTCTGTTTTCGGTCTCCACTCTCGTCGCTTCTTCGCCATTTGACCTGATCTTCTGTCTTGTAAGTCTCTCGTCCTCTTTTTCTCGAGTTTATAATTTTTCTTGTATTTTAAGGCTAGGAGCCCTGATAGGGTATTGGTAGTAAATTTACCTGATTCCCATAAGGACTACTGGCAAGAAGGTTTTCTTGTTAGGAATTGGCAATTCTCCCCCCAATTTGAAGGGTCGAGGTCTGAGAGGTTCACTGTTCCCTTTTATGGGGAAGAATATATAGGTAGATGTTGTATTATTGTTTCAACCTTTGCTGACTTTGTGATTTTTCTAACCTCTTCTTGCTTTCTCTTTTACAGCGAGGGCAAAGAACTTGGAGCCTGCTCTCAGCGAGGTTCGTATCTCGGAACTGGTGAAAGCTTGGAACATCAGGGAACCTTTGGGTGACGGCGAGCATCCTAGGTTTGCTACTTTTCTGCTTGAATATAAGAACACAGGCTCCAGCTTCATAGCCCGACCTGTGGATAGTGTTCCGGACTTTGACTCTTCCGAAGAGATTTCTGCTGAGCCCATCCAATTGGACGAAGAGGAGAGTAGCTCGGAGAGTGAGCTTGCAGGTGTTAGTAATTTGGGTGTAGGCAGTGTTGACAGTAGCAGTTCTTCAAGCACTTCCAGCAGTTCTGGTGAAGAGATGCCTCCCAGGAAGAATTTAATCAGAGATGATGATGATGATGATGTGCTTCTTGCCCAGAGGTCCAAGAAATCGAAGACTGCCTCCGGGGCCATAGCTACTGCCTCTCGGCCTACTTCTCAGGAGAAAGAGAAGAAGAAGAGAGAGGAGGAGCAGGCAAGAGAGAGAGAGAGAGAAGAAAAAGGAGGAGGAGAGGAAGAAGGTGGAAGGGAGAAAGAAAAGGCGGAGGAGAGGAGGAAGATGGAACTGAGGACCAAAACTGGTCAAGCCTTGGTCCCAGTATCTGCCTTGCATGAGGGGGCTTCGGTGGCCACCTCTCCTCAGCTTTCCCCTGCGCTGCTTGAGAGGGCAGTCCTCCCTGCAGATCGTGAGAGGGCGTCGGGGTCCGATCAACTGGCTTTGCAAGCTAGCCAGAGGCTTGCCTTGGTAAGGTTCCTTTTCTAATTCTCAACTTCTTTTAATCCGTTTTGATGGTTTCTTCTTTCTGATCCTTCCCTCATTTTTTGCAGTTTGTGACTGACTTTGCTGTGCTCTATCGCTCTCGCGACGAGCTGTTGAGAAGGAACAGCGAGCTGAAGCAGCAGAAGTCTACTCTGGTGGCCAGGGGTTCTCAGCTGGAGGCCGATCTGAAGGCTGCTGATGTGGCTCGAGCTTCATCTGCCTCGGCCCTTGCTAATTCTGCTCGCGAGAGAGATAATGCTGTCAGGGAGCTCGGCGAGCTGAGGAAGTCGTATGATCAGGTATGCTCGAGCAAGCTGGACTTTGCGGAGAAGAACAGGGTTCTTGCCGAGCAGCTGGAGGCGGAGAAAACCCAGGCAGCCACTCTTAAAGAAGATTCGTACAATTCTGGCTGGTCTGCTGCGTATGAGGACGCCGAGGTTCAAATAGGCTATATTAGCCGTCTGAACTTCAAGAAAGGGTGGAACAAGGCCCTCGTGGCTGCTGGGGTGGATGTTGCATCCCCACTCTTTGACGAGCATGATCCAGGGCCAAAGCCAGTCGTGGATGAGGACCCAGCCCCAACTGCTGACGGCACCAATCCTATTTCTCGGGCGACTCCTTCTGATGCTCCCTTGGTCGAGGAGGCAGTGGACACCCCTGCAGAGGGTAATGCCCCTGCTGATGCTGATAAGGACAAGGGTCCATCCACCGAGGTTGCTAAGTGATAGGGCTTCTTTGTAACTTTTTTCTTTTTTGATCTAATGTAACCTCGCTCATTATCAATGAAAAGACTTTATTTTTGTTTATGTTGATCTCTTTCTTTTCTCTTTCTTTTACTTGTAGTTGGTTGATGTGGATGACTATATTCTTGTTACCTCCCAATTAGGTAGGACTCTGGGTCCTAATGCAAGCCCTGCAGTTCGCCAGGCCTTTGCTAGGCTTTGCAGGTTTGCTAAGTCAAGGAACCAGAAATATAAGGATCAGTCCGAGCTAGTGGCCAAATTGAAGGACAGGCTCCAGGAAATGGAAGAGATCGGAGCTTCAGTGCAAGAAGAAGTTAGCGAGCTGAGAGCAAAGTTACTGGAGGCCACCGAGATCAACCAAGTCGTGGAGTTTCTTCAGCGGGAGATTGACGACCTGAGGCGGGAGGTCTCGAAGCTTAAAGAGCATTCACCGAGCACCACTTCGGCAGTCCTACAAGGCTCTTCCTCGTCGCGGGCTGCGCGGCCTCCCCTCCCGCGTGCTGGTAAGAGTACACGGGGTAGGAGTAGGGAAGTTGAGGAGCAGCGTGAGATGGAAATGGAGGAGCTGCGCGGCGATGTTCGACGAGCTTATGTGACTACTGCTGGGCTCCAGAGGGACGTCACCCGACTGCGGCATCTATTCAAGAAGGGCCCTCGCCAAGTGTGGACTGATGGCTATGATCAGGGCTAGCTGGATGCTCCCACAAGATTATCAGAGTTCGAGGAGCTTTCCTTCATCAGGGGGTGGTTGAGTGCTCTCAAAGAGCTGCAGGTCCCGAGGACCTCGATATTGTGGTAACGGCACGAGATGTCTCCCTCTACTCTGATGCCCAATCCATTCAGGCGAGATGATCGATGGATTCCCATCGATGCTATTCCCCGGCGATTACTGGAGTTGGACGTAAATGAGGTTGTGGAGGAGTTCGATCCTGCTCATGATGACGGGAGGAGAGCTAAAGTTGCTGACTACCTTGCTTGGAGGCTTCCACCTTCTTGATATTTTGTTTTTTAATAATTGTAAATGCTTTGGGCGAGCTTTGCTGACTAAACATGTACTATTATTGTTTGTAAATATAAAAGATTAATGGAAAGTTTGAGTTTTGGGCGATTTTGCCGACTAAACGTGTTTATCCAATCTTTTTTATATTTTTGCAGCTTCACAATCTTTTTTATCTTGTCATGTGAGTGTCCGCCCAGTCCAGTATTAAGAATACCATTGTGCCCTTTCTTTACCTTTTAGGTCGTGTCGTCACACTCCCTTAGGTCTAAGTGGGGCAATTGGTGAGGACACACCTGTTATTGGATGTCTTCATCCGGTCAGGATTTTGTTTAACCAAAGTAGGTTTGATGCCTAAGAATGCTCTGTAGGGCTTCATATATTGTCATGGGCAATGCTAAGAGGTCTGTCGTGCTTCATGACGATGACCTGAGGAGGGGTGTTCCCCTGCTATGTCAACCATTATACCTGTGATTTGAAAAGGATGTGCAATAAGATATAATTGTTACTTTTTAGAGAGTGATCAACTGAGAGATTTTCATTGGTGAATTGAGAAATAAACTGTCTTTTCCCATAATGAGTACAATAAAAGATCTAACAATAGAACTCCTAAAAGTAGAATTTCTTGAGATTAGCTGCGTTCCATGCTCGTGGTATCTCTCTGCCCTCCATCGTTTTCAAATGATAGGCACCTTGCAGATCGTCTCTAATTATCTCATAAGGTCCTTCCCAATTCGGGCCCAGTTTACCGTCTGATGGCTTCACTGTGTTGCCCAGGACCTTTCTTAGAATATAGTCCCCAACTTCGAATTTCCTTGAATTGACCTTTGTGCTGTAGTGCTTAGCGAGTTGTTGCTGATAACTCGCTAGTTTTACTAGTGCAAGTTCCTTGCGCTCGTCGGCCAAGTCGAGTTCAGCGAGCAAAGCCTGATCGTTCTGACTCTGCTCGACAAGGTCGGATCTCATTGTAGGCAATCCTGCTTCTAATGGGATGACCGCTTCCATACCATATGCTAGTGAGAATGGCGTTTGACCTGTGGCTCGCCTATGAGTCGTTTTGTACGCCCATAGGACATGTGGTAGCTCGGTTGTTCACGCGCCTTTTGATCGCTCTAACCGCTTCTTTAACCCAGCGATCACTGTTTTGTTGGATGCCTCAGCTTGTCCGTTGCTTTGAGGATAAGATACCGAGCTGAAGTGGTGCCTGATCCCGTGTTGGTCGCAGAAGTTCTGAAAAGGGCCACTCTCGAACTGTGTTCCATTGTCAGTGATGATGGTTCTGGGGATCCCGAATCGAGTGATTATATTTCTCCATATGAACTTCATCATGTCAGTATCTCGGATGTTCGCCAGTGGTTCTGCCTCGATCCACTTGGTAAAGTAATCAGTTGCGACCAACAGGTATTTGCGATTGCCGGCAGCGGTGGGCAGTGGTCCCACGATGTCCATTCCCCACTGGGCGAAAGGCCAGGGGCTGGTCAGGGATTTTAATTCGCTGGTGGGATGGTGGACCATGGGGGCGTGAAGCTGGCATTTTAGGCATCTGCGGACATATACTGCAGTCCCTTTGCATATATGGCCACCAGTAACCTTCCTTCATTGCTCGGAAGGCTAGAGACCTTCCTCCAACGTGACTCCCGCAGATTCCTTCATAAAGCTCGTGAAGCACTGTCTTGACATCGCCTGGGTGGACGCATCTAAGGTAGGGGCCGGAGAAAGATCTTTTATACAAGTCGCCTCCCGTGGATAAGTGAAAGAGAGCAGCTTTGACTCTTATCTGGTGGGCAGTCCTCTTATCCTCTGGGAGCGTTCCGTTCTTCAAATAGTCTCTTAAGGGATCCATCCAGCTTGGGGCTGGTTCCAATTGGAGTATTTGTTTCGCTTTGGTCAGCTCGCAGTTGGGGTAAATGCTCAGGCAGCTAAGGAAATCGATAGGGATTATCCTTTTAAGGCTGGAATCAACTGCCGAGCTCAGGGCTGCCAAGGCGTCAGCGTGGCTGTTCTGCCCCCTAGGAAACTGTTGGATGTTGATTTCTTTAAAGTTCGTCATTAAGTTTTTTACCAAGGAGAGGTAGGCTGCCATCCTCTCATCCTTCGCGTTATAGTCTCCACTTATCTGATTGGAAACTAGTTACGAGTCTCCGAATACCTGTAAATGCTTTGCTCCTAGAGTTTGCGCCCTTTGGAGACCTGCTATTAAGGCTTCGTATTCTGCTTCGTTGTTGGAGGCTGCAAATCCCAGCCTGATTCCTTGCTCGAGGACTGTATTTTCTGGAGTGATGAGAACAATTCCTACTCCTGCCCCCTTTGGGTTGGAGGCTCCATCAACGAATAGCTTCCAGCTTCCCCTGTAGCCTGGCTGTTTTGTTCTGTTGGCTTAGGCTGGTCGAAGGGTTCTTCGCTTGTGAATTCAGCTATGAAGTCAGCAAGGATTTGACCCTTGATAGCTGTCCTTGGTTGAAATTGGATGTCAAACCGGCCGAGCTCGACTGACCATTTAGACAGTCTGCCCGATAAATCCGCCTTCCTTAGGACAACCTTGAGGGGGTGTGATGTAAGGACAATGATCGTATGAGCTTCGAAGTAATGTTTCAGTTTCCTCGAGGACATTACTAGGGCGAATGCGAGCTTTTCCAATGGCAGGTAGCGCTGCTCGGCGTCTAGTAAGGTTTTACTCGCGTAATAGACTGGATGTTGGATCCCTGTAACTTCACACATTAGTGCTGAGCTGATAGTATGGCTGGATACAGAGAGGTAGAGGTACAAAGGGTCCATTTGCTGTGGTATAACAAGCAGTGGTGGGGAGCTTAGGTAGGACTTGATCTCATCTAATGCTTGCGAGCAACCTGGGGTCCATTCTACTGTTTTGCTGCCTTTTAAGAGTTGGAAGAAGGGCTTGCATCTCTCGGAGGATTTAGAAATGAAACGATTTAGAACAGCGAGCATTCCAGTGAGCTTCTGTACATCGCGAATTGTGCGAGGAGGTTGCACCTGTTTAATTGCATCAATCTGGTCCGGATTAGCCTCTATGCCACTCTTGCTGACCAAATACCCAAGGAACTTTCCTGACTGGACACCGAAGGAACACTTGCTCGCGTTGAGTTTCATTCGGTACTTCCTGAGGATTTCAAAGGTACTTGACAGGTCCGAGAGGTGATTTTCCTTCTCTTTGCTCTTGACGAGCATGTCGTCGATGTAGACCTCCATTGTGTCTCCCATCTGATTCTTGAACATTTTAGTAACCAGCCGCTGATAGGTTTCCCCTGCATTTTTTAGCCCAAAAGGCATGACCTTGTAACAGTATAAACCAACCGTCGTGATAAACGCCGTTTTATCCTGATCTGGTGCATACATGGGAATCTGGTGATAGCCTGAGTATGCGTCCAGGAAACTCATTCGCTCGTGAGCTGCAGTGGCATCTACTAGTTGGTCTATTTTCGGAAGAGGGAAGCTATCCTTGGGGCAGGCTTTGTTGAGGTCAGTGAAGTCTATGCAAACTCTCCACTTCCCGTTGCTTTTTGGAACTACCACTGGGTTGGATAACCATTTGGGGAATTGCACTTCCCGTATGGATCCTGCATCCAGCAGTTTTTTGACTTCTTGTTCTATTGCTTTGGCCTTCTCGGGAGCAGTTCGTTGTGCCTTCTGCGCTATCGGCTTGAATGTGGGATTGACGTGCAACCGATGACATACCATATTGGGATCGATTCCTGGCAGCTCATAGGGTTCCCAAGCGAAAACATCTATGTTGCTTCTGAGTAAGGTTAACAAATCCTTTTGCTCTTGGTCAGTGAGTGAGGTCCCGATCAGGAAGACTCTGCTGTTGTCGCCTTCTCTAACAATTACTTCTACCAGGTCCTCTACAACACGCTCGGAGGGGAGGAGCCTGGTCTCTTCCACTCCGGGCCTTCCATATTTTAATTGTTATTTGGAAGGGATTGCACCTTCCTCCACTTTCTCGCTGGTTTGAACGACTTTTTTCTCTGGCTTTGGTCGGATGGCCGCTATGAAGCACTTTCTCGTCATCGCCTGGTCGCCATGTATCTCCATCACTCCCCGCTCGGTGACATATTTGAGTTTCTGGTGGTAGGTCGAGGAGACTGCCTTCATTGCATGAAGCCATCCCCTGCCAATGATGGCTTGATACGGTGAATCGATGTCAACCACTAAGAATTCGATCCTTTTCGAAACATTTCCAGCGAGCACTGGTAGTACTATCTTGCCCAGAGGCATGGTCATTTTTCCAGCGAAGCCGACAAGAGGAATAGTGGTTCCCTTTAGGTCGGCGATGCTCAACTTCAATTTTCTGAACAGGTCGATGTACATTACTTCGGATGATCTTCCTTGATCGACGAGCAGCCTGTCGATATCAAAGTTGGCTATCCTGAGTGTAATGACTAAGGCATCATGATGTGGGGTCCTCACTCCCACAAGATCTTCATCCGTGAAAACAATATGCTTGTTGTAGTTGATGTCCTATGCTCGCCGACATTTTCCTGCCTGTGATTTCGCTGGATCAATTTGAAAAGCTTGCATTACTGCTGTCAGCTTCTTTACCTCCATCCGAGCTGAGTTGCCCTGGATTTGCTTAACATCGGATACTCCATGGATTACTGCGAATTCGTGTCTGGTGTCGTCTTCCAATACATTGTCGGGTTTTGCCTCCTTGTGGACAGTCACTCTCTCTACCTTCCTTTCCACAAAGTCATTTAAATGTCCGAATTGGGCCAACTCCTCGAGGTGGGACTTAAGAGCCTTGCAGTGCTCGGTCTTATGTCCTCCCTCTTTGTGGAAGGTGCATCTCAGCGCATTGTTTCTTTTCGATGGGTCTCCTCCCATTTTCCGAGGCCATTTGATGAACGACTCATCCTTGATCTTCGTGAGAATTTTGTAAATTGGTTCTTTAAAGACGGTGTTGACCGCCTGGAACGACTTTGCAACGTCAGGGCTCCCTCCGTTCTTGGAGACATTCTTGCTCCCATTCTTTCCTCCTTTTTTCTGGTTATCAACTTTCTCACTTCCCTTCGTGGCGAGCTTGGCTCGACCGTTTTCACCTACGTTAAGGCGGGTGACATCTTCCACCTTTGCGTATTTCTCAATCCGGGCCATCAGGTCATCAATGGTGGTTGCTTCCTTCTTTGTCAAGGACTGGTAAAGAAGGGAAGATCTAGGTAGCCCAATTTTGAATGAAGCCACTACCACCTCTTCCGCGCAGTCCTCGACTTCGTTGAATAAATCCCAGTACCGCTTCGCGTAGTCTCGGAGTGTCTCCTGAGGAGTTTTCTTCATCGTCAATAAAGCATCCATCCTTTTGGGATGGGAGCTGCTGGTGATGAACCGGGTCGTAAAGAGCTCGGCCAGGGATTTGAAATTTTTGATGGATCGATGAAGGAGTTTCTCGAACCATTTCTGGGCCACGTCATGAAGGCTCGAGGGAAAAATTCGGCACATCAGCGCATCTCGGTGATTCCAGAGGGTCATAGCCTACCGGTACTGCCTGACATGATCAATGGGATCAGTCTTCCCGTCGTAAATCTTGAACCTTGGAATAGCAAAATTTTTGGGAGCTTCTTCTTCTTCAATTTCCCTCGTGAAGGGTGATTTCATCTGGGTCTTGAGGGCTCTCCTGGCGAGTTCTCTGGTTGACCTGGTGCTGCGGTGAGCTGGATGTTGGTCCATTTATCTAAGGACTAGGTTCCGTATGTTGTCGTCGCTGCGAGCAGGGCTCTGATAGCGGCGAGCTTTTCTCAGTTGCTCGCGGAGGTCGTCGTCTGAGTCGCCACCTTCGAACCCTTGATATTACCGCCTAGGGCTCCTTCCTCGGCTGCGATATTTGCTCGCCTGAGGGCTAGGAGTGCGATAGGGGCGTCTCCTGGTATCAGGACGTAGTTCTTTCTCCAGTTTTTCAAGTCTTCTTTTCAAGCGAGCATTCTCAGCCTCATACCTGCGAGAAGACTCCCTCTGCTCATGGAGCCTTGCTTCGTATGCATCGATCAATCTGGATATCTGAGTGGACCTTGCTGGTCCTTGACTTTCTTCTGAGGCTGGCCTTTCTAAGCGAGCCCCTTGATCTGAGCGTCGGACTTCAGACCTAATCCTGCGAGGAGCGGGTGGCTCCTGAATATCTCCTGCTTGAGGAGCGTTGCTGCTGTGACCAGACATCTTAGATTTTTTCTCGGCGTGGGCTCTTCTCAGGGAAAGATAAACGCTTCCCACAGACGGCGCCAATTGTGGTGACAATTATTATGCAACACAAATAAATATGAAAGAGGTAACAAACAAGAAGAGGCAAATAAAAGGCCAATCACACAACAACGGGAGTACGTGGTTCAGCAAAAAAGTGCCTACGTCCACGGTGGTTCAGCCAGTGTTATTTCTCTATATTCTGAAGAATAAGTACAGAGAGTACAACTTGTCCTTTGCCCCGGACTTAGGGTTTAATTTATACATGTATATGTTGGAGTAGTGGGGGTGATGGGTTCCTTCTTATTAGCCATCTCCCCTACGTGGGATCGTGTTCCCTTCCAACTTCTCTTCATGGGATCGTGGGGTAATCGGATGAGTACAAGAGGTGATGGGCCTGGGCTTTGGGCCTGCTAAGGAGGGGCTACTCGTCCAGGCCTTATGGTGCTAAATTCAGGGTACCCACAATTAGATATAAGAATACAAAAAGGGAGAGGGAGATTTGTAAGCTACAATTATGCTAGAGTGAACTAATAGGGCTATAAAAACACCAATTTCAAAAACTTAAAATCGAAGCTATAAAAACACCTATTTCTAACACAATGTCTTCTTCTTGAGTTTAAAAATATAAAACCGGTGTCGTGAAACTAAAAATAAAATCCAAAATTCCCTAATATTGGACCTGAAACCTCCATTTCGCACCTCAAAAAATTGATTATAGGGCATGTAGGGAGATATCTGTAATCGAAAACAAAAACCCATAAACTTAAAAAAAAAAAAAAGATAAAAACCCCAAACTTCAACAATCCCATATATTTGTTTCTGAAAACATAAAAAAAAAATTAAAATGAACAATTTTTGAAATATTGAAGTGTAGAGTACAAAACTCTAAAGGAAGTAAACATAAAAACTCCCAAAATCACCATAGGAGGGTGGTGTGATGTGGATTGCTTAGTGAGAAGTTTTTGAGAGAGGAGGGAGGAGTTCAAAAATTAAAATTGAGAACGAGAGAAATGCTACGGGATGATGTCTGATAAGGCAGATCGTGGGGTTTGGATGGGTCTATTGGAAAGTGTGTTGAGAAGGTATGGATTTTGGGGTCTGTTTAAAAAAATAACTTATGTTTTAATTAAAGTGAAAGAGTTGAGAAAGAAAAGAGAGGTAAACCAAATAATTGAGGGACAAAATAGGAAGTGCAGGAAAAATTTAGCTTATGACATATACATTGCCTCTTATGACATCACATGAATAGTGTTGATTTTTTATCCCTTATTATTATTATTATTATTATTATTATTATTATTATTATTATTATTATTATTATTATTATTATTATTATTATTATTATTATTATTATTATATATATATATATATATATATATTGTGTGCTCTTTAAATATTGGTGCTTAGATATTTTTAAAATACATACCACGCTAGTGCTATCACAGGAGGTTACGCAATGTGAGTGAATCCTCTGGCTTGAGGAGCAGGGAGATTATAATCCCCAGGTCATATCATCCATTATATTATATTGTGATATTTTTCGGGGTTATTTTTGGTTATGATCCTTTCTCACAATCAGAGAAATATGACCTCCTCCGCTAAGTTTTTTTCTTCTTCTAATTTAGTGAAATAACCGTCTCAGGTTATACAGGTTGATTGAAAATACCAGTGGTGATTGAATTTTAGAGAAAGAATCTGGTGAATACTAACTCAGGAGGATGGATAAATATATACATGTATGTGAATGTGTATTATATGTATACGTATATAATAGAGGCGATAATTATATACGGGTGAAATACGGGGAGTGTAAAGGTATTATTTATATTACCAATGATATTTTTATATAGTTATTAAAAGAGGATAAATTAAGTTAATGTGAAAAATAACTTAGAAATCATTAGTAAAAGTTAATGGGGCTAGAGTAAGGTTTAAGGCAGCGTTTATAACAAGTTATTGGGGCTAGAGTAAGGTTTCAGACAGCGTTTATAAGAAGGCTAGTTAGACGGGGTAGTATAGCTAGGAGGGTTATACGAAAAAGCAATAGGTGTAGACAATAGTTGTGGGGTGAGTATTATCTCAAATGAGTGCGACACTAGATTAAATATGAAGAGCATTCATGCATTTTTAATTTCTAAAAACTTAATCACTTGCTATATATTTTCAAAATGTTTTAGGTTCTAACCCTTGCTACAAATATTTTTAAAAACATTTCAGGTGTTCAGCCACAGGGATGCCAGACTTGAGATTTTATTCCAGGTATTACACAGTCGTGACATATGTCGATGCATGCAAGAGATTTGATTAGATGCATCTTTTCTTCATTCATAGTTTAGGGACATCATTTCAGTTCGAGTTCCATTTAGGGCGTGTTACCCATTAACTTTCAATTTTGGATTCTTCATTTTATTGGGTGGATTATTATGTTGGATTTAGATTTATAGCCTAAGGTTTATTCGTCCCATCTTTTATACCTAGTGATGGTGTGTATGGATTTATTGTTTTTATTCCGCATGTCTATTTATCTGTTTAATGAAAGATAAAAATTGGCACTAGTTTAATTAATTAACTGGTTGGTTAGTAAGTAATCTGATTTACAACAATGATGACAAAAATGAACTAGATGGAAATCCTATTTTCATTTAATAAAGGACTGATCGATGGTATTTAATTAAGTGGGGTATCACAATGTACAATGTGTTTGTTATAGTCGACGTTCTTTGGTCATCGACACTTGCCAACCTTGCTCTTAGCAGGGTCAATCTGGAATGCTTCCATAACTGTCATGACCTTTTCAGCTGCATTCGAACAGTGTTCCCTTGAATCTCTTCATGTCAGATGCTCCCTGAATTACTGCGAATTTTTATCCCATATCATCATCTAGGACGTTATCAAGCCTAAGTTCACCTTTGGCTACGACCTTGTCTGCTTTTCGATTTATATACTCGTTGAGATGCCTATCTTTGGATAGCTCCTCCAAGTGATATTTTAACACTTTAAAGTTTTCTGTTCAGTGGCCACCTTCTTTATGGAAAACGCATAGCAATGCATTGTTACACTTAGAGTACATATAGATATCCAAAACCCACTCACTTATGGATATAAAAATACTTCACAATGCTATCATCTTCCAGGAATTACTCGCTTTATCCCGGGTTACAAGCTACCGGATTATTATCACACCGCTCTGGTAATAAAAATAAATCACAATGTATAGGTAGAGGTTAAATTTTTGAACCTGAAAGTGAGAACGAATCATACCTAAGACTTCTCACCTAGAATAAAATCACACAATAAATAATAGACGACTATGACATGGGGACTATATGCACCCTGCTCCTCAAGATAGGGGCCTCACCCACATCGCGCAACTTCCCATGATAGCACCAGAGGGTACGCTCACACAATAAGTATATATATGTCATTCACACTAGATATATATGCAATTGATGAATTTCTTTTTGTATGTTTCGTTGTTTGAAAAAGCGCTTCAATCAAAACCTCAGTTACCTACAAATATATAACAAACTCAAGTGTAGAGTGGTAAGTAAGGATGTCAATCCTAATCTAAGGTGTGAACATGCAAAACATGAGAGGAATATGAATATAATACACTTGATTCCTTCTTTTTTTTTTACTTTTCAGTTTTTCTAATTTTTTTTATGTTTTTCAAATATTAAAACAAGTAGGTGAGGTGAGGTGAATTAACTCTAAACTATTATAAGAGATGAAATTAACAAACTAACTAGTGTGCCAAATAAGAACTAAGTAATAAGAATTAAGATGAACTTAAATTTGAGAAATATTCAAGGAATGAAACTTAACCACCACTTTATCAATTAAATGTGTAATTATTCTAGTATACTAATTTTCCAAATATTAATTCATTTTATCAATTAATTCTAATAATTTGACAAAACAAACTAATATAATTTAGTTAATATAATTTTCATTCCCACAACTCAATTGAATAATCGATTTAGAAGTATTATATCAATCACTCGCTATAATAGATTCATATAATAAATCTTAAATCAAACAAAATTTTAATGTATGAGTATAATAAAATATAATATAATCTAATTAGTGGGTTAAAATATCTCTAGTTTGAAACCACAAATTAAGAGTATATTAGATTTTAATCCTTTCTCAATGATAGTTTACCATTTATCAATGCATAAACTCAAGTAGGAATGAAAAGAAAACTTAACTAAATGAAACAAAGTAGACTAGATTAATTAATACATTCAATTAATTATATGGGGATTCATTTCACTCCTTGAATGGAGTGATTAGCCAACCATAGTCACAATTCAATTATTAACAATCTAATAAAACTTACTAAAAAAAATTAAAGAGAAAGATAGAAGAGATTCAAACCAACATATAGGAGAGAATCAATTGCACTTATATTCAATCCAATCTTCACTCAAGTGTGTACAATTTTTCTCTACTAATTTTTTTCTCCCTAGAATTCACTAATTTTTCTATCTGTATCCTCTAGCTTTCTCTCTCTAGTCTCCTTCTCTAAAAGCTCTCTCTTCCTTTTAATAGCAGGCCATGGAGCTAGGGTATTTTGGGAAGGTTCATGGTGTAGGATAAAATGTGGAGAGGTTTCTGGAATATAGGTGTGGGTAATTTAGGAATAGAAGGGAGCATGTGGTTATGGTGAGGTAATGTGGAAAGGTGAGGTGTGAGGATATAATCTGATTTGGTTAGGGGTTATTTTTGGAAGTGGCTTAAAGCTGGTAGTTGGGGGTATTTAGGTAAAATGGGTTGCAATTGGGATATAAGGTATATGGGATTTATTGAGTTTGGCTTTGGTTTGTTTGGATTGGCAGCACACAATTTTGGCATTTGTGGAAAATGGATGAAATGGGTCTTTGGGTTTTTCAATTGGGTTAGGGAAGAAATGGGTTGAACATGGGTTGTGTTGGATGGGTTGGATCGAATTCTGCTTGGGAGGCATAAGGGGTTTGGGTATTAGAGGATAAGGGGTCGCCAGAATGGAGGAGGTCGGGTGTTATGCGGGTTTACCGGAGATTGCAGATGGCTGGCCGGAAAGGTGAGAGAGAGAGGAGAGTGCATCGGAGTAAAGGTTTTCGAAGGTGGTCGGGAATGGAGCTACTGGCTGGAGGTTGGGCTGCCCGAAAGTGGGCGACGGAGGTCAAAATTCGGGGCTGAGTTGGGGTTTCAAGGGTCACCGCTGGCGCTGTTGGTTCCGGCAGGGGGTTGCGAGTCTGTAATGGGTACCGACGGCGTTCGTCGGAGTTGGAGTAGGTGTTGGGTGATGACAGCGGCGGGTTAAGGGGGTTTGGTAGGGGAGTGAATGGTAATTTAGGTTGGTTTATGGGAACGATGATAGAGGTAGAGGAGAGAGATATAATGTGTGGTAGTTGGGAGGTTGAAGATGAGGGTGAGGGTGATAAGGTATGTGAGAGGTGTATGGGGTTAGTGTGTGTGTGTCAAATTGTAACCCTTAAAATAACACTAACTAAAATAAAATTAATAAAATAAACTAAAACCTAAAAAATAAAATTGTATTCTAAAATAAAATGAAGACTCAAATCAACATTGAAACTAAAAAGAAATAAAAATAAATAATAATAAAAAAATAAAAATAAAAATCAAAATCTAATAAAACTTAAAATCAAAATCCTAAAAAGAAAATGCAAACTCTAATAAAACTAAAAATACATGAAATCGTAAAATTAAAATCATAATAAAATAAAATAAAACTAAAAACTAATCAAATAAAAATTACAATAAAATTATACTAAATAAAAAGAAATAGAAAATAAATTCTAGAAATTCGAAATAAATCTAAAATAATTCCTAAAAATAAAAATGACTCAAACTAAAAATCTAAAAATTAATCAAAGGGCACAAACTAACATACACGGGGTTCAGGTAGGTTTAGGGTAGATTTGGGTAGGCTATGATATGGGTCAAGGGTATTTAACTCCATATTGTGCACAATTGCCTTGAAATACGTGTTTGAACACTGCAACGTGCATTTGACCTACAAGATAAACATTTAAGCGCATAAGACCCAAATTGTTGAGCATTAGCAACTAAAATACAACTATTTGGGGTATAAATTGTACAGTTTTAGGTGCTTATCAGCAATCACATCATATGTGAAAACCATCACATAAGGTATTTACATTCACGCGATCTATATAAATGTATATATACTCTGATATACAGTAATTTACCCGACTATAAGTATATACACAACTTATTCTAGTCGGTAACATGCTTAAACATCCCCGATTCAGATTATGGTTCAGTTGATCATGAGAACCATTAACGTTATCGCATTTGCAATTTAAACCAAAATTCCAAGATCACTAAGCGCATCCTGCCTCTCTCTTACAGACCCATAATTATCTCCAAATAAAAATATCCATGGTAGTGGGATTCCCGACTAGTCGATACGATAATCATCAATTGGTATTCTCTCGAAATAACTCGATACGCCCACAATATTTACTCATATGTGAAACTCCCTAAAAGTCCCCAAAACGTACTTCTCGTAACATATATAAATGTTCCAAGTCGATAAACCCAAACGGAACAAAGAGAAACTCACTGTAGAAAAACCACGTAAAACAACGATGTTTTCGAATCGATTCGGCCCCTCCAAATCGATTCGGTCCAAACAACGAATCGATTCGGCCCAAGAGAATCGATTCGGTCCAAAGGGACCTATAAGTCTACTACATACCAAATCGATTCACAAGGGGTGAATCGATTCGGTACTAAAGACATGTAGTTTCTATAACATGCCAAATCGATTCGCAAGGGGAGAATCAATTCAGTGTGTTCAGCAAGCTACGAAATTGGCTATTTTCTCCAAAACCCAAAATTCCAAAAATCAATTATATCGCCTTCTCTCCATCATTCTTCAACCCAAATATGTTTCTAACATCAAAACTCATTATATAAACTCAACCCAACTATTTATACACCCGCAAACACATATACACACCTCAAATGCAAGATTTACCCAAAATCTAGGATTTTGACATAATAATCCAAAATCCATAATTTTATCCACAAATTATGAGATAAATGATACTCAAGAATTATTTAGAAAGTTTAATCACTTGCCTCAAAGTAGTAGAGGTTGAATATTCCTCGAAATCGCGTGTTGGCCGGAATCCCCAAGCTTTTATTCGCTTTCTCTTATTCCTTTCCTCTTCTCTCTCTCTCTGGGCTTTCTCTAAATCTCACAAATGAAATTGTTATCCCCCGTAGGCTTTTTAATCCTTATCTACAAGATTCCCAACTTTAAATGATAATACACACTTGAAATGACTCGGTTACTCCAATTCGAGTCAAACGAACTTAAAAATATTTCGAAACCCAAATAAGACCGCAATATAGTCCTTTTGACTATCTCGACCCTTTCGGGATTAACTGCACACTCAGAATCATCATTCAAAATACTTTTTAACATTCTAAAATTTGACCTTAATTACCAAATTTAAAATTATTCAATTTAAATAAATACAATTTCTCCCAAAAATAAATAAATTTTCAGTCCTAAAATCACGGGGTATTAGAGACCTCCCCACTTACAAGAATTTCATCGCCAAAATTAAGTTAAGCCTATACTCCAACCCTTAACTAGCTCCTAAGACACCTACTCTCAAGATCACCATATCAATTCCTCCCGTTTCTCACAGCGAACCTTCCTAATTTAAAACCAAATCAGTTAACCAAGGCGCTCATACACATTGTACCCGAGATCAACTGTAAAAACATTACTTGGATCCACTTAGCCTCAAATCGTAAAATAACTCAAAATAAATTGATCTATTATAGCTTACTAATTATATAAAAAATTTAAAAAGTCCAAAGATTGAACTCTCCTCAATTCCTGACATTCGCTACTTTCATGCGGGGGAGGTTTCGCAAGCGAAATCCAAACAAGGAACCCTCCCAATACACTATTGTGTATCTCTATCGGGGATTGAGATTAGTTAGATTGGGACAAAAGTTTTAAAAAATATATTTTTAAATACTTTTGATATTGCCCGAAGTCCTATAAATGAATATAATATTAAAAACATACATCTGAATCAAATACCTCATGCGCAAGACACAAGGCGCTAACAATTTCCATACTCTTACCAACATTCTAATTATCAATACGCACATAACCATGAGCTAAAATTTCTAACTCAACAACGATCCCGCTTAACCCTAAATCTCTTCAGTAACAAGAATCCCTTACATCATAACAAAACACTGACATATTCTAGGTCCTTCCACAACTGGAACATTACAAATACATAAGTTTAGTACAACTATAAAACAATGGCTTTACTGTTACTACTCAACGCATTTCAATGATTCATACGTTCAAAACCAAGTCATAACTCTTTACTAGAACAACAAAAGACAATCAATTCATCTAAAAGATATTGTCTAAGTTCCCCACTCACTCACTCCTCCCTTTCAGGTTATTCCATACATAACAGGGTTATAACAACTAACAATTCATTAAAATTTTACTTGGGATACACCTAATATCCCTAAAGACATAACCTAATCACAAAGGAAAAATATAATTTACATATTACCTCCATAGTCCAACTGCCTTACTTCATGCATGGGTTCCTGTTCAAAGTCCTCCGACCCGAACTGGACTATGATTTGTTATAGGGGTTGTACATTTAAAACCTCTTCGAAAAGTTTCCCTTTACCTCTTTCAGGACAATCCCTCTTCCTATGGACTATTTCTTTACAAAAGAAACATCTACCATCAAATCCTCCCTACCCATCCTGAGGAACAAAATGTTGTTGCGACCCTTGATAATCTTGCCTATACCATCTTGCTCCACCGGCATGTTCTTCTCCAGACTTACTTGATGAACCCGAGTCTCTAAATTTCTTACCTCCTTGTGAACGAAGACGATATTCCTGACACTGTAACAACGCCACATTCACTACTTCGGTAAAAGTCAATAATGTTGGGTTCCCTAACAAATGTTTTCGAATTCTCCATTTTAATCCTCCCACGAACTTTGTTATTTTCTTTTCCTCTGTATTTACCTCATCGGGAATTAAATTTGCCAATCAAGTAAATTCTTCTTCGTACTTGGCCACCGTTCGATCACCTTGAAACACATCCAGCAATCTCCTCCTCATTTTTGTCTGGATCGAAGAAAGAAAATACTTCCAGTCAAAGCGTTCCCAAAAATATTCTATGGGCATTGCATCTCTCTGCTCTGATGTAGTGATTGATTCCCACCATCGGAGAGCTTATCCCGTTAATTTAAAGGTGGCGAGTAATTACTTCTGCACCTCACTGCATTAAACCATCCAAACGTTCCTTTGCATACCCTTTTTCCAACCACTTGCTACTAACGCATCAACTCCCCTAAAAATTCTAGAGGATGTCCTTTCCAAAAAGCTTCTCGTACTCTTTACCATATAGACAAACCTGGGTGGTCTTATGCTTCTTGAACTGCAGGTTGATGTGCCATCACAGAAATGGCAGCATTTACTACTTGTGCCATAATATTGGCCACTTCGATTGTGGTCACAGTCCCTCGAGGCATTTGGGGTTCCATATTCTCATCCCCTTTATTTGCCTTGCCTGGACGACCTCTCTTTAGTGGCATCTAGAACAAAAGAAATTGTATCAGAACGCCGTTCAAGTGATTACACATCGCAGAAGAAAATATAGACATAATGAACACAACAGTCCTAAAAGTAGGGCTCCACATCAAGAATGCTTACGGAAGAACGCAAAAAACCCGCACAGATCCTAAACACACTAGAATCTGGTGCTCTGAAACCACCTGTGACACCTCGCTTAAAATAATAACGGGTGGCCAGCCTTATACTAAGATAAATCATGAATCTCAAGTGGATCATTCTTAGCATCTACTGACGATACTAAAATAAACATAGCTAACTACATAATACTATAAAAAGTGGGTGCCAAAAATTTAAAAGAATACAATAAGAATTAACCAACCAACAACATAATAGCTAAAGAACACGACAATGTACACGTAGATGCTAAGATAAAAGGTAATAGTTCTTTAGTACGCCAAAAATACACAAAAGGAAATACTCGAATATGTTGTCGGGTCACAGACAATACAATAACCCGAGGAAAGAAATATAAAAGTGTTACATACACAACCCTTAGGTGTAAACCCGATATACAAACTAAATCCTAAACTAGATTTACAAAAGATAGGAAATGCCTATAACAAAAATCCCACAACACTCCGCATCTGCTATGGCTCCACAAATGCTGGATAGAAAAGCATCGCTGGCATCCTTGCAGAGGAACACCTAAAATATAATACAATATATGCATAGCAAGAGAAAAATATAAACTCACTATAACATGATTAAAGTGGAGTCTCACTCTCCTGGAAATACAAATCACCCCTCAACTAGATCGCACACCTAAATGTATGCACATGCGTCCTCAGTTAACTACCCAACACTTTCTAGGGACAATTTAATCTAACCTACGCCTAATCCACACTAGCTCAAACCTTCATCCAAAGCATAACCATAAACTTCCTATTCTACCTTAACGCACGTGTGTATCTAAAATCATGTTAACATAAAAATATACATATACATATCTCTTGCTAGAAATCATCGAATTCTAGTTATTAACTTACACAAGTTATTAGCATTCAAATGCTAAGGACTGAAATTCTCTCCACTCCCAACATTGCACTGCGTTTCGTGCGTGGGACGTCTGGAAAAGAGAAATCCAAACAAGGAACCCCCCTTATACACTCCTCCTTGACAATGTTGATCCTCGAGATCCATTACGCCCTCGGTGCACGACGCATATAACATCAACTACTTATTTAGAGTATTACTCTAATTATTCTCTTAAGGCATTGATTCGCTATAACATATAAATCCAAGTACTGAGGACTAAACTTTTCTCCACTCCCAACATTGCACTGTGTTTCGTGCGTGGGACGTCTCGCAAAGATAAATCCAACCAAGGAACCCCTTGACAATATTGATCGTCGAGATCCACTACGCCCTCGGTACCTAACACATAACTTCGGCTACTTATTACGAGCAATAATTTCTAATTACACAAATAAGTTATTTCACCAAACCTTTAGGGTATATATAAAGTACAATCATATTACCCTAACAAGCACGTACACATAACACACTTAGCGTACATATAAATATCCAAAACCAACTCACTTATGGATATAAAAATACTTCACAATGTTATCATCTTCCAAGAATTACTCGCTTTATCCCGGGTTACCAGATACCCGATTATCGTCACACCGCCCTAGTAATAAAAATAAATCACAATGTATACGAAGAGATCCTAGCTTTGAACCTGAAAGTGAGAATGAATCATACCCAAGACTTATCACCCATAATAAAATCACGCAATAAATAATGGACGACTATGACATGGGGATTTTACACATCCTCCTCCTCAAGCCAGGGGCCTCACCCACATCGTGCAACTTCCCATGATAGCACCGGAGGGTATGCTCAAACAATAAGTATATATATATATATATATATATATATATATATATATATATATATATATATATATATATCATTCACACTATATATGTGAAATCCATCACACAAGGTATTTACATTCACACCATCTTTATAAATGTATATATACTCCGATATACAGTAATTTACCCCGCTATAAGTATATACATAACTTTCTAGTCGATGGCATGCTAAAATATCGCCGATTCAGATTACGGTTCAGTTGATCATGCGAATCGTTAACGTTACAACATTTGTGATTTAAACCAAAATTCCAACATCACTAAGCGCATCCTGCTTCTCTCTTATAGACCCATAATTATCTCCAAATAGAAATCTCCATGGTAGTGGGATTCCCCACTAGTCGATACGATAATCATCAATTGGTATTCTCTCGAAATAACTCGATACTCCCCCAATATTTCCTCATATGTGAAACTCCCTAAAAGTCTCCAAAACGTACTTATCGTAACGTATATAAAGGTTCCAAGTCGATAAACCCAAACGGAACTAAGCAAAACTCACTCTAGAAACACCTCGCAAAACAGCCATGTTTTTTAATCGATTCGGTCCCTCTGAATCGATTCAGTCCAAATAGTGAATCGATTCTGCCCAAGTGAATCGATTCGGTTCAAAGGGACATGTAAGTCTACTACATACCGAATCGATTCGCAAGGGGCAAATAGATTCGGTCCTAAAGACCTGTACGTTCTGTAACATGCCGAATCGATTCGCAAGGGGAGAATCGATTCGGTCAGTTCAATAAGCTACAAAATGGCTTATTTTCTCCAAAACCCAAAATTCCAAAAATCAATTATATAGCCTTCTCTCCATCATTCTTCAACCCAAATATGTTTCTAACATCAAAACTCATTATATAACTCAACCCAACTATTTATACACCCTCAAATCCATATACACACCTCAAATGCAAGATTTACCCAAAATCTAGGTTCTTGAGATAATAACCCAAAATCCATAATTTTATCAAAAAATCTTGAGATAAATGATACACAAGAATTATTTAGTATGTTTAATCACTTGCCTCAAAGTGGTAGAGGTTGAATCTTCCTCAAAATCATTTGTTGGCCGAAATCCCCAAGCTTTTGTTCTCTTTCTCTTCTTCCTTTCCTCTCCTGTCTCTTTCTAGGACTTTCTCTAAATCTCACAAATGATATTGTTATCTCCCATCGGATTTTTAAACCTTATGTCCAAGATACCCAACTTGAAATGATAATACACACTTTAAATGACTCGGTTACTCCAATTCGAGTCAAACGAACTTAAAATATTCTGAAACCCAAATAAGACCCAAGTACAGTCATTTTGACCATCTCGACCCTTCCGAGATCAACTGCACACTCAAAATCTTCATTCGAAATACTTTCTAACATCCTCAAATTTGACCTCAATTACCTAATTTAAAATTCTGTAATTTAAATAAATACAATTTCTCCCCAAAATAATTAAATTTCCAGTCCTAAAATCATGGCCTATTACTCCTTATTGAGTAATAAATTTCCTCATATAATTGATCTTGTATAGTCTCAATTAGCTTTAGACTTAATGTTTCTTAGTCATGTCATTATAGTATGTGGTATTACATTTGACTTTGATATTAATACAAAACCTTCATATATGTTGATATCATTGTCCTATATTTTGGATAAATTTAGTAGATTAAAATGTTATTTTCATCATTCATTATTTTGATCATATTGGATAGGATGCTTGGATAAATTATAATATATTGTTCTAGCGTATCATATATCCATAGTGGTTGTTAATCATTATTTGACCTATACTTCACCTCTGGATATTTCTTAGACATATTTCATAGATACTTTCTTTGATATGATATATCATTTGGTGTCTAGAATTGTGCTTATTCTTTGAGTTTTAGTATTGATAATAGTGATTGATATGTTTTATATCCCACACTCTTTACCTGTAGTGATTACCTTGTGTTTAGTACATTTTGAGCATTTATGCTAAAATCTTGATGATAATTAATAAATTTTGTTTTATATCATTATTGATCATTTTTTCCTTTTTATGTTATACATGTGATCCATATCCTATATTCATATCATCTCGTTGTGCTTATTATGATACATGGCATGTTTTCTACATTCTAAGATTATTTCTCTAATAACTTCATACACCTGTATTCCTTGTGTACTTATTGATTTATTTTCTTAATCTCTTCATCTTTCTTAAGTAAAGAGAAGTTTCCTAAATGGAGAGAAGAATTGATTAAGGGGAAGAATCAATTTGTGATAATAAAATTATTTATGGGATAAAAGGAGAGAAAATTTATTGCCTTAGGTTATACTTTATGCTATAACATGTTAAGGAGAGTTTAGTTAGGGATAATATATTTTTAGTATTTTGGTGATATATATTTGTTGTTACTCATCATTGTTATCATTGTTCCCTCATATATTTTTACCTTGTGTTCATATTCGAGTTTAACTTTTTTCTTAATTAGATATTGTGACATATTCATTTCAATACTTTTTATTATTCCTTTATTAATTCATTTGTTTATAAAATGTTTCATTATGTTCTAAATGACACCATATTTCGATTACATCATCTTTCAGTGTCAGATCCATGAAAAAAAGGGGGAGAAGAAGGAATAAAGAGGGAGTATCATCGTGGAATAATTTACATGAAAATGAAATTGTATGAGAATAAATTTAAGGAATGAGGTTTATATATGGTAAAGATATTAGATAAACTTGCCATATGTTCTTTAGTGATAAGATGAACTTCTCTAATACTGTTTTATCAATTATTTCATCTTATTACTTATTTTTCTCTGACCTTCTATTACATATTAGTATTTTTACATGCTTCCATAGTGTTTGATAGGAAATAGGTACAAGAGTTTCAAATTGTTGTAGAGTCTCTTATTATTCATTAGAGTATGTCTTTTTATCTTTTTTTATTCATTTGGATGGGCGAGTCACGTCATAGACGATAGATTTGATTCACCTTTTTGTAATATTTATTTTTGTGTGTTTTGTTGCAAAATAGACAATGGGGGAGATTGTAAGTGTGTGAATTATACTCATCGGCCTCATAGGATAGGTTATCTTATTTCATTGACCAAAACCCACTTTGTATCTCTTTTCCTTGAGTCATTTTGTCAAAGCATCATGAAAATCATTTAACAGACATCCTCACCTTCATGCGTATTAGTTTTATACCAGTATTAGAAAGGTAAATGGACATATAAACTCATACACTTTTACTCACACATGTTCCATTAAAAAGAAATTACTTTTGTTTTTGTGGTTTTGTTTTGATATGGATATCTGGACTTGTTTATTAAATGAAACAAAATTATATTTAAAAATCTTACAAATTACCTTTCATAAAGGCTACTGAGGTCTGTCGCTGGACACCTTCACCAGAGAGAGGCTTTTTCTCACTACGACGATAATGTCTCGCTGGTCATGCCATGTTCTAGATATTTTCCTATTTTTCTTGTCTTTTATTTTCACTACACGATCTCCACAGTGACGCGAAAAGGTCATTGCAATGTCACTCTGGTGATATGTGTCAATCTAGCAAAAAAGTCACTTTTTGAACTAGATTGTGTATATATTTCTTGGTACACATGCACACTAAAAATCTGACCATATCTTTGATACTTAATACACCATATAACCTCAAGTAAGTCAACTCCTTACCTACTTATCCCCCCAAACTTCTCTTGAAACATGTGTGTATAAGTAAGTATTTTGGATTTCATTTTCTAAGTGAGTGCAAGTGTGATTTTGATGATTTCTTTGTGCACAAAATCTTTCTTACAACAAGAATTATCTTTCTTGGAGAGAAAATTCTTTAAATAAAATTTATATCTTGTATTCTTCCATGCTCTAAATCTTCTTTTTCTTTTCAATATACTCTTGAGATATTTTAAGTTTAAATATTTCTAAACTCTATAACTATTTTAAAGAGAACTTATTGTCTTTAAAATATTTTTTGAAAACTTGAACAAATCTCTTTCGAATTTTATCTTGTGTCATTTTTATATTTCATATATCTTAAAGATATATTTTTTTGAGTTAAGTTATTATTTTCATAAACACTTTCACCTTAGGTCATCACACACATTATTCCATTTTGGAACACATAGTTTCTTCTTTAAACTCAAAGAGAAGTAAGTTTCCTTCAAAATTTAAAAAAATACTTTGTTTGTCCATAGGATTTTAAGCCATTGGTTGCGGATGAAAACCGGTTTTGGTTGTGTATCATACTCCAACTGTTGGCGCTCTTTACAGAGGATACGATGGGAAAGAGTGTCTATTATGCTATAGCGGTGTGAGTGTTGTAAGTCTTTTTCTTCTTGTTGTAAAACTCTGCCATTGTACAGTTATTGTTTTGTCCGCTCGAGGTTTTTTTCCTACTGTGGGTTTTTCTTCGTATGCCTTTGTTTATCTTTAAGCGTTTAGATTAAGTAACTTAAATATTGAAGATAAAGTTTAGTATAATCTAATTGGTAAATAATTTTTCACACGGACCTTAGTCTTTATATTTCTTGCCCAATATTGAAGTTGAAAAAACAACATTTCTCCTTTTCAGAAGAAATTATAATTGGTTACCTTTCATCCATAGGCACTCTTAGCCTTATACATAATTTTTTGGGATGATGGATGAGTTTCAATCATAATACATTTGTCCGAGACTGATTTTGTTTTAGTTGGTAATGCATATATAGATTATTATTTGAGGTTTATCATACCATATCCATACCTTATCACATTGTTTCATTTTATTATATATGGTAACAAGGATATTTTTAATTTTTTGGAAAAGTTATATATATTAATATTAGGTAGTGATCAACCTTATTGCTTAAAATATAAGGGTTTTTACAGTAGGTATCAGAGCATGGTCTTAGGCGTTGAGGGTTATAAGTTCTCTCAGACTTATGTGTAGAATTATTTGATACGTGCCTTTATTTATACCCTTATATATTTATAATTACTCATAGAACTTTATCTCAAATTTTATATTTCATCAAAGAAGAGATCATGATCGGATAAGGCATGAGAAGGAAAGACTGGCCTCTCAACCCTAGTTCAGCCAACATTGGTGCCAGATGCATAGGAACAATATCATTTCAGATACTAAGAGCTAGTTAAGCTCATTCTCTAGTTGGTAGAGGTGGGGATAGAAGCGGGCTTCCAAGAGGGGGCCAGGATGCGGTTGATTGGCTAGTGGTAGGGAAGTCATCTTAGGAGAAGGTGTGGGTTTTTTCATAAAAAATAATCCACCTTCTTTTTGTAGTTCATTCGATCCTACCATAGAACACCACTGGCAATAGGATATTGATCATCACTTGTGGTTATTATATTGCATCAATGTGAATAGGCTTATTTTGTCATCATTTTTCCTTACTGGGGATGTCCTCCAGTGTTGGGAGAGCATGACTACTTCGGCATTGAGAGAGAGAGAGTTTATGTTATGATTAGCCCATGACGAGGTTTGAGTAAAATTACATCCCTTATTCTTTAAGGGTTCAAAATAAGAGGTAATTTCTTCCATTTCATCATGCATCTTTTACTTAGGCCAAGTATGACAAAAAAAATATATAGTGTTGTCTTTATTTATACGAGAGTAGGTGAGTACGAAGAAGAGGAAGATGAAATGTTTCCTCTAAGGCTTGACAAGGAATATCAAGGAAGTGATTATGGGGAACCCCACGTATTATACATATGACCAGGTGGTGGATGTTGTTGCGATGCATTTCCTGGATCATAAAGAGCAAGAGAGGAAGGCATAGAAAATGGGTCAGTTTAGTGGGACAAAGGTGGAGATCAACACCAGTGAAGAACAATGAGTATATCATGGTAAACAAGTTAGGGACAAGTGAGGCATTTAAGGCTAAGGAAACAAAGAGTGCAATAATAATTGTATGAACCATCTCAGATAGGACAAGGTCAATAACATCAATTGGTAGAGGGGGCGACTTTTTCAACTGCATTTATGGGAGTTTTTTGTAGGTTTCATGGCATGGAATATAGATCCTATGTTTGCATGAGAATAGGGGATAACTGAAAGTAAAGGCCAGTAGGAACAACATCAAAAGAAGGGCCAATAGATTTTTGAGCCCCAGTAGACGTAACAACATCATTACTGCTCTCTGCAGCTTCCAACATCAAGGCCACAATCATTAGTGACACTTCCAATGCCTCTAACTAAATATTCGCATGTCATATTTGAGTGGTGATTATCTATAACATCAACCAAAAACCCAACCATGCTTATGGATTTCATGAACCAAGTGTTTTTTATATTATGTGGATTAGTCTATCATAGTCTTTATCGATGATATCCTGATTTGTTCATGAACATAGAAGGAGAACATGAAGCATTTGAGTATTGTGATGGAGATGTTATTGGAGCATTAGTTGTATACTAAGTTCATGAAATGTGAGTTGTTTAGGTGCGAGATGAAGTTTTAGGTCCATCTAGACGTGAAGAAAGTATTACTAGGGAAACTAATCATGGTGTCAATTGTGCTGGATTGGAGATAACTGACGACACTTATGGAGGTTTAAAGTATTACGGAATTGGTCAATTATTATAGGAGGTTTATTTATTTATTTATTTTAGGGGGGTTGAAGATAGTAAGATCGTTGATTGCGTTAACTGGTTAGGGGATTCAGTTTTATTGATGAAAAGGTATCAACTAGCCTTCAAAACTCTCAAGGTGATATTAAATTCATCTCTTGCTTTGGATCTACATAGGAGTGTGGTCAATTATATATTGTTATCTCCCTAAAGGGAATTAGTTGGGTGTTGATGTAGGATTATTGACTTATATATTATTCGTCTTAAAAGGTGAGGCCTCGGGAGTTAACTATGTATCCTATGATTTGAAGTTAGTGGAAGTGTTGTTTGTACCTCATGTTTGGAGACACTTTCTATGTGAAGAGAAGCTCACGATCATTAGCGACTACAAAAAACTACTGTGGTGACAATTATTATGTAGCACAAATAAATAAGAGAAAACGCAATTGCCAAGTAAGAATAAGGAATGTAAAATGATAATCACACAACAAAGGGTGTACGTGGTTCAGCAAAGATATGCCTACGTCCACGGTGGTGTAGTCAGTGTTATTGCTATATACTCCGGAGAGTGGTCACCGAGAATACAACTTGTCCTTTTCCCCGGACCTAGGGTTCAATATATACATGTTCATTTTAGTAAGTGGGGGTGTTGGACTCCCCCACATTTTCCATCTCTCCCTAGAACCTCTCTTAATGGGAACGTGGGAGAAGACTGGATCATAATCAGTTAAGAGGTGGAGGGTCTGGACTTTGGGCCGCTAAAACTGGGCTACTCGTCTAGGCCCATCGTTCTAATTTTAGATACCCACAATTGCCCCTAAGTTTGGTTGACCATGCTTTGGGCTCAATAAATTTAAATGATTTGCCATTGATAAGCACCTAAAACTGTACAATTTATACCCCGAATAGACGTACTTTAGTTGCTAATTCTCGACAATATAGGTCTTATGCGCTTAATTGTTCAATATGCAGGTCAATTGTGCATTGCAGAGTTCAAGCGTTTAAATCAACGCAATTTGCAACAATATGGAGCTAATTACCAAATTCCCCGACCCTAAGCCTAGCCTAAACCTACCCTAAACTGTGTGTGTGTGTTGAGTTTGTGCCCTTTTATCAATTTTTAGATTTTTAGTTTGGGGAGTCATTTTAATTTTAGGTTAATTTTAGAATTTTTAAATTTTATTTAGAATTTTTAAATTTTTTTTTATTAGTTTTATTTTTTTATTTTATTTTTTTTATTAGTTTTTAGTTTTAGTTTTATTTTATTTTATTTTATTAGGATTAGAATTTTTAGGATTTCATGTATTTTACTTTATTTTGATTTCACATTTTCTTTTTAGGATTTTAGTTTTAGTTTAATAGATTTCTAATTTTATTTATTATTTATTTTTATTTCTTTTTAGTTTTATTTTTATTTAATCTTTATTTTATTTTTAGAGTAGGATTTTAATTTTAAGTTTTTTTAGTTATAGTAATTTTATTTTGATTTTATTTTTTTAGTCTTAGTTTTATTAATTTTAATTGAGTCTTGTTATGTTTTTAGGTGTCCAAATTAAACACACACACACACACACACAAAACCCTCTTACACCCATTTACACTACACCTAACCCTCACCCTACCTTTCCTACACTCACCCACACACAACCCCTCCCTACTTCATCTTCTCCACCTACGCACCCTTTCCCTCTCCTCTAAACCACCATAACCACACTCTCTATCTCTTTTACACTATTCACCTTCTTCCTCCATCTATCCACCATTAACCTAACCCAAAACCTCCGGTACCCCCTTCCCTTTCCACCTATGTACTGCCGGTCCTCCTCGATGTTACCGATCTCCGGCACCCACAGTCGCAGCCCCTCTCTCTCTCTCGATCCCAGCTTCGACAATGAAAGGCTTGACCCAACTCCTTCCAAACATTCAAAAATCATACCAATCCTTGAAACCCATGAGCAACCCAAAACCCATTTGTCCCATTTTCACCTTCTAAAAATCGTGGCTTGCCAAAAATCAACAAAACCCAACACAAGACCAAATAAAACCAAAATAACCCCCATGTTTCTTTAAATCCATATACCCTCTTTTTACCCAAATACCCCTAACTAACCTTTATCCCTTTTTTTCCCAAACTACCCCCATGTGCACACAAATCAGATTTTACCCTCACCTCACACAATCCATGCACAATTGTGCATTTTCTCCATATTACCCTCACCTATATATCCTCATACCTCACACCCCTCATGTGCACATCCTTATTTTTCCAATTTAACCCCTTAGCTCCAATTGCATATCAAAGAAGACCTCAAGGCCATTTGAAGGAATCTAAGTTTTTAGTTCTAGAAAACCCATTTAGGCTGTTAGAGAGAGAAATAATATTTTAGTGTAGGTTTTTATATTAGAATTTTTATTTTATTATTTTTAGATAGTGAGGAAAAAAATAAATTGTTGTGGGAATTAATTTGAGTGAAATATTTGATGTAATTTTGCTTGGATCATTCAAATTGAGGGATCTTGATTTCAACTCATGGATTGAAGTTCAATTAAGCATCAAGAGATTGGGGTTTGATTTTTCTTTTCTCATCTCATTTATTTTATGCCTTTGATTATTAATTTGTCATATTTGATACCATGTTAGGCTAAATCCCCTTTCAAGGGGTGGGGTAAAACCCTTATTTAATGTTATTTTATTTTAATTAGTTTAATTACTTGAAAAGTCCCTTTGAATGTTAATTTTAATCCTTCACCCTTAAATTTACGCCTCGAGAGAGGGTAAATGATTTTCGAGAGAAAATCGAAATTCTAATTATAATACCCATTTTATATTCGAACTAGAGATGGGGTTTTCTTAAGTGGGGTATTATAACTTGAATTTCAACTCTAAAATTATTTTCTAAGATTTACATGAATTTTAATCGATCGATCCTAGCGGGTGATTAATTAAAAGGAGTGTAAATCTATTTTTCTAGAGTTGTGGCGTGTTAAATTTAATTTTTTAAAAGATTACTATTATAATTACACTTGCAATGAGAGTTGGTTTGTAATTTTAATATTAATTTGGGAGAATTCAAATAATTAAATTAATTAATTAGAATAACTAAAATTTGTGGTATAATCCCATTCCTTGATTGTTCTCACAATTATTTGCCTCACTTTATCTCTTATTTTAGTGTTAGATATTATTTTTCATTTTAGCCATTTTCTAGTTAGTAGTTTTCATCTCACACTTTAACTTAGTTTAGTTTAAAATATCACCTCACCCATTTGTTTTAATATTGAAAAAGCTAAAAAAAGTAGAAAAGTGAAAAATCACAAAAAGAAAATAAAAAGTGAATTATAATTGAATTTGTCTCTAGCTTACTCCCTAGGAAGTGGATTGATACCCTTACTTACCTCTACACTTTAGTTGTTATATTTTGTAGGTAATTCAAGATTTTGATTAGAAGGACTTTTCAAGCAACGACAAAGAAAAACATACACGCAAAAGTTAACTCTATCAGCCAATATGGCTTTTTCGTACATCGTGCAACTCTTCAAAAGTTGGAGAACGGATTCTGGCGGCACCCGCTTCGTGGTCTGTGCACTATGATTAGCAACAGTTGAAGGATTTCTAGAGCAGTCATTTTTTTTACCGTCGTTTCAAACTTCTCAGCATTCTTCATTTCCTGTGAGATCTAGCGATTCATACTTTCTTCTCTCAATCTCCACTCTTATTGCTTCGTTGTTGTTTGGGATCGTGATTCTTCACCGTTCGAGTCGAACTTCCATCTTGTAAGTCTCTTATGACTTCTCTTTGTATTTCCCCATTGAATTTGTAGTTTTTTAGGGTTTTGCAATGGCAAAGATTGGTAATAGGTCGGTCTCCGAGTTTAGGAAGTTTTATAACATCCTAGAGTGGGTAGAGATTGAGTGTGTCCCGCTCCCTATAAATGTTTAATAAATTGAGGGTGCCCGTTGGATCCATGTTCTGATGCTCTCCCAAGAGGGACTTACTTTTCCTCCCAATGATCTGTTCTTGCAATTCTTTGGTTACTTTAATATTGTTCCTGCACAGTGTTTGCCCAATGTGTGGAAGATAATTAACGGCATCCATAGAATAAATCAGTTATATGGCACTAGGTTAGGGCTTGCTGAGGTCTGTTTTTGCTATTCTTTTTCTCTAACTAGTTCTGGTGTCCTCTACCTCAAAGCCAGGAGCCCTGACAGGGTCTTGGTAGTAAACCTACCTGATTCCCATAAGGACTATTGGCAAGAGGGTTTTCTTTCTAGAAACTGGCAGTTTGCTCCCCAGTCCGAAGGGTCGAGGTCTAATAGGTTCTCTGTTCCCTTTTATGGGGAAGAGTACATTGGTAGACTTTGCTTTGTTCTTTTAATTTTTATTGAGTTGTAATCTTTCTGATTTTTCTCTGTTTTCTGTTCAGCGAGGTCGAAGAATTTGGAACCTGCTCTCAGCGAGGTTCGTCTCTCTGAATTGGTCAAGGCCTGGAATATCAAGGAGCCCTTAGCTGACGACGAGCATCCCCGGTCTACTGCTTTCCTTCTCGAATATAAGAACATTGATTCCAGTTTTATAGCTAGGCCAGTGGACAGTATCCCTGAGTTTGATACTTCTGAAGAGATTACTGTGGATCATATTTAGTTGGACGAGGAGGGGAATAGCTCTGAAAGTGACATCGCAGGTGGTGCTCGGGGTGAATTTAGTGAAGGGTGCTCCAGTAGTAGTAGCTCCTCTGATTCGGGGGAAGTTTCTGAAGTTTGAGAGTCATCGAGCACATCCAGTAGTTTAAGCGAGGAGATGGTTCCTCCAAGGAAGAACTTCATTCGGGACGACGATGATGATGATCACGTGCTCCTCGCTCAGAGATCAAAGAAGAAGAAGTCTAGCTCTTGGGCCGTGGCTACTGGTTCTCGATCTTCTGCTCAAGAGCAGGAGAAGAAGATAAGAGAGGAAGAGAAAGTGAGAGAGAGGGAGATCAAAAAGGAGGAGGAGAGAAAGAAGGTGGAGGAGAAGAAGATATTAGAGGAGAGGAGGAGGATGGAGGCAGGGACTAAAGCTAGGCAGGCCTTAGTACCGGTGTCTGCCTTGCCTGAGGGGGCTTCAGTTGCCATTTCTCCTCAGCTGGCTACTGCGCTGTTCGAGAGGGCAGTTCTTCCTGCAGATCGCCAGAGGGTGCTGAGGTCTGATCAATTGGCCCTATAAGATAGCCAGAGGTTGGCCTTGGTAAGATCCTTTCCATTTTCTAGTGCTCTAACTAGTTTCAACTGTTTCTCCTTTCTGATCTCATCTTTGCTTTTAGCAGTTTGTGACTGACTTCGTCGTTCTCTATCGCTCTCGCGACGAGCTGGTGAAGAGGAATGGTGAGCTGGAGCAGCAGAAGGCTGCTTTGGAGGTGAGGGGTACTCATTTGGAGGCTGATTTAAAATATGCTGACGATGCCCGAGTTTCCTCTGATCTAGCCCTCATCAATTCTAATCGAGAGAGGGATGTGGCGGTCAAGAAACTGAACGAGCTGAGGAAGGCCTATAACCTGATCTGCTCGAGTAAGATGGCCATCGTGGAGGAGAATAACATTTTGATCGAGTAGTTAAAGGAAAAAGAGTCCCAGGTAGCCACTATCAAGGAGGACTCATACAACTCCGGGTGGACTATTTCTTACGAAGACGCCGAGGTTCAGATAGGCTACATCAGCCGTCTGAACTTCAAGAAGGGTTGGAATAAGGTCCTCTTAGCTGCTGGTGTTGATGATGAATCTCCTCTGTTCGACGAGCATGACCTGGGTCCGAAGCCAACTATGGACGAAGAAGCCCCTGCCCCAGCCATCGAGGGTGTTGATCTTGCCTCTCAGTCAATTCCTACCGATGCTTATCCTACCCAGGCGACTGAGGGCATCCCTACAGAGGGGGATACCACTACTCCTGCTGATAAGGGGAAGAAGCCAGCCACCTTCGGGCAGCCTGAGGTTGCTAGCTAGTATACCTTTAGGATTATTTTTGTATCTCTGTTTGTTATTTTCCCAATTTCTGCTCGATGTACTTTGTCTTTTATCAATGAAATGAAAAGGCTTCTTTTTCCACTGCATTGATTAATTTTTCTCTCCATTGTCCTTTTATTGCTTGTAGTCGATTGATGTTGGTGATTATATTCCTGCCACTTCTCAATTGGGAAGGATGTTTGGGCCTGATGTAAGCTCCGAAGTTTGTCACACTTTTGTGAGGATCTACAAGTCTCTGCTATTGAGGAACAAGAGCTTTATAGAGCAAACTGAGCTCATCGTCAACCTGAAGGACAGGCTCTAATAAATGGAGTATATTGGTTCCTCAGTTCAAGAGGAAGCTAATGCGCTAAGCGCTAAATTATCAGAGGTTTCAGAGATCAATCAAATTGGGGAAGTTCTTCAACAGGAGAATAAGGCTTTGAGGAGAGAGGTCTCGCGACTTAGGGAGCATGGGCCGAGCACTGCTCCAGTAATATTATGAGGTTCTTCCTCATCGTGAGCTAGAGCTAGTCAGGGCGATGTCCCTCCCGCATTGCAAGGCTCTTCTCTTCCATTCATTCCACGAGCTCGTAGGAACACCAGAGGTTCAGCTAGAGAAATGGAAGAGCTTCGTGATGATGTTCAGCGAGCGTATGTGATTTTTGATGGGCTCCAGAGGGTTGTCACTCGGTTGCGGCACCTGTTTAAAAAAGGACCTCGACGAGTTTGGGATGACATCTAGGACCAGGGTTGGTCAGAAGCTCCAACGAGGCTGTCAGAGTTTAAAGATCTCTCCTTTATCAGGGGGTGGCTGAGTGCCCTGAGGAAGCTGCAAGTCCTGAGGAATGCGATGCTCTGATACCGTCATGAGATTTCTCCTTCCACTTTGATGCCTAACCCCTTCCGAAGAGATGATCGATGGATCCCCATTGACGCCATCCCTCGGAAGTTATTGGAGTCGGATGCAAATGAGGTTGAGGAAGAGTTAGCTCCTGCTCCTGATGACAGACGAAGAGCTCGGGTGGATGATTATCTCATTCAGAGGCCTCGCCCCCACTAAGATTTTGCCAGTAGTTACTCTGTGTATTTGGTATTGAAGTAATGTTATGTTAATGTTTTGGGCGAGCTCGCCGACTAAACATGTATTGTATTTGCTGTAACTATAGTGGATTAATAAAGTTTATGTTTTGGGCAAATTTAGCCGACTAAACAAGTGTATTATATTCTCCATATTCTTGCTCCTTTTTTATTTTTAAATTTGTATTATCACGCAAGTGTCCTTCCAGTCCAGTATAACATCGAGATACCATTGTGCACCACTTTACCTTTTAGGTCGTGTCGTCACACTCCCTTAGGCCTAAGTGTGGCAATTGGCGAGGACACACCTGGTGCTGGATGTTCTATTCGATCAAGATTTTGTTCAACCAAAGATGGTTTGGTGGCCAGTTTAAATTTGGACATATTACCTAAGGATCTCCTGTAGGGCTTCATATATTGCCAGGGGAAATGCTAAGAGGTTTTTCATGTTTCATAACAAAAACCTGAGGAGGGGCATTTCCCTGCTATAGTGCAATGATCAGCATATCTTTTACTTGGAAAGGGTGTGTGAGTCGTAGAGTCTAAATCCTACTAGTTAACTGATACTTCGTAGAATGCAACTGCTAAATAACTTTGATTAATAAGTTTCAGTTTCATAAGTACAATGCAAAAGAAGAATCTAAAAATAAAATTTCTTAAGATTGGTTACATTCCATGCTCAAGGTACATCTCTGCCTTCTAGCGTTTGTAAGTGATATGCGCCTTGTAGATTATCTCTTGTTATCTTGAATGGTCCTTCCCAGTTTTTCCCTATCTTGTCGTCTCATGGCTTCACTGCGCTGCCTAGAACTTTCCTTAGGACATAGTCCTCAACTCGGAATGTCGTTGGGTTGACCCTCTTGTTATAGTGCCTCGCGAGATGTTGCTGATAGCTCGCTAGTTTTACTAGGGCTAGCTCTCGGCGCTCATCGGCCATATCGAGTTCAGCGAGCAATGCTGTATCATTATGGCCCTGTTCGATAAGGCTGGACCTCATAGTTGACAAGCCTGCTTCTAATGGGATGACTTCTTCCATCTCATATGTCAGTGAAAATGGCGTTTCCCCTATTGCTCGTCGGGGAGTGGTTCGGTAAGCCCATAAAACATGTGGTAATTCATTTACCCATGCGCCTTTAGCTCATTCCAATCACTTCTTTAACCCGTCAATCATAGTTTTGTTGGAAGCCTCGGCTTGGCTATTGCTCTGAGGATAGGCCACCGAACTGAAATGGTGTCTGATTCCATGCTCGTCGTAAAAACTCTGAAAGGATCCGCTCTCGAACTGCGTTCCATTATCGGTGATGATGGTTCTAGGGATGCCAAAACAAGTGATTATATTCCTCCATATGAATCTTATCATATCTGTATCTCGGATGTTCGCTAGGGGTTTCGCCTCGATCCATTTGGTGAAGTAGTCAGTTGCAACCAACAGATATTTACGATTACCGGTGACGGTAGGAAGTGGTCCCACAATGTCAATTCCCCATTGGGCGAATGGCTATGGGCTAGACAGTGATTTTAGGTCGCTAATAGGTTGGTGGACCATAGGAGCGTGAAGTTGGCATTTCAGGCACTTGAGGACATACATCGCAGAGTCCCTTTGCATATATGGCCACCAATGGCCCTCCTTCATTGCTCGAAAATCTAGAGACCTTCCTTCGATATGGCTTCCACAGACTCCTTCGTGAAGCTCATGTAGCACTTGCTCGATATTCCCTAGGTAAACACATTGAAGGTAGGACCCGGAGAAGGATCTCTTATACAAGTTGCCCTCTGGAGATAAGTGAAAGCGAGCAGCTTTGACTCTTATCTGGTGGGCGGTCTTCTTATCATCTGGGAGTGTGCCATCCTTCAAATAGTCCCTTAAGGGGTCCATCCAGTTGGGAGCTGATCCCACCTGGAGTACATGTTCCATGTCTGGTGGCTTGCTGTCACGGTTAATGCTCGGATGAGTGAGGAAATCGATGGGGATGGTTCTTTTTAGGTCAGAGTCAACTGCCGAACATAGGGCTCCTAGAGCGTCAGCATGGTTGTTCTTCCCTCTAGGAAACTGCTGGACATTGATCTCTTCGAAGATCGCCATTAGTTTTTTCACTAAGGCGAGGTAAGCTACCATTCTTTCATCTTTTGCATTATAGTCTCCACTTATCTGATTGGAGACTAATTGGGAATCACTGAACACCTGTAAATGCTTTGCTCCTAAAGTGAGCGCCTTCTGGAGGCTGGCTATTAAGGCTTCGTATTCTGCTTCGTTGTTGGAGGCTGCAAATCCGAGCCTAATTCCTTGTTCAAGGATTGTATTCTCTGGGGGTAACGAGGACAATTCCTACCCCTGCCCCCTTTGAGTTGGAGGCACCATCAACAAAAAGTTTCCAGGTTTCCTCTGTCGCGTGCTTCTCCTTTTGCCTTGCTGGTTGAGGTTGGTTGGAAGGTTTCTCGCCTATGAATTTGGCTATAAAATAAGCAAGGATCAACCCCTTGATTGCGTTCCTTGATTGAAATTGGATGTCAAATCGCCCAAGCTCGACTGACCATTTAGACAGTCTGCCTGAAAAATCCGCTTTCCTCAGGATTTCTTTAAGGGGGTGCGATGTAAGGATGATTATAGTGTGGGATTCGAAATAGTGCTTCAGCTTCCTCTAAGCCACTAATAGTGCAAATGCGAGCTTCTCAAGTGGAATGTACCTCTTCTCGGCGTCTAGTAGGGTCTTGATCGCGTAATAAACAGGGTGTTGGATTCGTGCAACCTCGCACATTAATGCAGAACTGACAGTGTGGTTGGAAACAGAGAGGTACAGGTACAAAGAATCTGTTTCTCATGGTATGACGAGAAGTGGTGGAGAGCTTAAGTAAGCTTTGAGCTCAGCCATTGCTCGCGAGCAATCTGGGCTCCACTCTACCATTTTTTTCCCCTTTAGAAGCTGGAAGAAAGGCTTGCATTTCTCAGAGGATTTAGAGATGAAGCGATTTAAGGCAGCGAGCATACCAGTGAGTTTCTGTACATCTTGGATTGTTCAAGGAGGTTGTACCCTGTTAATTGCATCGATCTGGTCTGGGTTAGCCTATATGCCTCTCTTACTGATCAAGTATCCAATAAATTTTCCTAACTGGATACCGAAAGAACACTTGCTCGCGTTAAGTTTCATTCAGTATTTCATGAGAATTTCGAAGGTGTTTGACATGTCTGAGAGGTGGTTTTCTTTCTTCTTGCTTTTAACGAGCATGTCATCGATGTAGACCTCCATGGTGTTTCCCATCTGGTCCTTGAACATCTTGGTGACCAGCCGCTAATAGGTTGCCCCTGCATTCTTGAGCCCAAAGGGCATTACCTTGTAGAAGTATAATCCAACTGTCATGAT
Source organism: Sambucus nigra (assembly GCA_949130495.1). Lineage (NCBI taxonomy): Eukaryota > Viridiplantae > Streptophyta > Magnoliopsida > Dipsacales > Adoxaceae > Sambucus > Sambucus nigra. Next base: position 354,930,565 of record OX422212.1, read on the forward strand.
GAATGTTGTTTTGTCTTGGTCTGGGGCATAAAAGGGTATCTGATGATACCCTGAGAATGCGTCCAGAAAACTCATTCGCTCATGAGCTGCAGTGGCGTCTACCAGTTGGTCTATTTTTGGGAGGGGGAAACTGTCTTTAAGGCACGCTCTGTTAAGGTCAGTGAAGTCGATGCAAACTTTCCACTTCCCGTTTCTTTTTGGAACTACTACTGTGTTGGATAACCACTTGGGGAATTGAACTTCCTGTATGGATCCTGCATACAGTTTTTCAACTTCTTTTTCCACCGTTTTTGCCTTCTCGGGTGCAGTTCGTCGTGTATTCTACGTGATTGGTTTGAAGGTGGGATCGACGTGCAGCTGATGATAGACCATACTAGGATTGATTCCAGGCAGCTCGTATGGTTCCCATGTGAAAACATCTATGTTGCTCTCAGCAGAGTTGTCAATTCCTTTTGTTCCTGGTCAGTGAGAGATGCTCCAATCAAGAAGACTCTATTAATGTCGCTATCTCCAACCGTAACATCTACCAGGTGCTCGACGACCCGCTCAGAGGGGAGGATCCTGGTCTCCTCTACTCCAGGTCTTCCGTACTTTAATTTCTATTTTGAAGGTGTCATACCTTCTTCAACTTTCTCGCTGGAATGTTCTGCCTTCTTTTTTTGCCTTGGTCGGATGGCTGCTATGAAGCACCTTCTCTCCATTGCTTGATCACCGTGGATCTCCATTACTCATCAGTATAACTTATATTGATGTTGAGTTATCACTTACCACACCTTTGAGTCTTGCATTAATCGCTTACATCAACAAATTACATAATATTATTGATGTCTGGATCATGGATCCTCATAGTATCTCCTTAATTTAATGAGGACTTCAAATTTAGATCATCTATCAATTGACCAACTTTCATAAATATATTGAGATTTATTTTTCGATTGTGATAAGTTTTTGACACATTGGCATATCATACTTTCAAATTTGTTTCACAATGATTTTAAAAAAAAATTAAAGGCTTTTTCACATGATTTCACCTAACATATTCGCACCCACTTTTAATCATCGTATGCACTGTTTAAAAAAATCAATCTAAATCTAACATTCGGATTGATGTTGTCTACTAAGATCTGAATGAGAACACTCGGTGGTAATCAGGGGGTGTGTGTGCATGGTCCTGATTTTTTAGCCTAACATATTTAAATTGTTCTCTCTCAACCATTGTAATAAAGGCTCATAATCTTCAAACTCCAAAGCTTATTTTTTATCCTTCCCTTCCACTATTTTCCCCAAATGTAGTGTTTTTATCTTGTGTTTAGTGGTATTCTTCGTGAGACTTTTGAGAGATTTGTTTTAAATCAGAAAATCGTATATCAAATCAGATAAAAAAGATCCTTCTTGATTGATTTCAGTCCCAGGACATCATATCTACACATTTAGTTCTTCATTGAAGGAGGAATTCAGGGGATGAGTTATGCTTTGATAATGGACCTATCTGTTCAACTATGAATCCTAATAGGGGTTTATCATTGGATGGATGAAAGTATTGTGCCATGACTTATAAATTTATAAAATATGTCAGGTTTATTTATATGCATCTTATAAAATTCCTTTTCAAGTTTAGTGACAGATAGCATGAATACCAAGTTTTTACCTGAGTGCATTTTTTCCTTCTAAATCATTATAGTGTAGTGATTGTTGTTATTAATTAATTCTACACCCATATAATCACATGATATCTTGGTTGTGATTATTAATTTCATAGGTAATTTGACTAATCATGACTTAAACATAGTTAAACTGGTGTAACTGCTATTCTCCCCCATTAAGACTTTGTTAACCACTGAATTAACCCCACACTCATTCGACATATGATTTTCTTCATTAAAAATATTCATTTCCCTCTATTGGAAAAATGCAAGGTCGACATTTCCCCCGAATGACATGTTAGCCTTCATACTAACATAAACACATGGTTAGAGTATTAGCATAGAAGGGAGGTTGGTCTAGGATGGGGTATAGTTGATGTAGAATCAACCATTCCTCTCTAAATCGGCTACCATTACGCGAGAAAGTTTGCCATACATTTTGGGATATTTCAGAACAACCTATTAGAGTTTAAACTTGAAGGGCTCCATCATGTCAATTTTTTATGCCTACATAGCAAAATTCATCATATCACGAGCTTCCTAAACTTTGCCCATATTTTTTTCTAACCTGTCGTCGATGCTGATAGATTTGGTGGTAACCTTTTGTTTGATTATCCGTTGCCTGGATACGGAACCAACATTTTAGGGATCTATTGATTTATTTGCCGAGATGAGTGTTATGGGAATATTCTCCCAAGTTGTCATGTTGTTTAGATTCATTATAGTGATAGAGTTCTTAGACTTGTCCAACCAATATCGACAAAGCATCTCATCTTTCTCAGACATAAAATCTTGTCGTGTCTAACAAATTTTAATTGTTTATAATTCAAAACACAGTTAGCTGAGGGTGATGCCGACAAAACAAAAAGAATAGTGAGTTGGTTAAGAGAGGGTACATATAGAGAGAGTTACAGATTATAGCAATTGATGAACTGTAAGATTTACCACTTGAGTTAGATCCTCACGATATTAGACGTGTCGTGTGGACATTTATTTTACCCAAACACCTAATGATAGCAGTTGTTGCAATTTTTTTAATTTTAAAATCGATCGATAAATAGGCCCTATAATTGAAGCAGGTCTCAAAACCTCAATATAGTAAGAACAAGAGTCTAACAAACATGGTAAAAACAAGAGTATAACGTACAATATATAGGGTGTAGATATTCATTTAGGACTCTTGTGTTATGAATACAGATAAAATACACCAAATGTGTGGCAGTATAATGCATTATTGTATATTAAATCATTTAAAGGTGGTGTACAACATTTTATTGAAATGTCTCACCATTTAGTGTAACTATAGAGTACTTTGGTACATATAGCTTATTTGTATTTTATTTTACTTTAATACTCAAAATATATGCCCTCGTATTCGTTTTCTATTATTTGTACCTAATCTTAGTCTTCTCCAACATACTTTAAAGCATGTTTATAGGGAATCAAACATGGTGGCTGATTGCTTTGCAAATATTGGGGTGATGTCTTCTCCAGAACAAGCTTTTCATAATAGCAGGGATCTTCCAACAATAGTTAGAGGTGCTTGTAAACTGGGTGCATTGGGATGTAATTACATTAGGACTGTTTTTAGATATTCATAGACTTATTAAGTTGTTTGTAATGGGCCTAAGATAAAGTCCCACGTTTGATTATTCTTTATCGTATGGCTATTGGTTCTCCAAAGCTTTCATTTTTTCATTGAGCTTTTATTTCTCGGTTTAGTAATAAAACGTGTGGGGTACCGTCCCTCTTCAATAAAAATAAATAAAAACGAAAAAAATGCTAATGAGTGAGTCACTGATTGATTTTATTATTTTATTATTGGGTAAGATATATAAAACTGAAACCCAAACGAACCTCTGGTTGCCGCAGTCATTAGGTCTAATTAGGTCTTGCATAGAATTTTCGAGTCTAGTGTTAGGAGAAAGGAAAAGTACCTCCAACCTCACGTTTTGATACGTTAATTCTGCGAATTATTTCTTGCGACCCTATCGAAGGTTTTACCGACAATTAGAAACACATTTTATAACATTAACTATAGCAGAGACAGAGAGAGAGAGAGAGAGAGAGATTCTAAAGAGCTGTGATAATTCTGAATTTGTCAAGCAAAGTATCCACGAGCAATACAAAAATAGTAATTGTAGTAGCGGGCATATAAAGCAAACTTTCAAAGACATCCCTTGCTTCTTCGATTCTAACTTGGCTACCAAGCGTGGAACCCGACAGCTTCTACACACATGTATATATATACATCTCTCTCTATCTCAAAATTGAAATGCACAGAAACATCTTGTAACTTCTAAAAACAAACAAGAATGCCTACCTACAGCTCATCTGATTCCGATGATGATATACAAGCACTTACCAAGCTGTTTGGTCGTGAAAAGCCCATACATGCCGTACTTGGAGGGGGAGAAGGTATTCTAAAATGTAGATGTAGCCTGGGCTTGCTTTATTTACATCTTCATTTCAATAGCTGTGAAATTTTACTGACTATATATATATACAAAAATAAAATTTCAGTTGCAGATGTATTATTATGGAGAGATAAGAAGGTATCTGCTGCAATTCTGGTTGGTATTGGGATGATATGGCTTCTTTTTGAGGTTGTTGAATACAATTTAGTTACCTTCCTCTGTCACATTTTCATCACTACAATGCTCGCACTCTTCATTTGGTCTAGAGGCGCAGAAATTTTCAAATGGTAACTATTTCCTTTTTGTTATTAGCAAAATCAGACTTGGAAAGAAAAGGGAAAATAAATGCAACGAATTTTAATTTCTTTTCTTTGGTTAAAAGTGAGAGGAAAAGAGACACTGATATAATTAAAAGGAGAAACATGCATAAAATATAAAGGAGAAAAATGGGTGTAAAGGAAATCAAAAAATTCATAAACTAATATTCTTTCCTTTACCTTTCATCTTTCTTTTCATTATCCTTAGGTATCCATGAGACAAACAAGGCCTAAGGTGTGATAAATTGATAATTCTATTATTTGGGTGAGAAATTCATTTCAATGCAGTTATGACCCAAACAGTCAATTATATAATATTATCAATTCACTTCCAGTCATAGAAACAAACATATCTTGAAAATCAATGTAAAAAGTAAATTGGCTTAAATTTCATCATATGGAAAAATGTTCAATATCATATTATTTTTTTTAAAGGGCTTTCTGTGTTTACTCTTTTACTATTTGATTTGTTGATAGAAAAATAAAAGTCCCGTAATGAGAATTTAAATATATTTTCTCATCTTTCAGGACTCCTCCTGATATCCCCAAGATCCTCTTACATGAATCCGCGTTCACTGAAGTTGTTGCAACATCTCATGCCAAATTCAATAAGTTATTGTCAAGTTGCCTCTATGTTGCATGCGGAAATGATATAAAACTCTTCGTTTTGGTACACATAATCAGCTCTGCTTACCACTCCGTTATTAACTTTAAATCACGATTTTCAAATGGAATCCTTATGGGGTGTTTTTCCTGTGTCTTAATATTTCAGGTATTAATTTCTCTCTGGCTAATATCACTTATTGGAAATTATGTTAGTCCATTGAATCTTCTTTTTCTTGGTAAGAACTCACTGCCATACTTTTGTTTGTGCATAATGGAGGGAAAATGGGGTAATTATGGAGTTTAACTTGTTATGTTCATCCAATATTTCACATTCAAAATTATAGAAGGACACATTTGACGCGTTGATTTTAGCAAGTATATTGCTAACAAATTCATAGTCTGAGTTATGTTAGCATAAAACAGTTTATCAAACATGTGACATAGGTTCCACGTGTTTTTGGAACAACGTATCAGATCATGTATTAGATTTGAAGTCATGAAATTATTATACGTTAGGAGGCCTAATATAACTCTAGGAATAATTGGTAATCGTTTTTCAATGTGAAACATCAGGCCTGGTGTGCATGACAACTTTACCGTTTCTGTACGAGCAGTATGAGGCAGACGTTGATTATGTTGCTGGTAAAATAATTCGACGTGTGAGGAAGATGTTCAGGAAGTATGGCTCAAATGTTCTTGAAAAGATCCCAAGAGGGCCAGTCAAAGACAAGAAGGACGCTTGAAAAGTACGTGATTGAACATCTTTTGGTGGATCGGTTTGGCTTTTCTTTTGTCACATTTTCATAAATTAAGACGAAGCAACTCCATTCAACTGTTGACGATGTAAATTTTATTTATATAATGGAAAATTTTATCATTGTGTAATGAAATAAAACGAAAAACGTAATTTCCCTATTGAAAGAATTACAACAGTTGTATATAATTAAGTGTTAAATTCATTTTTAGGGTTGTGAGGGTTGATGTTTGTGTGGAGTGTTTGCTCAAAATGTAGCAGATCAGGATTTAATTAAGTACAATTGTTTGGGCTAATTATTATTTATGTTTACATTAAGCATAGGCACCTATATGTTTTTTGGGACTTAAATGAAATATATTTGGAGTCATTTTCATATGAATCCATTTGGGTATGAAATGATCCTTCGGGTTTATTTGTCTGAGATATTTGAGGGCATTGGGAGCCTAACTCATCAAAATGGAGGCAAGGAAAAAAGAGAAAAAAGAGAGCATCTTTTGTATGGTGTTCTCATTGTAGCCGTTTGTTAAATAGTGAATAGTTATTTCACATTTGGGATTGCATAAAAAAGACTGTTTATCTCTAAGAGGTTTGTGAAAAATTCTGGAAAGACGTTAATAGTTGCTGGCTTATTTGTGAAAAAAAAATAGGGTACATATTTATTCTGAATGAGAGGGAGAAATGCACTGGAACACCGATGTGTATTGTGCACCTGAATTTACATAGGGTAATATTCATCTCTTACCAAAAACAAGTCATTTATGAATATTATTAGGAGAGCCATGCAGATCCAGTTTAAAGGCAGGGCGAGCTTTTCGTTCTATGCACATTGCCTTCACATTAAAAGAAGTTAGTTACTTAGAAAAACGTGATGTCCCATATCTATTTGAAATTCTTTTTTTCATGAATCAAAATACGTAAGATTATATCTTTCCTTTTACTTATTCCATAATCCTTTAACTTAAATGAGATATCCTAATTATTAATGTTCTGCGGATCTCTTGCGTCAAGCTCAAACTTCTTCTTGCATGTGTGCCCCTCGGAAGCAAAAAACTTCCAACACCCCGTATTTCCGAGGATATAGGATTTAATTAAATTGGTGATCTAGCATTTACTAAAATCGATGATTTGGGATCTATTTAATTCAAAAAATTATTTAATTTGGTGATTTAGATTTTAAATTAATTATGTCTATTTTAATTTCGCGCGTGCCGTATTTTGAGGTGAAAATAAGATGATTTTATAAAGTGACCCAATTGACTATTTAGAGGTTACAATCGATTTCGAAAGAGTCAAAATAGTGGAAATAGTATATCCGGGATTATAGTTTGGGTCCTAGGGCAATTTTAGGCCGAACATGCACCGTAGCAGGACATTTGGGTCTTTTGGTAAAATAAGGTAATGAGACCTACGAGTTTACAAATATTTTATCATTATATAGATGGGAGAGACTAGGGTTTGGACGTTAGAAAACAAAAAGAGGTCATTAGAGAAGAAGGAGGAGCAATTTTTGAAGCTTAAGGAAGGATTCAAGTCATTCTTGCACCACAAACATAATTGGAGAGTGAATTAAAGGGGATGACCAAAAATACATCATAGAAAACAAAAATCAAACCTTCAATTAAGAGGCAAGTATTTATCTTGTGTTTATATTAAGCATGTTATAATACCCATGTTGGATAGAGTTTGATTTAAATATTTTTAAACATTTAATATGAATTTGGGTGGGTATAATATATGAATGGAAGTAGGATTGCATGCAGTTATATTTCTTAATATTGGTGACACGATATCAGAGGGTTTGGAATCATTTATAATAGAGAAATCTGGATTCTTCATTAAAAGATGTGAGGAACATGAGAAACTAGAGTTTTATGTACTTTAGAGGATAATCGATTCTTGGATTAAATTCGTGATGAACTAATGATTATGAAATCATTCCTATACAATTATGTAATGATTAGTTACGTTGGTTAGGAGTTTGGTGTAGTTTCATGAAGGTTTGAGGTGTCAAAAATGTAGGAAAATCGAGTTACAGAAAAGAAAGTTTACATATCTGGTACAGTGAACCGGTTCGGTTTTTTGGGATTAGTTATGACATTTTACGAACGGGTGTTCGAGATCGAAATCTGTAGTCACAAATTAAATCGGGGTATAAAATCAACAAAGAACTATACGAGGACTTTGGGAATTTCAATAGACCTATAGTCGAGGCTTAGTCTTATTCATAATGATGATTAAATTAGACAGGGCCTACGAGATTTAGTCGATTGTGTTGCGTATCAGGAATTTATGGATTAGATTACGGGAAGAATAAATGATTACCTAATGATTAGTACTAGTAGAATGGTGAAGTGTTAACTTCTGAAATTTTTAAAAGGATGATGAGGACTCTTCGGGTAAAGAATAAAACTCGAGAAAATTAAGGTGAGTAGTATAATCGTAAATTGATAATATATAGAATATTCTGGAGTTATATATACTATGTATGAAACATATATCGTAGGTTGAGTGTATACCTATACTGATGTCATATGTATATATAGGTTGTGTGAATACCTATTATCTGAATCCTTATGTGATTTTGTGTATGTTAACATACGTACGATACCGGCTATCATGGAGATCCCGCGCAGTGGTCGGTCCCACCTTGATGATTCTAGTGAGGTCTCGATTAGTACCCCAGAGCATAGTACTGATAGTGGATAACTATGTGACAAAAATAGTGATGTCGGCAAGTCGTTTAGGTATGTTAAGTAGGTGTGCACCCCCAAAGACTTAGTGTTATGTTCGCCTCCAATATGTGTGATTTGATTGATGGTTCGAAGAGACATTTCGAATCGATAGTCCATGATTAGGTACGAGAGGTATTATGACTGATAACAGAGTATACGAGTGTGCATCGTTATGACCTGTACGGGAGATGCAGTGTTATATCTATATAATAAGTTACAAAACTTATGTATGTCATAAGATAGAACTATGATGTCATCTATATGAGTTTTTCATGCACTACCCTTTTTGCCCTTGAAAATTTTGGATTCTCCCCTTTTTTACACTATAATTTATTTCTCCCTTTCTTTAAAATTCAGAATCAAGGATAGAATAGTATTTTAACACCTTTGGGTTTTGGGTTAGTCCTCTCTAATTTCACTGAAGACGTGTGTGCTCGCGTTCAAATGATCAAATTATATATAAAACCCTTTTAACACAAACAGACCCTAAACATGCAGCAGTATGTGATTGAATAAAATGATAATCTACGCAAGAACATTCAAACACATGCAATTAAGGAAAAATCCCCCTTAGGGGCAAAACCATTTATTTTCACTATAATTTGTAAGAGAACGGCTTACAATCGGATTACAATGAAAATACAAGTTGACTAAGAATTACCCTCGGGTATCGGATTCTGTAGTCGCGGCTGGAATTATCCCTTTCCAGTAGGGCTGCAATGAAGAAGAAGAACGGTCTCCTCCACAAGGGTTGAACAAATCAAAGTTGTGTTCTTGGGTTACCAAAAAGATTCACAAAGGATTGGAAGAATTGTGTGAATCAAAACATGAGTCTTGGGACTCAAAAATATGAAGACTAGATGTATTTGGACTCTCAAATTCGTCTCCTAAAGTCTTGCAAAACAACTCTCCCGAAGTTGGTATTTATAGGGAAAACCATGAAGAGACCCACGATTTTAAACTGCTGAAATTCTATCCAGCGTACAGGTACCCCGAACCGGTTCGGATACCCCTCCGAGCCGGTTTGGGTCTGGGTTCGGGAAAGTGTGCTGGAAACAAGGCTTTAAACACTTAGAAAAATTTCCAGACTTTTCAATGAACATATCTCCATTTTCAACGGGCCATAACTTGTTCACTGTAGCTCGGATTGAGGTGCCGCTTCTTCCAGTATCTTTGTTTCGTCAAGCTCTTCAACTTTCCAGTTGACCGGTCCTCCGGACGGTGGCTGTAAAATTACCAATTTGCCCTTGAACATCCCTATCATGCCTTGTTTCACTGATTTGACTTCTCTTGTGTTCCACTTGCATTACGAGCCTACAATCAAAGGACGTGAAGTCGTTGATGCAGATGAGGGACACATTAGTGGAGATAATGCATGCTTGATTCTCGGAATTTGGATAGAGGCCGTCATGTGAGATCGTGAGGTGACGTGCCAAATGTAGCGGCATACGACATAAATAAATGAAACATTTCGGACATGAGAAAAATGTCCTTACAAATCTCCCCCTATGTCTATGCCGGTACATACATAAAAAAATCCGAATTATCAAATATGAAATTGCCTATACAAATCTACCCTCCCATGAACCCAAAACTGAAAGAGTACAAGTGAATAAGACTGCATCGTTAGATCTTCAAATCTTCAGGAATCTCAACGCTTTTCTCATCAGGGTGTGCAATACAATGATAATCCATATAGTACCTACACACATGAGACAAATCAAAATATGACGTGACATATCGAGTTTGAAATGAGATAACATGGATATTAATATATGATAAAAACATAAGCAACATCTCAAAAACTCCCCCATAATATGATAATTCTTTCTCCCCCATTTTATGATGTCCCCAAATACACAGATGAGAAGAATGAATCAAACAAGAAAAATTGGGGTGTCACGGTATACAAAACACACCATGAATAAACAGAAAGCAACCAAGTCGATGATAGCGTAAATGAAGTGGTGTGATTAAATTCGATAGGAAAATCAATGCATACAAACATGACATATGTGCACGATGAATATTGGATATTCCTAGCGAATGAACTCAAATGCTTCCTTTAGTGTAAAATAATGACAATATAAGATATTGACTCAATCAAATCAACAAATCAAAGCTCAAAATGATTTTCACACCAATAACGTCCAAAATGATGTTATGCTTTTCAGGACTTTCAAGGAAATTCAAACCCGTTTAGATTCTCCAATCAAACTCCCTCAGATATTATTTTGAATAGAGGCATTCTAAATTCTCAAACTTTGGAGAATTGATGGTGAAACCTAAGTGGCCCATAATTGGCATGAATTGCTTTTTATTGCCTGTAAATTTTTTCGGGCTCTTTTAACCTCTTTGGACCTCGGATATTAAAATTCCTCGATTTTTAGGTCCTTTTTAATGGTGGCTTTTGCGCAAAGGATAGATGATTACCTTTCGCAGCCCCTCCCCGTTATACAAAAACACATAGTCTCACCAAAACGATTTTTACATGCATTCCAATCTTGTCAAGTTTTATTGCATTTTGTACATTGTATAGACAGGATTGAGATGAAAACACGCAAGCCAACATGAGATAGACAAGTGCAATAATCAAATATAGCCTTGCATGTGTGGAATAAAGGATATAGGAGTCAAACATGTAGGAAGATATCACTAATTACATCTCAAAGACTCCAATCAATGTAAAGCACATGGATGAAATGATGTAGCCTCTCAAATCTCTATCAAACAGTCACATGGATAAATGGAATGAAGTTGTGACTTGGCTATCTTACGTGCTCATCCATAAAAGAAGCAAAATACAAAAATCTTTTTGGATTTTTCAAAAATTTTGTCAAAATAAAATCTTTTTGTGCTTTTCTCAAAAAAATTTCTTAAAGGAAAATCTTTTTGTATATTTTAAAAAAAAAATGAAAACTAACTAATGATACAAGCTAGCAATAGGTAAAAAAAATATGATAAACAACCTATGCTAGCAATCAAGACTAGATCTCAACCGGGAGTAACGGTGGAGTTTTCTAAAGATGGTGACATCTTTTGAACCAACTCCACTAGATCATGTGAGGTCTTGATCAAAAACTTCACTTGCTCGCGAATATGTGCAAACTCTCTATCAACATGAGCAGGCAAAGTATCATGAGTGGGTGCATGTGCATGAATGTGTGAAGTAGCATGATATGGCACAAAACCCAACTTAGAACAAAATTCCCTAAGATGTCCTTGCTTCTTACAGTGGGAGCAAACATAAACCGGTCTAGGAAGTAATTTATCAACAATTTTGGGATGAACATTCCTAGACAAACACCCATGCGACTCACTCACAATGGTGGATATAGACTCGGGTGAATTCTCTAATGTGACTTGAACCTCTCGTGCTTGTTTTAGGTCATCCTCGAGATGGGATACACGTGTCATCAGACTAGACACCGTGTTGGTCAAGTCACCTTTTTCCTTTTTAAGATCATCATTGTCTCCCTTCAACACACCAATCCGAAGACCTAGGATCCTATTAGTCCTTTTTATTTCCATGGTCTTGATAAACACCTTTCTAAAGGCATTTTGGATCAAACTATCATCACCATTATCATCCTCACTATCACTTAGAGAAGTGGGCATATCAACTTTCTTGCCCTCTCTCTTAAGTCTAGTGGGACACTCAAATTTCTTGTGCCCTGTCCCATCGCACTCAAAACATCTTATCTTCTCAAGTTTTTTATTTCTCTCATTCTCACCACAACTCTCTCTTTCTCCATGAAATCTTAAATCATTATCTAAAGCGGTGATCCTAAGGGCTAAAGCATTATTACGCTTCTTGGTTTCAAAAAACTCAGAATATAATTCGGCGTAAGCGCGTGGGAGATCACACTCGCTCTCACTTGCCTCATCTTCCCCTTCACTCTCATCGCTCTTACTGTCGAGGTGTCCTTGTGACGTAGCATCCTCATTGTCGTGAGAAGCATTGGAGGTACTCACATGACTAGCCATGAACGCGGTGAAGTTACGCTCATGCGGTGACTCATCTCCCGAGTCCACCGACTCGACCTCACTTTCTCCCTCACTTGAAGCGCTCAAACCATTACTATCACTTTCGTGTGCACTATTGTGGGAAAAGGTGGGAGTGCTCACACGATTAGAAAAAGCTACAAACTTCTCACCACTAGTCTCATCACCCTCACCTTCACTACTATCACTAAGTGTGGCGGGCATAGCTACTTTCTTTCCTTTCTTTCTAAGCCACGTAGGACATTCAAACGACTTATGTCCCTTACCCCCACATTCAAAACAAGTGACGTTCTCAAAATCTTCCTCACACTCCTCATCGGATTTATTCTCTTTTTCCCTCTCACCACTTTCTTTGGCCTTTCCTTTCTTTTTATTTTTCTTTTCAAAAATATTTTTCTCAACATTCCTTTTATCATTGAAATTTCCACTTTTCTTGAATTTGAGAATTCTTTGGAAATTTTTTGCAAACGGGGCCAAGTCATCTAAGTCAAAATCACATTCAGACTTGGACTTAAAAACTTTTTCTTTCTTTTTCTGAAAATGAGTCTTTAAAGCAATCACATTATCCTTATCCTTAATGGTTTTGGGAAACATGTCAATCTCATAGGTTTGAAGATCTCCTACAAGTTCTTCCAACTTAAGTGATTTCAAATTTCCCAAAGAGTTCAAAACAGCGACTTTAGGAATAAAGCGTTTTGGGAGAGATCTCAAAATCTTTTTAACGACACGCGTGTTATCAATTACCTCACCCAAATTAAAACTAGTGTTAACAATGTCCGACAAGCGTGCAAAAAACTCATCAAAGCATTCGGACTCAGACATGGTGATAGTCTCAAATTGGGTGGCCAAATTTTGTAATTTAGACTCTTTAACAGCGTTCGTACCCTCATGGGTAAGTTGCAAAACATCCCATGCCTCCTTTGACGTGGTGCACATCATTATGCGTTTGAACTCATCAGGTGTGACAGACCCAGAAATAGCACTTAGACCCTTAGAATTAAAAGATGACCATTTAATTTCTTCATCAGTCCAAGAAATGTCAGGTTTCAAGTTGGTCACATTATCAACAGTCACGGTGGGAGGAGTCCACCCTCGTTCAACCAAAATCCAGACACGTTCATCAATGGCTTTTAAAGCCGACCTTATACGGGCTTTCCAATAAGCATAATTTGTCCCATCAAAAATAGGAATTTTATAATATGACTTCTCCATTTGAACACGCACTTTTTCAAAAAATCAATTTTTTCAGAAAATTGATATCTTAGAAAAATTTTGCGGAAAAAGGAATACGCGATAGATTAGCGTAACCTGCTCTGATACCAATTTGAAGACGTGTGTGCTCGCGTTCAAATGATCAAATTATATATAAAACCCTTTTTAACACAAACAGACCCTAAACATGCAGCAGTATGTGATTGAATAAAATGATAATCTACGCAAGAACATTCAAACACATGCAATTAAGGAAAAATCCCCCTCAGGGGCAAAACCATTTATTTTCACTATAATTTGTAAGAGAACGGATTACAATCGGATTACAATGAAAATACAAGTTGACTAAGAATTACCCTCGGGTATCTGATTCTGTAGTCGCGGCTGGAATTATCCCTTTCCAGTAGGGCTGCAATGAAGAAGAAGAACGGTCTCCTCCATAAGGGTTGAACAAACCAAAGTTGTATTTTTGGGTTACCAAAAAGATTCACAAAGGATTGGAAGAATTGTGTGAATCAAAACACGAGTCTCGGGACTCAAAAATATGAAGACTAGATGTATTTGGACTCTCAAATTCGTCTCCTAAAGTCTTGCAAAATAACTCTCCCGAAGTTGGTATTTATAGGGAAAACCATGAAGAGACCCACGATTTTAAACTGCTGAAATTCTATCCAGCGTACAGGTACCCCGAACCGGTTCGGATACCCCTCCGAGCCGGTTTGGGTCTGGGTTCGGGAAAGTGTGCTGGAAACAAGGCTTTAAACACTTAGAAAAATTTCCAGACTTTTCAATGAACATATCTCCATTTTCAACGGGCCATAACTTGTTCACCGTAGCTCGGATTGAGGTGCCGTTTCTTCCAGTATCTTTGTTGCGGCAATCTCTTCAACTTTCCAGTTGACCGGTCCTCCGGACGATGGCTGTAAAATTACCAATTTGCCCTTGAACATCCCTATCATGCCTTGTTTCATTGATTTGACTTCTCTTGCGTTCCACTTGCATTACGAGCCTACAATCAAGGAACGTGAAGTCGTTGATGCAGATGAGGGACACATTAGTGGAGATAATGCATGTTTGATTCCCGGAATTCGGATAGAGGCCGTCATGTGAGATCGTGAGGTGACGTGCCAAATGTAGTGGCATACGACATAAATAAATGAAACATTTCAGACATGAGAAAAATGTCCTTACATTCACCAACTCCCCCTGTACACAAACTGACTCTCGAGATACCTATCTCTCTCTAACCCTCCGAAGGCATCTTTCTTCATTTGCGAGATCCGTAACTCTGATCTCCGTTTCATAAAGGTATTTATCTCACACGACTTTATTTTCCTTTTTAATATCGTTTTTATTTTCATTTTCATTTTCATTTTGTGGTCTGAATAATTTCTTTTTCAGTTGCAATGGATGATTTGGTTTTAAAAAATTGTAGTTTTGGTGCATTTTAGAGGTCTAACCATGTTTAGGTTTCATTTTGCAGGTGTTTTTGCTTCCTATATCGGTTTGTCTTTTATTTTATGAGATACCCTCTTTCAGGTCTAATAACAATTTTTGGTTTCGATTTTATGAGCTTCCTATATGGGTATTTTTATAATTAGTTGCATTTTACAAGTAGATCTAACTATTCTACCTAATTATTTTTCAGATCTTACTATATTGTAGATCTAACTAATATTGGGTTCCAACATCCAGGTAGATCTAACTATTCTACCTATTTGATTTCAATTTTATTTGGGGGTTGGATTCGCATATTCTTTTATTTGACAATAATATTCTTTTATTCGATATTGTTTGTGGGATTGTTGATGTCAGTGAAAAATAATAGAAGTTTATTCTTACATTTGTTATTATTTATGAATATTTCTTCAATTGATTATATTTTTCTAACTATGTTTTTTCTTAAATTTTTTTAAGACTCTTTGAGCTATTCACAATCGAGCTTCCCTTTGGATGCACACCCAGTTTGTAGAGTTGTGAAAGCTCTTAGGGGCACCCAGAGTACTGCTCAGGACACTAATGTGTCTACAACGGGAAGTGGATAGGTTGTTCATAGATTTTCTATCACGACTAAAGGTGGCACAACTGAGATTATGAAGAAATGGGTCAGATTACTGCTCAGATTACTAATGTGTCTAGTATTTTACATATAATATATACATGGTTATGGTTGTATTCATTATCATTATATAAGATGTGTTTATATGTTGGAATTTATTGTGGACTAAGGTAAATATGTGTATCAAGGATTCAAGAACATTTGAAAGAGGCGAGATTTGGTCAAAAGGTAATGGCGGCGACTGTGATTTTCGTAGAAAAAGTTGTATAGGACTATGTGTATTGTAATATACATCGTAGACCATTTGTTCAATTTGACCATTCAATTTGAGCATTTTTTTCAAGTAGGCGGATCAAAATGATTTGAATAAGGTGAATTGTGGCAAGAGCTCATAGTCATATAAATCTTTAAGAAGTAGAGCACTTGTCCCAACAATGGCTTTTCTAAGATAAAAAAAAAATAACATATAAGAGTGATAGTTGAAGGACATCATTGAGCGGGATGTCAAGAACAACCCTGTGATGATTCAACTTTCTTCAGTGCCGATTCAGCTCACTAGAAACAAGAGTGTTGAAAGAATATAATGTTCCTTTGAGTTCCATAAATATATTGGAAGACACCGAGCTTAAAAATGTTGTAAAATCTTTGAGTCACTGGCTCACAATTCCTCGGATATTCATCAAGGGGAGTTCATTGGAGGTTCTGATATCATCCTTAACATTTGAGTGGTTATTATAAGTACTCAAACATGTTACAAACTTTTTATATTATTTATCTACTGTTCAAACCAAGTCGAGTTTCATTTCCTATATGAGGAAACAAATCATCTTTTTGTTTGTTATTTTTGGGATTAAAATTCTATTCAATCTCCCCACTGTTGAAATGCATCATATTACAATTAGGTTGTCCACATTTAGAATAATATCCGTTAGTATTACTGAGTTAACAAAATGGGTAGCCACATAATAAGTTACATTTGATTTATTATTTATTAGTTCTTTAATATATGAAGTATTGGAATATGACTTATTATAAATTGTAGAGCAGGGATTCCATTAATTTTTTATGGGCTTATGATATTTAGTATTTTCATGTTTTGTATTCACCGGTTTGGTTGAGATTGTAGAATTATCACAGGTTTAATAACAAGCACTTTCCTTAGTTGAGTTTGACAGGGGATTATAACTACGGTTTGTAAAAGGTATGACTATATAATCTTATTTTGAGAACTTATCTATATGGATTTGTGTCTTTTTAAATTCATTTATTTCTTGATACTCCGACCACTATCCAACTTTAGATGCTCTTGTTTCTTCACAATTCACAAATATTTTTGGATAACATTTTCACGTTTAAGCTTCGATGGGAGTTATGGGTAATTAAAATTTACTTTTTAGCTATTTGGAGGGTTTTATTGACCTTATTAATTGTTGGGATTTTTTTTATTTCTTTGGAATATGGATTTTGCCCATTTTTCATGTTAAATATGAGTATGTGGATGGAAATGAGTTGGTGGCTTTGGTTTTTCTATTGAGTAGATGTTAATCATTGTAATACATTTTTTATGAGGATTTTCATTCTTCATTCTTAGGCTTTGGTCAGTTCTCTTCATTATCTTCATTTTTTAGGATATTCATTCTTTGTTTATGAGTAGATCATGGGCATGGGTATATATTTTTGCATGCTATATATAATTGATTGGATGATTATTCAAGTTTGTGGAATGTTTAAATTCCTGGTACAATTTCATACGAGGGAGTGACACATAATGTAGATGAAGTGACTCTATGCATGCCACATCCTCTTTAGGGATTATTTTAATTTCATATTTGGTTTTATAACTTAAGGATGTCTTTAAGAAACATGATTTTTGTTGAATCTCACCAAGGAGTTTCATACAATTCCAGAATTCAGTTTGAGTTCTAATTGAGTGACTATCAAATTTACTTGAGTTAAAGGTGCACTTAACATGCTTCTCATTTTATGATCATAATGACATAGGTAAAGCTCCCCTCATAGACGCTCGTGCCTAAAGGAATAATTAAAGGTCCTATTAACATGGTGGATAGTTCTATAAAAAAGGAGACTTCGCCCAATTTCTCTAAATTTTGTACACTTATTTGAATATACATAAAACTTTATTGAGTTAAATTGTACATGACTTAGTAGTTTAGAAAATTATCTTCGTTCCTTTAGGTACGGGCATAATCTAGTGTGTGTGTATATATATATATATATATGCTCATGGATGTTTAATCTTACTTATGTGGGATAATAAGATGACTAGATAGTCTATATCTAAATAATATTTAATCTTACTTATGTGTGATAGTAAGGGGGACTAAATAGTGTATATCTAAACGATGCTTAATATACTTACGAGTAAATAGTAGAAAAGATAGATAGTGCAAATATAAAGGAAAGTAAAGGTGAAAATTTAGCATGAGGATCATAATAATAACGAAAGAGAAATGATATATATTAGTTATTCGGTAACGTACTATATGGGCGGTACGGGGTAAGTTAAGGAGAAACTTAACTAAAGGTTTCATGAGAATTTAAGGTATACTATAGGGTAGTGTATAGGAGGTACGAGAGAGCTAGAATGTAGTATCGTTAATTAGATGTTTGAGACCTAGTTATATTGGGGTAGCTTTACTAGGTGGGACATTACATGCTCATTATATAATATATGAGAGGTGATGAACTCAAGCGAGTATACGCAGCCTAACATGTGTATTTATTAACTTCTCATTCAAACTTCAATTTATTTACTTGCTAAATATTTTTAAATGGTTTTTACTTAGGCTCTGACCCAAATTCCAAAACTTTTTTCCAAAACCTTTTTGGTGTCCCGCCACAGGGACGCCTAGTTTAATGATCTGTTTCGGGGATGCGTAGCTGCAGCACATGGGGATGCTTGAAGGACTTGGACATATATGCTTCGGTTATTTCATTCCTAGAGTAGAATGTAATTTAGTTATTTCAGTTGTGCATGTTGCCCCTTTAGTTATTTATTTTATACACTTTATCGGACGTTGAATTTTTAGACTCAGTTTAATTTCATTAGATGGTTAGTTGGATTTTATATTGAGAACCAATAGTTTATTAGGTACCATTTTATTTCAATTATTTATCTGGTGTTTAGTTCAAATTATTTTACTGCATGGATGGCTTGGTTATCGTGATTATTTCATTTATGTTGTTATTTTATAAAAAGTAAAATTTGGCATCAAATTTTTTAATACTAGGTGGTTAGTTAAATTTTAAAAAGTTTTCGACGATGATGCTAAGAATGAACAAGATGTGATTCCTATTTTAATTGGATGAAGGACTGATCATCTAGTATTTAATTTGGCGGTGTGTCACATATCGTATCATAGCATCAGGTTCTAGTGTCCACATGATATGTGTTACTTTTCATGCTTCAGCTTAGTATTCTTTGATTTAGAGCCTTATGATAGGATTATTGTATTCTTTTACGTATGCACATTTATGTTATTCTGCTATTATAGATGTATGAACTGTGAAATCATAAAACTCACTTTTAAATTTTCAAAGGCCATTTAAGAGAGGTCATCAGGCTAGTGTGACAACGAGAGATCAGGTGAGCGAGTCTTAATAAGAGAAGGAGTTACCTCATCCACAACCACCACCAGTAGTGATAACAATTGCACATGTGGACGAGATCGTGACACAAGAAGTTAATGCAGAGATGACTGCAATGGCATGATATTTTTTACAGAATCAACCAAATTTGTTAGTGGTACCTAACAATCAGGCCCACCGGGCGCCATCCGATTGGCAAAAGGGCAAGAGAAGCATTTCAGAAGGGTCACCCACCAGAGTTTCAGGGTGATTTAGATGTAGTAGTGTCCAGTCAGTGGAAGAAGGACATGCAGTGCTACCTGCGTATGACGGAGTGCAGTGACACTCAAAAATAGTTCTTGACAATATTTAAGCTAGTGGGCGCAACTTTGAAGTGGTGGGCAACAACAGAGGAGATAGATGTGATGAGCATAGGGGAGTATTGGGTGCGGTTTGACTGCAAGTATTTTCCATTCGCTCTTCAAACAGAGATGTGATGGCATTTTCTCGATGTGTCTCAAGGAGATAGGACCCACTATACCAAAATGGTTAAATTGTTACCTTTTTAGCGGTCAGGCTTGTCACAGTCATTGACCGTGACACAAAAATACGCATTGTTTTATCACGGTCATTGACCGTGACAAGTCCAGACAAAGACTTGTCACGATCATTGACCGTGACACGTCCGTGACAATTCTGTCAGTAAAAAATCCCTCCCCCTTCTTTTTTTCCACTGAATTCGTTCCCTCTATTTCTCTCTCTCTCTCTCTCTCTCTCTCTAGCGGTTGCTCTCTCTCTTTCTCTCTACGACTTTGGTATTTTTTCTCTTTATTTCTCCCCCATTTATGTATATGTGCGTGTGTGTATATATGTGTGTAAATGTGCACGCGTGTGTGTGTGTGGTGTATGTGTGTGTGGGGGGGGGGGGGGAGGCAGCAGGGCTGGGGGGAGGGGGTATGCATGTGTGTGTGTGTGTGTGTGTGTATATGTGCGTGTGTGTGTATATGTACGTGTGTATGTTTTTTTAATTTAATTTTTATTGGTTTATTAGATATTGTCGCTCATATTCTACTTCCCCATGTAAAAGAATTGATTGATTTAATATTGATTGGTTGTTAATTTTTTTTGTAAATTAATAATTAGTGCCCCTTTCATATGCAAGTAGGATTGCCCCTCATTGTAAATTAGTAAATTACTAATTGTATACTTTAATTGATGAAAAAAATTAATTGAGTAGATGAATTAGAAGGAGTATGGGATACACATTCGTTGTTGCCATTGTGGTTGGATTATAGTGGATCGATGTTCGGTTGTTTAATTTTAAAAGTGGCATGACCACTGGATTATTGTCCATATGGGAGTGGGATTTTTCAACTTTTTTTTGAAAATTATTTTCTATAACGAATAATATATACAATATGATAATTAAATGAAACATACCTGAAATTACATATAGTGCGTATAGATACTAGCCTTCTAGTTCTTATGCGTACGCATTTAATAGACCTTAGACCCGTTCGAGAGTCATTACCCCTGTAATGAGATCTCTCGAATTGTCCCGTTTGGACAGTTTGGGACTGCATAATTTCTGCATAATAATATTCTTAGTTGCTTAAAGTTGTTACTTTTGGAAGAAGTTCTTCAGTCGTATCCTAATATTCTCAAGGTACATACTAGATTAACAAGTGTGACTATTATTTTAATTGATCAATTGAAATAATACTCACACTTGCCAATCTACGTCATGTACTTGGAGAACTACGGGGATATGCTGCTGAATTTTTCTCAAATTATAACAATGTGCATGAGTTGTTAAGTATATTACAGAAATAAGTAGTCTTGAATGGGATAGGACCCCTCACCCTTTAGAGGAGATGGATGAAATAGAAATTAAATGAAACATACTATAAATCTAAGTTTGAATTTGAAATTTAAAAATCAAATATAAATAAGACATAATTAAATGAAATATACTATAAATCTAAGTTTTTTTATACTGATCCATGAATATACGCTTCTTACCTTTAATAGGTGATTTGTTGTGGTAGCTATGATGGGATATCCGAAATACAAATAGTGGATGGGTGAGACAAATATAATGGGGGATGTGTTTCGTAGAGGTGCTAATGAATTTGTGAAATACACAAAGAGATGTCATAATGATGAAGAGTTTTCGTGTTTGTGTGCTAGGTGTAAGAATGTTAAGGTGTTTGAGTGGAAAACAATTAAACTACATTTTTTAAGATCGGGTATGCAAGATATTTATCGATTTTGGAGTTTTCACGGTGAATTAAAAGCTCCTTTTATCCCCGAACAACCTTCACAATAACCTTCAACAAGTAGGATAGATGTAGAAGGGGACGACGTAGATAATAACCTGTTAGAGGATTTAGTTGATGATGTGTATGGAGTTTATGAAGCCAAGGAGAATAAGGTTACTGATGATGTACAAGGTTCAAGTGCTCGTGAAGATATCACAATAAACCTTGACAATGACTACCAAAGTTTAAAATTTAAGGCGACCCAACCGTTATACTCTGGCCGTGAGAAAGATCAAACAACTTTACATGCCATGGTTGGTTTGCACAGTTTGAAGACGTAGTACGGTTTGTCTGGCAATAGCGTGACAGGAATTCTGAAATGGGTGAAGGGGTTACTACCTAAGGAGAATACGCTTCCAAATAGCTATCCTATTATGAAGAAAAGTTTGAAAGGTTTGGGAATGAAGTATAATCGATTCATTCTTGTGTGTATGACTGCATACTATAACAAAAGGAGTATGAAAATCTCGATCATTGTTCGGTTTGCGATGAACCTAGATATGTCCAATCTACTAGTAAAGAAGGCACAAGATCAAAAGTGCCTAAAAAAGTGTTGAAATATTTTCCCGTTGGGCCTAGATTGAAGCGATTTTTCACAGTACCGTGGATAGCGGAGGCAATAACTTGGCATGCTAGGGCAGAAGTAGGGGGTAATCTCATGCGTCATCCTATTGATTCTACAACTTAGAGGAGGATGAATTATCAGTATCCCAATTTTTCTCAAGAACATCGCAACATTCGTTTGGCTATATCAACAGATGGTTTCAATCCATTTGGAAATCTAAGAACCAATCAGATTGTATGGCCAGTGATCCTAGCCCCACTCAACCTCCCTCCTTCACAGTGTATGAGACCTGAATTTTCAATGATGTCTTTGCTGATACCTGGACCAAAGGCACCAAGTGATCACATCGACGTCTACCTGTCTCCATTGGTATAAGAATTAAATGAGTTGTGGGAAGATGGTGTGCAATCATTTGACTCTTTTAGAAAAGAAGACTTTACGCTAAAAGTTATATTGATGTGGGAAATTCATGATTTTCCAGCTTATGGGACATTATCCGATTGTGTACTACATGGTTATTTGGGGTGTCCTATTTGTGGAGAGCATACTGAATCTCTTCGTCTCTCCTTTAGCTCAAAAAATGTATAGCATTTCCATAGGAGGTTTTTACCCCTGGCTCATAGTTTTAGATTTGAGAAAGGTTTCAATTTTTTATTGGGCGGGGTTGAACATAGGCTACCGCCGTGACCACTTTCAAGTTCAGATTTTGAATGTAAATCTTCTGAATGTGGCCCTAATATGCCAGGTAATAATCCCAAATTTAAGAATGTCAAGCATACGTGATACATTGCAGGATCAATTTGTAGAGGAATATACCACCATGGAGTCATCAATATATACTCGGGAATATATGCCTGGCTCGACCAGTGTTGATGACACTGATGAGTTTGTCGATGATGGTGGTCATATGATGGGAAAACGAGTGAAATTAACGATTTTACAACATGAACAAGTAGCTCGTTATCTACTTAACACACATGAAGATGTCGAAGAATGGAAAAAGTAAGTTTAAATTATTTTAGAATATTTTACTAAGGTTAATTTTGTAATATGCAGAAAATATGAAGCATGTGAGAACAATAAAAGAAGAAAAACAATGGTACAATCAGACAACGAATTTAGGCGGTGGTTGTCACAAGAGGTAATTATAATGAAAATGGCTATTATATAACGTTACATTACACTACAACTTTACAACTAATCTAATTAATTTATCTATATTCTCAGCTCTTAAAGACGAGAGATGCGATATCAAGGCTTGCTCATCTGGCCACTGGACCCTTGTTCGTGGCACAAGAGTACAAAAAGTATCGATTGAACAATTACGTATTCGACACAAAAGTGTACGAGGATTGTACGAATGTACAGAACTCGAGCATTTCATACAAGGCTCTTACTTTCTTTCAAGCGACCGCAAAAGATAAAAACCTCGTTGAAACTGAAAGGACTTACTATGGTGTAATTCGCAATATATTTGAATTGGATTATATAAGCTTCAAAGAGGTTGTATTTTATTGTGACTGGGTAAGAGTTGAGGATAAAAATGCTTGTAAAGTTGATCTTGTCACCAATTTGATCATGGTTGACTTGTCCAAGTTGATGAGCAACGACCACGTGAGTGATGAGCCATTTGTTTGTGCATTTTAAAAGGTTAATCAAGTGTTTTACTCGGAGTATATCAACAACGAGCCGTGGTCAATTATCCTACACGTGCCAAAGCATCTAAATAGTAGTGTGGATGACTTGGCTACTCCTACCGAATATCAATGCATTTTGGAAGATAACAATTCATTTTGATTTGTAGTAATTGTACATATTTGCATGTGTTCTTATAATTCATTTTGATTTGTACTAATAACAACATTTTTTTTACAGCAAATATCTCCTTCAGGTATTAAGGCTAGGATGATAATGCTGATTGTGATGATGTCATCTAGGGTCGGTGGTAGCAGAGGCGAGGAGGGATCCTCGGCCCCTAGGCTCCCCAAATATGGCAAATTGGGTATGGCCTTCGAGAATAAGATGGGGATATTAGCGAGATCCCTCGAGCTGGTAAAGCCGATCATCGGCCCGAGGTACACTAGTTGGAGGGAGGTGACAAATTAACTCAAGTTAGCTATTTGGGTGGCACTACAGGTAATGAATTTATATTTATATTTCAATTTCAATTTCAATTTCAATTTCAATTTCAATTTCGATTTGATGTTATATTTATAGTTATTCGTAGCTAACATTGTATTTGTTGGATAGGAACAATTCATCCTAGATCCAAAGCTATGCGATTTCGTCTTGGAGCAGTTGAGGGAGAAACACAAGACATGGAAGAAAAATATGCGAACTCGATAATTTGGGAAGACCCGAGAGTCCGTTATCCAAATACGTGAATCCATCCCGCCGAAGGAGCCGATCTCATTGGCATAATGGCAAAAGTTCATTGACAATGAGATCGGGGAGCGACAATTGGCATCTCGCCAATCGGGCAGGGAAAATCGGGCAAAAAAGATGGACGTGCACTACTCCGGCCGAACGTCTCACGCCGAAGTGGAGCATAGGATGATGGTAAGATTTAATTTTTTTATAACTACATAAATATATTATTCTGAATTATTTTAGTTTTCGGGGCTGATACTAATTTTACATTATTTTATTTCAGGGGATAGGGAGTGGCCCTGGGGGTAGGCCACATAGGCTCGATACTTGTGTGGATATTCGGATGAAGAAGGGGAAGGATAAGGAGGTGTCCCCGAGCGTCGCGACCACAATTGTAAGTAATCTGATAGTTTACTTTTTGTTAATAACGTTATAATTTTTTTATTTACTTATTTTACTAATCATGTGCTTTTTCTCGTTTCAGGCAAAGCTTAAGGAAGTGCATAAGTCGCAGTCTGATGCCGATAAGGCATATTTGTCCACATACGCACTCAGTCAAGTGCTTGGAACTGATCGCAAAGGGAGGACAAGGGGGGTGAGATCGTGGGTGGCCAAATCTAGGATCATCATATTGGAGACGAGCGACATAGGGTTGGCTCGAACGGTGGACTCACATGATACGAAGCTGTCTCGTTTGGAGGTGACGGTCTAAGATATGTTCTTATTCATGAAGAATTCATTGGGCGGAAATTTTAAGGGTAAATTGAAGGAGAAGGTGGTATAGGAGGAGGTGCAGGAGGACGAGGTGCAGGATGATGAGGATGTGGACCTCGTTGCTTCATCGCCGACACGTCCAGACTTTGATGATCCACTCCCCTATTTGGCCCCCTTCAACCGACTAATGTCGACACTTGGTTGGCCGAGCGTGTTTATATATTACATATTTGATGGACAGTGGATAGTTCGGGGGTTGAGGGACCCGAATACCATCCAAGGTATGCCAGTTAATGGACGCTTGCTTCAAGACATCGAGTCCAAGGTGCTCATCACGCATATGATACCCGAGAAGGAGAACTCCCCCTTGTGGTTACACGAACAATGAGGAATGATGTATATTGGTGGGTATGTCAATTCGTATATCGTGTGGCCTACTCACCTCCTTAGAGCTAACCTTACCCAGACATGTAGTGACATTATTTGAATTGAATTGCTTTAAGATGCTACATTTGAATTATATTTGGATTATATCGTTATGCATATTGTTTTGAATGTATATTTGCATTCTCTTTATTGTATTTGGATATATGATGTTTGAACCGGTATAATGTTGCTATAACATGTACAAATATACTTCTAGGCAGTGGAAGTGGCTATATTGCCCACTAGTTTTTTTTTACTATTGTCTAGAATTATCACGGTCATTGACCATGGCAAGTCTGTGACAAAGAAAACTTATCATGGACTTGTCACGATCAATAATAGTGATAATTTTTTAAAGAGTGTCACGAGTTTATCGTGGCTTATGACTGTGACAAAACTTGTCAAGGTCGTAAATCGTGACATGACCGTGACAATTCTAATGAACTTGTCATGATTATTGATCGTGACACGTCCATGACAATAAACGCTGTCACCCCCAGAATTATCACGGTCATTGACCTTGATAAGTTCGACTTGTCATGTTCAATGACCGTGACAATTCAACAGATTTGGTGTAGTGACCGTAGATGAATACGAGGAAGAATTTACTCACTTTGGAAATTTGGTGAAAGTTGAGGTAAACACTGAAGAGAAGAGAATGCGTAAGTTCATGGACAGACTTACCTGGAAAATCTGATAGCACTTGTTGGGTAATCCAACGTTGGAGACATACACGGATGTTGTTAATGAAGCACTACTTCATTGTCGGAATCAACGATTACATATCAAGTATAACAATAAAGTGAGTGGGTCCGCACATCAACAGCAGGAGTGGGATCTCCATCAAGGGAACCAGGCCAAAAGGGTTAAGTCCATGGGTTATAGATACAAGAGTGTTAGTTTCAAAAATGGTCAGCAGGCCCTCGATAATAACATCATTTCATTCCTTAGGGTTGCTAGGGCCAAGGGAATATCGAAGGAGGTCAGCATGGAGAGGATCAGTGGAAGGGAGGATTTCATGGGAGATGTTTCATGTGTAGAGAGAGACTATAGGAAGAGATATTTCCCTAAGCGAGGTAGGACGTAACTAATGGATAAGGTTCTGGATGTACAACCAATGCAGAAGGTCATAGGTCAGTTCGGACACGAGGATTAGAACTAGGAGCCCATTAATAAGATGATGAAGCTAGCGTTTGAAGGTGAATTGTCTTTATTATATTATCAGTACAGTGTAGATTTTAATGACATGGGGGAATCATGATGTATGATTATTAGCACTATAAGTCACGAGTGAGTCAGATTTTGAGGGGGCGTTGGCCGTAATAGCCTTATTGTATATATTTATGATTAATTATCGTGGGAGTAGCGGTGATTTTTGGTCTCCCCTATGAGAGAGAGGGAGTGTACACTAAAGGGATGGTTGGAGACGTGTTACTTGACTACTTTCGAGAATTAAGAGAAATGAGTATACTATTTTTTGAGTATCGACTGTTTAGCAATGATTTGAGCAAAAGTAGAATGTGATAATAGAACTTTGGGTTTATTATCCCAAGGTATGATTTATTTTGCTAGGTATCAACTGCAAGAGGGTCTAGCCTATATATACGAGTATATATGTTATAATGTGTTTCATAATAAACTTTTAGAAATATATTTCTATGGTTATATTTAACCCCGGTGAGTAGGGATGTTTACAGATGTGATTCAGGGTATATTGGCTTTTTTATCGAGCGGATAGATATAGCTCGTGATTTATTCGTGCTAAGAAACTAGTGATAGTAAAATCATTGTGATATATGTCGTCTTTTGTAACATGATAGTGGATGAGTATACTTTCATGTAGAGAGATGGATATTTGTGAGTACGTTATATGGGTTGAGGGCCTAACAGATGTCGACGACTGACAATGTTAGGTAGTAGTGCATCGTGGGGGTTCGTTGTTTGTATTTCTCTTTTCAAGACATCCCACACATGAAACTTAGCGCAACATTGGAAGTAGGGAGATGTTTGTCCATTAGGACATGAGTTTACTATCATAGTTATGATTCATTTATGCAGTTATACATAAGGGATGATAACTATGTTATAAATTGAGGCTAGTGGAGCCGAGTAACATCGGTTCAGTTATGCACGGATATAGGGTGTATGGGCACCCTGAGTAGTTGAATTATTTATCATATTATCCGTGATTAGGTGAGATAGAAGTATGTGTAGTGATCTTCAAAGTACATGATTAACGTAGTGTATAAACCTTGGAGTACTAGCCTTATCCAAATTTTGAGGACGGAATTCCTTTATAAGGGGGAAGTATGTAACACCCCGTATTTATAAGGATATATGCTTTAATTAAATTGGTGATTTAGCATTTATTTAAATCGATGATTTGGGATTTATTTAATTCGAATAAATTATTTAATTTGGTGATTTAGAGTTTAAATTAATTCGGTATATTTTAATTTCACCAGTACTCTATTTTGAGGTGAAAATAAGATGATTTTATAAAGGGACTCGAATGACTATCTAGAGGTTACGGTTGATTCCGAAAGGGTCAAAATAGTCAAAATAGTTTACCCCGGGGTATAGTTTGGGTTTCGGAGCAATTTTAGGCTAAGTCGGTACCACAGGAGGGCATTTTGATGATTTGGTAAAATAGGGTAAAGAGACCTATGAGTTTACAAAGCCTTTATCAGTATATAGATGGGAGAGGCTAGGGTTTGGAGGCTAGAAAATAAAAAGAGGCCATTAGAGAAGAAAGATCAGCCATTTTTGAAGCTAAAGGAAGGATTCAAGTGATTCTTGCACCACAAACATCATTGGAGAGTGGATTGAAGGGGAAGACAAAAAAAATTATCATCAACAAACAAAATCAGACCTTCAATTAAGAGGTAAGTATTAATCTTACGTTTATATTAAATATGTTATAATACCCATGTTGAATAGGGTTTGATTTGCATGTTTTTGGAAGATTTAATATGAATTTGGGTGGTTATAACTATGAATGGAAGTAGGATTGCAGGTAGTTGTATTTGTTAATGTTGGTGACACGAAATTAGATTATTTGGGATGATTTATAATAAAGAAATATGGATTATTGATTAAATGGGAAGAACATGAGAAACTAGGGCTGGTTTATGCACTTTTAGAGGATAATCGATTCTTGGATTAAATTTGTGATAAATTAATGATTAATTTAAGTTATGTCAATTTGTAATTTGGTGAGGTGTCATGAAGGTTTGAGGTGTCAAAAATAGAGAAAAAATGAGTTAGAGAAGAAGAAGGTTCGTAGATTTTGTACGTCAAATCTGTGGCTAACCGGTTAGATTTACCTGTTTGTCGAAAGTGCATTTTATAGATCTTTTCTCTAGATCGCGTGGGCGCTGACTTTGTATTTTTCTAATTTTTTTTAATTAGTTATGATTTTTCTAAGAATGAGTGTCCGAGATCGAAATGTGTACTAATAAATTAAATCAGGGAATAAAATCAATAATTAACTATATGGGGACTTTGAGAATTTCAATAGACCTATAGTCGAGGCTTAGGATTATTCATAGTGATGATAAAATTATATTAGGGCCTACGACATTTAATCGATTGTTTTGCGTATCGAGAATTTTTTTTGTAAAATTAGATTAGGAACTACGAGTTATATAGTATCAACCGTGATCATTTTTCTAAAGGCGTGACGAATACTTCCAAATTATTAAATTGACTAATTTTTTGTAAAATTATTTATATTGTAATAAAAAAATTTGCAATATTTTAGAAATTTTGGGAAAAAAATTCTTTATTTATAGGAATATCCATCTGTTTTTAAGAAAAAGAAAATTACCCAACAAGACTACAAGAAGTTCACCCAGGACATCAAGTAAACAAAATCGTGGGTTAAAAATTATTTATGAAAAATCCCATATATATTATTTGTTTATAAAAATTCCCTAAATTCGCATGCCAATTGCATGGTAGTGCAATATGACCCACACATCATACGAAGTAACAATAAAGATCTAATTTCAACAACAAATTCGTAAAGTACATGTGTTGCTTGACCTTACATATAGGTGCAATAAATTTTTTGTGTGACACATCTCATTGGTTAAAGTACTCCGGTGTTAGATACTTGATTGATGAACATATTAGAGAAACAATAACATCTAACATATTCAAAACTCAATTAACAAAGAAGAATAAAAATACAAATGGAAATCATGAAATGCGAAAGAAACAAATTATATAATCTTTATTCATTCGAGGTCCAATCCATTGAATAGGCACATATTCGATGCACAAATCCCTAGTTATCTTAGTTTCAAGGTGCATACTATAGTTAGCACCTTAAACTATGAAATCGAGACACATAATAAAAATATATAATAAAAAGGCCCAATCAAAAATTGTATCAGTTCCACGTCACAATAGTCATTTCTCATACCAAGTAGATCCCATTATATAATAGAAAAGTTCATGCCTCGAGTTATAAGTAGAAAACACGGCATATTTTAGACTAAAATGTTGACCCAATAAATGACAACATTTTGCATTATTTTCATTGTTCTCGCGAGTTTAACCATTCTAGTAGATTGATCCACACAAAAACTTAATCCCAAATTTACAAAATACATTTTTTCAAATCCAAAATTTTCATCTCAATTGTGCCTATATATACTACACAATAGCTAACTGATGAAATATAATGAACACATCTTGAATAGCAACTCTACCTAACTACATTTAACAATGGAAAATGAATTTTCAAAATCACTCACTGATGTTCCCTTCGTACGATGATCTTCGTAATGTCATAGTCATGACAACATCAAGACAGCAACTGAAAATACATCTGAGTACA
Source organism: Sambucus nigra (assembly GCA_949130495.1). Classification (NCBI taxonomy): domain Eukaryota; kingdom Viridiplantae; phylum Streptophyta; class Magnoliopsida; order Dipsacales; family Adoxaceae; genus Sambucus; species Sambucus nigra. Next base: position 354,961,143 of record OX422212.1, read on the forward strand.
AATAAGTAAAAATGCAAAACTACAACATATTATATATTCTTTTACTGTGTATGATTCGGAACTTGAACTCACTGAAACAACAAAGCTATCATACTCAATTAATCCATTCAGCGTTGCATAAATATCATCATTAGTGGAAATCACATGACCAAATAAGCCAAAAGTTCAACATTATTTTTCATTTTCAAATAATAATCATTGGTAGGTAAGGAACCTTTCTTGGTGTTCTGTAATTGTGTTTTAATTGAGGGAGCTTCACCCGAGTCTGCTGCAAAATATTGATAAAGAATTTTCTAGGTCTGAGATATCATATTGCAACCAATCACTCGTGTTAGTATACTATTTATCATTGATAATATTATCCAGGAGATGAGAAGATGATCTTGGTGCTTCGAGTCGAGAAACTCAAAGTTAATCTTTCCAGTAGCTTCGTCTGAATTGGACATGAATCTTTGAGGAACAGATCTTGATCCATCGAGAAAGTGAAGAATCTTATGTCCTCGAATAGTTGTTGAAAATTCTTTTTTCCACATTAGATAACCATGACTATCAAGCTTTACTGATATTGCATGAGAAAAAAAGATTGGAGTGAATTTTACTGAAAGAGGCCAAAGTATCCATTATCGAGTTTGAAGAATTTTGCATAGAGGCCCTTAGGTTTTTGATACCATCTTAAGAAACTAAAGAAGATGAAAGTAAGTCTATGAAATAAAGATTTTCATATACTAAAGCATATTATAGCTGGAACTCATAAGAGAAAATTAAAGAAGGAAAAATCTAGAGTTCGTATTTTAAAAAAGACAGAAAATCAGTATTACATGGGTGTATAATTTATTCAATTGTCTCAAATGAAAAACACATGTTATAGAGAGTAGAGACCATTCCCATTCAGATTATACTCACCTAAAGCATGTGACCAAATGGAGCTCACACCATGAACCATATAAGTAAAAAGTAGGCGAGTCCTTAAACTTATTACATCTGCATTAACAAAATCAATCAAATGGTGCGATGAGTTAAAATGCATATACCAAAACCATATCACAGAGTGTGGAATTCCTGATTACCTAAACGCAACCTATATTTTGTCGAATTTGTTTGACATTCACTCTCAACGGAGAAATCTGTGGAGAGATGTGTCCATATTGGGTATCAGACATAACACACATGATTAGCTTGGAGAGATGTGAACATGAAGGGATGAACATAACACATATAATAATTATAAAAAAAATCCCTCTTTACCCATCATAAACTTAATGTCAAATGAAAAATGAATGAAGCCTATCATATGAATGAAACCAATTTGTCAAATGAATGAACATGACTAAATAAATTAATACTATATTTCCACTGACCCAAATGTTAAATAGACTAATCAAGTGCATTCAAAAACCCTTTTGATGTATGAACACAACAACCCAAAACAAAATCAAAGTACACTGTAACGTAGAAGCATCAATGTAAGTAATTATGTTAAAATCCCTACCCACATTCAAAAGCATCAAACAAAAAAATTAAACCTCATTACAAATTCATCATCACTCACATGCCATTGATATTTTTGATGGTGTCATTCTTATATCATCTCATCATCACCAATTAATAGAAGAGGCGTGTACTCAGTTGAGATTGGATTAGAGAACTTGAACATTCGTGATAGAAATTTAATGGTCAAGAAAAAAGTTCATTCTTTGGTTAATCTTTCTGTTGAGACTGCTATAGATAACGTTAGGTATCTTTGCAATGTTGGATAAACAACACTACATCTTCTTTGGTTCATTTTACCTCATTGCACTATTGAATAGTTGATACATGTTGAGAATTCAACCGAGGGAAGAGATCTTAGCCTAGTGACTGATAAATTATTGAAGAGATTTTATGAACTGCCCTTTGGTGATAAGAGAACCAATCTTGTGGTTGAGAGGATGAAAGAAAACAATGTCTCTTTCAGTTGGAAACAATTGTATGAGGCAAAGATAACGGATGTGGAGGAGGTTCAACAGATGTCATTTGATCGAATTAAGGAACTACATAAAAAAGAAGATGCTAGGGAACAAAGTTGACAAGTATAATTATGTATAATGGATCCACCTTCTAGGTGTAAAAGAAGATTTTATGGAGGTGGACGTAGGAGAAATAGTGACAACACAAAGAGTAGCCTGAGGAAGAAGGAAAAGTTAGATTATCTCAACAGCCAAGAGGTAAAAAATTTAACAGCTTTGAAGAAAAATGCCTGCAAAGAAATCATGGCATGCCCATAAGGAAGCCATGAAGTTTTTGCGCAAAAAGCTCTTCTTCGACATCAAAACTTGCTAAGCCGATAGAGAGGAGGTTTTAAAAGTCCTAATGTTGGGCTTACTGTGAGTAAGCAGTGTTGGATGGTATATTTCATTAGAGAATCATTCTGAATGTAATGTATTTAATTGAAATATAAAGCTCATATAATATCATTCTATTTTATTAATAAAAAATAAAAATAAAAAATACAATGATATCATCTAAATCACGTAATAAATAAACTATCAATGAGAAAATGGAAATACGAGATGAGTTAAAATGTTCCATGTGAAAAGCGTAAAGAAAAATTCAAAAAGTACCATGCATCTCACTTATACATGCAGTTTTTTGTCATTTTCCTAGAAGTAGAACTAAAATTTTGCGAGCTTGGGACCAACTATATCATCCACGTGTACAGCCTAACATCACGATATTTTTTAATAAGGTGCCTATAATTAGGGCCAAAGTTAAGTAAGTCAAAAATAAAAGAAAACAGAATAGAACAAAATAGTAGAACACTTGGTTGGTTCTTTTAATGGAATCATTACTTGATATAATCCTATACATCTTATTAGTACACTTTCTTGACCTTTAGTGGGAAGCAGGAGAAACCACGAAGACGGTTCCTTGGACCTCATATAAATAGAGTGAATCCACAATGCATCAGGATAAAGTCTACAAAGAAAATGCAAAGAATCCATTTGAGTAGGCTTTGAAATATCCACATAACAAATGAGTGATTAACGTCATCATCGTCATGTGTGCGTGTGCATTTTAAAATAACTAATTGGCTAACTTATTAGTTGACCACTCTCATAACTGAAATACTAATCTCCTCGTTATCGTGTGTGCATTTTAAAACATGACCCCCACTTTCAAGAGCACCTTTCACAACTATGAATGGAGATATGGGACTCACCTTATGTTTATCTACTCCCTGTTAGGCCCTATTTTAGTTCCTGTTTAGAGTACTTTAGCTTTACTCAATCATAGACATTATTCGTTAAATAAATCAGTTAATACAGATCATGCACCTGCATCTATTGAATTAAACCACATTATCACTGATTACAGATAAACCAATACATATCGTGTACCTGCATACCTTGAATTAAACCACACTACTATTTTTTTCATTACATGATCAATTTTCCTACCTAGTATCCTAGATCTTAAATAGTTAATACAAATGAAAAAGAAAGTCATATGCAACCAAGCTTAGCTTCTTAAGACAATTTTGAGCCTCCATCTACATAAACATCATCCTTACTATCTCAGTACATGTATATGAGAAAAATTGATCCAGCAGCATAATTGGAATGGATTAGTGCATCTAGGGTTAAAAGTATTTTAATCATCTTAAATTAAAATGGATTATTTCTGACTTGCTTTGTTATACTTGGCTTGTATTGTGCATAAACTCTATAGTAATAGGAATAGGCCCACACAGAGTGAAATAGGTTATCTGTTGGAGTCCTTTGCTTGTGCATTATAACGAATCAATTGCATCATCAAGTAGATAAAAGAAGTAAAGATAAGAAAAAGTAAGAAAGAAAAAAAATTGCGACCTCAAACCAGTTCACTCGATACTTGTCCATAAATTACTCTCTAGTTTTGGCGTGGAGTGTTATACGACATGCAACAATGCACATCTGTGGTTATCGTATTTTAAATTGTTGCTGACATTTTTGATAAGAAAATCATCATCCATACACAGTAAAAATGGCATGATTACCAAAAAATCATATAAGAAGATTACCTAGTTGACCAGGTAGGCGAAGTTTTCAATACGATCACCATTTAGTGCCACTGATATTCTTATAGAAATTGGTCTTTTCAGTCCCCAGACCTTTGATGTTATCCTTTATCTTTTTATGTTCAGCTATCTAAGATGCATTAATCGATATAGCAACTTCCAAAGGTTTTCCCGGTTCATCAAAAGCAACCAATAAATCAATGAAGGATATAAAATACAGACACTACCCAAATTTAAATACCAGTAACGAAAGTATTGTATTTGATATTGAACCTCTACCATCCAACTCAGAGAGTCAATACTCCAGTCTAGTTCCTGCAAAATGAAGGGTAAAAAACAATGATTTTGGAGTTTCCATTAAATTCATATTGATCCTAAGGTAGTAGATGAATCAATCGTCCAACAATAAGCTTCATAAATTCAACCAACAACATGATTCAAAATATCTTCACATACTTACCTAGCTACTTACATGTCTAAGAACAAAGTTTAACATGAAAGTTGCCTAGAAGTTGTCACACAATTTAACTTCATGAGATCTGCCTCTAGGGTTCATTGACAAAATAAAAGACTATAAATCACCACATTGGTCGATTACCATATCAACACTTTTTTCACCCAACCAAAGGTTGATAATCAATGCCCAACAGTATGTTATCAAAATCACCTCTTCACTTCGAAAGAAACAAATACAAAGTCATATAAGACACTTCAAAAATATATTGTATGAAATATTTTCAGCACATAACAACCTTGAGATAGCACCTCCAATATAGTCGAGAACCCAAATACACCAAATACCCTAATATTTGTAGCACATCAACTTGAATAGCCCAAAAATCAAGAAGAAAATACAAACACCAAATTATTGGGTGTGAACCCAAATATGCATAAGTATATACACGAATAAGTACTGAGGGGGATTTAAACCTCAAAACCCCTAAAAGTTAAAAGAGTAGTTAAAGTCAGATAATGAGGGAATGAAGGAGAGTATACCTGAGACTTTAAAATACCCCAAAATAGTAACATTGATATTTAACAGTTAATGAAGTGTCTTTGGATTTTCTTTTGAAATTAACTACAATCATCAGAAGATAAAAACAATAAAATATCTTCGCTTCATTGTTGATTGTGAACATTCTTGGCCAAACAATAAAATAAAAAACATCACCACAAAGTAATCAAGGATAAAAAGGCCCTAAATACATATTTTATTTGCAATATACATGCAAAAGAAAAAATAATCAATAAATCATAAAAAAAGAATACACATTAACAGATCTAAAACAAAATGAACAAAATCTGTGAGAAAAACCTAAATTACAAAGCCCTAAGTGTGTGTATGTGTGTACGTGTATGTGTGCATCAAAGAGTGAGGAATCTTATCGATAGGAGTCCACGTGTTAGATAAAGGAGGAGGAAGAAGAATGAGAGAGGGAGAGGATGAGGGAAGGAGAAGCATCGGGTGAGAGGGATGCGTGTGTGAGAATTGAGAGAGGGGTTGGGTACAATACAAATTGATAAAGTAGTTTTTAATAAAAATACCTTAAGTTTTGAATCAAAGTGTAAGTTTATAATTAGGAAAAAGAGGGGGAAATAAAATATTTTATGGGTAAAAGATGAGTTGTAGAAAACAATCATCTTATGACATATACAATGTCTGTTATGACATCACATAAATAATGTTGATTTTTTAACCCTTATTTTATATATATATATATACTCATGGATGTTTAATCTTAATTATGTGTGATAGTAAAGAGAGTAGATAGTGTATATCTAAAAAATGTTTAATCTAACTTATGGGTGATAGTAAGGGGGACTAGATAGTGTATATCTAAAAAATGCTTAATCTAACTTATGGGTGATAGTTAGGGGGACTAGATAGTGTATATCTAAAAAATGCTTAATCTACTTAAGAGTAAATAGTAGAAAAGATAGATAATGCAAATCTAAAGTAAAGTAAGGGTGAGAACTTAACATGAGGATCATAATGATAATGCAAAAAAAATGTTAATTATTAGCTATTCGGTAACGTACTATATGGTCAACATGGGGTAAGTTAAGGACAAACATAACTAAAGGCTTGCTGAGAATTTAGGGTATACTTTATCGTACTGTATGGGCAGTACGGGAGAGATAGACTAGTGTATGGTTAATTAAATGTTTGAGACCTAGTTAGATTGGGGTATCTTGACTAGGTGGGATGTTAGGTGCACACTATAGAGGAGATGTGAGGGAATCAAGTGAGTGTACGTAGCCTAACATGTGTATCTAATAACTGTACATTTGAACTACAATTTAAATACTTGTTAAATATTTTCCAATGGTTTTTACTTGGGCTCTTACCCGTACATGCAAAACCTTTTCCCAAACCTTTTATGTGTCTAGTCCCTGGGACGCCTAGTTTGATAATTTTTTCTAGGGATACGTAAATGCAACACGTGTGGATGCTTGCATAATTTGGACTTAGACTCTTTGGTTACTTCATTCCTAGAGTAGGATGTAGTTTATTTATTTCAGTTGGGCATGTCTCCCCTTTAGTTATTTACTTTATACACTTTATCAGACTTTGTGTTTGTGGATTACGTTTGATTTCATTAGATAGTTAGTTGGATTTTATATTGAGAATAGATAATTTATTTGGTACCATTTAATTTCAGTTATTTATCTGGTGGATGGTTTGGTTATGGTGATTATTTCACTTGTGTTGTTGTTTTATTAAAAAATAAATTTTGGCATCAGGTTTTTGAATACTTGTTGATTAGTTAAATCTTAAAAAGTTTTCTATGGTGATGCTAAGAATAAAGAAAATGAGATTCATTTTTTAATTACATGAGGGACTAATCACCCAGTTTTTAATAAGGCGCAGTGTTACAAAACTATAATAGGATGTAGAAATTGATTAATAGCGTACTCAACCAGACGCGTGATTTTTTTCCCAGTAATAGATCCCAGACTATCCCCTATAAACTTAAAATCCACAATTCCAATTGCTAAGGGAATATCGTTTAGTTGGCCAATGGGACCTAATATCATCAGTTTTATATTCAAAACATACACTTGTATCATAATACAAATATCCATTTCGGAGGATGTGATATAACATGCGGCTTCCACCAAACATAAGTGAAAATCTCTTATGCCTGCCGAACCATGATATATGCATTAATGAATTCTAGTTATTTTCGAATACATCAGGATTGTCGGATGGCTGAAATGTAAAGTCGGTGTATCTATATGTATGTAGATATTTATATCGGGATCGTACGAAGGGTATGTTATTATTTTAATAAAAACCATGGACGTTCTAGCGAACATTATGTCCTTGTTACACAACAACCCCATATTGGTAGGGCAAAGTGTGACACCGCGCTTAATTAAATATCAGGTGATCAATCATTTATTAAATTTAAATGAGAATATCTAGTCTTAGCATCAGTGACGAATTTTGTTTATTAATTACTACCCACCTAGTATTTAAAAACAAATTTTATTTATTTGATTAAGACATGTAAGTGATAAAAGATAACTAAGCATTCACCATCCAATAACACCTCATGGGAATTAAAATGACATAATGAAATAAACCGAGTCTGGATTAAACACTTCTAGTGAAAATCCAAAATACAATAATCTGAATAAATTAAATCCAACAACTGAAAAGTAAATGACTGTTTGTAAACTACTATCTCTAAATAAGAACGGCCAACATGCCCTGACTGAAAATAATTTCTCTAAATGAATCAAAGATAAATATGGAGGCGTCTAATACCAAGGTCCTGTTACTTCCACAGCAACTACATCACGTTAACTGAATGGAACTCCTGCGCTTGGTGTCCCTATGGCTGGGCACCTAAAAGGTTTTTACAAAAACAAAATATATTTGACAGAAAACGGTCAGTGCCCAAGTTGAAAATATTTCTAATAACAACAAGTATTTAAATTGCATAAATACCAGATATTGTGTACATGTTAGTCACGTGCTCTCACTCGAAATCCTCACCATTCAACTATTGTGCACGCCTAATGTATACTCCTAACCCATCCTAGTTATATTATCCCACCTAACTAATTTTATTTAAGTCTCTCACTATCATGACTAAGTTATTGTGTCCACTCGTATTACCCGAATAATACATTATTGTATTTCCAATAGTTATTAATAGATTCAAGTATTTATTTACTCATATAAGTTCCCAAAATTCTAACATATTTTATATATCATACCATTCTCATCTATTAGGCAACATGGTAGAATAATCATCGGTACATACATAATCTTCACTATCAAAATACAAATATACTTATAAAGCACCCTGAGACTTAATTATGGTTCCTGCATACTCTGCTCTCAAGTCCCAGTATATCATAACTATATGAAGGAATATAGGTTCATAATCTCTCGAGAATCATATAAAGCACAATCACAAATAATGGAGGCAAATCATAGTTCCAAGTCATAAGGGAGAAGTACATACCCACTCACCCCTATGATCGTCTTCACTAATAGTCACAGATAGGTTATACCAAGGTTTTATGGTTCTAAGGTACAAGTCCGTATTCCCCCGATGGGCTCATCAGAATAAGACTGTCCTAGCGTAAAAACTTCCATGATAGAAAGTAGCGAGGTATGATGCATTACAAATAATAATCCATACTATAGGTAATCACACAACCTAACTATATATAAAATCCATATAGGTATACGCACGTCCCATTTTACATGTCTCATTCGTAGTATATTTACATCTCGAATATCCTACGCAATATTTTATTTAACGCGGTAACTTACGTCACATAACTATAAGTACTTTATTCCCAAAGTATATTACGTTTTCTTCTCTTCCTTGGGTTATTTTCATAACTAAAATATACCCCCACTACTAGTATTATCCTTAAATTATCGCTTATCGAGTTTAAATCCAATTCACATAATTTCTAGTCGTAACTCATTCGATTAACACTCATAAATTCCCCATTCAATCCCATGCATAAATAATCTTTTTCGGGTCTTAAGTATATCGTACTACCCTTTTCTAAGTCTCATTATGATTAATTAATCCACACCAAAGATTTCTAAAAGTTGGGATTCAATCAAATATTAAAAAGGAAATAAGGCACATTTTCCAGGGGAGTTGATCAATCGAACAGTTATTTGCCTAGATTTTCTCAACAGTTATGGGTTTCAAGGTTTTTAGCCACCAAATTCGCCATTACACTTCTCCAAATTGATGTACACGAAATCCAAAACCTATACTAACATGTATGAACAAATCCAAACGTATCCAAATCATTTAAACAATATCAAAATCCATAAACTCACCCAATTATCATCTTTAGTCTCAAGAACCCTAATTTTGACTTCATCTTCAATTCAACAAGAAATTTTCCATATTTCTTCAATCAATTTGATGTTAATAACATGGGTTTGATTCTATATTCATAAATGATCCTATTCCATTTAAATATTCACCTAAGAATGTTGATTTACACTATCTAAATTCCTCCAAACCATGAGATTTTCATAAAAAGGTTATCCTAATCTAACATGGATCACATATCTATCGTAAATTTACGCAAGATAATAGTTGCCTTATGTTTCAAGTCTGGTCCATTGGTGATGAAAGGTATGGGGTTGATACTCTCTTTCCGATCTAAATGTTGGCGGATATGGTGGTGCAAACGGTGCTCTAATGGTGGTTTAAGCCTTAGAAAACCCTACACTCCCTTGCTCCTATGGTTTACCAAGATTTTGTGTTTGATATCTCTACAAAGTCTAACCCTAGAAGTTGATATAGACTTAGAAATTTCGTGGGTTTAATTGCCCCAAAACTAAAAATAACTAAATTACCCTCCCGGGGTGCCGATTTGGCATAAGAATGCCCCGGGACCCAAATTGAACCCCTGAGTAGGATTTTCTGACTATCTCGACCCTTCGGAACAATTTGGCCCACTCGAAATGACCATATGGGTGACTTATAAAGGAATTAATTTTTAGTTTATTAACTTGCGTTTTGATAGGACTGACACACGCATGCCGACTTAATTTCCATAAGTTTCGTATTATTCGCTCGCGACAATTAATTCATAATTACATATTACTTTACTCACCTAAGTAATATTCAACAGAATTTACATCAATAAATACTAACTCTCATCGCTCTAGTAAGTATTTAATTAAATCTGGATTAATTGCAAATAAATTCTCCATTTAGGTTAATTAATCCCACAATTAAAAATCATTAAAATTATGGGGTATTACATACTCCCCCCCCTAATAACGGAATTTCATCCCGAAATTAAAAAAAAAGTAAAGAAAAAGAATAATGGTATACCTGCCAAGAATAACTCGAGATACTTTTTGCACATCTCATCCGCATCTCATCCTCGTGCTCCCAGGTAGACTCCTCGGCATTATGATGCTGCCACTGAACATGTACTAACGACACTACTTTTGAGCTTAGTTTCCTCTCACCGCGGTCTAGGATAACAACTGGCCCCTCCTCGTAAGAACTATCAAGTTATATATCTATATCCTCTAAAGCAATATGATTTTGGGCCAACTTGTCCTGAATATATCTCCTCAATGAAGAAATATGGAACACGTCATGAATCCTACTCAAGTGTTCCGGTAACCCAAGTATGTAAGCCATTGGCCCAATATTCTCAATAATATGGAATGCCCATATGTACCTTGGTGCCAACTTGACTTTATTCCCAAACTGCATCACCACCTTCATAGGAGATACTCATCACAACACTTAGTCCCCCACATTAAACTCCCTCAAGAATTGATTAGAATTAGCGGCTCCGAACCATCTCAATCCTGGCCCACCTCTAGCCCAAGTAGCTTGTTGTCCCCCACCTCGAGCCAACACGCTACAGAATGACAAGGTCTACCATATAATGCCTCGAATGGATCCATGCCAATAGTAAATTGGATGCACATTTTCAACCTATCTTCTAACATCTGATTCATTTTATCAGTCTTCCCATAAGTGTGCGGGTGATAGGCCAAACTCAATCCTAACTCCATACCCATGGCCTCCTGGAAGATCTCCCAAAATCTAGACACAATAATCTTGCCCTGGTCAAACACAATATTAAGGGCCCCTATGAAGTCTCACTAGCTCCACAATGAAGATCTGAGCATACTGCCCCATAGTATAGTCGGTCCAAACTGGAAGAAAATGAGATACCTTGATCAGCCGATCCATAATCACCTATATGGAGTTTTGACCCCTCTACATTGTAGGTAAACCGGTGATGAAATCCATGGAAATGCTCTCCCATTTCCACATAGGTATCTCTAACGTTTCTATGAGCCCTGAAAGTCTCTGGTGGTCCACTATTACCAGCTAATAAGGGGCACATTTTAAAACAAATTTGGTTATGTCCTTATTCATTCCACTCCACCAGTACTGTCGCCTCATATCCCGGTACATCTTATCCCCTTCGGGATGTACAGTGAATCGTGAACCATGCAACTTCATCATCACTGCATGTCATAAATCCTCCCCTTTTAAAATTACTGGTCTGCTATTGAAGCATAAACCCCCATCTGAACTCATGGAATACGATTACGCCCCCTTGATTAGAAGTTGTATAATCCTATCCTGATAGAACGAGTCTGCTTCCTGAGCTTGTATCACCCTAGTAATGATCTTGGGTGTAACCGTCATCACTGACATGAATTAGTGGGAAACTACATCTTGATGTCCCAACTCCTTCCATTTCACCTTCCACACTGATAACTTGAATTTTTGTATGTCGTTGTTGAAATCCAAGTTAGTCAAAACCCCAAATACTTACAAAATAAAACAATCTCAAGTGTAGTGGTAAGTAAGGGTACCAATTCACTTCCAAGGGGGTAAGTTAGAGACAAATTCAATTGTAATTCACTTTTTATTTTCTTTTTGTGCTCTTTCACTTTTTCTAATTTTTTTAGCTTTTTCAATATTAAAACAATAGGGTGAGGTGAGGTTTTAAACTAAATAAAACTAAGATGAAAATAACTAACTAGAAAGTGACTAAAATGAAAACAAAGTCCAACACTAAAATAAGAGATAAATGAGGTAAATAATTGTGAGAACAATCAAGGAATGGGGAAATACCACAAATTTTAGTTATTCTAATTAATTAATTGAATTTTTCAAATTAATATCAAAATTACAAATCAACTCTCGTTGCAAATGTAATTTTAATAGTAACATTTTAGAAAATTAAGTTTAATACCTCACAACTCTAGAAATATAAATCTACACTCATTTTAATTAATCACCTGCTAGGATCGATTAATTAAAATTTATTTAAATTTTAGAAGATAAATTTAGAGTTGAAATTCAAGTGATAATACCCCACTTAAGAAACCCATATCTCTAGTTCGAATCTAAAATGGGTATTATCACTAGAATTTCGATTATCTCTCGAAAATCATTTACCCTCTCTCGAGGCGTAAATTTAAGGGCGGGGGATCAAAATTAAGATTCAAAGGGACTTTTCAAGTAATTAAACTAATAAAAATAAAATAACATCTAATAAGGGTTTTACCCCACCCCTTGAAAGGGGATTTAGCCTAACATGATATGAAATATGAAAAATTAATAATCAAAAGTACAAAATAAATGAGATGAGAAAAGAACAATCAAACCCCAATCTCTTGATGCTTAATTGATCTTCAATCCATGAGTTGAAATTCATAATCCATCAACTTGAGTGATCCAAACAATATTATATAAAAATTTCACTCAAATTAATCCTCACAACTTTATCACTCAATAATCTCAAAAAAAAAAAAAAAACTATTTACAAAATGGTGTTTATCCTAATTTATTTCTAACCCTAAACTTTCTCTCTCTAAAAATTTCTATCTATCTATCTTTTTTGAATCCAAACTAAAAATTACAAAATAAAAATTAAAAGGATAGTGGATGAATTCATAATGGACAATTAAATAATAAAAGAGATTTGCTAAAAATGCAAATCCTAACATTATAAAATTATACATTAGAATTCACCCAAAGAAGTAAATTCTAGATCATTACTTTGTATTGAGATAATTGCTAAAAATGCAAAATCTCAATATAAAGAATGGATTAGAATTTACCTCCCATAAGGGATAAATTCAACTACATCAATTTATTATGAATAATTGCTAAAAATGCAAAAAATCATAATAGAGGGGTGGGGTGAAATATATCCTAGAGATAATTTTCACTACACACCTCTGTATTGAGGTATTTGCTAAAAATGCAAATACTCAACTTAGAGGGGTGGAGAGAATTTTATCACACCAAGCTTAAAACTAAATTTGAGATCTTTTGAAAATGGCCCCAAGTCTTCAATTTATAGGTGCAATGAGTCTAGGGGTAAATTGGGTATTGGTAAAATTGAGTGGGGATGAGAGCTCATTAGCATGGCAAAGGTGTGAGGTAATAAAATCTGATATGGGTGCATATGAGGGTAGTTGGGAAGACATAAGGAAAAGGTGAGTTAAAAGGTGTTGGGGGCATTTTGGGTAAAAGGAATTAAATGGGTTTAAGTGGAAAAACATGTGGACATTTTGGTTTTGGCTTGGTCTTGGACAAAAGCAGGAGGTGAGAAATCATGTAAAGGTTTGGAAGCTCACCTGGGTTTGGTGAAAAAGGGAAATGGGCTTCAAGGATATGGGTTGGGTTTTGGAGGCTTTCGGGTATGGGGTTCTGCTGTTGGAAATCGGGTGGAACACCGAATCGAAATAGGGTGGAGGTCTCGGCAGAGGTGGATCGACAAAAGGTCTGGCCGATGATGGGAGATCAACACCGGCAGGGGGTTTGCTGCGTCGGGGTCTGGGGATGCGGAAAGGTATCGCGGTAGGGAGTTGCCCGGGGTTTTCATGTATGGGTACCGACGCGGGTTGGAGGCTTGGCTGTTGGTGGTGTTAGGGGTATAAGTGGTGATGGTGGATGATGAGAGAGAAGAGTGAATGTTTGTTGAAAATGGAGGTAGAGGAGAGAGAGTATGGGTGTGTGATGGGGAAGATGAAGTCGTTGGTGATTAGGTAACGTGAGGTGTAGGGGAATATGATGAGGGCGAGGGGGTTTGGTAAGTTTTAGGTGTAGTGAGGTGTATAGATTTTAGGGGGTGAGTGGATTAATGTGTGTGTTTTATTTGGACACCTAAAAATAACACTAAAAAAAATAAAAATTAAATTCCTATTATAAAAATAAAATAAAGACTCAATTAAAAATTGAAACTAAAAAGAAATAAAAAATAATAAAAAATAAAAAATAAAAAATAAAAAATAAAAAATAAAAAATAAAAAATAAAAAATAAAAAATAAAAAATAAAAAATAAAAAATAAAAAATAAAAAATAAAAAATAAAAAATAAAAAATAAAAATAAAATCTAATAAAACGTAAAATTAAAATCCTAAAAAGAGAATGCAAAATCTAATAAAACTAAAAATACATAAAATCCTAAAAATTCTAATTCTAATAAAATAAAATAAAACTAAAACTAAAACTAAAAACTAATAGAATAAAAATCAAAATACAAAATAAAAAGAAATATAAAAATTAGAAAATAAATCCTAGAAATTCTAAATAAATCTTAAATAAATCCTAAAAATAAAAATGACTCAAACTAAAAATATAAAAAATATAAAAAGACACAAACAAACACACACAGGGTTTAGGGTAGGCTTAGGCTAGGCTAAGGTTACGAGATAATGGAATTAACTCCATAAAACGCGTATTTGCCTTGATATATAGCTTTTGACACCGCAAACGGACATTTGACCTACAAGATAAATATTTAAGCACATAAGACCCATATTGTCGAGAATTAGGAACACAAGTACGTCTATTTGGGGTATAAATTGTACAGTTTTGGGTGCTTATCACACCACCCCCAAACAGAGCGTTGCTAGTCCTCGAGCAATAAGATAGAGAGAAAAAGAAAGATAAGTAACCAAAAGTGTACCACTTTCGCGGGCACTTATGATTGCACTTAGCATGTGCAACAAGCCTTTAAACCTATAGGGTGCCCTACAGGACGAGTTGTGTCTCATGAGGGTTTGCAAGGAATATACCCACAAAATTCTTATTTGCAAAAATTTATTGAAAGGTAGTTAATCTCTTATTAGACATAGAATAGTCACACAATCCATCACATGTGAAATATTTTGGGAAACACAACCTAGAATGTAGAAAATGTTAGCTAAGTAAATACTCAAGGCACATCCTTCCTAAAACTCAAGGTGTGTAGTGTGAATCAGTCAAAACAGGTCGAGTATCATAAGAGTAATTCCTATATTACCTATTCGGAATCAACGCTTCAACTTCAAATCTCACGGACATATCTCTCTGAAATGAACTCTCGAGATTAAGGTGAGTGTATCGCTCTTGTGTATGAGGAGGTGAGTAAATGTAAGCAAGTTCAAATGTCTCACACACATATAAGAAAGAATGAATCGCTAAGAAAGAAAAATGATCTCATGAAAGAATGCTAATCACTATAGTGAGAACGTCGAGTTATTCACCACGTAGACATTCATTTGCCCAAACACCTTGGGGAACATATGAGATGGAAAGGATATGATGATATGAGGTAGGATGGTGATGTATGGATGAATGATGAGTGATGGATGTGTATGCGATGTTCGTAAAATGGATGGATATGCGAGAAGAGTGTACTATGAAGAACAAATATCTTTATTTCACAACAACCTACTAACTACTAACTCTCTTTCTTTTCTTTTCTCACTTTTTTTTCTCTTTTTTTAATTTCTCTTTTCTTTTTCTCTATATTTTTTTTCTTTTTTCTATATTTTCTATTTTTCTGTTTTTCTCTTTTGAAGACATTCACATTTGAAATCAACACTCTTTTTTTCTCAAAACAATGGATGATATATGGGTGAAATGATAAATGGATGGTGTGGGGAATGTATATGAAATATGGGAAAGTAATGGGTGAAATGGATGGGAATATGATATGGGGAAAAGTGGTTGGTGTATGGATGAAAATCCTAGTGATCGGGACAAATTTCAAGACACATGTTTCTTCCAACTCGAAAAAGATGTCATTCTCACTGATCAAGCCAAAAATTTAGTGAAGAATAATGAGATCATACAACAATTTAATGCGGACCCAAACGAATTTGAATCAACTTGTGACTCAGAGTTTGCGTAAGACTCTCTGAAGGGGTGAAAGACACAAATCTCACAAGCTAAAGTCTCTACTAGTGATCCTTAAGGTTCTCTTTAGAAT
The DNA here is from genome assembly GCA_949130495.1 of Sambucus nigra. Lineage (NCBI taxonomy): Eukaryota > Viridiplantae > Streptophyta > Magnoliopsida > Dipsacales > Adoxaceae > Sambucus > Sambucus nigra. The sequence goes on from OX422212.1 coordinate 354,977,431, forward strand.
TGTAGTACTTCTCAACTCTAAATCTTAGTGACATGATAAGTGCGCAATTTTTGTTGAGTCTAGAAATTCATAGTGCAACATGGGTTTTTACGTATTACGTAAGCTATTTAGAAAAAAATATTCTCTATCTTGATTCCTAGACTTTTGAAAGATGGATGATTGAAAATTCAGAGTAATGAGTGAGATGAAAGAAACTGCATGATTTTTTTTTTATATCAGGTATAAAAATCAAAAAAATTTCAAAAGAGGTACGATTTTGATAAAATTTCCCACCCCAAACAAAAAGGAACATCGTCCTCGATGTTAGATAAAATGATTTTTAAAATTGATAGCATAAGGTAGGAAAGAGTTTACCAGAATCAACCGCTAATGAAGTGGACAGATGGATGGAAGAATAAACCTGAAGAAAGGATAAGAAAGAAACAAAATGTACAAGTCTATAAGCATGGTAAAGCAGTGGGTGATGTGAAACACCACCCCCAAACATGATAAGACTCATACAAGAAACGTGGGCTTCCTCCCGGTAGCGCTAAGTTTAATGTCTTCAGCCAGACCAAACCATTTCTCACCCCAAAGATAGGTACTAGGAAAGCTCAGGGTGGAAGAAAAATTGGGTGACGAGAATCACCTCCAAACAAGACTGAAGCGACAGTCTTATTGGATAGAGGATAAAACGGGTCAATGAACCTGTATGGAAAAGTGCATCACATGATGCAAAGCATCGGTGGACCATGGGTGGGTGGGAATTATGAAAAGGGTGAGGTTGAATAGGCATCGGTTACGAGCCTTGTTGAGATGGAAGGTGAGGGAAACTAGGGCCCTATAAGCAGGATGCTCAAGTTGGTGAGGGAGGCAATATGGTTTGGTAAGTGGAATGGGATGGGCCTTATAAAAATCACACGGCCATTCTATAAATGGGCGATGATATTGGTCGCACCGGGACACGCCAGGGAGCTGTCAATGGGAAAATTCAACACCACAAGATAGTGGTGTGCATGGAGGAACAAGCTCGATGTCACGGAAGTGGGGAGTATCACCACATAAACTCTCATGGATGGTGTAAGATGGTTTCAGGTGAGGATCTAAAAATGCAGGTGGAAACTTGAAATGTGTAAAATCAATATCCAAACCAGGTGGTGGGGTGGAGTTGATAATGGGTGGGTCGGGTGGGATAAATGGTGGAGGAAGATGATCCAACTCAAGCGTGGGAGACACACACTCATTGGGAAGAGTAAATGAATACACACAAGGGAGTGTGGTTTCTAAAGATGGAGTGGTAAACTTCTCCATAAGACTAGCATCGGTGAATGTGGTGGTGGGTAAGACGAGGCACCAAGATCTAAGATAGAAGAATCAATAGAAATATTAGACTCAAAGGAAGCCATGCATGGTGGGACATCATAGGAAATATGACATATTCTATCTCGAGAAAATGGTGAGCACTCATAGCCGGAGCTAACCTAGAATGAAGTGGTTCCTCGAGAACACAAGGGTGAAGATCGATAGGTGACTCGGGCATTTTTCACACACCTAGGATACATCACATGTTGGCCTACGTCTCAATGCTTTTGCTACCACGTTAGCCTTCCCTGGGTGATATTGGATATTGAACTGATTGTCCGTTAGAAATTCAATCCACCTCCGCTGGCGCATATTTAACTCTCGTTGTGTGAAAAGGTACTGCAGTGATTTTTTATCTTTGAATAGGCAAAATTTCTCCCCCAAGAGATAATGTCTCCATATCCGAAGTGCAAACACAACTATCACTAACTCCAAGTCGTGGGTAGGGTAATTCCTGTCGTGATTCTTAAGCTTTCAAAAATAATAAGATATAGCCTTATCCTCCTACTAAAGCATACCCCGAAGTCCTAGTAAGGACGAAAGTACTAGGACTGGGGTTGAAGTCATCTTGTCCTTTAGCTCATCAAAAGCAACTGGCAAGCATCATCCCAGATAAATGGTACCTCTTTGCGAGTCAAATTAGTCAACATACCCACTATCTTTGAGAATCTATGCTAAATCGCCTGTAGTATCCATCTATCCCCAATAAACTACATATATTTGTCGGGGTCCTGGGTTTCCCCCACTCCCTCACTGCTGATACCTTCCCCGAATCTACGGATATCCCACTCTAAAAAACAATGTACCCCAGAAACTGAACACCTCTCATCCAGAACCCATAGTTCTCATATTTCACATATAACTTGTGCTCCCATAGTGTCTGCAAAACCTTCCTCAAATGCTTGGCATGCTCCACCTACGTCTGAGAATAAATCAGGATCTCATCTATGAAGAGAATGACAAACTGATCTAAGAACTATCTTAACACCCTGTTCATCAAGTCCATAAACAAATTCAGTGCATTGGTTAGCCTAAATGTCATAACCCTGAACTCATAGGATCCATATCGCATCAAGAAGGAAATCTTAGACATGTCCTCCTCTTTGATACGTAACTGATAGTATCCCGACCTCAAGTCAATCTTCGAGAAGTAGGAAGCACCCCTCAACCGGTTGAATAGGTCATCAATTTGGGCCAATGAATACTTATTCCATATCGTGAACTTATTTAACTCTTGGTAGTAAACACACAATTGTAGTGACCCATCTCTCTTATTTACGAACAGTTCAGGGGCGCCCTAAGGCGAGGTACTCCTACGGATGAAGCCCTGTCACAAAAACTACTCGATATAATCCCATAACTCTTTTATCTCCACTGGAGACATAGTGTAAGGGGCATGGGCTATCGATCGAGTGCCTAGCGTCAAGTCTATCATAAACTCTATATCTCTACTGGGAGGTAGCCCCAGTCTGTCCTGAAATACATCGTTAAACTCAGAACAAACGAAATTTAATCGAGTAGAATAACCACCCCTTTAGTGGTATCTTCCTTTATGTAAAAATAAGTGAATGAACCTCCCTCAGGATGAGGCATCGCCCCCAAAACATCTCCTGACCCGGTACGACGAACACAATACTATGACTATAGTAATTAATCATGGCTCTATACGTAACTAGCCAATAAATCTCAATATTAGCATCATATTCGGACATATCTAATACAAGCATATCGATAGGTAAAATAAGTCTCCCAATATCTATACCCACGCCCTGACATATAAAGAATATCAGTAACCCATAGCCTAGTGGAGAATCTATACTAGTAACCGTACTATATGTTGTGTCTTATAATCTCGTAGCATGTGCAAATATTGTGGCAATGAAAGAGTGTGAAGCCCCCGTGTCAAATAATATCTTCCCCTAGGTCCCCTCAATAGAAAACTTACCCTCAACTGCTGGTGGAGCCTGCGGAACTATGTCCCGGTGGAAGTTGTAAACATGCATGTACTGTAGCTTCCCGGGTGAACTGGAACTGTTGGAATAGCTGGCATCCATGGTGGTCTAGGGAGGGCGATTATAAATATTAATTGTTGGGGCTCGTGTCAAGCACCTACTGATACTGCTATGGGGCCCTTCCCCCTTCAGGACAATCCCGACGTCGGTGGCCATTTTTTCCACAACCAAAGCATCTACAACCAAAGTTTCCTCCACTATGATTCTACTATCCTTGGCCTTGTAGGCCGTTAGCCTCCCTCCCTTGGCCCTACTGGCCCTACTAACCAGACTGATCCTGATGCCCCTGCCTAAAATGTCCCTATCCCTACCTGTAGTCACCTGATTTGAACCTCTTAGCTGGCCCTCCCTGTCATTGCTGAACCCGAGCCGATTGGGCCCTGAACTTTAGCCGATTGAACCTCTTAGCTCGGTCACCATTTCCTCATGTCCTGCCCTGTTGTCTTCACTCACTCGCTCATTTTCTTCCCTTCTAATGGAAGTGGCGATTCTGGCAGTGTAGTAGGGCATCATTAAGTACATCATTAAAAGTACCCAATGGAGGATTATCCAAAAGGTGCTGACGAATCCTCCAAGCCAAGCTGTCCAAAAACATTTGAATTTTCTTTCCCTCAGTAGTTACCTTATCTGGAACCAGATTAATCAATCTTAAAAACTTTTACTCGTACTCCGCAATGGTCTTCCCTTCTTGGGTGAGATCCAGTAATTTTCACCTCATCTCAGTCTCAACAACGAAAGGGAAATATTTGGGATCGAATCGCACCCAGAAGTCATGAATAGTCATGATGTCTCTCTTCTCAATAGTGGTAATAGACTCCTACCACTGTAGTGCCGCTCCCACTTACTTAAAAGTAGTTTGTACTTTGAACCTCGAGGCACTCGTACATCCTCAAGTGCTCTAGATATCTTTCTTTCGTTGGCTCTCTACTACAACATCGGAATACCCTATAAATCCTGAAGGATGTTCCTTTGGGAAAGCATCTCTAATTTACTCCCAAGTAGAAGAGAACACATGAGATGGTACTGGGGCCATTGCCTTTGCCTGGGGTGGTGCTCGTTGTACCATAGCTAAAGCTACATTACCGCTTGTGCTAAAATTATGGCAACCTCTGCAGCATTCATCGTGCCTTGGGCCGAAGCTCACTGGGGCTCGGGCTGGGCATCCCTAGGAGCTCTATGTGCACGTCTGGGAGGAATATTAAATGAGAAATAATCTTCATAAGTCCAGAGTAAATATCTCAAAATAGCTTAAGACATAAAATACACAAATATTGAATACAATAGTCATAAATATAGGGCTCTATATCAAAGAAAGCTATGCTGGAAGCATAATAAGATGCATAAATCCTAAATACTTAAGAACTTGATGCTCTGATACCACCCGTGACACCCCTCTTAATTAAATACCTGGTGATTAGTACTTTATTAAATTTAAATCAGAATATCCATTTGGAATCAGACTTAGCATCACCGACGAAAAACTTTTATTAATTACTACCCACATAGTATTTAAAAACAGATGCCAAGTTTTATTTATTTTATTAACACGTGTAAGCGATAAAAGATTAACTAAACATTCACCATCCAATAAAAACTCGTAGGAATTAAAGCGACATAATGAAATAAACCGAGTCTAGATTAAACACTTCTAGTGAAAATCCCAAATACAATAATGTGAATGAATTAAATCCAACAACTGAAAAGTAAATCACTCTCTGTAAACTACTATCTCTATATAAGAACGGGCAACATGCCATGACTGGAAAGAATGTCTCTGAATGAATCAAAGATAAATATGGAGGCATCTAATACCGATGTCATGTTACTTCCACAACAGCTACATCACGTCAACTGAATGGAACTCCTACGATTGGCGTCCCAGTGGCATGGCACCAAAAAAGTTTTTACAAAAACAAAATAGATTTGACAGAAAATGGTTCAGAGCCCAAGTTGAAAATATTTTAAAAAACAGCAAGTATTTAAATTGCATAAATACCCGATCTTGTATAGATGTTAGTCATATGATCTCACTTGAAATTCTAATCAGTCAACTATTGTGCACGCCTAATATATACTCCTAACCCATCCTAATTATACTGTCCCACCTAATGAGTTTGATTTAAGTCTCTCACTATGATGACCAAGTAATTGTGTCCACTCGTATTACCCTAATAATACATTATTGCATTTCCAATAGTTATTAATCGATTCAAGTATTTCTTTACTGATATAAGTTCCCACAATTCTAACATATTTTATATATCATACCTTTCTCATCAACTAGCCAACATGGTATAATAATCACCGGTACATATATAGTCTTCACTATCAAAATACATATATACTTATAAATCACCCCGAGACTTAGCTATGGAGCCTGCATACTCTACTATGAAGTCCCTGTATATCACATACTATATGAGGAACTATAGTTTCATAATCACTCGAGAACCATATAAAGCACACATAAAAAATAATAGAGGCGAATCATAGTTCCAATTCATAAGGGAGACACACATACCCACTCACCTATGACCGTCTGCACTATCACTCTGAGGTAGGTTGTACCAAGGTTCTATGGTTCTAAGGTACAAGTCCATATTCCCCCTATGGGCTCACCAGAATAAGACTTTCCTAGCGCGAAAACCTCTGTGATAGTAAGTAGCGCGGTATGATGCATTACAAATAATAATATATACTATAGGTAATCACACAACCTAAGTATATATACAATCCATATAGGTGTACGCACATCCCATTTTAAATATCTCATTAGTATTATATTTATATCTCGAATATCCTACGCATCATTTTATTTAACACTGTAACTTACGTCGCATAACTATAAGTACCTTATCCGAAATGGTTATTAAGTTTCCTTCTCTTCCTTGGGTTATTTTTGTAACTAAAATATACCCCCACTACTGGTATTCACCTTAAATTATCGTTTATCCAATTTAAAAACAATTCACATAATTTGTAGCCGTAACTAATTCGATTAACACTCATAATTTCCCCATTCAATCCCATGCATAAATAATATTTTCAAGTCTTAAGTATATCCTACTGCCATTTTCTAAGTCTCATTATGATGACTTAATCCACACCAAAAATTTATAATAGTTGGGACTCAATAAAATATTAAAAAGGAAATGAGGCACATTGCCTAGGGGATTCGATCGATCAAGATCGATCAACATTCTTGAGTCGATCGATCGATCGAATATTTATTTGCCTAGATTTTCTTAACAGTTACGGGGTTCAAGATTTTTAACCACCAAATTCGTCTTTACACTTCACCAAATTGATGTACATTAAATCCAGAACCTATACTAACATGTATGAAGAAATCCTAACCTATCCAAATCATTTAAACGACATCAACATGCATAAATTCACAGAATCTCCATCTTTAGTCTCAAGAATCCCAGTTTTGAATTAATCTTCATTTAAACATGAAATTTCTAGATTTATTCAATCAATTTGATTTTAATAAAGTGGGTTTTATTCTACATGCATAAATGATCCTATTCCATTTAAATATTCACCCAAGAATGTTGATTTAGACCATCTAAATTGCTCTAAAACATGAGATTTTCATAAAAACGTTACCCTAATCTAACATGGATCATATATCTATCGAATGTTTATGAAAGATAACAATTACCTTGTGTAATAGGCCTGGTCCGCTGATGATGAAAGGTATGGGGTTGATCATCTCTTTTTGATCTATACGTTGGCGGCTATGGTAGTGCAAACGGTGCTCCAATGGTTGTTTAAGCCTTAGAAAACCCTACACTCTCTTGCTCATATGGTTTCCCAAGATTTTGTGTTTGATATCTCTATAAACTCTAACCCTAGCAGCTGATATAGCCATAGAAATTTTGTGCCTTTAATTATGCCAAAAATAAAAATGATTAAAATACCCTTCCGGGGTTCCGATTTGGCAAAAAAATGCTCCGAGACCCAAACTGAACCCTCGAATATACGTTCTAACTATCTAGACCGTTCCCACACTTTGGCGCACTCAAAATGACCATACGGGTGAATTATAAAGGAATTACTTTTTATTTTATTAACTTGCGCCCCGACATAATTGACACGCGTGTCCCGACTTAATTTCCATAATTGTCGTATTATTCGCTCGCGATAATTAATTCATAATTACATATTACTTTACTCACCTAATTAATATTAAACATAATTCACATCAGTAAATACTAACTCTCATCACGCTAGTAATTATTGAATTAAATCTCGATTAATTGTAAATAAATTCCACATTTAGTTTAACTAATCCCACAATTAAATATCATTAAAATCAAAGGGTATTACACAAATCGAATGGGAAAAATGAGTACGACAAATGGAGGTTTGGGATCTAGAGGGATTTTGTGTTGCTCATAATTTACAAGAGATACTTACTTATAAATCTGATCATATTAGAGATCACACGGAATTACTTAGTGCTACTATCATTGGGGGAACAATACCTAATCTCGAGGATGATCCAGAATCTTTTCCATTTCTCGTTCGAGAACTACGATCTTTGGCCCTGGAAGTGAATCATTTCCTTGTATCTAAGAAAAATTTCCAGATCATTAGGAAGGAGGCTTAATCGTAATCAATAAGAATTTTTAACTATAGGTAAAGATAAATATTAACAAAGGACATCAATTTTTTAATGTCTTGTTTGTGGCTTGTTTATATTTTGTCTTTCATATATTTCCTTGTTTAGTTGAGTGTGATATCATCGAGGTTTTCTTTGGCATCGAGGCTTCATAATATAGATTAATATACTGGTCTCAGTGGTTACAACCAATGAGATGTCCATTATCTAGGATACAATGATCAACTCTTATATATTTTAAGCATTGTGGTTTGTTCGCATGATGAAAAGGGTCTTGTGCTTGAATTCTCCGATACGATCATTATATGTAAGGAGTGAAAGCGTGTCAAACTGTTCCTGAAAATATATATTTTTCTTGAAAATACATGTCAACGTGACATAATATGCATGGTTGACAACTAAAATGATGCCGAATAATGAAAGAGAGGGGGATAACACGAGTTTAAACGTGGATACCACATGCATGCGCTAAGAAATCCACCAAAGAGAGAAAGCAACACTCATCACTGATTGGAATACACCAAAAGGCTAAGAGAAAAAAAAGAGTCCTCTCCTTAACAAGAGAAAGATCTAAAAATTTTCATTATATTTTTAAGTTTGGCATATTTCGTTACACTTCTACATCATCATTTACATTCTCAAAAGCTTCAAACGATGACAAGTTAGTGACTAAAGGCGACAATCGAAGATCAAAGGGTTGAGATCATCACTAAAATCACATGGAGAAGGTATATGAGGTTGATTTCGTGTAATCATTGTGTTAAATTGTAATTTAAAAGTGTTTAAAACAATAACATACTTTTCAAAAGTTTTTAATCAATAATTCATTTTAAGGGAGAATATTAGAATAGGGTAATGCTGGTCGTTGGAACAAGGTTTCTTATTTCGTTCGATATGATTGGTTCAAAAATATCTTTTGATGACCTAATTTCCGTGTTGCTCTATAATGTCACTTGATAACACATTCAGTGTTCGTTCGAATGACATTGCATATGTTGTTTGAACGAGGTCCAGTTCGTTCGAATGAGCCTGCAAAAAAGTATTTTTTACTTTGTTTCAAAATCAATCTTTTCAAATTTATCTTTTGGAGATTTTTCTCCGTATTTAATGAGATACGAACGTGAATTTCCTTTCAAGCCTTTTGCACATCTTTTTATGATCAAACATGTTGATTTTTCAAATTAAAACCCCTTGGATATTTTATAATCACTTTATCAAACCTTGAAGAACATATCACATGTTCCTATCCCCGTGGAGTTGATTCTTCATTAGTGAAGATTGGAAAGGAGTTTCAGAGGTTGATTAGTGGACACCAAGGGTTCTGGAGCATTGCTGAATCTGCCTCATTTTCTATCATCAACAAGGAAGGAAACCGAACTCCAATAGTTAGTAGAGTTTAAGTTTGTAAGTCCATCTTTGTCATTTTGTAATACCTTAGTGGTAACAGTGCTGAAAAGGCGGTGTCCCAAAAGGTTTTTTTTCATCATATCTCTTGTTCTGTTTTGTTTGATCTGATTTAGATCCTATATCTTGTGTGTTAAGGTTCACCTAATTAATCAAGATAAAATTTGGATTATATTTAATTTGGCTTATTTGTGACCTAATCTACAATTTTTACATTTGGCCACATATTTAGACCACGCTATAAACATTTTTCAAATTGGCATCAGATCTTGCTTCTATAAGTTTTTAGAAGGATCTTGGTGGTTATATGGAGAATTTGTATAGTAGGCCACCTTTGTTTGATGGCAAGAATGATGCTTATTGAAAAGCTTGAATGAGATCATCTCAAGAATAGATCTATGAGCGTGTTCGGCTTTCTATTTAAAGGTGGTGTAATCCTCCTATTGTGACTAACAAAAATATCGTTAGTCTTAATCCAGACACAAATTGTACTAAATATGATTTTTGATTGAGTAATTTTAACTCTCGTGGTTCGAATATTATTTTTGGTGCTGTCACACCCAAAAAAGTTCTTCGTATCATGATGTGTACCACATCTAAAGAAGCTTGGGATATCCTCGAGCTCACACATAATGGTACCAATATTGTTAAAGCTTAAAAATCTCACCACACAACGTGAGACTATTGGCATGCTTGAAAATTAAATTTTTTAAGAATTCTATGCTAATTTGTTTGATATTGTGAATTCAAGTTTTAATTTGGGTGAGCAAATTCTGGAAACGAGAGTTGTTAAGAAAATTCCAAGGTCACTCCCATCTTGTTTTAGTGTGAAAGTTACTGTTCTTAACTTTTTGGGAATTCTAGACACAATTAGGCTACAAAAAGAACTTGTAGGTGATCTTCGAACTTACGAATTAGACATATTCCCCCAAACCCATAAGGAAAAGAAAGAATGATAGGTTTAAAATCTAAATCAATGAAAAATAGGTTTTTAGCTCCGATTCTGATTTTGATGAAGGTGATTTTGTCCTCTTTGCTAAAAACTTCAAAAAATTTCTCAAATTGAAAAATATAAATTCATCCAAAATGGAAAATAAAAATATGTAGAAAAACAAAAATTTCAAAGAAAATTATAATTTTTATGATAATGATTAAAATAAATCTATATGTGAGTATCTTAATAAAAATGAATTGAAAACATGTTATGAGTGTGAGAGGAAGGTCATAGAGCCCATAAGTGTCCCACAAGGTTCAAGAGACAATGAAAAGACAGGGTCACCTATAATGCCACTCCAAGTGATAATGATGTCGAGTTATTGGATTTAGGGAATTAATCACCATATGAACGTAATTTATGCATTTTCATGGCTAGTCATCTTAACACTACAAGTACGTCTAACATCGATGAGGAAAAATCTTAATGTGATAGCCTCGATAATGACTCGAATTATTACGGAGAGTGTGAGGGTGAAGATTGGGGTGAGGGAGAACGTGGTCTTCAATTTTTACAGTCCGAACTTTATACCGAGTCATTAAAACTAAAAACAAAACTAAAAATTTGAATTTTTTGGTGTTGTCTTTAGAGAAAGAGTTGATTATTTCGAGAAAGCGTGAGGCCTCGGTGAGTCAACTCAAGAGATTGTGAATCTCTTTGAGTGAGAAAATGGTTTTAGTGGCTAGGGAAAATACCATTTTGACCAACAAAGTTTTTAGTTTTACAAGAGACCTTCAAGCATCATCGGAGACTCGTGAAAAACTTGAAGCCCATATTTTCCAAATTTAGAAAGATCTCGACCATGTTTGGGAGATCATGGTCACTTTAGAGTACACATCCAATAAGGTTGGAAAGATGTTCCAAGGTCCCATTTTATTTTTTAAACAGATGCAAGTCGGAGGTTACTATCAAGCATCCACTTCCAAAACCACACCCAAGTCGGTTGCCAAGTTTGTGTTAGATTCTTATGGGCTCCACCTAACCCACCAAGGAGAACTTGTCCTAGGTGTTCAACCAAGTTCGAGCCACACCAATCTATGTTTGTTCCCATTATAAACAAATAGGTCACCCTATGGAACTTTATTCCAAGCTAGGAAGAGTCTTTCACACACATGCTCCCACCCACCACAATAGCGATCTTGCTAGTCTTCGAGAGCGAGTTGAGTTTCTAGTCATGATTTCTCAATGTTTAATGAAGAAATTTCAACGGATGTTTGCAACTTTTGAGAACACCACCAAAAAAATGATTTATATCAATACTTATTTCTAGTTGAGGGTTACAACTATATTGAACTATTATGTTTATACATTGAAAAATCCAAAACGATTTTTTTTCTTTTAAAAAAAATTCCAAAATTTTCAAATAGATTGTAATTTAAAAAAAATTGTATTTGTTTACATCATATATGGATGCGCATTTCAAATATTTGAATCACAAGTTCATTCCATTCAATCATGGGACTTTATAACGGTGTCATGATACTTGGATTCATTTTTTTGGCATTTAATAATGCATGTTTAACATGGCATTGTTTATTGTTGATTAATTCCTTTATGTCAGGCTCATTATATGACCTTCAATGCACTCATGCACTAACTTTTGAACATTGTTCTTACTTGTCATATGTTGAATATGATGTTCTCATCTCCATCACGCGTAATAACAAACCATATGTACTAGGAACTAATTGTGCATGTAAAAACCATTGCCCAAATTTTCTATCAGAAAATTGATTGATATATTTTTAAGTGATGGAAAGGGGACACAAAAGGAGCAGTCTTCTATGTGTTAAAAGACACCAATGGAATTATCCTAAAAGATAATTTCTGCACATAAAAACAGAAGTACGAAGGCAAATTTTGGTTGATGCTTCATTAAAAATGACCAATATGATTCCTTCAAAACATTTCAAAGTTCACGCTTAAAATGTGAGATTTTGAGGGTGTTATAAATTGAAGATTAATAGATTTTCTCCAACATATGGTATTAATATTACATCCATTACCCCCATGTTTATTTTCCACCCTTTGACCACGAAGACCCGTAGGACCAAAAGGATGTAGTATTTTTTTGTTATTGTCAATAATTCAATTGACGATAGTTGAGATGATTTTCCTTTTACAATAAAGGTTGCTAGATTCCAAACAATTTTCTAATTATATATTTTTTGTCGGTCCATGTCCCTTACCTTTCGGTCGGTGTCATTAGACTTACCCTTAGACCTGTGAACACTTAGATATAATGCACTTGTAATAGAATTTATGTCAAGTTTCTTGTTTTGACCTTTTATATTTGTCTAGGATCCCCCATGGGTATTTTTTATTGCATAGGTAGCTCAATAAGATAGACCAAAATCAGTTTTGACTTTTAATATTAACTAGTTACACATTCAAGTCTACATTAACCACATGTAAGTGGATAATTGACATGAACAAAACTTATTTATAAATTAAGAATTTTGTACATTGTTGGGAAAGTAATTTTATCACTTTTAATAATGAAATAAACTAAAAGAATACCTTAACCAAATAAGAAAATGACTTAGTGACAAAGGTCACATTATGATGTCTGAAAATTGTAAGAGTCGAACTTATTATTATTAGATGTGTTCCATTATCTTGATATGTATTACCTCTATTATTATAAGTGATATGGTTCATTATGGTGTATCATTGTTACTTTCAAAAGGGCCTTCCTAACTGGTACATAACTTCTCATACAAATGGTTCTTTGTAGTGAAGGACAAAGTCTCAAATCTTGAAATAATTTTTCTACATATTTTAATTATATAGCTTGTAGAGATACACTTGTTATACCGTAACTTTCCTCAAGTCCTGGTATATTCCCTATTTGACAAGGTCCATCTTTTCTCAGAGTCTCGATTGATTACCACCTTCATACACTATTTAATTCCTCATGGTGGGTAGGCCAAGGTCTTGAGGAATAAATTTATTCCATCTCGTAGGCAATAGAAAAAGGTGTTTCCCTCATAGATCTCCTCAGAATAGTCTTCTAATTCTGTAAAATATGAGGTAACTAATCTACCCATTCTCTAAAAAATTTCCCCAATTGCATCTTAATTCCATCAAACACAATCTTATTAAAGAAATCTTCTTATTCAATTTTCCAAGGGTACGTCATCGAGTTAACTAGTGGAAAATTTCATTGTCGATATATAAATTCTATAATGGATCATTCTCAGACAAAGTTTTTTTTATTGTCAATGATACTTCATGGGAAAATAAACTTCTAATGATGTTTTTTATGGTAAGGGTGGTGTTTTCTACACAATATGTCCAACTTGAATCATCAGTTTTTGTATTAGCTCAACCAACTTTACATACACGTAGTTAACATGCATCCAGGTCACAAATGTAAATAGATGTAATCAAATTACAAAATTTAGTATCTAATAAAAGTTAATAGAGTAAATTAACTAAATGAAAACCCCAAGTCAATTTAAGAACGAATTATTTTGGATCCAAACTTAGATTTAAGTGAGTGTGTGCAATTAAATGTGCATAGGAACAATTAAAAATCACACAAAGTCGTGTGAGGCGAGATTTATAAGGAAAAACCCCTACCTTAGGTTAAAAAACCTCGGTGCATCGAAATCTTTCATTATATTTGAACAGTTAGATTAAACAATATAAGAAGGCTCCTCTCTCTTATTCCCTAACAAAAAAATTCCTATGGATGTTGAGACTCCCTCTCATTCAAATGAGAAATTCGTTCAAATATCCATTGGTCAGGTATGAAATTAGCATTCTTCATCCTTAGATCTCATCGTGCTTGATCGCTTCAATAGATCGAAGACCTCCTTTTTAGATCTCAGATTCTTAGATCTTTAATTCAGATGTTGAATGTAGATTTGAATCTACTCTATGTAGTGTTCAATTTCAAATCATTTTTGAATATCACTGTGAGAAACTGAGACCAAGTGGCGCATATCTTCCCCACACATCGATGGATATATAGAGAATGGGATGTTCATAGTGGTATGTGATCATCTTTTACATCTCTTTGAAAATATTGGATTCGTCGGTATATTTCACAAAAAACATGCAAAAGAAAGAGCAAGCCTCTATAGAGACAATGATGGCGAGTGATCTGCGTCTTCAACTAATTAGTCAAAGGTTCGAGAACTAGGTTATGTATTTAGAATTTGTTTGTAATGCTCTCATCCCTTTCGGTCTCAAACGTGGATGTGAAATATTTATATCATCATTTTATATTGTAAAGGAAATAATAAAATGAAAATAACTAGTATATAAATAAACAGTGTAGTGCAGTTTTGGATGCGTGTGTAGATAATACAGACAAATGATTAATATGTACAAAGTTAGACTTGTTCACTCGAATGACAGTTTGAGTGAGACTTGTAAGGACATATTTTATAAGTCCATTATCAATTTATTATGTCGTATACCGTTTCAACCGTCGAAGAAGTTCAAGATAAATCTACATCAAGACGGATCCGAATATATCAAGGTTCTTCATAAAAAAGACTCCGCAACGTTTACTTTGATAAGGTTATGTTTTAAATACCTTAACCTTAAACTTAGAGCTTTGGGATATTTTTTCAAAATATTTTCTAAGTGTTGGAGTGGACTTTTTCGTCAAAATTTGGGAATGATTATTTTTATTAAGTCCTTAGCATACCTCATTTTTTAAACCAGGTCGTTCAAGCGAGATGTCATCTCGTTCGAGCGACATATGCATGTCGCACGATGTCGTTCAAATGATATGTGTACATCATTCGAGCAAGATCCCTATTACGTTCAAGAGACTAGGGAATCTCGTTTTTATATAAATACTTATTAAATGGTTTCATTTTCATTAATAAGTTCTAGCATTTTGAAAGACAGAAAACTGCAAAACTACAAAATTCTTTTGGCTTCTTCTTTCAAGGTTTAATGCCTTTTTGTTTCCAATTCACAAAAATACCATATGCTTTGATGAATTGTTTTGGTTTTCAAGAACACACTTTGCTGTTGATCCTTCTTTATGGGGAGAACTCCACAACCGGAGAGTTGCATGCTATTGTGGAGGGAGTCCTTGTGAAGACTTTAGACTGCGTGTCTGGACTGCACGTCCTTGTTGTATAACTACATGTTAACCGCTACTAATTTCTAGCCGTTGCTTTCAAGGTTAAATGAAGACACCGTACGCTACTCTTATGGGCTAAATCAAGATGGTATGTAAGTCGATGGTATTGTAAACTTTTCAAAGTTATAGAGATAAAAGGTTTTCCCCTGCGGGAATTTTTCCTGAAATTTGTGTCACATGCTTTATCTATTTATGGGTTGACACACGCACACACGCAGTTGTATGTTTAGGGGATAAATTGATTTGGTTTAAAAATATACTCTAGTAAAATAAGTGTGCCAAAGTAGAAATTTGCGAATTTAATCAATTATCACACAGTCTTATGTTTTACAAATTGGTATCAGAGCTTATTTTAGCGATCACCGCATTTTACAAGGATCTTATATAAGCAAATTGTTGGCATTGATAATTTGAGTGGTTGGTCTGGCCTTTGTATAGGGAAATTGGTGGGGGCTGAGGACTGTTCGGTCTTGGTGCATTTCCCAATGGACCAATCAATCATAGACGCGTGTGTTAAATATGAGTCTTGTTCTTGGGATGATTTTGGGTGTGTCTGGATCATTCCTTGGGCTGCCAAGGTTTTTGGGGTTTCTTTGGGACCTTTTATGGGTAATTATTTGGGATACAAAGGTCCATAGAGGCTTTTCTTTGGATTCAGAGGATGATAGCTTATGTTATATTTATCGAGGATTTTAATCAAGCGTAATGTGGTGTCTATAAAGACCTCAACGGTGGAGTTTCTCGTAGTGAACGTTCTAGTCAATATAGATTCACATTCTTCAACTATTTTCCTCTATATGCTGATGGTTTTGTTGTCCTTTGGTTTGTCATCTTGATTAGGCTTCTTAGGAGTATGTATACCTCAAGGGTATTATTTATGGTAAGAGACTCATTTTGATGAGTCCAGCCAATGTGCAACGGTACTGGATCATTGAAATATGTGAATGACTCATAAGGATGAGTATGGTCAACGTACAAGATCACATTATTCATTGAAATATGTGAATGACTGGGGGAAGGTGGGTTTTTTGCCATTTTCAACATTTTTCCCTCCCAGCACCACCCTGTAACCACCATATTTTGGAAGCATCCCACCATATTCAAGCCTTATATACCCATTTCATCCATGGATGACAAATATACGAATTTGGGAGGTCTTTTAGGAGTTTTTAAAGATCAAGGAGGGGAGATTTGTGGAGTTTTATAGAGAGTTTTTGATAAAGCACTCACATGCTTGGTGGAGCTAGGGAATCTCTCTAAGGCCACATGAGGAGGTTGGAGGTTTCCATCTTCATATCCACTTCAACCTATAATAAGTGCACCTCCATATGAGGTGGAGAAACTCTACTCTTAATAGTAAGACTCTATTTGCATATTAGTATTCTTGTTCTTAGATTATAAGTGTGTGATGCATTTGAATAAAATAATGAGTTTCGAGGAATCCGATATTTAACATTTTTATGGAGTAAAAATATTAAAAAATTCTATTTTGAAGATGGTAAATGATGATGCTAAGATTTAGCACCACCGGTTAAGTGATAATGAGCTCAAACAGTAGCAGCCATGACAACCATAGAGATGTATAAGTGTATAAGTATGTAGATGGGGATGAGTATAAGAGGAAATAAGACAATGGTGTATAGTGGTTCAGCCAATTTGGCCTACATCCACAGTGAGTGTGTGATCCACTAAGTATGGGCACTAATGGCCTTGGATACAATGCACATAAGACTCTCTCTCTCTCTACTGTGTGTACAAGCAGAGTTTTATCTAGGGCTACAGTTAATTGATCGATCCCCTGTAGGGTTGTAGGTGACAAGTATATATAGGTCTTGGGGGGTGTAGTGTACCCCCCAAGTATGCATGGTGCATGTGAATCATGATCTAGCCAGTCCCCTGTGGACACCTGTAGATGCCAAATGATGACATAATATTCCCTCACGTGAGGGTGTGATTTTGTTATAACGGTCTCCCCTGTGCCATGTCAGCCTCAAGCGCACTGTTCCACGCGTCTCCCAAACCACGCGCTGGCGATGATGTCACCCTCGGCCTATGGACCGAGGCCGAGGGCAAAGTTCCCTCTGGCAGTGAGTCTGGGCCAATTCTGGCCTCGTACTGTCGTACCCTCAGCGCGTCGTCTGGAGAGTGGTGAAGGGTCGGCTAGAGTCTGGCGAAGGGTCGGCCCCTCTGAGGGGTCGTATGTAGCCCGTTGGAGGGGTCGGCTCCTCGTAGGGTCGCCCGGAGCCTGATGAAGGGTCGACTCCTCTGAGGGGTCATCTTGAGCCTGATGAGGGGTCGGCCGCTGAGGGGTCGGCCGTTTGGAGGTTATCATCAGCCAGGTTGAGGATATAAACGGGTATATTAATCACCCCCAGCCCTTAGCCATAGGTGCTGTTGAGATGGCTGAGGGATAGTGTTTTAAATGAGATGCATGTATGATCAGTTAGGTGAGTGACACCTGGGCAGATACTCATTGCTGTTCCAGTTTCCAAGGCATGGCGGGTGCATACTTATCTTGGGGCTTTGTGCCCTAATGATGCCTTCCTCGTGGGCTGTGTCCTGCCTTGGTCAATGGGCCCACTCATTACTAAGGTATTTAATGGATTTTTGAATTCTCTCTTTTTCTTCTTCTTCTTCGCGCCCAAGCATTCTCTCTCTAGAGTTTCATCAGCTTTCATCGCCATTTGTAGCCTTCAATTATTCAAGTCTTAGCAACGTTTTTTGCTCTCTTTATCAGGTACTCTCTTTTGCCTTCATTACTATTTGCTTTTTAGGGTTGTGGGGCTACATTTTCTTTGGGTTACCCCATAGCTTTTTCCGGTGTCACTCCGGTTACTGTTTCTTGAACGTTCTTGAGCAAAACCATTGAGTTCCTTTGTTTGATCCAAAAGTCCAACCTGGTTAATTTCCCACTTGTTTGTAAATAAGTTAGCTAAGTTTAATGTAATTTATCCAAGTGTAGAGTCTTCCCTTTAATGCTTAGGAGGCTTTATAGCTTAATATCTGAGTTCCCATCCTTGAGAGAGAAGCTCTTTACCGAGATCAGACGAATAGAGGAAGAGGAAGAGAGGAGACGAGGGGCCGACCCTAATTGGGTACGACCCATATTTCTCGTTCCTCTTGCCACCATAAAAACATTTGAACCGTCTGAGTCTTGTGGGTCGTCTGCTCGTCCAACCGAGACTCCCAAACCAAGTGAGATGGACGAGAGAGCATCCTCGCCAACTGGTGTTGAAACTTCTGGTAGGAGGGAGATGTCTGACCTAAGCCCAGGCCGAGAGGCTGAGGGTACGGTCCCCTCTGAGGCTGTCCCTGTGTCAACCCTGTCTCCCCATGCCTTCCAAGTGGCGGTTCCACAGGGCCCTCCGGCCGAGGGGGAGGGTACTGAGGACGAGGACGATGACATAGATGACGAAGTTGATACCTCCCATGCCTCGTCCTTTATCTCCTCTGTTAGGGATCACGACATCCTGATATGGAGGCATGCCTATGGAGTGCCTCTCAGCATAACTATGAGGGTTCCCTCTGAGTCTGAGAGGGTTTTTGATTGTGGAGAGGGAGAGGTTGCAGTTTACGAACAAATGCTCAAGGTCGGAGTCAGATTCCCTCTGCATACTGCCATTGTAGACATCCTTTCTGCCCTTGGTGTTGCTCCCTCTCAACTTCCCCCCAACTCTTGGAGGACGATCCTGGGCTATATTTCCTTGTGGAAGAATGCCTTCACCGACGAGCCCTCGGCTGACCTATTTTTGGGTTGTTACAACATTACCACTTCGTCCAAACAGCCTGGATATTATCATCTGGGGGCAAGGAGATCTGAGAAGAAACTCCTCCATGTGGCACAAACTTCCAACCATGATTGGAAAAAGAGGTTTTTCTTCATCTTCGGGGAGTGGGAGCCCGTTGCCGATAGTTCGAGGGTCCCCAGGAAGTGGTCTAACCCCTCCATGAAGGCCAGATCAGACCCTGGACTTAGCCTGGAGGAGAAGGACATTGTTGATTACCTTAGAGGACGAGGGAGAGAGGGTGAACTTCCAAAATTCGAAGACTTGATGACCCCTGAGTTCCTCAAATAAGTTGGTCTGAGGGTCGGCCCTCTGACAGAACTATGTGATTTATACTGCACATTTTCCATTCTTTACTTATTTTTGAAGTGTTTTCTCTTTATCTCTGCATTTTTCTGACGTGTCGTCTTCTTATCAGGTCGTCCTGCAGGTATATCGGATTATCTTTGGGAAATGACTGCTCCCATCTTATTATCAGGATTGGCAAAGAAGAAAGGAAAGGAGCCTCAGCAGGCTCCGAGGAAGACGAGGGCCGCCGAGCCGACGGTGGTGGAGCCGACCACCGATAGTAATAAAAGGATGGAGCCTGAGGCCCCTGTTGACCCTCGGCCTGATTCTCGGACGAGGGCCAGGGTCCAAGCCTCTGAGGGGACGACCTCTTCGTCCAGTATGGGGGCCTTCTGGTCTCAAAACTTGGCACATCTGAGGGTCGATCCCTCGTCGCTCATTGCAAATCTGAGGGCAGCCAAGGCCTCAATGTTCTCTTCACCCTTGGCTGTCGACTATGACTTTTTGTCAAAGATGCCTCCAACTAAAGTGTACGACTATGGTCTGCACTCCCTTGCACAAGTATTGGCTCTGACCCATCTGTTTAATTTCATTCTCACTAACTGTTCCCTTGGCCCCTCTTGGCATCTGTTTATTTTTTGCGCAGTCTATTTGTGCCTTCACCTCAGCCACCAATTGGATGGATGAGAACCAACAGAAGTTTTATGAAGCTGAGAGGGCCATTCGACATGAGGCCGACCTTCGGACAGAGCTTGATACTGCGAGGGCTGAGCTTGAGAGTGCTAGGAATGAGCATGCTAGGGTCCTAGATGAGCTGACGAGGCAGCATAATGCTGACCTGCAAGCCAAGGACTTGATCATTAAGAAGAGGGACTCGACCCTGATCAACCTGGAGGCCCAGCACAAGACTGATCTCGAAGAAGCTGTCAAAAAAGCTGAGGCCGATGATGTTGAGGCTTATAAGGTTTCTGACGAGTTTCAAGGTTTCGGCCTTGAATACTTGGAGAGGGGAATCAGGACTACCTGCCGATGGGTCGTCCTCAGGTTTGGCGATGTCGTCTCCTCGGTCCGTCCGTCTATTGAATCAGTCAGACTGGATGACCCAATGATCGCCGAGGCTCTGTCCCAGGTAGAATCCCAAGTGCAGGTTGAGGGGGTCGGCACATCTGAAGATCAGCAGGTTATGATTATTGAAGAGACCCCTTTGGTGGATGTTGGGGCTCTGCCCTCTGACATTGTCCCTTAGGGTGGCTGTCTGTAGCCCACACCCTCATAATGTACTTATTATTTTTGTACTCTTTTTTGTAAAACACTTGGATATCTTGTATTTCACTTTTATTAATATCATATCGCCTCCTTTACTGTCTTCTATATCAGCTTCTTGCATGATTTTCTATTTTTTGTTAGCCACTAACCTTTCCCTCGTCTTTTATGAGGACAGTGGTGGGGTCGTCCCCTCCACTGGCCCTCATTATAGCCGAGGGATTAAATTACCAAACATGATTTTAACAGTCTACCCTCGTCTTTCTTGAGGACATTGGTGGGGTCGTCCCCTCCACTGGCCCTCATTATAGCCGAGGCTTCAACTTACCAAATTAATGGTTTTTAAGTCTACCCTCATCTTTCTTGAGGACAGTGGTGGGGTCGTCCCCTCCACTGGCCCTCATTATAGCCGAGGGTTCAACTTACCAAATTAATGGTTTTTAACAAAGTGTACCCTCGTCTCTCTTGAGGACAGTGGTGGGGTCGTCCCCTCCACTGGCCCTCATTATAGCCGAGGGTCCAACTTTCCAAATTAATGGTTTTTAATAATGTCTACCCTCGTCTTTCTTGAGGACAGTGGTGGGGTCGTCCCCTCCACTGGCCCTCATTATAGCCGAGGGTTCAACTTTCCAAATTAATGGTTTTTAATAATGTCTACGCTCGTCTTTCTTGAGGACAGTGGTGGGGTCGTTCCCTCCACTGGCCCTCATTATAGCCGAGGGTTCAACTTACCAAATTAATTGTTTTTAATAATGTCTACCCTCGTCTTTCTTGAGGATAGTGGTGGGGTCGTCCCCTCCACTGTCCCTCCTTATAGCCGAGGTTTCAACTTACCAAATTAATGTTTTTTAATAATGTCTACCCTCGTCTTTCTTGAGGACAGTGGTGGGGTCGTCCCCTCTAATGGCCCTCATTATAGCCGAGGGTTCAACTTACCAAATTAATGGTTTTCTGTAGATGTTTCCATGTGTGCTAGAACTGACAACCACAGGATGAGGGAAACACTCATATTTCTTATTAATTTTGCAAAGTGTTCTGTTGGAGCAACTCTCATTACAATTATGGCCTTTCAAGACCTTACAACACTATTGATAGTATTTCTTCAAATGGTCTGCATTCCAGGGATTGGAAAAAGGTTCCCCATCTAGGTTTTCTAGTCTATAGGTCCCAGGGACAACTTCATCAATGACCCTATATGGGCCATGCCAGTTAGGGTGGAGCTTGTTGGGCTTTTGCCAAGTCTTCTTGAGGAACAAGTACCCCACTGCGATAGGCCTCTGTTTCACCCTCTGATTGTAGAACCTTGCGGTCCTCTGTTGGTAGGCGGCCTGCCTTATCTCAGCGTCCTCCCTCCTTTTATCAATTAGGTCCAAGTCGAGTTGTCTCTCCTCCTCATTTCCCTGGGGGTCGTACATTTGGACCCTATGAGTAGAAAACTCAATTTCAGTGGGGATGACGGCTTCTGATCCATAAGGTAGCATGAATGGGATCTCCCGGATAGAAGTCCTCACCGTCGTGCTGTATGCCCACAACACGGCATATAACTCCTCGACCCATCTTCCTTTTGCCTCCTCAAGCCTCTTCTTGATTCCATCTAGGATTGTCCTGTTTGTGACTTTTGTTTGCCCATTGGCCTGAGGTCGGCCAGGGGTGGAGAAAAATTATTTGATACTTACCCTCTCACAGTACTTCTATAGAGAGGAATTCTTGAACTGAGTCCTGTTATCCAAGATGAGGGTGTTGGGGAGACCATATCTGCATATAATATTTTTCCAGATGAACTGGAAGGTCTTCTGCTCGGTGATCGTCACCATCGGCTCCGCCTCCACTCATTTTGAAAAATAGTCAATGGCTACGATGAGGAATCGATAGTTATTGATGGCCCTAGGCAAGGGTCCTACTAGATCAATTCCCCATACTGCAAATGGCCATAGAGATGTAACGGAGGTAAGAGGCTGGTGGGGTTGATGAGGGATGGTAGCAAATCTTTGGCATTTATCACACTTTTTTACATATGCTGCGGCGTCTTTCCCCAAGGTCGGCCACTAGTAGCCTTGGGTGATCACCCTCTTCGCTAGGGATCTACCCCCAATGTGGCTTGAGCACGACCCTTCATGCACATCTTGCAAAATGGAAGGGACTTCTGAGGGATGCACACACCTAAGTAAGGGGAGTAGAAACCCCTTTTTGTATATGGTGTCTCCGATGACAGTGAATTTTGCAGCCCTATACCTCAGCTTCTTCCTTTCTTGCCTTGCTTCTGGCATCTCACCCTCTTTAATGTATCTGATCAGGGGGTCCATCCACGAATCTTCTTGAGAAACATTTAGGCAATTGCCAAGTGTTCCCTCAGCGTCCTCAATAGTTGGCCGAAGCAAAATTTCTACTGGGACCGTCCTCCTGATGTCTATTCTTGTTACCGAGGCCAACCTAGCAAGGGCATCAGCACGACCATTGTCGAGTCTAGGTACCCTCCTTAATTTCACTTCTCTGAAGCCCTTCAGTAATGACCTCACCTTCTCAAGGTACCTAGCCATCCTCTCGTCCTTAGCCTCGTAGGCTCCTAGTATCTGATTCACTACTAGCCTTGAATCACTATGGACCAAAATCTGGCTGACACTAAGAGACTTAGTCAAGGAGAGGCCTGCTATTAAGGCCTCATATTCAGCCTCGTTGTTGGAGGCCTTGAAGTTGAACCTCAGGGCGTATTCAACGTCTGTGCCATCTGGTGCTGATAGTATCAGTCCAGCTCCACTTCCGCTATCACAGGAGGACCCGTCAACGAAGAGGCTCCACAGAGTCTTTTCCTCTGAAAAATTTCCCTCAGAGAGGGACCCCTGTCTAAAGATGTACCTTCCCTCTTCATTTTCAGTCTCTTTCCTTCTAGCGGTGCTTGTCTCAGCCCTATCTGCGGGTGTGTCAGCGGGTCGATCTTCTGTATCCGTCTTCCCGAGGGTCTCACCCTCGGCCTCATCATCTTCCCAAGTGAACTCAACCACGAAGTCTGCCAATGCCTGCCCCTTAATGGCCGTTCTAGGCTGATACACAATGTCAAACTCCCCCAGCTCTATAGCCCAGGCCATCAACCTACCTGATTTTTCTGGCTTGTGTAGGACCTGCCTAAGAGGAGAGTCGGTGAGGATGACCATTGTATGGGACTGAAAGTACGGCTTCATCTTCCTCGAGGCATGGATCAAGGCGTAGGACAACTTCTCCATCCTCGGGTATCTTTGCTCTGCCCTCTAGAGTGCCTTGCTGTTAAAATACACGGGCTTCTGTATCCCATCTTCGTCTCTCATAATGGCTGCACTGATGGCCGACTCTGAGACGGGGAGGTACACATAAAGTCGTTCACCCTACACGGGTTGTGATAGCAGCAAGGGAGACCCTAAGTACGACTTTAGGTCCCTGAAAGCCTCGTCACACTCTTCACTCCATTCGAAGACCTTCCTAAGGGTCTTGAAGAATGGAAAGCACTTGTCTGTGGCCCTAGACACGAACCTGTTCAAAGTAGCAACTCTCCCTGTGAGCCTCTAAACGTCTTTAATGGACTTGGGGGTCTTCATTTCAACAAGGGCCTTTATCTTTTCAGGATTGGCCTCGATGCCTCTTTGATTGACAATGAACCCCAAGAACTTCCCTGCTCCGACCCCGAAGACACACTTGGCCAGATTAAGCTTCATCTTGTATTTGT
Source organism: Sambucus nigra (assembly GCA_949130495.1). Classification (NCBI taxonomy): domain Eukaryota; kingdom Viridiplantae; phylum Streptophyta; class Magnoliopsida; order Dipsacales; family Adoxaceae; genus Sambucus; species Sambucus nigra. The sequence goes on from OX422212.1 coordinate 355,001,952, forward strand.
CCATCGTATTAAAGGTCCTGTCCAGGTCTGCCACATGATCCTCTGCCTTCAGACTCTTAGTCAGCATGTTGTTTACGTAGACCTCCATAGACTTCCCAATTTGATCTTCAAACATTTTGTTTACGAGGTGCTGGTACGTTGCCCCCGCATTCTTTAGGCCAAAGGGCATGACCCTGTACAGTATGTCCCCTTGTCAGTGATGAAGGCGGTCCTCTCCGAGTCTTCAGGGTTCATGAAAATCTGGTTATACCCTGAGTAGGCATCCATGAAACTCATGAGCTCATGGCCTGCGGTAGCGTCTACCATCTGGTCGATGCGGGGGAGAGGGAAGCTGTCTTTGGGATAGTGCTTGTTGAGGTCTGTGAAGTTCACTCACATTCTCCACTTGCCGTTGGCCTTTGGGACAATGATTGCATTGGACAACCATTCAGGGTAGATAACCTCTCTGATAAATTCAGCGTCTTCTAATTTTTTGACCTCGTCCCAGATGACCTCATATTTTTCTCTGGAGTAAATTCTCCTCTTCTGCTTCACCGGCTTCACTCCCTCTACCACATTGAGCTTGTGGCACATGACTTCAGGGTCAATCCCTGGCATATCTACATGACTCCAGGCGAAGACGCTTCGCCTTCTCCTCAATAGTTTAATGAGGTCTTCCTTGATGTTGGGCTTCAGAGACTTGCCAACTTGGACGGTTTTTTCCGTGTCATCCTCATCGAGGATGATGGATTCTACCTCTTTCGCAACCTCTCCTTTCTTCAGCTTCGTTTCATCTCTGGGGTCTAGGGTATCAATATTATAAGTGGTTGTAACCCTCTTGTGTGCCTCCCTTTCTTCAGTGGAGTTGTAGTAATATTCCCTCGCCGTCGTCTGGTCTCCCTGAACTTCCCCCACCCCGTAAGGGGTAGGAAATTTGATCATCTGATGGACCGTAGATGACACAGCTTCAAACCTCTTAAGGGCCACACGCCCCAGTATGATGTTGTAGGCTGAAAACACCTGCTCGTCCATCACAAAGAAACTGACCTTCCTAGTGAGCCATCTCGGACACTCGTCCCCCATCCTCACATCGGCCTCATATACCCCAATTGGATGAACCTTTTCCCCACTGAACCCAATCAATGGATGATGGTAGGGAACGAGTCTAGCACGGCTGAGACCCAAGGCTTTGAAGCATGGCCAAAACATCACATCTGCAGAACTACCCCATCTACCAAGATCCTCGGCACCTCGCATCTGTGCACCCTGGTAGTGATGACGAGAGGGTCATCATGTGGGGCTAAGAGGCCTTTGAAGTCCATCCTTGAAAACACTACTATCAGTGTGTCCATATCAACCTTTTTCCTCTTTTCTGACTTGACCTCCAGGGAGGTTGCGTGTACCGTCTTCATCACTGCCTTTGCTTCAGCTACATGGGCCTTCCTATCGGCGACCTCAGACCCTCCTCCTGCAAGACCCCCGGAGATCATTCCCACTCCGAGCGAGATCATATTAAGCCTCTTAACAGGGTCGTGGTCATCTCTCGGTGGGAGGTCAGGGTCGTCCTCATCATCAGAAGGGTCGTCCCTTCTTTTTTGAGGAGCTTCTCTGCATGCATCGCCTCGCTTCTTTCTGGGGTCGTCCCCTCGGCCCCTCTTGAAGGCGCATTCGTCGACGTACTTTCTGATCTTCCCTTCCTTTAGCATCTTCTCAATCTCATCTTTCAGAGAAAAGCATTTGTCTGTTACGTGGCCGTGGTCTTGGTGAAATTCACACCACAGGTTCTTATTCCTCTTGACGGGGGCTTCCCTCAGCTTCTCAGGCCACTTCAGCGACCGGTCACTCTTTATCTCATTGAGAATCTGTTCACAGCTGACCGTCAGAGGGGTGTACCCAACGAACTTGTCATCCGTGGATCTCTTCTTCCCCTCTTTGTTCTTCTTAGGGTATTTACTCCCACTTACACCTCCTCTTTCGTCCTTATATTTTGCAGCCATCGCCTCTTCGACATTCATCACCTTTCCTGCTGTCGACAGCAGTTCAGCCATCGTCCTCGGAGGGTCTTTAACAAGCTTTCATAACAGCTTCCCCTTTTGGAGTCCTCCAATTAGGGCTGTCATAGCTGTGCTCTCCTCATAGTCTTCCACCTCCAGCTTCTCTTTATTGAATCTGGCTATGTAGTCCCTCAGACTCTCAGTTTTCCCTGCTTAACATAGAGTAGGTGGGTGGTTTTCTTCTGTGGCCTCACCCCAAAGAAGAAGTTATGGATGAATAGGTCTGCCAACCGCTTAAAGTTTTCAATGGAATTTTTTGGAAGAGACGTGTACCAGACATGCGCAGCCCCTGTCAAGGTACCAGAGAAGGAACGACACCTCATCTCATCTGAGATAGAGTATATGTCTGCCGCCGACTGATACATCTCCACGTGGTGGATGGGGTTGGTGCTCCCGTCATACCTTGAGGTGACCACAGGTGGCTTGAACTTTGACGGCGTGGGGAAGTTGACTATCTTTGACACGAAGGGTGAGCTTATGGTGTATCCCCTCTGAAGAGAGTCTCGTCTCTTCAATATATCACCAATCTTATCCTCTAACCGCTGGATTGAGTCATTCCAGTGCCTCACCGGGTCTTCCTGGCCGATGTTATCCCCTGCTGCCTCTCCGAGGTGGACGGAGGGTTCTGCTGCAGCAGGCCTGTGTCGGCTATTCACTTCCCTTTGGCCGTTATCTCGTCCTCGGGGTCGGCTATCTGCTGCCTCCCTCCTGGATCTCGCAGCGCTTCTTGGCCTGGACAACTGTTCCCGCAGGTCATTTACTGGGCCTAGCCTCTCAAAGGCCGACCCCCTGCTCAAGCGATCAAAAGAAGAGCCTCTTGGATGATCATCAGGGTTTGGTCTCCCGCACTTTCCCCTACTGTCCTGGAGGGGTCGTACGGTATTGTTGGATACCTCGTAAGGTTCCCAGCACTCTATAGGAGCCTCTTCTCCCTCCAGATCTCCATACCTATCCTCAGGGCAAGGGTTTTCTTACCTCCCCAGGCGTAAACGCCGAGGGTCAGCAACATCCCTACGCCGCTGAGGGGGTGGCAGGTCTTTGTGTGGTGCCTGGGGTGGTCCCCTGGCCTCATGCTGCCCTGGAGCTGCTGCCGGAGTAATCATCTCAGGCGAAACCCCTGGTGCTCTTAGTATGTTCTGGCTTAGAGCTGTAAACTGCTCCTGCATCATTCGCTGGCTTGCTGCCAGAGACTTTAAGGCTGTCGCCACATCAGCCATCTCAGTCTGAGGCGGCGGCTGACTGGAACTGGGTCTTCCCCCATCATCCGGCGGGGGAAGTGGTGGTGGTGGAATCTCAGGTGCCATGTGCTTGAGCTATGAAAAGTTGAACTGAAGAAAAGACTGGTGAGCTTGGGAACCTTAGTGGGTTTCTTTCAATGGTGAAACACCTCCTCTCAGGGGGAGCGTTGGTTCACCACCAAAGTGCCCAGTGAGGTCAAGCTATACAAAGGAAGAGATGTCTTCTCGTTCCCACAGACGGCGCCAAACTGATGGTGCTAAGATTTAGCACCACCGGTTAAGTGATAATGAGCTCAAACAGTAGCAGCCATGACAGCCATAGAGATGTATAAGTGTATAAGTATGTAGATGGGGATGAGTATAAGAGGAAATAAGACAATGGTGTATAGTGGTTCAGCCAATTTGGCCTACATCCACTGTGAGTGTGTGATCCACTAAGTATGGGAACTAATGGCCTTGGATACAATGCACATAAGCATATCTCTCTCTCTACTGTGTGTACAAGCAGAGTTTTAGCTAGGGCTACAGTTAATTGATCGATCCCCTGTAGGGTTGTAGGTGACAAGTATATATAGGTCTTGGGGGGTGTAGTGTACCCCCCAAGTATGCATGGTGCATGTGAATCATGATCTAGCCAGTCCCCTGTGGACACTTGTAGATGCCAAATGATGACATAATATTCCCTCACGTGAGGGTGTGATTTTGTTATAACGGTCTCCCCTGTGCCATGTCAGCCTCACGCGCACTGTTCCACGCATCTCCTAAACCACGCGCTGGCGATGATGTCACCCTCGGCCTTTGGGCCGAGGCCGAGGGCAAAGTTCCCTCCGGTAGTGAGTCTGGGCCAATTTTGGCCTCTTACTGTCGTACCCTCGGCGCGTCTTCCGGAGAGTGGTGAAGGTTCGGCTGGAGTCTGGCGAAGGGTCGGACCTTCTGAGGGGTCTTATGTAGCCCGTTGGAGGGGTCGTCTCCTCGTAGGGTCGCCCGGAGCCTAATGAAGGGTCGGCTCCTCTAACGGGTCGTCTTGAGCCTGATGAAGGGTTGGCCCCTGAGGGGTCGTTCGTTTGGAGGTTATCATCAGGCAGGCCGAGGATATAAACAGGTATATCAGTAAAATATTACAAAGTTTCTTGAGAATAAATTTTGGGATTTTATGGCAATGGTGCATTTCTAAATGGCAATGGTTTATAAGTTTCTTGAGAATATTTCAAACTTATAATTGTCACCACAATTGGCGTCGTCTGTGGGAACGTTTTCTTCCCTGAGAAGGCCCCCACCAACAAAGAAGTTTGAAATGTCTGGTAACAGCAGTAATGCCCCTCAGGCAGGAGATATCCGAGAACAGCCTTCTCCTCGCAGCAAATCTGAAGTTCGGCGTTCAGATGAGAGGGCACGCCTAGAGAGGCCAACCTTAGAAGAAAGCCAAGGACCAGCGAGGTCCATGAAAATTTCAAGACTGATTGATGCCTATGACGCAAGGATCCAAGAGCAAAAGGAGTCCGCTCGCAAGAAAGAGGCTGAGAATGCTCGCCTCAAGAGAAAATTAGAAAGGATGGAGAGAGAGATCCATCACAGCACTAGGCGATGTCCAAATCGCACTCCTAGCCCTCAGGCGATAAAGTCTAGCAGCCGAGGAAGGAGCCCTAGGCGTGGATCTCAAAAGAGTGAGAAGCACGAGTCAAGTAAAGACTCTCTCGAGCACCAACGACCAGCTCGCAGCAATGAGAACATACAAAATTTGGTCCGAAGGGAGATGAACCAACACCCAACACATCGCGAAACAAGGTCGACCAGACATCTTGCTAGACGAGCTCTCAAGCCCCAGATGAAATCCCCTTTATCAAGGGAAATAGAAGAAGAGGAAGCCCCCAAGAACTTTGCTATTCCAAGATTCAAGATTTATGACAGAAAAACTGATCCCATTTATCACATTAGGCAGTACAGGCAAGCCATGACCCTCTGAAACCACCGGGATGTGTTGATATGTCAGATTTTTCCCTTGAGCCTGCATGACGTGATGAGCTTTGAGTCCCTGACTGAGATCTTTACGGCCCACTTCATTACTATTAGCTCCCATCCCAAAAGGATGGATAATTCGCTAACAATGAAAGAAACACCTCAAAAGAGCCTCCGAGACTACGCGAAGAGGTACTAGGAGTTTTTCAATGAGGTCGAGGACTGCTCGAAGCAAGTAGAAGTTGCCTCCTTCAAAATTGGGCTGCCCAACTCTTGCCTTCTGTACCAATCCCTGACGAAGAAAGAGGCCACGACCATCGACAACCTGATGGCTCGCATCGAGAAGTACGCCCAAGGTGGAAGATGTGACCCGCATCAGCACAGGGGAAAACGGTTGAACTAAGCTCGCTGCCAAAGGCAATGACAAAGCTGAGAACCAGAGGAAAGGAGGAAAGAATGGGGGCAAGAACAACTCTAAGAACGGAGACAAGAACGATGTGTCAAAAGCATTTCAGGCAGTCAACACTATCTTTAGAGAATCAATTTATAAGATTCTCGTGAAGATCAAAGACGATCCATTTATTAAGTGGCCCAAAAAGATGGGAGGAGATCCCTCAAAGAGAACCAACGCACTGAGATGCGCTTTTCATAAAGAAGGAGGACATAAGACTGAGCATTGCAAAGCTCTTAAGTCCCACCTCGAAGAACTGGCCCAGTTTTGTCACCTGAACGAGTTTGTGGAGAAGAAGGCAGAGAAAGTTGGTGCCAATGGAGAAGCAAGACCTGATAATGTGCTCGAAGACAATGCTGGCCATGAATTTGCAGTAATTCATGGGGCATCTGATATGAAGCAGATTCAGGGGAATTCAGCTCACATGGTGTTAAAAAATCTTATAATAGTAATGCAAGATTTCCAGATCGATCCAGTAAAAACCCAATAAGAAAAATGTCGGCGAGCAGATGGCGTAGACTATAGCAAACATATCATTTTCACAGATGAAGATCTGGTGGGAGTGAGAACCCCATACCATGACGCCTTGATCATTACGCCCAGGATTGACAACTACGACGTCGACAAGTTGCTTGTCGACCAAGGAAGATCATTCGAGGTAATGTATCTCGATCTGTTCAGAAAATTGAAGTTCAGCGTTGCCGACCTGAAGGAGGCCACTGTCCCTCTAGTTGGCTTCACTGGAAAAGTGACTATCCTATTGGGAAAGATTGTGCTAACGGTAACGGTAGGAAGTATCTCCAAGATGATTGAGTTTTTAGTAGTCAAGATTGACTCATCATACCAAGCTATCCTCGGTAGAGGATGGCTACATGCGATGAAGGCAGTCCCCTCGATCGACCATCAAAAACTCAAGTATGTGACCGAGTAAGTAATAATGAAGATCCATGGCGATCAAGCGATGGAAAGAAGGTACTTAATAGCGGCCATCCGCCTTAGACCAGAGAATAAGGCCGAGAAGCCCAATGAAAAGGTCGAGGAACTAGAAGGTATGATACCTTCAAAATAGCAGTTAAAGTACGGTAGTCCCGGAGTGGAGGAGACTAGGCTCCTCCCCTCTGAGTGGGTCATGGAAAACCTAGAGGAAGTTACATTTGGTGGTAGCAAGAAGGACATGGTATTCTTGATTGGATCTTCTCTCACAGATCATAAAAAGAAGGAATTGACGATTCTGTTGAGAAGCAACGTTGACGCTTTTGCGTTGGGATCGTATGAGTTGCCTGGAATTGATTCCAGTGTGGTTTATCATCAGTTGCATGTTGACCCCACTTTCAAACCTATCATACAGAAGGCACGGTAAACTGCGCCTGAAAAGGAAAAAGCCGTAGAAAAAGAAGTTCAAAAATTACTGGATGCAGGATCCATATGGGAGGTTCAATTCCCTAAATGGTTATCCAACCCAATAGTAGTTCCAAAGAATAACGGGAAGTGGAGAGTCTGCATCGACTTCACTGACCTTAATAGGGCTTGCCCTAAGCATAGTTTCCCTGTCCTAAAAATTGACCAATTGGTGGACGCAATAGCAGCTCACGAAAGAATGAGTTTTCTGGACGCATATTCGGGGTATCATCAGATCCCTCTGTATGCACCAGATCAGGACAAGACAACATTCATCACTGCTGTCGGGTTATACTGTTACAAAGTCATGGATTTCGAACTCAAAAACGCAGGGGCAAGGTACCAGCGGCTGGTCACCAAGATGTTCAAAGACCAAATGGGAGACACCATGGAGGTCTACATCGACGATATGCTCGTCAAGAGAATAAAAAAGAAGACCACCTCTCAAACCTATCGAGAACCTTTGAGATCCTCCGTAAATACCGAATGAAGCTCAATGCGAGCAAGTGTTCTTTCGGTGTCCATTCAGGAAAATTTCTTGGGTACTTGGTCAGTAAGAGAGGCATCGAGGCTAACCCAGACCAGATCGATGCAATCAATAGGGTACAGCCCCCTCGCACAATACGAGACATACAGAAGTTCACCAGCATGCCCGTTGCCTTGAACCATTTCATCTCAAAGTCCTCTGAGAAATGCAAACCATTCTTCCAGCTCTTAAAGGGAAACAAGGTAGTAGAATTGAATTAATATTGCTCGCAAGCATTGAACGAGCTCAAGGACTACCTTAGCTCACCACCCCTGCTCGTCATACCTCAAGAAAGAGAATCTTTGTATTTATACCTCACCGTTTCCAACCATGTCGTGAGTTCTATGCTGGTGTGCAAGAAAGCAGGAATTCAGAACCCCGTTTATTACGCGAGCAAGACTCTATTAGAGGCTGAGCAACGGTACCTACCACTAGAGAAGATAGCTTTTGCACTTGTAATAGCTACAAGGAAGTTGAAGCATTATTTTAAAGCTCACACCATCATTGTTCTCACATCGCACCCCATTAAAGCAATCCTGAGGAAAGCGGATCTGTCGGGAAGACTGACTAACTGGTCATTCGAGCTCGGAGGATTTGACATCCAATTTCAACCAAGGAATGTAATCAAGGGACAAGTCCTTACTGAATTCACAGGCGAGCATCCTCTAGACCAAATTCAACCCATCAAGCAAGGTGAGAACTATGCAACAGAGGGAGTTTGGAAATTATTTTTTGATGGAGCCTCCAACTCAAAGGGGGCAGGAGTGGGCATTGTGTTTGTTACTCCAGAAGATACAACCCTCGAACAAGGAATCAGGCTTGGATTTGAAGCCTCCAACAATGAGGAGGAATATGAAGCTTTGATAGTCGGCCTCCAGAAGGCACACGCTTTAGGATCGAAGCAGTTACAGGTGTTCGGTGACTCACAATTGGTCTCAAATCAGATAAGTGGGGACTACAACGCAAGAGATGAGAGAATGGTATCCTATCTCACCTTATCCAAGAGGCTAATGGCCATTTTCGAAGAAGTTAGTGTCCAGCAATTTCCTAGAGGACAAAACAGCCATGCTGATGCCCTGGAAGCCCTGAGTTCGGCAATAAATTCTGACTTGAAAAGAACGATCCCCATCGACTTCCTCTCTCATCCGAGCATCAACCAGAGCGATGAGTTTCCAGGTGTGGAACATATGCTCCAGATCGAGTCATCCACCATTTGGATGGACCCTTTAAAGGACTATTTGAAAGATGGCACACTTACAAACGATAGGAAGACCGCTCATCAGATAAGAACTAAAGCTGCTCGCTTACACTTATCTCCTGAGGGCAAGCTGTATAAGAGATCGTTCTCCGACCCTTACCTACAATGTCTTCACCCGAGGTATGTCGAGAAAATTCTATACGAGCTCCACGAAGGAATCCGTGGAAGCCATATTGGAGGAAGATCACTAGCTTTTCGAGCTATGAAGGAAGGATACAAGTGGCTATATATGCAAAAAGATTCGACAGTATACGCTCACAAATGTGAGAAATGTCAACTACATTCTCTTATGGTTCACCAACCTGCCAGCAACCTAAGATCACTCACCAGCCCCTGGCCTTTCGCCCAATGGGGAATGGACATCGTAGGACCACTTCCTATCACTGTCGGTAACCATAAGTATCTTCTAGTCGCAATGGATTACTTCACCAAATGGATCGAGGCAGACCCACTGGCAAACATCCGAGATGTAGATATGATGAGATTCAGATAGAAAAACATAATTACCCATTTTGGAATCCCCAGAACCATCATCACTGACAACGAAACATAGTTCGAGAGTGGCCCTTTCCAGAACTTCTGTAATGAACACGGGATCAGGAACTATTTTAGCTCGGTGGCGTATCCTCAGAGCAATGGTGAAGCTGAAGCTTCCAATAAAATGGTGATTGATGGGCTAAAGAAATGTTTAGAGTGAGCCAAAGGCACATGGGTGAACGAACTACCGTATATTCTGTGGGCTTACCGCACTACCCCATGTCGGGCAACGGGGGAAACCCCATTCTCACTAATGTATGGAATGGAAGAAGTCATCCCATTGGAAGTAGGCCTACCAACTATGAAGACTACCATCGTCGATCAGGGCCAGAATGATGTAGCATTGCTCGCTGAACTCGACCTAGCCAACGAACGCAGAGAACTTGTCTTAGTGAAACTAGTAAGCTATCAGCAATAGCTCACAAAACACTATAACAAGAGGGTCAACCCAATGGCATTCCAAGTTGGTGACTATGTCCTAAGGAAAGCCCTTGGTAGTGTAGTAAAACCATCCGATGGCAAGTTGGGGCCAAATTGGGAAAGACCATTCAAGATAACCAGAGATGATCTGCAAGGAGCCTATCACTTATAAACGCTGGAGGGAAGAAAGATACCCCGAGCATGGAATGCGACAAATCTTAAGAAATTCTATTTTTAGTTTTTTTTCTCTCTTTTTACTAGAATTATGAAAATGGCAGCTCACTTTCTTGTAATTAATAAAAGTTGTTTAGCAGTTGCATTCTATGAGGTGTCAGTTAACTAATATATGAACTTTATAACTTGCACACCCTTTCCAAGTGACATGCACACTACTCAGTACGCGATAGCAGGGAAAACACCCTCCTCAGGTTTTCGTTATGAAGCACGAACAACCTTTTAGCATTGACCCTGGCAATATATGAAGCCCTACAGGAGAATCTTAGGCAATCCAACGAAGTTAAATTTGTCGCCAAATAATGTTTGGTTAACAAAACCCTGATCGGATAGAGCATCCAACACCAGGTGTGTCCTCGCGAGTGTGACGACACGACCTAAAAGGTAAAGTAAGGCAAAATGGTATCTCATAAGCATACTCGACTAGAGGGACACTTACTCGACAATGCAAATTACCAATCTAGTTGGCCAAGACAGGCCCAAGATTGTTAACCAAAGAATAAATGACGTAAAAAATATAGAACACTTGTTTAGTCGGCGAGTTCACCCAAAACATAAATTTTATATCACTTCATCATATTTACAAAAAAAATGTACAACCCACATTTAATCGGCGAGATCGACCAAAACATCAATATTACTTATCTTCATTACATATATATAGAGAGTTACAATCGATAAAATGTTAATGAGGCTGAGGCCTCTGAACAAGATAATCATCCACTTGTGCTCTTCGACCGTCATCTGGATGAGGATCTAATTACTCCTCGACCTCATTCGCATCTGAATCCAATAGTTGCCGAGGGATGGCATCGATGGGGACCCACTGATCATCCTTCCTGAAGGGGTTAAGCCTTAAAGTGGAAGGAGAGATCTCATGACGATACTAGAGTATTTATTTTCTATGAACTTGTAGCTCCCTTAGGTCACTCAACCATTCCCTGATAAAGGAGAGATCTTCAAACTCTGTCATCCTCGTCGGAGCATCTACCCAACCTAGGTCATAACCATCAACCCATACTCGTCGAGGTCCTCTCTTAAATAGATACCTCAGTCATGTGACATCCCTTTGAAGCCCAACAACAATCACATATGCTAGACGGACATCTTCATAAAGCTCATCCAGTTCCCTAGCTGGGCTTCTTGCATTTGTGCCATCTTGCGAAACAGTCGATGGGGTAGAACCTCATACCACCGGAGGGACATCGCTTGGTCTTATTCCAGCTCGTGATTAAGAGAAACCCCTTAAAATGCTCATCGCAGTTCTCGACGCGTGCTCCTTGAGGCGCAACACTTCCCTCCTCAAGGACTCATTTTCCTGTTGCAGAACTTCTCCGACTTGGTTAATCTCAGTAGCATCGAGGAGTCTTTCTCTCAGAGTATTCACTTCCTCTTGAACATGAGCTTTAACTTCTTCCATCTCCTGAAGCCTATCTTTCAGTTTAACAATGAGCTTCATCTGCTCTATGAAATGCTTATTCCTCAATCACAACAATTTGCAAATTCTTACGATGGCATGACGAACTTGAGGACTCACATCAGGACCAAGCATTCTTCCCAGTTGAGAAGTTACTGGTATATAGTCATCTACATCAATTGACTACAGGCCATAAAAGAGCAGTAAAGGATAAAATAAATCAGTACACTGAGGGGAAACGTCTTTTCATTTCATTAATACACAAAGGATCAGAGTACATTGAGAAACATATAGGAACATTACAAATAAAAATACAAAATCAACCCTAAGAGTAGATTAGCTGGTGACCTCGAGTTGTTCAGAAGAAATTGTATTCTTCCCCTTGTCAGCAGCGGTGGGAGCATCTCCCTCAGTAGGGACAGCTTTTGTCGCTCGAGCAGAAAGGGCATCAATATGAACTAACTGGGAAGCAGGGTCAACCCCTTCGATGGCTGGGGCAGGAGCTTCATTTACGATAGGCTTTGGTCCTGGATCGTGCTCATCAAATAAGGGAGAGGCAACATCCACCCCGATAGCTATCAGGGCCTTGTTCTAGCCCTTCTTAAAGTTCAGACTACTGATGTAGCCTATCTGAACCTCAGCATCTTTATATGCGACAGCCCAACCGAAGTTATATGAATATTCCTTAATGATGGCTGCCTTAGACTCCTTCTCCTTCAGCTTCCCCATCAACACCTTGTTTTCCTACACTATTGCTAGTTTGCTCGAGCAAACCAAATTATAGGCCTGTCGCAGCTCGTTCAGTTCTTTGATCGATGTCTCTCTCTCGATTGGATTTAATAAGGGCCATATCAGAAGACACCCGAGAAGCATCAATGACCTTTAAGCTAGCCTCGAGCTTCATGCTCTTCACTTTCAGAGAAGTGTTCTACTTCTCCAGCTTCCGCTCCCCATTCTTATTCACCAGCTCGTCGCAGGAGCGATAAAGCACGGCAAAATCAGTCACAAACTGCAAGTAAAAGAAGGCATTAGAAGAAAGGCAACAAACATAATTTGACAAGCATTTAGAAAAGAGAAACGGACTTACCAAGGATAGCCTCTGACTTGCTTGCAAGGCTAACTAGTCAGTCCTCATCGCCCTTTGGCGATCTGCAGGAAGGACTGCTCTCTCGAGCAGCACAGGGGCCAATTGAGGAGAAATGGAAACCGAGGTCTCCTCTGGCAACGTAGACACATGCACTAAGGCCTGCCCAGCCTTCATCCTCACTTCCATTTTCCTCCTCTCCTCCTCCTTCTCCTTCTCCTTCTCTACCCTCTTCCTCTCCTCCATCTTTTTCATCTCTTCGGTCTTTTTCCTCTCCTCTTATCTCTTTCTCTCAACTGCTCTTCTTCTTTTCTCTTCTTTTCCTTCTCTTTAGCAGCAGGTAGAGAACTAGTGGAAACATCCCCACTCCCAGATTTCTACTTCTTTGATCTCTAAGCAAGCAGCACATCATCCTCATCATCATCATCATCTCAGATCAAGTTTTTCCTAGGAGGAACCATCTCCTCTCTAGAAATACTAGATGTACTTAAAGACCCTCGAGCCTCATAAACCTCCTCTAAGATGGAATAACTTTCACTACTAGAGCTCGCCTCTCTAGAACCACCCTCAGCACCTCCTCTGATATCACTTTCAAAACTTCTCTCTTCCTCGTCCAACTGAATGGGATCGGCAGAAGCCTCTTTAGAAGTATCTAAGTCAGGAATGCTATCCACGGGCCTCGTAATGAAAGTCGACTCAATGTTCTTGTACTCAACCAGAAAAGCAGCAGATCAGGGATGTTCACCGTCAGCCAAAGATTCCCTAATGTTCCAAGATTTAATCAGCTCGGCAGCTCGAACCTCGCTAAGTGCAGGTTCCAAGTTCTTTGTCCTCGCTGAAAAGAAAATAAGAAAGTGTTAGAGAAATCATACATTAACAAAGAGATCGAAAGAGAAAAGTAAAGAATACCCATATATTCTTCCCCATAAAAGGGAACAATGAATCTATCAGACCTTGCCACCTCAGTTTGGGGGGAGAACTACCAATTCCTAGAAAGAAAGTCATCTTGCCAGTAGTCCTTTTGGAAATTAGGTAAATTTACTACCAATACCCTATCAGGACTCCTGGCCTTGAGGTAGAGAAGACTAGAACTCGTTCGAGAAAAGGAATAACAAAAGCAAACTTCAGCGAGCCCCAATTTAGTGCCATAAAGTTGATTTATTCTATGGACACCATTGACTATCTTCCATACATTGGGCGAACACTGTGCAGGGACAATGTTGAAATAACCAAAGAAGTGCGGGAACAAATCATTTGGAGGGAAATTAAGCCCCCCTTGGGAGAGTAACAACACATGAATCCAATGAGCGCCCTCTATCTCTCTAACATTCTTAGGTAGAGAGGTGCACTCAATCTCTACACACTATGGGATATTGTAAAACTTCCTAAACTCTGATAGTGATCTATTACCTATCTTTATCATTTGTAAACCCTAAATTGAAAACTCAAAGAAAACCCAGCAGAGAAAGCACAGAGAGAGAGAGCACATGGTACTTACAAGATGGAAGTTTGACTTGGACGATGCAAGATCACAAGCCTAGGTGACGAGAGAGATTGAAAGCGAATAAAATGAAGACCTAGAGAAGAGGGCACAACAGCTAAAGTTCGTAGAACATGAGAGAGCACTAAGAAGTTTAAAATGACAACTATGGAACGCTGCGACAAATAGCTTTTAAATTCTCCCAATCATCGCGCACATGACACAAATCCACTGCCGCCTAAATCAGTTCTTGACTTTGGGAAGAGTTACACAATTCACAAAAGTGCCATTATGGTAAATCATTTAAAATTATTGAGCCCAAATTATGGCCCAACAACTTTAGGGGCAATTGTGGGTATCCGAATTTACCATTATGGGTCCGGACGAGTAGCCTAATGAAAACGGCCAAAAATCTGGACCCCTCACCTTGACTGAATAGAGTTACGACTTAGTCTCCTCCTAGAATCTCGTATAGAGATATTCCAGGAGAAGATGATGGACGTGGGGGAGTCCAACACCCCCACTCCTCGAGGATAGACATGTATATAATAAACCCTAAGCCTGGGGAAAAAGGCACGCACTGTATTCTCTATAATCGCTCCCCGGAGTATATAGAAATAATAATGACTACACCACCATGGACGTAGGCATTCTTGCTGAACCACGTACATATTGTGTTGTGTGATTGGTATTTCTTGTTCTTTACTTTCCTTGGTGATTGCAATTTTCTTATTTATTTGTGTTGAATATAATTGTAACCACATATTTTATGACATAAAATCTATTGAAAATGATATTTATCTCGCAAAAAGTAAGATTTTGTAAAGTTGGACATTTGTTGAATTATAACGAAATAAAAATGTCCTTTATTCTTGAAAATTATTTTTACAAGTGTTATGAATTTCTAGAAAAGATTATATATTTAACCCATATAATAGGATTTTTTGAGTTAAAATCCATATTCTCGTGTATAAAAAGTTGTAGTACGAATACATGAACAATTTTAATGAAGGCTTTGTTGGGTTTAAAGATGAAATAAAGAGGAATGAAAATACACCCCTTCAAGTGTGTGTAATGGGTGTTTAAATGTGATAAAAATATAAGATTTCAAGACTACAAGTGTTAATAAAGAAATGGTATTTTCTTATAAAGTAGTCGTAAATGTTCAATGATTTCTTTGAAAGGAAAATAATGAAATAAAAATGTTCCTAATTTAAGAAAAATATTACTACAAATGTTAAAAAGTGTTAATGTGTTAAAAACACTTAAGAAGTTATTGTGGGTAACTTAACGGTATCTTGAGAAATAAAAATTGTAAAAATAGAGGAAAAGACAAATCTGAAAACAAATGGGTAAAATGGTGATTCTACGTAAAGTGGAAAAATTTTATGAAACAAAAATGTTGAAAAGGTGTTACAAAAAAAGGTTCCTAAAGGAAGCTGATTTGGGGATAAAAATCAATGTTAGAGTCAAAAGGATAATAAATTATGTTTGTTAAAGTGTAACACAAGTTGGGGTGGAACCCCGGGTTTTGGCTTCGACGGGTGAAAGGAAAGTGTAATAATGTGGACATTTTTAAAATGTTAAAAGACATAAATAAGGACTCGAATGACACCGAAAAAATTAAAGAGGTCCCGGAGCCCTCAGGTGAAAGACCCAAAATCACTGGCCAGAGCATATGGTGCACATAGTCGGTGGTGTGAAGCTCGTTAGACAATGCAATTATTGGAAGATTCTGAGAATATTATAAAGGAATATGGAACATGGCAAGAAATGGCTTGTGTGGTGAAAATGCTTAAAGATAACCTAACTTGAATGAATTAATAAATGTTTGGATAAAGGTGAAAGTGGAGAAGAAATGTGTAAATTATTTAATATCCACAAAGGAAAGGAAAGGTAAAGTATAGTAGTTAAATGGGTTGTCAAGTAACCTAACAAGTTTAACCCATAACTAACACAAGGGAGTGTTGTTAAAGGTTCCCAAGTATAATTAACCCAAGTTTAATGTTGCGTTATTTTGCATTATTTTAAATAAGGATTTCATGTTAACAAGTGAAATTTTAATTAAATAAAACTGAACTCACAATATTATTTAGGTTGTTTCATATCACTTCATACCTAATGCTCGGGGCAGACCGAGTTGACCATGTGTGACCCATAAATCTGGGTCGGGGCATTACAAATTTTCTCTTAGTTTTTCCTTGAATCGTTTCTTGGTATTTTAGCGATGGTGCACAGAGATGTTGGGGAGATTCTGGAGATGGTATTGGTTAATATTCTAAGGGTGAGGCCATTTTCTAAGGCTAGAGAGCCAAATGATTGTAAAGACTTTGAGGTTTTGATGGAGGTTGTGGTTTGGGATGCAAGCATGCACCAATATAGACTTATGGTAGGTGATCCATTCATCCTTTGTCGTGATCCAGATATCCATATTTTCCCCACCATCCATGGTGCTTTGAACTCATTTAATACCCATATATTCTTGTTTCATGTTCTGAGATTCAGTGCTTTATTTTGTAAACATCGATATTTACTTGCATATTGATTTAGTGTACGTTATTACGTGTACATTTTTTGTAGCGATTCTACGTGGTTCGTAGCTCACACATTCTACTTAGGGGTTACCGTGAAAATTGTGTCTTTATGGAGCAACACGTAATTTCCTAAAGTTGTCAGTGAGGCTTTCCTTAGATTAGGCTACGACCTTTCTGTGGAGTCTCTAGTGAAGGTTTGATTGACCTCAATGGTGTCAATTCTCGCCGAGCGATGGTGGGATACAACCAGTGGCGGAGCTAGGATTTGGAGTTAGTGGGTGCGAAACTGTTTGATGTATCCCGGGGGTTCGGGGGCGGGAGCCCTAGAGGCGATTTTTTTTGGATTATTTGTACTATTTTGGGCATAAATCTAGTACTCAAGAATATTTCAACAAAAAAAAACATGCATTAATATTCAATTTCAACACTTAAAACCATTATCAAAATGAAATAGGATAGTTATTACAATGCAACTTTCTTAGACTTCATTTTCTGAAAAAATTGAATGATATGTTCAGTGTTAATATCATTCAACAAGTCTCTTTCGGTATATTAATCAAACAGAATTAATCTAACTTAAATAAGTTATTTAAAATTAATAGAATTAACAGAAAAGGATTAATCTAACATAAAAATCAGAATTAATCTAACATAAAATTTGTTGGAAAAAGATTAACCCATTGATGTTGAAATTTATTATTGAATTTATTTAATAAATTTATTCAGTAAAATTTTAATCACTTTGTATGATTAATCACTTTGTAAATTTCAGTAATAAATTCAGCAATAATTTCAGTAATAAAATCAATGTAATGAAGGAGAAATTTTTTAATAATAATTTTTATCTTGAACTAGGGTCCGTAATAATTTTCAGAAATAATTTCAGTAAACTAGGGTCGTTCACATTCGGAAATTTTTTATCTTGAACCCGTTAATGTGCTGTAGACTAACAAATATGTAAATGAAGGAGGGAAAGGGGACTTACCTTTTGTTTTGTTCTTGAATGTAGAGAGAATACAAAACTTTGGTTTGGTAGAAAAACTAGGGCGGGCTACTGTTGTATATATATTGACTTAAGATTCAAAAATTACCAATTTTAACCTTAACATTTAAGTTATTACACACATGTATATATATATATATATATAAAATACCAAAAATCCAGTGCATGCGCCCACACCCTCTCGGTTGCATGTAGCTCCGCCCATGGATACAACATGGACCTTCCACCTTACATTTGGCCAGATGATACTCACCCCTACGGATACTCATGTATTGACCAGTTTACCATCAGGGTCATATCTGGTGATGATCCTATGCCATGATAGATTGTATGATATAGATAGTAGGGACACCTCGGTCTTCATTCCCACTATTCACTTAGGAGCGACATTATCTCTCCCTAGTCTTGAGGAACACATGTGGGGCCATATAATAGATTTATGGGATGATGCCGTGAAGACCCTTTAGTTCACTAGGGTTTTCCTGCTCTATCTTCTGGGTCATACCATTTATTCATCCCACAAAGACACAGTTCATGGGAGCCTTATCTTCTCCCTCAGATATTTTAGCTACATCCATCAGTACAATTAATGAAATTCAGCCATGTGCTTGTTTCATACTACCACAAGTGCTATGTCCAGGAGATTGACTTGGTGTCCCGTAGGTTACTACATGATATGGGATGTATATTTTGATTTATCCGATTTTCTTATTTATGTCTCATTTTATTATTATTATTATTATTATTTATTATTTATTATTATTATTATTATTATTATTATTACTATTATTATTATTATTATTATTATTATTATTATTATTATTATTATTTGTAAGGACATATTTTCATAGGTCCGTTATCAATTTATTATGTCATATACCGCTACACTGTCGAAGAGCATTCAAGAGACATCTACATCAAAGACGGATCCGAATTACTCAAGTTCTTCATCATTCAAGGCTCCGCGAAGTTTTCGTTGGTAAGGTTATGTTTTTAATTCCTTAACTTTTGACTTAGAGCTTTTGGGATATTTTTACAAAATGTTTTCTAAGTGTTGGAGCGGACTTTTTCGTCAAAATTTGAGAATGAGTAGTTTTTTAAGTGTTGAAACGGACATTAAAAAATAATATTTTTTTGCAATAGTCGTTCGAGCGACATAGCAATGTCATTCGCGCGAGATAGTCATGTCGCGCGATCTCGCTCGAACGATAATTGTCCTTCGTTCGAGCGACATGCTGATTGACGCGACTAAGAATTTATCTCAGAAGAGTGTTTTCTCTAGGCCCAAGTGCAATCCTATCGCGTTAGTAATAATCCGACAAGTCGGGATCGTCTCCACAAGGATCAGAAATTGGCAATTGTAAATACGTAGGAAAAGTTATTTAACCTTCGAATGGTTATTCAAAAGAAAAGAAAAGATGATTGATGGGTTGAAATTTCTAATTGGTGATGACATAAAAATGAACTACATGCACAAAACACCAAGAATTGTAACGAAACTAGTTATGAATATGAGAGAAAATAGGTTGGAGTACAATCCCCCAAACCTTGGTAAAATTACCGTATAGAATACTAGAATCTTAAATTAAAATTTTGATTAAATCCAGTCTTTATAGATCCTAAGCATTACATATATGAGGGAACTATCCCACATCATATGAAATCAAAGGTAAATACAAAGAGGTGTATAGACAATTACACTTGCATAGTGTTCTTAAACATCCCAAGTACCTAGGGCAAACGAGATTAAAATATCGGCTATGTTCGTATAATTTTCATACACGATTCGGTCAATATTTAATTTACACTCTATTTTCTACATGGGTAATTTACCTCGGAATGATTTCATGTACCCCAACCCTTGAAAATTTAGCGAGACATGGTTTTATGAGAAAAAAAATTCATAACAATGCATGTAATGATGTATCTAAGAAACATTGTTAACAAATTACAAAACCAGTGAGGATTGAAAATAAAATTGAGACTAAATAAGAGAATGGAATTTGATACTTGGATTGAAAAATTGATACTTGAAATCAGCATTAGGGAAAAGAGATGAACTTGAATCCAGAATACTCCTTCTTCCTCAAACTTACAAACTATAATTTTTCTAAGAATATGAAATTGTCTACTAAAGGAAAAACTAAAAAGGCTCTCTAAAATTCGACTCCCCTGGAAGGATGTAGGGTTTGGCCTTTTATAACACCAACTAGCACGATTTGACAGCTAATATCGATGAGCTGTATAAGATATTCTAAGATTTTCACCTCTTCAGCTCCATAATTAATGTCTGAATTTCTCATAGTCGTACCGGTCAGGATGCCATCGGATCTGATCATTTTCATTAACTGGACCGGTTCTTTTTTATTTCTACCGGACATGTCCGGATGCCATAGGGTCGGTTCGCTAGTCATCGGTTCTACATAAATCCGGGGGCTACTGGAATTGTGACATTTCGGATCGATCCGAGATAAATCGGATCGGTCTGATTATCTTCAATTTTGACTTTTTCTTTCCATCTTTGACTTGTCATAACTTTTGATCTCGAGCTACGATTTAATTGTTGTTTCTTTCGATGCTCTTGTTAAATAAGGATCTTTAACTTTCCTCTTGGCTTTAAATCCGAACTTTGGGTGTAAATTTATGCTTTTGCCCTTTCACTTGTCTTCCTTTGTTCTCTTCCTTTCTTCCGGTTTCTTTCTTTCTTTTCTTGCACTAAATACCAGTAATGAGAAATACACGAAACTCGGGTTACTCGTTAAAAATAGTCAATGGCAAAGATATGGGATAAAAACGATTCAATTACTTTGTTCAAGATATCAAAATTACTAACTTAAGAGGATAAATTCAGAAGAATTTATGCTTGGTCAAATCCCCCTAACTTAGAACTTTACATGTCCCGGGAAATGTAAATGAAGCTACCCAAAGTTCTATTCTTGAGATTTCTTATATTTAGCTAAAATTCCACTTTCGCAGGCACACGATTGCATTGAGCATATGCAACAAGCCTTTAATCCCCTAGATTACCCTAGTAGGACGAGTTTTGTCTCGTGAGGGTTTGCAGTGAATACACCCACAAAATTCTTTATTAACTCAAATAAATATCAAAATACTTAAATTTTGTAAAATTTAAACTTTTTGAAAAATAATCACCATAAATTCATATTCAAATGTCTCAAACCGTAGTGTGTGTGTGTGTGTGCAAAGCCAGAAATTAAACCTCAAATTTCCATCGATTGAGCATTACGTTACTTTTCAAAAATTCATTTTCATTCAAATTCTTATGGATGCACTCACAAACGAATCACTCGGATTGTGGCTATTTTCTCTCGGTATGCATGATATAAAGAGTAAATATAATGGACACAAATTCATGCATACAAAATTGAAAAGAAGGAAATATATGGTGAAAAGATCTCATTATCAGAATACAGTTATTAGGAAACGGGAAACATCATCTCTTAATCACACCATTTTAATCTCTTTTATTATCTTTTTATGTCTTAGCTCTCCATGCAGTAATTAATTTCGCCATTTGGACTCGGTTAGGACTTTTTGGGTTAAAAAGTGTAAAGGATAAAAATTGGAATGAACGAAATGTTCGGAATTGGAAAATATCCTTATGACATCCATTAGTGCTTTTTCGGGCTTTTGCTCATTTTCACTTTCTTTTTCTATTTTCATTTTTTTCTTTTTTTCTTTTCTTGATATTTTTCTTTTCTTTCCTTTTTTTTTATTGCACAATTTGGACTTACTTGATGAATTTCCATTTTTTCACAATTCTGGGCTATTTGGTTTTTTCGGGTTATCAAACGAAAGGGAAATATTTTATTAGGCTCAAAGTGGGTTGGAAAGGGATAATTTTTTTTTTTCACAACTTTATTATGGCTAATATTTTTGGGTTAAACAAAAGAGGGCCTACTTCATTGTCCAAATTGCTAATCACATTATCATATGCATCTCGAGATTAATTAAGTTTTGAGATGTATTAAGCACGAATTTCGAGATAACATTTCACACATTTTCCATAACCGATCAACACAAGGGATTGAATCATCAATGACTTATTAAAACCCTGAAAAGAACCTTGAGTTAATCATAAATTCGGATTGATTTAAAAACTGATAAAAAATTGAAAGGCTCGAAATCTCACCGAGTTTTATTAATCTCCACACTTATTCGTTAAGTCGTCAATTTTCTTTCAATTTCCATATTTGGTCAATTTTGGCTTAGTGCATTCTGATTGCTAACAATTTGAGACTTTATATTTTTGAAGATTTTAAATTCTAATTTTTATTCATTTTGAACAAAAATATTTTTGGCTTTTTTTTCTTTTTTTTTGCGAAGTTTTATAAAAACGCACTTATCATCACCCCCCCCCCCCGGGAACTTAGGCTTTTGCATTGTCCACAAGCGAAAAGACGATAAAGCGAAAGAACAAGAAATAAGGAGTGCGATAAATAAAACAAGTAAATGACTACAATAAAAACTGTCCAAGACAACACAGCTCTGGAAATTAAAGATAAAAACATGACAACATAACATAACCAGAGGGGGATTGGGAATGGGTCCAACGGGGCCGCCTACGGAGCTGGTGGGTGGTGGGATCTACCAGGGGCATTGGGGTCATAATGATCATATAAATAAGAAGGAAGTGGGGCCTTGGGACCCAACTGGAGGCGATAAAGATCAACCTGCATACACAGCATCATACTCATGTCACGACGGTATGAGGACATAAACCCATCAAAATGTGTCTCAAGAGAAGCAATGCGCTCGGTGAGACCCGTTTCGACTGGAACATAATTAGGATCAGCAGTTTCATCATAGTCTTACTCGTCACCGTTGTCCATCTCTACATTTGCTTCATTAACAGCTTCTTCCTCAGCGGTAGCCTCATCACCCGAGGTATCACTGTCACCTCGTCGTGCACGGATCAGTTGTATTTATTTGTCACTTTGGGTGCGAGATTCTTGCCCAAGTGGCTTGGGCAGGTGAATAAGATCTTAATGGGGAACAATACCTACATCTTTAAGAAAGGAGGTAATGAGATGACCATAAGGAAGAGGGGCCTTACCCTTTTTGTCCAGCGCCGCGCAAATGATATCATTGTAAAACGTGTGGGCCAAATTGATAACAGTGTCATGGTCAAACAGATGATACACTATAGTAGCTTGATGCGGGCGCATAACCGAATCATTGGAAGTTTGTAAAAGGTTGCCACAAACGATGTGAAAAGTGATGCGTGCCTTGTCGGGTAACCGACTGACAGGAAAAGTCTTATTATTCCGAACTGAACCCAGAGCGATTCGAGACATGAAAACATCTTTCGACACAACTAGATCAGGACTGGGATAAGAAAATTGGTCTAGAGTGATCACACCCTTGGACTCCAGTTTCTGGGCCAACAATTCAAGCAAGAACGAAATCGGTGTCGAGTCGACAAAGGCTTGAGATTTGAAATCTGCGGTACGTACGAGTGGACCATAAAACGCACGCACTTCATTCTCCCATACTTCTTCGTACGGTTCATTAAAAAATCTACACCAGCCTCGGGACATGAACAGGCCAATGACAGAATTAGGAAGCTAATCCCAAATCACCTGACGCTCTATGTGGATCTTTCGCCCAGGACCGAAAAAAGACGACACCAATTTCCCTCTCGGCGGGAATGATATTCGTCATTGCCATCGGGCAGTACTTCAATGGAATTATATTTTTGAGGAGCAGATATAGAAACTGAAGAGATGGATAAAAGAGAGAGAAGAAAATAGTGATGGAGGTGTGAAATAAAGTGGAGAGGTTAGGGTCATATTTATAGATTGGAAGCGGGATAAGGGGGTAGGAATTTGTGGGAAATAAGGGAGGGAAAGAATGGGTAAGGGGGTGGTACGAATTTTTGGGGAGAGAAAAGGATTGGGGAATGAAATGGAGTGTGTATTGAAGAAGTTTTATCCTCAGGAAAGGACAGAGCCTGCAGACGACCGGATCAATCCGAATTCAGACTGGACCAGTCGGCTTTTTATTTTATTTTATTTCTTTTTGAGACTTGATCGGTTCCTTTTTGTTAGGGTCGGACCGATCCGGTTTGTAAAAATGCCAGCTTTTACCTTTTTAGTTCAGTGGACACTTTCCTCTTAATTTTTCCATCCCAACACTCCCTTAAAAGCAATTGGATCTCAAAACTCTCAGAACTCTCATCGAAACCCGAAACACACCCGAGACATGTGTTTGATTCCCACCTCTGGTAGTGACACACAACTATGACTTACTAACTAACCTAAAATCCTATGACTACTGTACACAACATTCACCTCATACATGTTGGGGGTGCGATGACCTCAGCTTTTGTGCTCAGTCAATCCCCATAAATGGGGTCTGACAACCAGATCGTGTTGGCTTCCATTACAACCGCTTCCAGATACGGCTTGAGACGTTGTCCGTGAACCTTGAATGTGTTTACCCCTTTTTGATCCTCTAGTTCAACGACTCCATGGGGGAATACTTCCTTCATAATGAATGGACCTAACCATCATGACCATAATTTTTCGAGAAACAAGTGTAACCTTGAGTTGTAGAGAATTACTTTTTATCCAGAATGAAACTCCTTATATCGGATGATTCTGTCGTGAGCTCGTTTCATTCGTTATTTTGAGATTTTTGAACTTTCATACGCATCACTGCGTATTTCTTCAAACTCATTCAACTGAAGTTTACGTGTTTCACCGAATTTTTCCATGTTAAAGTTCACCCTTTTAATAGCCCAATACGCTTTGTGTTCAATTTCAATAGGAAGATGAAAAGGTTTGCTATATATAAAATGAAATGGGGACATCCCAAGGGGATTCTTGTAAGAAGTTCGATAAGATCAAAGAACATCATTCAATCTGAAAGGCCAATCTTTCCTGTTAGGTTCGACTGTCTTTTCCAAGATATTCTTGATTTCCTGATTGGCTAGCTCGGACTGGCCATTAGATTGAGGGTGATAAGTCGTTCCAACCTTATGGACGACCCCATACTTTTGCATTATCTTTTCCATCAACCTATTGCAAAAATGAGTACCATTATCACTGTTGATAGCCTTAGGAACTCCGAATAGAGAAAGTATGCGTTCTTGATTGAATTTTATCACCACCTTATTGTCATTCGTCCTTGTAGCTATGGCCTATACCCATTTTGAGACATAGTCTACTGTGATGAGGATGTATAGAAAGCCAAAAGAGGGTGGAAAAGGCCCCATGAAGTCGATACCCCAGTAATTAAACAACTCTAAGACAAGTATGGGGGTTAATGGCATCATGTCACGACGAGTAATAGCTCCCATTCTTTGGCATCTATCACATTATTTGCAAAAAGTATTCACATCCCGGAAGATTTGTGGGCCAAAAGAGACCGCTTTGCAGGATTTTCGCAGAAGTTTTATTTTTGGAGAAATGACCTCCACATGCTTCCGTATGACAAAATCGAATTACACCTTGAATTTCTTCATCAGGTACACATTTCGAATGATTTGATCAGCGCAATACTTAAACAAATATGGATCATCATAAAAGAACATGCGTGACCAAGTAATGAACTTCCTTCTCCTTTGAGGAGTCTAATTGGAGGGAACGATTCCAGTGACAAGGTAATTTACTATATCCGCAAACCAAGGAAGAGAAGAAATAGAAAATAGATTTTCATCCAAAAAATACTCGTCTATGGGGATGGGATCAACAGGTACGTCGGACGAGAGTCATGACAAATGGTCATCAACGACATTTTTTACTCATTTCTTATCTTGAATCGAGAGATTAAACTCTTGTAGGAGTAGGATCCACCTAATTAGGCACGGTTTGGCATCTTTCTTGGTGAAAAGATATTTGAGGGTCGAGTGATCAGTGAAGCAAATGATGGGAGACCCAAAAATGTTAGAGCAAAATTCGTCAAGAGGAAAAACGACCTCTAGTAATTCTTTCTCTGTGGTGGAGTAGTTAAGCTAGGGGCCAGATAATGTCCTACTAGCATAGTAAATAACATGAGCTTTCTTGTCTTTTCTTTGTCCGAGAACAACCCCAATCGCGTAGTCACTTGCATCACACATAAGCTCAAATGGGGGTGACCAATCGGGAGCTTGCATGATAGGAGCAGAAATTAGCATGCTTTAGAGTCTATCGAAATCTTCTTTGCATGCGTTATTACATTCAAACAGAGTTTCTTTCATGAGAAGATTACTCAAGGGTCTAGCGATGGCTCTAAAGTCTTTGATAAATCTCCTTTAAAGTCCAACATGGCCTAGAAAGGACCTCACATCTTTAAGAGAGTTTGACGGGGGTAACTCAGCTATTACTTCTATTTTTACTCGATCAACCTCAATTCCCCTAGATGAGACTATGTGGCCCAGAACTACGCCCTTAGTGACCATAAAATGGCATTTTTCCCAATTGAGGACTAAGTCTTTTTCCACACACCGGAATAAAACTCCTTCAAGATTAGCTAAACCTTGTTCAAAAGATGGACCGAAAATGCTGAGATCGTCCATGAACACCTCCAGACCATTTTCTATCATGTTGCTAAAGAGACTCAATAAGCACCTTTAAAAAGTTGCTGGTGCATTACATAACCTAAATGGCATACGTTTGTAGGCAAACGTACCAAACGGGCATGTAAAAGTCATCTTTTCTTGATCAAGTACATCCACTTCAACCTGATTATAGCCAGAATACCCATCTAGGAAACAATATTAAGGATGACCCACTACTCGTTCAATCACCTGGTCAATAAACGGTAAAGGAAAATGGTCTTTTCTTGTTCTGGCATTGAGCTTTCGGTAATCAATGCAAACACGCCACCCGATGGTGGTGCGTTAAGGTATTAATTCTCCCTTAGTGTTTTCAACCATGGTCATACCCGACTTCTTTGGAATGACCTGAATTGGGCTCACCGATTTACTATCAGAAATGGGATAGATAATCCCAACATCTAATAATTTGATGATTTCCGCTCGAACTACATCTTTCATAGTTGGGTTCTGTCGCCTTTGCATCTCTCTCGAGGGCTTCACCTCCTCCTCGAGGGTGATTTTATGGGTGCAAATCAAAGGACTTATACCTTTCAAATATGCTATAGTCCAGCCAAACACACTCCTATGCTTCCTCAACATATTCAACAACATGCCCTCTTGCTCTTTTTTTAAACTGGAAGAAACAACAACAGGAAATGTATCATCTTCTCCCAAAAATCATATTTTACATGAGAAGGTAGTTTTTTTAACTCAAGACTAGGAAATTGATCTTTAGAGGGGATCATGAGTGACTCCCTCAGGGGTAATTCCTCAAATCTAGAAATCCAGTCAACATCTCTCAAATTCTCAAAACTCACTTCTTCTTGCAACCAAGCTCCCAACTCTTTCACTTCAAGCTCAAACCGAGTATAAGAACTCTTATTCTCAACACCTTGCACTAAAAAAACTTCCAATGCATCGCCACCTATGATATTCTCGATGTGCTTATCCACCACCTCTTCAATAAGATCAACCTCATGAACTTCATCCTCATCACCCATTTGGTTAGCAACATTGAAAATATTGGTCTCGAGGGTTATGTTTCCAAAAGTGAGTTGCATTTGGCCATTATGTGTATTGATCAAAGCATTAGCAGTAGCTAAAAATGGACGGCCCAAAATTATGGGAACATGATTACTCGAATGGGGGGAAGGCTTCGTGTCCCAAATGATAAAATCAATGGGGAAGTAGAATGTGTCCACTTGAACTATCACGTCCTCCACAACCCCACGAGGCACTTTCAATGTTCGATCTGCTAACTGTATAGTGATTCGGGTAGGTTTAAGATCACCTAAATCAAGCTGCTTATAGATAGAGTATGTAAGGATGTTCACACTCGCACCTAAGTCAAGCAAAGCTTTTTCAACTCTACTCTCTCCTATAACACACGAAATTGTAGGTGCACCAGAATCCTTGAATTTTGGTGGAAGATCATTAAGAAGGATCGAGCTCACCTTTTGTGCCCAAAAAATGTTCTTCTTCACCTTAAGACGTCGTTTGATAGTCAAGAGATCTTTGATGACTTTGGCATATGTTGGAATTTGTTGGATAGCATCCATAAATAGCAATTACGTGAATACACTTGAATACACGAAGCTCCCTTTTTGGGTTGTGCCAAGCGTTGAGGAAATGGAGCAGCAGTGGGTGGTTTTACTTCAACTCCAGGTTCAACTCCTTTATCCTTATCATCCATGTGCAATGGGGTCTCCTCAGATTCTGAAGCTTTTTAAGCTTTAGATTCCTTGGGAGGTGGTGGGCTAGATCAATTACGTGACCACTACGTATCGTCGTGATAGCTTGACATTGTTCTGGCAAATCCGATGATGTCGAGCTTACCGTAGTTTGTCCTTGAGGAGGTCTTTGGACTTGGGATGGGAATTTACCCTTATCCTAAGTATTCAATGCAGATTGCAACCTAGAGATGCTAGTATTAATTTCTGTGAACACTCGATAAGACTTAGCATTGCTCTCCTTATGAGATTGGATGAGTTGATTCCGATTATCCTCAAGAGATTTCCAAGGTGGAGTTACATACGAACCTGGATATGGTACTTGCATAGGGGTTTACATCGGAGGAGGCATTTGCGGAAATTGATAAGGGGGTGGTGGCAAAGCCACGTGTGGACTAGGAGACATCCCACTTTGTGGTGGTCCGCAGTTGAAACTGGGATGATTCCTCCAAGATTGATTGTATGCATTCCCTTGCGGTATATTAAAATTTCACCAAAACCCTCCTATCGCTTCTACTTGCTCAGTGTACAATGCCTTGTATGCAGGGATGGTAGGACATCCTTTGGTAGAATGACCAGCAACACAAATGGCACACACTTTCTCCTTTCCTGCTTGTACGGGTCCAGCTACTTCTCTTAATTGAACTTCAAGCATGTCTCTAAAATTCTTTTCCAATTGGTCAAATTTACGATCTAACAAAGTGTCCTTGTCCAAGTGATAAATACCGGACGCAGCAGACGTGTTAGTCACTTGTCAATTTTTATTTTTACTATTGGGGTTAGAAACATCCCATGCTTGCGTAGTCTCCGCTATGTACTTCAGATGATCCTCAGCGTTGCTCAAGTCTAGCTCCCAGAATGGTCTTTCGCACATTGTCTAAACAAGTTATTTAGATACTAAAGTAAGCCCTTGATGAAAAAATGAAACGAGATGATGTTTTTCGAATCCATGATGTGGGCAAGCACTAACTAACTCCTGAAAACGTTCCCAACACTTGTAAAAAGCTTCGTTCTCATTTTTTTGAATAGATTTTATTTGAGGTTTGATAGAGTTGGTTTTCTGCTGTGGAAATAACTTGGAGAGGAACTTAGTCTGCATATCTCTCCAGGATAAAACAGAATTAAGGGGTAATGACCATAGTCAAGTCTTAGCTTTATCCTTTAAGGAAAAAGGGAAAAGCTTTAGCCGGATAACATCTTGTGGGAAGGTTTGGTCACCAAACATCTCACATGCTTCTTCAAAATCTCTAATATAGAGATATGGTTTTTCAGAATCCATCCCATGAAATGTAGGAAGAATTTGAATCATCCCATTACGAAAGTGGAACTGACCGGCATTATATGGGAGTAAAATGCAACCAGGGGTAACAGTTCACTCCGAAAATAAAAGATCTTTCATGGGAAGATTTGGTAACTCTTCCTCTCCAGCACCAACACCACACTTCCATTCACATACATATTGCTACCAAATGATTCAGAACATTCACTCGGTGTTTGACTCAAAGTGCGACTTGTGATTGAATTATTAGGTGAAGGAGGTGTAACCCAAAAGTGTGGAGAATCAGTGGTATGAGAATTTTCAGAATTAGCTTCGAGAATAGGATTTTTGTGGACTTGGGTGAGAAAGGGATTCTGCATATAATCGTACAAGAGATGAGATGAAAAGTAATATTTTTTTTTAGAAAAACACTTTAGGATTAAATTCACTTTCCTAAATATTACCAATTTTTTATCCCCAGCAATGGCGCCAAAAACTTGACGCGACTAAGAATTTGTCTTAGGAGTGCATTTTCTCTAGGCTCAAGTGCAAGCCTGTCGCGTTAGTAATAATCCGACAAGTCGGGATCATCCCCACAAGGATCAGAAATTGGCAATTGTAAATATAGAGGAAAAGTTATTTAACCTTAAAATGGTTATTCAAAAGAAAAGAAAACATGATTGATTGGTTGAAATTTCTAATTGGTGATGAAATAAAAATGAACTACGTGCACAAAACACCAAGAATTGTAAAGAAACTAGATATGAATATGAGAGAAAATAGGTTGGAGTACAATCCCCCAAACCTTGGTAAAATTACCGTATAGAATACTAGAATTTTAAATTAAAATTTTGACTAAATCCATTCTTTATAGATACTAAGCATTACATATATGAGGGAACTAGCCCGCATCATATGAAATCAAAGGTAAATACAAAGCGGTGTATAGACAATTACACTTGCATAGTGTTCTTAAACATCCCATGTACCTAGGGCAAACGAGATTAAAAGATAGGCTATGTTCGTAAAATTTCTATACACGATTTGGTCAATATTTAATTTACACTATATTTTCTACATGGGTAATTTACCTCGGAATGAGTTCATGTACCCCAACCCTTGAAAATTTATCTAGACATGGTTTTATGAGAAAAAAAATTCATAACAATGCATGCAATGATGTATCTAAGAAACATTGTTAACAAATTACAAAACCAGTGAGGATTGAAAATAAAATTGAGACTAAATAAGAGAATGGAATTTGATACTTGGATTGAAAAATTGATACTTGAAATCAGCACTAGGGAAAAGAGATGAACTTGAATCCAGAATACTCCTTCTTCCTCAAACTTACAAACTATAATTTTTCTAAGAATATGAAATTGTCTACTAAAGAAAAAACTAAAAAGGCTCTCTAAAATTCGACTCCCCTGGAAGGATGTAGGGTTGGGTCTTTTATAACACCAACTAGCACGATTTGACAGCTAATATCCATGAGCTGTATATGATATTCCAAGATTTGCACCTCTTCAGCTCCATAATTAAGGCCAGAATTTCGCATAGTCGGACCGGTCCGGATGCCATCGGATCGGTTCATTTTTTAGTAACCGGATCGGTTCTTTTTTATTTCTACCGAACATGTCCGGATGCCATCGGATCGGTTCGCTAGTCATCGGTTCTACATCAATCCGGGGGCTACTGGAATTGTGACATTTCGGATCGATTCGAGATAAACCGGATCGGTCCGATTATCTTCAATTTTGACTTTTTCTTTCCAACTTTGACTTGTCATAACTTTTGATCTCGAGCTCCGATTTGATTGTTGTTTCTTTCGATGCTCTTGTGAAATAAGGATCTTTAACTTTCCTCTAGGCTTCAAATCCGAACTCTGGGTGTAAATTTATGTTTTTACCCTTTCACTTGTCTTCCCTTGTTCTCTTCCTTTCTTCCGGTTTCTTTCTTTCTTTTCTTGCACTAAATACCTGTAAAATTAATGAGAAATACACGAAACTCGGGTTATTCGTTAAAAATAGTCAATGGCAATGATATGGGATAAAAATGATTCAATTACTTATTCGAGATATCAAAATTACTAACTTATGGGACTAAATTTAGAAGAATTTATTCTTGGTCACTGATCTCGTTCGAACGAGCACTGTTTTCCAGGCAGCACAATTTTCTATAAAATCCCATTCTGTGGTTTCGTTTTGTTTAAGAAGTCCCAACGTTTTACAGAATAAAAAAACAGCGAAAATAGAATTCTTTAGACTTCTTCGTTTATGGTTCTAATCCCTTTTCTGTTTTCAATTCACAAAACTCCCATATGCTTTAGTGAATTGTTTTGGTTTTCAAGAACACTTTGCTTTTCTTCATCTTTCATGGAGTGCGTCTCTACACCGTATGGCTGCGTGTCATTGAGGATCTTGTTGCGTGAAGATTCTTTGCTGAAGATTGGGCTGCAAGTCCTTGGAGGGTGCTGCGTGTATTTTCTTGCTAAGTTAAAGACTGAAATTCTTTGTGAGTTGGCAGTGCACTGATCCATTGCATATTTCTCTATGTAATTGTAAGTTGAAATTTATGAATTCATAGTGAAATAAAGGTTTTACCCGAAAGGGGTTTTTTCCTGAAATCTGTGTCTCAACATATTTATTGTGTCTCATGGTTTATATTTATTTATGGGTTGACACACGGACTTGAAATTCTTGTTTAGGGGCTGAATTAAATAAGGTTTGATTGGAAACTTGCGATTTAGTTTTAATCGGTATCACACGCTTTCACAAATTGGTATCAGAGCGGGTTACGCTAATTTATTGCGTGATCCTGATTTTTTAAGGATTTATTTTTTTATACAATTTGACTTCTCACTTTGACAAATTGGTATTAGAGCAGGTTACGCTAATTTATCGCGTGATCCTGATTTTTCAAGGATTTACTTTCTGATACAATTTGTCTACTCATGTTGACAAATTTGTATCATAGCGAGTTATGCTTATTTATCGTGTGATCCTGATTTTTCAAGGATTTTTTTTATACAATTTGACTTCTCATGTCGTCAAATTGGTATCAGAGACGGTTATGCTAATTTATCATGTGATCCTGATTTTTCAAGGATTTACTTTCTGACACAATTTGTCTACTTACGTTTACAAATTTGTATCAGAGAGGATTACGCTAATTTATCGAGTGATCCTGATTTTTCAAGGATTTATTTATTTTTATATACAATTTGACTTCTCACGTCATCAAATTTGTATCAGAGCAGGTTACGCTAATTTATCGCGTATTCCTATTTTTCGCAAAATTGTCTGGTATTGATTTTTTTAAAATTCAGTTTTGTGAAAAATCCCAATTTTCAATTGAACGCCCATTTAATGAGGAGCCTATTTTTGAAAAAGTTCATGACCATGCTGAAAATTTAAAAAGTTTGAATTTGAAACTTTGCAAAATAATTAAAGTTTTGGAAAAAGAAAATTCTCTCTTTAAAAGTAAGATTGAATATTTGCAAACGTTTCAAAATCAAAGTGATATTTGTCGTGAGGACTTTAGTAATTCGTGTATTGATTTTGATTCTTTCAAAATTACCAAAAAGAAAAGTCATGAGAGAGTCCTAGTTTTAGAAAAGAAATTAGAGGACTTGAAAAATTCTAGGGTTCCCGTTTGTGCCGTCGAGGATAAAAAATTAATCGATGATTTTACAGCACGTGAAACACTCTTAGGGATAAGTTTATTTTAATTGAGGGTGATTGCGATAAACTATTAAGTTTATTTGATAATTTGAAAAAGAAATTCCTATCTTTGGAAGAGTCTAATTCTTTGCTTGAATAAAATATTTTGAAGTTAAAAAATGATCTAAACGATTCAAGTAGGATTAATAGTGATGGTAATGGCTCATCTTATTCTCATGCTTCTAGCGGAAAAGCCACAACCATTATTTATTTTAGAGGGTCAATTAATCCTAAGGACATTAGAAAATATCACACTTTAGGTGTCGTTCCACCCGTTTACACATGTGCATATTGTGGTAGGAAATGTCACCTTAGGAGATTTTGTTTTGATCTTGGAAGAGGTCCTAGGAATTCAAAGTCTACTTCTTTGTTGGTTCCCCAAACCCCGTGTCAACGTGTTACATCCGCTTGGGTTAGGAAATCACTTTTGGATACGCTAGATTTTAGAATAGTTGATTCTCGTTTGCTTGCACATGATTCTTCTCTTTCCATATCATATAGATGATTGTGTTCGCATGTTTGTCATACGCTAGTTTTATTTGGTTTCATGATATTTTTGTTTGCTAGCGTTGTGACATGTACTTTTTGTATTAATATTTTTTTGAAAAATCTTGAAAAATACAAAAATATTTTATTTTGATAAAATTTTGAAAATCCAAAAAGATTTTTATTTTTTGTTTGCACCGTTTATGGATGAACACTTAGGATGATCGAGTCACAATATCTTTCCATTTTTTTCATGTGACTATTTGATAGTGTTTTGAGATAATAGGTCAATTCATCCATGTGCTTTATAATGTTTGGAGTCATTAAGATGTAATTAAGTGTTACTTCCTACATATTTGACTCATGATTTCCTTTATTGCACATGTGCACATATTTGTTTGATTATTGTTCTTGTCTTATAACATGTTGGTTAGGTGTTTTCACTTCAGTCCTTTCCTCAAAACGAACTAAGCGCAATAAAATTGGATAATAAAGTTTGTTAGATTGTGTGCTTTGTTTGAAAATGGTGAAGGGCTACGAAAGACTATTTTTTTTTGCGATTAAGCCACCGTTTTAATTGGACCTAAAAAATTGAGGAATTTTATTATCCGGGGTCCAAAGAGGTTTAAAAGAGCCCAAATTTTTTTTAAAGGAAATAAAAAGAAATTCATGCCAATTATGGGCCATTTAGATTTTTGCACCGATTCTCCAAAGTATGAGAATTTTGTTTAACACCTCTAAAAGAAAATATATATGAGGGAGTTTGGTTTGAGATTTTATAACGGGTTTGCACGTCCTTGAAAATCTTGAAAAAGCGCTAAATAGTTTTGGACGTTATTGGTGTGGAAATCACTTTGACTTTGATTTGTTGATTTGTATAAGACGATGTCATCTAAATTCAAGAAATATTTACACCTAAGGATACCTTTGATGTTCATTCGTTAGTAGTACACATATGCATGATGCACATATGATTGATTGAGTTTCTTTACCTATCGAATGTGTTCACACCCATTTATTACGTTTCCATGACTTGGTTGTTTGATTTTGAATCCATGGTGTGATTTTTTTTGTATCCTATTTTTGTATAAAAAAAATTGAAAAATCCAAAAATAGTTTGTGGATGTTTTTGGTACATACCTTTGCATGCGCGTAGCTTGATATTTGTTTGTTATACAATTTGTTGTGGCACTCCATGTTTTGATTGTTTCTTCTTACCTGTCTACTTGGGGACATCATAAAAAGGGGGAGAAAGAATTATCATGTTATGGGGGAGTTTTTTCATTATGGGGGAGATTTGATTATTAATGCTTTATTCTTATATCATTTCAAACTCGATGCAACACGAAGGTATTTTTCTTTATCTCATGTGTAGGTACAAAGATTGAAGATCAGTATGTTGCACACCCCGATGAGAAAAACTTTGAGAGTTGACAAAGGTGATTGAAGAACAATTTTTAGGTCTTGCAAATTTATTCATGGGAGGGTATATTTGTATAGGCATTTTGGTTTTTGATCATTCAAATTTTTTATGTATGTACCGACATAGACATAGGGGGATTTGTAAGGACATATTTTCATAGGTCCATTATCAATTTATTATGTCATATACTGCTACACCGTCAAAGATCATTCAAGATACATCTACATCAAAGACGGATCCGAATTAATCAAGTTCTTCATCATTCAAGACTCCGTGAAGTTTTCTTTGGTAAGGTTATGTTTTTAATTCCTTAACTTTTCACTTAGAGATTTTGGGATATTTTTACAAAATATTTTCTAAGTGTTGGAGCAGGCTTTTTCGTCAAAATTTGAGAATGTGTATTTTTCTTAAGTGTTGAAGCGGACATTAAAAAATAATATTTTTTTGCAACAGTCGTTCGAGAGACAGAGCACTGTCGTTTAAGTGAGATAGCCATGTCGCGCGATCTCGTTCGAACGACAACTGTCCTTCGTTCGAGCGACATACTGATCTTGTTCGAATGAGCACTGTTTTTAGGCGACGCGATTTTCTATAAAATCTCATTCTGTGGTTTCGTTTTGTTTAAGAAGTTCCAACGTTTTACAGAACAGAAAAATTGCGAAAGCAGAATTCTTTAGACTTCTTCCTTTAGTGTTTTAATCCCTTTTTGGTTTTCAATTCATAAAACTCCCATATGCTTTAGTGAATTGTTTTGGTTTTCAAGAACACTTTGGTTTGTGGAGTGAATCTCTACACCATATGGCTGCATGTCATTGAGGATCTTGTTGCGTGAAGATTCTTTGCTGAAGATTGGGCTGCGAGTCCTTGGAGGGTGTTGCGTGTATTCTCTTGTTGATTTCAAGACTGCGACTCTTTGTGGGTTGGTTGCGCGTTGATCCATTACAGATTTCTCTATGTAATTGTAAGTTACGATTTATGAATTCATAGTGAAATAAAGGTTTTACTCGAAAGGGATTTTTCCTGAAATTTGTGTCTCAGCATATTTATTGCGTCGCATGGTTTATATTTATTTATGGGTTGACTCACGCACTTTAGATCCTTGTTTAGGGGCTGAATTAAATAAGGTTTGATTGAAAACTTGCGAGTTAGTTTCAATCGGTATCACACGCTTTCACGTTATTATTATTATTATTATTATTATTATTATTATTATTATTATTATTATTATTATTTTTCATACATACATATATATATATATATATATATATATATATATATATATATATATATGGGTGTAGCTTTGAGGTCTTTATCCTCCACATGAACTCACTGAGAGAGGAGGAGGAGTATAGTTAGCCTTATCAGTGGCGATGGAAGTAGGCGAACTACCGTTCGGGAGTTTATACGTACTCCTTGAGGGAGATATGTAACTTCTTGAGAAGGTTCAATTAGAATACAGTATGTATTCATCTTTTGATTATTTTACTCATCAAACATGTTTCTTTTGATTTTTTGTCTTGATGTTGCTTCCCTGGCTACATGTCACCTTCTTTCCTTAGGGTGAATCCTGTGAGCATTGGTCCAAGGATAGGAATATCATTCAGACTTCCTCCCTCTTATTGCTTCACACGGATGGAGTAGTAGTTCTCTATCTGTGGGAGAGGGTCATTTAGCATTGGTCACATTGTGTGAGGCTACCTCCTCTAATAGTACCTCCCTTCACGTGGAGGGACTTGCATCTTCTTCCTCCAAAGGACCTAGATGCATATATCGAAAGAGTTTCAATGGTGAGAACTTATTTTAAGCACATTGTTCCATAGTCCTTGTTCATCATGGAGAAGTAGATACCATCCATCTTGACTACGGGAGAGGGGGGTTCAAGACAGGCACCTTCTGTAGCCCTTTTGGTCCTGCAATCATAGGGCCTTCTATAGAGGCTTTCGCGTCATCTAGTAGATCTTCATCCCCACCCTTAGTGTTGTAGGTGCCAACCTTGTCCCTGCAGTACATAGGGGATGATGGAGTCCACTATGGGGCCTCCATTCCAATAATACCCACTCAACCACCATCAATATTATCCCTAATTTAACGATCGCTCACAGAGGTATGGGATTTTATTCCATCTCACATCCACAAATTGATGACAATGGGGTTTGAACCGTTGACATGTGGTGTCATAAACCATATTCCTTACCATTGAGATGAAAAGGCCTCAATTTTAGAAGAGTAAAAATATACATATATGAACCATTACTTTTCTTCACTCCGGCGATGTGAGATAGAACACTTTAGCTACCAAATCAACCATGGAACCATTCTATTATAATCCACCACTTTTAGGGAGCCTAACATCCTCGATGGGATGAAATCAACTATCACCCAGCACGTTTGTACATTTATTCCGGCTAAGTATTGGCTCCGATACCATTTTGTAATTCCCCTTTCTACCACAATTGATATTTTCCCCAATTCAACCACCACTCACAACGATATGGAGTTTTATTCCA
The DNA here is from genome assembly GCA_949130495.1 of Sambucus nigra. NCBI lineage: Eukaryota > Viridiplantae > Streptophyta > Magnoliopsida > Dipsacales > Adoxaceae > Sambucus > Sambucus nigra. The sequence continues at coordinate 355,039,192 of OX422212.1, forward strand.
ACTCACATCCATAAATTGGTGCCAATGGGATTTGAACGCTTATATGCGGTGTCATAAATCGCATGCTTTACTAGTGGAGCTGAAAATGTCTCCATATTAGAAAATTGCAAATATACATATATTAACCCTTACTTTCCCTCACCCAAGAGATGTGGAATGTAAGTCGTTGGCTACCAAATTAACCACGACACTAGATTGTTATAGTTCCTTAATCTCATCCCTATTTTTCTATATCCGAGGGAGTCAAGGTATCTAATATTTCCTCTTTTCGATTTGTATTTTCCTTGATTCATTCTAGATTTTTGTTGACACGTTGATCTTTATTATAGGATATTATTATACCTCACATAGTTTTGGAGCAGTTGTCCCAGTCCCTTGGGTTGTACTTATCTTTCATCTGCAGGATGATATGAGACTTAACTATGGGCCACCCAGTGATTAAGGATGACTTAGAGTACTTTTGCCATGGTAATTTTGGTATTTTTTCCTTTAAAAGATTCTATAGAAGACATTCAAGAGTCCTCCCGGAGGGTACGACCCCGATATAGGGTTCCCTCGTCACTTATAGTCACCAGGGGAGGTCTTGTGATATGTGAGGTGGGGATGTCGATGGTAATGTTTGACTCCAACAATGATGATGAAGATGATGGTGATTATTCCTTGATAGGACACAAAATATCATACTCCCAGGGTGGAGGTCCTAGAGATGTATTTAATAATTTTTCTTTTTTATGTTTTTTAGGATTTAAAGTGGTTTGTCCTTTCCTGAAAAATGTTTCATATTTAAATGAACAAAATAAGACATTTTATTTGAAAAATGTATTTTGAGTTATTTTTCTTTTTTTTTTTTATGTATTTTTAGAATGTCATTTTTATTTAATTATGTGTTACATTCATGAGACAAACATATACGAGAAAAAAATTGAAACCAAAATGGCAAAAATCTTAATTCCAAATTTTTGGATTTTCCACAATTTTTATTTTTGTTGTTGGTCACTTTAATCTAATTTTTTGTGTTGTAAACCTACAAGAGTAGGATGCAAATAATTTTTGGTAGGACGAACAATCAAACCTGGGACCCTTTTAAGAGGACTGGTAAGTCCTTCTAGACTTATTGGTTATTCTCTATAAATAGGGTTAAATCTCGGGTTTAGGAATTCAGATCTTCAGCTCTCCAATCTTATAATCTCGAAAAATAGTTATTTTGTTCTTCTCATATCTTCTTGAAATTAATCTCCCAAGTTCTAAATTCCAAACCATTCTCAATCATCAACTTGGGCCTTTCATTCGTAGTTTTGACGATTGGTTGCTCTTAGGTTTATAGCACTATCACTTAGTCCCTCGGTTATCTTGGATAACTATAACAACTGATTGGGGATTTTGGAAGGCTCCTACCTATTTGTGGTATCCATAAGATCACCTATTTTATTTTGCATTGGAGAAAATTTTTCTGGCCTTTGAAGATTACAAAAACTCGACGGGATGTCGTAGACCAACCCATAGCAGATAGGGGGATATTGGATATTGAACTTGGATAGGGGGATCTTATATCTTGCATAGTTTTTAGAGGTATAACATGTCACAGCTCACCAGTTTCTTACTAATGGGGTATTGAACTAGTGGTAGTGATTTATTTTATTCTTATATAACATTCTTGGGAAGAGGCACAAGGGCAACCGAAAGGGTGTCTTAGCTCTAACTTGGGTACGTCAATATTTCCTGATTATTGGTTCCACCTACTTTCACATCCCTTTGGCCGACGTCATCTTACAATTAAAGGGATGTTATATCCCGATACCATTGATATTAGTAGATACTTTCAAGGGCCTATCTGCCTATCATTATTGGGAGTGTTTATACCTTTGGGGAATCCCTTTACTTTTATATATGTGGTTCTTTGAGAGGTTGAGCGTGATTAAAGAACATTTGTCTCTACTAGCCTTCTTGCTAAAAGGAATAATGTATATTAGCTATTCGACTTTTCTCACTCTTATATCCATCGGTTCCTCCCCGGTGACTGACTATAGCACCACACTTGTCTATGGGACCATTCCTTTATGGTTTTCATTGTGCTTTATATTTCACTTTTTTTTATCCACAACACCTTATGTGCCAATATGGCAGGAGATGGGGTATTCACACTCCTTTGGGTAATTTTTACCCTATAGATCACATATCTCCATATTTTGTAAGAATAATTTGTCATTTGTGTAAAATGTTGTCCCTATAGTCCTTCATGTACTGACTGGCTTATTTGGCACCATGACCATGCAACTATCTGAAGAGTAACTCCCCTAACTATGGGAAAAGGTTATGGACACTGTGGTCTTAGGGGAGATTGATCTCCACTGACTATTGGGACTTACTATATCATGATTGCAGGAGACTCGAGGCATTGCACAAATAAAGGACTGGGTTGAATAATTTTTTGGTGTTTTTTGGTCTGATCAGATAGAAGTAAGCATAATAAGCGGTTCACTTGCTATAAGTATATATCCAAAGAAGAGGAGTTTTATTCACTTGGAAATGTTGGTACCACCTCACTTTATGTATATTTGTGTCTTGTGAAGAATTCATGTTTATGATGATTAATCTATTACTAATCTTTGTAATGGAAATTCTTATTTTAACAAAAAAGGAGTAATTATATGGGATGCAAACTTATCTTTGTCATTCCATGATTTACGATCGATTTATTAGTGATCTAAGAAGATAGAAATTGAAAAGAGAAGATCTCATGGAGGGTTATTCTTTTGTTTAGCAAAACACATTGGGTTGCCTACGTACCTTCATAGTGTGGTGAATTTGTTTGGATATTAAATATATGCTTCAAATGATTTGAGTGGTTTTTTAATTTATGAAGGATCAGGTCGTACGTACTTCTTATTTTGAAATAGAAGTTTGCATAATTCTTCTTTTCCTTATATGTATTATTTTTTAAGATGATCTAGATTAGTTGGCCTAAAAAATTATGCTCCATATAGGTCCACGAGGATAGTCGCGCCTCTTGAAAATATTTTGTTTATGAAGTAAGGTCTTGTGCATTAGGATGATATATACTCATGGGGTATGGGTTCTATGACTTATTTCAATACCTAATATCCCTGTGTGAGCCCTATATCTTTATCATTTTTTTGTTCAATTCTCTAAATATGTACATGTGGTATGCTTGTATATGATAGTGTGCTAAGAGTTGGCGTCCATCTAATAATGCCAACTCTTTATATCTACTTTTCACCAATCATGTTAGACAATTTTGTCTTCAAGCAGTACCTTTAAGGAAGGATTTTCCTTTTCAATGGGTAGCATTTCTTCCATTTGATAGACAAGTCAGTAAAGTGTGTCTCCACTTGATGTCCTGGTGGAGGGGCGGTATCCCCAAAGTTTGTATGGTATCCTGTCAGCCTAATAACAACACCCTTTGATCATCTTGCTTAGTATAACCTTCAGGTTCTTATGGGAGGATTCAATAATTCCATTGGCTTGTGGATGATATGGAGAATATTTGTGTATTTGAACCCCGTATTTTTTTACGATTTTTGTGACTTCCACTTCAAAAGGCATTCCATTGTTGGAGATCAATTCAAAAGGTTCACCATAGCTACATATACTGTTTTTTTGTATGAATCGGTCTTCTTTAATGGCGTTCAATACTGCATATCGTTCTACTTCAACCCACTTGTGAAATAATATATGGATACCTAAATGAACTCATGGTCTTTAGAGGCTTTTGGAGTGGTCTTTCTGATTATATCAATCCCCCAAATTAAAAATAGCCATGGTGATGCCATGTTGTATATTTCCATTGGAGGTAAATATTGCAGATTCCTAAATTTTTGGCACTTATAACACCTTAGGACATACTTATTAAAACCATGTTAAAGGGTGATCCAATAACATCCTTTGTGGATGATTTTCTTGGCTACCATGTGGCCATTTATATAGGGATAATATTCTTCTCCGTGAATTTCTTCCACCACCTTATTTTTTTCCCTTTATTGGGGCATCATAAGTGTGTGCCATAAGGGTGTCTCTTGTACAGTTGTGTACAAATCAATCAAATAATGAACATCGTTTCCTCTTCTCCCTCTTATACCTTCCGAAAGGGGAATGGGAAATGAAGGGGGGTCTAAAGGTCTCACGCCCTATTTTAGAACCCTTCGGTTGTTGTCGGTGTTGGGTAAATGTAAAGATATGGAGTCGCCGGCCTATTTTACACCAAACAGGGAAAAGAACATGTCCCCGCCTCAAGTGAATGACATCAAAGACAAACTGATGCATACGAAACCAATTGTTTGAAGAGTTCGGGGGATAAGTTACGAAATGGGAAGGTGTTAGGCACCCATCCCGTCCTTACGGTCTTTTATAGGGTCAGTGTTATTGTTTTCCTTTATTTCTCCGTGAAATGTGTGTGCGTCTATATATAATTGAGATCAGAATCACCCAACTTATACCATGGAAGAGATAGAGTGAGGTCATCCATAGAAATGTTCTAAAAATAATATATAAAAAATATGATTTATGTGTTTATCGAGATATTGATCATTATAATGGAACGATAATATGTGTTGGATGAAACACTAAAAAACATAATATGTATAATAATGCAAGAATAAGGAACTGCAGGATTTAGAAATATTGGAGGATTTTGAAAAATTGAAAATTTTGGAAAAAGTCAAAAATTGGGAAGTTAGAAAATTGGACTTGAGTCTCGGATTTTAATATAAAATGCCTACGTAGACTGTAAAGGCATCAAAGTCCATATAGTTCGCATGTAGTATAAGGGTGGAGTTTGACCAATATATTCTAACGAGATTTTATTATATGTGTGTGTAAAAAAATGTTTTTAGTTTTAAAAAGGTGTGATGGATAATCCCGTTTGGAATTTATGGGTGTAACCCTCTTTTTGTTTCTTTTGGATTTTTAATAGAAAATAAAGTCTATGCAATATACTAATAAAACTGTAGACGTTAATGTGTATGAACTAAAATAAGGAATAACTTATGAATCTAATGAAATTTATGCAAAACAAGAAATTTAAAGGGAGAGAGAAGGATTTGGACCTTCTTTGAAGCTTTATCTTTTATCTTGGATGAACTCCCTTGATTGTTAGATAAAGGTTGGATAAGAGAGAATGTGGTTTTTCCAAATTAGGTATGAAAATGATTGGAATGTGAGCTTGAATGGAAGTTCACATGGAGAAACTTCATTGATTTCGAGAGAATGTTGCTGAGATCACTGATGCTGATTGATATCTGGTGTGATTTGGAAGTGAGGTCATCCCCTCTATTTGTAGGGAGAGGGGGATGTCAATCCATAAGGCCCTAGTCTTTCCCATCCGCTTGTGACCTTAGACACACTAGCGATAGGTAGAGAACTTTACTTGCCAATTGGCAGCCTCGTACAAATTTTTTCGAAAAAATAGTCATAGAATGCAATCCATTGATCCAAATCACGAACGGGTCATACTATTAGAAAGGTAATTCAGATACCTTATAGTGAAATGTTAAGGTAATAGGTACCTAAGGAGTGACTTAGGTGGTACTAGAATGTGGTGTCTACATATCCCCTCGATGGGTAAGTTTGGGACAAGTGAAAGTCGTCAAATAGACACCACATGATGTTTTGAAAAGAGGTCGATTCTCCGAACTTAAGGAATGAGGATTACCAATTTAGTGGGCCGAGGTCAATTTTGAGGACTTAAGGTGATGCTGGGGATGGCTAATTCTGAGGACCTAAAGGAGGTGACGACCGAGGTCAAGGTAGGGAGCGACCAATTCTAAGGACCTAAGTTGTAGCGACCAATACTGCGAGTTGAAGACAATTATGGGAGCTTAAGTAGAGATGACTAATTCTTAGGGTCAAAGACAATTCTTTGGGATGAAGATAGAGATGACCAATTTTGCGATAAAAGACAATTCTGTGAGCTTAGGTAGAGATGACCAATTATGTGGATCGAAGATAATTATGAGGGCCTAAGTAGAAATGACCAATTTTGCGGGTCAAAGCCAATTCTGCGGGCTTAAGTAGAGGTGACTAATTATGTGGGTCCAACTCAATTCTAAGGGTTTAAGTAGAGATGACCAATTCTGTAGGTCAAGGCCAATTTTTTGGACTTAAGTAGAGGTGAACAATTCTGAGGGTCAAAGTCAATTTTGAGGGCTTAAATAGAGATGGCCAATTATGTGGGTTAAAGCCAATTCTAAGGGCTTAAGATAGAGATGACCAATTCAGTGGTGGGTCAAATACAATTCTACAGTCTTAAATTAGAGGTGACCAATTATAGCCAATTCTTCTTGCTTAAATTAGAGGTGACCAATTCTACATGATTAAGTAGGAGCGGAAAATTTTGAGGGTCGAAGCCAATTTTGAAGGCTTAAGTAGAGATAACGAATTTTGAGGGTCAAAGCCAATTCTGAGGGCTTATGATAGAAATGACCAATTATGTGGCTGGTCGAAGCCAATTCAGAGGGCATAAGTAGAGACGACCAATTATGAGGGTTAAACCCAATTCTAAGGGATTAAGTAGGGATGACAAATGAAGGTCAAAGTCAATTGTGAGGACTTAAGTGAAGATGATAAATTTTGTGGGTCAAAGCCAATTATGCGGGCTTAAATTAAAGCTGACCGATTTTATAGGTCAAATCCAATTCTACGGCTTTAAGTTTTATTTGGGGAGGGGGGAAATTTGGAGACTCAACTGGGCATATGTATCTTGCGGTTCTGCTGAGAATTTAATTTTATGTTCCTTTGGGGAAGAGGGAATGATCCGAAGGTTGGATATTTCTTAGATGGGAAAATTTCAATTTTGTAATGTCTTTTGGAGACGTTTCTAGGAGGATATCTGATTGGTTTTGGGAATTTCACTAGGGATATAAGAGTTCTGCTGGTGAGATGAGTTTGGTAAAAATGTTTTTCTTTGTGAAAAATGTTCTAAAATCCATTTGGTACTTTTGGTAATTTTGGGGGGATTATTTGGGATTTTTTGGCATTTATTGAGAATTTTTGTGCAAAATTTCGAGGAGGGTGCCAACCGGCTTGTTTTTAAGGGTGCCAAATGACAGTGGCACGGTATTTTGGGGTACTTCGAGCAATTGGAGGGACACTGTCGATCGGTGGGTGCTAGGGAGATGCCGATCGGGCTTCCCCTTAGCCTCTTAGAAAAAAAGATAGGATTTCCTCATTTTTTCTACCTTGCCTTCTTTTACAATTACCTTCTGGAAAGAGTTTTATCTTTCCAATATCAAAATATGTATGATTTCTCAACTAACGCAACACACATGGCATAGATTAATGTTAATGATTGGGCCAACTTGGAATGGAGGTCAAGGTCACCCTTCACACTAAGTAGCGAGAATTCCTTCGACTCAATAGAGCTTGTTGCGGATAAACATACCCTCTTGCGTGAGCCATCGCGTCATCATTATTCTAGGGTTGTGAACCTTGGTGGCTATGTAAGTATTGATTACCTTTGGCATTCTTTTCTTTTTTATTGTGATATTCGTTCTTTCTTGAATTTTGACAATTTTTTTTCTTTTTAATTCTTGCTTTTGATAGTCTGATGCCTCTATGTCGATTCTGCATGTTCAAGGGACGACGTGACTTAGGGACGTTTAGGAGAACCTCTCGTTGGTGGTACGTTGGGTGGTGTCATCAGTCAGTTTTAGGAGACTGGTGCCTGCTTTAGACGAGATTCCTCTGTGACACCCCGCCCAAATAAATATCGGATGATTACTTCTATGTCAAATTTAAAATCGGAATCTCAGGGGTTCATTTTTAGCATCACTGCCATTTTTTTTAAAACTAACTAACCACCTAGTATTCAAAAGCACTGATGTCTAATTTTATCTTTTTATTAAAAAATTAAATATGAATACAGAAAAATATTGAAACAATACATCCAAACCATGAGTCTAAAATAGTACTGAATGAATAAATAATCAGTCGAATAAACAATTGGCTAAAATCCCAAAAATAATAATCCAATGAATGAATACATAAACCAAATACCGACTCTAAAAGTAACTGGTCAACATACCTTAATGAAAACTACAACTTAGATAAGATACCTACTCTAGGAATGAAGAAATGATACGTTTAAATCAAATCCTGCAACCATCCACAATGTTGCAGCTGCGTACCCCTATAATTGATAAGCCAACTACGGCATCCCTATGGCTGGGCACCTGTTAATATACATATATATAGAAAAGGGAGAAGAAGTGCAAGAAATGGGTCAGACCTTGATTTACAAAAAATGCTTAGCAAGCATTTTATTGCAATAAATGAAATGCGCAGTATATAATGTTCATAATTTATTTTACGATCGTACTCTATTGAGAACAATCTCACCTCTCTTCTACAGTGAACACCTATCGCGTTAATTTATTCTCCGTAGTCATTTCTCTATCCAACTAGTCCATAATAGCTATCTAACTAGCCCGTTAATCCTCCATTCGCAAGTTAAGCATGCTTTCATAATTGGTATCACATATTTAATTCTCAGCTTTATGGATATATTTAGGTATTAACTCGATACTGTCAATACTTAGTTACATACTATATATATATATATATATATATATATATATATATATATATATATATATATATATATATAAAATAAAGTAGGAAACTTATGTATGTCATAAGATAGAACAATGATGTCATCAAGATGAATTTTTTTGCAATTCCTATTTTGCCCTTGCAAATTTTGGAATCCACCTCTTTTCTTTCTCAGTACTCAATTCCCCCTCTTATACTTTAATTCAAACATAAGGACTATTTTGGTAAATTATCTCTCTTTGTACTCTCTCACCCACCCTTCCCTTCTTTCACGATAGTATACCCTCTCCTCCTCAAATGTAGAGCCCCATTTTCTCTCACTTCTCCATTTTGATGGTATTATTTATATTCTCTCACTCATCTGATGTAGCCCCTAAAACCATACATGTCTCCACATTCTCTACCTCTCCCTCACCCGCCTCCCCGCCCTCCTCTCAGTAGCCGCCGCCCTGTCTTCCTTTTCGTCGCTGCCTCTCTCTCTCACACATCTCTACAGGTTCAAACTTCATCTTCCTTTCCATCACTACCTCTCTCTCTCAAGACTCCTATAGGTTCAAAATCTATGGGTGTGTGTAAATCCTCTATCTCACTTACTCACATTTGTATTTGAACTTTTAGGGTTTGTAGTTTTATCATTTTTGGGACTGTTCAAATCGATGCGAGTTATAATTCGTGTTTAATTTTGTTTAGGTACTAATTGGAGTTTCTAATTTGTTTTTCGGGTTCAAGCTATATGAGGTATAATCTCTGCTCTTTCTTCTCTTCAATTTTAGTTTCTAATTGATGTTTCCTTTATCAGTAGAAAAGGGAGAAGTTGTCTATCCAGAAATTAACATCGTTGTCACTGGGTTCTATGATTTTGGATATAAGGGTTGTATTTGGGTTCTATGCTTTTGAGATAAATTTGGTTTTTGGAATGTTTTTGCCAGTTGGGTTGATGTTGAGGGTTTACATTCAGATTAACTGTTTAATAGGACTCGAAACATACCAACATTATTTTGAGGGTTTAATTCTGATCTAATTTTGTGTGTTCTGATACCAACATTGTTTACGATCTTCATGTTTTTCCCAACAATGGGTTCATAATAATGGGTTTCGAACAAATTTACCTTTTTTTAATTATCTAACGCACTCGATTCAATTTTTATCTAGCGTACTACATAATTACTGCTCCAGTTTTTAAATTTATATATATATATATATATTGTATGTAAGATTTTTTATATTTCTTCTAACACATCATCTTCAATCACTTATCTTTTTTTTTACTATTACTCAACGAGATCATGAAAGCATTTTGTTTATTGATTTAATTATTTTTTAATAGGTTTCCTGTCCATACCATAATTTGGGTTTATTTCATGTCTATCTTTCATCTTATATTTTATTCCTCTGGATGGCAGACTTTGATTTCTTTCATTGGAGGTGATGTTCGGGAATTCTCTCTTGCCCGTCTGATTAGAGCCTCCCTCATCTCAGGTACCTAATATGTCGCATATTCGTTTTGTATTTTTGATTACTTTTCTACTGAATTTCAACATGATATTATTTTTGCCCATTTCTATAGAAAATAGGTAAATAGAAATTAATAGTTTGAATTTAGTGTTTTATTTGACCTCTCTCTCTAGGTGTTTTATATGCATGCTGATGTTTTGATACTTAGATTCACTGTATTGATATTTATTTTGTGGATTTGGTTTGATAAGCATTGAAATCATTTTATGTTCATGAAGTTTTACCCAATAAATATGTTTTAAGTTCATGTAACATGTCCTTTTGTTTTTCTGTTTTAGAAATAATGACGATGATTCCATTACTTTTATTTGGACGAGTCCATCTTTAATGCTTTGATTAAAGATTTCATCTTTGGTCTTGTCTTTGAAATATGAACATCTTAGGGTTAGACATACCCATTCTACATGCCTATATGGACCCTTTTAAAATGGACAATAATTATCCATTTTGTTTATTTTGTTGCATATGAATGACATTTCAGCCTTGTGATATTTTAGCCCTGTAAAGGAATAAGGGGGACTGGATATGAATGATTACTTCATGGACAATATATTGATGATTAGAATTAAAAAATGGGGTTTGGACATCTTGGATTCGAAATCGAATTCGACACCAATTAATCCATAATATTCTAATTTTATTGAAAGTTCATTTCTTTTTTCATACGTTGATTTGACAAAGAAAGTTCTCGAAAGAATTTTTCTTTTATTGCTTACAGTTGTTGAGTGCCCAAAGTTGAAGATTGAATTTTTTTTAGTTTCATTATAAGTGTTTGAATACATTCCCGAACGAATATTTTGATTCAGTTTATTTAATTTTTTGCTCTAGGTGGATTATCGTGCTGCCCAACTTTCCTCAGTATCATGTTGTCCAACTTTCAGCATTATGTTTTAAGTAGTTAATGTGTTCCATCATTTTGATATTAATGTCCTTGGAGTCTAAATATTGATTTACACTGTTTTACATTTTAAAATTTGCTCATTGCCTCACAGAGACGCTCCTGCTATAGTAAGTTATACGTACACTAATTTGTTTGTTGGCATTGTGTTACTTGATACTTTGATTTCAAAACACTACCCTTTTGTGACACCCCGCCTAATTAAATACCGGGTGATCAATCCTTTATTAAATTATAATCAAGGTCAATGGTTGGCTCATTCTCAACATCACTGTCGAAAAATAAATTTTCCAATTTAAACACCCTAATATTTAAGCTAAGTGTCAAAACCATTTAAACCTTATTCCCATTTTATTTAAGTCCAATTACAAAACCTTTGATAATTAACAGTTTAAGAGTCACACAATAATAGTAAGGATGTAAATGATCGTTCAAGAATTTAACCATCAATAGTAAATCCCAACTTCAAAACACCAGAGAAAAACATTCTGACGATAATAAATCCCAAAGTAAAACTATTGAAAGTAAATGAATTACAATCCCTCACAAAACCAACTAAATAATGAAAAGGGTGACACATGCCCAACTAGATACAATAGAACTAGAAACAGAATCAACAATGAGGTCGTCTAAGCACAAGGCCTACAACTCCCACAAAAGCTGCAGCGCGTTCCATATCCAGAGAATCCTAAGCCTGACACCCCTATGGCTGGGGCCTTGTAATACATATATATATATATATATATATACAAGATAGGAGAGATAACAGTAAACGGGTCAGAGCCCGATTGTAAAACAGTTTAAAAAATTAGTTTAACAAGTATTTAAAATGTTTACTGGCTAATGCAACAACATATTAGTAACGACACTCTCTTGAGAAAGTCTCACGTAGTTTCTAGTGTGCATCCTACCGCACTATTAATCCCAAGAGATTAACTTAATTCAAATTCCTCATTAGATTCCATGCCGAAAATTTCTAGGACTAAGATAATTAAATTCTAGGAATTTAACGTTTTCACATAACTCTTATTTGATTAAAAAGTCTTTCAACAGTGTCACAACATTTCAGCCATATATAATAAAATCGGAATATTTATCCATTAATTAACTTCTTTTAGTCTCGATAGGAACTTACAAATTTCAAGACTGTATATATATACATTAATTACCCATATAATATATATATATACTACCGGCACCCCACATAATATTTATAGTGCTGGCATACTCTGCTATCAAGTCCCTGTATCACTCGTACTAAGGGAAATACTAGTTTAGAATCAGTCTCGAACTGTATTAATACAAACAAACACAAATTGAGGCGAATCATAGTTCCAAGTCACTAAGAGGTCAGCATATACCCTCACATCTCTTAGGACCGTCTGACTATCAATCAGATAGCATGTACCAAGGATTTCTATGTTCTAGGGTACGAGTCAATATCCCCCGTAAAGGTCCCATCAAGATAAGACTGTCCCAGTGCGAAAACCTCAGCGATAGCAAGTAGCGTGGGCATGATTTGTTTACACGTATATAAGATATATGATCAATCACAGAGTCATATAGATATATACCTATTCAAATTCATCAGTTAGGTACGCCCAAGGCCCAACATTATATTATTCCATTCTTAGTACATTTTTATTCGATCATTTCTTATAACAAACTTATTCATTTTATTTTCAGAATTTAATTTATTCCAACACACTTATCATCTCTCGATGTATTCCCTTTACCTAAATACAATTTCAGTAGTCCCTCACTTACCTTCTAATCCAACTCCTAGACATTTCGATTATTAAGTCTACGCACATTAGATTTCTTAGGTATGAATATTTCCCCGTTTACCCTTCATTTTCCCATTTCATTAAAGTTCCACTTAACGGGGTTTTCCTTGACCCTACTGGTCCTTTTTATGTTTCATTATGCCCTAATAAAATTAATCAAGATTTATTACGCATTTAATCGGATTAAGTCAAAACAAGTAAAATCTAGTTATCCAGAAGGGGTCAATCGATCGATAAAAAGGGATCGATCGATTGAACCGTCGATTGATCGACATTCTTTGGTCGATCGATCGACCAGGTATAGCGAAAACTGCAAAATACCAGTTACAAGAATTATCATCCAAAATCATCAAAATCCAATTTTTTAACTCCCAAACTCCCAGAAATTTATACCACAATCATTATAAACACAAATGAACAATATTCTACGCAAGGCATACGAGTTTTCATCAAGTATCATGAATTGAAAGGGCCAAAATTTTTATAAATCTCATGAACCCTAATAATTTCTTTAACTTAGTTCTTATCATTCTTTTTCCAGAATTTCTACTTCTAACACAATGTAAATTCGTGGTTCAACCTCTACATGTGAAGGGGATTTCCAGAATGATGTTTATATCTCTACAACATGTGATTTCTAACCTCCAACAAAGGTTTTATTTCATAAACACTCATCCTAATCAACCCTAAACTAATATGAATGAAGTATTAACTAAATTAAGCAAGATAAATACTTGCCTCGGAATTTTTCTTTCTGATTTGTGGATGAAATCAATGTGGTTGTGATCCTCGTTGCGCGATCTAACGTTTAGCGGGGACGGCGTTGCAAACGGAGGAGTTCTTGGCCTAGAACTCCTTGGTAAGCTTCTCATTTCCTTCTCCAATGGACCTCTTTTGTTTTTGGTTGTGTTAACCCTAGAAGACAACCCTAAGCATCTGATATAACCTAGAACATTCGTAGGTTTCCAAGCCCAAAAATACAAAATGCCTAAAACGCCCTCCCGGGGTGTTTATTAAGCCTAAAAATGCCCCGAGACCCAAACTAAAACCTCGAGTACATTAATTTGACTATCTCTACCCTTCCGGACACTTTGGAGTAATCGAAATCACCATATGGGTGACTTATAATTTATTCACTTTTATAAATTAAAATTTTGTCTTGACACGACACGGGCGCGTCCCGACTTAAATTTCCAAAATTATCATTTTATTCACCCGTGACATTTAATAGAACCAATATTATATATTACTTTGCTCATTAGTAATATTCAACAAGTTTCCAATAATTACTAACTCTCGTCACGTTAGTAATTATTTAAAAAAAATTAATTTTTGAATTTATATTAAATTAATAACTCACATCAAATTTAATAAATCCCCAAATTTAGAAAGCATAAAAATACGGGGTATTACATACTTCCCCCCTAATAACGGAATTTCGTCCCGAAATTCAGAAAATAAGGCATACCTGGTAAGAATAAATCTGGGTATCTCTCGTGCATATCTGCCTCACGCTCCCAGGTGGATTCCTCCACATTATGATGCTCCCACTGGACCCATACATGTGGAACTACCTTCGACCTCAATCTCCTTTCGCTATGGTCTAGGATAGCCAATGGTCTCTCCTCGTAAGAGCTGTCGGGTTGTATGTCTATCTTTTCTATCGCGATGTGGGTGTGGGCCATATCTTCTCGAAGATATCGTCTCAATGATGAAATATGAAATACATCGTGAATGCGGTGCAAGTGCTCTGGCATTCCTAATCTGTATGCTACCGGCCCAATCCTCTCGATAATAGGAAATGTCCAACGTACCTTGGAGCCAACTTTCCCTTCTTCCCAAACCTCATCACTCCTCTCATAGGAGAAACGCGCAGTAATACTTGGTCCCCCACATAAAATTCTCAAAAGAACCATTTCGCATCCGCGTAGCTTTTTTGTCTGTCATGCGCTACTCGAATGCGTCTCCTTATGAGCTCAATCCTAGCTGAGGTTTCCTGAATAACTTCTGGTCCGAGAAACTTATTATCCCCCACCTCGAGATAACAAGTTAGAGAATGATAAGGCCTGCCATACAGTGCCTCAAATGGAGCCATGCCAATCGTGAACTGATAAGAGTTATTATAAGCAAACTAAACTAGTGGAAGATGGGGCTCCCAACCTCCTCCAAAATCAAGGACACACATGCGTATCATATCCTCCAACATCTGATTAGTGCGCTCTGTTTTCCCATCTGTCTATGGGTGATAAGCTGAACTCAACCTCAACTATGTACCCATGGCCTCCGGAAAGCTCTCCTAGAAATTCGATATGAATATCTTATCTCTATCTGACACAATATTCAGGGGCAATGAACAACTGAGCATACTGACCCGTGGTATAGTCTGTCCGCACCGGTAGAAAATGATCCACCTTGATCAAACGGTCCACAATCACCCAGATGGAGTCGTGGACCCGCTGTGATGTAGGCAACCAAGTAATAAAATCCATAGAAATACTGTCCCACTTCCACGCGGGTATTTCCAATGGCTGAAGCAACCCTGACGGTTTCTGGTGATCCACCTTTACTAGCTGGCAGGTAGAACACTTGGACACGAACTCAACAATGTCCTTTTTCATCCCACTCCACCAGTATTACCGCCTCATATCCTGGTACATCTTATCGCCCCTAGCATGCACTGCAAATCGGGACCCGTGAGACTAGGTCATCACTGCATGACGTAAGTCTGCTCCTTCTGGGACCACCAATCTCCCATTAAACCTCAAACCTCCATCATAACTAACAGAATAGGACTCAGTACCCTCAGCTAAAAGTCGTACAATCTGTTCCTAGCAAAATCGGTCTGCGGTTTGTGCCTGTATTACCCTCGTAACAATCTCGAGTGTCACTGTCATGAAAGATATGAAGGAACGGGCTACTGCATCCTGGTGACCCAACTCTTTCCACTTTCCTTTCTAGATGTTTGCTACATCTTCTATCAGTCTACGTCTCAACGCATCGGCAACTACGTTGGTCTTCCCCAGATGGTACTCTATGTCGAACTAATAGTCCTTCATAAACTCTAACCACCTGCGCTGATGCATATTCATCTCTCACTGAGTGAAAAGGCAACGCAGTGACTTATGGTCTGTGAATAAGAGAAATTTCTCCCCCAATAAATAGTATCTCCATATCCTCAATGCAAAAATAACTGCTGTTAACTTTAGGTCGTGTGTGGGGTAATTCTTCTCATGCGACTTAAGCTTGCAGGAGGCAAAAGCTATAGCCTTCTCCTCCTGCTGAAGTACTCCCCCAAGTCCCCGTAAAGAGGCATCGGTGTAAATCAGATACTCCACGCCCAACTTAGTTAAAGCAAGGACCGGTGCTAAAGTAAGCTTATCTTTCAGCTCGTCGAAAGCCAATTGATAAGCATCGTCCCAAACATATGGTACCCCTTGCGAGTCAGGTTCGTCAATGGACCCGCTATTTTGGAAAACCCCCGAATGAATCTCATGTAGTATCCGGCTAATCCCAAGAAACTACGTACTTCCGTCGGTGTTATGGGTTGTCTCCACTCCCTCATCGTTGACACTTTACTCAGGTCAACTTCTATCCCTTGTTCAGAAACAAATTTCCCAAGAACTGCACTTCCCATAACGAGAACTCGCGCTTCTCGTACTTAGCTTATAACTGATGCTCTCGTAGAGTATGAAGAACCTACCTCAAGTGCTCGGCATGCTCTTCCTCGGTGTGTAAATATATCAAGATGTCATCTATGAAGACGATGATAAACTGATCCAATAACTCTCTGAACACTCAATTCATCAAGTCCATGAATACAGCTGTATCATTTGTAAGTCCAAATAGCATCACTCTGAACTCATAGGATCCGTATCTCATCAAGAAAGCAGTCTTTGAAACATCTTGCTCCCTAATACGTAGCTGATGGTACCCTGACCTCAGATCTATATTCGAAAAGAAAGTTGCTCCCTTCAGCTGGTTGAACAGATCATCGATTCAAGGCAATGGATACTTGTTTCGTATTGTGACCTTGTTTAGTTCCCAGTAGTCCACACATAGACTCAGTGAACCATCTCTCTTTTTTACAAACAAAACTGGATCCCCCCAAGGTGAGGTACTCCCGCGAATGAAGCCCTGACCTAATACCTGCTCTATCTGATCTCGTAATTCTCGCATCTTTACCGAAGCCATACGGTATGGAGCACCTGCCATAGGTCGAGTATCCGATAATAAATCTATGACAAAATCTATCTCTCGACTAAGGGGTAGACCTGGTATCTCCTGAAATACATCAGAATACTCACAAACAACTGGAATCGAGTCTAAGGGAATCACGACCTCCGTAGAGGTATCCTCCTCTATGTAATACAAATGAACGGTCGAGCCTCCCTCTGGGCGAGGCATCGCCACTACAAACATCTCTTGCCCCAAAATGGCAAAGACAATACTTCCACTGAAAAAATCTATCATGGCTCTGTAAGCTGCGAGCCAATCAATACCAATAATAACGTCGTGCTCATTCATATCTAAGACTAACATGTCTGCTGGTAATACCAAGCTACCAATCTCCACTCTCACACCCTGGCATATAAAGAAAATTAGTGATCCATTTCCCAGTGGTGAGTATACACACGTTACAGTGCTCTCTACTGTAGCTAATAACCCTAAGGCCTTCGCGAAATGGGTAGTTATAAAACAGTGTGTCACCCCAGTATCAAATAAAACTCAACCCATAGTACCATGGATAGGAAACATACCCTCAATCGCGGGTGGTGACTGTGGAGCTGCTGCCCGGTGGACGTTATAGACACGTCCGTACTGTAACTGTTCCTGCTGTACTGGAGCGGCTGGAATGGCTGGTAGGGCTGGTACCTGAGCTGGTGCTGGGAGGGAGGCTGGAAAAAGTGGCCTATGTGGCTCATTACGGACACCCTAATGTTATGGGGACCTCTCTCCCTCTGGAAAATCCTGGCGCCTATGGCCATTCTTACCGCACCTGAAACATTGGCCCCTAAAATTTCCTCCCCTATGACCTTGCTGACCACGGCCCTGTTGGCCGTTACCACCCTGCCACTGGCCCTGTTGGCCCTGATGCAAACGTTGTTGGCCCTGTTGGCCCTGCTGCTGACGATATTGGCCTTGCTGGCCCTGCTGATTAGGCTAGCCTTGCTGGCCCTACCTAAATCCTCCAAATCGCTGCCTAGAGTCACCTGATCGGAACCGCTTGGCAGAGTCCCCTTGATGGGAATTCTGCTCAAGATGACGTGATTTCCCCTGGGCTACTGGTACCCCACCAACACTACCTCCTCCTGTCCTTCCCTATTGGCTGGACTCTCCTGTACGTTTGCTTCCCTGCATATGGAAGTGGTAATCCTGGCAATGTAATAAAGCAGCGTTGAGTACGTAAGAGTAGGTACTCAAGGATAGATTGCCTATGAGGTGCTGACGGATCCTCCAGGCGAAACCATCAAAAAATAACAGTATCTTCTTCCCCTCAGTGGGTGCCTCATCTGGCACTATAGTGAGAAGTCTCGTGAACTCCTCCTCATACTCAGCAACAGTCGTATTCTCGTGTTTTAAGTTCTATAACTTTTGCCTCATCTCAGTTTTCTCGGCGGATGGAAAATACTTGCGATCAAACCGCTCCCAGAATGACTGAATGAGGATAATATCCCTCTCCTCCAAGGTGGTGGTGGACTCCCACAACTGCAAAGCGCCCCCACTATCTTAAAGGAAACCAACAACTGTCTATGCATGTCCGTGCAGTCATACATATGCAGATGTCTCTGGATATCTTTCTTCCACTGGATGATAATGATGATATCTGAACTACCGGAGAACTCAGGGGGATGCGCCTTCTGAAAGGCATCCCTAACCCGCTCCCATGCAGATGGAAGCTGTGCAGGTACTGGCGCCACTGCCTGAATCTGGGGTGGGGCCTGTTGCACTACCGCTAATGTTGCATTCACTGCCTGAGCAACAATAACGGCTACCTCGTTTGCATTCATCATTCCCTGAACTGGATCTTTTGGCTGCTCGGCCTGGGCATCCCTGTTTCAGAGTGCGCGTCTCGGAGGCATCTGAAATGAGAAGAAAGTTTATTAGTCTACATTTATTATCAAATCTTTAATAGCTGAAGACGTAAGCGTAAATATAAGAATACAACAACCCTGAAAATAGGGCTCTATATCAAGGACGCTAAGCTGGAAACTAAAATAAGTCGTACAGATCCTAAAGACACTAAAACCTAGCTCTGATACCACCTTTGACACCCTGCCTAATTAAATACCGGGTGATCAATCCTTTATTGAATTATTATTCAAGGTGAACGGTTGGTTCATTCTCAGCATCACTGTCGAAAAATAAATTTTCCAATTTAAACACCCTAATATTTAAGCTAAGTGTCAAAACCATTTAAACATTATTCCCATTTTATTTAAGTCCAATTATAAAACCTTTGATAATTAACAGTTTAAGAGTCACACAATAATAGTAAGGATGTAAATGATCATTCAAGAATTTAACCATCAATAGTAAATCCCAACATCAAAACACCAGAGAAAAACATTCTAACAGTAATAAATCCCAAAGTAAAACTACTCAAAGTAAATGATTACAATCCCTCACAAAACAAACTAAATAATGAAAAGGGTGACACATGCACAACTAGATACATTAGAACTAGAAATGGAATCAATAATGAGGTCGTCTAAGCACAAGGCCTGCAACTCCCACAAAAGCTGCAGCGCGTTCCATATCCAGAGAATCCTAAGCCTGACGCCCTTGTGGATGGGCCCCTGTAATACATATATATATATATATACAAGAGGGGAGAGATAACAGTAAACGGGTCAGAGCCCGATTGTAAAACAGTTTAAAATTTTAGTTTAGCAAGTATTTAAAATGTTTACTGGGTAATGTAACAACATATTAGTAACGACACTCTCTTCAGAAAGTGTCACCTCTCTTCTAGTGTGCATCCTACCACACTATTAATCCCAAAAGATTAACTTAATTCAAATTCCTCATTAGATTCCATGCCGACAATTTCTTGGACTAAGATAATTAAATTCCAGGAATTTAAGGTTTTCACATAACTCTTATTTGATTAAAAAGTCTTTCAACAATGTCACAACACTTCAGCCATATATAATAAAACCGAAATATTTATCCATTAATTAACTTCTTTTAGTCTCGGTAGGAAGTTACGAATTTCAAGACTATATATATGTATACATTAATTACCCATATAATATATATATATATACTACCGGCACCCCACATAATATTTATGGTGCTGCCATACTCTGCTATCAAGTCCACGTATCACTCGTACTAAGGGAAATACTAGTTCGGAATCACTCTCGAACTGTATTAATACAGACAAACACAAATTGAGGCGAATCATAGTTCCAAGTCACTAAGAGGTCAGCACATACCCTCTCGTCTCTTAGGACCGTATGACTATCAATCAGATAGCCTATACCAAGGATTTTTATGTTCTAGGGTATGAATTAATATCCCCCATAAAGGTCCCATCAAGATAAGACTATCCCAGCGAGGAAACCTCAGCGATAGCAAGTAGCGTGGGCATGATTTGTTTACACATATATAAGATATATGATCAATCACAGAGTCATATAGATATATAACTATTCACATTCATAAGTTTGGTACTCCCACGGCCCAACATTATATTATTCCATTCTTAGTACATTTTTATTCGATTATTTCTTATAAGAGACTTATTCATTTTATTTTTGAAATTTAATTTATTCCAACTCACTTCTCATCTCTCGATGTATTCCCTTTACCTAAGTACAATTTCAGTAGGCCCTCACTTACCTTCTAATCTAACTCCTAGGCTTTTCGATTATTAAGTCTACGCAAGTTAGATTTCTTAGGTATGAATATTTCCCCGTTTACTCTTCATTTTCCCATTTCATTAAAGTTCCACTTAACGGGGTTTACCTTAACCCTACTGGTCCTTTTTATGTTTCATTATTTCCTAATAACATTAATCAAGATTTATTACGCATTTAATCGGATGAAGTCAACACAAGGAAAAATCTAGTTTTCCAGAAGGGGTCGATAGATCGATAAAAAGGGGTCGATCGATCGAACCATCGATCGATCGACATTCTTTGGTCGATCGATCGATCAAGTAGGTATGGCAAAAACTGCAGAATACCAGTTACGGGAATTATCATCCAAAATCATCGAAATCCATGTTATTAACTCTTAAACTCCCAGAAATTTATACCACAATCATTATAAACCCAAATGAATAATAATCTACGTAAGGCATGCGAGTTTTCATCAAGTATCATGAATTAAAGGGGCCAAAATCTATATAAATCTCATGAACCCAAATAATTTCTTTAACATAGTTCTTCTCATTCTTTTTCCAGAATTTCTACTTCTAACCCAATGTAAATTCGTGGTTCATCCTCTACATGTGAAGGGGATTTCCAGAATGATGTTTATATCTCTCCAACATGCGATTTCTAACCTCCAACATAGGTTTTCTTTCATAAACACTCATCCTAATCAACCCTAAACTAATATGAATGAAGCATTAACTAAATTAATCAAGATAAATACTTGCCTCGGATTTTTTTTTCTGATTTGTGGATGAAATCAGTGTGGTTGTGATCCCCGTTGCACGGTCTAATGTTTGGCGGTGACGGCGGTGCAAACGGAGGAGTTCTTGGCCTAGAACTCCTTGGTAAGCTTTTCCTTTCCTTCTCCAATGGCCGTCTTTTGTTTTTGTTTGTGTTAGCCCTATAAGACAACGCTAATCATCTAATATAACCAAGAAAATTCGTAGGTTTCCAAGCCCAAAAATACAAAATGCCTAAAACGCCCTCCCAGGGTGTTTATTAAGCCTAAAAACGCCCCGGGACCCAAATTAAACCCCCGGGTACATTATTTTGACTATCTCGACCCTTCCGGACACTTTGGCGCACTCTAAATGACCATACGGGGGACTTATAATTTATTCACTTTTATAAATTAAAATTTAGTCATGACACGACACAGGCGCGTCCCGACTTAAATTTCCAAAATTGTCATTTTATTCACTCGTGACATTAATAGAACCAATATTATATATTACTTTGCTCATTAGTAATATTCAACAAGTTTCCAATAATTACTAACTCTCGTCACGTTAGTAATTATTTAAAAATAATAATTGATTTTTGGATTTATATTAAATTAATAACTCACATCAAATTTAATAAATCCCCAAATTTAGAAAGCATAAAAATAAGGGGTATTACACCTTTCTTTTTCAAGCGCACCCTCTCAATTTTATGTCCCCCAAGTTGTAAGTGACAAGACATACTAAAAAATTAGAATTATTGTGTATGTGTGTCCTACAATGTGCAAAGGTTCAAATGTGTGTTATCTTTGTTAATAATAGAGCTAAGTAGCTTTTCAAGTTCAAATTTCAGGACATTATTATGCTTATTACCATGTATAATTTTTTTTAGTTAAGATAATAGATTAGCTATTAGGAACAAGTGTGATCAAATTTTTTTCAAATTTTGTATTAACTACTTTTGGTCATAGATTCGCTATTAGCATTGATTTTCACCTCCAGTGGGGTGTATTTGTGTTTATTAGTGACTTTACGTACATTTCATAGTGGTCATGCCATATTAATTGGAAGCAATAAATATATACTTTATTTGTTGATTTAAGTTCATGCATGAATGATTATGATATTTTATCTATTGCTTGTGGGTTAAATTATTTTTATTGGATTTATATAATTGTTATAACTTGATTTATTACAAAATTTAGATGATTTGTATGTTATGGACCTGAATTTAATTTATTACATAATTTTGATGATTATGATTGCAGCCTATGATGGATGCATTTTGAATATGAATAACTGAGTTTTCAATTCTTACATTACATTGGAATTCTCACCGATTATATTTGCTAATTTGTTTTTGATGGATTTGGAATTGTTCTGATGGTTCATTTACATTTTTGTAGGGCTAATTTGTGTTTGATGAATCCATAACCGTACATTGGAAATAATAACCAGTGCATATGACAGTCTGAAGGCTAATTCACTTCACAATAGCATGCCATTGGCGATCGATAGCCATAATATATTCTCACAAATCTTTTGGTCAACAAACTAGGATGAGGACTTAGTATGACAGTCCAAAGGCTTGACACTGCACGGAGCTCTATTTCGGTTAAAGAAGATTATGGTTTGAGATATGGCAGTATGGTTTTGTGAATTTAGTTGTTTAATGTTCTTTTGATAGATGAATGTACCGGAGACTATGTCCATTGTTTTTTTAGAATTTCCTTAGTAGCTATAATTTTATTTTGTTACCCCTCAAGTAGGGCGGATAGTCCAATAAATAAAGGAGACTCTATCCATTTTTTTGTTATAGAATTGATACTTTGTTAATTTGAGTCACAATGTGAATTCGATTGATGAATATTGTATATTTAATGTTATGTGTGAGTTTATCTGATGAATTTAGACTATATGAATGTAGTTAGATTATTTGTTATTTATTAAGCAGGGTGGACAGTCTTACAAATAAAGGAGATTATGGCCATGTTTTTAAAAATTATAGTTTTTGTTGGGGTATGAAAGTTTTGCCATTTTGCAATGACGTACTTTCAAAAATTTTGTTGTTTTGTGATTATCAGCGTGCCTTTAGGCATGGGCATACACTAGTGTGTGTGTGTGTATATATATATATATATATATATATATACTAAATGTGATATTAGTTCAACCCAGTGTCATCACTACTTACGTTCACTTTTAGTATACCCATGTCACCCACACAATACGCTATCAAAATATTTTTTACCGAAAAGTCAAGTACATACATCATTCGTATAGTTAATCTTTTTCTCACCAAGATTATTTTACTTATCATGCCATTCACATTTACTAATTACACACAGTAGAATTATTTACTAGTATATATATTTAATCATTCTACATATATATTTAATCACTTTACATATATATATGATTAGGCAAAATTCTTCCTAATTTATCCCTTGATTTAGTTACTTTTAGGACCTTGAACAATGTAATTGAGTTGAATTTGTCTCATAATCTTGCTACTGACTGTTCCTAATGAGTACACCGAGTTTCTGGTATTTTGTAGTGATTTTACAGGTATTTGATGTCAAGAAACGGAAGAGGGAAACCGAAAGAATCAAGGAAGAAAGAAGGAAAGTCAAAAGGGAAGAAGTGTAATTTCAACCCAGAATTCGGATGAGGTACCTTAAGAGAAGTTGAAGAGATTACATTCATGAGCACAGAGGAAGAAACGGCACCTCAATCGGAGTCCTAGAACAAAAGATATGAGTAGTCGAAGTTGAGCAAAAAAGTCAAATAGACAGATCGGTCCGCCCCTATCCCGGACCGGTCCGCTTTGACAAAATCAGTAAGACCCCGGATCAAAAGCAAAATGAAGAAGGCAAAAATAAAAAGATTCGATACACTTAGGAGGTAGACCGGTCCGCATAAGGCCCGCACTGGTCTGGCTATCGAGATTTGCAAATCTGATCTTCTCTTGAAAGAGTCCTAGTGCAGCTGAAATTCCTGAATTTTTGGAGGGTATAAAAACCCGTTTTATTATTATTATTTTCACGGAGAATTAGTAGAAATTTCCTCCCTTTTTCCAGAAACCCTATTTTTAGTTACAAGTTCCAGTTTTAATTCAAAGATTGAAGATTTATTCAGAGATTATTTGATTACCAGTTTTATTCATTGTTGCAATTACTGCTTGGGTGAGATTAGTGAGTTATTTATTCTTTTCAATTATATTCTACATATATTGACAAGTTTGCTTAGAGTAATTATGAATTCTTGCACATCAATCACTGTTTTCATCAATTTCATCTTGCTAGGCTAGATTTTCTAAAGGACGGGATACATGAACCCAACCTGATATGTTAATTGTACATGTATAACATTAATCCTCTGAATTTAGTGATTGAATATGACCGTATTGCGTAAGAACATAATAATTGTAGGTCTTTATATCTCGTTTGCCTCTGGGTAACCGTGATGATTTAGAATGCAATTCAAGTGTTACTATCGTGATACTGATTTACTTATCCTCAGATTAGGTATGACGCGAGCTTGAAATTCGTATACATAATGCTTGGGAGTACTAAATTATGGGTCATATTTAATGAGTTAAATTTATGATTAATATTATAACTACAATTCACTTGGGTTGGGGGATTGTGTTTCCGTCCTGTTTTTCCTATCACTTAGTTCAAAAGTTTGAAATCATTTTTCATTCATATTTTAGGTAAATTAGTGCAGTTGCATTTAGTTTAATCCTTACCAAAATCAAATCACTTTTCCTTTCTTTAGAGTCAGAGTTAGGGTTCCTTTGTCTTTTCCCGTCGTCACAACTCCGTTGTCCTTTTTTCCTATGGATACGATCCCGACTTACCGGGTTTATTACTAACGCGAAAGGCTTGCACTTGAGCCTAGAGTGAATGCACATTAGAGACACATTCTGAGTCTCATCAATTTTTTGGCGCCGTTGTCAGGGAATTAAGTAGACTTAAGATTAGATCGAGTCAATCCAAAAGTTTGACCAAAAAAATCCAAAAACATAAGAAAATTGAAAAAAAAACACAAAAAGATTCACCATCATCTCTCACAAGCCATTAATGCAAAATTCTGAACTCAATCCCACACCCCATAATACTCTAACCAGCATTCATGAAAATCCAATCGTTGAGTATAACCCCGATAGTCCCCACAGTCCTAACGCCCCACAATTATGGATCCCACCTCCCACACCGTCACACTCAATCTCCAATAACACTTCATTTTCCTTCCTAGGACACACCTCTGAGCACACTTTGAGCACACCAAGAGAGAGCACCGAGTCGTTAAGTGAGGAAGAGATGTCGCAACACGGTAGTGCACCCGTCGATGAAGAAGAGTCCCCATACCGCCCGTTGAGAGAATTCTTATATCCCGAGAGCATTGTCAATCCGAGATGCATTATACTCCCGTATAATGCCGGGCAATTCCGTTTCAAGAATGGGATGATCCAGATGTTACCGCATTACCACGGTATGGATTCTGAAAATCCATACCTTGATATTAGGGAATTTGAGGACGTGTGCCATAATCTCAATGATCAAACTTGCACCCAAGAGGTAATCTACCTCAAAATCTTCCCATTCTTGCTAAAAAAATAAAGCTAAGACCTGGATATGGTTTTTACCTCCGAGCTCGATTCCATCTTGGAACGAGTTGCAGTCGAGATTTCTCAAGAAGTTCTTCCCAGCACATCGAACAATCTCCATAAAAGCTAACATTCAAGCGTTTAGACAATCTAAAAATGATCCATTTCATCGATGTTATGAGAATTTCAATAAGTTAATTACTTCATGCCCCCATCATGGATTTGATTCAGTGCAAATCATCTCTTTTCTCTATAATCAACTGAATCTTAACTCTAAATAACTTGTTGAAACCATGGGAAGTGGTCCGTTTGTCGATTTAGATGCCCACGATGCTGAGCTTCACCTAAGGTACGTCACCGAGACTACCCAATCCTGGGATGCTTCTGAACCTAACGCTCAAAATTGAAATCGTCAAGTAACCACCACTCCGTCGACATCCGACCTATTTCACGTAGATAAGAATTCTATGACGGACAGTCGATTGAATACCCTGGAGAAAGGATTTCGAGACCTATGTGAGATTTATGGAAAAGGACCAACTGGATCCATACCAAACCCCGTCGAGAAGGTGTGTGCTATTTATGAGGCGAGTCATTCAACTGAGGAATGCCCGACGATACCCGCCTATAAAGTAATGCTTCAGGAGAAAATTAGTGGTATAGGAGGATTTAAGGGTAATTTTGGTTCCCCGCACGGGAATTCATACAACCCTTCATGGAAAAATCATCCCAATTTTAGCTATTGTCAACAACATGTCACAATAAACCCTCCTTCACATGTTGCCCCTCCTCCACCACAACACTTTCAACAAGCTCCACACATGCAAGGACATGTGCAAACACCACCACCTAAGGGATCTTATATCCCGCCACCGCGGAGAACTCTCGAGGATACCATGAATCAATTCATCGCAAGCCAGACTGCAACCAATGCCAAATATGATCGTCTGATTGGCAACATAAATGTGAGTCTGTCAAAGATACAATCCTCGCTGAGTGTCCAAGAGAAGGGAAAATTTCCTGCCCAAGGCCAAAGACCTCACCAAGGTCAAACTAGTGTTAGATCCACCTCTACTGAACATCAGGAGCAATGTCAAGCTGTGACCACTCTTCATAGTGGGAGAGTCGTTGATTTATCACCTCCCCCACATGACACAACAAAAGACAAAGATATTTTTCCGGGCACAAAAGAGGCCGAAGATGTCCCCTTGAATGAGAGTGACAAAGAAGACACTAGTGAGCCAGAGGTGGTAGTTAAACCACCCTCCGTGCCACTATTTCCTCAAAGGTTGATTCCTTCCCATAAAGGAAACCCACGTGAAGACGTGCTAGAAGTGCTAAAGCAAGCGAAGCTGAATTTACCTTTCCTTGATGCCATTAAGAAAATTCTAGCTTATGAAAAAGTCATCAAGGACTTGTTGACGGTAAAGAGAAAGATGAAGATAAAGAAGAATGTCTTTCTAGCTCAAAACGTGAGCTCCATTCTACTAAACGAACTCCCGCCTAATTTCAAAGATCTCGGTGCACCCATCATATCCTGCATCATTAGAGAAAATAAAATCGAAAAAGCCTTACTTGACTTGGGTGCAGGCGTAAATATCCTCCCTTAATCCATCTATAGGCAACTTGATTTGGGCGACCTAAAGCCCACAAAGATTACTCTCCAATTAGCGGATCGAACAGTGAAGATCCCACGAGGCATAGTCGAGGACGTGATCGTCCAAGTTGACACTTTCTACTTCTCGGTAGACTTTGTCATTTGGGACACGGTTCCCTCCTTCAACTCGAATAACCATGTTCCCATCATCCTTGGGCATCCATTCTTAGCTACGGCTAACGTAATCATCAATACTCGTAATGGGAAAATGCAACTCAATTTTGGGAACATGACCTTGGAAACCAACATCTTCTATATAGCCCAACATACAGGGGAAGATGATGATCTTCACGCGGTGAGCCTCATAGATGAGATAGTAGAGGAGAACTTGGAGGAGAATTACTGTGGCGACGCCTTAGGGTCCTGTTTAGCGGCGAAATACGAGAGTGAGGGGACGTACACCGGCTTCTAGAGGGAGGTTGGGGAGTTGAGATAGTTACTCGAAGAGAGAACGTCGGACGAGGATGTGAGAGATGTTATTTGGGTTTCTAGATTCGAGGAGTTACCTCCAAGGGATACTCGCATGATTCCCCAATAAGAAAAAATTCCAACACTCGAATTAAAGAAACTCCCCTCCCACATTAAATATGCATACCTAGGAGAGGATGATACATTTCCTGTTGTTGTCTCCTCTAGCCTAGACACAGAGCATGAGGGTAAATTGTTGAAAATTCTGAGGAAGCACCAAGGTGATTTTGGTTGGTGCATCGCTGATTTAAAGGGGATAAGTCCTTTGATTTGAATTTACAAGATCCATCTCGAATAGGATGTCAAGCCCTCTAGAGAAATGCAAAGAAGACTAAATCCCAACATGAAAGAAGTTATGAGAACCGAGATTATCAAATTGTTAGATGCCGGGATTATCTACCCAATCTCGGATTGCAAGTGGGTGAGACCTATTCAAGTTGTCCCGAAGAAGTCGGGTATGACTATGATTGAGAATGCTAAGGGAGAGCTAGTTCCCCAACGTACCACCACCGGGTGGCGCGTTTGCATTGATTACCAGAAACTCAATGCAGGAACTAGGAAAGACCATTTCCCCTTGCCATTTATTGATCAAATTCTTGAGAGCGTAGCGGGACACCCTTACTATTGCTTCCTTGATGGTTATTTCGGATATGACTAAATTGAGGTGGATGTACTTGACAAGGAGAAGACGACCTTCACTTGCCCTTTTGGTACGTTTGCCTACAAACGTATGCCATTTGGCTTGTGTAATGCACCCGCGACCTTTCAAAGGTGCATGTTGAGCTTATTTAGAGACATAGTTGAGAGAGGACTCGAGGTGTTCATGGACGATTTCAACATTTTCGTCACCTCTTTTGATCATTGTTTAGAAAAAACTGGAAAAAGTACTCGCCCGGTGTGTGGAAAAGAACTTAGTGCTGAATTGGGAGAAATGCCTTTTCATGGTCACCGAGGGAATAGTTCTTGGCCACATAGTATCATCCAAGGGAATAGAAGTTTATAGGGCAAAGATAGATGTCCTAGATGATCTTCCCTCACCAAAATCGCTCAAGGAAGTGCGCTCATTCTTGGGCCACGCGGGGTTTTATCGAAGGTTCATTAAGGACTTTAGCGCCATCGCTAGACCCTTAAGCAACCTACTCATGAAGGACACCCCGTTCGAGTGGACGGAATCATGCCAAAGCTCTTTTGAAAAATTAAAAAACATGCTTGTGTCCGCTCCCATCATGCAAATTCCAAATTCGTCCTTACCATTCGAACTTATGTGTGATGCTAGCAATTATGCAATCGGGGCTATTTTGGGCCAAAGAAAAGATAAGCAAGATCATGTCATCTACTATGCTATTCAGACCCTTACCAGACCTAAACTCAACTACTCTACCACAGAGAAGGAGTTGCTAGAGGTAGTCTTTGCCCTTGATAAATTTTGGTCATATCTCATTGGTTCTCCCATCACTTGTTTCACCGACCACGCGGCTTTGAAATGCCTACTTGCAAAGAAAGATGACAAGCCGCGCCTCATAAGGTGGATCCTACTCCTACAAGAGTTCAATCTATCCATTAAGGATAAGAAAGGAGTAGAAATCGTCGCTGCCGACCACTTATCACGGCTTTCGTCCAACGTATCTAGTGATCCGGTACCCATAGATGAATACTTTCTGGATGAGCAACTTTTATCTACCTCTTCTTTGCCCTGGTTTGCGGATATAGTGAACTACCTTGTCACGGGAGCCGTCCCTCCCAACTGGACACCACAAGATAAAAAGAGGTTTATTACTTGGTCGCGCATGTTCTTTTACGATGACCCCTTCCTTTTTAAATATTGCGCCGACCAAATCATTCGATGATGCATACCGGATGACAAGATCCCAAAAGCCATCCAGTTTTGTCATTCGAAAGCTTGTGGAGGCCATTTTTCGACGAAAAAGATGGCCATAAAAATTCTGCAATGCGGCCTCTATTGGCCCATAATATTTCGGGATGTGAACGCTGCTTGCAAATCTTGTAATAGGTGCCAACGGATGGGGGCCATTACCCGACGTGACATGATGCCTTTTACCCCTATACTCATTATTAAGATCTTTGACTGTTGGGGTATTGAATTCATGGACCCTTTCCCCCGTCCTTTGGTTTCCTGTACATCATTGTCGCGGTAGACTACATTTCTAAATGGGTGGAAGCTATATCTACCAAGATAAATGATAACAAAGTGGTGATAAAGTTCCTACAGGAACACATACTTTCCCGCTTTGGTGCACCGAAAGCGATAATTAGTGATAATGTCACGCACTTTTGCAATAGGCCATTCGCAAAGCTCATGAGAAAGTATGGTGTCGTTCACAGGGTTGGAATGACTTATCACCCACAAACGAATGGGCAGGCCAAACTAGCAAATCGGGAAATCAAGAACATTCTTGAATAGACCGTCAATCCTACCCGAAAATATTGGTCGCTTAGATTGAACGATTCGCTATGGGCCTATCGTACCGTATATAAGAACCAACTCGGCATGACCCCTTTTTGCTTTGTGTTTGGCAAACCTTTCCATCTTCCCGTTGAGATCGAACACAAGACGTATTGTGCAATTAAGCAATTGAATTATGACATGGATAAGGCCGGTGAAGCCCACAAGCTTCAATTGAATCAGTTAAAAGAACTAGGCAATGATACGTATGACAATGCTAAGATTTCGAAAGAAAGGATAAAACTCGCACACGATAACATCATTCGACGAAAGGAGTTTCTTCCCGGGCAAAAATTTCTTCTCTATAACTCTAGGCTTCATCTCTTTTTGGGCGAGTTGCGGTCACGATGGTCTGTCCCGTTCGTCGTGAAGAATGTTTTCCCCCATGGAGCCGTTGAATTAAACGATTTAAAAGGGGGAAATACATTCAAAGTGAATGCACAACGCCTAAAGCCATATCTAGAAGCGTGTACGGAAGAAGTCGACACCGTCTGGTTATCGGACCCCATTTATGGGGTAGAGTGAGGTGTTACAGCGAGGTCGTCGTACCCCTGACGAGTATGAGATGACAGTCGTGTGTGTTGTGAGAGTCGATAGGACTAGGTTTCATTTGGGAAAAACATTTTTGTGTTTCGAGAATATCGAGTCAAAGGACGTTGACCAGCGAAATCGAGAGGGTTTTAGTCGAGATTGATATGGAGTATGTTGTGTAAGTGAAATTTTTTGGAGAAGAGAGATCTAAACTAAGTCTGGGGAAAATCTAGCCAAAAATCCTAGGGTCGGACCGATTCCTTTAATATAAGGCCGGACCGATTCCTTTAATTTTAAAAAGGACCGGTCTGCTAGGCGTATTTCTGAAATTAAAATACCCGGACCGGTCCGCCCCTACCCCGGACCGGTCCGCCTTATGAAGATTTTACTTATCCCCTTCCCAAGATTCACCTCCCTTCTCCCCAATCCCATTCATTCCCTCCAATTCGTCTTCCCAACTCCCAAACCCAACCTTACGTGGATGGGAATGTCATCCCATTTACTTTAGCCCGTCTCACGGACAAGTTGACCCAGTATGACGTTTCGAATGTTTAAGAGTTCACCTATCCACGGAACGTCCCCCCGGTCGACAAGGATATTGTCATGGACTGTATTGCACCGAATGTGGCTTGGACGGGGTAAACTGTCGCCGTTGGACGCCTTAACGAGAAGGCGCGTATCACATTTCAGATTGTGTGCGCCAACATATTGCAAACGTCCAACGATTCCACCATGCAGCCCCGATAAGCCACTTTGACCTATCACCTCTTTGACCCCCACACTTCCATCCATTTGGGCCGCACTTTATATGCGGATATCATTAACGCGTCCTTGGATGAGAAGGGTACCACCCCACTTCCCTATGCCCATTTGATCACTTCCATCCTTAAGGATGCTGGCATAGTGGCGTCGATTGATCATACTCGCATTCCCGATCCTTTTGGACAAGGGACCCGCACCAAGAGCACCAAATAGCTAGCTATCCTCAGGGCTAGGCAGGGAGGTCATAGTGACGAAGAGGCTTCCCCGAGCGAGAGCGAGGAAGAAGAAGCGCCAGCCGGTGCGGATGTCGAGATGGGGGATATCGATCCGGACGAGGAGTCGACAGACGAGGAGGATGACCCAGATTTTGAGTGGGCGGGAAGCGACCTCTCAGACCGAATGTCGACACTTGAAAAAAACTTCGACAACTTTACGACCGATTACCGGCATGACATGAACTTAATTCTCCGCTTCCAAGCAGACATCTATCGACGCCAAAGGGATTTTAATGAGACACTGCCATCCTACTACCATAACCCCTATGGCCCCGACGCGCCCGGTTCTTCCCATCCCCCGCCCCAGTGAAGCTTGATGTGGTGTTGACAGCTTTTTTGTTTTTCCTATTCACAGTTTGTATGCTTTTCCTTGTACTTGTAACACAGTCTTGTTTGTAATAAAAACTGCATTTTTCTCCATTTGTTTGTTTTATTTATCGCACTTATTATTTTGGCTTATTTAGATTTTAGTCCTTTTTGCTTGAGGACAATGCAAAAGTCTAAGTTAGGGGGGGTCACAAGTGCGTATTTCTAAAACGTCACAAATTTTCAAAAATGCCCAGAAATTTTCAAAAAAATCATAAAATTTTGAAAAACTCAAAAATATTTTTTGTTCAAAATAAATAAAAATTGGAATTCAAAATTTTCAAAAATATCATTAAAATTCGGTTTAAAGTCTCAAGTTGTAAAAATTCAACATATACAAAGCCGAAATTGACCAAAGACGGAAATTGAGCGAAAATTGACGACTTAACGAATAAGTGTGGAGATTAACAAACCCGGTGAGATTCGAGCCTATCACTTTTTCTGAGTTTTTAAATCAATCCGAGTTAATTTTTAACTCAAAGTTCTTTTCAGCACCTAAAAAGTTGTCGAGGATCCCAATCCTTTCATTTTGATCGATTATAAAAAAAATGCATGTGATATTGCATTGAAAAACGTGTCAAAATTGATCTCTAAACTTAAATTCATCTCGAAACGCATATGGTAACGCAATTGGTATTTTGGAGAATGAAGTAGGACCTCGTTTGTCACCCAAAAATATTGGCCAGAAAAAGATGCGAAAAATCACCCTTTTTGCAACCCAAATTGATCCAAATAGATTTTCCCTTTCGTTTGACAACCCGAATAACCCGTAACTGCGAAAAATGAAAAAATTCAGAATTTAAGTTCGAAAAGTGCATAAAAAGGGGCAAGAAAAATATACATATGCTCAACAAACATAATGGGAAAAGAAAAGAAGTGTAAAACAGAAAAAATAGAGAAAAAAAAGAAAAAATGAGCAAAAAACCGGAAAAAATATAAATGGACATGATATATTAATTTTCCAATTCCAACCTTCCCTACCTCTTTCATTTTAACCAATATACCTTAAAACCCCAAAAAGTCCTAACCGGGTCTAAATTGCGAAATTGGTTACCGCGTGGATATTACACCAAAAGATAATAAAAGAGATTGAATGCACGAATAAGAGGCAATGTTCCCGTTTTGAAAACCGTAATCCGTTGATGAGATCCTTTCACCATGAAATTTCCGTCTTTCTGCTTGTATGCGTGACTTTGCATCCATTACATTTACTCTTTATATCACGCATACCGAGAGAATAGCCATAATCCGAGAGATTCGTTTGTGAGAGCATTCGGTGAGAAATTGAAATCAAAGCGAATTTTCGGATAAGTAACGTAATGATCAATCGGTGGAAATTGGAAGTTATATTTTCGGCTTCGCACACACACACTAAGGTTTGAGACTTGTAAATATGACTTGATGATGAATATTTTCTAGAAAAGTTTGAATTGCACAATTTTTGCGTATTTTGAATTTTCTTTGAGTGGAATTTTGTGATAGATTCTTTGCAAACCCTCACGAGACACAACTCGTCCTACTAGGGTGACCTAGGGGTTTAAAGGCTTGTTGCATATGCTAAATGCAATCGCTTGCCCGTGAAAAAAGGTACTCTATCCCAATAAAATGGTTTCAAGAATTGATCCTTTCTAGGATTCTTTTACATTGCTCGGGACACGCAAAGTTCTAAGTTAGGGAGGTTTGATTAGGCATAAATTCTTCCTAATTTATCCCTTAATTTAGTTACTTTTAGCACCTCGAACAACGTAATTGAGTTGGCTTTATCTCATAATCTTGCTACTGACTGATCCTAATGAGTACACCGAGTTTATGGTATTTCGTAGTGATTTTATAGGTATTTGATGTCAAGAAACGAAAGAAGGAAATCGGAAGAATCAAGGAAGAAAGAAGGAAAGTCAAAAGGGCAGAAGTGTAATTTCCACCCAGAATTCGAATGAGGTACCAAAAGAGAAGTTGAAGAGATTACATTTATGATCACATAGGAAGAAATAGCACCTCAATCGGAGTCCCAGAACAAAAGATATGAGCAGTCAAAGTTGAGCAAAAAAGTTAAATATGCAGACCGGTCCGCCCCTACCCCGGACCGGTACGCTTTGCCAAAATCCAGAAGACTCTGGATCACAAGCAAACCGAAGAAGGCAGAAATAAAAAGAACCGATACACTTAGGAGGCAGATCGGTCTGCCTAAGGCCCGCACTAGTCCGACTATCGAGATTTGCAAATCTGATCTTCTCTTGAAAGAGTCCTAGTGCAGCTGAAATTCCTGAATTTTTGGGGGGTATAAAAACCCATTTTATTATTTTATTATTTGTACGGAGAATTAGTAGTAATTTCCTCTCTTTTTCCAGAAACCCTAGTTTTAATTACAATTTCCAGTTTTAATTCAAATATTGAAGATTTATTCAGAGATTATTTGATTACCAGTTTTATTCATTTTTGCAATTACTGCTTGTGTGAGATTAGTGAGTTATTTCTTCTTTTCAATTATATTCTACATCTATTCACAAGTTTCCTTAGAGTAATTATGAATTCCTGCACATCAATCACTGTTTTCATCAATTTCATCATGTTAGGCTAGATTTTCTAAAGGTCGTGATACATGAACCCAGCCTGATGTGTTAATTGTACGTGTATAACATTAATCCTCTGAATTTAGTGACTGAATTCGACCGTATTGCGTAAGAACATAACAATTGTAGGTTTTTATATCTCGTTTGCCTCTAGGTAACCGTGATGATTTAGAATGCAATTCGAATGTTTTAATCAGTTAAATTTATGATTAATATTATAACTGCAATTCACTAGGGTTGGGGGATTGTATTCCGGTCCTGTTTTTCCCATCACTTAGTTCAAAAGTTTCAAATCATTTTTCATTCATATTTTAGGTAAATTAGTGCGGTTGCATTTTTCATAATTTCATCATTGCATTTAGTTTAATCCTTACCAAAATCAAATCACTTTTCCTTTCTTTAGATTCAAAGTTAGGGTTCCTTCGTCTTTTCTCGTCATCACAACTACGTTGTCCTTTTTCCCTGTGGATACGATATCGACTTAACGGGTTTATTAGTAACGCGACAGGCAATATATATATATATATACAAATCTTGCACTCGTAGGTTAAGACCTTTTGGCACAATGTATACTCTGGTATCGTATCCCGGGACATCTCGCACGGATTAGGGATAATTGTTTTGGATAATCTCCCACGAATCATCAAAATACAATCACAAATTATTGGAGGTGAACATAGTCCCTAGCCCAATGGGTCACACACATACCTCTGTTCCCATTAGACCATCGAAACTTTCATTTCTCGGATAACAAGTGTCCAAGGTTCTATGTTCTAGGGTCCACATCTAATATCCCCCCGAAGGCTCCTCAAGATAAGACTGCCCACGCACGTAACCTACCCATGATAGCAGGAAACATAGGTATGTCATACACATAATAGATCATCGATAGGTATTCACACCATGAATGTATATATATAATTCGTAAAGATATAAAAGTATATACCAAGTATTTATGACTTTGTTCATAATTTATGTCTCGTATTAAATAGCTACACGTCGCCATTTATTATTAATAATAAGATTAAGCGTTTCCCTTGCATGTATATTAAATTGACACAATCACGTAAACATATCCCACGTATCAATAAGTCTGTCCATAGTACATACGACCCAATACTAAAATAGCTACACTCCACCATTTATTTTAAGTCATAGGATTATACTCTTACCTCCTATATACTCGAATAGGCCCTTGTTAGTCTCACTAGGTCCATATAATTTTATATTTTTAATTCTGGGAAGGTTTCGTCACTCTTTGTAAATTCAAGGGAATTTTAGACCTTTTGAATCTTAGGTCTAAAATACCATTTTAATATTTCATCATACTAATCTTCATTATCTACGCGTGGCCGCAAATGGCACATAAATTCGAGTTTGTATGAAAAATTTATCTTCCTTTAAAGTTCCCAAAAAATGTAAAACAATATTTTGCCCCGTTCCGGATCTGCTCAACGCTGCTCTGTTTTTTTTGTGCTAACACCTTTCACAATTTGTTTATACAAATAATGACACTCATAGGACTACCTAGTCCTCTCAGCTAGTTACACATGCCCGCAAATGACACGTAAATCTAGGTTTGTATGACAAAGTTATCCTCATTTAAAGTTCACAAAATATAAAACAATATTTCAAACCTGCTCAATGCTGCTACGTTTTTGTATTTCTCCCACCTTTCACAATTTTTATATAAATAATAATACAAGTACTGTGTACTCCTCTCGGCTAGCTATGCGTGGACGCAAACAGCACGTCAATCCGAGTCCGTATGAAAAAGTTATGGCCCTCTAAAGATTCACAAATTTTTGTAATCAAATTTCTTTTGAGCAGGTGCGTTTTTTCCCATTGTTCTAAAGTTCTTTTCATCAATTAAATCCCAAACTTCTTCACCATTTTGAATTTCAAAAATATCATCAACAAAAGTTTCATAAACCAAATTTTAATCATGATTACTGTCTCTCCAAATTACTTTTAACATAACTTTTTAATCCAAAATCCTCATAACTTTATAAATCTACCATTAATGGTTTATTCCATCTTCCACATCAAAAACCCAACAATTTAAATTTAAATTAATTCACTCAAATTTTCAGATTTATTTTACCTAAATACAACTATTAACATCATTAACTACAACTCAAATTAAAGCAAGAAAATACTTGCCTTAGTGGATCAAATCCGATGATTTCTTATCGAAGAACTTATCTGGATCGGTGTTGTCTTCCTTATTTCCTTCTTCTACTCTCTCATTTCTCTACTTTATCAACCCTTACTTTTTTTATTTTTACTAATGGCTGCTCACCATTCTCGGATTTAGATTTAAAATGTGAAATCCTGTAATTAAGCCTATGTGCCAATTAAAAATGACTTAAATGGCTTCGTATAGGCTCGGTTATGTCTAAAAATGCCCCGAGATCCATTTACTATCCCCGAGTACTCTTTTCCAACTATCTCAACCCTTCTGGAGTCAACCGCTCACTCAGAGTTGTCATCCGAGACACTTTAAGAAAAAATTCAATTCAACCTCAAAATGTGACACATGTGAAAAATTGAAATAACCAGAATTAATTTAAATTTCTAAATCCCCAAATTTAAATAATAAATTATAAATCTCCAAATTCAATTTTTCTCCGATTTAAATAAATTAAATCACAAAATTAAATGATTTTTTTCCAAATTAAATAAAACGCAACACACTAATTTAATTAATTTATATATCCTAAAAAATACAGGGTATTACATCCTCATTCTGTGGATGTTCTATGTGCTATGTGGGAGAGGTGGTGGGACACCACCCACGCCTTTAATTTTGTATTTGGATATATGACGGTGACTCCGACAGAAGTGCATCAGCTGCTGGGACTAGACTGCGATGGGGTTTATATTGAGGTGGATTGGACTTTGAGGGTGATGCCAACGGCAGTGACGTCGGCGTTAGGTGATATGGAGAGAGTAGTTTTTCGGGGACTCTATTAATTTGTCTCTTTTGAGGGAGTTATTGTTGATTAGGAGGATTGATGAGGAGGACTCTCTATAGTTGCGGTAGATGGCTCGTTTATTGATTCTGTTGGTTTTGGGGGGTTTCTTGGTGGTGGCAAGTGGCGACGTCGTCCACTTGTGGTTTTTTCCATTTTTCTGAGGGTGTTTTCAAATGTCCCTCTATATGACTGGGGAGCCTGACTTTGGTGACACTTTATGATTCTCTTGATGTATTCATCCGGTGTTGCCGACAAACTTTTACTGGAGCCACGTATCTTGTTGAGGTATTCTTTATTTTATGCATTTTCCATTATTCATTCGTATTTTTCCTTTATGAATTTTATTCTTGATTTCTTAGATGCTGACCTTTCGCCCTTTGCATATATGGTTCTATGAGGTGATTATTTTTAACACCCAATTTATAGCTTCTAAGGATGAGTCTGTTGGGGACTTCTGTCGAATGTATCGATGGTGAAGGTCCAACTGGCAGTCGAAGAAGTCTCTCTCACTTTAGAAGGTGTGTTAGGACTTGAAAGGGCGAATGAGTGAGCGGGTAAATCCTTTTTTCTCTTCTGAGATCATTTTTCCTGCATGATATTTTCTGATATTGATCTTTATCCTCTCTTACTGGGGAATATGCAAGTGACTTTCTATACCTGGGGGATGGCCATTCAATACACAGAGTTGACTAGGGGGAATGCACAGACGTGGAATTTACTGGTGCATGAGTTTGGCTACTCCTGGTACCTCGGGGAGAGAGTAGTCCAGCAGGTTGTGGAGGATGAGGTTGCAATGCCATCAGCGAGGCCCCCGGTGTATATGAGGTGAGTGCGGGGGATGCCGGATGATGCACGGGTAATGGAGATGATGGGTGAGCCTTACTCATACTATAATGACATGGTAGTCGAGTTTACTTGAAATTTATGTCGAGCTGGTTGATGCCCCCTAGAATATACAACGTGATGCCTCTCCCTCATGAAGGTTCGATTTCGTTGGTGGGGTCCTCCCAGAGTGTGGGTGGTGCAGCAGCAACATCGACAGTGGTGACGACCTTAGAGGATTCTTTTGTGCGGCTTACCCCTCCTTCTTATAATATTTGACGGGTTGATGGAAGTCAGTGCTTTTACTCCACCATCCTAATACAATGGATCCGGAGGAGCTGGGTTTTACTGAGGAGGTCCTTGAGCTAGCGATATATTTCTCATTTCATTTTCCTTTTAATTTCCAAATTTCATCCTTTGCCTCAGATTAATTGATTTGTTCTTTCCTATTTCTCATTGCAGCATATCCGGGTCTCCACCATCGGGATGAAGGATGTTTAGGATTGGATATCTTTGGCGACCACCCACATTCAGGATGCGATTCTGATTCCTTCTTGTCTTGTGTCATCTGCCTCATCTGAGGAAGGGTTTGGCTCGGGGAGGGGTGGTATGTCGTCTCGTCAACGGGGGGGAAGAGAGAACACCACAAGAAGGAGGGATCATAGGGAGAAAGAAACGGAAGAGAGAGAGAAGGAGAGAGAGAGAGAGATGTTGTAGGTAAGTCAAAGTAGAGAGAGAGAAAGAAAATATGGGTTTGAGCTGAGTCCCATTTTATTTTTTTTATTTCTTGTAAAATCGATGTAGCAATTATTCATGCAAATAAAATAAATTTTTTGGTGAATTTTGTTTTTATTGACTTAATGAACTTGTTTTTTTTACTTTGTTGCTGAAACCATAAAAAGGATTTCAAATGATTTGGGAGAGAATATATTTCAAAAACAAGAAGAGTAAAAATCATAAAGAGAAGAAATTAAAAATTCTTTGAGAATATAAATTATTTTATTGAGTTTTTTGGTTTTGGTAAAGAAGGAAATGGGAAAGTTAAAAAAATAGGGGGTTGTCAATCGGCTGTGGAGACTTAGCAAAGGTGGTTTGCCATATCTGACACCATGGAGGGAGGTGCTGTGGTTTTTCCCATGATGGTCTTGGCTTATCATTCTATGGAGTGTATGCGGCACTCTATATAGGAAGTGGAAGTTTGGAGACCCCATGATGTGGGTGATGATAGGGCTAGTTCCTCTGGCAGCGGTAGGTAGGATCCCTAGGGAGTTTATTTGTGAAGCTTTTGTAGTGGGTGTTTGGGAATAATTGAAGGGTTATTTTGGGTATAATGGGGATGGTTTTTTAATTTATGTTTTAGGAAGGTAGGAGTGAGTTGACAAGGGAATTCGTTTGACTCCTTATGTTGGTGTAATTATGTTGGAATTTTCAAATTATGGAATAAAAATGTTTTTGATCATCTAGTCGTGCCTCTCAATGAGTTTGTGCATTTAAATTGTCTATACTAATCGCTAAGGCATGCATAATCCTATCGTTCTCGGCAATAAGAAAAGAATAGTGTTTTGTGAAAAATAAGGGGGTTGTGCTCATGTAGAGGGTATTAGCTGCCAAGGTATTTCTGGGGGTTTTGGGAATTATCTAAAATTCATTTTTTAAAGAAAAAAGATTTTTTAGAGGATCATGACCAACGTAGTATTGAAAAGAGGGAAATGAAGAGACTTTTTATAATATAAGGGAGACGAGAAGAGTCGCGATGCGTCAAGATTTTGGACTAGGGTTAGAATTTCTTAAGACGGTACAGATTGACTGGATGTACAATCTCTTCTTCGTCAAGGTCGGTGAGCATAGTGTCACCTCCTGATAAGATCTTCTTCACAATTTATGTACCTCTCGAATTGGGTTTGAATTTCCCTCTAGGGTCCAAGATAGGCTCTACTATTTCTTTAAGGGCTAAGTCCCCTTATTAGACACGGCGTTGCTTGAATTTCTTCTTCAATGATCGCGTTATCAGGCAATGGTGCCCTTTTATGTGGCATAGAGCCTTCAGTGTTCTTTAATCCAAAAGTGACAGCTCGTCAAGATGGCTCAGATGCCAGTCTTCCTCACTGACTTTGCTTTCAATCATGATGCACATCCAAGAGATTTCTAGCTCCACGAGTAGGACTACTTCCATGTTGTACACTAGAGAGTAAGGGGACTCCCGTGTTGAGGTTCGAACTGAAGTGTGGTAGCCCTAGAGGGCATAGGTGATTCGGTCATCCCATATAAAAAACTCGCGGTCATCTTGTTGATGATGGATTTGAGGTTCTTATTAGCGGCTTCACCTGCATCGTTAGTTTGAGGTTGGTAGGGAGAAGATTTGTGTCTCTGTATCCCATACTAGTCGACCACTTTTGTGACTTCTGCCTCAAAATATAACCCAATATCTGATACAAGTTCATGTGTGATCCCATATTGGCAAATGATATTTTTCTTAATGAACTTGGCCACATTCTTAGCATTTAGAACTGCGTATGACTCGGCTTCGACCCATTTAGTTAAGTAATCAATGGTAAGCAAGTTGAATTCATGTTCGTTGGAGGTTTTGGGTGTAACCTCCTCTATGATATCAATGCCCCATGTGTAAAATGTCTAGGGAGAAGTCATGTTGTACAATTCTCGCGAAGATAAGTATTGTAGGTTGGAGAATTGTTGGCATTTGAGACATCGTCGAACATAGTTTATACAATCAAATGATTTTATTGGAGAGAATATGGCCATTCATGTGGGGTCCGAATTCCCCACTGCATATTTTCTGCATCATCTGTTCAATGTCAACCCCTGAGATGCAGCACAAATGCGTCCCATTAAAGTTCCTATTGAATAGTGATTTATCACAGAGAATATAATGGGTAGCCAAACTACAGACGGTTTCATGCTATTTCTTACTAGAACCTTGGGGATACCTACCATGCCTGAGAAGGAGCCAAATATCACAGTACCAGCAGTCAGCTATGTCGAGATATAATTCTGTGATGAGATCAATGTACTATAGTGGGTTGGTTTATCTTATTTTTTGACAAGGAAAGAGGCCACTATTATTCCTTCAAGCATGCCAATCATAGAGGCTAAGTTAGCAAGGGCATCGTGTAGGTTATTCTTTGCTCGGGGCAGGTAGTGGAAGTTGATTTCTTTGAATTGGACATCTAGCTCTTTTAGGTGGGCATGTAAGGGTAAGAATTTCTCGTCCTCGACTTTAGATCTTTAGATTACTTGACCGATGATGAAGGTTCAATCCCTATAGACATCTAGGTATCGAATTCCTTTCTCGAGGGCAACTTTGAGACCTACGGTGCATGCCTCGTATTCAGTCATGTTGTTGGTGTAAGGAAAATCTATGACACCCCGCCTAGTAAAATACCGGTTGATCAGTCTTATACCAAATTAAAATAGGAATCCTAGTTGGTTCTTCCTTATCTTCACTGTCAAAAACTTTTTAAAAATTACTAACCACCTAGTATTACAAAAGCTGGTGCCAAATTTTACTTTTTAATTTAACAAAATAGTACATACGGAAATAAATATAAACCATTCACACAACTGAATTAAATCAACTGAATAATTAATTAAAAAAATTTCCAAATAAACAATCGGCCACCAAAGTGAACAATACAATACAAACATTCAACACTTGAATAAATACATCTGAAAATTATACCGAGAAGTCTGAGCGATAAGCCATAAATAAAACTGAAACTGATAAATGATTCATACTCTAGAAATGAATGAACGATGCGTCTAATCCAAACTCCTGCTAGCATCCACATATGTCGCATCTCCTTGTCCCTGGAATAGAATATCCATATTGGCGTCCCTGTGGCTGGACACATAAAAGGTTTTGAAAATAATTTTATAGCAAGGGTTAGAACCCAAAACATTTTGAAAATATTTAGCAAGTGAATTAACTACAGTAATTTAAAATGCATGAATGCTCTTCATATTTAAGTTAGTGTCGCGCTCTCTTGAGGACATTCTCATCCCTCCATTATTCTGCACACCTAATGGTTACATTGACCCAACCTAGTTGTACTACCCCGTCCAACTAGTCCTGGTATAACCTTCCCTTCCCATACTACTCTAGGTTTTGAAAATAATTTTATAGCAAGGGTTAGAACCCAAAACATTTTGAAAATATTTAGCAAGTGAATTAACTGCAGTAATTTAAAATGCATGAATGCTCTTCATATTTAAGTTAGTGTCGCGCTCTCTTGAGGACATTCTCATCCCTCCATTATTGTGCACACCTAATGGTTACATTGACCCAACCTAGTTGTACTACCCCGTCCAACTAGTCCTGGTATAACCTTCCCTTCCCATACTACTCTAACATGAGTATAATTTTTTGCATGAGTTAAAAGTTGTCTCACTAATTAACTTAATACTTCCTTCTTAAATAATAGCATATAACCATGACACTAGTTATATAAAGTAAATACATCACACATTGTATTATTACCCGCATATAATATTCAATACCATTAGATACATACCTTTAATAAAACATCCACACATATATCATACGTATATCCATCCCTCCGAGTATACCCTCACCGGATGATTCCCTCTAAAGTACAATCTCACTAGGTGTGCTCACATAACCTAATCACCCAAGTTGGAATCGCTCACTAACCTTGCCTAAAACATAAACGAAGTGGAGGCGGTCATATTCCTTCCCTGAAAGTGAGATAACCGCCTCACCCATATACCGAACGCTATGACCAAGGGATATACTCACCCTACTCCTCAAGTTAGGGGATTCACCCACATCGCGCAACCTCACTTGATAGCACTAGAGTATATAAATTAAATAAATATCTAATCACTGATATTTAATAGCGCACACAATAAATACACACACACACATTCATATATATATATATATATATATATAATATCACTACCCCATATATATGTATAATATTACCCTGGCCTTACCACTACCCCATATATATATATATAATATAACCTCGGATTTACCGTGTACTCAAAACCCATAACACCAGCCTGTAATTTTCCTGAGTCTCTGGCCTGACTCAACTTAGTTAATTTTCTCACTTAATAATTTATCATCTTCCTGAGTCTATGGTCCGACTTTAATATAAATACTTACACATTAATTTATATGATATTTATCCGAGTCTATGATTCGACTCTAATTTAATTAATCTACATATTAATTAATTAATACCAAGATGAGTCTGCGGTCCGACTTCAATTTAATTAATTTACACATTAATTAGTTAATACCAATATGAGTCTGTGGTCCGACCCTAATTTAATTAATTAGCACATCAATTAATTAATACCTTCCCGAGTCTACAGTCCGACTCTAATTTAATTAATTAACACATCAATTAATTTAATACCTTCCCGAGTCTACAGTTTGACTCTAATTTAATTAATTAACATATCAATTAACTTAATACTTGGTGTCACCCAACCATTATCCCGGACTCGCTCACTTGGACCGTACCGTCGTTAATACCCGATTCTATATTTTTCCCCATAACTAATTTATTTCACCTCAATTCCTTTGATAATGTAGTGTCACCCAATTACAAATACCGAATATTTTTCCTCGGTCCAAAATTAATGCTTATAAATTATTTCCCAAAATTTAATCATCTCGCGACATACAATTTATCACCCTCCTAAACTCAATTATATACCCTTATAATTGATAAGTA
The DNA here is from genome assembly GCA_949130495.1 of Sambucus nigra. Taxonomy (NCBI): domain Eukaryota; kingdom Viridiplantae; phylum Streptophyta; class Magnoliopsida; order Dipsacales; family Adoxaceae; genus Sambucus; species Sambucus nigra. Next base: position 355,083,793 of record OX422212.1, read on the forward strand.
ATATGTGCCACATATGAATTAATCATAAAAAGAAGTAGGAGCAAAATCTAAATTTATTTCCCTTTATATATAAAATTGGTAGAACTACCAAAATTTCTGTATCATCGATCGATCGAACCCCCTGGGTCGATTGATCGATCGTTCCAGTATTCATCTTCTCCAGCCTGTGTTCAGTCATGGATGAACCCTAAATCTTTTATTTCTTCCCAAACCTTTACCCAAATCACAACTAACATATTCTCCACCTAGGAAAAGGTTCTAAACACCATAAAGACCTTAATCCATCATCAGATTTATTCATAAACCTAAGTATATCAGATTTTGGTTTTTCATCCAGGTTTCGTTTTTACCGGAATCAACTTCATCATTCTTAATCAATATAAATGAAAATACCTACTGTAATCCACCCTACAATTCAATCTTAACAGTCCCAAATCATGACCCAACATCCTTTGATTAATTAAATCTAACCCTTACTCTACTTTCAGAAGAACTCAATTTCATTATGGCTACACACCCAAAATGAATTTTCATATACACATACTATGATATGAATTTATTATATTCAATTTAAGAACTACAGCAGTTAACCACTTGCCTGAAATTGTTCGTAGGGTCTGATCCGTTGGTGTAGTTAAGGTGTTGATGAAGAACACCCCAATTAGTCCCTTAATTTGGCCCCAAAAGATCCCCAATTGGCTTCTTGATTAGCTTCCTTTAATCCCCTCTCAAACCCTAGGTTGAGAATTTCCTATCTTCCATTAACAAGTCCCTCAATTATGTTTAAAATCATAAATCCCGTTTTTGGCCATATGGGCCTAATTAAAATGGCCTGAATCACTCTGTGTAGACCCAGCTATGCCCAGAAATACCTCGAGACCCAATTACTACCCCTGGGCACTCTTTTCTGACTATCTTGACCAATTCGGACTCAATCGCACACTCAGAATTTTCATCCGAAATACTTTATAATGCTCTCAAATTTTGATCTCAAAATGCGACACACTGTAATTCGAACAATTAAAATTAAAAGTTGCCAATTAAAATTAATTCGGCCCACTCCAATTCATAAATTTAAGTTTCTCCAATTTAAATATTTAATAGCACTGATATTTAATAGCACACACAATAAATACACACACACAATAAATACTAGAGTATATAAATTAAATAAATATCTAATCACTGATATTTAATAGCACACACAATAAATACACACACACACACACACACACATACATACACACACACACACACACACACATACATACACACACACACACACACACACACACACACATATATATATATATATATATATATATATATATATATATATATATATATATATATATATATATATATATATATATATATATACTATCACTACCCCGTGTATATATATAATATAACCCCGGTTTTACCGTGTACTTAAAACCCATAACACCACCCTCTAATTTTCCTGAGTCTCTGGCCTGACCCAACTTAATTAATTTTCTGACTTAATAATTTATCATCTTCCCTAGTCTATGGTCCAACTCTAATTTATTTAATATAATATTTTCCCCGAGTCTATAGTCCGACTCTAATATAAATACTTTACACATTAATTTATATTACATTTACTCGAGTCTATGATTCGACTCTAATTTAATTAATCTACATTTTAATTAATTAATACCAAGCCGAGTCTATTGTCCGACTCTAATTAATTAATTTACACATTAATTAATTAATAACAACCCGAGTATGTGGTCCAACCCTAATTTAATTAATTAGCATATCAATTAATTTAATACCTTCCCGAGTCTACAGTCCGACTCTAATTTAATTAATTAACACATCAATTAATTTAATACCTTCCCGAGTCTACAGTTCGACTCTTATTAATTAATTAAAACATCAATTAACTTAATACTTGGTGTCACCCAACCATTATCCCGGACTCGCTCACTTGGCTCGTACCGTCGTTAATACCCGATTCTATATTTTACCCCATAACTAATTTATTTCACCTCAATTCCTTTAATAATGTAGTGTCACCCAATTACAAATACCGAATATTTTTCCTTGGTCCAAAATTAATACTTATGAATTATTTCCCAAAATTTAATCATCTCGCGACATACAATTCATCACCCTCCTAAACTCAATTATATCCCCTTATAATTGTTAAGGAATATGTGCCACATATGAATTTATCATAAAAGAGGTAGGAGAAAGTTTATAATTTATTTCCCTTTATATATAAAATTGGTCGAACTGGCACAATTCTGTATCAACGATTTATCGAACCCCTGGGTCGATCAATCAATCGTTCCAGTATTCATCTTCTCCAACCTGTGTTCGGCCATAGATGAACCCTAAAGCATTTATTTCTTCCCAAACCTTTACCCAAATCACAACCAACATATTCTCCACCCAGGAAGAGGTTCTAAACACCCTAAATACCTTAATCCATCATCAAATTTATTCATAACCTTAAGTATATCAGATTTGGGTTTTTCATCTAGGTTTTGTTTTTACCGAAATCAACTTCATCATTCTAAATCAATATAAACGCAAATACCTACTGTAATCCACCCTACAATTCAATCTTAACATTCACAAATCATGACCTAACATCCTTTGAGTAATTAAATATGACCATTACTCTACTTTCAGAAGAACTCAATTTAATTGCGTCAACACACCCAAAATGAATTTTCATATACACATACTATGATATGAATTGATTATAATCAATTTATGAACTACAATAGTTAACCACTTTCCTGGAATTATTCATAGGGTCTAATCTGTTGGTGTAGTTAAGGTGTTGATGAAGAACACCCCAATTAGTCCCTTAATTTGGCTCCAAAAGACCCCCAATTGGCTTCTTGATTATCTTCTTCTAATCCCCTCTCAAACCCTAGGTTTATAATTTTCTATCTGTTGTTCACAAGTCCCTCAATAGGGTTTAAAACCATAAATCCCGTTTTTCGCCATATGGGCCTAATTAAAATGGCTTGAATCACTCCGTGTGGGCCCGGTTGTGCCCAAAAATACCTCGAGACCCAATTAATACCCTCGGGCACTCTTTTCTGACTATCTCTACCCAACCAGACTTAATCGCTCCCTCAGAATTATCATCTGAAATACTTTATAACTCTCTCCAATTTTGACCTCAAAATGCGACACATTGTAATTCGAACAATTAAACTTAAAAGTCGCCAATTATAATTAGTTCAGCCCACTTAAATAAATTCTCCAAATCATAAATTTAAGTTTTTCCAATTTAAATATTTAATATCTCCCAAAAATAATTAAATTTTAAATCCTCAAAATTATGGGGTGTTACAAAATCCATCTTGATGGCAATGGGAATGTGAGAGTCATCAGGGGAAGTTAGGAATATCCCATGCCCTATCCTTTCTTGTTGGAAATTCCATCAAATAACATTTACAATTGAAGATATTCTTGGTAGGTACAGAGGATATTCTCATTCGTGAATTCGGAAATCCATACATTGGTTTCTTACATAGGGTACTCAGTGAGGTAGTCAGAGATAGATCTTCCATTCATGGTTTTCTGCGTGACATTTATAATATTAAATTCATCTATAATCATCAATCAATGAGCCATTAGGCTGGAAAGGGCAGACCTCTTGAGTAGGTACTTGATCGGATTCATTTTGGATACAAGTTTGATGGGAAATGTGATCTTGTAGTGCTGTAACTTTTGGGTGACCCAAACAAGAGCGACACATGCTTTCTTAGAAGATTTGTAGTTAACTTTGTACACAAACAACTTACGACTGACATAGTATATGGCCCTCTCTTTGCAGGATTCTTCAAGGTATTGGGCTAGCAAAGCCCCACATGTAGTGTCTGTTACGATTAGGTATAGGGGTATAAGAAGACTAGGCTACGGTGGCATGAGTACAGGAGTTTGGGTTAGGTATTTTTTGGTTCGGTCAAAGGCTACTTAGCAGGCTTCGTTATAGACCTTAGAAGAATCATTTCGGAGGATTTTGAAGATGGGATCACAAATAGAAGTCAATTGGCTAATGAACCGGCTGATATACTACAAGTTTCCAAGGAATCCTCGTATTTCTCTCTCCGTTCAGGGTGGTGTCATTTCAATTATGGCTTTCAAGTTGGCAAGATCAGCTTCGATCCTTTTTTCACTAACCATGAATCCCAAGAGCTTTCCATTGGTAACACAGAAGACACATTTCTATGAGCTAAGTCGCATTTGGTATTATCGCAGTCGCTCAAAGAATTTTCAAAGAAAAGGACCATGACCTTCTCTAGTCTTAGACTTGATAATCATATCATCTACGTAGACATTGGCTTCCTTGTGTATCAAATTGTGCAAGATGGTCATGGTATCCCCTTGGTAGGTAGCCCCTGCATTTTTACGACCAAATACAATGATGGTGTAGTAAAAGGTTCACCAAGGGGTGATGAATGTTATTTTTTCTTCATGGTCCGGGTGCACCTTTATCTAGTTATACCCTGGAAAACCCATCAACAAATGACTTGAGAGAATTATTATCTATGTTTTCCACAATCATGTCAATATTGGGTAGAGAATAATCATCCTTCGGACAGGCTTTGTAGATGTCTCCGTAGTTAATGCACATGCGAACTTTCCCTCTTGATTTCATCATGGTTACGATGCTGACTAGCCACGTAGGATATTAGATCACACGAATGAAACCCACGTTTAACTGTTTGATCACTTTTTCCTCAACTTTGAGTGACCATTCGGTACAAACCTTTCGTAATTTTTATTTGATCGGTTTGTATTCTGAGAGAGTTGAAATCTCATGTTGAGATATCTCAGGATCAATTTCGGGCACATCATCATATGACCATGCAAAGACATCTAAAAATTCCTTCAGTAATTCCTCAAGTTGCGTGCGCTCATGCTCATCAAGGGTGGCCCCGATCCTAATCTCCCTTAGTTAGTTACTAGAATCGAGATTAATAACAATGGCATTGAGAACCTCATCAAAGGAGGTCTCCATTATATCAGAGAAAGTAAGAACAACAAGATAAGGGGAAAAGGGATAAGCATCAGGGTTAGGTTTAATATCAGCAGGTGGAACAGGGGAAGCATGCCAATTGAGGACATGTGTATTAGCAACTTTGATCAGTGGGACGGATCCGATGATGTAGCCCCTGAGTGGATCATATATTGTGTCAGCCATAGTGTCTGCAAGTTCAAATAATCATCGGAGTCACTTCCCTCAGAATCTCTGATATCGGCTATGGTCTCTTTGATGAGTGGCTGCACATGATGCTAGGAACTTTTTCCCCATGAATAACTTTCTTAGAAAAAGATATCCACTCATAGTTTTATCTTCTTGTCCACGTGATCATGCCATGGTTCAGGATAGCTACAGAAGGGAAAATCTTCACCCTCTCAGATGAATCTTCGATTTAAGGAATCTCTAGTGATAATTTTCGTTCTTTATAGCCGTCTCTTTAGTCCAATCGTTCTGAGTTCTTCTGATGACGGTTGATAGCCCAAACCGCAAGGAAAAAAATCTTTTTTTAAGACAATGGATTCAAGTAACCCCTGTTGTCATTGTCCCAGCTCCAATTCGTGCATGAAGCGCATGTTCTTGAACATATGGATCACATTGACATTGCCATGAGGCTTATACTTCGAGAAAACCTTATTTTTGAAATCTTCCTTTATTGGGAGTATAAGTAGTTCAACTCAGAAACTTGACAAAAGAATATCATTCACCCTGTGATGTATCTCAAGTAATGGGTTTTTGGTGCTAGAATTCTCAGTATTGTCGTAATCGCCCAAGATGGTGATGACCTAGCGATTGGCAAATAACTTCATTTTCTAATGGAGGGAAGAAGACACATCCTTGACGTAATGGAGCCACGATCGTCTAAGTAGCAGATTAAAGAAAATTAGGATGACTTAAAAATTCAATATCAGAATTTATAGGGCCGACCCTTATTATGAGCTTTATAGATCCAATCACTTATCGATGGGTGTTATCGTAAGCATGTACAGTAATAGAGGTTGGATCACGGTCGCTCACTTTTATTCCTAAACAATTGAGGGTCCACAATGGGTAGACATTAAGAGATTATTCATTATTGAAAAGACAAAGCGGGATAGTCTTCCCCATGACTTAAATGGAAATATTGAGAGCATAGTTATGGTTTGGAACAAACTTGGGGATTTTTTCTTCGAAGAGGGAGAGCATTCTAGTAGAAGTCAAGGATTCGAACAGATTCACTACTTCTTCTAGCATGGTGGAAGAAGGAACTGTGGATCCTTTGAATAGATTGATCTAGGCATTTCTGTGCAGGTGGGAATATATAAAGAATCCCCACAGAGTGATGTTAGTTTGGCTCTTCTTCAATTGATCGAGGATGTTACTCTCCTCAATGGTGACAGGTTTGGGACTTTGTCATGCCTCCCTGACCTAGTCAAATGGTTCATAAAAGATGGGAAAAATATAAACCCCGTCTCCTTATTGATCTCGAGTTGTTCATCAACCTTATTGATTCCTCCTAGTAACTCTTCAAACGATATCACCCCACATATGTTGGCTATTAGGCTAGTCTTTTTTGGACTTTTCTCTTGACCTCAATCATCGAATTCGTCCCCCCATCAGGTGGCAACGGCATCATCTTTCCATAAAAGGTCAATACACTCCATAACCTCAATGGCCTCTTTTTATAGATCCTCCCATTCAACGGGGAGATGCAGAAGTGAAGGAACTATATTCCCTTATTGTTTTAAAGCATCAAGTACCTCGAATATATTGTAAATTTCACCAGTTTGTCAGAATAAGTCTCCTATTATCTGGACCACATCATTTAAGATGACCTCATTGGTTGGTACCACCCAATTATCTTTCTCTGGAACCCATTTTCGATCTTATAAGAATGGCATACTGAATCTCTAGCAATAAATGGCCATCTGGGGGTAATTTTATACCTATTCTAGGAGTTGGTTCAACATTTCTGATAATTCCATATCTTTACTTCCAAAATGGGTACGGACAGCGATGCATGCTCTAGTAAGAATTGACAGATCCCGATCGATGAAGCTGGTAGGGTGTAGGAGAAAATAGGGGCACATTTGGAGAGGTTTAGGATAATATATGGGTATGATATGTGATTTTCTTGGTGAAATCGGGGTAGATGGGTCAAACTCTGAGTCTTCTTCTTGAAAGATGGTATTTATATGAGTCGAGAGTGGATTAGGGGTAGTGTCTAGTTTAGGATTGGCTAGTGGGGCGATGATGCCCCGATCAATCAGACCTTGGATCACGTTTTGGAGGTGGAAACATTGATTAATGGTATGGACTACAGTTTGGTGAAAATCACAATGAGCATCTAGTTTGAAATTTTTGGGAAGTTGGTTTGGTAATGGGTAAGGGTCCAATGGTTTGATAAGGTTTTGGCTTAAGAGGGCCTAGTAAACTTTGGATAGGGGAGCGTGAAGCTCAATGTATTCCTTTCAAACCGAGTTAGGAAGGCTTTTCAGTGCCCATGAAATGGTAGCTTGAGAGACTTATTGATGGTTGAGACTGCGATACTGGCAGAATTTTCAAACTTTATGGGAGTGAACTGTCCAAATACTTTTTTCGGTTTAACTTCATTCTTGTCAAGACCTTATTTGATCTCCACTCTTGCTTCTCAAATGGATAAAAATGAGGTTAGTATTGTCCTCCCATCGTATCTCAGACATAGGGTAAGAAGTTTTCTTAACGATACTGGCTTGCTCCTCTTAGGAAGGTCGGTTGGTTATAGTGGTTTCTTTCTCTCTCGACCTTGCTATGAAGTTACTGATTGACTTCTAGGATTCTATTTGAGTAGCTTTAAATCATAGAGGGTAACCTCTAACTCTTCGGTGTATTTGTATTGTGACATATATTCAAGGACAATATCCTCCTAACTACAAATTGTGGTTTCTTTAAGGGATCAGAACCAATGGGGAGTGCTATCCTTCAAAGTTTGTTGGAACATTTTTGCCATTATTTCCTCGGAGACACCTAGGAGACTTATGGCTCGGTGGTAACTACGGAGATGAACAATCGAAGGTCCACTACCGCTAAATTTCTCGATGTTGGGCATCTTGAATTTTTTGGCAACCCTGCTTTAGGATAGGGATACATATGGGTGTAGCCCATGTGTTCCCAGAGATTATGACTTGGTAGAAATTCTTGGTCAACATCTTAAGGTCTTCCTTGACCTTGTTCAATTATTCCTCCTCCTAATGAATGGTCACGGGTAAGTTAGCCCCTAGAAAGGGAAGATTTGGCATAGGGAGTTGGGATGGTGGCGGTCAATTAATAGGAGCGGAACGTGGATCTTGTTGATATTCTTCGGGAGCCCAAATAGGATCGAGTGTTGTTGGACCCATACTGTAAGGGAAGAGGACCTCAGTCTCTTCGGGAATAGGGACCCAATTTTGTTGCATCTCATGAACCTCAATTTGAATGCTATCAATCTTGGTAGTGAGTTGAGCTAGAATTGTCATTAAATTTGACTGCACATTTGGTGCTTGATCAGTGTTCTCAATGGAAGATGGATGAATTCTGGACTCAAATGAGGTAACGAGGTAACTAACACAGCTTCGGGGAAGTTTGGCTTAAGACCAAAGCCAGTAGGGATCTAGGCCAAGCGTATGCAATCATCATGAGGAGAAGAAAAAATACGAACTAATTTTTTTTTGAAAGAGATCAAGGAAACTGTTATTTGTAAAAAGAAAGGAAAATGTTTTTAACATTTTTTTTGGAAAAGAGGGGAACAAAATGTTTTTGGGTTAAAGAGAAGAAAAATATTTTTGCTATAAGGAAGGAAAATTGCTTTTGGTATTTTTGATAAAAGAAGGAAAATTTTTTTTGACACTTTTTAGAAAAGAAAGGGGAAAGACGAGAGACGGGTCTCAACATGATTTTTATGTTTATTATGTTCTCACTTGTATTAGGTTTACCTAAATGTAAAAAGAAATATCGGATGGTAATCGAGCCTGGAAAAATTGGGTTTTGAAAAATATGTAAAAATTATGGTTGAACTTATTACCAGGATCATGGGCAAGGTCCCGTTTTAAAAATTACGAAAATTTTGGGTGGCATACCGACCCTTCATTTCGGCAGAGTTTCGTGTATAAATTGACAAACTAAATATGAGTGCCCTAGATTTGACACCTATATGCAGGTATGCAGTTATTTAGTTAATTGGAACGTGCTCCCCCCCTTTGACATGACTTCCATAATATATATCTTTCTTTTGAGGGCAATCGCTATGAGTGAACAAGACATTTGATATACCTGAGTGTACGTGAATTGCCTCACTATATACCTTATGGGGACAGTATATGTGATAGAGAATTTAATATACTCGATGTACATGAATGAGTTCCCTGTGATATACTTCACGTCATGACTTTGGTGAAGCGGTACGATACGGGGGGAACCATTCGATATACATCAAAGGTACCTGAACAATGGAGGGTGAAAGTCACATCGCTTAGTCTAACTACAACCTGCCAGACTAGAGAACATCAAGAAGTGACCCCCCAGTTACAAGAATAAATTTGGTCAATATCAATGCTCTTTGGTTATGTAGTGTGCAATATGCATTACATTATGAAAAGAGTATATTTTTTTATGAGCCTCATGCCAAGCAGGGGATAATGTATAAGTATAAAAACTAAATCTATACTAAGAATGGATTATGTGAGAGTGAGTGATGTGTACCTATCTACAAGTGAGTTTGTGGTAGTGAACCTAAGCATGGATCAACTACAACTTGTGGGTGATAAGTGTGAGTATGCATGGATATATACAACTGTGACAAGTGGATGTGTGTGTTACTGACACATAAGCATGGATTTACTAGTGGTGTGTGCAACATGTGGATATAAGTGATCCTATATGCACATGGTGTGAATTATACAAGGTGAGTATCTATAAATGAGTAGTGGCATAAGCATGAGGTATATATGTACAAGAAATAATAAAAGAGAAAAAAGGGAACACACTGATAGGTCCATACGCACACAAGCAAAAGAAAACACCCATCCAAACGGAGTCCATCCCTTTTATTAAAAGGTACATAGAGGAGTCGCCACTATGTCCATCCCGATCAAAAAATGGGTGATGCTTCATCTTCTCCCTCTTATACCTCCAGAAGGGGGGATAGGAAAGGAAGGGGGATCAAAAGGTCTCACGTCCTACTTCAGAATGTTTCATCCAATGTCAATATGGGGTAAACGTAAAGAGAAGGTGTCGCGATCCTATATTTCATAAAATAAGCAAAAGAACATGTCACCTCCTCGAGATAATGGCATTAAAGACAAACTGAAGCATATGAAACCAATAGTTCGAAGGGTTTGGGGGAAAAGATACGGAATGGGTAGTTGTTAGGCACCCATCCCGCCCTTACGGTCTCTCACGGGCCAGTGTTAATGTTTTTATTTATTTCTCCATGAAGTGTGTTTGCATGTATATATAATGGAGATAGGAATCATCCAACTCATACCATGGAAAAGATAGAATGAGGTCTTCCATAGGAATGTTCCCAAAATAATATATAGAAAATATCATTTATGCTTTTATCGAGATATTAATCGTTATGATGGAATGATAATATGTGTTGGATGAAACACTAACAAACATAATTTGTATACTAATGCAAGAATATGGAAACGGGGATTTAGAAAAATTGGAAATTTTGAAAAAAGTTGACAATTGGGAAGTTGGAAAATTAGACTTGAGTCTCGGGTTTTAATCTGAAATGCCTACGTAGCCTATAAAGGCATCAAAGTTCACGCAGTTTGCATGCGGCTTAAGGGTGGTGTTTTTCCCATAGATTCAAAAGGGATTTTTTTTATATGTGTGTGTAAAAAAATGTTTTTAGTTTTGAAAAGGTGTGATGGATAATCCCGTTCGAAATTTATGGGTGTAATCCTCTTTTTGTTTATTTCGTTTTTTGATAGAAAATAAAGTATGTGCAATATACTTATAAAAATATAGATATTAAAGTGTATGAACTAAAATAAGGACTAACTTATGAATCTAATTAAATTTATGCAAAACAAGAAATTTCAAGAGAGAAAGAAGGATTTGGATCTTCTTTGAAGCTTAATATTTGATCTTTGATGAACTCCCTTGAATGTAAGATGAAGGTTGGATGAGAGAGAATGTGATTTTTACAAATTTGGTATGAAAAGGATGGGAATGTAAGCTTGAATGGAACTTCACATAGACGAACTTCACTGATTTCGAGAGAATGTTGCTGAGATCACTAATGCGGATGAATCTATGGTGTGCTTTGGAAGTGAGGTCATGCCCTCTATTTATTGGGTAGGGGGAGGAAGATAAACATGGCCCTAGTCGTGCCCATTGACAGGTGACCTTAGACACACTACCGATAAGGAAGGAACAGGACCTGCCAATTGGTAGTCTCGTGTAGATTTTTTTAGAAAAACGATCATAGAACGCTATCCATTAATCTAAATAGTGCATGGCTCATACCATTAGAAATTTAATTTAAAGTCCTTCAATATTCTTTGGACCACTCCCGGGCATACGAATTGACTAAGGGTCAAATGTGCTCAGAAGAACTCGTCGGTCCTTTGGATAGGAGATCACCGGACGAAAATGGATCGTTTGTCCACATGGTACGTAAGAATATCATACGGAGCGGACCTTTGAAATTTTAGGAGATGTAATATTCCTTTACAAAGAGTTTTTCTTGGTTCGAAAAGTTTACCTTGGGTAACCGGGGTCCGGAAGCACCCGTGACCTTTCAAAGTAAAACGAAACGTTCATTCATAACATAAGTCAGAATCGTGCACAGGGCAGACAGTTGGAAAGGGTATTTAGTGACCTTAAGATATTCATCTATCTCATTCGAGCTGAAGAGTTGACTTTGGTCAAATAGATCTTGGGAGCGCCCAGTGGCCTCGGGATCAATTTTTAAGGGAAAATGGATCGTTTATCCGAACGGTTATGTTGTTTCACGGAAGAGGTGTATTGTTGGAAAGGTTTTTTAGTGACCTTTGTAGATTCAAAGAGATTGAACTCTTGTGATGAAGTTGATTGGTGTAAAATTGGGGCTCGAGAGTGCTCGGTGGCCCCCAGAATGACTTTCGATAATAAAATGGTACGTTCATCTGAACCGTTATGTCTATTCATGCACGAGGTGAAGTGTTGGAAAGGGGGATCATATCCCTTTGAAGATTTAAAGAGATATTTATCTGATGATAGAGTTGACCCAATTAAAATGGGGCTTGGGAGCGCCCGATGGCCTCTTAATTGGTACTCGGAGTATGACCTAGGGTTTATAGTAAAACGGGGAGGTGCTAGGGACCTAAGGAGAGACATAAGTGGTCCTAGAATGTGATGTCGACAACAGTTTCTAAAAGAACATGAGGAATTAAGTGGTCTATCAACTGAGTTCCATTTTTTCTATTTTATTGGATCTTAGAGGATATTTTCCTTTTTTTAAGGAGTTATATTATGTCTCTATACCATGCTCCTTAATCTACGGTCTTGAACATGCAGATGTCAGATGTGAATCTAGGTCAGTCCTACTTGCACACACACACACACACACACACACATATATATATATATACATCCACCATACCTATTTATTTAGGGATATATACCATTAAGGCCAGTGTAGCTAAATCATCAAAAAAACAAAATTGTGCTTTTGGGAGACGAAAGAATTGAACGTCCTTGAACAGGAAGCATACTTCCTCCAATACTGTATCATTTCTTGTTGGCTACCCCCATCGAAGTATAGTTCCCATCTATATTCGTCTACTATTTTTTTCATCAGGATTACTTCATCTACAAAGTGAGAATAAGTCTCGTATTTTCCTTCTAAAAGGATATTTGACCAAATAGTCTGAAATGGCTCATCCTTTAATTTCCTTTTTGTTTAGATGCTTAGTGTCAAATTCAGTGAGCAAGAATGGGCATTTGGCCATTTTTCTTGTTAGTGCAGGTTATTTGAGTAAGCTCTTTAAAGGATCCATTTGAGATATTACCTTGACTTAGAAGGCCATCATATAATATCTTAGCTTTTGTGTTACCCACATGAGGGATAAGTAGAATTTTCTAGAGTCATGTATCGTTATTCATAGGTAATAAATTTAAACTGACATACTATATGATCTTCTCCTTTTGTTATTGTTCGACATATTTGGCCAGCATGTTTGTCGTTATTGTGCTAGTGACCGTAAGGTATAAAAAAAGTATATATCCAGATCGAGGTGAGCCTGATAGAGGGGGATTGGTCAAGTACTGCTTAATTGTATGGAAATCCTTTTGGCATGAAGACTTACATATCTTGGTGGAGTCTTTTCATAGAAGTTTGAAAATTAGCTCACACGTGGAGGATATTTAGGAGATGAACCTAGTGATATATTAGATTCATCTTGGGAATCGCCCTGACTTTTTATCATTGTGCTGAGATGAAATTTCTATAATGGCATTGACTATAGTTGGGTCCTCATTGATTTCCTCTTTTCTGATGAGGAATCCTAGTTGTTTTCCTCTAATAACTCCGAATACACAATTCTGGGGACTTGGGGGCATTTGATCATCCTTAATCTCTCGAAGAATTTTCTCAAGGCTAGAAAATGCCGCTAACATGTATTTCATTTGACGATTATGTCATCCTTGTATACTTATATTTCCATATGAATAATGTCATTGTCAGACTAGTCGCCACTGCTTACTAAGTAACACCATCATTCTTAAGTCTAAACGGCATTATCGTGTAAAAAAATTTGCCCCAAGGGGTAGTGAACATCATTTCTTTCCAAATGGTATGGGTGCATCTTGATTTGATTATATCCAGCGAAATTGCCCACTAAAGATTTGAATTCTTGATCAGCAGTACTATCGATGATCATGTCGAGGTTTGGAAAAGGATAGTCATCTTTGGGACTAGGTTTGTTCAACTACTTGTAGTCGACATAAGTTATCACTTTCCATCAAGTATTTTAAACATTCAAAATATTGGTTAACCATGTAGGGTATTTCACTACTCTCAAAACATATTTTGAGTTGCTTATTTACCCTTTCTTTGGCCGTGAGGGATCATGCATGTATAAGCTTACAAAGATTTTTCTTGACTGGTTTAGAATCTAGGTATGTTGGTATACGATGGATGATGATTTTAGGGTCAATTTATGGCATCTAATTGTAGACCATGCGAAGACGTTGATATACTACTTGAGGAGTTGAACTATCTCAACATTCTCTAGATCGTATAAGGAAAAACCTATTTTTACTTATTTCATGTCATTAGGATACAATAAGTTGACCGTTGTTATTTTGTGAATAGGTTATGTGGAATTGTTCTATTTATTATTAAGATCTTTTAGGTGGTCTTCTAATTATTCATTATATAAATTAAATTCATTACATTGATTTGTAAATTTATCATCATTGATATTTTTCACACAAGGATACTCAAAGATAACGTTTATTTCCTCAAAATATGGATTCATGTTATAACACCTCGCGCGCCCGAAAAGAGACACGCGGCGTGCTACTATGATAAAAACTCAACTAAATCCTCAACAATTAGTAGAAACCATCTATTTTTCACAATGTAAGTATAAAAGATCCATAAACGGTTAGACTTCAACAATAATTACAATAATGTTTCTCTCAAAATACACAATTCTCCAACAAAAATTACACCACTAATTTATACATCAAAAATAAATCTTTCAATCCAAGCTTTAAAATAATGCTCCAAAATAGTCCATAGCGTCCCAATCCACTCTAGCCTTCCACTAAAAGAAAATACGGGGAAGTACACAATATGACAGGAATAAATGCTAAAAAATAATTAGCACGATGAATAAATCACAACAATATGAATGTGAATATAAAAATCAAACACAATACTCAACCATTATATCAATATTAATTTCTCAACAACACATCAATGGGTCACCAGGCCTCACCTCACCCCCCTAGGCATCTCAAATCCATATAACGGTTTTTGGACTATTGGTGGGTTCCCATTCTCCGTGCCATATTAAAATCTCAAGACACTACACTCAAATCAACAATATAACATATCTCAATGAATCAAATAATAGATTCCAACAATTTTTTAGGATTCCAATGAATATAACAATTCAACATGAGTGCAACTGACACAAAAAACAAATGGAATACTCTCGAGAGAATTTAGGATCATATTGTGTAAGTTTTGTACCTCAAAATCATCATATGAATTGTCACGTAAATTTCAGCCTTAAAATCTGATCGCACCATCACGTTCCCCACGCGAAAATAATCAAAACTCGTTTTATCCAAAACTCGATAAAAAACCAAGTAAGCCTTCAAATATTGAGTCAAACACTTGATTAAGTTTGGGGCTAAAGTTTATAAATGAAATGGAATAATTTAGGAGAGGTTTTCTGGTTGAAAAGTTGATGAAAAAGTGATTTGAAAATCCAAACCACGAATTGTTTATGATATATAAAGGATTAAGAGTTTGATTAAGAAAGGAGTTCTAACCAGATACAAACACTAAAAAAACATTTCGGATGATCGGAAACATTGGACTTAGCTAAAATATTGGGGCATAGTAGCGGAAAAAAGAGGAAGCTGCACAAAAAATTTCAGCTCGATCGGACGGTTGAATATTTTAATATTTTTTTTCTAGAAAGTTTTATGTTTCGAGGACTCTTAGAGAGTTTTATGTTTTGAGTACTCTTCTAAACGTCCCAATACTTATATATACTCATATTAGGAGTCTTTTAAGCTATCTTTTCTTATTTCGAATATAAAAACCAATATATTTAATTATTAAACATAATTAAATCTAAAATTTTATTTTTCTCCGATTTCCAAAATAAATTGAAAAATTCCCATTTAAAAAATCCTGGTTGTTACATACTTCCCCACTAACAAGGAATTTATCCCTCGAAATTCGACATATCCTAACGCTCAGAATAAAATGCTACTCGATTCTATTTCCCAAAAATTACAACACTAAAGTCCACAATCAATTCTACACGTTCTCACATCAAGATCACAAATCTCAACCTCGATGCCTGACACATCTTCAAAAATATTCTATCTCTAAAGAAAACACGTCTCTCATGCATGCTAGACCCAAAACCTAAGGACCCAAGGGTTGTTGTATACCTAAGCTCTGACACCATCTGTAACACCCCGCGCCCCCCGAAAAGAGACAGGCGGCGTGCTACTATGATAAAAACTAAACTAAACCCTCAATAATTAGTATAGAGCATCTATTTTCCACAATTTAAATATGAAAAGTCCATAAACTGTTACACTTCCACAATAATTAAAATAATATTTCTCTCAAAATACACAATTCTTCAACAAAAATTACACCACCAATTTATACATAAAAAATAAATCTTCCAATCCAAGCCCTAAAATAATTCTCCAAAATAGTCCATAGCGTCCCAATCTACGGTAGCCTGCCACTAAATGAAAATACGGGGAAGAACATAATATGACAGGAAGAGATGCTAAAAAATAATTAGCACGATGAATAAATCGCAACAATACGAATGCGCATATACAAATCAAACGCAATACTCATGCATTACATCAATATTAATTTCTCAAAACACATCAATGGGTCACCAGGCCTCACCTCACCTCCCCTAGGCATCTCAAAGCCATATAACGGTTTTTGAACTATTGGCGGGTGTCCATTCTCTGTGCCATATTAAAATACTGTGTAACTATACTCAAATCAACAATATAATATATCTCAAGGAATCAACTAATAGATTCCAACAATTTTTCAAGATTCCAATGAGTATCACAATTCAACACGAGGGCAATTGACACAGATAATAAACGGAATACTCTCGAGAGAATTTAGGAGCATATTGTGTAAGTCCCGTACCTCAAAATCATCACATGAATTATCACATAAATTTCACCCTTAAAATCTAATCGCACCATCATGTTCCTCTCGCAAAAATAATCAAAACTCGTTCTAGCCCAAACTCGAGAAAACATCGAATAAGCCTTCAAATATTGAGTCAAGCACTTGATTAAGTTAGGGGATAAAGTTTGTAGATTAAAGGGAAAATTTTTGGAGAGGTTTTCGATTGAAAACATGAAGAAAAAGTGATTTGAAAAGCCGAGCCATGAATTTTTTGTTATATATAAAGGATTAAGAGTTTTATTAAGAAATGAGTTCTAATCAGATACAAACACTAAAAAAACATTTTGGACGATTGTAAGTGTTGGAATTGGCTAAAATTTTGGGGCATAGTAGGGGAAGAAAAGAGGAAGCTGCAGAATAAATTTCAGCTCGATTGGACAGTTGAATGTTTTTATAATTTTTTTGCCAGCGAGTTTTATTTTTCGAGGACTCTTAGAGATTTTTATATTTTGAGGACTCTTCTAGACGCCTTAAGACTTATAAATACTCATATTAGGAGTCTTTTAAGATAGCTTTCCGTATTCAAAATATAAAAACCAATATATTTAATTATTAAAGATAATTAAATCCAAAATTTTATTTTTCTCCGATTTCCAAACTAAATTTAAAAATTCCCATTAAAAAAATATGGGTTGTTAAATACTTCACCACTAACAAGGAATATCTCCCTCGAAATTCGATATAGACTAACGCTCGAAATAAAATGCTACTCGATTTTATTTCCCAAGAATCACAACACTAAAGTCCACAATCAATTCTACACGTTCTAACATCAAGATCACAAATCTCATCCTCGTTGCTTGACACGTCTTGAAAAATACTCGATCTCTAAAGAAAATACGTCTCTCACACATGTTAGACCCAAAACCAAAGGACCATAGTTTTGTTGTATACCTAAGCTCTGATACCATCTGAAACACTCCACGCGCCCGAAAAGACCCAAGCGGCATGCTACTACGATAAAAACTAAACTAAATCCACAATAATTAGTATAGAGCATCTACTTTCCACAATTTAAATATAAAAAATCCATAAACTGTTACAGTTCCACAATAATTATAATAATGTTTCTCACGAAATACACAATTCTCCAACAAAAATTACACCACTAATTTATACATAAAAAAAATCTTCCAATCCAAGCTCTAAAATAATCATTCAAAATAGTTCATAGTGTCCCAATTCACGCTAACCTTACACTAAAAGAAAATACGGGTAAGTACACAATATGACAGGAATAGATGCAAAAAAATAATTAGCACGATGAATAAATCGCAACAATACGAATGGGTATATACAAATCAAGCACAACACTCAAGAGTTATATCAATATTAATTTCTCAACAACACATCAATGGGTCACCAGGCCTCACCTCACCTCCCATAGGCTTGTCAAACCCATGTAACGATTTTTGGACTATTATTGGGTGCCCATTCTCCATGCCATATTAAAATCTCATGACACTATGCTCAAATCAACAATATAATATATATCAATGAATCAAATAATAGAATCCAACAATTTTTCAATATTCCAATGAATATCACAGTTCAATATGAGTGCAATTGACACAAAAAACAAACGGAATACTCACGAGAGAATTTAGGAGCATATTGTGTAAGTCCCGTACTTCAAAATCATAATATGAATTGTCACATAAATTTCATCCTCAAAATCTAATCGTACCATTACGTTCCTCTCGCAAAAATAATCAAAACTTGTTATATCCCAAACTCGAGAAAAAACTAAATAAGCCTTCAAATATTGAGTCAAACACTTGATTAAGTTTGGGGATAAAGTTTGTAGATGAAAGGGAATAATTTTGAAAAGGTTTTTTGGTTGAAAATTTAATGAAAAGGTGATTTGAAAAGCCAAGCCACGAATTTGTTGTGATAAATAAAGGATTAAGAGTTTGGTTAAGAAAGGAGTTCTAATGAGATACAACCACTAAAAAACACATTTCGGACGATCGAACCGTTGGAATTGACTAAAATTTTGTAATTTAGTAACGAAAGAAAGGAGGAAGATTCACATAATATTTCAGCTCAATCGGACGGTTGAATATTTTTATAATTGTTTTCTAGAGAGTTTTATGTTTCGAGGACTCTTAGAGAGTTTTTTGTTTTGAGGACTCTTCTAAACGCCCCAAGTCTTATATATACTCATATTAGGAGTCTTTTAAGCTAGATTTTCGTATTTCGAATATAAAAACCAATATATTTAATTATTAAAGATAATTAAATCCAATTTTTTTTTCTCCCATTTCCAAACTAAATTAAAAAATTCTCATTTAAAAAATTCAGGTTGTTACATATGTGATCCAGTACATAAAAGTAATTAGCCTCAACGTCTGTCTCCTAAAATGAGAGGGTATAAATAGTAACAAGTGGTTCCTCTTGCAGCACGCAGGCAATCTTATCCTCAAATGGATCCTCGATTGTTGGAAGGTTACAAAATGTCCAATTTTTCATCTTCCATCAATGCCTCTCGAAAGATCTCAATTTTCCTCCAGTATTCAACAAGATCCAAATATAAAGATGGTTTTTGAGATTCTTAATCATATTCTCTACCTCATGCACCTTATTCTCAACCCCTGTTGGGTAGTCTTTGAAGAAAACTTCCCATCCAGACCATTATTTTCCAAATTTGGTGTCTACCCATGGTTCTAGAAATATACAAAAGGGAAAATCTTTGCCCTTTTAAATAATTTTTCCATTGACGCTAAGATGATGTAGTGCATGCATAGACCATGGTTTCTTTCATTTGGGTCATTTGGTTTTCAATGCCCTAGAACCAGAGTTATTTTGTTATCATTATACTATCCCCTTAGCATTAGACTATGGGGGAACCTGAACAGGTTCCCTTGTTGAATCTTTCCTAGGGCCATTCGAGGTTGACATTTCATCTTTTTCATCATCGGAGTGAAGCTGTAGTAGTCATACTTGTAAGGACACAAGTCTACGATTGATTCTTAATGTTGTGTTGGCTCAATTCTGGACAAAAACATTTGAGTCATATGATAGTGTCCAAGTGTATCCATCCAAGCCTATGACGTGTTAGTTGAAGATGTAGCGACCAAGTTACTAAAGCTTCATCTTATGCCAAATTTATTACGCCTCGTTTCTACGTCAACAACATTAGTTCCAATTAATCCTAAGGTATGAATGCATTACATATATATATAGTAGCTTGGAACATTGTTTATTGGGTGTAATTTTTATTTTAAACTAATGTTTATTTTCAAAAGGTTTCTTTAAAACATTAAAATAAATTTTTTAGGCTAAAAATCAAATTTTAAGCATTCTGGAACTTCATTTGATATAATGTCGTTCGAACAAGTTTGCCAACGAATTTTCCCACTTGGCCACTGGAACTTCGTTAGAAGTGTCGTTCGAACGAGACTTCGTTCGAATGAGATTTCTGCCTAGAATTTTTTTGGCAATTTTAATCAGATTTTCCCCATGTTCCCACTTGCTTTTACCTACTAACTCTTGACAGAAGTTATATGTGCGGGAACCATGTTTGAAAAACTAACTTTTGACATTTTCTAAACACCTTTTTGAGATAAAATTTTGAGAGAGAAAATTTCTAAGTTCAAAGGTTCATGTTTTAAGTGTTTACATTTTCAAGAACATTATTCCAAAACACTTAGCTTTACAGCCATAGTTTGTTTATTCCAAGTTACCATATATATATCTTGCTTGGAGTGTTTGGCACCGGGTTTTACTCTACCGAGTTGAAGAGCTCATTTGGGTTTCTTCTACATCCCATAAAGAAGAAGTTAATTATTTTGCTACGGTATTCTCACATGGTGAAAGGCATCATGTGTGGTTGACGATTGTTCCTAAAGTCCAATTAGTGGATTTCGAGACCGCGGTGGATATCCATGGTTATTCACTAGGTAGAGGTGTGTATGAGAAGGAGCTTCGGGGCTTCGACGGAGTCAAATCGAGTGTTGTAAGTCTTACTATCTTGATCTTGTAAAATCGTACTTAGTGGATTTGAGGCTAGGGTCGTCCGCGGTTTTTTCTCGTTGTGGGTTTTTCCTTGTACATCGCGGCGTAGCATGACTAATTTACTTTTATCTTGCAAAATAACTTAGAACGCATGATTAGGATAATTCAAGATAAAATTTGGTTTAATTGTCACACTTATTTAAATTGGTGCTTAATTAAATTTGGGTAAATAATAATTTAATTCAAGTCATTACTTTAATTTGATAAAATTTGGTTTGGCCTAAATTTGAAAAAATGAATTAATCTTGTTAGGAAAATTTCTTAGAATTGGGTTGAGTTGATATGTTTAAGTGAATAATTAATTTATTATTTAATTTAATGTCACTTTGAGTTTTTTTAATTTTAATTTGAAAGAAATTAAAATTTGGTTTATGTAATTGTTTCATTGAGCCATCTCTATTCCGCATCTATAAAAGGAAATTGAAATTACGTTTTTAATATCTAAAAATTGGGGGTCATCAATCTTCTCCAACAAGTGGTATCAGAGCGGGATCACTAAATTATTGCGTTTAAGATCCATTTATATATTTTTGATTAAAATGGAGTTTTCCCCATTTTTAAAATTTCCTATTTTCGATGGTTCCAACTACGCGTATTGGAAAGCGCGCATGAAATCGACACTTAGGTCTATCGATGAGAGGGTTTGGTTGTCAGTCATTAATGGGTGGTCCCCACCTACACATTTAGTATATAATGAGCGTGTTCACAAACCCACCGATAGATGGAGTGAGAATGAATTTAAACTTGCAAATTTTAATTCTCGTGGTTTAAATGCCTTGTTTAGAGTCTTCACAGCGGATGAATTTCGACGCATTATGATGTGTGAAACTGCTAAAGAAGCTTCGGATATTTTACAACTTACTCATGAAGGAACTAGTGTCGTTAAGGCTTCGGAACTCCAAAACCTCACCACTCAATTTGAAACCATCAAAATGAATGAAAAAGAAACTTTAGATTAATTTTATGCTAGAATTTCCGATATAGTTAATTCATCTTTTAATTTGGGAGAGAAAATACCCGACAACCGAGTAGTAAAGAAAATTATATGGTCCCTACCCTATAGATTTATTCCTAAGGTGACCGTGTTAAATTATTTACCCACTTTAGCCTCTACGAAATTAGAAGAGCTCGTAGGTGATTTACAAACCTATGAACTAGACATGTTTTCCTCCAAAACTGAAAAGAAAATAGAAAAGGGCGTTGCTTTGAAAGCCCGAAAGGAGGAAAAATAAGTAGTAGAGAGTGAAAGTGATAGTGACTCGAATGAAATGGCTATGTTTGCTTGGAAGTTTCATAAATTTAACAAAGATAAATTTAAAAATGATTTTAAGCAATTTGAAAATTCTAAGAATGACAAAGACGTAAAGACCCCTAAAACTCTTAAAGAAAATTTAAATAGGGACGAGTCAAATAAGTGTTTTGGTTGTGAAGGGTATGTCTATAGGTCTTTTAAGTTCCCCACTAAACTAAGGAGAGAGGGTAAGCAAACAATTTCTTTTAATGCAACCCTTAGTGATAGTAATAAGGAAGAGGGACCCGATTCCCCCACTAAGTCCAACTTTGTGGCTTTTATGGCAAGTCAAGTGAGTGAAAGTGACCACTCCTATAGTGATGAAATATCAACACATGACATTTCCAAGGTCAAAGTTTATGATTCCCTTGTTTTTTATGGTAGTGAGAGTGGAGAATAAAGAGAGAGTGAAAGTGAAAATGAGGTTGATGTGAGTAAACTTCAAATTGCGTTTCAAGAATTATTTGAAGAACCTATTAAATTAAAAAGAACAAATTTGAAGTTAAAAGCTAGTTTAAGAGAGAGTGTCAAGGTCATTAATGAGAGTGAGATAGTGGAAGACCTTAGGACACGTGAGAGAGCTCTTCGTGAGAAGATTGAATATGTAGAAGTCGAGAGAGATAGCCTTAAAGGTTTAATGAATCCTTGAAAAAGGAGCTTCTCACTTTTGAAGAGCGCAATATTTTATTAGAGTCTCATGTTTTAGATTTAGAAAATAAATTAGAAGCCGTGTCTTTTGTAATAATTGATTAAATTAATTAGCAAATTTCCAATCAACCTTTATTTAATTCAGCCCCTAAACATGCATCTAAGGTGTGTGTGTCAACCCATAAATAAAGAAAGCATGTGACATAAAAATATGCTCAGACACAGATTTTAGGAAAAAACTCCTTTCGGGTAAAACCTTTATTTCACTATGAATATATAAATCGCAACTTACAATTACATAGAGAAATTTACAATGGATCAACGCGCAGCCAACCCACAAAGACACGCAGTCTTGAACTCAGCAAGAGAATACACGCAGTACCCTCCAAGGACTCGCAGCCCAAACAACAAAGGAAGAATCACAACTCTCCTCAATGACACGCAACCATAACACTTTGTAGAGACTCCCTCAGCAATGACACACAACTCTAGGTTGCAAAGATCTCCCCACAAATATTGAATAATAGCAAAGCTTGTGTTCTAGGGTTCCAAAAAATTCACAAAAGTATGAAACGTTGTGTGAATCAAAACATGATTCTTGGGACTAAAAAAGGTGAAGACTTAGAGTATTTAGGATTCTTAAAATCGTCTATCAAAGTCTTATAAAATAACTCCCCGAAGTTGGTTTAAATAAGGAAACTTGGGCCAGAAAAATCTCAAGCAAATCTGATCGATTTTATGTCAGGTGGATCGGTCTGCTTTTGATGACGGACCGGTCCAATACCGGATCGGTTCATTTTTTAACAGGGCCTCTTCGGTTTGAATTCGATTCGGGGTTCACTTGTTTGAAGCAATAGAGGATCGGTCTGACTTGAGTGCAGATCGATCCGTGGCGGATCGGTTCATTTTCCAAATTGGTGGACCGGTCCGGGTATGCAGAAAATTAATTCTAAAAATGCTTTGATATTCGGATCCATTGATGTAGATGCGATCTTAAATTTCTGGAACGGTGTAACGGCGTATGACATACATATTGACAATGGACACAAATGTCCTTACAAATCTCTCCCTATGTCTATGCCGGTACATACATAAAAAATATCCGAATTATCAACTAATGACCTATACAAATCTACCCTCCCATGAACCCTAAAGATGGAAATATACAAATGTTTAAATCTTCATGATTTGTTCTTCAATCTTCAACAATTACCAAAGCTCAAAGCTTTTCTCATCAGGGTGTGCAACATATTGATCTTTAATCTTTGTACCTACACACATGAGAGAAGGCAAATACCACGTGACATATCGAGTTTGAAATGAGATAAACATAGATACCAATTTATGATAAAAATATAATCTAAATCTTAAAAACTCCCCCAAAATTCAAACTTCCCCATAATATGATAATTCTTTCTCCCCTTTTTTATGATGTCCCCAAATAGACAAATGAGAAGATGAATCACGGTACACAAAACAAGGCAACAAACAATATGGCCAACATGCATCTTGCAAGGAGATGCAAAAACAATTCATAAACTCTTTATGATTTTTCATTTTTTTCATACAAATATAAGATACATTTGAAAAAAAATATGCTACAAAAATTACACCATGGATTTAAACTCAAACAACCAAGTGATGGAGATGGAATGTATTGGTGTGAACACATTCGATAGGTAAATTGACTCAATCAATCATACATGCACGATGCATATGTGTAATCCTAACGAATGAACATCAAATGTATCCTTAGGTGAAAATTTTGTTGAATTGAGATGACATCGACTTATGCAAATCAACAAATCAAAGTCAAAGTGATTTCCACACCAATAACGTCCAAAACTATGTAGCGCATTTTCAAGAAGCTCAAGGACGTGCAAACCCATTATAAAATCTCCAACCAAACTCCCTCATATATATTTTCTTTTAGAGCTAATCTAAATTCTCAAACTTTGGAGAATTGGTGAAAAAACCTAAATGGCCCATAATTTGGCATGAATTTCTTTTTATTGTCTTTAAATTTTTTCGAGCTCTTTTTAAACCTCTTTGGACCGCGGATAATAAAATTCCTCCATTTTTAGGTCCAATTTAACGGTGGCTTAGTATTCGCAAAGGCAAAATGAACCTTTCGCATCCCTTCCCCATTTTCAAACAAAACACACAAACTCACAAAACGGTTTTTATATGCACAATTTCCTTATCAAAATTTATCGCGCTTGGTTCATTTTAAGGACAGGATTGAAGTGAAAACACCCAACCAACATGTGATAAGACAAGCACAATAATCAAACAAATCCGTGCATGTGTGTAATAAAAAGGAAACATGAGTCAAACATGTAGGAAGTAACACTTAATTACATCTTAATGACTCCAAACATTATAAAGCAGAAGGATGAATTGACATATTATCTCAAAACACTATCAAATAATCACATGAAAATAATGGAATGATGTTGTGATATGGTCATCCTAAGTCTTCATCCATAAAAGGTGCAAACCAAATACAAAAATCTTTTTAGATTTTTCTAAAAATTTTATCAAAATAAAATCTTTTTGTATTTTTTAATATTTTTTTTTAAAAAAAAACAAAAATTTATACAAAAATGATACATACTAGCAATAGGTAAATAATGACATCATGAAAATCAACCTATGCTAGTAAACAAGTCAAACCTCAATCGTTAGGTGCGGAGGGGTTTTCCAAAGGTGGTGCCAACTTATGAAAAAACTCCATAAAATCTTGTGAAGTTTTGACTAAAAACTTAACTTGCTCACCTAAATGTGCAAACTCTCCCATATCGTCTCTGGGAGCATGTAAAGTATCATGTGTGGGTGCATGTGTGCCAGAAACATGTGTAGAAGCAAAACGTGACACATAACCCAACTTAAATCAAAATTCCCTAAGGTGTCCTTTCCTCTTGCAATGGGAACAAACATAAATAGTCCTAGAAACACCTTTCTCAAAAACTCTAGGACGCGTTCTCCTATAGGAATGGGATGCCTAGGTGGATTAGGGTGAGACACATGTGAAACTGTCACTAAAGTGGGAACCGCCTCGGGTGCTAATTGGGAAGTAGAAGCACCGTCATGACTTATTCCTAACTTCTCACCTTAACCCATAAGAACCACCTTTTCAACATTTTTAGGTGCGTTCTCGAAATTGACTTTGACCTCCCTGGCACGTTCGAGATCACTCTCGAGTTAGGATACACGTGTCGTCAGACTAGACAACGTGTTGGTCAAATCACACATCTCCTTTCTCGAAACCTCCTTCTCTCTCTCCAAATCTAAAACCCGATGACCTAAATCACGATTATACATCTTAGTTTTCAAGGTCTCAGTGTAGAAATATCTAAAAGATTTTTGGATCACACTTTCATCTCCATTCTCACTTTCGCTTTCTCCCTCACTCGAATAACACAACTCACTATCAACGCTCTCGTGTGCACTCTCGTGAGACAAAGTGGGTGTGCACACACGACTAGAAAAAGCAACAACCATCTCATGAGCTAAACCTTTATCGGACTCATCTCCCTCCTCTTTCTCACTATCACTAAGTGTGGTAGGCATGGCTACTTCCTTTCCTTTCTTTCTAAGCCATGTAGGACACTCAAACGACTTATACCCCTTACCCCCACATTCAAAAATGTGACGTTCTCAAAATCTTCCTCACACTCCTCATCGGAGTCATTCTCTTTTTCCCTCTCTTCGCTTTCCTTGGCCTTTCCTTTCTTTTTATTTTTCTCAAAAAATTTCTTTTTATTGGAAGAATTATTTTTGTTCATGTTGAGAAATTTTTAAAAATTTTTTGCAAACAAGGCCATATCATTAAAATCAAAATCTCCCCCAGAATCAGACTCACAAACTTTTTCTTTCTTTTTCTTACAATGAGTTTTTAAAGCAATGCCATTATCCTTAGCCTTAATGGTTTTGGGAAACATTTCAATCTCATAGGTTTGAAGATCTCCTACAAGTTCTTCCAACTTAAGTGATTTCCAATTTCCCAAAGAGTTCAAAACAGTGACTTTAGGAATAAAGCGTTTTGGGAGAGATGTCAAAATCTTTTTAACCACACGCGTGCTATCAATCACCTCACCTAAATTAAAACATGTGTTAATAATGTCCGACAACCTTGTATAAAAATCATCAAAGAATTCAGATTCAGACATGGTGATAGTTTCAAATTGGGTGGCCAAATTTTGTGATTTTGATTCTTTAACCGCGTTCGTACCCTCATGTGTCAATTTCAAAACATCCCAAGCCTCTTTAGACGTGGTGCACGTCATAATTCGACAAAACTCGTCGGGAGTGACAGCTCCAGAAATAGCACTCAAACCACATGAATTAAAATTAGACATTTTATAATCATCTTAAGTCCAGTCTGACATGAGTTTTAAAGAGATGATGTTATTAACGGTGACCGTGGGAGGAGTCCACCCATTTTCACAAAGCAACCAAACACGCTCGTCAATAACTTTTAAACTGGATTTCATACGAGCTTTCCAATAGGCATAATTATTTCCATAAAAAATAGGCACCTTATTAAATGAATGCTCAATTGAAAAATGCGATTTTTTTAAAAAACTAATTTAAAAAAATCTGTATCACACAATTTTGCAAAAAATAGGAATACGCAATAAATTAGCATAACTTGATCTGATACCAATTTGAGAAGCCACGTCTTGTGTGTTAATTGATGAAATTAATTTGCAAGTTTCCAATCAACCTTTATTTAATTCAGCCCCTAAACATGCATCTAAGGTGCTTGTGTCAACCCATAAATAAAGAAAGCATGTGACACAAAAATATGTTGAGACACAGATTTCAGGAAAAAAACTCCTTTCGGGTAAAACCTTTATTTCACTATGAATATATAAATCGCAACTTACAATTACGTAGAGAAATTTGCAATGGATCAACGCATAGCCAACCCACAAAGACACGCAGTCTTAAACTCAGCAAGAGAATACACGCAGTACCCTCCAAGGAATCACAGCCCAAACAACAAAGGAAGAACCGCAACTCTCCTCAATGACACGCAACCATAAAACTTTGTAGAGACTCCCTCAGCAATGACACGCAACCCTCGATTGCAAAGATCTCCCCACAAATATTGAACAATAGCAAAGCTTGTGTTCTAGGGTTCCAAAAAATTCACAAAAGTATGAAACGTTGTGTGAATCAAAACATGAACCTTGGGACTCAAAAAGGTGAAGACTTAGAGTGTTTAGGACTCTTAAAATTGTCTATCAAAGTCTTAGAAAACAACTCCACGAAGTTGGTTTAAATAAGGAAACCTGGGTCGAAAAAATCTCATGCACATCTGATCAATTTTATCTCAGGCGGATCGGTCCGCTTCTGATGACGGTCCGGTTTGATAACGGATCGGTTGATTTTTTAACAGGGCCTCTTCGTTTTGCATTCAATTCGGGGTTCACTAGTTTGAAGCAATAGTAGATTTGTCTGACTGGAGTGCGGATCGGTCCATAGAATATCGGTTCGTTTTCCAAATTGGCGGACCGATCCGGGTATGTAAAAAAATAATTCCAAAAATGCTTTGATATTTGGATCGGTTGATGTAGATGCGGTCTTAAATTTCTACAACGGTGTAACGGATTATGACATACATATTGACAATGGACACAAATGTCCTTACAATAAAATAAAAGACTCTAGTATAGTCAAATTTGATTTGGAGTGTCGTTCGGAGAAATTAGATAAGATATTAGAAACGACTCAAATAGAAAATGACACTTGTGGTTTAGGCTTCGATACTTGTAATGAATCAACTCATAAAGACAAAACCAATTTTTTAGGAGAATCCTCTAGGAACAAATTCCTTAGGAAAGTCTTTTGGACGAGTCTTTAGGTGCTCAAATTGTGGTCGAAAAGGTCATCTTAAGAAATTTTGTTTTGATCTTAAACGAGGTCCTAGAAAATCCCATCGTAAGGCAATCGAGGTAGCCAAGATTCCTCCATCCTAAGATAGTCATTCATCATTAGTTTGGGTTATGAGATCCGACTTGGTAGCTTTACAAAATAGCATTTTTTATTCTCATTTACTTTCGCATGCTTCCGCCCTTGCAAAATCTAAAGGTTGAATGTGTTATTTGTTTAGATACTTTATCTTTTGTACTTCCTGCTAATTTATCATGATAACTGTATGCTTCTAAATCATTTTCTAATCTATGCTCCATGCTTAATCACATGCTAGAATTATGATTGTTGTTTTTCTTTTGTGTTATAGTTCTTTCATTTTAGTTTTCATTAAATGAAAAATACAAAAAGATTTTTGTTTATCATTTGTGTTTTCCCTTGTTAGTAATTTAATCTTTATGAAAAAATACAAATGCTTTTGTTTGTCTTTTGAGTAAATATTTTATTTTTAGTTAAAATTTTGAAAAATCTCAAAAATATTTTTTTGTGTGTATTTTAGTTCGACACACTCTATGTGGCATATACTTGTGTTCGAATCCTTCCTTTTTCACTTCCACGTGGCTAGAACTTTTGGTTTAGAATATCAATCCTTAAAATGTTCTTTACCATGCTTACATGGAGTAGTTCGATTTTGTGTTGATTTAATGGATTCTATTTTTATATGCCTGAATTCACACATGTACGAGCTCACTTGAATCTATAACTTCATATGTATATTTGAGATTTGTGAGGCGTTCTCCTACTAATCTTGTCATCTACATGTTATGTGGCCTAGGAGGACTAGTGCATGTTAAAATCCGTTGCACGTGAGATTTGTGTGAGATATAAAACTGATGTACATAAATGTGCACGGGGAAGGGCTCTGAAAGGGAAAATCATCCTTTGCGAGTAAGCCACATTTTGCTTGGACCTAAAAGAAATATGTGGTCCAAAGGCCTAAAAGATTAATGGAATTAAAAGAAAAATATTTTCCAAGGCCTATTTTGTTTAGTTCATTTATTCATTCAAAAGATTAAAATTTATATGCTTATTGAGGGAGTTTGGATGGTATACCAATGGTTTGCACAATGTCCGTTTATCCTAGTTGTTCTTTCAATGTCATGACTCTATTGGTTTGTAAAATCACCAAAAATCTAGGCTTGTATGCATTGTGTATGTTTGTTAATTGAGTTCAATCTGTATTGTCACATGAGGTTATATTCAATTGTGATGAAGTTTGCAATCAAATGAGAACTCCGTGAACATATTTTAAGTGATTGGGTCTAAATTTAATTGTTTCTAGTTCACACCCCAATACTTCTATTTCCATATGACACGTTTTTTCCATACGAGTGTGGAAAGCTTATTTTATTTTGTATCATATGTGGTATTTACATCTAGTATATGTGCGTGTGCGTTAATGATATTTATTATGTTCTCATATACGAGGTATTCTATTTCTCTTTGCCTTGCTTTCTAGTCCATCTGTACTTCTACTTCATAATTGGTATCTATCTTGTTGCATCCTTTGTTGATATCACATGCTTAATACTTTATGTATCATATTGGTATCATTTTCTTGCATCTTAGTTGGTATCCCTTACTCTTTGCATGGATTAGTTATGCTTTTTTGCCTATATGATTTCATGCTCTATGCTTTATAAGAACTTTTGTTTTATTAATTCTATCACCTTTGCCTATTCCTGAACAAAAAGGGGGAGAATGATAGGGGGAGAAATGGTATCTAATACTATTGTAATCTTATCTAAGTTTAGGAGATTTAATTTAGGGGGATAGCACTATCTTCTTAGGTTGATCATAGTTGATAAAGGGGTGAATTAATTCAGGGGGAGTAATTATTGTAATTGATTTAATATTTTGATATTCCTTATGCATTTGATAGTTTTCTTAAGTGTTCAGGAATTCTTCTAAATGACAACTTTCATCATCGGCAAAGATATTGATCCTTGGGTTTTGATTCAAACTATGTAATTTTTTATTTTTGGTGGGATATTTTTTAAGTCTCGTAGAGCTTGACGACCCTTTAGGAATTTTGTTTGGTTTTCGTCCCGGAATAGCCAAATGGAGAGATTTATAAGGACACAAGTCTTCGATTTAGTCTTAATGTTGTTTTTGGCTCGATTCCAGACAAAAACATTTAAGCCATAGTATAGTGTTCAAGTGTATCCATCCAAGCCTATGATGTCTTTGTTGAAGACGTAGAGGCCAAGTGAATAAAACTTCATCTTATGCCGAATTTATTGTGCCTCGTTTCTACGCCAAGAACATTAGTTCCAATTACTCCTAAGGTATGAATGCATTACATATATATATAGGAGCTTGTAACATTGTTTATTGGGTGTAATTTTTATTTTAAACTGATGTTTATTTTCAGAAGGCTTATTTAAAACATTAAAATAAAGTTTTTGGGCTAAAAATTGAATTTTAAGCATTCTGTAACTTCGTTCGATATCGTCGTTCAAATGAGTTTTTCGTTCGAACGAGAATGTCGTTCGAACAAGTTTGCCAACTAATTTTCCCATTTGGCTACTGGAACTTTGTTATAAGTGTCATTCGAACGAGACTTCGTTCAAATGAAAATCTCGTTCGAACGAAATTTCTGGCGAGAAATATTTTGGCAGTTTTAATCAGTTTTTCCCATGTTCTCACTTTCTTTTACCCACTAACTCTTGAAATAAGTTATATGTGCGGGAACCATGTTTGAAAACTAACTTTTGACATTTTATAAACACCTTTTTGAGAGAGAAAATTTCTAAGTTCAAAAGTTCATGTTTTAAGTGTTTGCATTTTCAAGAACATTATTCCAAAACACTTTGCTTTACACCCATAGTTTGTTTATTCCAAGTTACCATATATATATATATATATCTCGCTTGGAGTGTTTGACACCGGGTTTTACTCTATCAAGTTGAAGATTTCGTTTGAGTTTTTTTCTACATCCCATAAATAAGAAGTTTGTTGTTTTGTTGTGACATTATCACATGGTGAAAGGCATGATGTGTGGTTGATGGTTGTTCCTAAAGTCTGATCGGTGGATTTCGAGACAGTGGTGGATCTCCGTGGTTATTCGCTAGGCAGAGGTGTGTTCGAGAAGGAGCACTAGGGCTTGGACGGATTCAAGTCGAGTGTTGTAAGTCTTACTGTCTTGTACTTGTAAAACCATACTTAGTGGATTTAAGGCTAGGGTCATCCGAGGTTTTTTCCCATTGTGTGTTTTTCCTCGTACATCGCGGCGTAGTGTGACTGATTTACTTTTATCTTGCAAAATAACTTAGAACGCATGCTTAGGATAATTCAAGATAAAATTTGGTTTAATTGTCATACTTATTAAAATTGGTGTTTAATTAAATTTGGGTAAATATTAATTTAATTCAAGTGATTACTTTAATTTGATAAAATTTGTTTTGGCCTAAATTTGCAAAAATGAATTACTCTTGTTAAGCAACTTTCTAGGACTTGGGTTGAGTTGATATGTTTAAGTGAATAATTAATTTATTATTTAATTTAATGTCACTTTGAGTTTGTTTAAATTTAGTTTGAAAGAAATTAAAATTTGGTTTATGTAATTGTTTCGTTGAACCATCTATATTCTGCATCTATAAAAGGAAATTGAAATTACGTTTTGTAATACCTAAAAATTAGGGTTCATGAATCGTCTCCAACGATACTCAAAGTAATGTGGAATAATTTTTTCTTTAAAATAAGTTGAGATGACCTTGACATGAGGGTCTATTGTAATCCACTGATGTAGATCTCACCACTTTCATCTTATATTTTTAGGATCGGAGTACTAGGTCCTTTTACTTTGAGGAAAGGTGATAAAATTTTCTCCATGAAAGAACTCTAGATTTTGATGGAGTGAGGAGGAAACTCCCCCGATGTCGTGGAGCTATGTCCTACTTAAAACCAAGTTAAAGGAGGCTAGTATGTCGATCACTTGGAATTCAGTAAGACTACCAAGTGGGATGATCCTTAGATCAGGCTTAATGGACGCCATCACTTACATTTTAGTATTATTTCAAGCTTGGATAGCTTGATTTGGGGGTGTGAGGTCCTCATGTTTGATTCCCAAGAACTTATTTGTTCTTAGTAGGCATAAATTCATTGCAAATCCATTACCAATGAGGACCATGGGTTTCATTTGTCCATTAATGTTCACTATAATGTGTAGAGCCCTACTGTGGCATGGCCCTATCTTTAGTAGTTTTCATGATCGAATGCTATGATTTTTGCTAGGTTCATGCTCCCTACGACTTCCATGAGTTATTCATGACTAGAGGATATATGTACTACCTTTTGATCAAATTTTTTTAGGATGAATTCCCAATGTAGCTCAGATGATATGAGCAGTCCCCATGTGGATATGTTAGATTGAGTCTTCTTTAGTTGTTCTAACACTTTATTTTCCTTAACTCCTCCTAGGAAATTCACCTTAATCACTTCCTTTCCTTTGTCTCTACCCTTTTCTTCATTACTAATTGGGTTAATGGTAGGATACCGAGGGAGACGATCAATTTCCATAGATTCCTAATCGGGAGTGAAAAATTTATCCATGATATCATTTAAATTTAAAGTTCAAATGTAATTGGCATCATCATGGGGTGGATAAACAAATTAATTATCAAAATGAAATATAAGATCCTCCTTTGATGATTGCTCAATTGTTAATTCCTTTTGTGATGACCAAGCCAAGGAGTCTTAACTATAATCTACTATAAATTCTTATCCCCGTCGAATGGGGATGAGTTCCTTATATTTTTGTCCTCATGTGTACTTAGCTTTTTATTAATCTTCGACATACATAACTTCCCTGTGTCCAAAAACATTTTCATATTATTTGAGTTTTCTCTAAATCTAGTGTACATTAGCTAGTATATGTTAACTTCCATGGGATCCTAACCCGTTGTTTTAAAAGTTTGCAACATTTGGTCCTTAATATACATGTTTGCCTACATCGGTACCACATTATCCAAGTGTTGATTGACTAGTCTCCCTGAGATAACTCATTATCCTTCGTGTTTACGACTTATGGGTTTGATTAAAAAAGATGGGTCTTCAGTGCTACATTCTATAGTGAGGGCCTTTAATCTATAGTCATGTTTAGGTAGAGGTTTTTTTTATTGACACTGGGCTTAGGTTTAGAAATTGTTAGATGCCTTTCCTTGCTCGATCGGGTCTTGGATGTCCTAATTCAATGTTTAGCATCCTTTGAGGGTTTTTTCTCCATTTTGGTGGTTATCATAATACAAATCACATAGGGCATTTGGCAAAGGTCTTGGATCTTTGGGCTTCAAAATCCCCTTCTTTTTTAGAGATTGTTAAACTATAACTATGGGAGCGTACAAGGGATGAAATAATTTCCACACTATTTTAGGAACCCTTGATACTGGCATGGATGTAGGGTCTTGGATAGCATTGACAGTGATAGAATTAAACTTATCGATTCTCCTAGTGGGTAAATGGGAGATATTTTTCCATGTGTTTTTCTCTACCTTAGAAGGATCTTTCACAATTTCATCCTCTAGTTGGGCTCCCACGCACATAAGGGCCTTAAAGTGGGGTAGGTATTGTGTTTTAAGATGTTCTCAATATGGTTGGATCAGGTTTTTCTTTATAATGGCTACTTGTTTTTCATTTGAGTGTCGATTTACCATCTCGACAGCCTTACATCTCTAACAAGCGATTAAAATGCTAAGTGCCCATTGATCTGTTTTTTTTAATATCCAAGTCTCGACGAGTGATATATAATTCATCATTTTACTTTTAATATTTTACAAATTCTTTGTAGATGTCACTCCAGGTTGTGGATTGTCCATCATTCATAGATATAAACTACTTGAGTGCTGCCCCAAAAAAGGTTCCTCTGAGAATTTAATATATGACTTCCTCGTAGGCACATATGTCTTGTATAACTCGGATGTAAAGATTGAGGTGAACTATGGGGGGTCCTTTTTCCTATAAACTACAATATCTAATGATCACGTCAGAAGTAGACGAAAAGCGTCAATTGAGATTCATTGGGATTTGAGTGGATGGGTTTAGTACATGTTGGGTTTAAAGTTTCCAGCTCTCCTAAGTGTTATACAAATTATTAAACACACGCTAATTTTTTATTTTTCAAATTTTATGAAATCAATTCAAACTTTTCACTAATTAAACAAATTAATGAGTAAATAATTTACCAATTTTATCTTGAACAAAGCATGAATATAGGTTATATATAAGAATAAAAAAATTAAACCATAACACGATAATTTATGAGGAAAGCACACAACGAGAAAAATCTCAGACTACCTAGCCACTCAAATCACTATGAAATAGGTATAGTTAAAAGGACGAATTTGACTTACTAAATGGACTCGAATCCTTAAAGACTTGATGAACTCTTTGTTCCTTGAACCTTCTTCAAGTATATGTTGGATGCCTTCCAAAAGTAATCAAACCGATTCTTCCATTTCATGAATAGTTCTGGCCATCTCACGCAACACGCATGGATTACCTCACGAAGAAAACATGAAATCCACCACTCGAAACAAACCCATAAGGAAGAGAAAACATCTTAGTAAAAGACAAAAAGATATCCCAAATATACATATGATGCTGAATCTTGGATATCAAACTTTGGGTATGGACTAGGGTTTGGAGGCTCTTGGATTTCTCTTGCAAAATCATTTTCATAAAACCCTTATCTCGAAAACTCTTTG
This sequence comes from Sambucus nigra, assembly GCA_949130495.1. Lineage (NCBI taxonomy): Eukaryota > Viridiplantae > Streptophyta > Magnoliopsida > Dipsacales > Adoxaceae > Sambucus > Sambucus nigra. The sequence goes on from OX422212.1 coordinate 355,119,342, forward strand.
CCAGTCCTAGTATTGATAGAAGGCACAAAAAATGATGAGGTGAAACATCAATAATTATCATTCAAATGAAAACATCATGGTCCTTCGTACGATATGACACATTGATTCGATCGCTTGAAAACTCATTTGAATGAAATGTGAAACTCATATGAACAAGTATCAAATTACCTTCTCGCGATATATTTTTACCAAGCGGAACCTACTTGCTTTAAGTTCTTTTGAGTCTGAATGAAACACTACATATCATTTGAATCAACTTATTCGAACAACTATCATAAACTTGTTTGAATGACAAAGTCATATTTGTTCGAACGATCGAGAGAGAAAAAAATTCAAACCTTTTTATAAAAAATGCCTCACAAACTATTTTAAAAACATAACACCCAAAACAATGTGATTGTCCCTTTACTTGGAAGATATGGTATTCAATACACATCATATGCTTAAAGAAAAAATTGAACACAAATCCTAACCAATGACTCAAATAAGTTTTGTCCAAACGGAATAAAGAAAATATATGCAAATTGACTATATTGAAAATGTGTCCTTACAAGTCTCCCCATTTGGCTACTCTTGTACAAAACTAAAAAATGAAAACCTATTGTGTCGTCAAGATCTGTAAGGTTGAATCCCAACTCTCTAAGGTTGAATCCCAACTCTAAAAGATGTCTTGATTTATCTGATACCATGGAGGGAGGTGTGGTAGTTTTTTTCGAGACTGGTTCGAGCCTATTGGTCCATAGAGCATCTGCGGCACTCTATTCAGGTAGGGGAAGATTGGGGACCCCAGGATGAAGATGATGACAATGAAGCAGGATCCCCTGGTATCTGTGGGTAGGGTTCTTAGAGAGTTTGTTTATTTCGTAATGGGGAATAAATTTGGGGATTTTATTTGGCTTTTTAGGAATGTAGGGGGAGGGAGTTATCCGATCCTATTCTTATGTAATTGTACCGTAATTTCTTATTAATGAAATAAATAAGTTTTTGATCAACTAGATGTGCCTTTTGATGATTTCTGTATTTTGAATTATCTATACCGATCGCTAAGGCATGCATAATCATTTTCTTGAAATATATGTTAGAATGGCACGTCATTCTCGGAGATAAGAAACAATAGTTTTTTGTGAAAAAGATGGGGTCGTGCTCATGTAAGACGTATGAGCTGCCTACGTACCTCTGGGGGTTTTTGAAATTTTTTAGTTTTTATGGGAATGATTTTTGCAGAGGATCAGGCCCACGTAGTTCTGGGTAGAGGGAAATGAATATATTTTTCCGTTTTTTAGAATAGAAGGGAGAGGAGAAGAGTCGTAGCGTGCCGAGATTTTGGACTAGGGGTAAAATTTCTTGAGACGGTCCAGGTTGGCTGGACGAGCCATCTCTTCTCCATCTAAGTCGGTGAGCATGGCGTCACTACCGGATAAGATCTTCTTCATAATGTATGGGCCACTCCAATTGGGCTTGAATTTACCTCTGGGGTCCCAGATGGGCTCTACTATTTCTTTAAGGGATAAATCCCCTTCTTGGACATTACGGTCCTTGACTCTCTTATTAAATTTACGTGTTATTAGGTGATGGTACCCTTGTATGTGATACAGCCCTTTTAATCTCCTTTCGTCCAAGATTGACAGCTCTTCGAGGCGGCTTTGATTCCAGTCTTCCTCACTAACCTTGCTTTCAACCATAATGCGTAATAAGGGTATTTCTAGCTCCACGGGTAAGACTGCTTCCATGCCATAGACTAGAGAGTAAGGGGTAGCCCCAGTAGAGGTTCGAATTGTGGTTCGCTAGCCCCAGAGGGCATATGGGATTCGATCGGGCCAATCTCGACATATTTCGATCATCTTACCGATGATGGCTTTGAGGTTCTTATTGGCGGCTTCGACTGCACCATTGTGTAAGGACACAAAGTTCCAATTGAGTCCTTTATGGTTTTGGCTCAATTTTGGACAAAAATGTTTGAGTCATAGGATAGAGTTATTGATCATCCTTCAAGCCTATGACGTACTAAAGTTGAAGATGTAGCGGCCAAGTTTAAAGCTTCATTAAAATGCCGAGTTTAAAGTTCCTCATTTCTACGTCATCAACATGGTTCCATTTCTCCTAAGGTATGAATGCATTTTAATAAATATATAGGAGCTTGGAACAATTTATATTGGGTGTACATTTATTTAAAACTATTGTTTAAATTTCGAAAAGATTTTATTAAAACTTTAATATAAAGTATTTAAAGTTTCTGGGCTAAAATAGAATTTTTTCAACCATCTGGAAGTTTGTTCGAAGTGTCGTTCGAACGAGTTTGCCAATGAGTTCCCATATTAGCCACTGGAACTTCGTTCGAAATGTCGTTCGAATGATATGGCTGTTCGAACGAGATTCCCAACGAGATTTCTAATGATTTCACACTAGAACTTCGTTAGAAGGCTCGTTCGAACGAGACTTCGTTTGAACGAAAATGTCGTTCGAACGAGTTTTGGCAGGAACAATTATTTGGCAGTTTTGAGCAGTTTTTCCCACTTTTTCCACAAATTTACCCCACAAACTTTTGACAGAATATCTTAGTGTGGGAACCAACCTTTTTGGTTTACCTTTTTCAGATCTTTCCATTTCCAAGAGAGAGTTTGAGAGCTTCCATTTTACAAGAAAAAGGGCATGTTTTGAGTGTCTAATTTTGCAAGGAAAAATCTTTTAACACTCTAGTTTACACCCATTTTGCTTATTCCAAGTTCCATATATATATACTTTGCTTGGAGTGTTTGGCACCATTTTATCTCTACATCCATTTCAATAGAAGTTTGGGTTTGTTTCTAAATCCCATAAAGAGGAAGAGCTTGTTTTGCTGCGGCATTCTCATGTGGTGAAAGGCACCATGTGTGGTTGACGGTGTACCTATGTCTCATTGGTGAAGGCCAAGATTTCAGTGGAGCTTCGGGGTTGTCTAATAGCCAAAGGTGTTTACAAGAAGAAGCATCGAGGCTTGAAAGGGATCGAGTCGAGTGTTGTAAGTCTTTATGTCCTGTAATTTGTAAATCCATACTTAGTGGACTAAAGGCTAGGGTCGTCCGAGGTTTTTTTCCGTTGTGGGTTTTTCCTCGTACATCGCGGCGTAGTGATTTATTATTTATTTTATCTTGCTATACTTACCTAGAACGCATGCGTAGGTAATTCAAGATAAAATTTGGTTTTAATCACTACATGTTTAATTTGGTGCAAAATTAAATATTGGGTAATGTTTTGTTAAGTTAATTGTCATTTAATTTAATTTGATAAAATTGGTTTGGCCTAATTTGTCAAAATTGAGAAATATGACTTAGGCAAATTTCTAGGACTTGGGTTAATTAAGTGTGTTTAAGTGAAATTAAGATAAGTGTGTGTGTTTGAATTATTTTCACTTGGTTTAATTCTAATTTGAAATAGAAATTAAAATTTTGTTTATTTGTTTGAACCATCAACTCGCTTCCGCGTATCTATTTAAAAAGGAAATAAATTTTTGAAAAATTAAAGTTTGGGGGACCTCGCGTACTTTTCACATTGGTTTGAGGTCGGTGGGGAGAAGATTTGTGTCTCTGGATCCCATACTCGTTGACCACTTCTGTGACTTCTTCTTCGAAATGCAACCCGTTATTTGACACTAGCTCGTGCGGGACCCCATATCGGCAGATGATATTTTTCTTCATGAATTTGGCCACTTTCTTAGTGTTTAGAACTGCATATGACTCAGTTTTGACCCATTTGGTGAAGTAATCAATGGAAACCAGGATAAACTCATGCCCGTTAGAGGCCTTGGGTATAACCGACCCTATGATGTCGATGCCCCAGGTGGATAATGGCTAGGGATAAGTCATGTTGTATAATTCTTGCAGAGGAAGGTGTTAAAGATGGGAGAAATGTTGGCATTTGAGGCATTTTCGGACATAGGCGGTGCAATCCTAGATCATGGTAGTCCAGTAATAGCCTTGTCGAACGATCTTCTTGGCAAGCATGTGACCGTTCATGTGAGTTCCGCATTCCCCGCTATGGATTTTCTGTATTACCTCTTCAATGTCATCCCCTGCGATGCAGTGTAGATGGTTTCCATCGAAGTTTCTCTTAAATAGTGCTTTGTGACAGATGATGTACTGGGTGGCCAGTCTTTGGAGGGTTGCCCGATCTTTTTTTTATATCCCTTGGGGTACCTACCCTGCTTGAGGAGGTGCCAGATATCATAATACCAGTAGTTGGATAGCTCGAGATCTTCTTCGGTGATGAGGTCAATGTGGTAGCAGTGGGTTGGTTTATCTTGCTTTTGGACTAGGAAGGGGGATATTGTTATTCCTTTCGGCATGTCAACCATGGAGGCCAAGGTATCAAGGGCATTGACTAGGTTATTCTTTGCTCGAGGTAGGTAGTGGAAGGTGATGTCTCAAAATTGGGAGGCTAGTTCTTCTAAGTGGGTATGGAAGGGTTGGAGTTTCTCGTCCTTGACTTTCCATTTTCTGAGCCCATGACCAATGATGAGGGCAGAATCCCTGTAGACATCTAGTCATTGAATTCCTTTCTCAAGAGCAACTTTGAGGCCTATCGTACACTCCTCATATTCAGTCATATTATTGGTGCAGGGGAAATCCAATTTGATGGCGATGGGAGTGTGGGAGTCGTCTAGGGCGATCAAAAGTATACCAGTGCCATATCCCTTTTTGCTAGCTGCGCCATTAAAGAGCATTTGCCATCGCAGGTTGTCTTGAGCAGCACAGTAGATGTTTTATCTAGGAATTCGTAGATCCAGTCATCAACTTCTTCCATGGGGTAATCAACGAGGCGGTGAGAGATGTATCTTCCTTTCATTGCTTTCTGTGTGATGTATATGATATCAAACTCGGCTAAGAGCATCAACCATCGAGATATTCGACTGGATAAGGCAGGTTTCTCAAGCACGTACTTGATGGGGTCCATTCGGGATACAAGTTTGATTGGGAATACGAGCATGTAGTGTCGTAACTTTTGGGTGACCCAAATAAGAACGACGCATGCTTTTTCCAAAGCGATGTAGTTGATTTTGTATTCGGCCAATTTGCGACTGGCGTAATAGATGGGTCGTTTTTTGTGAGAATTATCAAGTTATTGAGCTGGAAAAGCCCCACCTGTAGTGTTTTCTATGGTTAGGTATAGGAGCAAGGGGAGATCAGGCTGTGGTGGCATGAGTACTGGAGGTTGAGTCAGATATTATTTGATTCGATCGAAGGCTTCTTAGCAGGCCTTGTTCTAAACTTTGGTTAAATCCTTTCATAGGAGTTTGAAAATTAGTTTATAAATAGAGGTGAGCTACCTGCTCATGTACTGCAATTTCCCAAGGAAACCTCGAACCTCTTTCTCCGTGCGGGGAGGTGGAATCTCAAGTATGACTTTTACCTTGGCAGGATCTGCTTCTATCCCTTTTTGACTGACCATGCATCCCAAGAGTTTTCCCTTTGTAACACCAAAAACACATTTCTGTGGATTGAGTCTCACCTGATACTATTACAGTCATTTGAAGAACTTTCGGAGAGGTGAAACATGACCTTCTCTAGTTTTGGATTTGATAATCATATCATCCACATAGACCTCGACTTATTTGTGAATCATATCGTGGATGATGGTCGTGGAAGCCCTCTGGTAGGTAGCCCCACCATTCTTGAGACCAAATATCATAATAGTGTAGCTAAAGGTATTCCATGGGGTGATAAAGGCAGTTTTTTCTTGATGATTTGGGTGCATTTTTTATTTGGTTGTATCTGGCAAACCAATCGATGAATGGCTTGAGAGAATGATTGGCCATGTTGTCCACGATCATGTTGATATTCAGTAGTGGGTAATCATTCTTTGGAGAGTATTTGTTCAAATCCCTGTAGTCTACACACATAACTTTCCCTCTTGATTTCAGCATAGGCACTATGTTAGCTAGCCATGTGGGATATTCGATCACATGAATGAAGCCCACATTAAGCTGTTTGACCACCTCTTCTTTGACTTTGAGCGCCCATTCGGTGCGGACCTTTCTCAGCTTTTATTTAACCGGCTTGTAATCTGGAAGAGTGGGGATCTCATGTTGAACAATTTCAGGATCAATGCCGAGCATATCGTCATAGGACCATGCGAAGACATCTATAAATTCCTTTAATAATTCTTCGAGTTGTGCGCGCTCATGCTCGTTAAGGGTAGACCATATACTAATCTCGTGCAGTTGGTCACTAGAACCGAGGTTAATAATAATAATCTCTTATTCATTAACTTTAACGTGGTTATGTTGTTTGTTATTAACCTTATTTAGATCAATTCAGAATTATTCATTTGCAAAATCATCATCATCAAAATTTTGATTAGTGTAAGGTACAACAAGATACTCAAAATCTTCATTTATTTCATTGAGAGGAAAAATAGTATTGAGAACCTCATCAAAGGAGGTCTTGATTACATTTGAGCCAGAATAGACAACAGAAGAGGAAACGGGATTTTAACTTGTAGAACCGGTGCAGCATGCCAGTTAAGGAGAGGTGTATCATCAACTTTAATCACGTGGGATGGATCCAGTGATGTAGTGCTTGAATGAACCATGCAAAGTGTCAGCCCTAGTGTTTGCAAGTTGAACGAGTCCTCGAAGTCACTTTCCTCAGTCTCTTCGGTATCTTTTATGAGTGGTTGTACATGGCGTTGGGAACTTTCGGCCCACGGGTACCTGTCTTGAAAAATATATTCATTCCGAGTTTTATCTTCTTGTGTGTATGATCATACCATGGTTCCGAAAAGTTGTAAAAAGGGAAGTCTTCACCCTCTTTGATGAATCGTCCGTTCAAGGAGTCACCTGAGATGGTTTGGAGGCAGTCTAATCTTCTCATTGGTTGAAATTGGGGGATCAATCTGAGATCTTGTTCTGATGGTTGATACCCCAAACCACAAGGGTGGAAAGTTTTCTTTAGTTCAATGGGATCAAGTATCCCTTGATGTCTTCGTCCTAAGCCTAGTCCGTGCATGGAGTTCATGTTTCTGAACATCTAAATCACATTGGCATTGCCATAAGGGTCGTATGGGGATAAACCTTTTTTTTTAAATCGTCCCCTGTCGGGAGTAGAACTGGCTCAACTTGGAATCCTAGTAGGAGCATATTGTTTGACCCATGTTATATCTCAAGGATTGGATTGCTGGTACTTGCACCCTCGATATTATCGTCATCGCCTAAAATAGTGATGACTCGTCCGTTGGCGAAGAACTTCAATTTCTGATGGACTGAGGAAGACACACCCTTGATACTATGGAGCCAAGGTTGTTCGAGTAATAAGTTTAAACAAGCTGGGATGTCAATAGTTTGGAATTCATCGACAGGGTTTATGGGGCCAGCCCCTATTATAAGTTTTATGGATCCCATCACCTCCTGACGAACATTATCGTAGGCACGTATAGCAGCAGAAGTTGGAACGAGGTCAATTTCTTTCAGTCCGAAGCATTTGAAGGTTACTAATGGGAAGACATTCAAGGCGGATCCATTATCGACAAAAGAGAGTGGTACAATTTTCCCCATAACCTAGATGGAGATGTTGAGTGCATAATTGTGGTTTGGCCCAATTCTGTGGATTTCTTCTTCGAAAAAGGATACATTCGGGTAGAGGTCAAGGATCCGACCAAATTTAATGCTTCTTCTGGTCTGGTAGAAGGGGGAACTATGGGTCCAATGAGAAATTTGATCAAAACATTTCTCTGGGGATGGGAAGACATGAAAATCCCCCATAGAGTGATGTTAGGTTGAGTTTTCTTTAGTTCATCGAGGATCTTGCTTTCCTCGAGGGTCATTTATGGCATAGGAAGGTTGTTTAACACCCTTCCCCTTGTCATTGGCTCGTAGTGAGCTTGGGATCTGGTAATGTCTCCCTAATCTGGTTATGTGATTTACTGAAGAAGGGAAGAACATGAACCCTGTTTCTTCGTCAATCTTGGGTTGTTCTGCCACTTTGTTTATTTCTTAGAGGAGCTCCTCAAATTATATCATCCCACATATGTCGGCTATCGGGCCAGTTTTCTCGAAGGCTTGTTCTTCATTCGAATCTTTGAATTCTTCCCCCCATCCGGTGGAAATAATTATGTCTTTCCATGTAAAGTCGATGCATTCCACAACTTCAATGGCTTCTTTATATAGGTCTTCCCATTCTGTGAGGATATGTAAGGGTGAGGGGACTAAGTGCCCTTGCAATTTTAGATTATCAAGTAACTCGGTCATACTGTAGATGTCGTTGGTTTGCCTGAATGATTCTACTATGATCTGGACGACATCATCCAGGATGACTTCATCGGTGGGTACCACCCAACTATCTGACTCTCGGGCACATTTCCATGCTTCCAAGAATAGCGTGCTGAACCTCTGGCAATCCATGATCATCTATAAGGGGAATTTCAACCCGAACTCTAGGAGTTGGTTTAACACTTCTGATATTACATACCTCCATTTTTAGAATGAGTACGGACAGCGATGCATGCTCTGGTAAGGAGTGGCAATACATGATCAGTGAGGCTAGTAGGGTGTAGGAGGAAATATGGGTAGGTTTTGAGAGGTTTGGGAGAGTGTATGGGTGTGATTTGAGTTGAGAAATCAAATCCTGGGTTCATTTCTCGAAAGATAGCATAGGTATGATTTGGGAGTGGGTTGTGAGTAGTGTTTTACTTAGGATTGGCTGGTGGGGCAATGGTACCCTGGTAAATTAGACCTTTGATTATGTTTCAAAGGTGAAAGCATTGGTCGGTGGTATAACCAGCGGTTTGGTGAAAGGTGAAATGGGCATATGCCTTGAAGTTTCTTAGAAGTGGATTTGGCAATGGACGGGGATCCAAGGGCTTGATGAGGTTTTAGATTAATAGGGCCTGATAGACTTTGGAGAGGGGAGCATGGAGCTCAGTGTATTATTTTCGGACTGGGATAGGGCAGATTTCTAGTGCCCACGAAGTGGTTGGTTGAGAGATGTTGTTGATGGTTAAGACTGCAGCACTAATAGGTTTGTCATATTTTCTAGGGGTGAACTGTCTGGACACTTTCTTTGGTTCAACCTTTATTTTAGCAAGGCCTTCCTCGATTTCTACTCCCGCTTCTCTGATATCTCGAAAGTGGGGATAGTATTGTCCCCCATGGTTGCTCGAACATGGGGCAAGAAGTTCTTCTTCACTATGCTGACTTGTTCTTCCTCAAAAGGCCGATTGGTCATGGTAGCTGCTTTTTCCCTCTATCGAGCTATGAAGTTTCTGACTGGTTTCCCAGAGTTCTAACTGAGCATCTCTAAAGCATGGAGGGTGACCTCTAGCTCTTCGTTATATTTGTACTGTGACATGAATTCATGGGCTAGATCCTCTCAGCTACGGATTTTAGACTCCTCGGGAGACAAAAACTGTCGGAGGGCGCTATCCTTCAAAGTTTGCTGAAACAATTGGGCCATCACTTCTTCTGAAGACCCTAGGAGAGTCATAGAACGTTGATAACTACGAAGATGAACAATAGGGGGTCCACTTCCTCTTCTTGATATTCGGTATCTTGAACTTCTCGAGTAACCTTGCCTTAGGATAAAAGGGATATGTGGGTGTAGTCTATGTAATTTATGGGACTTCATTGAACTTCTTAGTTAGCATCTTGAGATCTTCTTTGACCTTGTTCAACTCTTCCTCTTTTAGATCAACGATCATAGGCAATTTAGACCCAGACTTAGCAAGGTTTGGCATAGAAAGCTGGGCAGGAGGTGGCCCATTAACAGGAGGGGCATGTGGAGCTTGCTGATATTCTTCGGGAACCTAAATAGGCTCTGGTGGACCCATTGCGCGAGGAAATAAGACCTCGGGATCTTGAGGAACAGGAACTTAGTTTCATTGCATCTCTCGGACCTCAGTCTGAAGGTTGTCAATCTTGGACACGAGCTGAGCTAAAACTTCCATGAGATATGGCTGCATAATTGGTTCTTGATATGTGTTCTTCGTGGAAAGTGGGTGGATACCGGACTCAGAAGAAGTAGGAGGGGAACGCATGAAGCTCCTGGGTGATTTGACTAAAGACCGAAGCTAATATGGAGCCACGCCAATGGCGTACGATCGACCTAAGATGGCGTAAAATTGGATTTATTTTTGACAAAAAAAGGATGAAAATAATTTTAACATTTTTGTTCTTTTAGAGATTGAAAGAAAAAATATTTTTGGATTTTTGGTAAAGAAAGGAGAATTTTTTTTGGATTTTTGATAAATAAAGGAGAAGTGTTTTGAAAGATGGGTCTCAGCAAGATTATTATTATTATTATCTTCTCACTTGTATTAAATTACCCTAAATGTAAAATGAAATGCTGGATGGGACCCGAGCCTAGAAAAGTTAGGTTTGTAACATGTGAATAGCTATGGCTGGACTGGTAACCAGGCCACGTGCAGGGTCCCATTTTTAAAAATGTGCAAAAATTTGGGTGACAGGCCAACCTATAATTTCAACAGAGTTTCGGGTTAAAACCGGCAATCTAATATGTGTGTACTAGGCTTGACACCTATATGCGGGTATGCAATTGGTTGGGTGAATCGGAAAGGGTTCCCCCCTTCGGCATGGCTTCCATGATGTACGTCTTGCTTTTGAGATCAATCGATACGTGTGGAAAAGACTTTTGATATACATGAGTCTACGTGAATTGCCTCACTATATACCTCATGGGGACGATACGTGTGAGAGATAATTAGATATACTCGTTGTACGTGAATGAGTTCCCTACAATATACCTCCCGTCATGACTTAGATCAAGCGGTACGATACGGGGGAACCATTCAATATACGTATGAGGTACTTGGCTAATGGAAGGTAAGAGTCATATTGCTTAGGCTAACTGCGCCCTATCAGACCAGTGCCCACTCCTCCAATTATTGGACAAAATTGGGTCAATAACAATGCTCTTTGGTGATTATGTGTGAATCAAGCATGATCCTCTAATTAGTATCTTATGATAAGAGTATCTTTCTTCATCATGCCCAATAGGGAGCAAAGTATGAGTACCAATGGTATACCAAGTATGGGTGATGCGTGCAACATGAGGATATATGTGATCCTAGGTGCACGTGGTGTGAAGTGTACATGGAGAATTTTCTATAAGCGTGTGAATAGAAGCATAAGCATGAGGTACAGATGAATAGTAAAGCGGAAAATAGGGGGATATATAAGAAATTAAAATACCGGTGTAAATAGAGTCTAGCCCTCAAAAATCATTTCCCCAGCAGAGTCGCCATTGTGGCCATCCCCGGATATATCCCCTTGCGGAGGGAGATAATCCCTCTAGGTCCCGCGCATCCCCTCGGGAGTGCTTCGACCGACGTCGGTGAATGAGGAGAAAAATTTAGATAGATAGAGTTGCGAGTCTATTTTACTCAAAATCAAAAAAACAAAAAGGAGCCGTCCCGAATGACAGCATCCAAAGACATACTGATACATACAAAACCAAAATGATTCGAAAAGGGTCCAGAGGCTAAGTTACGAAATGGGAAGGTGTTAGTCACCCATTCCGCCCTTACGGTCTCTCATTGGTTGTTGTTATTTTCCTTTATTTTCTCGTTCTATGTGTCCATGTGTATACGCATTGGAGATAGGAATCATCGACTTGTATCATGGAAGAGATAAAGCGAGTCATCCATAAGAATGTTCCTAAAAGTAATATTAAAAAATAGGATTTATGCAATTATCCTAGCGTCGGTCATTATAAGGGAATGATATATATATATATATATATATATATATATATATATGTGTGTGTGTGTGTGTGTGTGTGTGTGTGTGTGTGTGTGTGTGTGTGTGTGTAAACACATAGCATTTAAGAGAGTTAAGTTTAAAGAATATAGAAAAATAGGAAAAAGGTAGAAAAAGGAGTCGAGTCTCGGGTTTTACCCCGAGATGCCTACGTAGACTATATAGGCATCAAGGTCCACATAGTTCATATGAAAAACGAGGGGTGATATTTATCCCATAAATCTGATCAGGGACTTCTCTTATATGGGTGTGTGTGTAAAAAAGTGTTTTAGTTGTGACAAAAGTGTGATAATTCTCGTTTGGAATTTATGAGCAAACTCTCTTTTTCTTGTTTTTTTTGGGTTTTATTTATATGAAAATAAGAGATGTGCGATAATACTAGATAAAAAGTATATTAAGATATGTGAGATGAGAGAATAAAAGTTCTAAGTAACAAAACAAACTAATGAGAACTTAGGAGAATTTAAGGAGAGAGTGGTGAAAGTTGGACCTTCTTGAAGATCTTAAGCTCGATCTTGGATGTTGGAGAGAAGCCATTGCACTTGGATGATGATAGAGAGTACTTAATTCAGCAAGTTTGATGAAAAAGGTGATTAAAGGTGAAGGTTGAAAAGGGATTTGGATGTGGAAATCACGCTGACTTTGAGAGGGGTTTTCTGAGCTTGCTGAAAGTAATGGATCTCTGATTTTCCTCTTTTTTGGAATGGGGTTAGTCCCTCCTTTTTATAGTCCCAAGGAATTTTCGATCGACATAGACCTAGTCCTGCCAATCATCAGGTGTGTTTAGGCACACTGCCGATAGGCATGGCTTGGAACCTGTCGTTTGGCAGTGTCTTTCAGGTTCCTTCGAAAAATCAGTCATAGAGTGAGAATCGTTGATCTGAATCATGCACGGGGTAAACCATTGGAAACATATTTTAGAGACCTTTGAAAGTCCTTTGGACTTCTCCCAGGTTCGGGAGTTAACTCCCAGGTTGGACTTCTCCCAGGTTCGTCCGCAAATGGATCAGAAGCGTTCGTCGGTCCTTTGGATAGGGAAACTTCGGACGCAAATGGAACGTTCATCCGCATGGTAAGTCTGAATCGCAGATAGGGTAGACCTTTAGAAAGGTTAGGAGACGTACTTAAACATTCCAAAGAGTTTGACATGGTTCGGGGAGTTGACTTTGGTGAACCGAGGCCTGGAAGCATTCGATGACATTTTGGAGTAAAACGGATCGTTCGTCCGTACCATAAGTCAGAATCGTGCCCGGAGTGGACCGTTGGAAATGAGTTTTAGTGAAATTCGAAGATTCATTCACTCTCGATTGAGATAAAGAGTTTACTTTGGTCAAATGGAGCCTGGGAGCGTCCGATGTCCTCCTGATCGAGTTTCGAGGAAAAATAGGTCGTTTGTCCTCATGGTAAATCAGAATCGCGCACAGGATGGACTGTTGGAAAGGGTTTTCAGTGCCCTTATAATATTCATTTAGTCACGGTCAAGCTGAAGAGTTGGACTTTCGGTCAAACGAAGCCTGGGAGTGCCCGATGGCCTTTAGGTCAGTACCTGGGGTATGACTTGGGTTTGCAATGATGAAGGTAGGTGCTAAGGACCTTAGGAGAGGTTAGGGGGTATTAGAATGGGGTGTCTATAGTAGGGTTTGTCAAATATATTCGAGCGGAATTTATTTAGGTGTGCGTGTAGAAAATGTGTTTCTAGTTTGGAAAAAAAGTGTGGTGGATAATTTCGTACGGAATTTATGGGTGTAACCCTCTTTTATTTGTATTTTTTAAAGGAAAATAGAGTATGTGAAATATACTAATAAAAGTGTAGATTTTAATATGTATGAACTAGAATGAAACTAGATTAAAAATTTAATGTAATTTATGCAAAACAAGAGATGTAAAAGAGAGGGAGAAAAAAATGGACCTTATTTTGGAGCTTGAGCTTGGATCTTGGATGAACTCCTTTGAATGTTGATGGATGTTGATGATAGAGAAGTATATTTGCTAAATTGGGTGTGAAAAGGATGGGTATTTAGGTTTGAATGAGATTGCTCATATGGAACTCCCCTGACTTCGAGAGAAAATTGCTGAGATCACTGATGTTGATGGTTTTTTTCTATGCCCTCACAATGAGGTCATGTTCCTTATATATAGGTTCAGGGAGTACTGACCGGAGTACCCTAGGGGGTGATGATCGACAAGTCACCCTTGACATTGTGCCACTACGTAGGGTTTAGGACCTACTAATTGGCAGTCCCGTGCATACTTTTCTGGAAAAAATGACCGTAGAGTACAAACCATTTATCCGAATCGCATAGAGGGCATACCATTAGAAAGGTATTTTAGAGGCCTATGAGAGTTCGTGGAATTCCCTTTGGTCTGGGAGTTTCCTTTGGGTCAAATGTGGCTCGGAAGATCATGTCATTCCTTTGGACTGGAGATCATCGGACACAAATGGATCGTTCGTCCGCATGGTAAGTCAGAATCACACACGAGGAACCAGGGCTCAGAAGATCCCGGTGACTTCCCAGATTAAAATGGATCATTCGTCCATACTATAGGTCAGAATCGTGCACAGGGCGGATCGTTAGAAAGGGTATCTAGTGCCCTTTGGATATTCATTCAGTCTCATTCAAAATGAAGAGTTAACTTTGGTCAAATAGAGTCCGAGACCGCTCGGTGGTCTCCAAATTAATTTTCGAGGGAAAACTGATTGTTCATCCAAAATTGGGCTAGCAAGGCCCCAGCTGCGGTATCGATCATGGTTAGGTATAGGAGTAAGGGACAATCAGGCTGTGGTGGCTTGCGCATTGGAGGTCGAGTTATGTATTTCTTAATTCGATCGAAGGCTTATTGGAAAGCTTTATTCCAGACCTTGGTTGAATCTTTATGGAGGAGTTTGAAGATAGGTTCACAGATGGAAGTTAATTGACTGATGCACTATAGTTTTCAAAGGAATCCGCAGATTTCCTTCTCCATTCGAGGAGTTGGCATCTCAAGTATGTCTTTCATCTTGGCAGGATCTGCTTCTATCCACTTCTCACTGACCATGAATCCTAAGAGCATCCCTTTGGTAATGTCGAAGACACATTTATGTAGGTTAAGCCGCATTTGATATTTTTACAATCGTTTAAAGAATTTTAGAAAAGCGGGAACATGACCTTCTCTAGTCTTGGAGTTGATAATCATATCATATACATAGACCTCTACTTCCTTGTGTATCAGATCATGAAAAATGGTTGTGGCTGCCCTTTGGTATGTAGCCCCTAATTTTTCAGACCAAATGGCATGACAGTATGGCAAAAGGTTCCCCAAGGGGTGATGAATGCGGTTTTCTCTTGATGATTAGGGTGAATTTTGATCTGGTTATATTCAACAAATTCGTTAACGAACGAATTGAGAGCATGAATGGTCATGTTTTCCACAATCATATCGATGTTGGGTAGTGGTTAATCATCCTTTGTATAGGCCTTATTCAAGTCTCGGTAGTCGACACACATGCGGACCTTTCCTCTTGATTTTAGCACGGGTACGATATTAGCTAGCCATGTGGGATATTCAATTACGCAAATGAAGCCTACATTCAGTTGCTTGACTAATTATTCTTTTACTTTATGTGACCATTCGGTGCGGAGCTTTCGCAGCTTCTGTTTAACTGGTTTACATTTCAGGAGCGTTGGAATCTCATGCTGTGCTATTTCAGGGTCAATGTCAGGCATATCATCCTAGGACCATGCGAATATATCCACAAATTCCTTCAGTATCTCTTTGAGTTGCGTTCACTCGTGCTCATCATGGGTAGCCCATATCATAATCTCGCCCATTTGGCTACTAGAACCGAGATTAATAACAACAATTTCATTTTCATTAACTTGAACGCGGTTATGTTGCTTGTTATTAACCTTATTTAGATCAGTTAAGAATTATTCATTTGTAAAGTCATCATCATCAAAAGTTTGATTAGAATCAAGACAGGTAATATAAGGCATAACAAGATACTCAAAATCTTCATTTATTTCATTGATAGGAAAAATAGCATTAAGAACCTCATCAAACGAGGTCTCAATTACATTGGTGTGGGGAAAGGGGATAAACATCAGGGTTAGGTTAGATATCAGCAAGTGGCACAGGTGAATCATTCCAGTTGATAAGATATGTATTTGATGAGAAAGATGGATCGGATGGGGTAGTCCCTGAGTGGATCATGCAGAGTGCCAGTCCCAGTATTCGCAAGTTGAATGAGTTTTCAAAATCACTATCCTCAGAATCCACGATATCATCTATGGTCTCCTTAGTGAGTGGTTCCACACAATGTTGGGAACTCTCATCCCCTGAGTAGCTGTCTTGGAAAAATATTTCCATTCCTGGTTTCATCCTTTTGTCTATAGGGTCATACCAATGTTTTGGGAAGCTGCAGAAGGGGAAATCTTCACCTTCTTTGATGAATTTTCCATTTAGGGAATCTCTCGAGATAGTTCTGTTGCATTCTAATTTTTTCTTTAGTCGAGGCTGACAGATCAATCTGAGTTCTTCTTCTGATGGTTGATATCCGAAGACACAGGGAGGAAAGGTCTCCTTTAACATAATAGGTTCACTTATCCCTTGTTACTTTTTCCCTAGTCCCAGTCCGAGCATTAAGTTCATATTCTTGAACATTTGGATTACATTAACATTTCTATGAGGATCATATTCTTGACAAATCATGTATTTGAAGTCGTCCCCTGCTAGGAGTAGGTGTGGTTCGACTTGGAAGCCCGATAGGAGCATATCGTTCACCTTATGTTGTATTTCGAGTACCGGATTACTGGTGCTTGCATTCTTGGTGTTGTCACTGTCTCCCAAGATGGTGATAACTTGTCCATTGGCAAAGAACTTAAATTTATGATGAAGGGAATAAGATACCCCTTTGATGAAATGGAGCTACGGTAGTCTGAGCAGTAGATTAAAATAGGCTGGGATGTCAATGACTTAGAATTCAACAACGGGATTTATAAGGCTAGCCCCTATTGCAAGCTTGATAGATCCCATTACTTCTCGATTGGTGTTTTCGTAGACATGCACAGTAGTAGAGGTTGGAGCAAGGTCTCTCACTTTTAATCCCAAACAGTTGAGGGTTCTTAACGGGAAAACATTCAGAGCTAATTTGTTGTCGATGAGTGAGAGGGGAATAGTTTTCTCCATGACTTCGATGGAGATATTGAGAGCATGATTGTGGTTACGACCATTCTTAGGGATTTACTCTTCCAAAAAGGAGAGCTTTGGAGTAGACGTCAAGAATCCAAACAGGTTCATTGCTTCTTCTAGTGTGGTTGAGGGAGGAACTGTGGGTCCTGTGAGTAATTTGATTAGGGCATTTCGCTATAGTTGGGAAGACATGAATAGTCCCCATAGAGTGATATTGGCTTGATTTTTCTTTAGTTGATCAAGGACCTTGCTTTCTTTAAGGGTCATTTCTGGCATAGGGAGATTATCAACACCTTTCCCTTTATTGCTTACTGATGGTTGTAAGCTCGGATTCTGCTAATGTCTCCCTGAACTGGATATCTGGTTAAAGAAAGAGGGGGAAATAGAAACCTTCTTCTTCATCGATGTTGGGTTGATCAACTACCTTATTGATCTCTCCTAGAAGATCCTTGAATGATATCATTTTGCATATGTTGGCTATTAGACTAGTCTTTCTTGAACCTGGATCCTTATCTGAATCTTCGAAATCATCTCCCCATCCAGCGGTAATGATATTGTCTATCTATGAAAAGTCAATACACTCTACAACTTCTGTGGCTTCTTAATATAATTCCTCCCATTCGGCAGGGAAATTCAAGATTGAAGGAACCAGTTGCCCTTTTAATTTCAAAGCGTCAAGAAGCTCGGATATGCTACAAATATCACCAGTTAATTAAAACAAATCTGACCTGATCTGGACTATGTCATCTAGATTGACTTCGTTAGCAGGAACTACCCAATTGTCTGACTCTCGAGCCCATTTTTTAGCTTCTAAGGATAACCCACTAAATCTCTGACAGTCGAATGTTATTTGGGCGGGTAATTTCATCCCGAACTCTAGGAATTGGTTTAGCACTTCCGATAATTCCATGTCTTTACCTCTAGAATGGGTACGGACAACGATGCAGGCTCTAGTGAGGAGTGATAAGGTTTGATCGGCAAGGTTTTTAGGGTGTAAGAGGAAATGTGGGCATGTTTGGATAGGTTTATGAGAGTGTGTGGGCATGATTGGTGATTTACTTTGCATGATTTTGGTAGATGGGTCGAGTTCTGAGTTTTCTTCTAGGAAGATGGCGTTTGTATGACTTAGGAGTGGATTATGGGTAGTGTTTGGTTTAGGATTAGCTGGTGGGGCGATGATACCTCGATGAATCAGGATTTGGATTGTGTTTCATAGATGGAAATATTGGTTGATGGTATGGCCAGCAGTTTGGTGATAGTCACAATGGGCATCAGGTTTGAAATTCTTTAGAAGCGAGTTTAGTAATGGATGAGGGTCCAAGGGTTTAATCAGGTTTCGGTTCAAGAGGGCCTGGTAGACTTTGGAGAGAGGATCATGAAGCTCGACATATTCTTTCCAAATTGGGTTTGGGTGACTTTTTAGTGCCCATGAGGCGGTAGGATGAGAGATATTATTGATGGTAGAGACTGAGGTACTAGTAGGCTTTTTAAATTTTCTAGGAGAAAACTAACCAAAGACTTTCTTCAATTCGACTTCTATCTTGACAAAACCTTCTTCGATTTCTACTCCTAGTTCTCTAAGGTCTCAAAAGTGATGATAATACGGTCCTCCCATTGTTGCTCGAACATGGGGTAGAAATTTCTTCTTCACAATGCTGACTTGTTCTTCTTCTGAGGGCAGATTAGTCATGGTAGCAATTTTGCTCTCCACCTTGCTATTAAGTTGCTGACTGATTCCCCGGGATTATGTTTGATTAGCTCAAAGTCGTGATGGGTAACCTCTAGCCCATCTTTATGCTTGTATTGAGGCAAAAACGCATGAGCAACTTCTTCCCAACTGCGGATTCTAGATTCTTCAAGGGATAAGAACCAATGGAGGGCGCTATCCTTCAAAATTTGTTGGAACATTTGAGCCATTATTTCTTTAAAAGAACTTAGGAGAGTCACGGCTCAGTGATAGCTACGGAGATGAACGATCAGGGGTCCACTGCATTCAAACATCTCGATATTGGGCATCTTGAATTTTTCTAGTAACATGGCTTTGGGATAGGGAGACATGTGGGTGTAGTCCATGTAATTTCCATAGATTTGGACCTGGTCAAATTCCTTAGTTATCATTTTCAAGTCTTCCTTGTCCTTGTTCAGTTCTTCCTCTTTCGGATCAACAGTTACGGGTAAAGTAGCCCCTGTTTTTGCAAGGTTTGGTATAGGAAGCTAGGTTGGTGGCGGCCCATTAGCAGAAGGAGCGCGTGGAGCATGATGGTATTCTTCAGGAACCTAGATAGTCTCGGGTGTAGGCGAACCCATGGAACAAGGGAAAATGATCATGGGATATTTGGTGATAGGGACCTGGTTTCTTTGGATCTCATGAACCTCGATTTGAAGGTTTTCAATTTTAGTAGTGAGCAGAGCCAGAACGGTCAACAAATCCAGTTGTACATTCGACACTTTATTCGTGTTCTCCATGGAAGGTGGGCGAGTTTCAAACTTAGAGGAAGTGAAGGGACTGATAGAACTTTTGGGTAGTTAGATTAAAGACCGAAGCCAATAGGGAGCCAGGCCAAGGGTATGTGATCGACGAGAGAAAAAAATGGATTTTATTTTATTTATTTTTAGAAAAGAAAGGGAAAGTTTTATTTTTAGAAAAGGAGGAAAATATTTTTGACCTTTTTTGAAAAGATGATAACAAAAATGTTTTTAGTGTTTTTGATAAAAGAGGAAAAGCATTTTTGGATGCTTTTTGGAAAAAAGAAAGGGGAAGAGACTAGAGACGGGTCTCATTATGATTATTATGTTTATTAGATTCTCACTTGTATTAAATTCTCCTAAATGCAAAATGAAATGCCAGACAGGACCCAAGATTGGAAAAATTGGGTTTGCAACATATGTAAAGTTATGGTTATACTTATAACCAGGATCATGGGCAGGGTCTCGTTATAAAAAAATGTGCAAAAAATTTGGTGATAGGCTAACTCGAAATTTTGATAGAGTTTCGGGTCGAAATCAACAATCTAACATGTGTGTCCTAGGCTAGAAACCTATACGCAGGTATGCAGCTTGGTTGGGTGAATAAAAAATTGTTCCCTCCTTTGGCGTGACTTCCATGATATACACCTTGCTTTTTAGGGCAATTGGTACGTGTGGACAAGCCATTTGATATACCTGAGTGTACGTAAATTGACTCACTATATACCTTGTGGGGACGTTGCGTGTGAGAGTGAATTCGATATACTCGGCGTACGTGAATGAGTTCCCTTCGATATACCTTCTTTCGTGACTTCGGTCAAGTGGTATGATGACGGGGAACCGTTTGATATACGTCGAAGGTACTTTGGCAATGAAAGGTGAGAGTCATATCTCTTAGGCTAACTGCGCCCTGTCGGACCAGTGCCCATCACGAAGTGACTCTCCAGTTATGGGACACAAATTGGTAAATAACAATGCTATTTGGTGATCTCGTGTGAACCATGCATATTCTTTTATTAGTATCTTATGGTAAGAGTATCTTTATTGATCATGCCAAATAGGGATAAAGTGCAAGTACCAATAGTATACCAAGCATGGATAAGTGATGTGTGCAACATGTGGGTATATATGATCCTAGGTGCATGTGGTGTGAAGTGTACATGGAGAATCTTCTATAAGTGTGTAAATAGTATCATAAGCATGAGATACACATGAATAATAAAGACGAACATAAAAATAGGTGAATATATAAGAAAATAAAACACCCATTTGAATAGAGTATAGCCCTCTTACAAATTCTCCTCGGCAGAGTCGCCACTATGGCCATCCTGGTCGGCACGACGCTCGTTTCAGATGAAGGATAAAGAGGATTCCTCCCTCCTCGAGGATGAAAACTGCGTTACGATCTCACATTCTTCTCTTCAAAAAGGGGGCTTCGCCTGTCGTCAGGGCGGGGTGAATGTAAAGAGATAGAGTCACCAACCTATTTTGCTTAAAACGAGCAAAAGAATATGTTTCCACTTTCAAGAGAGTGGCATCAACGACAAAACTGATGCATGAAAAACCAATAGATCGGAGGTCCGGGGGCTAAGTTACGGAATGGGAAGTTGTTAGGCACCCATCCCTACCTTTCGGTCTCTCATGGGAAAATGTATATATTTTCCTTTTTATCCCCGTGAAGTGTATGCATGTGTTTATATAATGGAGATTGGGACTGTTCGTCCCATATCATGAAAAAGGTAGGGTGAAGTCATCCGTAGGAATATTCCCAAAATAATAATAAGTGTAGAAGATAGAATATGAGCGTTCATCACGATATTGATCATTATTGGGAAGCGATAATATGTGTGGGATGAGACAGGAGCAAATATGTTATATATATGTATGATGATAATGAGAAATTTTAAGCATTATGAAAAATAAGAGAAATTAGAAAATTGGACTCGAGTCTTGGGTTTTAATCTGAGATGCCTATGTAGCATGTTAAAGCCATCAAAGTCGACACAGTTCGAATGTAGGATAGAGGTGTGGTTTATCCCATAGATTAGAACGTATTTTTATTAGGTGTGTGTGTAGAAAATGTGTTTCTAGTTTGGAAAAAAAGTGTGGTGGACAATTCCATTCGAAATTTACGGGTGTAACCCTCTTTTTTATTTTTTGGGTCTTTTAAGAAAAATAGAGTATGTGAAATATACTAATAAAAGTGTAGATGTTAATATGTATGAACTAGAATGAAACTAGATTAAGAATCTAAAGTAATTTATGCAAAACAAGAGATGTGAAAGAGAGGGAGAAGGAATTGGACCTTCTTTTGGAGCTTGATGTTGGATCTTGGATGAAATCCTTTGAATGTTGATGGATGTTGATGATAGAAGAGGATATTTTCTAAATTGGGTGTGAAAAGGATGGTTATTTAGGTATAAATGAGATTGCTCATATGGAACTTCGCTGAGTTCGAGAGAATGTTACTGAGATCACTAACGCCGATGGGTTTATTCTCTTCCCTAATAATGAGGTCATGGCCCTTATTTATAGGGTAAGTGGTGCTAATTGGATTACCCCGGGGGTGCCTATCGTCAGGTCACCCTTGACACTGTGCTGATAGGCAGGGTTCAAGACCTGCCAATTGGTAGTCTCGTGTCCCGTGCGCACTTTTCTAGAAACATGATCCTAGAATACAAACCGTTGATCCAAATCACACACGGGGCATACCGTTAGAAAGATATTTCATAAGACTTTGAGAGTCCTTTGGATCGCTCCCGGGTCCGAGAGTTGACTTTGGGTCAACTGTTGCTCGGAAGCGCATGTCGGTCCTTTGGACAGGAGATCATCGGAGGCAAACAGATCGTTCGTCCGCATGGTAAGTTAGAATCATGCACAGGGACAACCGTTGAAAAGGTTAAGATATTTAATTCGACATTCCAAAGAGTTTTGCTACATTCGGGAAGTTGACCTCAATTAATCGGGGCTCCAAAGTGGTCGGTGACCTCTCGGAGTAAAACGGATCGTTCGTCCGTACCGTAGGTCAGAATCTTACATGGGGTGGATCGTTAAAAAGGGTATTCAGTGACCTTCGGATATTCATTTAGTATAATTCGAGCTAAAGAGTTGACTTTGGTCAAATGGAGTCTGAGAGCGCCCGGTGGACTCCGAATCAATTTTTGGGGGAAAACTGATCGTTCCTTCGAACGGTTATACTATTTTGCGCACGGGTTGGACCGTTGGAAAGGGTTTTCAATGCACTTAGAAGATTCAAAAATCTTTCATTTTGACAATGGAGTTGATTAGGGTCAATTCGGGGCCCGAAAGTGCCCGATGGTCTCTAGATCAGTACTCACAGTGCGAATTAGGTTTGCGGTCGAAGGGGAAGTGATAAGAGTTTAAGGAGAGACTTAGGGGGTCCTATAATGTGGTGTCTACAGCTATCATTTCCAGCTGCCATATGATTACACTTATCAAACAGAGGAGGCTTCTATGCTACAGTATCAAAATGCTTCGACTTAAGATCCATTTAGCAAAAGTTATCTAGACTAAAATTTGACCAACTGAAGCTATTTTCCTCTAGGGTTTGTGATGAGCTAACATTGCGCTAGAAATAATCTTGAATACCTAAATCCTCAACTACTAGGATTGCACATGTAAGAGTCTTCACTGCAAATGCAATGCATGGGTCTGTACATAATTCCTCTAAAGAAAAGTGTAAAGAGGACTCTAAATTGTCAATCATGCTACAAATTTATGTGCCTACGATTTCATGTATAAGTTCAAAGTTCAAAATCATTTTAACTGCTAAGAAAGAGTTAGAATCGTGATTAAACAAAAAGCATTAACATCAGAGTTAATATCTATTTACAATGTGAATTTGCAATGTGAAATGAAAGTTTATATGTAAAACTTTAATAACGGGGCTAACAACTATGATTCACCTACATGTGAATGTCCATTTCACATTGCAAAGTATTTATTATATTACAGGTGGGACTGAACTGGATAATATCTTAAGTTAAGTAGTTTATTTGATACTATTTTGTTAATAATCTTCAATTGGATTGTTAATCTATTTGTATGGTTGTTTGAGATTGTCTTTTGGTTAACATTTAGGGAAGATTGTGCTTGTCGTTGCTTCTTCCGGAATTGCGTCATTACTATTGCCCAGGAGATATTCTTCGATTCAATGACACATGCTCAAATGACAAAGTATTTGGTGGAAAAACCATCCTTCTAGAAAGTGGTGTTTACATGCACACTCTTCATGTTTTTCCTAGAAGAAGGGAAGATATAGTAAATGCCCCAATAATCAAGAGACTTTCGGTACTTCTTACACATCTGGGACTTCTGCAACATTTTACACTTGACATAGGACATGCGACTACAATACTCAACAAAATTTTGGGACTAGGTATTTGACTCGGAGATGGGAATTTTCCAACAACTCCTTTATATGTTGAACAAGATCCCTCATGTATTGAATTACCTTAAGATTTGGTAATCCCTGTCAAAGATGATCCAATTGGAGACATATTGTCTTCCACATATCCTAATTTGGCATCTAAGTATGTAGATTTAGAATATCTTACTTCTAGATGTATTTTAACCCCAACGAATGAAACTGTGGACGAAATTAATTCTTATGTCATGGATTTTATACTAGAAGAAAACAAAACATATTTCAGCTAAAGTTTGTTATATACTTTTTATTTTTTTTAAAATTTTGTTCGATGAATTTGGGCATTTTGAATATTGTTGGAATGTTTGTTACTCATTAAGCAGGGTGGATAGTCTAATAAACAGAGGAGACTTTGTTCATTTAAAAAAAACACTTCGTTTATTTGAGCCACAATCTGAATTCCTTTGATGAATATTATATATTTCATGTTATATATGAATTTGTTTGATGAATTTAGACTATTTTAATGTTGTTGGAGTATTTATTTTTTGTTATGTAGCGTGGATAGTCCAATAAATAAATGATATTGTGGTCAATTTTTTAAAATTACACTTTGTTTTGTTGGGAAACTAAATGTTTGCCATTTTGCAGTTATATACTTTGGAAACTTTTGTTGTTTTATGATTACATATTTTGGAAATTTTCGTCATTTCTTTAGGCACGGGCATTCTGCTAGTGTATATATATCTGTAGTGGAAATTTTAAAAAATATTTTGCTTGAATAAATTTTTTTCCAAATTTTCATTTAAATTTTTTTTAAGGGATACATTCAGAAAACATAATATGTGAAAATTTCAAAAAAAAAAATTATCTTGAGTTTTTTTATGGGTTTTTATCTTAACACGAAATAAACTAGTCCAAAAGTAAATAACTTTTAAATTGAATAACAATCATATACAACGGTGCCAAAAACTTGTTTGTTAAATTTATAAAACCTTCGCAAGTGCACGACCTATTATAGTACATATTATGAAAGTACGAATCAAACCCATGAGGATTCGCTCAATTTTTTTAAATTACAGACCTTCTATCTAGATAAAATTTGGATAGAAATAAGATGAAGAGAAGAAATAAAATAAAGACAAATAAAGAATGCAAACAAAAAACTATGCAATGACTATAGTAAGATTACTCGGATTTTGGATCCGTTTATCGTCTTTACAAGATTATGATTAATTAGTCTAATTCTAAATTTCCTTTTATAACTTAAAATTATAGTAATTCTCGTCGCGTAAATTTGGAAAGATGAAAGCTTGAACCTTCAATTCAAAGCTTTTATATCTCTTTTTAGATGTAAAAAAATCATATTCCCTTAAAAGTATCACTGTGAAGTATTAAATGTCAAATATAAGCACGTATTATCAAATGACTTAACATACGCATAACCCATCAAACATAAGCACGTCTAGTTATAGGATATGAATAAATTTATCACTTCAAAGATTTTTATGTCAAACGTAAGCATAGACTATCAAATAATTTAACATAACAATAACCCATAAAATATAAGTACATAAAACAAAAAAAATATGAATAGAACAATTAATTTTGAGGACTTAAAACAATCAAACATGCACTAACAAAACATATGTAAACTTTACGTAATCCTAGCGATTAATTTAAGCTAGAAACAACTAAATTGCAAGAAGAAAGATTAATTTCCATTAATAATTCAACTTACAAAATTACAATGGTTCAACCCTTGAATACTTGCTGAAAAGTCTTTCCAATTTTATACAAAACCGTCATAATAATTAAACAATTTGTGGTTCCAAAAATTCCCTTTAAATTGCTAAACTCAAGGTCCCCTTGATAGGAAAAAATGTGAGGTCGTTGGATGGGAGAAAAACACCATTTAATTGGTTTAAAATGGACGTTTAAAAATCCTAAAACCAAATAAATTAATAGTTCTCACAAAATACATGTTTTAATAAATAAAAGGGTCTTTTATGGTTCTTTTGAATTTTGGAGCAATCTGATTAAAAGTGACTACTAAAAAAGAATTCCTAAATTTAATGGGCCTTGGGAAGTGGTGGATTTATTATACAATAAATATTCTTTTGATTGGCTTTAGAATCCCACGTACGTATTAATGACCATGGCAGCTTTTCTCGTCTTTTCCTTAAGTTGCAAATTGATTATAATAGAGACATTAACTCATTGCTAGCACTAAAAAAGTTACTGGCATTGGAACTGTTGTTGAATGTCAACTGCAAATAGGGGACCAGTGTGTCATGTGTCATGCTCATGTAAGAGATAAGGGAATATCCCACATGGAGTTAGGCCTGTAAACGGATCGGATTCGGACCGGATCAGGCAAATCCAAATCCATATCCGTTTATGTTAAACGGATTCGGATCTGATCCGTTTATTAATCGGATCGGATCAGGCAAATCCAAATCCATATCCGTTAATATTAAACGGATTCGGATCGGATCCGATTATCCGATTATCCATTTATCTTAAACTTGATTTGCAACATTTTTATTTTCAACTCTTATTTCATAAATTTATTTTGCAAATGTTCCAAAAAAATAGATAATGAAATAGAGAACTATTATAATAAATATGTAAAAGATGTATATACAATTTTATTAAATACAATATATATTAATGAAAAATATATTATATATAATTTATATATGTATATTAAAAATATTAATCGGATCGGATTATTAACGGATCGGAGCATATGAATCCAAATCCGCTCCATTTAATAAACGGATAATCGGGTAATCGGGTAATCGGATAATCGAATTTTAGGCATGATCCATATCCGCTTAAACAGATCGGATTCGGATTCGGATTCGGATAAAATCCGATCCATTGACAGGCCTACATGGAGTAGCTATCTCCTTCATTCATTAAATTGAAACTGAATATGGGGTAAGAGAGGGTCGAATCCCTGATCTGATTATCCTCTCTCGAAACTCAAATCACAATGGCCAAACATTCACTTGTGTTTTATTCCGCACCAACAAAAATATAACAATAATCTTCAAGTCTTTTCTCAATTTGCACTTTTCCCAAAACCTCCCACTTTCTTCATTTGACCTTTGTTTATTCCTCAGCATTATGAAGAGGTACCTATAAAAGTAAAAAAATAAATATAATGAATTCAAATTTAGACCCAAAACTTTTAGGAAAATACATAACTACCCCTCTTTGGATTTTAATCCCCAACCTAAATAAATTAGTCGTTTCAACTCAGGAAGTCAACCAAATTTCAGGAAGAATTTTATTATGCCTAGATAAACATTTTAAAAATTACTTTTAGGCACATAAGTTACTGAAATTATGGTTTTATCTCCTAGTATTTCTAAACTTTTCATTATTAACTTTAATTCTTTTCAAACTTGCAATTTTCTTCTAAATTATAAAAACTACTCTAATAACTCACTAAATACCATACAACATGTCTAACAATGCCTGGATTGGGGTATAATTAATACAAAATAATGCACTTATTAAATACTCCTAAACCTATGTGACACCACGTCTAATTAAATATCGGGTGATCAGTCATTTATTAAATTAAATCAAAGTGTCCGGTTGGTTTATTCTTAGCATCACTATCGAAAACAATTTTCATTATTAATCACCTAATAATTTATTAACCTAAGTGTCAAAACATTTTCCCCAAATTAATTATACCCAATTAATCCCTTAATAAATTCCATGCTTTAATATATAAGCCAACTACATTCCACACGAATAAATACTGAACATGAATCAAATACTGAAATAAATGAGACTAGATAAAACATTCGAGTTCAAGTCTAAAACCAAAGTATCATAATACTCAATCCAACAGTAAGGAAAAGCTAATAAAAATAAAATCCATGAAATAATTCAAAACCTATGTCCTAATAAAATAATTCAAAACCAACGTTAATGAAAAGTTTACGAAGAATTAGATTATAACTGAGCTTGGACTACAATATAACTATGCACCTTCCTCGTGTATTTTAGTTTCTTTAAAGTTATCCTAACCAAAACAACCCTAAATATCTCATGTCTCTATACTTACAACCCAAATGAACCCTTTGAAGTCTGGTGTGATACCAATGAACTTAATTTGCGAATTTTCAAGGAAATCCAAACACAATTATTTAATTAGGTGTCTAAATTTGAGCAAACAAAATTCAATTTTAGTACAACCTCTAAACATGAATCTAAGTGACATAAATCATTCTAACCATGCATGAAAAATAAAGACGATCGATTTAGGAAAAAAAACTTTTGGGTAAAACCTTTTATAACACTTTGAAGAGTTTACAAGACCATCGAATTACATACAACCTGATAATCACCCACCGCACGCTGTCTTCGTCAAAGCTTCAATGCTACGAGATACAGTAAAATACCCTCCACGTGTCGGTTCATCATCTTTGGCTCGTACACACATAGAATGACTATGCTCGGTATCCACCAATTAGATATGGAGGTGCCTTCTCAATAAAAGTTGAACAAACAACAAGGTATACTTTGGGTTCCACGAAAATAACTCACACAAAAGATATTGGGATTGTGAATTGTAAAACAAAACTTATAAACCCTAAAATATGGTTGGAGAATAGAAAAAAATGTATTCTGTTAAAACAAATTTTTCTCCACACGAAAATCAGTAGCCTGACACCCTTTAAATACTAAAATTCAAGGCGGTGACGTGTTGGCTAAAAAGTCATCTCATTCGAACGAAGTGTATTGTCGTTCAAACCATCTCTGATCTCGTTCGAACAAGATCTTATCTCATTTGAATGACCAGGCACAAAGTTCGAGATTCATGAGCAGAGATTTAAAAACTTTGGAAACCTTTAAAATCAAAACTCTTACAAATCTGAAAACATTTATCCAAAACTTTTTATGATTAAAATCATTTAAAATATTTTCAAAAAATATTATTCATAAATGGAAAAAATATTTTACCTTTCACAAAAGTATCCGAACACCTTTTATATAAAATGTAAATGGAATTAAAACACATTTACCAATTTTTTCCTTGTTGGGCTTGAATGTTAAAGTCTTCTTAAAATTAGGATTCTTCTCTTCCAGATGTAATCTTCTCAATTCTTCGACGACTCAAAAACAACTTATAGCGGTATATGGCATACTAAATGTGATGGGAAATGTCCTTACAAACCCCATGATTATGTAACACTCATCTCAACTGAATTTATGTAAAGATTCTATTATTAAAGGTTTTATCCATCTCAAGAATATGAACATATCAAGGAATACCAATAATCTCCAAGTTTACATCCACACAAGTACGGTCCATAGCACGTACATAATACGTGGGTCACTCGTAAGATCTCATATAATAAAGGCATGTTCCTACCTATATCCATACGGGTCGGATTCCTCCGGCATGGGCTTGGGCATTGAAGTCAAGATGAGGGGATGAAGAAGCATGGAAGTAGGTTCCCTCCCTACCTCTCTCTCTTTCCATTTTCTGCCTTGTACATGGGGATTTGAGGATATGGAGGTCTTCTTTATGCCTTTCATGTTGGTGTCTTCAAAGTCTAGCCTGAGATACGTCACCAGATTGGAGTAACACGAAGAGATAGAGTAGCCAACATATTTTGCGCAAAACAGGCAAAAGATTATTACCGCCTCAAGAGAGCGGCATCATGGTCAAACTGATGCATGTTAAACCATGTGATTTGAAGGTCTTGGGAACTAAGTTACGGAATGGATAGGTGTCAGGAACCCTTTCTGTCTCTCATGGTCTACGTTAATCTTCTCCTTTTTTTCTTCATGATGTATGTGTACAGGTGTACAATATAAGTAACAGGAGAATGGAATTGTCTGACTCGCGTCATGGAATGGATGGAGTGTATTCATATTTAGGAGTGTTCTCAAAGATATTAACAAACATAAGATATAAATTTTCGTGAAATCACAACTCATTATGGAAGACCAACTGTGCACGTCGGACGAGACACAAATATGTAGGAGTCCAAGATGCAAAAACATACAGATAACATAAATGATATGAAAATGAAAGGGGGGAACTCAAATCTCGAGATTGGACTAAGATGCCAACGTAGCACAAGGGTCATCAAAGTCCATGTAGTTCAAAAATAGCATAGGGGTGGGGTTCAACCCGCAAATCCAAATACATGATTCCTCTTGTGTGTTTTCAAATAAAATGTATTTAAATGTGGAAGTGTGAGAAAATAAAAGTACTATTTTTTTAATTTATATATAAACATTTTTTGTATTTTTATGAAAATAAGTTATGTGCAATACGACCACTAAAAAATGAAGACTTGTAGGCCCTTTTTTCTTTCGAATGAGTTTTAAGGATATCAAAACCAACTTCCTATTTGAAAACCCTTTTTCCAAATTTTATACGCACCAAGTGTGTGAACCAATTTTAGGTAAGCCGAATTTATCTTCTTTAAGCCTAAACATGCATCTAGGTGATTAAAAAAAGTAAAATAAATAAGTTCACAGAAACGACGCCGGATGTACGAGGAAACCATTTAGGAAAAAAAACTTGGGCGTCCCATGACAGACAATCACTATGATATGTTATTACAAAGTACAAACTATAGACTTACTCAACGAATCAATCCCCCACAAGTCTTGACTCTCCTCTGATCCTTCAACCATTCTTCCACGGTTCCTATGTAGAAGTCCTTCTACGATGCTTGTCAACAACACATGTGTCCACCTATGTCTTGGTGTCCACCGTTATAGATTGGCAACGTCTACGATATTAAACATGAACTCCTTAGCTTCTTCGCCACAAAAACCAACGTTCAAAGTGATGAACAAACTCTAATGATACAAACCAAGATCTCTATAGCATAAGAATATTGAATCTCGGATCTTAAAACTCTAAGGATGTTTTTAGAATTTGAAAGCCTTAGAAAACTTGTGCAGAAAATGTATTGTATGTAAACAAATTTTTTGGTTTTATAACTTACAAAATTCTGAGTGAAACACGCCTTAAATTGAAAAGTTAAGTCGACGAATCATTTGAACGAGATCAGCATGTCGCTCGAATGTCATGTGCATCTCTCTTGAACGACCTTGCAATGTTTCTCAAATGACTCCAAGTGTCGTTTGATCCTTCTAAATAAGATGGAATGTTTAATATGATAGTAAACAATCCTTATCTCAAAATAAACTAAGTTAAAACTCTTTACAAACATTTTTTAATAAAAATAATATCCAAAAAACATTTTACGACTCCCATAAACATTACGCATTCATACGTGAAATATATGAATGGAATGAAGACGTGCAATGTGCACCAAATTAATTTCAGCATGATGAAATTTTGAAGCTTGGCCTTAATGTCTTCAATAAACTTTATGCCATAGATTGTGTGGGATCGTGACAGTAAAAAAATCTATGTATGACTCAAAAATGTCTTTTGTTCCGAGAATAATTCCACCACATACAATGGACTCAATTGGAATTTTTGTCCTTACAAATCTCCCCCTTTGACTATTCCGGGACAAAACCAAAATAGTGAACTGCCTAAGTCGGGCCATTAAATTGTATGACGCCTAAATCCCATGCCATAAAACCCAAAATTAAGAATTACAGGAGAAGACTAGTAATGATGGTTCTACAAGCATGAGCTATCTGAATGAGATGTAGTCTTGAAATATTGACTTGCTGAAGAATAGCTACTCACATTAAACAGACAAATACCCAGTGAAGTATGGAGGAACAAATGGTATAAAAATACCAATATGTAAAAACAAACCATTTGTTTAATAACTGGGCAATTTATTTTGATACCAATTATTTGAAAACAATCATTGAAAGGAGGACATGAGATTGTGAAAACTAATTAATACTAATATATAAGCATGAAATCATATGATATGAATTTGCAATGCAACAAAAATTATGTGCTCAAAACTCCCCCTACATCACATACATCGCTCCTCCTTTTTTCTCGAATAGACAATAAGTGAAAAAGATAAACAAACATCAAATATCTAGTATTTGATAATCAAGGAAGAATATCTAGATAAAGAAATGTATATAACCAACAAAAATAATAAGAATATATCAAATCCATAGCTAAAAAATAGAAGTCACAAAAGATGAATCATCCAAATCAGTGATAATGTGACTAAACGAATAATGAAGTAAAAACCACCATACATACTCATCATATACTACATATAAACTGCCCAGAAGAACAAAAATAGTATGATATCACCAATAAAATGAAGCAAGTACAAAACAAAAGAACCAAAAGTTTTCTCTAGGGGTCACTCGAATCAGAATGCTAGGTCATTAGAACGACCTTGCATGTCATTTGAACCAGTCATCAAGCGAGCTCAAACATACCAAAACAGTAAGCTCTCACGCGATATAGTCCTTCCAGGGACCTTCGCGTGACGTATATCGCGACCCATACCTGACACTTTGCATTCTGTCACGTGAACCTCGCGAGATCGAAATATCAAGTAACATGGAATTGTCGCTCGAACGAGGTCCAACTGTCATTCAAAAAACATCAACAATTCTCAATTCCTGTTCCAAAAATATTAAAGTTTCGCCCAGTGAAAAAAATTCGTGAAAATAGTAACTGGAAATACCAGATAAAAGGAAAACATACTCAAAATAGTAAAAATAAATCAAGTAAAACATTATGAGTTTCATGCAAAATAGAATCAATGTGCTCAAACATGGATATGGAGTGAATGTGTGTGAACTACAATAAATGAATCATAGCTCTAACACATTGAAATGGTCAAGTAGATCTAATTGATAGCTAAATGTCATCAAACTTAGTTTTAGCCATATGCGACGGTTAATATAATGAGCTAAATGAACTAAAAAACATCACGCACAAAAATTCGGAATTTTGACGATTCTATAAACAATAGCGTCATGATACGATTTTTCAACGTAAGCATTCGTGGTGAAACCAGTTTAAATTTTTCCATCCAAACTCCCTCAAATATATATTTTCTTTCAAGATCATTTGAGGTTTCTAATTTTCTCAATTTAGAGATATCCTGTTGTCCCTATTTTGGCCTATGATTCTTTTTATTGTCTTAATTTTTTCTTGGGCTCTTTTAAATGGTGGCTTTCATGACGTGATTATTATTCACTCACGTCCCCTCCCTTGAACACTCATCATTTTTTCAATTTATGCAATATCAATCCTCATGATAAATGATTCTTACATGCACATCTCCTCCTAAGTCTACTTAGGCATATATGACAAAATTGAGATAAGAATGTCTCACCAAACTCAAATATGCATGAGATGTCAAACATTTATATAAACTTATGCATGTGTGCAAGGATGGAATATATACAAAGTTGAATTCAAATGCGTATCAACTTCGAAACAACCCCATATAAACAATAGTTAAGATCATTGAATGCATCGAAAATTATAACCAAATGTCCTAGCCACATGTATAATGAAATAATGGGGGTCCAAACACACTAATATGCCACATTAAACGTGAAACCCTCATGACATAAAAATAAACGAATAATCTTTTTGCGTTTTTTCTAAAAAATATTTTTTGACCGAAAAATAAAGTCTTTTTGAATTTTTCTCAAAAATATTTAAAACCAAAAATCTTTTTTCATTTTTCAAATAAGAATCAATAAATGAAAAAAAAATAATACAAAGGTGATACAGATGTCATAACACTCGCAATATATAAATCATGATGTAAAGACTAACATATGATAAACATGGCAACACAATCATCCTTTAGATCTAGCATGGGAAGAATCCGTTGCGACCAAACAATAACCATGAAGTTTAATTCCTGAAGACTGAAAGTTCGATTTCCTAATCTAAGTAGGTGTGAAATGATGCATGGGGGTTTTGGGAACCAAAACGACTTTATTCCTAAACTTCATAGAAAAATTCCTAAGGTCATAGAAAAAAGGTCTAAAGTAACATTTCCTACCACAATGAGTTCAGGTATAAACACAAAGGGAATGATTACCAAAATGTCGACCTCTCCTCACGTTTCTAGTGGTCTCTCTCACACGATTGGTATTGACTTTGGGAATGGGAGCAACACTATCATCATAGACTATACCATACCTATTTCCCTTTATTTGGACGGTGCCTAAAATCCTATCCATTTTCTCCGATCTAGACTCCAAATCAAATTT
The DNA here is from genome assembly GCA_949130495.1 of Sambucus nigra. Taxonomy (NCBI): domain Eukaryota; kingdom Viridiplantae; phylum Streptophyta; class Magnoliopsida; order Dipsacales; family Adoxaceae; genus Sambucus; species Sambucus nigra. The sequence continues at coordinate 355,153,298 of OX422212.1, forward strand.
CACTTTACTCGAGTCCTTCAATCTCTCTTCCAACGTACTAATCCTAGACTTAAGCAAATGCTTAGACTCTTCAAACTCTAGAACCTCTTTTTTTAAAGAATCCATCAAACCATGAGGACTACCTCTTACTTTCTCAACATATTATATCTTATCCCTAAGAGTCTTCTCCTATGCCCTAAGATCCTCAATCAAAGCATCATTATTCTCTACAACATGCTCATTCAACTTAGCTTTCAATTTTAAGTTATCCTTTTCACCTTTACTGCTTCTTCAGATAACTCACTAAAGTAAACTTGTAACTCTCCTACATCAGTCTTCTCATCATCACTAGCTTCACCCTCGCTCACTTGGGAATCACACTCAACGACCTCGAATGTTTCATGAACATGAGAGTCTTTATGGAAATATTTATCATTGTCGCTCACATAACTTGCCATCAATGCTACAAAGTTACTCTAAATGGGGGAAGTCTCTCCCTCTTTCGATTCACTATCACTCAAAGTGGAGTTATATGTTATTGTTTTCTTACCCTCCCTCTTAAGTCTAGTGGGACACTCGGTAACCTTATGACCATAACCTTCACACCCAAAACACCTATCCAACTTAACCATCTTGACATTATCACTCTTATCCTTATGAGAAGGATCTACCTTATTGTTCTTTAATTTCTCAAGTATTTTGGCATCTTTCGATTGCTTTTGGAACTTGACAAATTTTTTTAACCTCTTTTTCAACAAGGATACATGCTCGAAATTGGAATCGGAATCATCATCCAAAACTTTAGTCTTTTCCTTAAGGTCTTTTAAAGAAATGCCATTTTCTTTCTTTGGCACTTGCTTGGAGGTAAACATATCGAGTTCATAGGTTTGTAAGTCACCTACAATATCTTCAAGTTTCATCGATTCAAGCATACCCAAGGATTTTAAAACGATCACTTTTTCATCGAATCTACTCGATAACTACCTTAATATTTTCCTTATGACACGATTGTTGAGTAATTTATCTCCTAAGTTAAACAAAAAGTTGACAACATTTTATAATCTAACGTAAAGGTCATCAAATGACTCACTCTTTATCATCTTAATCGTCTCAAACTGTGCAGTGAGATTTTCAAGTTTAAACGCTTTAACCGTGATAGTGCCCTTGTAAATAAGTGCAAGAATACCCCAAGATTATTTCAAAGTTTCAAACGTCATGATTCTATTATACTCTTTCGGTGTGACATGTGATGAAATAACGTGAAGACCTTTAGAGTTGTAATGTGCAAGTCTATGTTTGGCTTTGGTCCATGACTCAACGGGTTTTAAAGTAGTGGCCTTACCATCTCGTGTGACCAGCGGTGTCCAATCATTTTTCGACCGCTAACCACACACACTCATAAATATATTTCAAAGAACTTCTCATTCGCATTTTCCAATAACCATACTTAGTGCCATAAAAAATAGTATCTTTAAAACTTCCGAAATTTTCAAAATTCATTATTAAAAAACATAAGGGGTCGCCACAATAAAAAATATATTTATATCTCTTATACAAATTTGTAGACCCCTTTTTCTTTCGAATGTGTTTTAAGGATGTCAACACAAATTTTCTTTTTGGGAAACTTTTTTTCAAATTTTATACGCACCAAGTGTGTGAACCAATATTAGTTAATCCCATTTTTATCTAATTTAATCCGAAACATGCATCTATGTGGTTAAAGAAGTAAAATAAATAAGTTCACAAAAGTGATGCCTAATGTACGAGGAAACCACTAAATGAAAAAACCTCAAATGGCCCAAGCCAGACAATCACTATGATGTGGTATTACAAAGTACAGATGATAGACATTCTCAAGGACTCAATCTCCCACAAGTGTTGACGCTCCTCTGATCCTTCAACCATTCCTCCATAGTGCCCACGCAGAATTCCTTCTACAATTCTCATCCACAACACATGCGTCCAGTTATGTCTCAGTGTCCACCGATACACTTTAGCAACGTCTATGATGTTGAATAGGAACTCCTTCGCTTCATCACCAAAGAACTCAACGTTCAAAGTGATGAACAAACTTCAATAGTGCAAACCAAGATCTCTATAGCATAATAATATGAAAGCTTGGATCTTTAAACTCTGAGGATGTTTTTCGACTTTGAAAACCTAAAAAACTTGTGCAGAAAACGTATTGCATGTAAAGTCATTTTTGGGTTGTGTAAATGATGAAATTTTAAGTGAAACAAGCCTTAAATAGAAAAGTTAGGTCAGTGCATCGTTTGAATGAGATCAACATGTCGCTCAAACGAAATGTCCATGTCGCTCGAACGATATGTTCATCTCGCTTGAATGACCTTTTAATGTCGCTCGAAAGACTACAAGTGTCATTTGATCCTTCTAAACAAAAGGGAATGTTCAATACGACTCTAAAGAATCCTTATCTCAGAATAAACGAAGTTCAAACTCTTTAGAAACAATATTTTTAATAAAAATAACATCCTAAAAACATTTTCTAAGTCCTATAAACATTACGCATTCATACCCGAGAGATCGGAATGAAATGCAGATGTGAAACGTGCACCAAATTAATCTCGACATGATAAATCTTTGAAGCTTGGCCACAAGGTCTTTAATAAGCTTTCTGTCATAAATTTTGTGGGATCTTGACAGTAAAAAAATATATCTATGACTCAAAAACATGTTTTGTTTCGAGAATAAGTCAAATACATATAATGGACTCAATTGTAAATTTTGTCCTTACAAGATTATTTTATGCGAGATGATAAAAAACTACTACGAAATATCAAAAAATGAGAATAAAGTGAATAATAGCACTTAAATGAATATAAGTAGAAAAAAGTGAGGAGTGGACCTCCTTGATAAATCTTTGTTACTGAATTTAGAGTGAAAGTATGCTAATTTTTGAAGTGGTTTGAGGGTGATATGGTAGGATGAGGTGAGTAGCTAAGTGAGGTAAGTATGTGAGGTGAGGGAATGTTGGAAAATGGAGTTTTTTGGAAAAAGGAAGGTTGTGATTTCAAGGATAATGTTTGTTGACTACATAAAGGGAACCTTATCCAAGGGTGAGGTCATGACCCTTTTATAGTGGGATTTGGGGTTAAGGGGGTTGCTGATCAGCATGGCCCCTGGCCTTCCTATAGGCATAGGTTTTACCTTTCTAGGAAAAGAAAAGTACACGCTGTCGCTAGGTAGGGTATCTGTCTAGCGCGCCGATAAGAAGACTAGAACAGATTTTTTTAGAAAAATGGCCATGAAATGAAAACCATAAGTATGATTCAAGAATGTCCAGGATCTTCAGAGAGGGAATTCAAATCCCTTTAATATTCCATCAAGTCATTCCCAGGTCTTGGAGTTAACCAAAGAAAATAAGGCTCGAAAGCGTCCGATGGTATCTAGAGAAGAGGTTTTCGAAACAAAACGGATTGTTCATCCAAAACGTGAGGTTGATTAATGAATGATGAGACGTTGGAAAGGAAATTTAGTGCCCTTAAAGTTTTCTTTCAGTTTCACTTGATTTGGAGGGTTGACTAAGGTCAAATGGGGCTCAGAAGTGCCTAATGACCATTTGGGGTAAAGCGTGTCATTCGTCCTAACCGTGAGGTCGATTAGTGCATGAGACAAATCATTGTAAAGAGGATTTAGAGTCCAAATGAACCCGTTGGCCTCCTGAGCATGGGATGAACCATGATGTTTTATTGATCTTCCTCAAGTTGAAGAGTTGACTAGAGGCAAACGGAGCCCGAATGAACTCGATTGTATTCCTGATAAGTACTCGGAGTAAAATGGATTGTTCATGCGGACCAAACATTGAAGGTGCACTTTGGAGTTTTGGTTTTGCTGGGGAAGGTGTAAAGAGTTTAGGTGCAGGCACACCATTGGTTCCATTGGGAATTATGTTGATGATAAAATTTAGGGTTGTTGGTCCTGATGGGGATTTCTAAGATTTTTTTGGTGCACCAAAACATTTTTTCTTTGGAGAAATAATGTTCCGGACTTTGTGAGTTTGTTTTCCAGAATTTTTGTGAAATTTTTGAGCAATTTTCAAATTTTCTGCCATTTTTATGACAAAATTTTGAGGGGGCTACTGATAGGAAAGTCTAGGGAGGTTCTTATTGGCAAAGGGTATGGACTTCTAGGCTTCTTGGGGAAGGGGGAAATATCAATGCCAATAGGCGACTGACTCATGCTCGGGACATAGGTGACATTCGACCTTTGGTGTTTTTCTTGGGGGTTACAGATATGCACGCATAGATTAAGAAGTCGTTAGTGCATGCGTTCAGGTACATCTGGTACCTTAGGGGGAGAGTGGTGCATAGAGATGAAAACCATTTCTGGTTCTTTACTTTCATAATTTTCTCGCGGATCAATCACCGTGACTCGAGGAGCTTGGCATTGACGAAGTTGTATGCTTGATTTAGTGTCTTTTTTTTTACCTGAAAAGAGACTCAAAAGGCAAAAATGATGCATTTTTTTATTATTATCTTGGTTTTATGGCTTACTCTACATGCATTTTAATTTTATGCCAAGGTTTTATTTTTAAAAAAATTAGGGAAATGTTTTTTTTTCATCGTGGCATATGCTTTTGGCATATATGGATATAGGAAGGCCTTGGAGGACTGGTTGCAAAGATCTTCCCTTTAAAAGTACTTATTTTGAAATGAGTGTTGGAAGAGAAAAGTTAGAGTTTCCAAAAATAGGGTGTGATTGACATAACCCTTGCCTACTTGTCAACATGCTAGTTTATCTATATAGCTTTTTGATCTTTTGTGGTACTCTTCTTGAATCCTTGGTATTTAGATTTTTCCAGGGTCATTGCTGATTTGGTTAATCTAATGGATGAGGAGATAAAATCTTTATGCTAAGGGGAGATAATTTCTTTAATTGATTGTGATAAATCTAGTGTGTTGAAGAGACTATGCTAATTTTGGCTTTGCTAGAGCTGTCTCTTTAGGTTTGACTGCTAGTCTTTAGGTGGTGATAGGTGACCTGAGGGATTATCCTTAGGTGGACACAATAATGGCATGGATGTCTTACCAATGTAGTCCTCCGACGATCGTGTTAAAGGAGACCTTGAATGGCCTGGATGCCTGGAAGGAAGGTCAGGTTGATTTTCTTTGGGGAGACCTATCATGCTATTCATCTGTCTTTCTAAGAGACTGCACCTGACATCCCTTATTGAGAATCTCTAGCAGGTTTTCCCAATTTATTTACTACATCCTTCTTCAGTTTCGGCCCTTCGATGAAAAATTGGGTTAACTAGCTCGTGCAGAACTTGACTCGATGCCTTCACTGGTTTGTGCTATAGTGGGGGACTTGCATCCCGTTTTGCAGTTAAGGGAATACAAATATGTGTAGTTAGTTAGTCTTCAACCAACTTCCTTTTATTTTCCTTGGTGTCTTTTGAGCCAAGCGAGATCAGAAAAGATCATTCCTCTTTCTACAACTAATTTTTTTTCGATAGAAGACTTGACCGAGTCCTTAAGCATGATATTGGGGCCTCTATGGTAGAGCCATCAATTGTCTACCCATCCAATACAATTCGTTATAGGGGATTGGTTTGTATTGGGGGATCATTTGAAATGGTTATTAAAATGGGTGGTTAGGAAGAGTTTGGAGGAGGAGACTGGGCAAAGATGGTTTATCGCCTTTGATACCATGGAGGAAGGTATTGTGGTTTCATTAATGCTGATTAAGGCATACCATTGCATGGAGTGTATCCAAAATACTAATCAGGAGTGGGAGACTTGGGGACCTCTAGGAGTAGGCAATGATGATGAGGTAGGGTCATCTGTTAGCTGAGGACAGGTTTCGACAAGCTAGTTGTGTCTATGTTTTGTGAGGAATTATATAGGTGTAGGTGTTTTGGTATGTTTTTAGAATTTCTTGTGAAGCTGTCTATTGATAGTGATTTGTAGGTTTTGTTGTAGGTTATTTGTGGAAATGTAGATTTTTAGGGGAGTGGTTCATTTGGCTCCCATGCCTGATGTTTTGTGGAATAAACGTATTCCTTGATTTGAAATAAAACTTATTTTAACATATTTTGTTTTCTCTTTTGATGAATTTTGTATTTGAACTATGCATACTAATCACTAAAGCATACATAATATTTTTGTTGAAGTAAATGATGAGTTGGACCATCATTCTCGGAGGAAGAAAAGAATAGTATTTTATAAAAAAGAAAGGATCGTGCCCATGAATGTCATATGTGCTACCAAAATACCTCTATGGGTTTTGAATCTATTTGAGCTTCATTTCTCCCCTCAACACTTACTTCCACACCATAACAAGTTTGAGGGTTTTACCAAACTCACTTAACAATAGACGCATCCATCTCGAGACAATATTGACCAGAGTTTGTGGAGAACTGACAACTAGTATCAGAGGACACCAAGGTCTTTCGGAGGAAGATTTTGCACGCCTTGAGAAGACGGGCATGTAAATAGAAGTCAAAAGGTAATTTTGGAAAAGGGGTATTTTGAGAGTTTCAGGTCCCACATAGTTCAGGGTAAGGAAAATGAAGAGATCTTTTTATAGAATACAAGGGGGATGAGAAAATTCATAACGCTCTGAGATTTGAGATTAACGATAGAACTTTTAGAGATGATCTAGATTGATTAGACAGGACATTTCTTCTCCATCAAGATCTGTAAGCATAGCGACGCCGCTTGACATGATTTTCTTCACAATATAGGGGCCACTAAAATTAGGTTTAAGCTTCCCTCTAGGTCCCTAATAGGTTCTATAATTTCTTTAAGGGCAAGGTCTCCTTCTTGGACACCGCGATCGTTGAATTTCTTATTGAATGATCATGTGATCCAATGATGGTACCCTTATATGTGGTATAGATATTTGACACTTCTTTAATCTAGTAGTGAGAGTTTGTCATCGCATATCCGATGCTAATCTTCCCCACTGAATTTGATTTTGAGCATCACTTGCAAAGAAGGCACTTATAGATCGATGGGGAGAACTGCCACCATTTCGTATGCTAGAGAATAAGGGGTAGCACCAATGGGTGTCCTGATAGAGGTACGGTAGCCCCTAGGGCATATGGGATCCGATCAGCCCAGTCTCTGCATCTCTTAGTCGTCCGGTTGATGATAGTTTTAAGGATCTTTTTGGCGGATTCAACAACATCGTTGGTTTGGGGTCGGTAGGGAGAAGACTTATGCCTCTGGATTCAATACTCATAGACTAATTTTGTTACCTTAAACTCAACGTGGAGTCCATTGTCGACTACCAAATCAATGGGAACCCCGTAGCAACATATGGTATTCTTTTTGATAAACTTGTCCATTTTCTTTGTCTTCAGTACTTTATATGACTCGACTTCGACCCATTTTATAAAGTAGTCAATGGCCACCAAGATATACTCGTTCCCATTTGAAGCTTTAAAAGTGAATTTACCTATGCTGTATATCCCCCGGGTAGAGATGGGCTATGGAGAGGTCTTGTTTTGTAATTCTCCAGGAGACAATTATTGGAGGTTAGCAAGTTAGAGGCACTTGAGGCGTCTTTAAACATACGAAGTACAATATTGAATTATGGTGGTCCAATAGGATTCTTGACAGATGATTTTCTTGGCAAGCATGTGATCATTTATGTGTGGTTCGCATTCGTTATTGTGGATTTTCTACATCACTCATACAATATCAACCCCTGATATGCAGTGATTTATTCCATATGATGTACTAGGCTTTCTTATCTGCATCTTGGTGATACCTAACATGTATAATAAGGCACCAAAAATCATAGTACCATAATCCCACCATGTTAGAGTCTTCTCCGGTGACGAGCTTAATGTGGTAACAATGAGTGGGTGTAGTTTATTTCTAAACTATGAAAGGCGCCATTATTATTCCCTCAGCCATGTCGACCATGGATGTTAGGGTTTCTAGGGTCTCATCTCGGCTATTATTTTAGCGACAAAGGTAATTAAATTTGAAATCTTTGAATTTAGAGGTGAGCTCTTCTAGATGGGCGTGGAAGGGTATGAGCTTCTCATATTTTTACTTTCCATTTTCTGAGGATTTGTTCGATAATAAGGGGAGTGTCCCCGTGGATGTCTAGGTGTTTCATAACTTTATCGAGGGGTATCTTGAGCCCTATGATGCATGCATCATATCTTCTCATGTTATTGGCATAAGTTAAGTCTAGTTTGATAGAGATAAGAGTGTGAAAGTCATTAGGAGTGATAAGGAGTATCCAATTACCACACCCTTTCTTGTTAGGTGTTTTATCAAAGAACATATACGATTTGAGGTCCCCCTAAAAGGTGCAAAGAATGTCTTCTTTTGGGAATTTGAAGACTCGAACCTCATTTGCTGCCATATGATGATCGACAAGGTAGTCGTAGATGGCCCTACCCTTCATGTATTTTTGTGTGACGCACACAATGTCGAACATGGATAGAAACATCATCCAATGGTCCATCTAGCTTGATAAAGCATGTTTTTCTAGAAATTATTTTATGGGATCCATTCAGGACACTAGTCTGATGGGGAATGCAAGCATTTAATGACATAGTCTCTGCGTGACCCATAATAGGCAGACAAATCCCTTGTCAAGATAGTATAGTTGACTTCATACCCTTTTAGTTTTTTACTAGAGTAGTAGATGGATGTTTCCCAAGAGACTCTTCAATGGATTGGGCTAGCAAAGCCCTTGCTACAATATCAATTATGGTCATGTATAGGAGGAGAGGAGCCCTAGCTATGGAAGCATGAGCACTAGAGGTCAGGTGAGGTATTGCTTGATCTGGTCAAAGGCTTCTTGGCATGCCTCATTTCAAACTTTGATTGAATCCTTTCGGAGAAGTTTGTAATTGGGTTTACGGATAGAGGCCAATTGGCTAATGAAATGACATATGTATTATAGTTTACCCAAGAATCCTCGTAATTCCTTCTCCATCCAGGGTTGTGGCATCTTAAGTATGGATTTCATTATTATATGGTCTACTTCAATTCCTTTCTCACTAACCATGAACCCAAAGAGTTTCCCTTTAGTGATTCCGATAATGCACTTTTATGGGTTGAGCCGCATCTGGTACTATCGTAGCCGCTTAAAGAATTTTCTTAGTGTGGGGATATGTTCTTCCCGAGTTTTGGACTTGGTGATCAAGTCGTTAACATGGACCTTGACTTATTTATGAATAATGTCATGCAGGATGGTTATATCAATCCTTTGGTAGGTATCCCCGACATTCTAAAGACCAAACGGCATGAAGTGTAGCAGAATGTCCCCCATGGGGAGATGAAGGAATTTTTCTCCTTGTGGTCAGTGTTCATCTTGATCTGGTTGTATCCGGTAAACCCATCTATAAATGACTTAAGGGAGTGGCTAGACATATTTTCCACAATCATGTCGATGTTAGGCATAGGGTAATCTTTTTTTAGGGATGCCTTGTTTAGATCTCGATAGTCAACGCACATGTGGACTTTTCCTCCTAATTTTGGCATGGGGATGATATTTACAAGCCATGTGTGGTATTCGACTATGCGAATGAAACTCACATTCAGATGTTTGGCTACTTCTTTTTTAACTTTTAAGGACCATTCCTTTCAGAGCTTCCTCAATTTTTGCTTGACTGGTTTTCAGTTCAGGAATGTGGGGATCTCATGTTGAGGTCTCTATGGATTAAGATCAGGCATGTCATCATAGGACCACATTAACACATTCGCAAACTCTTTCACTAACTCTTCAATATTTTCCTGCTCATGCTCATTTAGGGTGGACCCTATCCTAATATTATGCAGATGGCTACTAGAACCGAGATGACTAACAATAGTTTCATCATCATTAGTTTGAATGCAATTATGTTATTTATTATTTTCCTTATTGTGTTCATTTACAAAACCATCATCATCAAAAAAATTATTAGAATATATGCATTTAATTTAAGGCACATCAAGATACTTAAAATCTTCATTTATTTCATTATCAGGGAATACAATAATGAGAACCTCATCAAAACAGGCCTCCTTCACATTAACATCTCAAAAAGGATAAACATAAGCAAGTGCGGAGGTATATTGGATGCAATAAATAATAGGGTTTGGATGGGATTGAACATACGGGACAAAAATGGCATGCAAATTTAAGATAGGTACTTTTACAATTGTGATATTTGTAGATGGGTACTGTACCACCCCGTATTTTTGAAGATTTAAATAATTATGTGATTGATAATTATTGTTGGATTAATTAAATTAAAAGGTGAGAATTAATTATTAATCCGAATTGAAATGGAATATTTACTACCATGATGAGAAGTTAGTAATTAGTAATATTACTGTGAGAATAAGTAATATGGAATGACGATTTTATATAACTTACCATTAGAGAGAAATATGATAGTTTGGTATATTAAGTCGGGACACGTGTGTAAGTCGTGTTAGGACTAATTAACTGGAATAAAAAGGTAAATTATTTTAAGTAACCCATATGATCATTTCGAGTGCGTCGTTGAGTCCAAAGGAGTCGAGATAGTCAAAACAATTTACCCGGGTATTCTATTTGGACTCCGGGATATTTTTAGGCCAAGCCAGCACCCGGTAGGGGTAGTTTTGTAATTTGGATTTTTAGAGGAATTAAATGGATGAAAATTGGAGGAAGCCATAGTGGGTGAGGGAGACCCACAGTGGGTGAGGGAGAGAAAATTACAAAGGAGGAGAGGCAATTTACGACACCTTGCACAACCACCACCACAATCATGTATATCGAAAAGAGAGGAGCGCATCCATACCAATAAAACAAACATATTAGACCTTCAAAATCGAGGCAAGTGTTTATTACTTGCTTTTCTTTAGCAATAAGCATGTTAATGTTAGTGTAGGGATGAAACACCGACATATTGTTCATAATATTGATGAAAATTGGAGATTGGATATACATGATTTTAATTTGAGATTAAATTAGGTTGAACCCTTCGTGTATGTAGATTTGAAATCAAGTTTTGATGACTTTATGTGATGAACGAATCTAGTAATTATATGTTCTTGAATGAAAATTGGAAGAACTGGGGTTTGTGTAACTAAATTGGGGATTTCATATTTCATTAATGATTTAATGATTCTAGGTTTTTTGAATTCATTTACAAATGTTAGGATTCGATTTGGGACTGATTGATTGGAGTTTGGGATGATATATTAGAGTTTGAGGGATTGAAAAATGAGGTTGTCTAAGGTTGAAGATGAAACAGCCCAGCTTTCAAGATGTCGCTCGAAGTCGTTCGAGCGAGATTGGTTGTCGTGCGAAGTCGTTTGAGTGACACGTGTAAGTCGTTCGAGCAAGATACATTCTCGTTCGAGCGAGATTTCTAATTTTCAGAGAATTTCCTATTTTTCCCCTATTTGTGTAAACGGTCAATTTGAGTGAGAAAAATTAGTGTTCGATGAACCCAAAATAGTGCAGAATTATTGGGAGTTGTTTAAGTGTAATGATTCAAATATTTGGAATGGTGAAGTTATCTTGAAGATTACGAGAGAGAGATAATCGTAATTGTAAAATGCGTCGAGAGTATTACGTGATAAATACTTACGATATTAGTTCTAATGATATGGAGCTTATAAGAATATAAATTAGTGGTTACTTTGGGGACATCTTATGATTATTTATTAAAAAAATTCAGGTGACATATTATCCTTATATATATTACGAGAGAGGTAATATCGTAATTTAAAATACGTTGATAGGATTTAGTGAGGGTAATATTACGTATGGAATGTGACATTTGGTTGTGTGCATAGCGTTTGATTTAAAGGGTTGTGTGTATACCTATATTTGATATATTATGTGTATGCCATACCTACCATACTTTCTATCATGGGAGGTCGGCTTTCAGAATAGGGCCATCTAATCCTTGTGTGCCTAGGCTTTAGATCGGTACCTTAAGTACATAGGACTGTTAATGGCTTATTTATGAGTTAATAAGTCAGCTGACCATGGGAGCGTAGGTATGTGCGTGACCCATGGGTACGTGAACTATGTTCGCCTCCAATATGTGTGATTTTGCTTATTGTAACGGTTCTTGAAAGATTCCAAACACGTAGTCCTCATGTACATGATGTACTGGGACTTGATAGCAGAGTATGTGTGCACCGCAGCTTAGCCTAGGGGTGCCTTATTTGTATATTTGTGCTGAGAATAAAATACGTGCGTTTGATGATAGGGGGAGAAATGGTATCTAATCCTATTATTATCGTATCTTAGTTTGGGGGAGATTTATCTTAGGGGGAGACGTCTTTCTAAGTAGGTCATGTGTTTGATAAAGGGGAGAATTGATTTAGGAGGAGTAATTAATTAAAATTGTATTTAATACCTCGATATTCCCTATGCATTTGATGAGTTTGCTTAAGTGTGCATGATTTCTTCTAAAGCAGCATTGTTTAAACGGCAAAGCGTTTGATCCTTGGGTTGAGTCAAGTTTGGGTGGGTTATGTTTTGAGTCTAGTGAGCTTGACGGCCCTTTAGGATTTTTGTTTGGTTTTTGTCCCGGAATAGCCAAAGGGGGAGATTTGTAAGGACACAAATTTCCAATTGAGTCCATATAGAGTTTTGGCTCAATTCCGAACAAAAATATTTATTCATAGGATAGTATTTAATTGTAATATTCTCAAGCCTATGAAGTGTTTGTTGAAGACGTAGCGGCAAAGAGTATAAAGCCTCATCAAATATGCCGGTTTGTGTGCCTCGTTTCTATGTCATCAACTATGGTTCCATGCTCCCAAGGTATGAAGGCAATTATATATATATAGGAGCTTGGAACAAAGTTTATTAGGTGTTAGGTTTATAAAAACCGCGTTTTGTTTTAAGAAAGAATTAATTAAAACTTTAAATATATGTTTATAAACTTTTCTGGGCTAAAAATGAATTTTCAAGCTTTCTGGTGGTTTGTTAGATATGTCGTTCGAACGAGTTTTTTCGTTCGAACCAGATGTCGTTTGAACGAGTTTGCCAACGAGGTTCCAGTATAGGCCAATGAAACGTCGTTCGAACGAACCTTCTGTTCGAACGAGATATCCAACGAGATTCTAACGAGTTCAATCTGGAACATCGTTATAAGTCTCGTTCGAACGAGATTTCGTTCGAACGAAATGTCGTTCGAACGAGATGCCAGGCGGGAACAGTTTTTGGCAGTTTTGCATCCACTTCCCCACTTGGTTTTTAACCAACTTTTTCAGAGTTTATTATGTGCGGGAATAACATTTTCCAATCTAACTTTTTCCAACTTTTCATCCTAGTTTATCTCTTGGAGAGAGTTTGAGAGCAAAAATTGTTTAGGAAAATGTTCATGTTTTGAGTGTGATTTTTAGAGAAAAATTTCCATCACTCTAGTGCTTACACCCAAATGAGTTTATTCCAAGTTCTTATATACTTATCAATTGCTCGGAGTTTGGCACCGATTTTCTCTACAACGTTTTAAGAGCAGTTTTGGGTGGTGGGTGCAAAAACCCAAATTGGTTCTTTCTTTGTGGGTGGTGGAATCAAAAACCCAAAACTTCTCTTAAAGCGTTGTAGAGAAAACCGGTGCCAAACTCCAAGCAATTGATAAGTATATAAGAACTTGGAATAAACTCATTTGGGTGTAAACACTAGAGTGATGGAAATTTTTCTCTAAAAATCTCACTCAAAACATGAACATTTTCCTAAACAATTTTTTCTCTCAAACTCTCTCTAAGAGATAAACTAGGATGAAAAGTTGGGAAAAGTTAGATTGGAAAATGTTATTCCCTCACATAATAAACTCTGAAAAAGTTGTTTAAAAACCAAGTGGGGAAGTGGGTGCAAAACTGCCAAAAAACTGCCAAAAACTGTTCCCGCCTGGCATCTCGTTCGAACGAGACTTCTAACGACGTTCCAGATTGAACTCGTTAGAATCTCGTTGGATATCTCGTTCGAACGACATATAGAACGACATTTCATTGGCCTATACTGGAATCTCATTGGCAAACTCGTTCGAACGACATCTGGTTCGAACGAAAAAACTCGTTCGAACGACATATCTAACGAACCACCAGAAAGTTTGAAAAATTCATTTTTAGCCCAGAAAACTTTATAAACATATATTTAAAGTTTTAATTAATTATTTCTTCAAAAAACCCAGTTTTTATAAACCTAACACCCAATAAACTTTGTTCCAAGCTCCTATATATATATAATTGCATTCATACCTTGGGAGCATGGAACCATAGTTGATGACATAGAAACGAGGCACACAAATCGGGATATTTGATGAGGCTTTATACTCTTTGCCACTACATCTTCAACAAACACTTCATAGGCTTGAGAATATTACAATTAAATACTATCCTATGAATAAATGTTTTTGTCCGGAATTGAGACAAAACTCTATATGGACTCAATTGGAAATTTGTGTCCTTACAGCGTTTATAATGAACTCTTTGGTAAAGTATGTGAGTAAATTATTGGGACATTTTGAACGGGAATTAGTAATGAAAATTGTCCTATCGTAACTGTTATACATTAATCTGGTTAATGAAAAGGTGAGATACACGAAGGATATATTAGAATGTCATGAGCAAGCTCCCATATCATAATGTGAGAATAGGAAGGTAGACAGACTAGTTAGTTAATGGCATAACTAGGTTGGATTAGATGTATGTTAGGCGTGCACATTAGTTGAGTGGTGAGAACCTCATGTGAGATTTCGAACTAACATGCACTTGATACTTACTTTATTGCAAATTTTAAATACTTGTTGAAATAAATATTTTTACACATCGGACTCTGACCCGTTCTTGCATCTCTTTTCTCTTTTTCTCTCTCTCTCTCTCTCTCTCTCTCTCTCTCTCTCTCTCTCTCTCTCTATATATATATATATATATATATATATATATATATATATATATATATATATATATATATATATATATATATGTATTAGTAAAGGTGCCCATCCATAGGGACACCGGCTCTAGATACTTGGATTGTTTGCCGAGATGCAGCTGTTGTAGAAGTTGCAGGTCATTGATATTAGACGCTTATCTCATTTCTTTCAGTTCCTGGTTCAGAAATTTCAGTTCGGGCATGTGTCGCCCATTCTCATTAGCGGAGTTGTACTCAGTTTCCCTTGTAGTTCTTTTCAGTTGGATCAAGTATTTATTATGGTTTCGTTTGTGACTTTAAACTGCAAGGTTTTATCTAGTCTTAATCATTCAACATTTTTTCAGTCAGTATTCATCTCTTTTGTATGGTTTGTAATCATATGTTTCGAAATTAAATGAATTAACTGGTTTCAAGTTTAATTGGAAAATGTTTTGACACTAGCTTAATTAAATGTTAGGTAATTCTTTCTCCAGTGATGCTAAGAATGAACCAACCGAACATTCTGTTATAAATTTTATAAAGGACTCATCACCCGATATTTAATTAGGCGGGGTGTCAGAGGTGGTATCAGAGCATCAGGTTCTAGAGTCTTTTACGATCTATACGGCTTATTACATCAGCTTAGCATTCTTTGATGTAGAGCCTTATTCTAGGATTGTTGTATTCTACTACGTATGCAATTCACGCTCTCCTGCGATTTAGTTTAGTGAATCCAATTCATATGCGAGAGTGATTGGACTTCGTAATCCGAACAATATGGGATGACCAGCGAAGGCCGTTCGTGGTACTACAGGAGGAGGAAAGCAATTAAAATTTTTGAAGCATTCGAGGAACGGTGATCGCGATAAAAGTCACCAATAATAATATCTAAGTGTTATGGGCCAATTGAGAGAGCTAATCCTAAGGCAATAATGTAAAGTAGAGTGTAGTGGCACTCAGAATTTTAAATTCATAAGAAATTTTACTAGCTCAGAGAAATAGCAAAGAGTAAAAATAGTCAATCAAAATGAGATATTGGGTATGGGTTGACCATTTAAAATTTTCCATGTTCTGGTCAGACAGAGATATGGAAGAGATGTTGAACTTATCACTAGTTGGTCGGGTAAGGACCAACCGTAAAGGATGAGTTAACTTGGTAAGCGAACTTCGTAACCGAAGTAGGAGTCACGGAAGATAAAAAGGGTTCGTAAGTTGAAATGGACTCGTAGGCGGAACGCCCTAGCGTGAATGGGAGGTACGACTAAGGTGACTAGTGTCAATGCCGTCAAAGTATATGTTTATTAGAAAATATCAACGCCCCACTAGAAAGGGAGCCATTAGAGTTGTGATACCTAGCCAAAGGGCAATATTGAATTCAATAGTGTTAATAGAATATCACCAGAACGTATACCCAGTGGGGGAAACCTATTTAAATGATATGATCCAATCTTAACTAAATGGTGATGGATTCAGTCAAGACCATCTGGTCAACCATGTGTTCCGTATGCCCTACGAAAATAACAACTGGGAGTTAAGACTGCCAGGTCCGAGAGAAGGACATTCCAACAAGGCCAGGAGGACCCGTGAAAGGGAAATTATCCTGTATGTAGAGATAAGAGTTACCAGTATTGAATGTGATCACTTGAGAAGTGAAATTGATAGTATCGGGAATAATAAATCGTGCCTGTAAGGCATACTAGTTGGAGAAGTAAAATGTCCAGTGTAGGAATCGGGTTAAGAGAATTTGGACCAGGAGCTAAGAACCCTAGAGTAGTGGGTTTAGTCAGGACCAATGTAGTCCTCAGTAATTATAGCATACTGTATTTTAGGGTCGATGGGCCCCAGGAAATCAGGGGAAGGCCAATAAGGACATAATTGAGGCCTAGAGATATGGGGCCAATGTATCGACGTCGGGCGGGTGAGCCGTAAAACAAAATAATTTACCCACCAAAAAGGAAGGGAAAATATAATGAATGGAATCCGAAAGGTATAACGATTATAGATAATTATAGGTCCAAAACGTGCGTACGAGGACCCTACGATCGGGATAGACTGATGGAGCTTTGTTTCATCCTTGTGAATAAATGATGAGGTCAAGTGATGTGGGTGTGTCACAACATATGCGAATAGTTAACACTAAGAATTTGAGTGTACATTCGATTTAGTGGGTACATTGGCGACATCAGCCTTATTATGTAAATGACTGACATTTGGTAGCGAGATATTCATGCCACCTGCGGGGAGGATAAAGTGTGGACACTAAGAGAAATTTATATATGGTCTTATGTAACGATTCGTGCTCCTTTGAGCGTTATAATAGTAGAGCATATTATGATTATATTGTACGGTTACTAGTTAGCTAGGGTTTGAAAGGTAGTAAATTGTGTGATAAGACTATCGTACTAAAGAAAATTAATTTTAAATACATGGTTTTATCGAGGCATCATCCCAAAGACGGATGAGCCTGCATATGTGTTTTATTGTATTATAGACTTCAGCGATTATGTTGTCTTACTATGTTGATCCCGGTGAGCAGGGATGTTCAACTGATGTTATTCAGGGTATATTGACTTATTATAGAGAGGAGACATATAGCTCCTTAATTATATAGCACTAATAACTTGTGATCGAAAAAGCGTCGCGTTGTATGCCGTCTTTAGTGACATGAATTTAGACGAGTAGACTTTTATGTTCGCAGATGGGAATTCAGGGATATGTGTTATGGAGTAAGGACTTCAAACATCTCGATGACCAGTAGTGTTAGGTAGTAGTGTATCGTGGGGTTCCTTGTTGGGATTTCACTTTGACAGACATCCCATGCATTAAACTTAGCCAACGTTGGAAGTTGGGAGAAGTTTGCCTTTAGTACATGGATTTAATATCGTAGTGATTGAAATATTCATAGTCATAGCTGTTAATTAATTTTTATATTACAAACCAAGTCAGATAGAGTCGTATAAGATTAATATGTTATAATGTAACCAATCGTTGACACCCCGAGCAGACCGGTGGGACAACCTAAGATATGATTAGGTGGAAAAGGTAGGGTGATTGAGTAGGACCTTACCATATAGTCATGCCAAGTATGTGGGGCATAATTTGTTATTTATATAAAATGTCTAGTACGGTGGTGCTGCAATGCACAAAACATAGGGTGTATGGGCGTCCTAGATATTTGGGTAATAATTTTTTTTCTTCTTTAAGTGAAAGATTGTGACACAATGCGTATTTTGGAGGTAACGGAATGTAGACGTGTTGACTTAAGTACTTAGCTATTTGATGGTTTAGGTCAGTTAATACCGTTAATTCCCAAATTTTCCATGAGGATGGTATAGGAAGAATTCAATAAAGTTTAACACGGGAAGATTAAGACTTGATAGGACATGGGGAGCACATGTTTCATGAGAATCTAAAGCTTAAAGAGAGAGGGAAGGACTTGCGACATGCAGTGATGACACTGTTACCTGAGCCATAGATATGGATGTGGTTATAGGAAAGGTAAAATGCGTAGTGATATAAAGCCATAGTTGTGATGGCATAAGCAAAGAAAGACATTACTGAGCTCCAATTAGAAGTGGTCCATCAGGAAATAATAGAGTTCCTTCAACATTAGGTATTCCTTAGCAGTAATGGGAAAGTGAATCCAAGGACCATTACAGAGTTAATTACTTCACAATGGGATCACGACCCTATGTGGGTGAAAGTGGGTCGGGTAATTAAAGTATCTCACGTTATGCCAAGTTAGGACAAATCATAACGTGTAACAGTAAACCTCAACCATTATTCCTAGGATAGTAAGGTCATATGGGGTACAATTAGAGTTTCTGTCCGATAGAATCAAGAGTGTTATGACTCGATTATTGGGAAGAGTTTTCGGGAGGCCATGAATATCGAGATACGAACTTATTCGGCCTAACACACTCGCAAGTGAACAAGCAGACTGAGAGTTCTAGTTACACATAGCGAGGAACGTTGTATTTCCAATTATGTACTTGTGGAGTTAGTGTAAGACTACTCCCCTCATCTCATTATCGATAGGATTCCATTTGAGGCGTTATATATCAATCCTTATCATCCTTGTACTTATTGGATAGAGGGGAGGACAATAATCTACTAGGTCCAGAGGAATTTTAGGACCCGTTAACTAGGGTGGAAATGATTAGGAGTCGTATTATTACATGTTGGAATGAGTAAATTGGTACCGAGTGATGTGGGATATTTTCCTATTATTATTAAGTTTGAGACGGTAGCGTAAAAGCTTAGTTTCCATAGTCCTTTGCGGAGGAAGTATGGCGAAAATGTGTTAACATTTATAGTATATATTGTGTGTAAGACAAATTCGTATATATTTAAATATCAATTAATCTACTAGTGCGAGTAGTAGGAGGCTAGATATTAACTATCTAAAATTTAAGTGGTGAAACTTAAATGGTAAGGCTTGGAGAGTAAATTATAAGTGAGGTGTTCATTATTAAGGGTATTCGGTAATGTACTATATGGGTGGTACTGCCTAGATTCATGAGATGTGAAATAAATACCCGGAGTTGTCCTTACCAGAACTGCCTTATTTTTCGAATTTCTGGATGAAATTCTATTATTAGGGGGGAAGTATGTAACACCCCGTATTTTTTAAGATTTAAATAATTATGTGATTGATAATTATTGTTGGATTAATTAAATTAAAAGGTGAGAATTAATTACTAATCCGAATTAAAATGGAATATTTACTAGCGTGACGAGAAGTTAGTAATTAGTAATATTACTGTGAGAATAAGTAATATGGAATGCCGATTTTATAAAACTTTCCATGAGAGAGAAATACGAAAGTTTGGTATATTAAGTCAGTACACGCATGTGAGTCGTGTCAGGACTAATTAAGTGGAATAAAAAGGTAAATTATTTAAAATAACTCGTATGATCATTTTGAGTGCGCCGTTGAGTCCGGAGGGGTCTAGATAGTCAGAAAACTCTACCCGGGTATTCTATTTGGACTCCGGGATATTTTAGGCCAAGCCGGCACCCGGTAGGGGTAGTTTTGTAATTTGGATTGTTAGAGGAATTAAATGGACAAAAATTGGAGAAATATTATATCAGCTAATTGGGGACAATTAGGGTTAGGTTACACCAAAATCAAGAGAGATCCACAGTGGGTGAGGAAGAGCAAATTCTAAAGGAGGAGAGGTTTTTACACCACCTTGCACAACCACCACCACCACCATCATGTAGATCGAAACGCGAGGAGCACATCCATACTAATAACACCAACGGATCAGACCTTTGAAATCGAGGCAAGTGCTTATTACTTGCTTTTCTTTAGCAATGACCATGTTCATGTTAGTGTAGGGAAGAAACACCGACATATTGTTCATAATATTGATGAAAATTGGAGATTGTATATACATGATTTTAATTTGAGATTAAATAAGGTTAAACCCTTCGTGTATGTAGATTTGAAATCACACTTTGATGACTTTATGTGATGAACGAATATGGGAATTATATGTTCTTGAATGAAAATCGGAAGAACTAGGGTTTGTGTAATTAAATTGGGGATTTCATATTTCATTAACGATTTGTAATGATTTAATGAATCTAGGTTGTTAGAATTCATTTACAAATGTTTGGATTCGATTTGGGACTGATTGATTGGAGTTTGGGATGATATTTTAGAGGTTTACGGTTTGAAAAATGGTGAAAACGAGGCTATCTAAGCTTGAAGACGAAACAACCCAGGTCGCGAGATGTCGCTCGAAGTCGTTCGAGAGAGATTGGTTGTCGAGCGAAGTCATTCGAGCGACACGTGGAAGTCGTTCAAGTGAGATACATTCTGGTTCGAGCGAGATTTCTAATTTTTAGAGAATTTCCTATTTTGCCCCTATTTGTGTAAACAGCCAATTTGAGTGAGAAAAATTAGTGTTTGATGAACCCAAAATAGTGCAGAATTATTGGGAGTTGTTTAAGTGTAATGATTCAAATATTTGGAATATTGAATTTACCTTGAAGATTATGAGAGAGAGATAATCGTAATTTTAAAATGCGTTGAGAGTATTAAGTGATAAATACTTAGGATATTAGTTCTAACGATATGGAACTTATAAGAATAAAAATTAGTGGTCACTTGTGGGACTTCTTATGATTATGTACTAAGGATTTTCAGGTGACATATTATCCTTATATATATTACGAGAGGGGGAATATCATAATTTAAAATACGTTGATAGTATTTAGTGATGGTAATACTACGTATGGAATATGGCATTTGGTTGTGTGCATATCGTTTGATTTGATGGGTTGTGTGTATACCTATATTTGATATATTATGTGTATGAAATACCTACCATACTTGCTATCCCAGGAGGTCAGCTTTAGAAACAAGGCCATCTAATCCTTGTGTGCTTACGGGGGGCTTTAGATCGGTACCTTAAGGATATAGGACTGTGAATGGATTATTTGTGAGTTAATAAGTCAGCTGACCATGGGAGCGTAGGTATGTGCGTGACCCATGGGTGCGTGAACTATGTTCACCTCCAATATGTGTGATTTTGCTTATTGTAACGGTTCCTGAGAGATTTGAAACACGTAGTCCTCATGTACGTGATGTACCGGGATTTGATTACAGAGTATGTGTGCACCGCAGCTTAGCCTAGGGGTGCCCTATTTGTATATTTGTGCTAAGAATAATATACGTGCGTTTATAATGAACTCTTTGTTAAAGTATGTGAGTAAATTATTAGGAAATTTTCAACGGGAATTAATAATGAGAATTGTCCTATCGTAACTGTTATACATTAATATGGTTAATAAAAAGGTGAGATAAACACATGATGTCTTAGAATGTCATGAGTAAGCTCCCATATTATAATGTGAGAATAGGAAGGTAGACAGACTAGTTAGTTAACGGCATAACTAGGTTGGATTAGATGTACGTTAGGCGTGCACATTAGTTGAGAGGTGAGAACCTCATGTGAGATTTCGAACTAACATGCACTTGATACTTGCTTTATTGCAAATTTTAAATACTTGCTGAAACAAATGTTTTTACACATCGGGCTCTGACCCGTTTCTTGCATCTCTTTTCTTTCTCTCTCTCTCTCTCTCTCTATATATATATATATATATATATATATATATATATATATATATATATATATTAGTACAGGTGCCCATCCACGGGGACACCGGTCCTAGATACTTGGATGGTTTGCCGAGATGCAGCTGTTGTGGAAGTTGCGGGTCATTGAGATTAGAAATTTCTCACATTTCATTCAGTTCCTGGTTAAGATATTTCAGTTCGGGCATGTATCGCCCATTCTCATTAGCAAAGTTTTACTCAGTTTTCCTTGTAGTTCTTTTCAGTTGGATTGAGTATTTATTATGGTTTGGTTTGTGACTTTGAACTGGAATGTTTTATCCAGTCTTAATTATTCAACATTTGTTTCAGTCAGTATTCATCTCTTGTGTATGTTTTGTAATCATATGTTCGGAAGTTAAATGAATTAATTGGTTTCAAGTTTTATTGGAAAATGTTTTGACACTAGCTTAATTAAATGTTAGGTAATTAATTGGATTTAAGTTTTTGACAGTGACGCTAAGAATGAACCAACTGAACATTTTGTTATAAATTTTATAAAGGACTGATCAACCGATATTTAATTGGGTGGGGTGTCATAGGTACGATGGCATAGCATCTTGTGCATCATTTAGAGACTCAGCACCAGTGTTTGCAGGTCAAAATATTCCTCAGAGTTCTTTGTGATTTTCATGTTTTCCTTGGCTAGATATTTCATCTCGTGTATCCATTATTGACCCAAAGTATTTTTATTTTGGAATAATATCTATAGTCCTAGCTTCATATTTACAAGGTCACACCATGACTTGGAGAATTCACAAAAGGGGAAGCCTTCATCCCCGAATTTTTTGATTGAACTTTCAAAGTCATCATCCCATTTGGTAAATACGCTGTCCTCTTGCCAAGAATGGTCGATATGCTTAACAACCTTTATGGCCTCCTCACACAAGTCTTCCCACTCAGCGGGGAAGTGCAGATGTGATGGAACAAGATGTACATGAAGTTTCAAGGTTGTGAGTAACTCGCGGATGCTACATATCTCTCCTATCTAATGAAACATATCGAACATAATTTGCACGACATCATCCATATTAATTTCTTCCACAGGTACCACCCATTCCTCTAATTCTTATGCCTACTTCTGTGCTTTCATGAATACGGCATTGAATCTCTTGTTGTCGATAGTCCACTCTGCAAGTAATTTCATCCCAAACCTTTAGAGTTGATAAAATAATGTAGGAATTTTCATGCCTCCCCCTCTGATCGAGTGCAAACGGTAATACAAGCCTGCGTGAAGAGTAATAGAGCTTGGTCATCAAAGCATGTGGGATGCAAGAGAAAGTATGGGAAGACCTTAAGAGGTTTGGGTGAAATTATGGAGGTGAGAGAGACAATTTGGGTGGAAGGGCCAAATTCAGGGGTATTTTCAAGGAAGATGGAATTTGATATGGTTCCATGTGTTAGGAGAGAGTTATGAGTGGTGCTAAGATAGGGATTAGCTGGCGGGGTGATGATGCCCAATCTATAAGGCCCCGTATTACATTTATGAAGTGAAACCATTGGTTGATGGTGTGACCTGTAACATAGTTAAAGTCACAACGGGCATTATGTTTGAAATTTTTAGAAAGTGGGTTTTATAATGATCGGGGTTCCAATGGTTTAATGTGGTTTCGAGCTAGTGGGGCCAGGTATACCTATAACAGGGGATCATAGAGATCAGTGTACTCTTTTTCTATAGGATTGGGTTGACTTTTTGGTGCCCAAGAAGTAACAGGTTGGGATATGTTGTTAATGGTTGAGATTGAGGTATTGGTGGGCTTTTCATATGTCCATAATATAAACTGTTCGGTCATGTAATTTGGTTCGGACTCTACTTTGGTAACACCTTCTTTGATTTGCACACTATCCTCTCAAAGGGATCTGAAGTGCAGGTACTATTATCCCCCATAGATGCTCGGGTATGAGGTAAGAAGTATTTCTTCACAACACTTACTTGTTCATCCTCTAATGGTATGTTTGTCATGATGGCGGATTTATCTTTCCACCTCCCAATGAAGCAACTCACTAATTCCTTGGGGTTTTGCTTGAGTATCTTTAGATTTTTTCCTGTGACCTATAGTTCTTCATTGTATTTGTACTTGGACATGAACTCACTGACTACATCCTCCCAGCTACAGATTCATTATTTTTCGGGAGACAAGAACCATCAGAGATCACTCTCTTTCAAAATTTCCTGAAATATTTGGGCTATTATTTCTTTATAATCTCTAAGAAGGGTTATGGCTCGGTGGTAGCTGCGTATATGTACAATTGGGCTCCCACTCTTGAGGACCGACATCTTAAACTTTTCTGGAAACCTGTCCATATGGTAGGAAGACATGTGGATGTAGTCCATGTATTTTCTACAGATCTTGACTTGGTTAAAACATTTTGATAGCATCTTAAGGTTTTCCTTATCCTTATCCAATTCTACTTCTTTGGGATCTACAGGAATGGAGGATTTGCCCCTGGTTGGGCAAGGTTCAAAATCGAGAGCTGAGTAGGTGGCGACACCCATTTATAGGTGGGGCATACTAGGAATGTTGGTATTCCTCTGGGAGCCAAAATTGCTTGGGGGAAAGTAGAACCATGGCATGGGGAAAGAGGATCTTAGGTTCATGATCCTCAGGAGTCTGATCTTGATATCACTGCATCTCTTAGACATTAGCTTGAAGTTCATCAATCCTAGCACTGAGTTGAGCTAGGATGGCCATCCGATCAAGATGAACATTCAGTGCTTGATCGACATTCTCGATGAATAAATTACGGAGGTAGATTCAAAATTTGATTGAAGTAGTAGAAGAAGCTATAGATGTTTATGGTGGTTTGATGAAAGACCAAAACCAATAGGGAGATAGGCCAAAGTTGGGTATGAGACCAGGCTGAGAGGGGAAATTATTTTGGCTTAATTTTTGAAGTAAAAAGAGATTATTTTTTAGTATTGTTAGGGGAAAGACATGTTCTTGTTATTTGTTTTTGAAAAAGGGGGAATAGGAGAATCCTCGGCATGATTATTATTATTTTTTTCACTTGTATTATGTTTGCCTAAATTAAAGGAAAATGTTGGACATGATACGAACCTAGAGAAAGATAAGGGGCGCGATATAAGACACAGTTTGACTACTTTACAGGCTCACAGATAGGGTCTTATTTATAAAATGGGAGAAATAGCGTGAAACTTCGGGTGGTATGGCAAGCCAAAATTTTGACACACTTTCGCATGGTAACCGTCAAACTAATTATGAGTGTCCTAAGGCTGATGCCTATATATTCTTTTGCATTTAGTTGGTTAGTGGAAGGGTTCCCCTTTGGGATGACTTCCAAGATATACCTCTATCCTATAAGGGCAATCATTCATCGATACGTATGGACAACACATTTGATATACCTGAGTATACATGAAGTACCTCACGATATACCTCATGGGGATGGTATATGTGAGAGAGAATTTGATATAGTTGATGTATGTGAATGAGTTTCCAGCAATATACCTCCCATCGTGAGTTCGATCAAGCTGTATGATGCAGGGGGAATCGTTCGATATACATCAAAGTCACGAGGCCAATGGGATATGAGAATCATATCGCTTAGGCTAACAGCGCCACGCATGAGCGGCACCCATCAAGAAGTGCCCCTAGTACGAGAAATTTTTTATCAATATTGTCATGCTCTGTTAATGTAGTGTGCAAAAAAGCATGAGTCTTGATTAGTATCTTATCGAGGTTTTTTATTTCCATGCTAAGTAAAGGGAGTACTTCCACTATGAGGGAAACTATACCAATATCATGAAAAATGAAGCTATCAGGGAGCATAAAGACTATACTAAGCATGGTGATAGGGAAGCACGAGAATATATATAAGTGAATGAGATATGTAAGTTGAGAGAGTGACATACTAATGGTGTAAGTGAAAAAGCATGTGAATATAGACAAGTGAAGGTGTGTTTGTGTGTGTGACTAAGCATAAATCATCTACAAGTGGTGTATGAGATGTGTAAATGATCATAGAGATATGTACAAGTGAGAGAAATGAGGTTGTGTTCTAGTGAACCTAAGAATAAATAATTTGCAAGTGGTGTGTGAACCATTTAAGTAAACGTGAAACTATGTACAAGTGCGAGTCTATGAAGTGAGCATGAACAATATATACAAGTGGGAATAAGCTAAAGCATAGTGAGCATGTGAAAATGAGTAAAGATTTATATATACATGAGAAGAGAGCATGGTGGAGATAACATGAGATAGATATATAAAAAGTAAGCATAGGACTAAAGGGAGCATACAAGTGGGAGCATATGTGCACATGTAGAAAATGAGGAGAGTAAAGAATAACACCCATGGAGCAATAAAGTCTAGTCCTATAGAATTTCCTCGACAAGGGGAGGACGAAGGATGGAAGAATGTTACCTCCATGTATCTATCTCTCTCTTCTCCCTCATTCGGCCTTGCATGTTCGGGGGTAAAACAAAGAGATAGAGTCACCAGGCTATTTTGCTCAAAACAGGCAAAAGAAGGGGGAGGACTTGAATCTCAGGATTGGCCCAAGATGACTACATAGCCCAACGGGCATCAAAGTCCAATTAGTTAAAAAATAGCGTAGTGTAGGGTTCAACCCATTAATCTAAATGTATTACTCCTCTAGTTTGTTTTTAAGAAAAGTTTATTCAAGTGTGAATATATGAGAAAATGGAAGTCTTGCATTTGGAATTTATAAATTAACCCTATGTTTGCCTTTTTTGGTTTTTTTTTTATGAAAATAAGTTATGCACAATACTAATAATAAAAAGTGAAGATTATTTTATGTGAGATGATTAAAAAAAACTAGGAAATATCACAAAATGATAATAAAGTGAATAATATCCCTTAAACGAATAAAAGTAGCAAATAGTGAGGGATGGACCTCCTTTATTCATCTTTCTTGCATAACTTAGAACTGTAAGTTTGATGGTTTTTGAAGACGTATGAGGATAATATGGTAGCATGAGGTGAGTAGCTAAGTGAGATAAGGAAGTGAGGTGAGGGAATGTTGGAAACATGACTTTTTAGGAAAAGGGAAGGCTCTGATTTCGAGGAGAATGTTTGTTGACTGTTGAAAGGGATGTAAAATATGATGACGGTGTGTGTGATATCGATTTAAATTAATTTGCATGTTTCCATGTAAACCTTATTTAATTAGAGTTTATTTTTAAACAAATTAATTCAGCCCCTAAACAAACATGCATCTATAAAACATGCAACCAGTGCACGAAAAAATAAACACGACCTATTAAAGAAAAAAAACCTTTCGGGTAAAACCTTTTATAAACACTTTGAAGAATTCACAAGACCCTTAACTTACATACAACCTGATAGTCGACCACAAGCGTGTAATGCACGGTGCCTTCAGCAAACCTTCAAAGATATGAGAGACAATGAAATACTCTCTAGGTGTCGGTTAGTCGTCTTCGGCTTGTCCACACATAGAGTGCAGACTACGCTCTATATCCACTAATAAAATATGAAGATCCCTTCTCCACAGCGGTTGACCAGAAGCAAAGTATCGTTCTTGAACACCAAAATAATTCACTAAAGCATATGGGAGTTTTGTTAATTGAAAACAAAAAGGGATTAAACCCTAAAAGAATAAGTCAAAAAGGATTCTTCCAATCGCAGTTTTTTTTTTTTTTTGTAAACGTTAGGACTTCTTATTAAAAATGAAACCATTTAATGTGTATTTATACAAAATCGCGCCGCCTAAAAAATCTTGCTCATTCGACCGAGATAGCAGTCTTGCATGAACGACTTATAGATGTCATTCAAATGACATCTCGTAACATCCAATATCGCTCGAACAAGATGGCTATCTCGCTTGAAAAACCTGGGCGTCAAAGTCGAGGTACGCTCCAACACTTAGAAAAAATTACTCATTCTTAAATTTGACGAAAAAGTCCGCTCCAACACTTAGAAAATATTTTGTAAAAATATCCCAAAAGCTCTAAGTGGAAAGTTAAGGTATTTAAAACAAAACCTTGCCAAAGTAAACTTCGCGGAGTATTTTTTATGAAGAACTTGATATTCGAATTCGTCTTTGATGCTTGAATGCTCTTCGACAGTGTAGCGGTATATGACATAATAAATTGATAACGGAGTTATAAAAATATGTACTTACAAATATCCCCCTATGTCTATGCCAGTACAAACATAAAAACATCTGAATTATCAAATACCAAAAATGCCTATACAAATCTACCCTCCCATGAATAAATTTGCAAGATCTCAAACTGTTCTTCAAAAAGTCTTCATTAAATCTCAAAGCTTTTCTCATCAGGGTGTGCAACATAATGATCTTCAATCTCTGTACCGACACACATGAGATAAAGAAAAAAACCATTGTGACGCATCGAGTTTGAAATGATATAAGAATAAATCATTAGCAAATCAAATCTCCCACATAATGCAAAAATTCCCCCATAACATGATAATTCTTTCTCCCCTTTTTTATGATGTCCCCAAATAGACAGATAAGAAGAAAAAAATCACAACATGGAGTGTCACGACAAAATGCATAGCAAACATGAATTAAACTACGCGCATGCGAAGGTATGTCTCAAAAAAACTCACAAACTATTTTTATTTTTTTAATATTTTCATACAAAAATAAGATACTAAAAATCACACCATGGATTTAAACTCAAACAACCAAGTCATGGAAATGGAATGTATGGGTGTGAACACAGTCGATAGGTAAATCAACTTAATCAATCATATGTGCACGATTCATACGTGTACTCCTACCTAACGAACATCAAAGGTATCCTTATGTGTAAAAAATATTGAATTTGCATCTTATGCATATAAACAAATCAAAGTCAAAGTGATTTTCACACCAATAACGTCCAAAACTATGTTGCACTTTTTCAAGACTCTTAAAGATGAGAAAACCCGTTATAAAATCTCCAACCAAACACCCTCATATATATTTTCTTTTAGAGGAGTATAAACTAAATTCTCAAACTTTGGAGAATTGGTGCAAAAACCTAATTGGCCCATAATTGGCATGAATTTCTTTTAATTGCCTTTAAATTTTTTCGGGCTCTTTTAAACCTCTTTGGACCCCGGATAATAAAATTCCTCAATTTTTTAGGCCTAATTTAAATGGAGGCTTAATCACAAAGGATAAATGATAATCTTTCGTAGCCCTTCACCGTTTTCAAAAAAGCACACAAACTCACAAACGGCTCTTACATGAACAACTTTCTTATCAATTTTTATCGCGCTTGGTTCGTTTTAAGGACGGGATTGAAGTGGAAACACCCAACCAACATGTGATAAGACTAGCAAAATAATCAAACAAATCCATGCATGTGTGCAATAAAGGAAATCATGAGTCAAACATGTAGGAAGTAACACTTAATTCCATCTCAATGACTCCAAACATTATAAAGCACAAAGATGACATGATATATTGTCTCAAAACACTATCAAATCGTCACATGAATAAATGGAATGAAATTTTTACTCGGTCATCCTAAGTGTCCATCCATAAATGGTGTAAACGAAATACAAAAATCTTTTTGGATTTTCTCACAAATTTAATCAATAATAAAATCTTTTTGTATTTTTTAAAAAATTTCCCCCAAAAAAATAAAACATACAAAAATGATACATACTAGCAATAGGCAAATAATGTCATCATGAGAATCATCCAGTGCTAGAAAATAAGTCAAAACTCAATCGTTAGGAGCGAAGGGGTTTTCCAAAGGTGGTGCCAACTTATGAAAGACCTCCATCAAATTTTGTGAAGTTTTGGCCAAAAACATAACTTGCTCACCTAAATGTGCAAACTCTTTCATATAGTCTCCAGGAGCATGTAAAGTATCATGTGTGGGTGCATGTGTGGAAGAAACAAGTGTTGTAGTAAAACGTAACATATAACCCAACTTTTGCAATGGGAATAGACATATATAGGCCTAGTAACACCTTTCTCAAAAACTCTAGGATGCGCTCTCCTAATAGGAATGGGATGCGTAGGTGGGTTAAGGTAAGTCTCACGTGAATCTAATACAAAAGTGACAACCGACTTGGGTGCTAATTGGGAAGTAGTAGCACCGTCATGACTTATTCCTAGCTTCTCACTTTTACCCTAATGAACCACCTTTTCAAACTTCTTAGGTGCGTTCTCAAAATTTACTTTGACCTCCCTAGCACGTTCGAGATCACTCTCAAGTTGGGATACACGTGTTGTCAGACTAGACACCATGTTGGTCAAATCAAAATTTTCTTTAATTAAAACCTCCTTCTCTCTCTCCAAATTTAACACTTGATGACCTAAATCCCTATTATACTTCTTTGTTTTTCAGGTCTCGGTGTACATATCTCTAAAGGCTTTTTGGAGCTCACTTTCATCTCTACTCTTAAATGTGACACCCCGATTAATTAAACCTGAGGTGATCAGTCCTAAATTAAATTAGATTAGGTTTCTCAATTGATTCATTCTTAGCATCACTGTCGAAAACTTTTTTAATTACTAACCACCTAAGTGAAATTAGACTGGTGCCAAGTTTTATCTTTCATTAATTCAAAGAAATACTAATGCGGAAATAAATCATTAATAATCACAAGTTAAATGAATCCAACCATCACATATAAATAAGAAACTGGCCGAATAAACCATCGGCTAAAATCCAACACAAATGTAAAGACAGATAATAATGGATCTCAATTATCCGAAATAAATACTAAATAAACACCGTGAGCAACATGCTCGGATAACTGATAGAAAATCCCTACACTAGGAATAGAAGGAATAGAGGTGCCTATCCAAATCCTGCAACATCCACATATGCTGCAGCTGCGAATCCCTAGAATGAATCAAGCCTGCCATCCTTATGGCTGGACACCTAAAAGGTTTTGAAAATATTTTATAGCAAGGGTTAGAATAAAAAACATTTTGAAAACATTTAGCAAATGATTAACTTGCAATAATAAAATATGCATGAATGCGCTTCATATTTTAGTTAGTGTCGCACTCCCTTGAGGACAGACTCACCCCTCAACTAATGTTCACACCTGACACCTTTTTTTATCCCACCTAGTCCTCTACCCTAAAGCTAGATACTTGATATAACTCTTGTCAATTTCCCTACCCAATCCCGAGTATTTAAAACGCATGATTTATAAGTTATTTACCACCTTATCTTAGTTAATCATATTTCCTTGAAAGCCATATAACATTCACTAGTTATATAAATAATAAAATTTTCTCCATCTATTTGAATTTCCCGTATATAATTATTTACCCCTTTATATACGTAAAGTTATCTTACAACAATCACACATATGTTGAATATGAATATACCCCATATATAATAGCTTACAATTCATTATATGTATTTAATGACCCATGTATAACTATCTATCTCATTATATATGTAGAACCATATTACGACATTCACATATATGTTGAATATAAATATAACCCATCCTCCCGAGTAATAACTCACCGGATGTATTCTCTATCCCACTAGGCGTACTCACATGACCTAGTTGCCCCAAATTATAATTGCTCACTAACTTGGCCAAATATATACATAATGGAGGCGGTCATATTCCTTCCCTGAAAGTGAGATAAGCCCCTCACCCATATAATGGATGATATGACCTAGGGATATACTATCCATACTCCTCAAGTCAGTGGATTCACCCACAATGCGCAACCTCCCTTGATAGCACTAGAGTATATAAATTAAATAAATATCTAATCACTGATATTTAATAGCACACATAATATATATATACTATCACCCCACCATATATATAATAATTAGTTCCTGACATTACCGTGCACAAAAATCCGTAGCACTAGCTTATAATTTTCCTCGAGTCTATGGTCTGACTCTAATTTAATTAATTTACACATTAATTAATATAATACTTTCCCTAGTCTATAGTTCGACTCTAATTTAATTAATCTGCACATTAATTAATTTAACACTTTGGTGTCACTCAACCAATACCCGGACTCGCTCACTTGGCCCGTATCTTATTACTACCCGAGTCTATATTCCGACTCCAAATTAATTAATCACACCTCAATTAATTTAATAATATTGTAGTGTCACTCGACTACTACACCCGAATATTCATGCGACCCGTAATTTAATACTTATGAATTTTTTCCCAAAATTCCTCCCATAAGATTTCACACCCTTATGTTTGTTTAACATTCTTAATACCACCTCCAACAAGTCCTAGGTAATAAGAGTTACTTTAATTTGCACTAATTATATCCCCTTAAAAGTCCCCCAAACAATTAAGGCGTGTATATATTAAAACTAGCGTAACTGTCAAAATCCCTGAGCAGTCGATCGATCGACTCTAAGGCTCGATCGATCGATCGAACAGCTCATCTTCTTCAATTCTCTGTTTCAGCCATTAACAGAATACTACGGTTTTAAATCCTTAATTTACCACCTCAAAGATAGGTTCTAATTATATCTTCTCAATTAGAATAGGTTATAATCATCTCCTAGCATCATCGATTTTAAGAATATACTTCCAATCCATAAATGGGTTTTCTGTGCTCTCATCATATTAATAAGAAATAAATTCTCAAAATTGGAATTCATACATCTTTACTAACGAAGTATGCAATAGTTCTAATTCCAACAACATTGAATACTTCTATAACATCAATTGAATCATTAATCACACAATATGTTCAATTTCTTGAAAACCCAATTAAATGTCATAACTAACCCAAAAACGAATTTGGGTTTACACCCACCATAATATGAATTAATTATCATAAAATTATAACCACAGCAAGTTAACCACTTTCCTCTGGGTTCGTAGAGTCTGATCCATTGGTGTAGAGACACGCTTGATGATGAACACCCAATTTTGTTCCTTGATTTGTCTCCAAAAGATTCCCAATTTATTCTCCAATTGCTCCCTCTAGTTTCATCTCCAACTCTTTGGTTTAGATCTGTGTTTTTCTGCAGTTTAGCACTCTTAGGTTTAGTTTTAACATACTAATCCCGTTTTTTGGTTTATGGGCTTAATTTAAAGGCCCAACTACCCCCGTGTGGGCCTGGTCATGCCCAAAAATGCCCCGTGACCCATTTACCACTCTCGGGTATACTTTTTCGACTATCTCGACCCATTCGGACTCAACCGTGCACTCAGAATCGACATCTGAGTTAATTTATAAAATCCTTATCTCACACCCAATTTAGTCTATACCGACTCCTGATGGAGATAAATAAATGTTACATCACTAATACACGTTATGACGTAATTAAGTTATTATAATTCACTTAGTAATTAAATTTCCCCAAATATTAACCATTACTCACCGATTAATATTTAAATAAATATTTTCATAATTAATTCAATTAAATTATGAAACACAAGTTATTTAAAATTTCCCGAATTAATTAAATAATACGTGCACAAAAATACGGGGTGTTACATCAAATTCTCTCTCATCTCCACTACAATCAAGTCATCACCGGTGTTCTCATGACCTCTATCAATGTAAGATAAAGTGGGTGTGCTCACACGACTCGAAAAAGCTACACACATACTATGTGCTAAACCTTTATCAGACTCATCTCCCTCATCACCCTCATCATTACTAAGTGTGGTGGGCATAGCCATCTCTTTGCCCTTTCTCCTTATCCTAGTAGGACACTCTTTAGATATGTGCCATTTTCCCTCACACTCAAAGCACCTGATCTCATCCTCCTTATCACTATATTTGGCCTCTACTTTATTTTTTTTTTACTCAAAGGATCTCTTTTTATTGGAAGAATTTTCCTTTTTCATTTTGAGAAACATTTTAAAAAATTTCACAAGCATGGCCACATCATCAAAATCAAACTCACCCTCAGAATCAGACTCACAAACTCTTTCTTTCTTTTTCTTAAAATGAGTCTTTAAAGCAACGCATTTATCCTTAGCCTTAATGGTTTGGGTAAACATGTCTATCTCATAGGTTTGAAGGTCTCCTACAACTTCTTCCAACTTAAGTTCTTTCAAATTACCCAAGAGTTCAAAACAGTGACTTTAGGAATAAAGCGTTTTGGGAGAGATCTCAAAATATTTTTAACGACATGCGTGTAATCAATCACCTCACCCAAATTAAAACTGGTGTTAACAATTTCCGACAAACGTGCATAAAAATCATCAAAGCATTCAGACTCAGACATGGTGATAGTCTCAAATTGAGTGGCCAAATTTTGTAATTTTGATTCTTTAACTGTGGTCGTTCCCTTATGTGTCAATTTCAAAACATCACATGCCTCTTTAGACGTGGTGCACGTCATAATTCGGCGGAACTCGTCGAGAGTGATAGCTCCAAAAATAGAACTCAAACCACATGAATTAAATTTAGACATTTTAAAATCATTTTCAGTCCAGGCTGACACGGGTGGTGATATTATCAACGATGACCGTCAGAGGAGTCAACCCATTTTCGCAAAGGAATCAAACACGCTCGTCAATGGCTTTTAAACTTGATTTCATGCGAGCTTTCCAGTAGGCATAATTAGACCCGTCAAAAATAGGCATCTGATTATATAAGTGCTCCATAGGAAAAAATGCGATTTTTCGCAAAACTGAATTTTCAAAAAAAAATCAATATCACTCGATTTTGCGAAAAAAAGGAATACGCGATAAATTAGCGCAACCGTCTCTGATTGCAATTTGTAAAATATGACAACGGTGTGTGTGATATCGATTTAAATTAATTTGCAAGTTTCCAAGTAAATCTTATTTAATTAGAGTCTATTTTTAAAAAAATTAATTCAACCCAAACATTCAACCTATGCACGAAAAAATAAAGTTGACCGATTCAAGAAAAAACCCCTTTTGGGTAAAACTTTTTATAAACACTTTGAAGAATTCATAAGACATTTGACTTACCTGATAATCGCCCACAAGTGTGTAATGCACGGTGCCTTCAGTAAACCTTCAAAGATATGAGAGACAGCGAAATACCCTCTAGGTGTCAGTTCATCGTCTTCAGCTCATCGACACGTAGAGTGACTACGCTTGGTATCCACCGATCAAATATGGAGATCCCTTCTCCACGGAGGTTGAACAAAAGCAAAGTATTGTTCTTGAACACCAAAGCAATTCACTAAAGCATATGGGAGTTTTGTGAATTGAAAATAAGAATAGATTAAACCCTAAAAGAATAAGTCAAAAAGGATTCTAGAAATCACAATTTTTCTATTCTGTAAAACACTGGGACTTCTTAATGAAAATGAAACCATTTAAAGAGTATTTATAAAAAATTATGCCGCCTCGAAAATCCTGCTCGTTCGAACGAGATAGCAGTTTTGCATGAACGACTTAGATCTGTCGTTCAAATGACATCTCGCAACATCCAATGTCGCTCGAACGAGATGGCTATCTCGCTTGAATGACCTGAGCGTCAAGGTCGAGGTATGCTCCAACACTTAGAAAAAATTACTCATTCTCAAATTTGACGAAAAAGACCACTCCAACACTTAGAAGATATTTTGTAAAAATATCCCAAAAGCTCTAAGTGAAAAGTTAAGGTATTTAAAACAAAACCTTACCAAAGTAAACTTTGCGGAGTCTTTTTACTAAAGAACTTGATATTCAGATCCGTCTTTGATGCTTGAATGTTCTTGAATGCTCTTCGACGGTGTAGCGGTATATGACATAGTAAATTGATAACGGACTTATAAAAATATGTCCTTACAAGGGACCCCTTCCCAAGGGTGAGGTCATGGTCCTTTTATGGTTGAATTTAGGGTTAAGGGGGTTCTAATCTGAATGGACCCAGCCTGCCTATCGGCATAGGTCCTACCTTACAGGGCAAGGAAAAGTACACCTTACTAATATACAGGCTATTTGGGGTGCCTATAGGCAGTCCAGAACGAACTTTTCAGAAAAATGGGCATAAAATTCAAATCGTAAATTTGAATCGCACACGATCAGGATTGTTTGAAATGGAATTCAGATCCTTCAAGAATCCATTAAGCCATTCATGGGTCTGGGAGTTGACCAAAGTCAAATGAGGCTCGAAAATGCCCGATGGTCTCTAGACTAGAGGTTTTTGGAGGAAAACGAATCGTACGTCGCCGCTTCATTCACACCATGGACTATTAGAAAGGGAATTTAGTACCCTTCAATATTTCATTAAAATTCGTTCAGGAGAATTGACCAAGGTCAAATTAATCTTGGAAGTGCCTAGTGAGCCCTTGGAGTAAAATAGGCCTTTCGCCCGAACTAGAGGCCGATTCGCACAAAGGATGGACCGTTGGAAAGGGGACTCAGAGATCTTCGAGGTTCCATTGATCTTTCTCAAGCTGGGGCGATGGCTAAAGTTAAACGGACCCCGAAATCACTAGATGGCCTCCTAGTCAGTACTCGAAATAAAGTGGATTGTTCATACGAACCATGAGGTCGATTCGGGCACAGGATGAACTATTGGAAATGTAATTTAGATCCCTCTAAGTTTTCATGGACCTTATCTCATTTGGAGAGTTAACAGGATTCAAATAGAGCCCAAGATTGCGTAGTCGCCTCTAAACCAGTACTCCGAGTATGACCTAGGGTTTATGGTGAATGGGTGAATGATAGGGACCTAACGAGATGCTTAGGAGGTCCTAGGATGGATTGCCTACACTGTCGCCTTCGGGGATCACTTGTGTGTACTAGAAATAGTTATAGGTTATCCCACACCTATAACTATCAAATCATCTTCTAGGGATAATCACGGCGCCTTCACACTAATCGTAATTGCCCCACAACCAAAACTATATAAAAGAATCACTCTGCGAACCTCATCTAGATACAACGGGTATTTTTAGGACGTAGCGTTCGGGGTAGGGCTATGTTTTTTTGAACTTTTAATTTTTTCAATTTTCAATCCGATTTTTTCCAAATTTGGAATGAAATATTAGTTAGCTGATTTTCGATTTTTTTGAAAAAATTGGATCGGAAATCGGAAATAATTCTGAATTTTTTATTTTTAGATTTTTTTTGATCTGATATTTTTGAAACTATGTAGATCCAATTTTTATGAATTATTTTCATATTTTGAATTATTTTTTTATGTTTCCAAGTTTTTCAGATTATTTAAAACTATTATGTATCCCACATAGGAAGGAAGAGGATGAGGGCTCCAAAGTGTGCCCTATAAAAGGAGACTATCCTCCTAACTTCTACACAAATGAAAAAATGGGTCAAATTCTCATGTATTTACATGTTGACTAAACTGTTTTCTTATTTTCTTTATAATGAGAATTTTGAGTAATCGAAAGTTTTAAATCTATTTTTTTCTAAATTATGGAATTTTCCAAAATTTTGGATTTTTAATATATTTTGTGAATTCTTTATTTTTGTTATTTTTTCGATTTTTAGGAAATCGGATTTTTTTTAATTTTCCAATAAAATTGGATCAAAAAATCCGAATAATTATTTTATTTTTGAAAAATCGATTTTTTTTTCTAAATAGGCATTTTTCGATCCTTTCCAGCCGAGACACATACCTAGTTCGTTGTAATCACAACCAAGGTAAAGCTAGTCTCTATCTATTGAATACCAATGCAGTCTATGTCATTTATGCCCTATTAGGATATCCTTTCTAATACGTATCCCACGAGAACTCAGACCCAGTATGTCGCCGATAAACCCAATGCAATTAATCATAATCACATAAAGGATATCAGACTTAAATGTAGATTAAAATAGCTTAACTAACAACTTTAATTAGGAAATGACATTTTCTAATAAAAGTTATTTGAAAAACAATACACTTCTTATTCGAATGAGATTACACTAGTCGTTTGAACGACTTCCAAATGTCGTTCGAACAAAAAAACCCAACTCGTTCGAACGAGACTAAAATCTCTCTCGAATAAGATTAAATAAGAATCATCATCTTCCCAAAATGAAAATCTGCCATTTTTTACTTCCAAATCCAAGGCTTTTAACAATTCCTAAACCTCATCTCGTTTATGTATAGATAGTCTAGCATCAATATTAACAAGTCTCCAATTATTTTAGTCAATTCTAACATGGTTTAATACCTTAAATCCTAAAATCATCTCATTTTCCCAAATTCAACTCAGATTCATATCAATTCGTGAAATTACTAAGGGACTTTTGGATGTTTATCAATGTCTAACATAATCATAACAACTACTTATCAATTATATCTCCAATTCATAAAGAGTTTAACTAAACTTAATCTATGTCAAGAACATAAATACAAACCTAAATTATTGTATTAACTTAATTTCTAAACAAGTTAATTAGTCTCCAAATCAAATTTTAATAAAATTATTTTTTGATTCCAATGAATAATTAGATTATAACATAAAAAAATTAAAATCCTACTCTAGGTAAACTTACCTTAGTTGAAAGGGATGAACTCCAAACCCAAATTTTCCAATTCTTTTTTTCTCCAAGTTGTCTCCTCGCTTTAGCTTTAGTTTTTTTTCTAATTGTGTTAAAAATATTTAGGATATATCTAATGGCCTTTTTATTAGCTTAATTTCCAAATTGGGTTTAGGCCCCATACAGGCTTCAACCAAACAAGCCCAAAACTACATCCATATAGTGAAAAACGTAGCCCAAGGTATATTCTAACCATAGGGATTAAAATCCATTATTTTAAGTCCTAACCAAGCATTCACATGCCACAAATTGTTATATTATTTATTAAATAATGATTAATTTATTATCATGCCTTATGTCCAAAGTCCAATTTAAATATTTGAATAATATACACACATAACACATATGAAATATAATTTGTGGCTTCACAAGTCACTGCAGATAATTATTCTAATTACATAAGTATTAATTTAAAGTACTTAAATTATGGGGTATTACATTTTCCCCCTAAAACAAGGAGTTTCCTCTGTGAAATTCGAATTTTATATGTGACTATAATAACTTTGGATATCCCGCCTGCATGTCATCCTCTCCCATTTAGACTTCGCTCTGATATTGTGTCCGCATTGGACTATAAGGAATTGAAAAGACCCAATTGTCACTCTACCGTGTATTAGGATATAAAACTCTTTTAACTATTTGATATAAAATCTATTGAAGTTTATAAGTGAATAAAAAAACACTCACCCACACTAGTAAGAAAAAGTGGCGATGATTGATATAAAAATACCCTTTAAGAATGGTATTAGGAAAACTGGAAAGAAGACCATATTTGTTCTCGAGGAAACCAACAAGTGGAAAACCCTGTGTCCTTTAGTCCCAAGACAACTCACATACCCAAGTCCACTAATACCAATATTTAAGTACATATTACAACAATACAAGTGTAAATAAAATAGTTTTGCCAATACAAACAAGTTCACGAAGTCACAAACTAATCAACTCCACAACTGAATCTATTAAACAACCAAGGTAGTGACAACTTGGAGCACACACAATTATACACCCACTGCTAGGATATCAGTGAAGTTGTACACAAAACGAATAAAAATAAATAATTAGAGATTGATTTAATTAGTGCATAAAGTGATTACAAATTATTAAATCATTAGACACACATAAGGTTCTCTTTTATAATTAATTATCAACAACAATAATTGAACCAAAATAAAAATTCAGTTAAGTGTGAATGTGTAATGACCCCAGTTTTATATGTTCATATATAGTATGTTTTAAATATTTTATTATTACATATGAGATATGGACAATGTGTTATTATGGATAATGTTAATTTATTATTTTTAGTCTAATCCTCCCTTCATAAATCATTAAATATCAAATTAGTTACAAACATAAAATTGTAAAGTTTTCGGTAGGAATGTTCATATTAGAAACTTGTTTTGACTATTATAATATAACAATTGACTTGAGGTAAAAACAATAAATTTGTAGATATATGAATTAGGTTTGTAACACAACAAATGGTGTGTTAAACGAAGGTCCGAGCAAGAAGTTATACCAGTATTATGAAATAAGGGCAAAATTTGTCCATCCTTTAAGTCATATTTTGTCTTACTACCACACCATGTGTAATATTTTGATTGGTTGAAGGGGATTATAGTTTGGCCAACTTAAACACTTTTAAAAACCCTCATTCTTCATCAAAATGGATTAAATCAAAGTCTTATAGGATATCCTAAGCTAAATGATAAGTTTTGGGGTAAAAATGAAATTTAAAGAAACTTTAGGGACTTGATTTTAAAATAAAGAAAGTTTCAGGGACTAAAATGAAAATATATAAAGGACCACTTTGTAAATAAAGTACCTCTAAGAATTATTGGTGTAAAATTACTAAAATACCCTTCATGTCTAAAATGACCCTTATACCCTCAATAACTTGACACCTCGTGTTGTATTCTTGCCACCACAACCTTATACGTTTCATCCATATAAATAAGGATAAAATATGTGTCATCCATTTAGAAGAAGATAAAACACGTGTCGTCGTATGGTGAATAAAGATTGCAAGAGAGTCCCGTTGCGCGACACGCCAAGTGTCGACTCACCAAAATAAGCTCTTAGTTAGTAGGACACATGTCCCCACCCTAATAACTTTGGAAAACTATAAATAGAAGCCTTGATTAGTTCTTATACGAAATCAATCCAAAAGTTCAAAAGGAAATAGTGAGAGAAAGTGTGAGGAAGTTCAAGAAAAAGTTTCGTCTTAAGATTAACAAGCGATCCAAGACTCTGTATCTGTAACTTCGAATTTCTATTCTAGGTGAGTAATCTGAGACATTCCTTGCGTATTTTGGTCATATGATATTATGAAAACTATATCTATTTTGTGAAATGTTTTATCCTCGAAATACATCTGATGCCGATGATTCCGTCGATTGTTATATGTGTATATCTCTCGATGTATACATCTTATTTGAATTCTGAAATTATTGATTCGGACTATGTAAACTCTCTTACTATGTTGTCCTTGACTACCGGGTGAAAATATTTGGGTGGTACCTTCCCAGCTGGTTTATCACTGGTGTGCCCTAAATAAGGCATTGTTTCAGATATAATGATTTCTTGTCTGTGTTGTTACCAAGTGGAAACATTTGATAACACTATATGTTTATCTGGGTATTAGAGCGTACATGTCCATTAAAAGAAAATTTAATAACTGATATACTGCTCAAATTGTTTTATCTGTTCTATTCTGAACTATTTATTCTGAAAATATATACTGTCAGTTTGCTTTATATATATTTTACAGCAAATTCCTGTCCATATATGTATATGCCTTCTATTGTAAATTGAATAGGTATCTATTTTCTAAAAAACCATGGAATGTCTAGAGATTAATTCTCACTCATCTTTTAGCTGATGTCGTATAAATAATCATTTTTCAGGAAATAAGTAGGTTCGCGGAGGGAACGAAAAAGGACTATGTTGAAGATTCAGCTTTTAGAGCTCTTTTTGTTATTGAGTTTGTTTTATCATTTAGAGGATGTTTGGCTCTCTTGTAATAAACTTTAAATTTTGTCTTAAGTTGTAATTCATAATTACTTTTAATATAAATGATGTTTCCTTTAGAAAGCTCGGATGACGTAATTCCTTTAATTTCAGTATTGTACGATTCATAACCATGTGATAATATTTCCGTTGCAATTATTTAAGGAAACAATTTAAGCCAGAATATATGTTGCCTTGGTGGCATTTTAAGACACTCGTTCCCTACTACTAATTTTGGGATGGGATGTGACAGAGGTGATATCAGAGCATAGGTTATAAACCCATAGACTACTGAACATAAGTTTCGAACGTTATCGATTTTAAGTCTCTATACATAGGATATAAGATTAAATATCCGACTTATGTGATAACCCTTCATATGTCTTACAGTCTACATATCATTGTTTTTATATAATTGTTATTCTAATTTGCAATCTTGAGTTAGTATAATACGTCTTATGTTTTACCATGACTGTAGAAAATGACCAAGCCAAGATCAAATACAAGAACAAGTGGTTCAAGTATGGAAGGAATGGAAGGTGCATACAAAATGATTGAGAGTCTAGCGAAGATTATGGAGCATCAAGTGAATAATGGAGTGCCAAGGAATCTGGAACTAACTAGATGTACCATTGAGCATTTTAAGAAATTGAACCCGCCTTCTTTTAAAGGTAATCCTAACCCCACTGAAGAAGAAAGTTGGGTGATGTAGATGGAAAATATGCTCGATGTTCTTAAGTGTACCGATGAACAAAGAGTTTCATTTGCAACATTTATAATAGAAGGTGAAGCCGAACATTGGTGGAGAATGACTAAGAGAATACACAAGGAGAGGAATACTTGTATAGGTTGGAAGGACTTCTTAGTGATCTTTTAAGATAAATATTTCCCTAAAACGGTGAAGGATGAAATGGCAGTTGAGTTCATGAGTCTAGTGCAAGGGAATATGACAGTTAGTCAATACAAGGACAAGTTTACCGAGTTATCCCATTTTTCTCCTTATGTTGTGATAACTGATGTTTTAAAAGCCAAAAAGTTTGAACGTGGGTTAAGGTTGAGTATTTGTAGTCGAATTTCCATCCTGAAGTTGACATCATATAGTGATGTCGTGGCTAGGGCTACGATAGCTGAGAGGGATGGCGAGGAGTACAATAGAATTAGAGATGGTAAGAGGAAGTTTGGTGAACAAATAGGGAAGAACACAAATAATAGAAACAATTTTAGGAACATATCCAATGTTGGGGGAGCTGGGGATGACAAACGGTATAATAACAAGAGATTTCAGCAATGTGGGAAGATGCATGGAGGACGACCTTGTTAAGAGGATACGGGAGTGTATTTTAGATGTGGATTGAAGGGACATCAAATAAAAGACTGCCCAACCCCAACAAGGATTCCGATACAACCTTTAGGTGAAAAGAAGAACCAACGCATACAAGGTAGGGTTTCTGCACTTTCTGATACCCAAGCTTCTAATGCAGCAGTGTCAAGTACACTTTCTATATGTACACAACCTTTTCAAGTTTTAATTGATCTCGGTTCTACCCATTTATTTGTTTTTGTACGTTTTGTTAATCACTTTCCTAATAGGCCTGAACCCTTGAATCATAACATGCAAGTTTCTACTCCTTTGGGTGAGTTATTGATGGGAACCTTAGTATATAAGTCCTGCCCTATATATATTAGTAGTGATAAACTATTCATTGATTTGATAGTTTTAGACATAAAAGACTTTGAAGTCATTTTGGGGATGGATTGGTTAGCATCGTATCATGCTAACGTAGATTGTTTTGAGAAGAGAGTTACTTTCCAAATACCTAACCAACCAGAATTCAGTTTTGAAGGAACAAGCATCCTATCTCCCATTCGTATTATCATTGCAATGCAAGCTTGTAGTTTTCTTAAGAAGGGATGTCAAGGATTCCTTGAGAGTGTTATTGATTTGCAAATAAAAGAGCCAATTTTAGAAGATATTCCTATAGCTAAACATTTTCCAGATGTTTTTCCTGATGATTTACCCAGTCTTCCTACTAGTAGAGAAATAGATTTTACGATTGACCTTATTCCCGGAACTATACCAATCTCGAAACCACCTTATCGCATGGCACCTTTAGAACTAAGGGAGTTAAAAGTTCAATTACAAGATTTGTTAGACAAGGGTTTTATTAGACGGAGTGTATCCCCTTGGGGTGCTCCGGTGTTATTTATTAAAAAGAAAGATGGGACAATGAGGTTATGTATAGATTATCATGAACTAAATAAGGTGACCAATAAGAATAAATACCCCTTACCTCGTATAGATGATTTGTTTGACCAACTTCAAGGTGCGTAAGTATTTTCAAAGATTGGCCTTAGGTCAAGCTATCACCAATTGAAGATTAAAGAGGAGGATATTTCGAAATCACCTTTTCGTACTAGATATGGTCACTATGAATTTCTTATGATGCCATTTGGACAAAATAATGCACCAACCACTTTTATGGATATGATGAATAGAGTGTTTAGGAAATATTTGGATCAATATGTGGTTTTTTTCATTGATGACATCCTTATTTATTCCAAGAGTATTGAAGAACAGGAAAATCATTTAGAGATAGTGTTGCAAATCCTTAGGAATGAGAAATTATATGCGAAATTAAAGAAGTGTGAGTTTTGGTTGCCTAGCGTCTCTTTTCTAGGACATGTAATTTCTAAGGAGGGAGTGTCGGTTGACCCTCAAAAGATTAA
Source organism: Sambucus nigra (assembly GCA_949130495.1). Taxonomy (NCBI): domain Eukaryota; kingdom Viridiplantae; phylum Streptophyta; class Magnoliopsida; order Dipsacales; family Adoxaceae; genus Sambucus; species Sambucus nigra. The sequence goes on from OX422212.1 coordinate 355,197,380, forward strand.
GGCTATACTAGGTTGGCCTAGACGAAGTAATGTGACGGAGATTCATAGTTTTCTTGGATTAGCAGGTTATTATCGAAGATTTGTTGAAGGATTTTCTAGTATTGCCAAACCTCTATCTAGGCTAACCCAGAAGAAGGTGAAATATGAATGGTCTGAGGAAGTTGAGAATAGTTTTCAAGAACTTAAGAATCGATTAGTAACGGCCCCAATTTTAACTATTCCTTCCGAGACGGGGGGATTTGTGATTTATAGTGATGCTTCTAAAAATGGTTTGGGATGTGTGCTAATGCAAAATGGAAAAGTAGTAGCTTAAGCCTCAATACATTTGAAAACCCATAAGCAGAAATATCCAACCCATGACCTAGAATTAGCAGATGTAATTTTTGCTCTTAAGATTTAGAGACACTATTTGTATGGTGAGACTTGTGAGATTTATACCGATCATAAGAGTTTGAAGTATATATTTACTCAGAAAGATTTGAATATGAGACAAAGGAGGTGGTTAGAATTGATGAAGGATTATGATGTAAATATTCACTATCACCCGGGGAAAGCTAATGTATTAGCCGACGCTTTAAGTAGGAAGTCTACAACAAATTTAGCATGTCTCATTACAAATCAGGAACCTTTGTTAAGGGATTTGAGAAGTATGGAAATAGATGTACGTATCTATGGCAATTGAGGAATAATTGCAAACTTACAAGTACAATCCATGTTGATAGAAAGGATCAGAATTGCACAAGTACATGACCCACAACTGAAAAAGATTAGAGAAGGAGTTATTGATGGGAAGAGGATTAAATTTTTGATACAAGATGATATATTGAGATTTGGAAATATAGTGTGTGTGCCATCTGACGCCCAATTAAAGAGGCAAATTTTGGAGGAAAGTCATTACTCGAGATTCACATTTCATCCCGAATGTATGAAAATGTATAGAGATCTTCGAGAAGTATTTTGGTGTAATAACATGAAAAGGGAGATAGCAAAATTTGTACCTCAGTGTTTGGTTTGTTAACAAGTAAAGGCTAAACATCAAAAATCACCAGGATTACTACAACCCCTACCTATCCCTGAGTAGAAGTGGGAACATATCACTATCGATTTTATGATAGGTTTACTAAGGTGTTCAAATGGTAATGATTCTATTTGTATAATTATTGATAGGTTAACTAAATCTTCTCATTTTCTTGCCATTAAGATTACCCAATCTTTAGAAAAGTTAGCTTAGTTGTATGTGCGGGAAATTATTAGGCTTCATGGAACCCCTATTTCAATTGTTTCTGATCGTGACACTAAATTTGTGTCTCGCTTTTGGAAAAGCCTACAAGAAGCCACGTGAACCCAATTGAATTTTAGCATCACTTTTCATCCTCAAACAGATGGACAATCTGAGAGAACCATTCAAGCCTTAGAGGATATGCTTAGGGAATGTGTACTTGATCTGAAAGGGGAATTGGGATGATCATTTACCGTTAGTAGAATTTGCATTTATTAATCGTTATCAAGCAAGTATTCAAATGGCTCCATATGAGGCTCTCTATGGAAGAAGATTTCGTTCCCCTACATGTTGGGTAGAAGTTGGAGAAAGAAAATTATTAGGACCAGAATTGATCCAGATCACAACAGAGAAAGTGAAATTGATACAAGACAGACTTCGAATTTCTCAAAGCCGTCAAAAGAGTTATGTTGACAATTATCGATGAGAGTTGGAATTCCAAAGAGGAGATTATGTGTTCTTGCGAGTATCACCAGCAAAGGGAGTAATCAGATTTTGGAAGAAAGGGAAATTGAGTCCAAGATACATAGGACCTTTTGAAATCCTTGAAAGGATAGGAGCTGTTGCGTATAGAATAGACTTACCCCCTGAACTCTCTAGTGTTCATAATTTGTTCCACATGTCAACGATGAATAAATACGAACCCGATCCAACGCATATCCTAAGTCACAAACCTCTTCAAGTTAGAGAAGATTTGTCATACATTGAGCATCCGATAGAAATTTGGGACCACAAAGATCAAATATTACGAACCAAGGTAATTCTGTTGGTCAAAGTGTTATGGCGTAATCATTCCATTGAAGAAGCAACATGGGAGAGAGAAGATGAAATAAAGGAGAAATATCCCTACTTGTTTGGAAATTAATGTAAGTCAAGTTTGGGGACCAAACTTTTTATGAGGAGGGTATGATGTAATGACCCCGATTTTATATGTTTATATATAGTTTATTTTAAATATTTTATTATTACATATGAGATATGGAAAATGTGTTATTATGGATAATGTTAATTTATTATTTGTAGTGTAATCCTCCCTTCATAAATCATGAAATATCAAATTAGTTACAAACATAAAATTGTAAAGTTTTTGGTAGGAATGTTCATATTAGAAACTTGTTTTGACTATTATAATATAACAATTAACTTGAGGTAAAAATAATAAAGTTGTAGATATATGAATTAGTCTTGTAACACAACAAACGGTGTGTTAAACGGAGGTCCGAGCAAGAAGTAATACCGAAATTATGAAATAAGGGCAAATCTGTCCATCCTTTAACTCATATTTTGTCTTATTACCATACCATGTGTAATATTTCGATTGGTTGAAGGGGAGGTTGGTTTGGCCGACTTAAACACTTTTAAATAACCTCATTCTTCATCAATATGGATTAAATCAAAGTCCTATAACATATCCTAAGCTAAATGATAAGTTTTGTGGTAGAAAATGAAATTTTAAGAAACTTTAGGGACTTGATTTTACAATAATGAAAGTTTCAGGGACTAAAATGAAAACATATAAAGTACCATTTTGTAAATAAAATATTTTCAAGGACCTCTAAGAAATATTGAAAATGTATGGTGTAAAATTACTAAAATAACCTTCATGTCTAAAATGACCCTTATACCCTTAATAACTTGACACCTCGTGCTTGACACCTCATGCTGTATTCTTGCCACCACACCTTATACGTGTATTCCATGTAAATAAGGATAAAACATGTGTCATTCATTTAGAATAAGATAAAACATGCATCGCTGTTTGGTGAATAAATATTGCAAGATAGTCCCGTTGCGTGACACACCAAGCGTCAACTCACCAAAATAAGCGCTTCGTCAGCGGGACACATGTACACACCCTAATAACTTTGGAAAACTATAAATAGAAGACGTAGGATCAGTTCTTACACGAAATTACTCCAGAAGTTCAAAAGGAAATAGTGAGAGAAAGTGTGAGGAAGTTTAAGAAAAAGTTTCGTCTTAAGATTACCGAGCGATCCAAGATTGTATCTGTAACTTCAGATTTTTGTACTAGGTGATTACTCTGTGACATTCCTTGCGTATTTTGATCATATGATATTATGCAAACTACATATATTTTGTGAAATGTTTTATCCTCAAAATACATCTGATACCGATGATTCCGTCGATTTTTATATGTCTATATCTCTCGATATATACATCTGATTTGAATTATGAAATTATTGATTCAGCCTATGTAAACTCTCTTACTATGCTAGCCTTGACTATCGGGTGGAAATATTTAGGTAGTACCTTCCCAGCTGGTTTATCGCTAGTGTGCCCTAAATAAGGCATTATTTCAGATATCACTATTTTCTGTCTGTGTTGTTACCAAGTGGAATCATCTGGTAACACTATCTGTTTATTGTGACAACCCGCTCAAAATAATAACGAGTGGACATCCCTATACTACATTAAATCAGGTATCTCAGATGGCCGTCTCAACATCAACTGACAATACACAATAATATAAGGCTAACTACCCGAATCCATTAAAAGCAGATTGTCAAAAATTTAAAATTTTTATTTAACACCAAATAAAACCAACCATGCAACCAAAATCACACAATACTACATCTAACTATGATGAGTGAAACATGCAAACTCCAATAATATAAAAGAGTGCAATACAATGTACAAATAAAATACCCGAATATGCTGTCGGATAACAGACAATACAATAATCTGAGAAAGAAAATAAATATAAAAGTGTTTATTTACCACACTTGAGTATATACCCAAATATACAACTGATTCCTAATCTAGATATACAAAAGATAGGAATCGACTATAACAAAGTGCCGCAACAGTCTGCTACTGTCACAGCTCTACGAATATACTGGATGGGAGAACATTAATGGCGTCCTTACGGAGGAACACCTAAAGTAATACAATATCTACATAGGAAGAGAAAAGATAAACAGGTCAGAGCCCGAGTTGAAAACATTTTATAGCAAGTGCATTAAAATGCATTATTACATAATTTAATGGAGTCGTACTCTCCATAATAATCCAACTCACCCCTCCACTAAAGCGCGCAACTAAATGTATGCACGTGATCTCCAAATTAATGCCCAAATCTATTTAGGCAAGGTTATCTAACTTGAACCCAAAATAAACATTCAATTAAAAGCATCTAACTTGTGTCCCAATTTACACTTGACTAAATTCCATTTACATTATATACTTTAACTTTTAATGTTAGGGTTCTCATTCATTTGTTCACTTTACTTAACGCATATAGGGCTTACATACCCATTTTCCAATCCAACATACAATAAACATAAACATCTTCTTTACTAGAATTTCTCATATTCTAGTTATGCCAACAATATACAATTATATAGATGAGTTATTATCATCTAAGTGTTAAGGACTAAATTTCTCCCAATTCTCAATAATGCACTGCGTTTTGTGCGTGGCACATCTCTCAAAAGCGAAATCTAAACAAGGAACCCCCCCGTTACACTACTCCTGACAGTATTGATTTTTGAGATTCATTATGCCCTCAATGCATGATGCATGTAACCCAATTTCTTATTATTCAATTTTAATTAATTTATTCCCAATTCTCAACAGTACACGGCGTTTCGTGCGTGAGACGTCTTGCAAAAGCGAAATCCAAACAAGGAACCCCCCCCGATACACTACTTCTGGCACTGTCGATCGTAGAGAAGTATATACTATATATATATGAGCATTAAGGACTAACTTCTCCTCACTCCCAACATTACACTGAGCTTCGTGCATGGGACGTCTCGCAAAAGAGAAATCCAAACAAGGAACCCCCCGATACACTACTTATTGGCAATGTTGGTCGTTAAGGTCCATTAAGCCCTCGATACCTAAGTACCAATCACATCCATAATATAATAACCATCCAAACGAGCTATAACTCGTGGACGCAGGATCACAATGCTATCATCTTCCAGTTGCCCAAACCACGTAGCAAACTGGGAACCACCTGGTGGGGTTCAACGACACCCACCTCGTGATCACCTCACGCACACAACGTCCCGGAAAGCGGTCATAGATCCTAACCGGCAAGTGAGAACAACACATACCCACGACTTCTCACCCCCAAAATAATAATGTATATCACATAATAAACACCATGGACGACTATGACCTGGGGAATATCTGCACCCTGCTCATCGAGCCAAGATGCTCACCCTCACCGTTTGCATCTTCCCAATGATAACAAGGAGAGGGTATGCTTCACTATATATATATACCATCACATAAGGCATACATACATCATCACATCATATAAAGATATACCATCATATAAGGTATACCTACCACATTATTTATATATTCGTAGTACGCACTTAGGCGTAGTTAAATTAATATGATTACTTAGTATCTCTCTCTCTCTTAATATACTAATCGTCAATTCTCACACATCTTCCCCACTTAGTATACACTATACTATTTCTCACTTGAAGTTTTGGCATCACTTCTAGTTATGAATTGTTTCTCAATTCAATTTATATTAAGGATACTCTCTATCCTAATGCACCTCAATGCATTCCTCCTTGTGTGAGACATCTCCCAAATCAATCATCTCTAAGGATATTTCTATATCCGTATGCACATTTATTAGCATTCATATTCTCAATCCATAATATGGTTCAATTAATTGGGTGAACCTTTAAAGTCATCCCCCTTGGAATTAGATTCTAAAATTCAACTATCACTAAGTTCATTCTCATTTTCATATAAATTTAATAATTATCTCCAAATAGAATTTTCATCAATAGTGGGCTTCCCCACTTAGAATATACCATAATCTCTAATCGATATTCCTCAATTTAAGTCAGTATGACTCCAATAATTTCTTATAAGGGAAACTCCCTAAAAATCTCCAAAACATACTCCACGTCTCCTATAGAGCTCCCCAATCGATAACCTCGAACGAAACGGAATTAAATTCTCCCTAGAAAAACATCCCTCGAAAAGCCCTACTTCAGAATCGATTCTGGACAATTTCGAATCGATTCGGCCCTGCGAATAGATTCAGCCTCCAAGGCGAATCGATTCGGGTCATTAGAACTGGGGTTCTATCTCAGGCCGAATCGATTCGGCTGGGGTCCAAATCGATTCGGTCACTCAGACTTGGATAACTGCATATTTCCGAATCGATTCGGTAAGGGGCCGTATCGATTCGTCCCTTAAGAAGGCTCGAAAATGGTTACTTTTTAGTCAACCAAAAATCCCAAAATTCATTTTTTTATCATTTTCTTTTCATTTCACTTCAACCCAATCACATATATATCATCAATATTCATTCAAGAACACATATAAACTAATTTATAACCTCAAATTCATTTCTACTAAACAAATCTAAGATTATTCCCAAAAGTTAGGTTTTATCAAACTAAACCTAAAACCCAAATATTTAATCCAAAAATCATGCAATGAATGGTACACAACAATTATTTAACAAGTTTAATCACTTGCCTCGGGTTCGTAGGGTCTGATCCGTCCTCGAGATCGCGTAAATGCCGAAAATCTCCACTTTCTCTCTCTTTCTCTTCTTCTTTTCTTCTTCTCTCTTCTTATCTCTTTCTTTCTTTCTATTTATCTTTCTCTCTATGGAGAATAAATCTCCCGTAGGCTTTTTAAGCCTTCTCTCCCAATTGTACACACTTTGAATGATAATATACACTTTAAATGACTCGATAACTTTAATTCGAGTCAAACGAGCTTAAAATATATCGAAACCTAAATAGACCCCAAGTACAGTCATTTTGACTTTATCGACCCTTCTGGAAACAACTACACCCTCACAATTACCATTCGACACACTTCCTAGCAGCTTCAATTTTTTACCTCAATTGCCAATTTAATAATTCTCCAATTAAAATAATATTTATTTCTCCCAAAATAAATAAATTATCGTCTCTAAAACCTCGGGTTGTTACAAACTTCTCCACTTACAAAAATTTCATCCTCGAAATTTAGCTAAGCCTAATTCTCCAAAGCTCAACTAGTTCTACTACACTTATCCTCACTAATCCTATACTCAAACCTCTAACTTCCCATGAAAAATTTATTTTAAGTTGTTTTAAGTCTTATAAAAAACAAATCATTAACCACTAGGATGCCCATACACCCTTTATTCGAGCTTTACTCGTACCAATCATAATGAGGCTTCATTTGCCTCCAAAGTTCCATAATCCCATAGATATATAAATTATACTAGCATATTAATAGAGTAAAATTTTTGAATGGTCCAAAGAAATAACTCCTCTTAATTCCTGACATTCGCCACTTTCGTGCGGGGGATGTTTCGCAAAAGCGAAATCCAAATAAGGAACCCTCCCAATACACTACTATGTAGCGACGTCGGTGATTGAGAGTTTGTTAAATTCGGAATAGAGTTTGAAAATATTTTGGTGTAAATAATTTTGAAATGGCCCAATGACCTATAAAAATTTTTATTTTGAAAACAGTTTTAAAAAAGTTTATGTCTTACGATATTTAAATAAAGTGCCTTATGTCCATAGCACAAAGTCTTAACAATCATCATACATATAACAACATATACCTCAAAAAAATTAGCATTATTATGAGCTAAACTTTCCTGCATCCCAACAATCCACAATCTTTAAACTCTATTAAGTAATGATATCTCATATCATATTTACATATTGCCATTTATTAGGCTCATCCATATCTGGAATACACCAATTATATAAGTCTAACTTGACTATATAAAAAGAAGAAGTAGCTTTATCATCACTACTTATCACACAATAACCATTCTTACATTCATAAAAAAATTATAGCTCTCTTTGAGCACATCAAAAAATTATCTATTCTCTCAGAAGATAATAACATAAGAGCCTAACTTGCTCCAAATTTCCCTTTCGGGCCATTCCATGCATAATAGGGTTATAGCACTACCCTCTCACAAATATCTCCCATACGATATTCCATAATTTCATATTTTAATATTCCTATTCACAAAGGAAAAATAACTTACATCATCCATCTCTAGTCCGATTGCCCTGCATCATCAATGGGCTCCCACACAAAGTCCCCTGGTCTAAAATGACCTCGAATCTGCTGTAGAGGTTGCACTTCCAAAATTTCATCTAAACGTGGTCCTTCACCTTTTTTAGGACAATCTCTCTTTTTATGACCTATTTTTTTACAAAAAAAAACACCTACCCGCTAATCCTCTCGGCACACCTTGAGGAACAAAATGCCGTTGTGACTCTCTATAGTCCGACTTATACCCACTCGCATTACTGGTACTCTCTTCGCCAAACTTACTTGATGAACTCAAATCTCCAAAGTTCTTACCCTCTTGCGCAAGAAGACGGTATTCGTGACACTTCAACAGTGTTGCATTCACTACCTCGACGAAAGTCACTAACGTGGGACTCTCTAACAAATGCTGCCGAATTCTCCGATCTAAACCTCGAGTAAATTTCTATATACGCTTATCTTCCGTACTTACCTCATCAGGTACTAATTTTTCCAATCTAGAAAAATCTTCTTCATATTCTGCCACCGTTTTATTACCTTGAAACACATCCATCGATTTCATCCTCATTTCCTTTGGAACTGGGGAAGGAAAGTACCTTCGGTCAAAGATTTCCCAAAAAAATTATATAGATAAAGTATCTATGTGTTCAGATGTGGTGACAGACTCCCACCAATTAAGAGATGCACCCAATAACTTAAAGGTGGCTAAAAAGTGTTTCTACACCTCACTACACTCAACCATACGGAGGTGACCCTGCATACTACCCTTCCATTGACTTGCAACCATTGCATCAACTCCCCCTGAGAACTCTGGAGGATGCCCCTTACTAAAATATTCCTTCACTCTTTCCTACAAAGACAGACCTAAATGGGTTTGGGTTGCTTGAATGGCAGGTTGCTACGCCATCGTAGAAATGGTAGCAGTTACTGCTTGTGCCACAATTTTGGAAACTTAATATGTAGTCATGTTCCTTTGAGGCGTTTAGGGTTCCACATCCCCTAATTAATAGACAAACACACTGCTACAATCAAATACAATGTCACACGGTATTCCATTTAGTCGTATGATCTTTGACACGAATAATTTGGCTCACTACTCGATTTTATAATCTATCAACACTAGAATGAAATGAACCACCTTCATCAATTTATCGAGGGTGACCCAAATGGAATAATTCCCTTCATGGGACCTAGGCAATCCAACTATGAAGTCCATGGAGATACTCCCCCCCTCCACTCAGGAATCTCCAAAGTCTGTAATTCTCCCATCAGTCTCTGGTGCTCTACCTCTACTAACTGAAAAGTGGAAAACATGGAGACAAATTCCACAATGTATTTATTTAACCCGGTCCTCCAGTATGACCTATGCATGTCCTGATACATCATATCTCTTCCAAGATTTTTTGTGAATCGTGTGCCTCGACCAAAATTGCCTTCCTGAACTCCACACTCTCTGGCATAATAATTCATCCTTGAAATATCAATCTTTCATCTGAACTAATAGAGAAAGAATTAACCCCACCAAATACTAGCTCTCATATCTTCCCCGAGTATAAGGAGTCTGAAGCACGTGCCTTGATTACCCTTGTCACGATAGTTGGTGTAATGGTCACAATACCCAAAAAGGCTTTCGACAAATCCATATCAAAGGTGGGACTCCATTGTGCTCCCTAAATGTCTAGTAAACCATCCTCATGGTTGTCCCATAATGTTTCCAACATAATTGTCCATCTTTGACTCCATGCATCTTATACCACATTCTTTTTTACCAGATGGTACAAGATCTAAAAATGGTAGTCCTTTACAAACTCGAGCTATTTTCTTTGTCTCATATTCATTTCCCTCTAAGTAAATAAGTACTGGAGACTCATATGATTGTAATATAGGGATAACCTCTCACCCAGCAAAAAATGTATCCAAGTACGGAGGGCAAAGACAAATGTGGCCAACTTCAAATCATGAGTGGCGCAGTTACCCATGTGTGTTTTAAGCTTTGGGGATGCATAATATATAGGCTTCTCCTCCTCCATCAAGACTCCTCCCATCCCTTGAAGTGATGCATCCGTATATACCAAATACTCTATCCTACCTATGACAAGGTAAGTACCGGTACAGTGATGAGTTTACTCTTGAGATCCTCAAAATATATCTAATAGTCTACGCTCCAAACGAGTGGAACTCTTTTTTGGGTGAGGTGAGACAGTGGCCCAAAAATCTTCGAGAACCCCTGAATGAACCTCCTGTAGTACCCCTCTAAACCTAATAAACTCATAACCTTTACAGATATTGTGGGTTGTCCTTAATATATCCTTGCATAAACCTTGCTAGGATCCAACGAAATCCCAGCTACGGATGAAACATGGCCCAAGAATAGTACCTCTCGAAAGCAAAACACGCACTTTAAGAACTTTCCCTATGGAAAACCAACCGCAAATGCTCTGCATACTCCTACTTCAACAGAGAATATATTAATAGTCATCACTAAACATAATGATTAATTGATCCAGAAATGGTCGAAATACCCATTTCATGAGATGCATGAATGTTTTTATTGTGTTGGTCAACCCTAACGGCATGACCTGGAACTCATACAATTTATATCTAGTAAGAAAAGTTGGATTTTAAAACTTCCTCCTCTCGAATACATATTTGATGATAACCCAAGTGCAAATCAATATTAAAGAATAATGACGCATCCCGCAACTGGTTAAATAGATCATGGATATGAGGTAATAGATACTTGCTTCGTATCATGATCTAATTCAATTCTAGACAATCCACACATAATTGGAGCGAACCGTCCTTCTTTTTCATAAAAAACACAAGAGCTCCCCTTGGAGATATTTTCATCTGTATGAACCCCTGACTCAATAACTGCTAAATTTCTTCATGTAACTCCTTGATCTCTAGTGGAGCCATCCGGTATGGTGCCTTCACGATGGGTGTGGTGTCCAATGATAAATCCATACAAAAATCTACCTCTCTCGTTTGCAGTAATCTTATCACCTCATCAAATATGATCCTAAACTCCTAGATATTAGGTATATAATCTAATAATCTAATGACCTCCTCAGATGAAGTCACATATATATAATAATAGTGTGTGTTAGACCAAACCACCAACCCACCCGAGCCTAGGTATATAAACTAAGAAAATCTCTTGATCGTGAATGGAAAATGTGATTGCCTTCCCGTTGCAATCTATATGTGCGTGATACTGAGCCAGACAACACATACCCAATATGATCTCATACATCGACGTATCCAAAAGAAACAAGGTGAAAAATCACAATCGGTCAATCTCAACTACCACACCTCTATAAATATGGCATAAAGCGGTACACCTACCTACGAGGGTATTCAGATATGAAGATACGTCCCCTGCTATATCTACCAGTCCCGACATATAAGTAAATGTGTAGCTAGTAAATAAGTGTGGCATGATAATGTCAATAAGAACTTGTGAATAACGACTATAAATGTAGAACATACCCTCAATCCCCTTAGGTTGAGTTGGTTGGTTCGCCTGATGGACATTGTAAAGATGTTCATAATGAATCTATGGGCGTCCCTACGCCTGTGGAAAATTTGGATAGACGGGTGCTAGTGTCAAGGGTTGGTACAAGGATGGGAGTGGAAGAGCATGTGGCTTACCTTACTGCTGGTGGCCCCGACATGCGTGGTTTTCCTCAGGGAAAACATAAGTCCCTAATGAAAACCAAGCCCTAAGGAAAACCAGGCCACTGCTGCCCTTAGGGTTGATACTATGCATTATCCCCTGATGTGATAGTACAAATGATGATATTGATGCCTTGACCATGGGGCCTATCCTTATGCCTCTGACCTTGGCCCTGATAGCCTAGTACCCTATAGCCTTATAGGTCGTAATGTCCCTGGCCTATGTTGTCTTAGCCCTAGACGCACTATTGGCGATGATCATCTCCTCCTCTAAATTGTTTCGGGGGATGCCTCCTAAATTGTTCCTCTTTGAGACTGTGAGGCTCCCTACCCTCAAGATGACTCACCGGTCTTTATTTCCTTCGATCCTTGGTCATTTCCCACTTTCTCTTTCTTTGGGTATTTCGCTCCCAGAAACCCACTATAATAATGAAAATGCAGTAGTGCGACATCCATTATCTGAGTGTAAGTACTGATTGCCATATTTCCCATCAATATTCTCCTAATCCCCCACCACAATACTCTAGAAAATCTATCATTCTTCTTTGCCTCTAACAAATCCACCTAATTATAGCAACCAAAATCACCCCACATTAACTATATAATGATAGTAGTACTTTGTAATGAACGTTGAATCCATAAGACAACCCAAAAATAAAATTATAATCTGGAATTTAGTATTAAGTCGCGCCAACATGTCCATACATGTAATACATGAATCAAAGTCATAAAATTATGTAGTTAAGGCACGCAAACAGAGTAACTCCCCCTCCTTTAGGTATCTTCCAATAAATTAACTTGAGATATAAAGATGGTAATAATCATGAGATCATATGCAATATAATAATATTTATCTAATATTATCACAATCGAGAAGAATGTACTCCCCCTTTCATGAAACATCTCAGCACGAATGATGTTTCTCCCCCCCCCCCCCCCCCCCCCAACATGTGAATGTCTCATTAAAGTAGAAAGGGCATAACATGTGATATAACCAATACAATAATGAAGGTACTCCATGGAAAACATTACGAGTATGAGAAACATATAAAAATAATGAAAGTATAACATCATACAAACATGTGAGCATGATATCAAGTGATGTCTAGAATGTTAATATAAAATCATAAACTTGTAGATAAGATATATCCATCGTGAAAACATATAAAGTATGGTAAGTTATATAATCACATATAACGATAAGAGTGTGACACCCCATAGAATCTAAGCTATATTTATCAAGTCTAAATAAAATAAAATGGGGTCTAAACAATTGGGTATTATTCTAAGCATGACTGAAAATAAAACTAAATGCATAAAATAAATAACCCGGCATGATAGAGTTGAACCATAAAATCTCTAATATCTAACCAACTAACAGTAATAGAATCATTGTATAGGTTAAACTATCTCATAATAAAATCCCATACCAAATGTAATAGTAATACTCACTCAATACTACTAAACATAAATCTGATATGATAGATAAATAGATAGGAATAAAAGAATGAGCAGATAGGACACCTACATCCTATCTAAGAAACAACCAAAAGAAGGTTAAGAATTGATCAGGAGGAAGCATTGGAGGCCTATTTTCGGGAAAGATAATTCAACAACAACGTTAACAACAAGTTAATGAATAGTAACTTTATAACTGAGTTTGGGAAATAATATAACTATGCACACTCCTCATATATTTTTTTTAAGTTAGCCCAACCCAAACAATGTTATATATCTCACCTGTCTAATGTACCCCATGATTACGTGTTATTCATCTCAACTGAATATAGGTAAAGGTTTCATTGTTAAAGGTTCTAGACATCAATTATATGAATATATCATGGAATATAGAAAATCTGTAAGTTTAAATCAATATAAGTACATTAGATACATCGTTCATCACACATGGGCTATTTGTAAGCCCTCACATAACGAAGGCTTATTCTTATAGCCTTCGTGGATCGCTTGAGCGTACTAAGAGATCAGGAGAAAATCGAATGGTTGTGTAAGGACGCTATCATTGGTTACTTCCCGCCATAATGCAAAATAACTAAATTTGAACTACATTTATTTTATAAGTATAGATGCAAGTCTGGGTATCGAATCAATAAGGAGTGTTCGCTTAGAATTTAATTTATTTATTACATTAGAATACAAGTGTAAAAGGTGATTGTTTTAATTAAAATATTAATCTAGAAAAATATGAAAACTAAAGTTAAACAATGAGAAAGAAAACTATAAATTGAGAATTATATCCCTCATCGGGACTAACTTCCATAAACAGTTAGATGGGAAGAAAGGTGTTATCGAGATTAATTCTCATTTTGACAATTAATAAAACCTAGAGTTGTCACCCCCTAAATTATCATAAAATCCTACTTTGATTTTAGCATCAACAAATATTCTTGATATTACATATGTGTGAAACCCCGTTTATTTTAACCACGAATGATTTGACCTTCATGAAAATAAACTGGAATCTCATTTGGTTCATTCTTAGCATCACTGTCGAAAACATTTAAAATTACTAACCACATTATTTAACCAAATCCGATGTCAATATTTTATCTTTCATTAGTCACACAATAACAAGTGAAATCAAAGAATCTAAACCATCCACGTAATAATACAGTCTAAAACATCACATGATAACTAATGGAATAAAATAATACTGAATAAACCACCGGTTCCCAAAACAAAATACATCTACAAGTCTAAAGTAAATAAAACCAAGTCTGATAAATATGAATAACTGAAATATTGAACAGTCTAAAGGGGAAACACGCCAAAATTACAATACTTAAATTAAATCCTATTTAGGAATGCATAACTGAAGCGTCCACATCGAATCCAATAATCCTCCATAATGTTATAGCTACGCATCCCTTGAATGAGTCATAAAGCTTGGCGTCTCTATGTTTGGACACCTAAAATATTTTGGAAAAATAGAAGAAAATAGAATTGACATAGGTCTGAGCCCAATAAAACCCTTTTGAAAATATTCATCAAGTATTTAAAAAACAATTTAAAAATAATTATTAGATATACATGTTAGTTGTGCGTACATTCTCTTGAGTTCCTCACCTCTCATCTAATATGCAAGCTTAATGAATTCTACCTAGCTATGCTACCCAGCCTAACTAGACATCCATATCTAACTAATCAAAAAAGGTTCATCTCTCCAGTATTTCCCATACAATACGCTATTGTACTACCAATAACTAAAATTTCCCATATATTATTATTGAATCATTTTGATTAAGTTTCCCACATTTGATTCAGTTTTAGATATGCACTATCTATTTTCCTACTTTCACACAGGTAGAATAATCACACATTATTTTAACATCAATAATTAAGCTTCATCCCACTTACATTACTTTTAGAGATATAATATATATCTTTTCTACTATCATCCATAAGTAGAATAAACCACTCTTGTATATATTTATCAAACATATAATATATACAACTATAGCATCCCTGAAATGGGTCCTCGTGATGCTGGCATACATTTCTATCAAGTCCATGTACCTCTTGTACCAATCAAGTACTGTTGGTTCGAGATGTCTCCTCAAACCCAAAATAAATCAAAACACAATGGAGGCGATCACAGTTCTAAGCCTTTGGAAAATACACATACCTAATGTACCCAACTGACACGTCGGTCCCAATAATACAAACACATATTGAGCTGCCCTAAGTTGCGTGTTCTGGGGCACAAATCCAGACCACCGTGGAATCGCCAAGGTTGAATCCCCTCTGTGCGAAAACCTCTGTATAGTAGGCAGCGTAGGTATGTTCACACACATAGCAAACCACGTCATATGTATATATATATAGCAAACCACGTCATATGTATATATATATATATATATCCATTAAAGGTGTACACACCACCTATACAATATCCCATACGTATTATATATATTTCTCGAATACTTAACGTACTAATAATCCTTATATATTATTTATTCGCCTTTTCTGAGTATCACTCACTAACCGAAGGGTCCCAACTATCCTTTTAGTCATTTCATTAGTTAACATATGACTATACTAGTGGTATAAATTTTGGGTAATAATGTACACTTCCTATAATCCATTTTGAATACCTGTTACTTAACAAAATTATTTAAATCTCGTAGTCCGTAGTCTCACTTTACCCTCATTATGACTAAGACTACGTCCCAACTTTTGGTCTATTGAAATTCTAAAGTAAATAATACACCAAATTTATAAGAAATCTACCCAAGAACAAATTAAATTCCAAAAATCTCAAAACCCCTAGTTCATCGTGCTCTTCATGCATATTTATCAATATAAACAGATTTATTTTAAGTTACTCATCACATAATTTTATATTTCATATTATCTAAATAAATGGATTAATCCAATTATACATGGATCCTACTCAAAATCATGAATTAGACCCAAATAAATTCCAAGAATACACCAAAATCATGCAATTTCAACCCTACACTACATTGGTATTATAACATGCTTAAATGAATTGCAAGATTAACATAGGCCTTAGTCCATCAGTTCTATTTTCATTAATTGATGATGGAGTTGCTCTTTCCTTGCTCCGATCTCGATTCGGGCGATGTTCGTGGGGCAAAATGGTGTGGAAAGACCTAGTTTCATTCTCATACTCCTCTCCTATGGCCTCCTCTATCTATAAGGTGTTATAACCCTAGTATCCCACTCCAATGGGATGATATACTTCTTCAATGTTTTGAGTTACATCTACCATAAACTTCCAAATGACCAAAATGCCCTTATTTGGTGTCGGTTTGGTCTAAAATCGTCCTGGGACCCAATCCGCACAACTAGGTACACTATTCATATTATTTTAACCCATTAGGAACCAACCGTGACCTCAAAATCACCATTCGAGTCACTCTGCCTAAATTTCCCATCTCTACCTCATATAGTCTATACTCAACTCCCTGTTGAGATCTAACATAGTCATATCATTATTACTTATTATGACATAAAATAACAAATCACTATTCATTTAATAATTATATTCCATAGACATTAACCCTCACCTCTCCCAAATAATATTTTTGTCATCATGAAATAATAAATTCCACTAAATTATGGCACACGTGGAATTCCAAAAATCATCAAATTAATTAATTTCAAATTACTCAAAAATACGGGTGGGTTTTATACTTTCACCCTTACAAAGGAATTTCATCATCGAAATTAGGATAAGTTTGGTACTAATAGCTTTAGATATCTCTTTGCACAACATCCATCTCTCCCTAAAATCGAATCTTGTTAAGATGCTTCCTATTGTACTTCCACTCATGGTACGCCTCAGTCCGACGGTCTATACCTTATCGTTCCATACTAGTGACCAACCCATTTTAGTCACATTACATCATATTTTCCCATTATCATTTACCATATCCCCTGGGAAACTACTCAACGCATGAAAATTTTGACCAACATTTTCCACTACGATGAGCATATCCATAAACGAAAAATGTATTTCCTCTACTAAAGGAAAGCTTCAACATCCCCATGTGCCAACTCCCTTATTTATTTACTTTTACGTTCAACTCACACATTTCCACATCTTTCAACGACAGATGATACTAGAAATCCAACTAACTAGGGCGCCCATACACCCCTATATACCGTGCATAACTGCATAAATACTACTCGGCTCTTATAGCCTTAAATAGTAGATTCTTCTCAACTTACAATTTTAACCACAAGCCCGTGCAACCACTAGTGTACTAGATCCATGTCCGACGACCATGTATCTCCAAACTTCCGACATTTGCTAAGGTTCATGCATGGGACATCTCGTAAGCAAAATCCAAATAAGGAACACCTACGATACATGATTTCATGGCACTGTCAATCATCAACATCCGCGGGTCCGAAGCACATAACTAAGATACCTCAAATCATGTTTTCTGAGACACATTTAAAATAGTTCAGTCCCCATCACTCAAGGACTAATACAACACTATGTTATCACTATCACTTAACAATAAAGCAAATGAGCTAAATCTCTTCGCTCAATGTGAAACCCGATATAACATGAATCACGTCAATAAGAGTCCCCATGTATCGAAATAAAAAGTAATAAGACAATGATACTCTCTGAAGTCTACTATATAAAACAATATATATTTAGGCTCAACTCTCTTTCAGGTGATACCTCTAAAACCAATATATCTCATCCAGGAATAGTGAGCACGATAGCCTTACCATACAGTCTACTACCTCCCAAATCCTCGGTATCCCGACACTACACGGGATAAAAATATGTCCACCTCTCATAACTCCCAAAACGAGAAAAAACTACCATACCATATTAAACATCAAAGAATCCCTCTACTTAACGATAAATACATTTTAAATATAAGGCTGATACTGCCTATGCACCAACTAAACCCAACTCACTCATAAATTTTAATGCCATTATTTCTATTATGACTCACTCATGTCACCCCAAAACCTTCCTCATACTTGTAAGGATAAAAAGGAAATTTTACCTCAATTTTCCATTTGCCTTGCCTGGTCGATGGGTTCTTGAACGTAATACTTTTATTGGAACTGACCCAAGATTTACTGCAATGATTGTACATCTAGTACCTCATCTTATAGTTTCCCCTGCCCCATTTTGGGCACTTCCCATTCTTATGGTTCGTCTATCCATATCTAAAACAACTACTATAAAACCCCCTTTTATCTGTCCCTGGCCTTGCTAGCCTCCACGACTATTCCCTTAGCCCTAGTGACCCTAAGGAACGAAATGTTGTTACTGTTTCTATTGCCGCTGAGGACTTTACTGGTCCTGAATGAATCTAACACTCTCGGGTCGATAACCTATGGATCTAAATCTCAAGCCTGATCCCTATTAGAAATTTCACTCCAACTTATATGGTGCCCTACCGGCACAATTCCCACCTATATTCCCAGTTTGACTTTTCTACTTTATACGCTAGCTACTGTTCATGTGGAAGTTTTGATTATGATAATGAAGTAGGTAGGTGTTAATAAATTTCTTTTAAATCTCCAATGTCGGATTACCCAATAAGTGCTATCGAATTTTCTAGTTAAGTCCATCCATGAATTTTCGCTTCTTTTTCCCTTTTTTGTTCACTTCATCATTCATAATTTTATCCAAATGAGTGAACTCTTCCTTGTACTTCACTTCAGTCTGATCTCCCTGAGTGACATCCAAAAACTTTCGCCCCATCTCTATCTAAGTGGAAGATGGGAAATACTTGCAGTCTAACCGCGCACAAAACTTGCCAATGATCATTACATTTCTCTCCTCTGATATGGTTAGAGACTCCCACCACTGCAAATATGAACCCACTAACTTGAATATTTCTAATAACTGTTTCTTATTTTCACTTCACTTAACCAAACGAAGGTGTCATTGCGTGTCTTTCTTCCACAGACTGGTCATGAATACATATGAGCTACTCTAAAACTCTAGTGGGTGGCCCCTCATAAAATAAGTACTGAAACCTCCTTTTCCTCTATATTTAAACAAGTGATGAGAGTATCTGTGATCCAACTGCACCCCGCATTTCTCCTTATTACTAGTATCACTCCTTGGTTCTGGTGACTACCTGTCATCACTATAACTATGTTATTATGAGTAAAACTTTTCGCCCGAAATTTAATCATAGGTGTAACTCCATTCCACCCTACATTATTTCCTTTGGATTATCTCCTTGCCTTGGTCCATCACGCTTTTTTTCTTCCCTGAACTTTTACAAATGGTTCTTCGATCGAGTCCCTTCGACTCCCCCCTCTACGGTTGTGGTGGGTGTGTCTGAATTTGCACCACCTTTATCTACGATGGTGATTGGATAAGATACTACTCCCTAGTTATTTTCTTATCATCTTATTCCTGGACAATAATCATGGTGACTTCTGTCACGATCACCGCTCCCCGAATGATCTATTGCTTCTGCTAAGCTTCTCCTCCTGCAGTCCTCCTAATGGTCCTCATTGTTCGTCTTATATTATTCGATGTACGAAACCTAACTAAGCTCGTGTATGATTCACATCAAATATACTTAATAGCAGGAAAATGTAAACAAGCGTACCAAGATGAATACAACAATCTTATAATAGGTATCTACATCAAATAACACTACGCTGAAATCGTATTAAGTCGTATAGATCCTAAGGACACTAGAACTTAATGCTCTAATACCATCGTGACACCCCGCCTATTTTAAACAGACCTGATCAGTCCTTCATTAAAATAAATAGGAATCTCATCTGGTCCATTCTTCTCATCACCGTCGAAAACATTTTCAATTATTAACCACCTATGTTACATTAAGTCGATGTCAAAATTTCATCTCTAATTAATCACACAACAATAAGTGAAACAAAATAATCTAAACCACCAACACAAAAATAGAGTCTAAAAGATCACATGATAACTAACTGAATAAAATAATACCGAATAAACCATCAGTTCCCAATATAAAATCCATCTACATGTCTAAAGTAAATAAAACCAAGTCTGATAAATATTAAAATATTAAAATACTGAATAGTCTGAAGGGGAAACATGCCATAATGAAGACACTGAAATGAAATCCTATATAAGAATGAATAACTTAAGCGTCTAATTCAAATTCTTCAAGTGTCCACAAAGATGCAGCTACACGTCCTTAGAATATGTCAACGAGTTTGGCGTCCCTGTGGTTGAACGACTAAAATATTTTGACAAAATAGAAAAAATAGAATTGACATGGATCATAGCCCGAGAAAAACCTTTTGAAAATAGTTAGCAAATATTTTAAACACAAATTAAAAACAATTATTAGATACACATGTTAGTTATGCGTGCACTCTCTTGAGTTCCTCACCTTTCATATAATATGCACGCCTAATGCGTTCTACATAGTTACTCTACCCAACCTAGCTATACATCCGTATCTAACTCACCACAGAAGGTTCATCTCTCCCGTATTGCCCATACAATATGCTACTGTATTACCAATAACAAATATTCCCCGCATATTATTATTGAATCATTTGATTATGTTTTCCATACTTAATTCACTTTTCGATATGCGCTATCAATCTTCCTACTGTCACACAGGTAGAATAATCACATTACTTTAATATCATTAATTACGTTTCATCACACTTACATTACTTTTAGACATACAATATCTATCTTTTCTCCTATCGCATATAATTAGAATAAATCACACTTGTATATATTTATCACATGTATAATATATACAACTATAGCATTCCCAGAATGACCCCTTGTGATGATGGCATATTTTGGTATCAATTCCATGTACCTCTCGTTCCAATCAAGGATTGTTGGTTCGGCATGTCTCCTCGAACCAAAAATAAATCAACACGCAATATAGGCGAACATGGTTATAAACCTTTAGGATACGCACATACCTAACGTACCCAAATGACACGCCGATCTCACTAATAGACACACATAATGAAACGCCCTAAGTTGCATATTCTGGGGAACATATTGAGACCTCGTTGTAATCGCCAAGGTGGGATCACCCTCTGTGCGGAAACCTTCGAATAGCAGGTAGTGTAGGTATGTTCACACACATAGAAAAGCACATCATAGGTATTCACACAACCTATATATATGTGTGTGTGTGTGTGTGTGTGTGTGTATGTGTGTGTATACTAGCAGAATGCTCGTACTTGAAGGAAGGATGAAAATTTCCAAAGTACGTAATCGCAAAGGGGTAAAAATTTCTAAAAAAGGCACACACATAATTTTAAAAGGTATAAAGTCTTGTATAATATGAATAATAAATGTTTTATATATTATAAGTGTAGATTTCCAAAGTATTGAATCGTCTTAATTTAAGTCATAAAATTTCTTTTACAATACAAATATGTAAACAATTTTAATAAAATTAGGCATAGCTCCTTCTGTTTATAGGACTATCCACCATGTTTAAGAAATAAAAAATTAACCCAACAAAACAAATAGTCCGCTTTGGACCTCATATAAGCAATGTAATCCAAATATACTCAATTACATAGAACCAAGACAAACTTCAAATAAATCAAAATTTAAAGCATCTAAATCCAAATACATGTTTTACATCAAACATCTCATAAACTTTGCTAGCAGATGCTCAGCAAAATCCGTGGTCTTGACACCATATTCTAAAATCATATATAATTAGTCAAGTCTTCTACATCAAACATACAAAGAGATAAGACACTGCATATGAAATGAAATAAAAGGATAGAGCGCCTGAATTGTGTAGGTAGTTTCTTTCCCACCATTGGATGGCCTGCTCCATGGAATCCTCAATCATGTTCCTCATGTCGTTGGTGATAGTGGTCTTGTTCTTTTGTAAAAACAAAAATCAATGAGTTCAAATAAACACATCCTTTTGATCATATCTCAAAATTCACGTCAACATTATTAAATATTCTTGAAACAATGAGATTAACTTCATTGTCAATATAAATAATAGTGAAGAAAAATCGCCAAACCAATTTAACCTTATTTATTTGAGTGACCCATTCCTAATTATTTATTTGAGTGAACCATTCCTAATTACACATGGGCATGTCCCTTTTAAACATTCAATGTTAAGCATCCATTATGAAATAAAGATGTTTCATACACACATATATTAAGACCTGAGAACTCATAACATAAATCATATATAATTAAACACCACCTCCATATATTATTATAAACCACATCTTGGGGGAAAGATTTAATCTTGGGCGTATTTGATCTTAGCCGTAGAGTAAATGGAGGGGTTGGATAGTAGGTAAAAGAAGTAGAGTAATTGTACGTATTTGATCTCACGGAATTTGTCAAGGTTGGGAGAGCAGGTAAAAGTAGTGGAGTTGGCAGGTTGTGACTGGATTCATGTTGATGTAATGGATGGCCAATTTGTTTCGAATATAACAATTGGACCTCTCATTGTTGATGTCTTACGCCCTATGACTGACCTCCCATTGGATGTGCATCTGATGATTATTGAACATGAGCAGCAAGTGATTAAAATCTGAGAGATGATGTGCATTTGATGATTGTTAAACCGCAGTGCAAATGTTGATTTGCCTCTTTCAATAACATATTCACTTGATTTTAGTGGTAATTTTGATTATTCAATAAAATATACAGACTCTATGGCAGTCAATCTGCATCAAATTCAACTTACCAAACACATTTATAAACTTTTGATCTCTAGTTGACTCCATATCTCCTTATAAAACCCAAAAATGTTAATAAAATAGTAAGTGGCAAATTGAGTAACATTTAAGTTATATGATTGAATTTGGGGATCCTTTTAAAAAATTTCTTTTCATGGTAATCATTATTTTTCCAACTATTATTAACAACTGAAATATGGCTCAACTGTAGACTGGAAAAACATGATGCTTCATATTAACAACTATAAGACCTTAATAGCATGATACATGGTTAGTCACTTCATATTTCAAGATAAATAAGAAGCGTGATATAATGCATGAAAATTTTCATCTCGTATCGATTAAACATAAATCTTCACAAAATTAGACTTGGGCAACAATGGTAGTGCTGAACGAAGACTGGTATCACAACCCCAAATTTTTAACTAAACAAATTATGACATAGTCTTACACTCGGAATATGCTAAACAACCAAATCAACATTTAAATTTTCCATTTACTAAACAACTGATTTTATATAGATGCTCAACTAAGCGTTTCAAGCACGTGGTGGTGTCTAGTGAGCAAGAAAACCAAGCATACGAGGCTTCAGCACTCCAATTCTCGGCCATGCCAATTTGATGACCCACTCACGGGTCATCCTATTTTTGACAAAAATCTCCAAGGGATCAGTCCCACCTTTAACTTATGCAGTCCGACCTTTAAGTAATAATGCAAGCTCTTATTCGTTGTGCCAATTAAATGGGTCCGAGTTAAGTCACATACCTTATTTAAAATAATCTCACTATTACTATTAAATGAGATAATCAATTAGGAAGCTTACAAAACATGGATTAAAGGTCAGTGCTGACATAAAGAAACAATCAAACTATAAATGACCTATGGTTATTGTTGAATGATTTTGAACATAAACAATAAACTGAAGCAGAACTTTGCACAACAAAACTTATCCTCAACCCATATAAAAAGCGTATGTATGAAACATTATTTCTCCTTTCATACCTATCATACATGGACAGTAGGATCTAATTTGCAACCATAGTTCCGTGAAACAGCTCCAAAATTTAGCAATTCTCTGTAAAACAATTTAGTTGATTACACTAGAAATTACCACGTAACTACATTGCTTATACGAATGATACATATACATACCACTAAGGTACACGTTAAAAACAGACTTGTGCCGAATGAAAGGACTAATAAGTTATTTACAGCTCAAGTCATATGACTGCCTTTATAATAGTGATCTCAGACATTTCATTTAAAAAAAAATTTCAACAACTACTAAATTCTTAAATAATAAAATAATTAAAAGAAAGAATGCAATAAGATAGTAACAAATGAACATCTGGCCTTAAATATGAATTTAAAACGAACTGCTCTACATTGATGGCGTAGTCTTACGTGTACTGGCTAGGAATACTCGATAAAATCCAATTCTTGAATCCAGAGTGTTCAAATAATAAGACCTAAACAAAGCATATTAACAGATAAAAAAATATGACAAAAAAAATGAGAGAATGAGATAATAAGTATAAAAAAACACGAAGATAGCACAATGTGTACCTTTGGTCGTTAATACCCGAGAAGTGAATAAGAAGGCATATAATTCAGAGATATATAGTTATATACACATCCAAATAATATATAAATGTAGCATAGAGAGACAAATAGGTGTCTTATTAAAAAAAACTAAAAGTCGGACGTACTTGGAGCAAGAAACATCTCTAGGGTGATTGATCGATGATTACACCTAGCCGATTAATCTGCCTAACCGACTATTCTCATTTCCAATTTAAACACTGTTTATGCCTTAGGCAAGGCAGTGGACCTCTGCCCAGCATCGATTAACTAGACCCCTAGAATAACTTTTAGAATACTCAGTTAAATAGTTAAAGCCATTGCTACAGTAGCTTAATAAAGATCACCAGCAGTAACTATGAAATAGTCATGGGAAGAAAAAACGAAGATGCAATTCAGGCCTGAGTAAAGGAGATTAATTGTTACCTAAACTAATTAGGAGACCAATCCATTAGTAAAAGATAGAAGACTAATATAACAAAAGAGTAAATCATATATATGGCCCTAGAACTTTGTCGTATGTAACAATTTTCCCCCCAAAGTTTTCTTTGTCATGATTTAGCCCTTATACTATCAAAACATTGCGACGTTAGTAGTTGCATTTACTTTTAACAGAAAAATCCCCATGTACATATAATCCCCATTTTGGCGTCAGAATTTTGCATAACATAATGAATTTAATTATTCAAATTAAAATATGGACAAATTCAATCAAAAAGGGTGTTGCAACTTGCAACGGCACACCATATTTTACTTCAGAATTCCATGGTAGAACCTAAAAACATTTTGTGCAATTAATTTTAAACACACATATCTTGGTCTTCCATGACACGACAAACATCATTTAACCAAAAACACGACACGATACAACATGATATTTGTCTACGTACGATACAACGGGTCTTCGTACAATGGCAGTGCCTCAAATTATTTCAGGTATCAAAATTTGGGTGTCCGCTTAACCTAACAAAAAAACTATTTTTCAAAATTAAAGTGGAATCTTGAAAAATAAGGAAACTTATGGTGACGCCAATCAAACTTACTTGAACGAAAAAAGGGGTGCAACTGATAATTTGCCACCGATCATGCGTGGCCAAAAATCAGCAGGTAAAATGGTCAAGTCAGGAGATATTGCAAAGGTTGTTCCAAAAACGTACTATGAGTGAATATGTAGCATTTTTGAATTTTAATTGTTCAAATAGAATAAAAATTCCACAAAATGATAAAATGAAACTCGGGTGAGACGATTGTCAGTATAAACAGTGAGACGATTTTACCAACTTCATTGTCAGTATAAATAGTGAGATAGTTTTACCAAAATTAGGTGTGAACACCTCGGGTATTTTGCATCATAATACCAAAGGATCATTTGATCTCCTTCCATCCGATGACAAGTTTCTTTCAGTTCCTTTCAGTGTATAATTCTATAACTGTTACAATGACCTTGTGTGAACTCCTCTGGTATAACTGCTATAACTCCTAATGTTTCCCCCAAACAGGTACGACTCTAAATCGATTAAAAGGCATGTCGATGAACAATATATTGGTTAAAAAATATAAAACTCTAAATATATTAAGAACTTGATCGGTTATCTTTCATAAAGGAGATTGAAGAGGCGCAAGAGAGAGATGACAATAAAAGGATTATAGGAATGTCTACTTAACTTATCCACGTATAGTAGATCATCGATGCATGCCATGATGATAAATGAGAAGGCTCTCCAAGACCCTTGAGTAGCTCTCCAAAATTCATTTCCCTACATCCTTGTTGTATTGAATCTTCCTGCTATCCAATATGGTTTTGGTTAGGCTAAGGAATTTTGTTTCATAAAAGCAAGAGGCTTTAAGCTCTTTCGGCTAGCAAGCCCCTCTTATCTCCATCAACCATTACATTCCTCACCATTTACCAATATTAATTGGTAATTGAATGGTTCAAGTTAATTACAGGTTTGAAGTGATACCTTTTATGCCAAACATAAATCGAGGCCTCCACATGGTTTGCAATCTCTAAGGAAATTTGTTCAGAAGATAGGTCAAGACAATCAATAAATATAGATATTTCAAGAAAATATATTCAAAAGATAGGTCAAACCATTTTGATACTATTTTGATAAGAAAATTACATATTTATCTTATTGTATCACATTGTGTCAAAATTCACAGCGTTAAAATTCTGATGGTAGCAGACCAACTTACAAAACACATGCACATTATTGTGGAGATATTCCATTGAGAGTTGTTTAAAAGAAAAGAGACATTCCAAAGAGATATTCAACAAAGAAGATGAACAATACAAAAGGCTCAAGACTAATAATTCATCCATTCATTCCAAACAACTATAATTTGATATAACTATGTTTCAAGGTCATATTAGCATAAACCCTAACCAGTATGATAGACATAATACAACTATGTTACAAATGCAATAAAGGTTTCCACTTTAAAAACTAAATTGCCTATTAATGTCAAAATGAGAAGTCAAAATCTTTAAACGTACAATTACTCCTTCACCGGTATATCCATAACTATGGGATTATGGTAATATATTCAAGAAATTGATCCCAACAGACTTGCACTATACCACCCCCTCTACCCTTTGATTTCCTCTATACATTCCATCAAAAAGAAAAACTCCCAGAATTAGTGTAAACAATAAAAGAATATTCAAGAAAACTCCCATCTTTGTTGATATTAGTGTGGATCTTTTGGAAAATGAGGTGATTTATGTTCCTCCAAATGACATAAAAATGAACAGAGATGATGCAATACATATGTTGTATATTTGGGAACAACTTTATATGCTGGTAATGTGGACCCATAGATATTGCACAGTAGTAAAATAAGGCATTTTCTTTTGGATGTTTTCAAAATTCCAAGACCATATGAGTGAAGCATACTTGCAATTGATGAACAATGGTCAAAATTCTCCATATGATTTTCACAAATCACACAGATGGAGTTAGAATTGATTTGAAGTTTGTACAGACAATCCAATGTTGAAAGCTTACCAAGTAAAACCCTCCAAGCAAGAGCATATATTCTAGGAGGTATAGCATTCTTCTAGAGATTCTTAGTCCATGGTGTATTTGGTTGGTGTGGGGAAAAGAATTTATAAGCATCTTTAAATGTGAAGGATCCATCAGTAGACAAAGTCCATATTCTAGCATCTTCAGTAGATTGAGATGGGAGGGGAATTGAGTAAATAGTGTTGGTGAGGTAAAGCATTTATGCTGATCCATGCACACAAATGAAAATTGCAACTAAATCTGCACAATAAACAAAAAAGAAGACAGAGGTAAAAGTAAACTCCAGAACATTGAATTTACTTCAGAAAATTTTAGTACCTTGTATTGTCTTTCTCACATTACCATGAATCCATCTTGACCATTTGTTTGATACAACAGTAATGATGGTTTAAATGAATCCCTATTCACTTGAGCAGTTTGTCTAACACCTACCATGCATTTAAAAAGCTCATAATCTTTCTAGTCACCAAAATCAAAGACCGGTAGTTTTGAATAACCGATATAAGACACAATAAGAGATAAAGAGAGGAGTGGGGAGGGTATAACTAGTTTAACAGGATCATGAAACTCAAACAATATCAAAATCCTTACCAGACCTGCAAAATAAATATTAAAATCCTATCTTTTATTTTATAAACTCCTTACCAGAAAATGATATTTCAAGTTCAAATCTACTAACCACAATATCAATTAAACATGAGATTGAACTATTGTATGTTGGTCAGCATATCAAACGGGTTCTTCAACAAAATCATTCACGAATATAAAAATCCTAAGCTCGAATTTGGAAAACACTAACCACGGAGAGAGGGGTTTCCTTTTTTAAGATTAATGATTCAAAAAACCTTATTTCACTAAGAATAGAGAGAGAGAGAGAGAGAGAGAGAGAGAGAGAGAGAGAGAGTATAAACCTTATACTATAGTATATAGTCATAGTCAGTACTAAACATCAAATCAACCAATATATCACCATCAACACAACTAAATCCGTTTTAAACCCTTTAAATCACAAAACCCCAACAACTAAGACCCATAAATCGATTAGGGGGAGAAAAAACTAAGCCAATGAGAAACAAAACTAAATACCTTCACCATGGGACAACATAAATATGGTTGTCAAAATAAAGATTAAATCTGCAAAAGTGCTCAGATCTGCAAAATGTAAATCAAATATCATTTTTTTTCCAAATAGATTCAAAAATCGAACACAAAAATCTTAGCTTTTCAAGCATCAATCAACAACACAAAATGAAACCCATTGATAAAACATTGATTATGCACATTTATAAACCTAAACCCATTACCAACTGAATAAAAGAAATCTAGTTGGGAGAGAGAGTTGTTCCAATCGATCGAGAGAGAGAGATAAAGGTACTCGGCGGAAGAACAAATGGAGAGACTGGTGGAGTTGTTCTGTATACTCGGTTGGCGTAAAAAGTCTTCCAAAGTGTTAATTTTCTATTTTATCCCTGTTTTTGAATTTTGGGTAAAAGGTGGAAAGGAAATGAAAGGGTTAAAAAAGAGGGGGAAATCAAAATTTTAAGGGGCAAAAATGGTGAGAGGGGTATTTTAAACTCAACCATTGGATCGTTGCCTTGTTGGACTAATTCTACCCTCTAAATAGATTATTAACTTATGGAATATTGTCAAACATTCTACTCCTTATTATATAGATATCTCCAGCATTGGTATACACACAGCCTATAAGTGAGTCTAGTATAGGTATGCACACAACCTATAATGTATCACTTACGTATTATATATATTTGTCGAATACTTAACGTACTAATAATCCTTATATATTATTTATTTTCCTTTTTCGAGTATCACTCACTACCCAAAGGGTCCCAACTATCCTTTCAGTCATTTATTAGTTAACACGTCACTATACTACTGGTATAAATTCTAGGTTATCATCTACACTTCCCATTACCCATTTTGAATTCCCTATACTTTAAAAAATTGTTTAAATCTCATAGTCCCTAGTCTTATTTTACCCTCATTATGACTAAGCTTATGTCTCGAATATAGATCTATTGAAATTACTAAAGTACTGGTATAGTTAATAAACCATTATATACCTTAATTTAATTTCCAACTAAAAATTTTGATCTCGGACCTCTTTCCATAGAAAATTCATAACTAATTAAAAAATCAGAAAAATATGAAACTGGTGGCCACACTTTCGTAAAGGAAAGATCTATTTCCTTGACCAAAACATAGGGTTGTTAGAACGACATATTAATATTTTCGAATGACATACTAATATCGTTTGACCTCGTTTAAATGATCTCAGTGATTTTTGACAGCTTCCTCCCAAACTCGTTTTTGTCCATGATTAACACCTCAAAACTTCATGAAACTCCTCCAAACTCCAATCTAAAATACCCAAAGCTCAAAAACATATCTAGGTACAATTTCTAATGTAAATAATACATCAAATCTATGAGAAATCTACCCCAGAACCCATTAAATTCCAAAATTCTCAAAACCCTAGTTCATAGTGTTCTTTATGCATATTCATCAATATACCCAGAGTTCTTTGAAGTTACTCATCACATAATTTTAGATTTCATATTATCTACATGAAGGGATTAATTCTACATGGATCATACTCCAAATCATGAATTACATGAAAAGAAATTCCAAGAATACACCAAAATCATTTAATTTCCACTCTGAACTACATGGGTATTATAACATGCTTAAAAGAATTTCAAGATAAACAATTGCCTTGGTCTAAGAGGTCTATTTTCATTAACCGATGTTGGAGTTTCTCTTTCCTTGATTCGATCTCGATTCTGACGATGTCCATGGTGCAAAACGGTTTGGAAAGACCTAGTTTCCTTATCATATTCCTCTCTTGTGGCCTTTCTCTCGCTAAGGTGTTCTAACCCCACTATACCACTCCATTGGGATGGTATACTTCTTCACTTTTCGGAGTTACATCTACCACAAACTCCCAAATGACCGAAACACCCTTATTTGGTGCTGATTTGGTCTAAAATTGTCCCGGGACTAAATCAGCACACTCTGGTACACTAATCTGACTCTTTTGACCCATTCGGAACCAATCATGACCTTAAAATCACCATATGAGTCACTCTACTATAACACAGTCACAAGACTGTTACTCGTTATGACGTAAAATAAAAAATCACTTTTCACTTTGTAATTATACTCCAAAGACATTAATCATCACCTCTCCCGACTAATATTTTAGTCAGCATGAAATAATTAATTCCACTAAATTACGACACACGTGAAATTCCAAAAATCACCAAATCAATTAATTTCTAATTACTCAAACATACATTGTGTTATATACTTCCCCCTTATATAGGAATTTCCTCCTCTAAACTAGGATAAGTCTGGTACTAATAGCTTCGGATATCTCTTCGCACAACATCCATGTCTCCCTAAAATTGAATCTTGCTTACATGTTTCCCGATGTACTTCCACTAGTGGTACTACTGAGTTCGGCTGTCTATACCATATCGTTACATACTAGTGACCAACCAATTTTAATTAAATTATATCAAATTTTACCCTTATTATTTACCATATCCCCTCGGCGATTACTCAACACATGAAAATTTTGTCCAACATTTTCCACTGCGATGAGCCTATCCTCATGTGCCAACTCCCTTATTTATTCACTCTTATGTTCAACTAACATATTTCCACATCTTTTGATTATGGATATACTAGAAATTCGACTAACTAGGGTGCCCATACATCCTACATACCGTTCATTACTTCACAAATACTATTGGGCTCCGTATATCTTTAAATCATAAAATTCTCTCAACTTATGGTTTTAACCACACGCATATGCAGCAACTAATGTACTAGATCCATGTCCAACGGACCATACATCTCCTAACTTCTGATATTCACTAAGGTTTATGTGTGGGACATTTCATAAGAAAAAATCCAAATAAGGAGCCCCCGATACACTACTTCCTATCATCATTGATCGTCAAGATCAGTGGGTCAAAAGCACATAACTAAGACACCTTAAATCATGTTTTCTGACACACATGTCAAATAGTTCGCTCCCCATCACTCAAGGAGTAAAACAATATTATGTTATCACTATCAATAAGTTAATAGCACTAAATCAATAACGAGCTAAATTTCTTTGCTCAATGTTAAACTCGATATATCCCGAATCACGTCAGTAAGAGTCCCCATGTACCGAGATCATATGTAATAAGACAACGACACTTTTTGAATTCTACTATACAATAAAATATATATTTAGTCTCGAACATGTTTCTGGTAATACCTCTTGTGGTGAAAATTATTATGCAACACAAATAGATAAGAGAAAAGTAATCACCAAGCAAGAATAAAGAATGCAAAATGACAATCACACAACAAGAGATGTACATGGTTCATCAAAGATGCCTACGTCCACGGTGGTGCAGTCAGTATTATTTATATGTTCTATGGAGAGCGATCATAGATAATACAATGTGTCCTTTGCCCTAGACCTAGGGTTTATTATATACATGTTCATTTTAGTAAGTGGGGGTGTTGGACTCCCCCACATTTTCCATCTCTCCGTGGAACCTTTCTTAATGGGAACGTGGGAGGAGACTGAATCATAATCGGTTAAGATATAAAAGGTCTGTACTTTGGGCCGCCATAATTGGTCTACTCATCCAGGCCCATCACTCTGAGTTTGGGTACCCACAATTTCCACTAAGTTTATTGGGCCATGCTTTGGGCTCAATAAATTTAAATGATTTGTCATAATAGCTTCTTTGTACATCTTGCAACTCTTCCCAAAGTTTGAGGACTGATTTTGGCGGCACCTGCTTCATGGCCTATGCAGTAGTGTCTACCAGTTGATCAATTTTTGGGAGGGGAAAGTTGTCTTTCGGGCACGCTTTGTTGAGGTCACTGAAGTCGATGCAAACTCTCCACTTCCCATTGATTTTTGGAACTACTACTGGTTTGGATAACCACTCGGGGAATTGTACCTCCCGTATGGATCCTGCATCCAGCAGCTTTTCTATTTCTTTTTCCACGGCTTTTGCCTTATCGAGTGCAGTTCTCCGTGCCTTCTGCGTGATTGGTTTGAAGGTGGGATTTACGTGCAATTGATGACAAACCATACTAGGATCAATTCCAGGCAGCTAGTATGGTTCCCATGCGAAAACATTTACGTTGCATCTCAGCAGAGTTGTCAACTCCTTCTGTTCCTGGTCAGTGTGAGAGGCTCCAATCAAGAAAACTCTATTACTGTCACTACCACCAGCTGTAACCTCCACCAGGTCTTCAATGACCCGTTCAGAGGGGAGGATCCTGGTCTTTTCGATTCCTAGTCTTTCGTAATTTAATTACTATTTAGAAGGTGTCAGACCTTCTTGTTCCTCAATTTTCTCGCTGGGTGATCGGTCTTCTTCTCTGGCCTCGGTCAGATGGCTGCTATGAATCACCTTCTTGCCATTGCTTGATCATCGTGGATCTCCATTACTCCTTGCTCGGTTACATACTTGAATTTCTGATAGTAGGTCGAGGAGACTGCCTTCATCGCATGGAGCCATCCCCTGCCGAGGATGGCTTGGTATGGCGAGTCGATGTCAACCACCAA
This sequence comes from Sambucus nigra, assembly GCA_949130495.1. NCBI lineage: Eukaryota > Viridiplantae > Streptophyta > Magnoliopsida > Dipsacales > Adoxaceae > Sambucus > Sambucus nigra. Next base: position 355,230,741 of record OX422212.1, read on the forward strand.
AAACTTAATCATCTTGGAGATGTTTCTCACGCATGCTGGTAGTACAAACTTTCCCAGGGGCATAGTTATTTTCCAGCGAAGCCAACTAAAGGGACAGTAGCTTCCTTTAGGTCGACGACACTTAACTTTAATTTTCTGAATAGGTCGAGATACATTACCTCGGATGACCTTCCTTGGTCGATGAGCAACTTGTCGACGTCAAAGTTAGTTATCCTGAGGGTAATGATCAAATCATCGTGATGTGGGGTTCTTACTCCCACCAGATCTTCATCTGTGAAAACAATATGCTTATTATAGTTGACGTCGCCCGCTCATCGACGCTTTCCTGACTGTGACTTTGCCGGATCGATCTGAAAGGCTTGTATCACCGCTGTAAGCTTTTTCATCTCCATTTGAGCTGAATTTCCTTGGATCTGTTTGGCATCAGAGGCCCCATGAATTACCACAAACTCATGTCCAGCATGATCTTCGAGCACGTTGTCGGGTCTCGCCTCTCTATTGGCTGTCGCTTTCTCTGCCTTTTTCTCCACAAACTCACTCAAATTCCCGGATTGGGCTAGCTACTCGAGGTGAGACTTAAGGGCTTTGTAATTCTTGGTCTTATGTCCCCCCTCTTTATGAAAAATGCATCTTAGCGCATTGTTCCTCTTCGAAGGGTATCCTCCCATCTTTTTGGGCCACTTGATGAATGGCTCGTCTTTGATTTTTGTGAGAATTTTGTAAATTGGTTGTTTGAAGACGATGTTGACCTCCAAAAATGATTTCGACACGTCATTGTTGCCTCCATTCTGGAGCCATTTTTGCCTCCGTTCTTTCCTCCTTTCTTCTGGTCCTCAGTTTTGTCACTGCCCTTGGTAGTGAGTTTAGCTCGACCGTTTTCCCCTGTGCTAAGGCGGGTGACATCTTCCACCTTAGCATACTTCTCGATGCGAGCCATTTGGTCGTCAATAGTCATAGCCTCCTTCTTCGTCAGGGACTAGTATAGAAGGGAAGAGCTGGGTAGCCCAATTTCGAAAGACGCCACTGCCACTTGCTCCGAGCAGTCCTCGACCTCGTTGAATAACTCCCAGTACCTCTTCGCTTAGTCTCGGAGGGTCTCTTTAGAAAAGCATCCATCCTTTTGGGATGGGAGCTACTAGTAATGAATCGGGTAGTAAAGAGCTCAGCCAGGGATTTAAAATTCCTGATGGATCGGTGGGGGAGCCTTTTGAACCATTTCTGTGCCACATCATGTAGGGTCTAGGGGAAAATTTGGCACATTAGTGCGTCCCAGTGGTTCCAGAGGGTCATGGCCTGCCGGTACTGCCTGACGTGATCAATGGGATCATTCTTACCGTCATAAATTTTGAACCTTAGAATTACAAATTTCTTGCGGGCTTTTTCTTCTTTAATTTCCCTCGAGAAAGGTGATTTCATCTGAGTTTTGAGAGCTATCCTAGCGAGTTCTCGGGTCGATTTGGTACCATGATAGGTAGAATGTTGGTCGATCTGGTACCGTGATAGGCATAATGTTGGTCCATCTCCCTTTGGACCAGATTTCATATGTTCTCGTTGCTGTGAGTAGAGCTCTAGTAACGGTGAGCTTTTCACATATGCTCGCGTAGGTCATCATTTGATTCATCTCCCTTAACCTTTTGCGATCCTCGCTTGAGGCTCCTTCCTCGGCTGCGAGACTTGCTCCCCTAAGGGCTAGGATTGCGGTACGGACGTCTCCTGGTATCATGATGAAGCTCTTTCGCCAGTATCTCTAATCTTCTTTTTAGGCGAGCATTCTCAGCCTCGTGTCTATGAAAAGACTCCCTCTGCTCATGGAGCCTTACCTCATATGCATCAATCTGTCTGGATATCTCCGTGTACCTTGCTGGTCCTTGGCTTTCTTCGGAGGCTGGCCTTTCTAAGCGAGCCCTCTGATCTGAACGTCGAACTTCAGATCTAATCCTGCAAGGAACATGTGGTTCTTGAATATCCCCTGCCTGGGGAGCATTGCTGCTGTGACCAGACATTTTGAACTCCTTTTTTGGTGTGGGCTTTCTTAGGGAAAGATAAACATTCCCACAGACGGAGCCAATTGTGGTGACAATTATTATGCAACAAAAATAGATAAGAGCAAACCAATCACCAAGCAATAATAAAGAATGCAAAATGCCAATCACACAACAAGAGATGTACGTGGTTCATCAAAGATGCCTACATCCGCGGTGGTGTAGTAAGTATTATTTCTATGTTCTCCGGAGAGCGATCACAGAGAATACAATGTGTCCTTTGCCCCGGACCTAGGGTTTATTAAATACATGTTCATTTTAGTAAGTGGGGGTGTTGGACTCCCCCACATTTTCCATCTCTCCGTAGAACCTTTCTTAATGGGAACATGGGAGGAGACTGAATCATAATCGGTTAAGATATAGAAGGTCTGAACTTTGGGCCGCCATAATTGGGCTACTCATCCAGGACCATCACTCTGAGTTTGGGTACCCACACCTCTCAAAATAATATATCACATTCTGGAATAGCAAGCACGATAGCCTTACCATACAGTCTACTACTGCTCAAACCCTCGGTACCATACACTACACAAGATAATAATATATACTCCTGTCATAACTCACAAAACAAGCAAAAAATACAACACAATATTAAACATCAAAGAGTCCTCTACCCAACGATAAATACATTTTTAAATATAAGGTTGATATTTCCAATAAACCCACTAAACCAGACTGACTTGCGGATTGTAGTGCTATTATTTCTACTGTGACTCACCTATGTCACCCGAAAACGTTCCTTATACTGGTAAGGATAAAACATAAATTTTACCTCTATTCTCCATCTGCCTTGCCTGGTCGATGGGTTCCTAAATGTAACTCTTGCGTCAAAACTGAACCAAGATTTGATGCAAGGGTTGCGCATCCAGTATCTCATTCTATAGTTTCCCCTACACCAATTTAGGCAAACCCTCTTACTATGGACCTTATCTCCCTAACTAAATCAACTACTAGAAAACCCCCATTGTATATGTCCCTAGCCTACTGTCTTCCTCCGATATCCCCCTGGCCCTAGCGGCCCTGGGGAACAGAATGTTGTTGTTGTCTCTGTTGCTAATGAGGACTTTATTGGTCCTACTTGAATCTACCACTCTCGGGTTGATAACCTACAAATCTAAATATTTTAACATGATCCCCCTTTATAAAATCTTGCTCCTACTATTGTGGTTCCCCACCGGCACACTTCCCACCTATATTCCAAGTATGACTAGTCTCCCTTACTCGCTGGCTCGTCTTCATGTGTAAGAGTTGATCCTGATAATGAAGTAGGGTGACATTAAACAACTTTTGTATACGTACCCAATGCTAGATTATCCAACAAATGCTGTCGGATTTTCTAGTTAAATCCATCCATGAATGTTCGCTACTTCTTCCCTTCCGTGTTTACTTCATCCTTCATAAAATTTTCTAAATGACTGAACTCTTTCTCAGACTCCGCTACATTCTTATCTCCCTGAGCGACATCGAAAAACATCCACCCTATCTCTGTCTGAATAGGAGATAGAAAATACTTGCAGTTAAATTTCACACAAAACTCCACAATGATCATTACATCTCTCTCCTCTGTTGTGGTTATGGACACCCACCATTACAAAGCTTCACCCACAAACTTGAATTTTTCCAAGAACTATTTTTGAGTGTCACTGTACTTAACCATACAAAGGTGCCATTGCGTCTGTTTCTTTCACAGAATGGCCATGACTACATTTGAGCTACCCTAAAACTCCGATGGGTGGACCTTATGAAAGAAGTGCTTAAACCTCCTTTACCTCTTTGTTTAAATAACTGATGAGAGTATTTGCGGTCCAACCACAACCCAGATTTTTCATTATTACTAGTATCTCTCCATGGTTCTAGTGACTGACTCCCATCACTACAACTTTGCTCTTATGAGTAACAAAATTTCATCCGAAATTTAATCCTAGGTGTCACTTCATTACAACCTACACTATTACCTTTGAATTATCTCTTTTCATTAGTCCATCACACTTATTTTCCTCCCCTAACTCTTATAGATGGCTCTTAGAAAGAGTCCTTACAACTCCCCCTTTACTGGTTGTGATGGGTGAGTCTGAATTTGCACCACCGTTATCTGCGATGGTGCTTGGGGAAGAAACTGATGCCTAGTTATTATCCTATCATCTTCTACTAGGACAATAATCATGGTGACTTCTATCATGGTCACCATTCCCCAAATGATCTACGGCTTCTGCAGAGCCTCTCTTTATACAGTCCTCGTAACGGTCCTCGTTGGTCATCCTATATTATTCTGTGTACAAAAACCATCCAAACTCATACATGATTCTTATAAAGTATACTCAATAGCAGTAAAGCGTAAACAAGCATATGGAGAATAATACAGTAATCCTATAATAAGGTTCTACATAAAATAATGCTACGTATAAATCGTATTAATCCATAAAAATCACAAGGAAACTAGAACCTCCTGCTCTTATACCATTTGTGACACCCCACCAATTTTGACCATATGTGATCAGTCCTTCATTAAAATAAATACGAATCTCATCTGGTTCATTCTTAGCATCACTGTAAAAAACTTTTTAAATTACTAACCACTTATTTTACATTAAGCTGGTGTGAAAATTTTATCTTTCATTAATCAAACAGTAACAAGTGAAATAAAATAACCTCAAACATAGAGTTGTGAAATTTTATCTTTCATTCATCTTATGTTTATGTTTATCTAAGTAATCAAAGGGTCTACAATTTTCCACGTCACTCGCAAATGAAGGTTGTGATCATTTTTCCCTTAATCTCCCTCACTTATTTGGGGTTACCCTAGTCGTCTTCTCATGTGTCACACACACACTCTCTCTCTCTCTCTCTCTCTCCCCCCTCTTCTTCTCTCATGATGCCGCCCTCATACCCGTGCTATCGCCCTCACCTCACCCATCCCCACCCGGATTCGACTTCCCCAACGCCTCTCTCTCACCCTCTTATGCACATGAACCTGCTCCATCTCTCTCATTTTCGGATCTGTCATCTATTTTTCTTTTTTCACTTTTTTCGTCTTCTATTTTTTTGTTCACATTATTAGTATTTTGCAAATCTAAATTTTTTGTGTGATTTGGTTTAAACTTTTTGCAGATCTCATTTTCGGATGTATTGTTGTGGTGCCCACATTTTGCAGATCTCATTTACATATCTCATTTGTAGGTATATACATTGTTATATCCCCTTTCTTTGTGAGATATTTAGATTTTTGTTAGATTTGTGTTAGATTTGTAATATTGTGAACCTTACTTTTTAGATTTTTGTTAGATCTGTAGTATTTTTAATCTTATTTTGTTACATTTAGGTTCCAAATCGCAAGCCATGATCGACACCACCAGGTATGTTATTTCTATTCTATTTTTAATATGTATTTCATTTTCATTAGGGCTTTTGGTTATTTGTTGAATTTTCATTAGGGCTTTTGGGTATTTTAAACTCCCGAATGGTTTCAATTTTAGGGTTTTATGGTTTCGATTTGGTTTCACTGGTATCATTTCATTTGGTTCGATTTTTATTTTACTTCTTCTAACCATTTTGTAGGTGTTTTACATGTAATATATTTTTTTGTGTTAATGATTGATTTTATAACTATTTGCACTATGTTTACATGTTCGATTTATGTCTGATTCATCGTTTATTGTTCTGTTAATACCCTATTTTTTCACGTTTATGGTTTGCTGTTTTGATTCATGGTCGATTTATACGATTTATCTCTAGATCTTGACCTGAGCCCTCCCACGCCCCCCCGTACCGCTGCCCTAGGTAACCTTTTTCCCCCATTCTCTTACACACCCACACGCACATGCTCACGCTCAAAGGGTTTTTCCCAGATTTGACACTTACGCTAACGATTTGTTTATTTTCTTAGGGCTTTTTCACATATTATTTTTCTTACTGTAAATTGATTGTTTCTGTGTTTATATTTGGGGATCTAATTGTTTTTCGTGTTTGTTTTTACTTTTTCTTATTTTTTGTTTTGAATTTTTGGCTTTATTGTTGTTGTCAATTAGGTATGACCCATTATCTTACTTATATCAGGTATACACTCCATTTTTATTTCGAGTTTCAAGTGGTCGCGGACTTTGTCCGTTACCCACTCAATATTTGGCGTGACCAATTTTATTACCACACTAAATTATCCGTGCTCTAGAAATGGTCACGGACTAAATCCCTGACCATAATGGGTCACGAACTTGGGCCGTGACCAGCTTGGCGCCAAAATTCCCTCCAAACTGGTCGTGGATGGGTCACGGACTTGGACTGTGACCAGGTCGTGACCAATTTGGTGCCAAAATTCCCTCCAAACTGGTCGCAGATGGGTCACGGACTTGGGCCGTGACCAAAGGCGCGACGAAGCATAAAACACACACATTAAGAGTCACGGCATAGGGCCGTGACCATTTGTTGGTATGGGTCACGGATATAGGCCGTGACCATACATCATTCAAACACCAAGGCTGCTGGAAAGGGGTCACGCATTATGGGTCACGGCCCTAAGCCGTGAAAAAATCAAAATCTCCATTGTCCTGCCAGTAAGTAAAGGGTCGCGCGCATGGGTCACGGCTCTTGGCCGTGACTAAGTTGAAATCTCCATTGCACCAGTCAGTAATGGGTCAGGGCTCTAGGTCGTGACCATATCGAAATCGCGAGCCTCATGGTCATTAATGGGTCGCACACATCGGGTCATGGGTCTAGGCCGTGACCATAGTCTGGTCTTAAAAAGAAATATTCCCAGCTTCTCATTTATTACTTGCGACTTCGTTTATTGTTAGGGTTCGTGCGATTTCAAGCTCCTGCGATTTCGGTTGGATTTCAGTTGGATTTACATTTGGCTAATCGATTTCAGTTGGTATGTATTTATTCATTTGGATTTCATGATTTCTATCTAAAGCCCTAATTTTTGTGTATGTATGTGTAGATTTATGTTTGTATGTGTGTATGTGTGTGTATGTATAGATTGTATGTATGTGTATGTATAGATTTATGTCAAAAAAAATATTAGGGTTTAGTAAACCTTAAATAGTATGTGTGTGTATGTATAGATTATGTCAATAAACCCTAGATTGTATGTGTGTGTATGTATAGATTATGTCAATAAACCCTAGATTGTATATGTGTGTATTTTTTTTCGACAAAATATGTTTGTCTTGTTTGTTTTTTTGAGAAAATATAATTAAATGATTTTTTTGACATACGAGTCGCAAACACGTGTGCACATTACTATAGTGCGATATTGTTGGCTTGGTTGTTGGATACTATGTTGAATTTATTGAATTGATACTAGTGTTGATAAATGTATATGTTATTAAAGTTGTTGGGCGTGCTCCTGATTTTCCTATGAAAAAGTATATCACATATCTTGCGATTAATGTGCATTTTTTGTCATACCCAGTGGGTCGCGGACTTGGGCCAACAGATAAATTGTGTATAGATTTATGTGTATAGGTATGTTTATGTGTGTAATTATGAACAAATTGTTTATGTGTATATGTACGTTTAAACTCTCATAACTTTCAAACCTAAACCTTAATAGCAGGACTCGTATTCATGCCCTCGTATACTTTTCTCAGGAAAAATGAGGCACGGTGATAAATACTATCAACAAGAGTGGGAGAGGTTGAAATTAGACCGCACACATAACTCTTTTATTAGCGTGCGCCATGTAGAGGGTACTCCTATTTATAGGTACGGAAATAAAAAGATCGAACAATTTAACTACCTTGTAAATCATGGATTTGATATCCAGCAAGATTACTTGTTCGATCGTATTTTATTTTCTCTACCAGAAAACTGGGATGGCGTTATACAAAATATATCTCACACACGTAATCCCGACATAGCCCTGACCTTGGTTATGTTGTTGGAGAAGGCGGAAAAAAAAATCCACCCGTTATGGATACAACTGCGTACAGAGAGCATTGACATAGACTGTGATGTCTCGCGCCACATGCACGTAAAATTGAATCTTGCCAACAAGTGGAGAAATAGGGGATTCCGAGTTCATGTCACTGACATCTACACATCAGTCATAGATACCCTTCCTTCTAGTTGGCCACGTGAAAAAATTCATAGGTTCTTAAAAACTAATACCCAATGGATGGAGATCAGACACATTGAACTTATTCTAAAGTCTTACTTTGAAAAGGTATCTATCTATCTATATATATAAAAATAATTAATCTTGATTAATTAGTTATAATTTCATATTACTATAAATATTTAGTCACTTATATTTTTTAATTTTTGTAGATAATGTCGAGAGGAAACAACCCAAGGGTACCAAGTGCCGATGTGACACCACAACGAGGTTCACCATCTCATGCAGAACTCGAATTCTCAACACCAATGGCTGAGGAATTCACAACTCCACCAATGATTCACTCCTCACCAAGTCCAACTCCAAGTGCTCCTATGCCCTAATCCAACACTCCCGTTTCTTTAACGCCCCGATCCAACACTCATTATGACACCTGCTCAAATGAAAAGAAACCTATTGGCTTCTCCCTTCTCGGGAATAAACCGACTGGTGATAGGAATGGCGTGCTGAACTTTAAAGCCTAGTGTTTGTCGGTGGGAAAAATGAACATGGGAGTCGGTGGACCAGACAATTGGAACCTTGTTGATCAAGCTGTCAAAGATGACATACATGACCAACTTTGCAAGCATTTCTCATTTCCTGACCGTTCCAAGAATAAGGTTCTATCTCGGGTTGCTGAAGGATTGAGGAAATACAGGAGAAACCTTCAGAAGAAACATTTCCCGATAGAGGCAGCGAGCTCAGATATGTTGTCTTTGAAAGAGAAAGTGCCTCCCAATGTTGAAATGCCGGTGGATCAGTGGAATAAGTTTTTGGAGAATGAGGCGAAGGAAAAAAAGTTGGTCTAAAGGGTGCAAAACAAAAAAAATAGGGCACAAAAAACTGATATCCATAGGCTGGGATCCAAATCATATGAGGATTTGAAGAATGAATGGGAGAGTAGGACAAAAGATGGTCCAGATGCCGGTAAAGATCCAAATTGGTCCAACTTATTCCTTCATGCTCGACGGGACAAAGATTATAAATTCCCGCTGCACTTGGCTAAGACACTGGAATAAATAGAGGCCATAAGAAGTCAATCAGATTCGATCCCTACTGATGACTTTGACCTTGAAAATGATGCCTTGACTAAGACCTTTGGAAAGGACAAAAGGAGGAGGACGAGAGGTGTTGGCTCACATATGCCAAAAACAAAACTTTAACACATTGCACCTCTTTTGGACGAGCTTTCTTCGGTCAAGAATTGTATCTCATCCCAAAAGGACCACCAGTTGAAGACCGATGGGGATGTCCATGAGAATAAAAATTCCCTGGGATTATTGACAAATCAAATTGGGAAACTTGTGAATCTTTGGGAAAGTTATAGGCCCCCAATGCCTCCTCAAGGTTACCCTTACCCTAATCCTATTCAAGGTTTCACACATCCTTCCCCTCCAACATTCCCCTCTCAAATGCCTCATCCTCCAATATTCCCCTCCCCTGCACCTCCGCCAATCATGGGGCTCAAATCATCGTCAACAACTCACAGTGACAATGGCGAAGAGTACTATATCAAGGAAATGAGGAATTCGAGGTTTGTTGGTGTGTGCATACTCATCTCCAGGGTTCCTGGAACTCTAGTACATCACCGACCTTTGGAGAAGGGTGAGGCTAAAATAATGGTCGATGAAATATACAACGGCTACGGAGATGTACCTGTGTACGTTAACAGTGGGGATGGGATGGAATTGAGGAATTATGCAAAATCTTTTATTACTTGGCCACTTTATCTGTTGGCCAAGATTTAATAATATTTTCTTTCTTTCAGTTGTAATAATTTTTTTTAGTTGTAAGAATATTGGTTTTGCTTCAGTTGGAATGATATTTTTTTTGTTTCAATTGTAAGAATATTGGCTTTGTTTCGTTTGGAATGATATTTTTTTTTGTTTTAGTCGTAAGAATATTCTTTTTGTTTCAGTTGTAATAATATTTTTTAACCTATTACCACAGATGTGAAATTTGAAGATTATTACATGGATTTCCCACAATACAAAGAGTGGATGGGAGAGACTAACCGGATATCAATTAATCATGTAAAGGGCATTTATGAATTGGGTAATTACGCTTCCAAAAATCTTTAAAGTGAGAAGATTCCGTGTCCGTGCACTCATTGTATTAACGGAAAATATAAGTCATTGGAAGTTGTTGAGTTGCATTTACTAAAGTGGGGAATCTGTCAAGACTATATAATAAGGACATACCATGGTGAAAAAGTTGTACCTTATGTTCCAGAAGAATTATCGGGAGCCGACCGTGTAACGGAACCTCAAGGAGTAGAAGTGGTACATGATTCACCAACACATCATCCATTGACCGAATTAATTGATGATGCTTATGGACTCCACAACCAACAAAACCACCAACCTATGGATACAAATAATGCACATTATGACCAAGTAAATGAACAAATTGATGCTGAACTACTAGGAGATCGGGAATACATACGGTTGAAAGCCGATGCGTCTAGATCGTTGTATAAAGATTGCGCTGAAGATCACTCGGTATTATATGCAATGATTTGTTTGCATAATTTGAAGAGTCAATTTGGTTTGTCTGGAAACAGCGTAACCAGAATTCTTAAGTGGGTTAAAGAAATTCTCCCAAAAGAGAACATGTTACCAAACAATTATCCTACCACGAAGAAGAGTTTGAAGGGTTTAGGTTTGAAATACAAATCTATTCATGCTTGCAAGTATGATTGCATATTGTACCGGAATGAGCACGAAGAGAAGGATGAATGTCCTGTATGCAGTGATCCTAGATTTATGGTTTGTGATAATGGAAATGGAAAACATGCAAAAAATCGCAAGTGCTCGCAAGTCCCACAAAAGGTTTTGAATTATTTTCCACTTGGGCCAAGGTTAAAACATTTTTTTACTGTATCGTGGATAGCGGAGGCCATGACATGGCATGCTCGATGCGAGGTGGGTGGGAATTTGATGCGTCATCCAGTTGATTCACTCATCTGGAAAATTTCAAATGCACAACACCATGAATTTACAAAGGAACCGCGCAACGTTCGTCTTGCAATCTCAACCGATGGGTTTAACCCTTTCGGTAATTTAAGTACTAGTCAGAGTTATTGGCCAGTTCTTATGGCGCCTTTAAGTCTTCCTCCGACATTATGCATGAGAAAGGAGTTCACATTGTTATCTCTGTTGATACCCGTGCCGAAGGCTCCCAGTGATGATATTGATATATTCTTAGCACCATTAATCGAAGAACTTAAAGAGTTGTGGGATAAAGGCGTGGCGGCGTTCGATTCTCATAAGGGTGAAGAGTTCACCCTTAAAGCAATGGTGATGTGGGCGATCCACGATCTTCCTGCTTACGGGACCTTGTCCAGTTGTAATGTTTATGGTTATTATGGATGTCCTATATGTGGGGAGAAAACTGTCCCGTAAGAGTCATGAACCCCTCGCATGGGACTAATGTGACTCGTAGGAACCGACCGCGTAGTCACGGGGCTCCCGATTTGAGTGTATGACGTAAATTTGTAAAAAGTTAGACTTAAGCATAAAAACATGCCATCAAAGGGTGAAAACGTAAAATAGCCATAAAACGGTCCGATAACAGTCACGAACACCTCGCACGAGATTAATGTAACTCATAGAAACCGACCGCGTAGTCACGGGGCTCCCCGTTAGAGTGTACGACGTAAATTTGCAAAAAAAATAGACTTGAGCATAAAAACATGCCATCGAAGGGTGAAAACGTACAACAAGCACAAAACGGTACCGTAAGAGTCAAGAACACCTCGCACGGGGCCAATGTGACTCTTAGGAACTGACCACGTCGTAACGGGTCTTCCGGGTCGAGTGTACGACGTAAATTAGCAAAAAGTTAGACTTGCATGCCATCGAAGGGTGAAAACGTAAAACAACCTTAAAACGGTCCCGTAAGAGTCGCGAACACCTCGCATGGGACCAATGTAACTTGTAGGAACCGACCGCGTAGTCACGACGCTCCCGGTTGGAGTGTACGACATAAATTTGTAAAAAATTAGACTAAAGCATAAAAGCATGCCTTAGAAGGGTGAAAACATAAAAAATCCACAAAACGGTACCGTAAGAGTAACGAACACCTCTCATGGGACCAATGTTAATAGTAGGAACCAAACGGGTAGTCACAAGGATCCCGGTTTGAGTATACGATGTAAATTTGAAAAAAGTTAAACTTGAGAATAAAACAGATGCCATCGAAGGGTGAAAACATAAAACACCCACAAAATGGTCCCGCAAGAGTCACGAACATCTCGCACGGGACCAATGTAAGTCATAGGAACCGACCGTGTAGTCACGACGCTCCCGGCTTGTGTGTGTGCATGTTTGTGTGTGTGCGCGTGTGCGTGTGAGTGGGAAAGGGGGGAGGGGATGGGCAGGGGGCGCGTGTGTGAGTGTGTGCATATTTGTGTGTGTGCGTGTGTGAAATAAAACATGTTTGGCAGCAACGTGAAACCCCCAATCCAAAAACTTAACAGGTATGCCAGTGTATACATGTTTGTGTGTGTGTTTGTGTGCGCGTGTGTGCGTGTGTGAGTGGGAAAGGGGGGAGGAGACGGGGCAGGGGGCGTGGCGGGGCAGTGTTGCATATATATGCAGTTGCATCTGCATATATATATGCAACTGCTGCATATATATGCAGACATATATATGAAACTGCTGCATATATATGCAACTGCTGCATATATATGCAGTGCATATATATGCAATTGCTGAATATATATATGCAGTGCATATATGCGGCAACAGCTATTTAAACATTCAAACATTCATGTTTAAATGTTGAAGTGCTATTTAAACCTAGAACTGATAAAATTGTTTAGAAATGCATAATATTCCAAAGTTATTTGAATCGGTTGATAAGTCATCGTGGACAAAGTGAGCTAATCTCTAAGGACTGCAAGTTTGACCGAAGGTCTGGATAGGCAGGCCTCTAGCATGAGGTCATAGCAGCATACATTTTTTGATCTGCTCAACTACACATTTGAGGAACAAAGTAAGTTTTCTACTTTCTTGCAGGTAGGAACTTATTTTTATTTTATTTGAGGAACATATGATAAGTAGGACCTTATTTTAATTTTATTTTTGTATTATTATGATCCTGACCTGTCATTAATTGTACAATTATAAGAAATTAAGACTACTTCAGGCATAATTGATTCTCTTGAAGTAGTTTTCCATTGGCATAGCTGCATAGTTATATATTGTCCTAAGAAAATGGTGAATGAAAGTCCCCTATGACCAAAATTGAACGAGTACAATGAAGATTGAACTGTTCAAGTATGCTTTGCTGTTATAAATTAATTTTATGGGGGAAAGTCACTTAAATGACTTACATAAGTTTGTTTTTTGAGTTAAGGTTTAGCTTTTTGTTTCAAATTTTCCCTGGAACATATTTTCATTTAATTTGTGCTCAGATGACACATACACTTCCTAAAAATTCCCATGTATCTTTTTATTTGTTTATATTTTTTGTTTATATAGATTGTTAGTATAAAAATGTAAACTCACAACAATGTATTGAGAACACCTAATGTATTGGCCTAAACATTTATCATTTGAAATTCCAAAGTTAGTATTTGGGGTCTGTTTAGGCCAATCCTTGAATAAAAGAAAGCTATCTAACTAATCATTTGAAATGTCCCACGGGGCCAATGTAACTCATTAGAGGGTGAATACTCGAAACAACCCCCCAACGGCCCCATGGGTGGCACCAACACCTCCCACAGGACCAATGTAACTTGTAGGAACTTACCTCACAGCCGCTGGATTCCCGGTTTGAGAATACGACGATAATTTGTAAATTTCTAGACTTAGGCTTAAAAACATGGCGTTAGAGGGTGAGAACTCGAAACATCCACCGAACGTCCCCATGGGTGGCACCAACACCTCCCACGGAACCAATGTAACTCGTAGAAACTGACCCCTTAGCCGCGGGTCTCTCGGTTTGACAATACGATCGTAATTTTCATATTTCTAGACTTAGGCTTAAAAATATGGCGTTAGAGGGTGAGAACTTGAAACAGCCCCCGAACGGCCCCGTGAGTGGCCCCAACACCTCCCACAGGACCAATGTAACTCGTAGGAACTGCCCCGCAGCCGTGGGACTCCCGGTTTGAGAATACAATCGTAATTTGCATATTTCAAGACTTAGGCTTAAAAACATGGCGTTATATTGTGGGAACTCGAAACTGCCCCCGAACGGCCCCATGGGTGGCACTAACACCTCCCACGGTACCATTATAACACATAGGAACTGACCTCGCATACGCGGGACTCCCGGATTTAGAATACGATGATAATTTGCATATGAATTAGGCTTAAAAACATGGCGTTAGAGGGTGAAAACCAGAAACAGCCCTCGAACGTCCCCGTGGGTGGCACCAACACCTCCCACGGGACCAATGTAACTCGTAGGAACTGACCCCGCAGCCGCGGGACTCCCGGTTTGAGAATACAACGGTAATTTGCAAATTTGTAGACTTAGGCTTAAAAACATGGCGTTAGAGGGTGAGAACTCAAAACAGCCACCGAACGTCCCCGTGGGTGGCACTAACAACTCCCACGGGACCAATGTAACTCGTAGGAACTGACCCCGCAGCCGCGGGACTCCCGGTTCGAGAATAAGACGATTATTTACATATTTATAGACTTAGGGTTAAAAACATGGCGTTAGAGGGTGATAACTCGAAATAGCCCCTGAACGACCCCGTCAGTGGCACCAACACCTCCCACGGGACGAATGTAACTCGTAGGAACTGACCCCGCAGCCGCGGGACTCCCGGTTTTAGAATACGATGGTAATTTGCATATTTATAGACTTAAGGTTAAAAACATGGCGTTAGAGGGTGAAAACTCGAAATAGCCCCCGAACGGCCCCGTGGGTGGCACCAACACCTCCCACGACCAATGTAACTCGTAGGAACAGACCCCGCAGCCACGGGACTCCCGGTTTTAGAATATGATGGTAATTTGCATATTTCTAGACTTAGGCTTCAAAACATGGCGTTAGAGGGTGGGAACTCGAAACAGCCACCGAACGTCCCCGTGGGTGGCACCAACACTTCCCACGGGACCAATGTAACTCGTAGGAACTGACCCCGCAGTCGCGGGACTCCCGATTTTAGAATATGATGATAATTTGCATATTTATAGACTTAGGCTTAAAAACATGGCGTTAGAGGGTGAAAACCCGAAACAGCCGCCGAACGTCCCCGTGGGTGGCAACAACACCTCCCACGGGACCAATGTAACTCATAGGAACTGACTCCGCTGCCGCGGGACTCCAGGTTTGAGAATATGATCGTAATTTGCATATTTCTAGACTTAGGCTTAAAAATATGGCGTTAGAGGGTGGGAACTCAAAACTTCCCCGAACGGCCCCTTGGGTGGCACCAACACCTCCCACGAGACCAATGTAACTCGTAGGAACTGACCCCGCAGCCGCGGGACTCCGAGTTTGAGAATACGATGGTAATTTGCATATTTCTAGACTTAGGCTTAAAAACATGGCGTTAGAGGTTGATAACTCGAAAAAGCCACCGAACTTCCCCGTGGGTGGCACCAACACCTCCCACGGGACCAATGTAACTCGTTGGATCTGACCCCGTAGTCGCGGGACTCCCGGTTTTAGAATACGACAGAAATTTGCATATTTCTAGACTTAGGCTTAAAAACATGGCGTTAAAGGGTGAAAACCCAAAAACAGTCCCCGGAACGTCCCCGTGGGTGGCACCAACACCTCCCACGGGACCAATCTGACTCGTAGGATCTGACCCCGCAGCCGCGGTACTCCCGGTTTGAGAATACGACCGTAATTTGCATATTTCTAGACTTAGTCTTAAAAACATGGTGTTTGATGGTGGGAGCTCAAAATAGCTCCCGAACGTCCCCGTGGGTGGCACCAACACCTCCTACGGGACCAATGTAACTCGTAGGAACTGACCCCACAGTCCCAGGACTCCCAGTTTTAGAATACGACGGTAATTTGCATATTTCTAGACTTAAGCTTAAAAACATGGCGTTAGAGGGTGAAAACCTGAAACAGCCTCCGAATGTCCCTGTGGGTGGCACCAACTCCTCCCACGGGACCAATGTAACTCGTAGGAACTGACCCCGCAGCCGCGGGACTCCCAGTTTGAGAATACGATCGTAATTTCGATATTTCAAGACTTAGGGTTAAAAATGTGGCGTTAGAGGGTGAGAACTCGAAACTGCCCCCGAACGGCACCATGGGTGGCACCAACACCTCCCACGGGACCAATGAAACTCGTAGGAACTGACCCCGTAGCCGCGGGACTCCCGGTTTGAGCATACGATGGTAATTTGTAAATTTATAAACTTAGGCTTAAAAACATGGCGTTAGAGGGTGAGAACTCGAAACAGCCACCGAATGTCCCCGTGGGTGGCACCAACACCTCCCACGGGACCAATGTTACTCGTAGGAACTGACCCTGTAGCCGCGGGATTCTCGGTTTAAGAATTCAATGGTAATTTGCATATTTATAGACGTAGGGTTAAAAATATTGTGTTAGAGGGTGAGAACTCGAAACAGCCCCCGAACGGCCCCGTGGGTGGCACCAACACCTCCCAGGGGACCAATGTAACTCGTAGGAACTGACCCCGCAGCCGCGGGACTCCCGGTTTTAGCATACGACGGTAATTTGTAAATTTCTAAACCTAGGATTAAAAACATGGCGTTAGAGGGTGAGAACTCGAAACAGCTACCGAACGTCCCCGTGGGTGGCACCAACACCTCGCACGAGACTAATGTTACTCGTAGGAACTGATCCCGTAGCCGCGGGATTCTCGGTTTAAGAATACAACGGTAATTTGCATATTTATAGACTTAGGGATAAAACTATGGCGTTAGAGGGTGAGAACTCGAAACAGCCCCCGAACGGCCCCGTGGGTGGCACCAACCCCTCCCAGGGGACCAATGTAACTCGTAGGAACTGACCCCGCAGCCGTGGGACTACCGGTTTTAGAATATGATGGTAATTTTCATATTTATTGACTTAGGCTTAAAAATATGGCATTAGAGGGTGGGAACTCGAAACAGCCCCCGAACGGCCCCTTGGGTGGCACCAACACCTCCCACGAGACCAATGTAACTCGTAGGAACTGACCTCGCAGTCGCGGGACTCCCGGTTTTAGAAAATGACGATGATTTGCATATTTCTGGACTAAGGCTTAAAAACATGGCGTTAGAGGGTGAAAACACTAAAAAGCCCCCGAGCGGCCCCATGGGTGGCACCAACACCTCCCACGGGACGGGTGTTACTCGTAGGAACTGACCCTGCAGTCGCGGGACTCCTGGTTTATGAATATGATGATAATTTGCATATTTCTAGACTTAGGCTTAAAAACATGGCGTTAGAGGGTGAAAACAAAAAACAGCCCCCGAACGTCCCTGTGGGTGGCACCATCACCTCCCACGGGACCAATGTAACTCGTAGGAACTGACCCTGCAGTAGCGGGACTCCCGATTTTAGAATATGACGGTAATTTGCATATTTCTAGACTTAGGCTTAAAAACTTGGCGTTAGAGGGTGAAAACCCGAAACAGCCCCTGAACGTCCCCGTGGGTGGTACCCACAGCTCCCAGGGGACCAATGTAACTCGTAGGAACTGACCCCGCAGCCGCGGGACTCCCAGTTTGAGAATACGACGGTAATTTGCATATTTCTAGACTTAAGCTTAAAAACATGGCGTTAGAGGGTGAAAACCCAAAACAACCCCCGAACGTCCTCGTGGGTGGCACAAACACCTCCCACGGGACCAACGTAACTCGTAGGATCTGACCCCGCAGTCGCGGGACTCCCGATTTTAGAATACGAATGCAATTTGCATATTTCTAGACTTGGGCTTAAAAACATGGCGCTAGAGGGAGAAAACCCGAAACTTCCCCCGAACGTCCCTGTGGGTGGCATCAACACCTCCCACGGGACCAATGTAGCTCGTAGGATTTCACCCCGCAGTGTCGAGACTCCCGGTCTGAGAATATGACGGTAATTTGCATATTTCTAGACTTAGGCTTAAAAACATGGCGTTAGAGGGTGAGAAGTCGAAACAGCCACCGAACGTCCCCGTGGGTGGCACCAACACCTCCCACGGGACCAATGTTACTCCTAGGAACTGACCCCGCAGCCGCGGGACTCCCGATTTGAGAATACAATGGTAATTTACATATTTATAGACTTAGGATTAAAAACATGTCTTTAGATGGTGAGAACTCGAAACAGCCCCAGAACGGCCCCATGGGTGGCACCAACACCTCCCACGGGACCAATGTAACGCGTAGGAACTGACCCCGCAGCCGTGGGACTCCCGGTTTTAGAATATGACGGTAATTTGCATATTTCTTGACTTAGGCTTAAAAACATTGCATTAGAGGGTGGGCACTCGAAACAACCCCCGAACGGCCCCGTGGGTGGCACCAACACCTCCCACGGGACCAATGTAACTTGTAGGAACTGACCTCGCAGTCGCGGGACTCCCGGTTTTAGAATACGATGATAATATGCATATTTCAAGACTTAGGCTTAAAAACATGGCGTTAGAGGGTGAAAACTCGAAACAACCCCCGAACGTCCCCGTGGGTGGCACCAATACCTCCCACGGGACCAATGTAACTCCTAGGAACTGACCCCGTAGTCGCGGGACTCCCGGTTTGAGAATATAGCCGTAATTTTCATATTTTTAGACTTAGGGTTAAAAACATGGCGTTAGAGGGTGAAAACCCGAAACAACCCCCGAACATCCCCGTGGGTGGCACTATCACCTCCCACGGGACCAATGTAACTCGTAAGAATTGACCCCGCAGCCGCGGGACTACCGGTTTGAGAATACGATGATAATTTGCACATTTCTAGACTTAAGCTTAAGAACATGGCGTTAGAAACAGCCCCCGAACGTCCCCGTGGGTGGCCCCAACACCTCCCATGGGACCAATGTAACTCGTAGGAACTGTCCCCACAGCCGTGGGACTCCAGGTTTGAGAATACGGTGGAAATTCGCAAATTTCTATACTTAGGCTAAAAAGCATGGCGTTAGAGGGTGAGAATTCGAAACAACCCCCGAACGGCCCCGTGGGTGGCACTAACACCTCCCACGGGACCAATGTAACTCGTAGGAACTGACCCCGCAGCCCCGAGACTCCCTGTTTTATAATACGACAGTAATTTGCATATTTCTAGACTTAGGTTTAAAAACATGGAGTTAGAGGGTGGGAACTCAAAACTTCCCCCGAACATCCCCATAGGTGGCACCTACACCTCCCACGGGACCAATGTAACTCGTAGGAACTGACCCCGTAGTCGCGGGACTCTCGATTTTAGAATACAACAGTAATTTGCATATTTCTAGACTTAGGCTTAAAAACATGGAGTTAGAGGGTGTGAACTCAAAACTTCCCCCGAACATCCCCATAGGTGGCACCAACACCTCCCACGGGACCAATGTAACTCGTAGGAACTGACCCCGCAGTCGCATGACTCCCAATTTAAGAATACGATAGTAATTTGCATATTTCTAGACTTAGACTTAAAAACATGGCGTTAGAGGGTGAGAACTCGAAACAGCCACCGAACGACCTCGTGGGTTGCACAAACACCTCCAACGGGACCAATGTAACTCGTAGGAACTGACCCGGCAGCCGCGAGACTCCCGATTTTAGAATACGACGATAATTTGCGTATTTCTAGACTTAGGTTTAAAAACATGGCGTTAGAGGGTGGGAACTCAAAACTGCCCCCGAACGTCCCCGTGGGTGCACCAACTCCGCCCACGGGACAAATGTAACTCGTAGGAACTGACCCCGCAGTCGCTGTACTCTCGCTTTTCGAATACGATAGTAATTTGCGTATTTCTAGACATAGGCTTATAAACATGGCGTTAGAGGGTGAGAACTCGAAATAGCCACCGAACGTCCCCGTGGGTGGCACCAACACCTTCCACGGGACCAATGTAACTCGTAGGAACTGACCTCGCAGCCGCGGGACTCTCGGTTTTAGAATATGACGGTAATTTGCAAATTTCTAGACTTAGGCTTAAAAACTTGGCGTTAGAGGGAGAGAACTCGAAACAGCCACCGAACGTCCCCGTGGGTGGCACCAACAACTCTCACGGGATCAATGTAACTCGTAGGAACTGACCCCGCAGCCGCGGGACTCCATGTTCGAGAATACGATGATAATTTGCATATTTATAGACTTAGGGTTAAAAACATGGAGTTAGAGGGTGATAACTCGAAACAACCCCCGAACGACCCCGTCAGTGGCACCAACACCTCCCACGGGACCAATGTAACTCGTAGGAACTGACCCCGCAGCCGCGGGACTCCCGATTTCCGAATACGACGATAATTTTCATATTTCTAGACTTAGGTTTAAAAACATGGCGTTAGAAGGTGGGAACTCAAAACTGCCCCCGAAATTCCCCATAGGTGGCCCCAACACCTCCCACGGGACCAATGTAACTCGTAGAACTGACCCCGCAGTCGCGGGACTCTCAGTTTTAGAATACGACAATAATTTTCATATTTCTAGACTTAGGCTTAAAAACATGGCGTTAGAGGGTGGGAACTCAAAACTGCCCCCGAACATCCCCATAGGTGGCACCAACACCTCCTACGGGACGAATGTAACTCGTAGGAACTGACCCCCCAGTCGCGGGACTCTCGATTTCAGAATACGACGATAATTTTCCTATTTCTAGACTTAGGCTTAAAAACATGGCGTTAGAGGGTGGGAACTCAAAACTGCCACCGAACATCCCCATAGGTGGCACCAACACCTCCCACGGGACCAATGTAACTCGTAGGAACTGACCCCGCAGTCACGGGACTCTCGATTTTAGAATACAATAGAAATTTGCATATTTCTTGACTTAGCCTTAAAAACATGGAGTTAGAGGGTGGGAACTCAAAACTGACCTCGAACATCCCCATAGGTGGCACCAAAACCTCCCACGGGACCAATGTAACTCGTAGGAACTGACCCCGCAGTCGCGGGACTCTCGATTTTAGAATACGACAATAATTTGCATATTTCTAGAGTTAGGCTTAAAAACATGGCGTTAGAGGGTGGGAACTCAAAACTGCCCCCGAACATCCCCATAGGTGGCACCAACACCTCCTACGGGATGAATGTAACTCGTAGGAACTGACCCCCCAGTCGCTGGACACTCGATTTCAGAATACGATGATAATTTGCATATTTCTAGACTTTGTCTTAAAAACATGGCGTTAGAGGGTGGGAACTCAAAACTGCCCCCAAACATCCCCATAGGTGGCACCAACACCTCCCACGGGACGAATGTAACCCGTAGGAACTGACCCCGCAGTCGTGGGACTCTCGATTTTAGAATATGACAGTAATTTGCATATTTCTTGACTTATGCTTAAAAACATGGCATTAGAGGGTGGGAACTCAAAACTGCCCTCGAACATCCCCATAGGTGGCACCAACACCTCCCACGGCACCAATGTAACTCGTAGGAACTGACCCCGCAGTCGCGGGACTCTCGGTTTTAGAATACGACAATAACTGGCATATTTCTAGACTTAGGCTTAAAAACATGGCGTTAGAGGGTGAGAACTCGAAACAGCCACCGAACGTCCCTGTGGGTGACACCAACACCTCCCACGGGACCAATGTAACTCGTAGGAACTGACCCCGCAGCCGCGGGACTCTCGGTTTGAGACTACGATGGTAATTTGCAAATTTATAGACTTAGGCTTAAAAACATGGCGTTAGAGGGTGAGAACTCGAAACTGCCACCGAACGTCCCCGTGGGAGGCACCAACACCTCCCACAGGACCCATGTAACTCTTAGGAGCTGACGCCGCAGCCGCGGGACTCCCGGTTCGAGAATACAACGGTAATTTAAATATTTATAGACATAGGGTTAAATACATGGCGTTAGAGGGTGAGAACTCGAAACATCCCCCGAACGGCCCCGTGAGTGACACCAACACCTCCCACGGGACCCATGTTACTCGTAGGAACTGACCCCGCAGCCGCGGGACTCCCGATTTCAGAATAGGACGATAATTTGCATATTTCTAGACTTAGGTTTAAAAACATGGCGTTAGAGGGTGGGAACTCAAAACTGCCCCCGAACATCCCCATTGGTGGCACCAACACCTCCCACGGGACCAATGTAACTCGTAGGAACTGACCCCGCAGTCGCGGGACTCTTGGTTTTAAAATACGACAGTAATTTGCATATTTATTGACTTTGGCTTAAAAACATGGCGTTAGGGGGTGGGAACTCAAAACTGCCCCAGAACATCCCCATAGGTGGCACCGACACCTCCCTCGGAACCAATGTAACTCGTAGGAACTGACCCCGCAGTCGCGGGACTCTCGGTTTTAGAATACGACAGTAATTTACATATTTCAAGACTTAGGTTTAAAAACATTGCGTTAGAGGGTGAGAACTCGTAACAGCCACCAAACGTCCCCGTGGGTTACACCAATACCTCCCACGGGACCAATGTAACTCGTAGGAACTGGCCCCGCAGCCGCGGGACTCCCGGTTTGAGAATACAATGGTAATTTACAAATTTCTAGACTTAGGCTTAAAAACATGGCGTTAGAGGTTGAGAACTCGAAACAGCCACCGAAAGCCCCAGTGGGTGGCCTCAACACACCCCATGGGACCAATGTAACTCATAGTAACTGACCCCGCAGCCGCGGGACTCCCGGTTTGCGAATACGACGATAATTTGCATATTTCTAGACTTAGGATTAAAAACATGGTGTTAGAGGGTGAGAACTCGAAACAGCCCCCGAACGGCCCCATGAGTGGCACCAACACCTCCCACGGGACCAATGTAACTCGTAGGAACTGACCCCGCAGCCGCGGGACTCCCGATTTCAGAATAGGATGATAATATGTATATTTCTAGACTTAGGTTTAAAAACCTTGCGTTAGAGGGTGGGAACTCAAAACTGACCCCGAACAGCCCCATAGGTGGCACCAACACCTCCCACGGGACCAATGTAACTCGTAGAACTGACCCTGCAGTCGCGGGAGTCTCGATTTTAGAATACGACAGTAATTTGTATATTTCTAGACTTAGGCTTAAAAACATGACGTTAGAGGGTGGGAACTCAAAACTGCCCCCGAACATCCCCATAGGTGGCACCAACACCTCCCACGGGATGAATGTAACTCGTAGGAACTGACCCCCCCAGTTGTGGGACTCTCGATTTCAGAATACGATGATAATTTGCATATTTCTAGACTTAGGCTTAAAAACATGACGTTAGAGGGTGGGAACTCAAAACTTCCCCCGAACATCCCCATAGGTGGCACCAACACCTCCCACGGGACCAATGTAACCCGTAGGAACTGACCCCGCAGTCGCGGGACTCTCGATTTTATAATATGACAGTAATTTGCATATTTCTTGACTTAGGCTTAAAAACATGACGTTAGAGAGTGGGAACTCAAAACTGCCCTCGAACATCCCCATAGGTGGCACCAACACCTCCCACGGGACCAATGTAACTCGTAGGAACTGACCCTGTAGTCGCGGGACTCTCGGTTTTAGAATACGACAATAATTGGCATATTTCTAGACTTAGGCTTAAAAACATGGCGTTAGAGGGTGAGAACTCGAAACAGCCAGCGAACGTCCCCGTGGGTGGCACCAACACCTCCCACGGGACCAATGTAACTCGTAGGAACTGACCCCGCAGCTGCGGGACTCCCGATTTGAGACTACGATGGTAATTTACAAATTTATAGACTTAGGCTTAAAAACATGGCGTTAGAGGGTGAGAACTCGAAACAGCCACCGAACGTCCCCGTGGGTGGCACCAACACCTCCCACATGACCAATGTAACTCTTAGTAACTGCCGCCGCAGCCGCGGGACTCCCGGTTCGATAATACAACGGTAATTTGCATATTTATAGACTTAGGGTTAAAAACATGGCGTTAGAGGGTGAGAACTCGAAACAGCCCCCGAACGGCCCCGTGAGTGACACCAACACCTCCCAAGGGACCAATGTAACTCGTAGGAACTGACCCCGCAGCCGCGGGACTCCCGATTTCAGAATATGACGTTAATTTGCATATTTCTAGACTTAGGTTTAAAAACATGGCGTTAGAGGGTGGGAACTCAAAACTTCCCCCGAACATCCCCATAGGTGGCACCAACACCTCCCACGGGACCAATGTAACTCGTAGGAACTGACCCCGCAGTCGCGGGACTCTCGGTTTTAGAATACGACAGTAATTTGCATATTTCTAGACTTAGGCTTAAAAACATGGAGTTTGAGGGTGTGAACTCAAAACTTCCCCCGAACATCCCCATAAGTGGCACCAACACCTCCCACAGGACCAATGTAACTCGTAGGAACTGACCCCGTAGTCGCGGGACTCCCAATTTTAGAATACGACAGTAATTTGCATATTTCTAGACTTAGGCTTAAAAACATGGCGTTAGAGGGTGAGAACTCGAAACAGCCACCGAACGTCCCCGTGGGTGGAACTAATACCTCCCACGGGACCAATGTAACTCGTAGGAACTGACCCGGCAGCCACGGGACTCCCGATTTCAGAATACGACGATAAAATGCGTATTTCTAGACTTAGGTTTAAAAACATGGCGTTAGAGGGTGGGAACTCAAAATTGCCCTCGAACATCCCCCTAGATGGCACCAACACTTCCCACGGGACCAATGTAACTCGTAGGAACTGACCCCGCAGTCGCGGGACTCTAAGTTTTAGAATACAACAGTAATTTGCATATTTCTAGACTTAGGCTTAAAAACATGGCGTTAGATGGTGGGAACTCAAAACTGCCCCCGAACGTCCCGTGGGTGGCACCAACTCCGCCCACGGGACAAATGTAACTTGTAGGAACTGACCCCGCAGTCGCTGTACTCTCGATTTTTGAATACGACACTAATTTGCATATTTCTAGAATTAGGCTTAAAAACATGGCGTTAGAGGGTGAGAACTCGAAACAGCCACCGAACGTCCCCGTGGGTGGCACCGACACCTTCCACGGGACCAATGTAACTCGTAGGAACTGACCTCGCAGCCGCGGGACTCCCGATTTTAGAATATGACGGTAATTTTCAAATTTCTAGACTTAGGCTTAAAAACATGGCGTTAGAGGGTGAGAACTCGGAACAGCCACCGAACGTCCCCGTGGGTGGCACCAACAACTCCCACGGGACCAATGTAACTCGTAGGAACTGACCCCGCTGCCGCGGGACTTTCGGTTCGAGAATACGATGGTAATTTGCATATTTATAGACTTAGGGTTAAAAACATGGCGTTAGAGGGTGATAACTCGAAACATCCCCCGAACGTCCCAATAGGTGGAACCAAAACCTCCCACGGGACCAATGTAACTCGTAGGAACTGACCCCGCAGTCGCGGGACTCTCGGTTTTAGAATACGAAAATAATTTGCATATTTCTAGACTTATGCTTTAAAACATGGCGTTAGAGGGTGAGAACTCGAAACAGCCACCGAACTTCCCCGTGGGTGGCACCAACACCTCCTACGGGACCAATGTAACTCGTAGGAACTGACCCCGCAGCCGCGGGACTCTCGATTTGAGACTACGATGGGGATTTCCAAATTTCTAGACTTAGGCTTAAAAACATGGCGTTAGAGGGTGACAACTCGAAACACCCACTGAACGTCCCCGTGGGTGGCTCCAACACCTCCCACGGGACCAATGTAACTCGTAGGAACTGACCCCGCAGCCGCGGGACTCCCGGTTTGAGAATACGATGATAATTTGCATATTTACAGACTTAGGGTTAAAAACATGGCGTTAGAGGGTGAGAACTCGAAACAGCCCCCGAACGGCCCTGTGAGTGGTACCAACACCTCCCACGGGACCAATGTAACTCGTAGGAACTGACCCCGCAGCCGCGGGACTCCCGATTTCAGAATAGGATTTTTAATTTGCATATTTCTAGACTTAGGTTTAAAAACATTGCGTTAGAGGGTGGGAACTCAAAACTTCCCCCGAACATCCTCATAGGTGGCACCAACACCTCCCACGGGACCAATGTACCCCGTAGGAACTGACCCCGTAGTCGTGGGACTCTCGATTTTAGAATACGACAGTAATTTGCATATTTCTAGACTTAGGCTTAAAAACATGGCGTTAGAGGGTGAGAACCCGAAACAGCCACCGAACGTCCCCGTGGGTTGCACTAACAACTCCCACGGGACCAATGTAACTCGTAGGAACTGACCCCGCAGCCGCAGGACTCCCGGTTCGAGAATACTATGGTAATTTTCATATTTATAGACTTAGGGTTAAAAATATGGCGTTAGAGGGTGATAACTCGAAACAGCCCCCGAACTTCCCCATAGGTGGCACCAAAACCTCCCACGGGACCAATGTAACTCGTAGGAACTGACCCCGCAGTCGCGGGTCTCTCGGTTTTTGAATGAGACAATAATTTGCATATTTCTAGACTTATGCTTTAAAACATGGCGTTAGAGGGTAAGAACTCGAAACAGCCACCGAACTTCCCCGTGGGTGGCACTAACACCTCCCACGGGACCAATGTAACTCGTAGGAACTGACCCCGTAGCCGCGGGACTCCTGGTTTGAGACTACGATGGTGATTTCCAAATTTCTAGACTTAGGCTTAAAAACATGGCATTAGAGGGTGACAACTCGAAACAGCCACCGAACGTCCCAGTGGGTGGCACCAACACCTCCCACGGGACCAATGTAACTCGTAGGAACTGACCCCGCAGCCGCGGGACTCCCGGTTTGAGAATACGATGATAATTTGCATATTTATAAACTTAGGGTTAAAAACATGGGGTTAGAGGGTGAGAACTCGAAACAGCCCCCGAACGGCCCCGTGAGTGGCACCAACACCTCCCACGGGACCAATGTAACTCGTAGGAACTGACCCCGCAGCCGCGGGACTCCCGATTTCAGAATAGGATGTTAATTTGCATATTTCTAGACTTCGGTTTAAAAGCATTGCGTTAGAGGGTGGGAACTCAAAACTGCCCCCGAACACCTCCATAGGTGGCACCAACAACTCCCATGGGACCAATGTAACTCGTAGAACTGACCCCGCAGTCGCGGGACTCTCGGTTTTAGAATACGACAGTAATTTGCATATTTCTAGACTTAGGCTTAAAAACATGGCGTTAGAGGGTGGGAACTCAAAACTGCCCCCGAACATCCCCATAGGTGGCACCAACACCTCCTACGGGACGAATGTAACTCGTAGTAACTGACCCCCCCCAGTCGCGGGACTCTCAATTTCAGAATACGATGATAATTTCATATTTCTAGACTTAGGCTTAAAAACATGGTGTTAGAGGGTGGGAACTCAAAACTGCCCCCGAACATCCCCATAGGTGGCACCAACACCTCCCACGGGACCAATGTAACCCGTAGGAACTGACCCCGCAGTCGTGGGACTCTCAATTTTAGAATACGACAGTAATTTGCATATTTCTAGACTTAGGCTTAAAAACATGGCGTTATAGGGTGGGAACTCAAAACTTCCCCCGAACGTCCCCGTGGGTGGCACCAACTCCACCCACGGGACAAATGTAACTCGTAGGAACTGACCCCGCAGTCGTTGTACTCTCGGTTTTCGAATACGACAGTAATTTGCATATTTCTAGACTTAGGCTTAAAAACGTGGCGTTAGAGGGTGAGAACTCGAAACAGCCACCGAACATCCCCGTGGGTGGCACCAACACCTTCCACGGGACCAATGTAACTCGTAGGAACTGACCTCGCAGCCGCGGGACTCCCGATTTTAGAATATGACGGTAATTTGCAAATTTCTAGACTTAGGCTTAAAATTATGGCATTAGAGGGTGAGAACTCGAAACAACCACCGAACAACCCCGTGGGTGGCACCAACACCTTCCAGGGGACAATTGTAACTCGTAGGAACTGACCTCGCAGCCGCGGGACTCCCGGTTTGAGAATATGACGATAATTTGCAAATTTCTAGACTTAGGCTTAAAAACATGGCGTTAGAGGGTGAGAACTCGAAACAGCCACCAAACGTCCCCGTGGGTGGCACCGACAACTCCCACGGGACCAATGTAACTCGTAGGAACTGACCCCGCAGCCGCGGGACTCCCGATTCGAGAATACAACGGTAATTTGCATATTTATAGACTTAGGGTTAAAAACATGGCGTTTGAGGGTGATAACTCGAAACATCCCCCGAACGACCCCGTCAGTGGCACCAACACCTCCTACGGGACCAATGTAACTCGTAGGAACAGACCCCGCAGCCGCGGGACTCCCGATTTCCGAATAAGACGATAATTTGCATATTTCTAGACTTAGGTTTTAAAACATGGCGTTAGAAGGTGGGAACTCAAAACTGCCCCCGAAATTCCCCATAGGTGGCACCAACACCTCCCACTGGACCAATGTAACTCGTAGGAACTGACCCCAGAGTCGCGGGACTCTCGGTTTTAGAATACGACAGTAATTTACATATTTCTAGACTTAGGCTTAAAAACATGGCGTTAGAGGGTGGGAACTCAAAACTACCCCCGAACGTCCCCGTGGGTGGCACCAACTCCGCCCACGGGACAAATGTAACTCGTAGGAACTGACCCCGCAGTCGCTGTACTCTCGGTTTTCGAATACGAAAGTAATTTGCATATTTCTAGACTTAGGCATAAAAACATGGCGTTAGAGGGTGAGAACTCGAAACAGCCACCGAACGTACCCGTGGGTGGCACCAACACCTTCCACGGGACCAATGTAACTCGTAGGAACTGACCTCGCAGCCGCGGGACTCCCGATTTTAGAATATGACGGTAATTTGCAAATTTCTAGACTTAGGCTTAAAAACATGGCGTTAGAGGGTGATAACTCGAAACAACCACCGAACGTCCCCGTGGGTGGCACCAACAACTCCCACGGGACTCTCGGTTTTCGAATACGACGGTAATTTGCATATTTCTAGACTTAGGCTTAAAAACATGGCGTTAGAGGGTGAGAACTCGAAACAACCACCGAATGTCCCCGTGGGTGGCACCAACACCTTCCACGGGACCAATGTAACTCGTAGGAACTGACCTCGCAGTCGCGGGACTCCCGGTTTTAGAATATGACGATAATTTGCAAATTTCTAGACTTAGGCTTAAAAACATGGCGTTAGAGGGTGAGAACTCGAAACAGACACCGAACGTCCCCATGGGTGGCACTAACAACTCCCACGGGACCAATGTAACTCGTAGGAACTGACCCCGCAGCCGCGGGACTCCCGGTTCGAGAATACGACGACAATTTACATATTTATAGACTTAGGGTTAAAAACATGGCGTTAGAGGGTGATAACTCGAAACAGCCCCCGAACGACCCCGTCAGTGGCACCAACACCTCCCACGGGACCAATGTAACTCGTAGGAACTGACCCCGCAGCCGCGGGACTCCCGATTTCCGAATACGATGATAATTTGCATATTTCTAGACTTAGGTTTAAAAACATGGCGTTAGAAGGTGGGAACTCAAAACTGCCCCCGAAATTCCCCATAGGTGGCACCAACACCTCCCACTGGACCAATGTAACTCGTAGGAACTGACCCCGCAGTCGCGGGACTCTCGGTTTTAGAATACGACAGTAATTTGCATATTTGTAGACTTAGGCTTAAAAACATGGCGTTAGAGGGTGGGAACTCAAAACTACCCCCGAACGTCCCCGTGGGTGGCACCAACTCCGCCCACGGGACAAATGTAACTCGTAGGAACTGACCCCGCAGTCGCTGTACTCTCGGTTTTCGAATACGACAGTAATTTGCATATTTCTAGACTTAGGCTTAAAAACATGGCGTTAGAGGGTGAGAACTCGAAACAGCCACCGAACGTCCCCGTGGGTGGCACCAACACCTTCCACGGGACCAATGTAACTCGTAGGAACTGACCTCGCAGCCGCGGGACTCCCGGGTTTAGAATATGACGGTAATTTGCAATTTTCTAGACTTAGGCTTAAAAACATGGCGTTAGAGGGTGAGAACTTGAAACAACCACCGAACGTCCCCGTGGGTGGCACCAACAACTCCCACGGGACCAATGTAACTCGTAGGAACTGACCCCGCAGCCGCGGGACTCTTGGTTTTCGAATACGACGGTAATTTGCATATTTCTAGACTTAGGCTTAAAAACATGGCGTTAGAGGGTGAGAACTCGAAACAGCCACCGAATGTCCCCGTGGGTGGCACCAACACCTTCCACGGGACCAATGTAACTCGTAGGAACTGACCTCGCAGTCGCGGGACTCCCGGTTTTAGAATATGACGATAATTTGCAAATTTCTAGACTTAGGCTTAAAAACATGGCGTTAGAGGGTGAGAACTCGAAACAGCCACCGAACGTCCCCATGGGTGGCACTAACAACTCCCACAGGACCAATGTAACTCGTAGGAACTGACCCCGCAGCCGCGGGACTCCCGGTTCGAGAATACGACGACAATTTACATATTTATAGACTTAGGGTTAAAAACATGGCGTTAGAGGGTGATAACTCGAAACAGCCCCCGAACGACCCCATCAGTGGCACCAACACCTCCCACGGGACCAATGTAACTCCTAGGAACTGACCCCGCAGCCGCGGGACTCCCGATTTCCGAATACGATGATAATTTGCATATTTCTAGACTTAGGTTTAAAAACATGGCGTTAGAAGGTGGGAACTCAAAACTGCCCCCGAAATTCCCCATAAGTGGCACCAACACCTCCCACGGGACCAATGTAACTCGTAGGAACTGACCCCGCAGTCGTGGGACTCTCGGTTTTAGAATACGACTGTAACTTGCATATTTCTAGACTTAGGCTTAAAAACATGGCGTTAGAGGGTGGGAACTCAAAACTGCCCCCAAACGTCCCCGTGGGTGGCACCAACTCTGCCCACGGGACAAATGTAACTCGTAGGAACTGACCCCGCAGTCGCTGTACTCTCGGTTTTCGAATATGACAGTAATTTGCATATTTCTTGACTTAGGCTTAAAAACATGGCGTTAGAGGGTGAGAACTCGAAACAGCCACCTAACGTCCCTGTGGGTGTCACCAACACCTTCCATGGGACCAATGTAACTCGTAGGAACTGATCTCGCAGCCACGGGACTCCCGGTTTTAGAATAGGACGGTAATTTGCAAATTTCTAGACTTAGGCTTAAAAACATGGCGTTAGAGGGTGAGAACTCGAAACAACCACCGAACGTCCCCGTGGGTGGCACCAACAACTCCCACGGGACCAATGTAACTCGTAGGAACTGACCCCGCAGCCGCGGGACTCCTGGTTCGAGAATACGACAGTAATTTGCATATTTATAGACTTAGGGATAAAAACATGGCGTTAGAGGGTGATAACACGAAACAGCCCCCGAACGACCCCGTCAGTGACACCAACACCTGCCACGGGACCAATGTAACTCGTAGGAACTGACCCCGCAGCTGCGGGACTCCCGATTTCCGAATACGACGATAATTTGCATATTTCTTGACTTAGGTTTAAAAACATGGCGTTTGAAGGTGGGAACTCAAAACTGCCCCCGAACATCCCCATAGGTGGCACCAACACCTCCTACGGGACGAATGTAACTCGTAGGAACTGACCCCCCAGTCGCGGGACTCTCGATTTCAGAATATGATGATAATTTGCATATTTCTAGACTTAGGCTTAAAAACATGGCGTTAGAGGGTAGGAACTCAAAACTGCACCCGAACATCCCCATAGGTGGCACGAACACCTCCCACGGGACCAATGTAACCCGTAGGAACTGACCCCGCAGTCGTGGGACTCTCGATTTTATAATACGACAGTAATTTGCATATTTCTAGACTTAGGCTTCAAAACATGGCGTTATAGAGTGGGAACTCAAAACTGCCCCCGAACGTCCCCGTGGGTGGCACCAACTCCGCCCACGGGACAAATGTAACTCGAAGGAACTGACCCCGCAGTCGTTGTACTCTCGGTTTTCGAATACGACAGTAATTTGCATATTTCTAGACTTGGGCTTAAAAACATGGCGTTAGAGGGTGAGAACTCGAAACAGCCACCGAACATCCCCGTGGGTGGCACCAACACCTTCCACGGGACCAATGTAACTCGTAGGAACTGACCCCGTAGCCGCGGGACTCCCGGTTTGAGAATACAACGGTAATTTTCAAATTTCTAGACTTAGGCTTAAAAACATGGCGTTAGAGGGTGAGATCTCGAAACATCCCCCGAACGGCCCCATGAGTGGCACCCACACCTCCCACGGGACCAATGTAACTCGCAGGAACTGACCCCGCAGCCGCGGGACTCCCGATTTCAGAATAGGATGTTAATTTGCATATTTCTAGACTTAGGTTTAAAAACATTGCGTTAGAGGGTGGGAACTCAAAACTGCCCCGAACACCCCCATAGGTGGCACCAACACCTCCCACGGGACCAATGTAACTCGTAGAACTGACCCCGCAGTCGCGGGACTCTCGGTTTTAGAAAACGACAGTAATTTGCATATTTCTAGACTTCGGCTTAAAAACGTGGCGTTAGAGGGTGGGAACTCAAAACTGCCCCCGAACATCCCCATAGATGGCACCAACACCTCCTACGGGACGAATGTAACTCGTAGGAACTGACCCCCCAGTCGCGGGACTCTCGATTTCAGAATATGATGATAATTTGCATATTTCTTGACTTAGGCTTAAAAACATGGCGTTAGAGGGTGGGAACTCAAAACTGCCCCCGAACATCCCCATAGGTGGCACCAACACCTCCCACGGGACCAATGTAATCCGCAGGAACTGACCCCGCAGTCGTGGGACTCTCGATTTTAGAATACGACAGTAATTTGCATATTTCTTGACTTAGGCTTAAAAACATGGCGTTAGAGGGTGGGAACTCAAAACTGCCCTCGAACATCCCCATAGGTGGCACCAACACCTCCCACGGTACCAATGTAACTCGTAGGAACTGACCCCGCAGTCGCGGGACTCTCGGTTTTAGAATACGACAATAATTG
This sequence comes from Sambucus nigra, assembly GCA_949130495.1. Lineage (NCBI taxonomy): Eukaryota > Viridiplantae > Streptophyta > Magnoliopsida > Dipsacales > Adoxaceae > Sambucus > Sambucus nigra. Next base: position 355,263,877 of record OX422212.1, read on the forward strand.
GCATAGTTCTAGACTTAGGCTTAAAAACATGGCGTTAGAGGGTGAGAACTCGAAACAACCACCGAACGTCCCCGTGGGTGGCACCAACACCTCCCACGGGACCAATGTAACTCGTAGGAACTGACCCCGCATCCGCGGGACTCTCGGTTTGAGACTACGATGGTAATTTGCAAATTTCTAGACTTAGGATTAAAAACAGGGCGTTAGAGGGTGAGAACTCGAAACAGCCACCGAACGTCCCCGTGGGTGGCACCAACACCTCCCACAGGACCAATGTAACTCTTAGGAACTGACACCGCAGCCGCGGGACTCTCGGTTCGAGAATACAACGGTAATTTACATATTTATAAACTTATGGTTAAAAACATGGCGTTAGAGGGTGAGAACTCGAAACAGACCCCGAACGACCCCGTGAGTGACACCAACATGTCCCATGGGACCAATGTTACTCGTAGGAACTGACCCCGCAGCCGCGGGTCTCCCGATTTCAGAATAGGACGATAATTTGTATATTTCTAGACTTAGGTTTAAAAACATGGCGTTAGAGGGTGGGAACTCAAAATTGCCCCAGAACATCCCCATAGGTGGCACCAACACCTCCCACGAGACCAATGTAACTCGTAGGAACTGACCCCGATGTCGCGGGACTCTTGGTTTTAGAATACGACAGTAATTTGCATATTTCTAGACTTTGGCTTAAAAACATGGCGTTAGAGGGTGGGAACTCAAAACTTCCCCAAAACATCCCCATAGGTGGCACCAACACCTCCCACGGAACCAACGTAACTCGTAGGAACTGACCCCGCAGTCGCGGGACTCTCGGTTTTAGAATACGGCACTAATTTACATATTTCAAGACTTAGGCTTAAAAACATGGCGTTAGAGGGTGAGAACACTTAACAGCCACCAAACGTCCCCGTGGGTCACACCAACACCTCCCACGGGACCAATGTAACTCGTAGGAACTGACCCTGCAGCCGCGGGACTCCTGGTTTGAGAATACAACGGTAATTTACAAATTCCTAGACTTAGGCTTAAAAACATGGCGTTAGAGGTTGAGAACTCGAAACAGCCACCGAAAGTCCCTGTGGGTGGCATCAACACCTCCCATGGGACCAATGTAACTCATAGGAACTGACCCCGCAACCGCGGGACTCCTGGTTTGAGAATACGACGGTAATTTGCATATTTCTAGACTTAGGATTAAAAACATGGCATCAAAGGCTGAGAACTCGAAACAACCCCCGAACGGCCCCATGAGTGGCACCAACACCTCCCACGGGACCAATGTAACTCGTAGGAACTGACCCCGCAGCCGCGGGACTCCCGATTTCATAATAGGATGATAATTTGTATATTTCTAGAGTTAGGTTTAAAATCATTGCGTTAGAGGGTGGGAACTCAAAACTGACCCCGAACACCCCCATAGGTGCCACCAACACCTCCCACGGGACCAATGTAACTCGTAGAACTGACCCCGTAGTCACGGGACTCTCGGTTTTAGAATACGACAGTAATTTGCATATTTCTAGACTTAGGCTTAAAAACATGGCGTTAGTGGGTGGGAACTCAAAACTGGCCCTGAACATCCCCATAGGTGGCACCAACACCTCCCACGGGATGAATGTAACTCGTAGGAACTGACCCCCCAGTCGCGGGACTCTCGATTTCAGAATACGATGATAATTTGCATATTTCTAGACTTAGGCTTAAAAACATGGCGTTAGAGGGTGGGAACTCAAAACTTCCCCCGAACATCCCCATAGGTGGCACCAACACCTCCCACGGGACCAATGTAACCCGTAGGAACTGACCCCGCAGTGGCGGGACTTTCGATTTTAGAATATGACAGTAATTTGCATATTTCTTGACTTAGGCTTAAAAACATGGCGTTAGAGGGTGGGAACTCAAAACTGAGCTCGAACATCCCCATAGGTGGCACCAACACCTCCCACGGGACCAATGTAACTCGTAGGAACTGACCCCGCAGTCGCGGGACTCTCGGTTTTATAATACGACAATAACTGGCATATTTCTAGACTTAGGCTTAAAAACATGGCGTTAGAGGGTGAGAACTCGAAACAGCCACCGAACGTCCCTGTGGGTGACACCAACACCTCCCACGGGACCAATGTAACTCGTAGGAACTGACCCCGCAGCCGCGGGACTCCCGGTTTGAGACTACGATGGTAATTTACAAATTTATAGACTTAGGCTTAAAAACATGGCGTTAGAGGGTGAGAACTCGAAACAGCCACCGAACGTCCCCGTGGGTGGCACCAACACCTCCCACAGGACCAATGTAACTCTTAGGAACTGACGCCGCAGCCGCGGGACTCCCGGTTCGAGAATACAATGGTAATTTGCATATTTATAGACTTAGGATTAAAAACATGGCGTTAGAGGGTGAGAACTCGAAACAGCCCCCGAACGGCCCCGTGAGTGACACCAACACCTCCCACGGGACCAATGTAACTCGTAGGAACTGACCCCGCAGCCGTGGGACTCCCGATTTCAGAATAGGACGTTAATTTGCATATTTCTATACTTAGGTTTAAAAATATGGCGTTAGAGGGTGTGAACTCAAAACTGCCCCCGAACATCCCCATAGGTGGCACCAACACCTCCCACGGGACCAATGTAACTCGTAGGAACTGACCCCGCAGTCGCGGGACTCTCGGTTTTAGAATACGACAGTATTTTGCATATTTCTAGACTTTGGCTTAAAAACATGCCGTAAGAGGGTGGGAACTCAAAACTTCCCGAGAACATCCCCATAGGTGGCACCAACACCTCCCACGGGACCAATGTAACTCGTAGGAACTGACCTCGCTGTCGCGGGACTCTCAGTTTTAGAATACGATAGTAATTTACATATTGACAGACTTAGGCTTAAAAACATGGCGTTAGAGGGTGAGAACTTGAAATAGCCACCAAAAGTCCCCGTGGGTCACACCAACACCTCCCACAGGACCAATGTAACTCGTAGGAACTGATCCCACAGCCGCGGGACGCCCAGTTTGAGAATAAAACGGTAATTTAAAAATTTCTAGACTTAGGCTTAAAAACATGGCGTTAGAGGTTGACAACTCGAAACAGCCTCCGAACGTCCCCATGGGTGGCATCAACACCTCCCACGGGACCAATGTAACTCATAGGAACTGACCCCGCAGCCGCGGGACTCCCGGTTTGAGAATACGACGGTAATTTGCATATTTCTAGACTTAGGAATAAAAACATGGCGTTAGAGGGTGAGAACTCGAAACAGCGCCCGAACGGCACCTTGAGTGGCACCAACACCTCCCACGGGTCCAATGTAACTCGTAGGAACTGACCCCGCAGCCACGGGACTCCCGATTTCAGAATAGGATGATAAGTTGCATATTTCTAGACTTAGGTTTAAAAACATTGCGTTAGAGGGTGAGAACTCAAAACTGCCCCCGAACAGCCCCATAGGTGGAACTAACACCTCCCACGGGACCAATGTAACTCGTAGGAATTGACCCCGCAGTCGCGGGACTCTCGGTTTTAGAATACGACAGTAATTTACATATTTCTAGACTTAGGCTTAAAAAATGGCGTTAGACGGTGAGAACTCGAAACATCCACAAAACTTCCCCGTGGGTCACACCAATACCTCCCACTGGACCAATGTAACTCGTAGGAACTGACCCCGCAGCCGCCGGACTCCCATTTTGAGAATACGACGGTAATTTGCAAATTTCTAGACATAGGCTTAAAAACATGGAGTTAGAGGGTGAGAACTCGAAACAGCCACCGAACATCCCCGTGGGTGGCACCAACACCTCCCATGGGACCAATGTAACTCGTAGGAACCGACCCCACAGCCTCGGGACTCCCGGTTTGAGAATACGATGACAATTTACATATTTATAGACTTAGGGTTAAAAACATGGCATTAGAGGGTGAGAACTCGAAACAGCCCCCGAACGGCTCCGTGAGTGGCACCAACACCTCCCAAGGGACCAATGTAACTCATAGGAACTGACCCCGCAGCCGCGAGACTCCCGATTTCAGAATAGGATGTTAATTTGCATATTTCTAGACTTAGGTTTAAAAACATTGCGTTAGAGGGTGGGAACTCAAAACTGCCCCCGAACACCCCCTTAGGTGGCACCAACACCTCCCACGGGACCAATGTAACTCGTAGAACTGACCCCGCAGTCGCGGGAGTCTGGGTTTTAGAATACGACAGTAATTTGCATATTTCTAGACTTAGGCTTAAAAACATTGCGTTAGAGGCTGGGAACTCAAAACTGCCCCCGAACATCCCCATAGGTGGCACCAACACCTCCTACGGGACGAATGTAACTCGTAGGAACTGACCCCCCAGTCGCGGGACTCTCGATTTCAAAATACGATTATTATTTACATATTTCTAGACTTAGGCTTAAAAACATGGCGTTAGAGGGTGGGAACTCAAAACTGCCTCCGAACGTCCCCACAGGTGGCACCAACACCTCCCACGGGACCAATGTAAGCCGTAGGAACTGACCCCGCAGTTGTGGGACTCTCGATTTTAGAATACGACAGTAATTTGCATATTTATTGGCTTAGGCTTAAAAACATGGCGTTAGAGGGTGGGAACTCAAAACTGCCCTCGAACATCCCCATAGGTGGCACCAACACCTCCCACGGCACCAATGTAACTCGTAGGAACTGACACCGCAGTCGCGGGAATCTCGGTTTTAGAATACGACAATAATTGGCATATTTCTAGACTTAGGCTTAAAAACATGGCGTTAGAGGGTGAGAACTCGAAACAGCCACCGAACGTCCCCGTGGGTGCCACCAACACCTCCCACGGGACCAATGTAACTCGTAGGAACTGACCCCGCAGCCGCGGGACTCTCGGTTTGAGACTACGATGGTAATTTGTAAATTTCTAGACTTAGGCTTAAAAACAAGGCGTTAGAGGGTGAGAACTCGAAACAGCCACCGAACGGCCCCGTGGGTGGCACCAACACCTCCCACAGGACCAATGTAACTCTTAAGAACTGACGCCGCAGCCGCGGGACTCCCGGTTCGAGAATACAATAGTAATTTGCATATTTATAGACTTAGGGTTAAAAACACGGCGTTAGACGGTGAGAACTCAAAACAGCCCCCGAACGGCCCCATGAGTGACACCAACACCTCCAACGGGACAAATTTTACACGTAGGAACTGACCCCGCAACCGCGGGACGCCCGATTTCAGAATAGGACGATAATTTGCATATTTCTTGACTTAGGTTTAAAAACATAGTGTTAGAGGGTGGGAACTCAAAACTGCCCCCGAACAACCCCATAGGTGGCACCAACACCTCCCACGGGACCAATGTAACTCGTAGGAACTGACCCCGCAGTCACGGGACTCTTGGTTTTAGAATACGACAGTAATTTGAATATTTCTAGACTTTAGCTTAAAAACATGGCGTTAGAGGGTGAGAACTCAAAACTGCCCCAGAACATCCCCATAGGTGGCACCAACACCTCCCACGGAACCAATGTAACTCGTAGGAACTGACCCCGCAGTCGCGGGACTCTGGGTTTTTGAATACGACAGTAATTTACATATTTCAAGACTTAGGATTAAAAACATGGCGTTAGAGGGTGAGAACTCGTAACAGAAACAAAACGTCCCCGTGGGTCACACCAACACCTCCCACGGGACGAATGTAACTTGTAGGAACTAACCCAGCAGCCGCGGGACTCCCGATTTGAGAATACAACGGTAATTTACAAATTTCTAGACTTAGGCTTAAAAACATGGCGTTAGAGGTTGAGAACTCGAAACAGCCACCGAAAGTCCCCGTGGGTGGCATCAACACCTCCCATGGGACCAAAGTAACTCATAGGAACTGACCTCGCAGCCGTGGGACTCCCGGTTTTAGAATACGACGGTAGTTTGCGTATTTCTAGACTTAGGATTAAAAACATGGCGTTAGAGGGTGAGAACTCGAAACAGCCCCCGAACGGCCCCATGAGTGGCACCAACACCTCCCACGGGACCAATGTAACTCGTAGGAACTGATCCCGCAGCCGCGGGACTCCCGATTTCAGAATAGGATGATAATTTGTATATTTCTAGACTTAGGTTTAAAAACATTGCGTTAGAGGGTGGGAACTCAAAACTGCCCCCGAACACCCCCATAGGTGGCACCAACACCTCCCACGAGACCAATGTAACTCGTAGAACTGACCCCACAGTCGTGGGACTCTCGGTTTTAGAATACGATAGTAATTTTCATATTTCTAGACTTAGGCTTAAAAACATGGCGTTAGAGGGTGGGAACTCAAAACTGCCCCCGAACATCCCGATAGGTGGCACGAACACCTCCCACGGGACGAATGTAACTAGTAGGAACTGACCCCCCAATCGCGGGACTCTCGATTTCAGAATACGATGATAATTTGCATATTTATAGACTTAGGCTTAAAAACATGGCGTTAGAGGGTGGGAACTCAAAACTTCCCCCGAACATCCCCCTAGGTGGCACCAACACCTCCCACGGGACCAATGTAACCCGTAGGAACTGACCCCGCAGTGGCGGGACTTTCGATTTTAGAATATGACAGTAATTTGCATATTTCTTGACTTAGGCTTAAAAACATGGCGTTAGAGGGTGGGAACTCAAAACTGAGCTCGAACATCCCCATAGGTGGCACCAACACCTCCCACGGGACCAATGTAACTCGTAGGAACTGACCCCGCAGTCGCGGGACTCTCGGTTTTATAATACGACAATAACTGGCATATTTCTAGACTTAGGCATAAAAACATGGCGTTAGAGGGTGAGAACTCGAAACAGCCACCGAACGTCCCTGTGGGTGACACCAACACCTCCCACGGGACCAATGTAACTCGTAGGAACTGACCCCGCAGCCGCGGGACTCCCGGTTTGAGACTACGATGGTAATTTACAAATTTATAGACTTAGGCTTAAAAACATGGCGTTAGAGGGTGAGAACTCGAAACAGCCACCGAACGTCCCCGTGGGTGGCACCAACACCTCCCACAGGACCAATGTAACTCTTAGGAACTGACGCCGCAGCCGCGGGACTCCCGGTTCGAGAATACAATGGTAATTTGCATATTTATAGACTTAGGATTAAAAACATGGCGTTAGAGGGTGAGAACTCGAAACAGCCCCCGAACGGCCCCGTGAGTGACACCAACACCTCCCACGGGACCAATGTAACTCGTAGGAACTGACCCCGCAGCCGTGGGACTCCCGATTTCAGAATAGGACGTTAATTTGCATATTTCTATACTTAGGTTTAAAAACATGGCGTTAGAGGGTGTGAACTCAAAACTGCCCCCGAACATCCCCATAGGTGGCACCAACACCTCCCACGGGATGAATGTAACTCGTAGGAACTGACCCCCCAGTCGCGGGACTCTCGATTTCAGAATACGATGATAATTTGCATATTTCTAGACTTAGGCTTAAAAACATGGCGTTAGAGGGTGGGAACTCAAAACTTCCCCCGAACATCCACATAGGTGGCACCAACACCTCCCACGGGACCAATGTAACCCGTAGGAACTGACCCCGCAGTGGCGGGACTTTCGATTTTAGAATATGACAGTAATTTGCATATTTCTTGACTTAGGCTTAAAAACATGGCGTTAGAGGGTGGGAACTCAAAACTGAGCTCGAACATCCCCATAGGTGGCACCAACACCTCCCACGGGACCAATGTAACTCGTAGGAACTGACCCCGCAGTCGCGGGACTCTCGGTTTTATAATACGACAATAACTGGCATATTTCTAGACTTAGGCTTAAAAACATGGCGTTAGAGGGTGAGAACTCGAAACAGCCACCGAACGTCCCTGTGGGTGACACCAACACCTCCCACGGGACCAATGTAACTCGTAGGAACTGACCCCGCAGCCGCGGGACTCCCGGTTTGAGACTACGATGGTAATTTACAAATTTATAGACTTAGGCTTAAAAACATGGCGTTAGAGGGTGAGAACTCGAAACAGCCACCGAACGTCCCCGTGGGTGGCACCAACACCTCCCACAGGACCAATGTAACTCTTAGGAACTGACGCCGCAGCCGCGGGACTCCCGGTTCGAGAATACAATGGTAATTTGCATATTTATAGACTTAGGATTAAAAACATGGCGTTAGAGGGTGAGAACTCGAAACAGCCCCCGAACGGCCCCGTGAGTGACACCAACACCTCCCACGGGACCAATGTAACTCGTAGGAACTGACCCCGCAGCCGTGGGACTCCCGATTTCAGAATAGGACGTTAATTTGCATATTTCTATACTTAGGTTTAAAAACATGGCGTTAGAGGGTGTGAACTCAAAACTGCCCCCGAACATCCCCATAGGTGGCACCAACACCTCCCACGGGACCAATGTAACTCGTAGGAACTGACCCCGCAGTCGCGGGACTCTCGATTTTAGAATACGACAGTATTTTGCATATTTCTAGACTTTGGCTTAAAAACATGGCGTAAGAGGGTGGGAACTCAAAACTTCCCGAGAACATCCCCATAGGTGGCACCAACACCTCCCACGGGACCAATGTAACTCGTAGGAACTGACCTCGCTGTCGCGGGACTCTCAGTTTTAGAATACGATAGTAATTTACATATTGATAGACTTAGGCTTAAAAACATGGCGTTAGAGGGTGAGAACTTGAAATAGCCACCAAAAGTCCCCGTGGGTCACACCAACACCTCCCACAGGACCAATGTAACTCGTAGGAACTGATCCCACAGCCGCGGGACTCCCAGTTTGAGAATAAAACGGTAATTTACAAATTTCTAGACTTAGGCTTAAAAACATGGCGTTAGGTTGACAACTCGAAACAGCCTCCGAACGTCCCCATGGGTGGCATCAACACCTCCCACGGGACCAATGTAACTCATAGGAACTGACCCCGCAGCCGCGGGACTCCCGGTTTGAGAATACGACGGTAATTTGCATATTTCTAGACTTAGGAATAAAAACATGGCGTTAGAGGGTGAGAACTCGAAACAGCCCCCGAACGGCACCGTGAGTGGCACCAACACCTCCCACGGGTCCAATGTAACTCGTAGGAACTGACCCCGCAGCCACGGGACTCCCGATTTCAGAATAGGATGATAAGTTGCATATTTCTAGACTTAGGTTTAAAAACATTGCGTTAGAGGGTGGGAACTCAAAACTGCCCCCGAACAGCCCCATAGGTGGAACTAACACCTCCCACGGGACCAATGTAACTCGTAGGAATTGACCCCGCAGTCGCGGGACTCTCGGTTTTAGAATACGACAGTAATTTACATATTTCTAGACTTAGGCTTAAAAAATGGCGTTAGACGGTGAGAACTCGAAACATCCACAAAACTTCCCCGTGGGTCACACCAATACCTCCCACTGGACCAATGTAACTCGTAGGTGACTGACCCCGCAGCCGCCGGACTCCCATTTTGAGAATACGACGGTAATTTGCAAATTTCTAGACATAGACTTAAAAACATGGAGTTAGAGGGTGAGAACTCGAAACAGCCACCGAACATCCCCGTGGGTGGCACCACCACCTCCCACGGGACCAATGTAACTCGTAGGAACCGACCCCACAGCCGCGGGACTCCCGGTTTGAGAATACGATGACAATTTGCATATTTATAGACTTAGGGTTAAAAACATGGCATTAGAGGGTGAGAACTCGAAACAGCCCCCGAACGGCTCCGTGAGTGGCACCAACACCTCCCAAGGGACCAATGTAACTCATAGGAACTGACCCCGCAGCCGCGAGACTCCCGATTTCAGAATAGGATGTTAATTTGCATATTTCTAGACTTAGGTTTAAAAACATTGCGTTAGAGGGTGGGAACTCAAAACTGCCCCCGAACACCCCCTTAGGTGGCACCAACACCTCCCACGGGACCAATGTAACTCGTAGAACTGACCCCGCAGTCGCAGGAGTCTGGGTTTTAGAATACGACAGTAATTTTCATATTTCTAGACTTAGGCTTAAAAACATTGCGTTAGAGGCTGGGAACTCAAAACTGCCCCCGAACATCCCCATAGGTGGCACCAACACCTCCTACGGGACGAATGTAACTCGTAGGAACTGACCCCCCAGTCGCGGGACTCTCGATTTCAAAATACGATTATTATTTACATATTTCTAGACTTAGGCTTAAAAACATGGCGTTAGAGGGTGGGAACTCAAAACTGCCTCCGAACGTCCCCACAGGTGGCACCAACACCTCCCACGGGACCAATGTAAGCCGTAGGAACTGACCCCGCAGTTGTGGGACTCTCGATTTTAGAATACGACAGTAATTTGCATATTTATTGGCTTAGGCTTAAAAACATGGCGTTAGAGGGTGGGAACTCAAAACTGCCCTCGAACATCCCCATAGGTGGCACCAACACCTCCCACGGCACCAATGTAACTCGTAGGAACTGACACCGCAGTCGCGGGAATCTCGGTTTTAGAATACGACAATAATTGGCATATTTCTAGACTTAGGCTTAAAAACATGGCGTTAGAGGGTGAGAACTCGAAACAGCCACCGAACGTCCCCGTGGGTGCCACCAACACCTCCCACGGGACCAATGTAACTCGTAGGAACTGACCCCGCAGCCGCGGGACTCTCGGTTTGAGACTACGATGGTAATTTGCAAATTTCTAGACTTAGGCTTAAAAATAAGGCGTTAGAGGGTGAGAACTCGAAACAGCCACCGAACGGCCCCGTGGGTGGCACCAACACCTCCCACAGGACCAATGTAACTCTTAAGAACTGACGCCGCAGCCGCGGGACTCCCGGTTCGAGAATACAATAGTAATTTGCATATTTATAGACTTAGGGTTAAAAACATGGCGTTAGACGGTGAGAACTCAAAACAGCCCCCGAACGGCCCCATGAGTGACACCAACACCTCCAACGGGACAAATTTTACACGTAGGAACTGACCCCGCAACCGCGGGACTCCCGATTTCAGAATAGGACGATAATTTGCATATTTCTTGACTTAGGTTTAAAAACATAGTGTTAGAGGGTGGGAACTCAAAACTGCCCCCGAACAACCCCATAGGTGGCACCAACACCTCCCACGGGACCAATGTAACTCGTAGGAACTGACCCCGCAGTCACGGGACTCTTGGTTTTAGAATACGACAGTAATTTGAATATTTCTAGACTTTAGCTTAAAAACATGGCGTTAGAGGGTGAGAACTCAAAACTGCCCCAGAACATCCCCATAGGTGGCACCAACACCTCCCACGGAACCAATGTAACTCGTAGGAACTGACCCCGCAGTCGCGGGACTCTGGGTTTTTGAATACGACAGTAATTTACATATTTCAAGACTTAGGATTAAAAACATGGCGTTAGAGGGTGAGAACTCGTAACAGAAACAAAACGTCCCCGTGGGTCACACCAACACCTCCCACGGGACCAATGTAACTTGTAGGAACTAACCCAGCAGCCGCGGGACTCCCGATTTGAGAATACAACGGTAATTTACAAATTTCTAGACTTAGGCTTAAAAACATGGCGTTAGAGGTTGAGAGCTCGAAACAGCCACCGAAAGTCCCCGTGGGTGGCATCAACACCTCCCATGGGACCAAAGTAACTCATAGGAACTGACCTCGCAGCCGTGGGACTCCCGGTTTTAGAATACGACGGTAGTTTGCGTATTTCTAGACTTAGGATTAAAAACATGGCGTTAGAGGGTGAGAACTCGAAACAGCCCCCGAACGGCCCCATGAGTGGCACCAACACCTCCCACGGGACCAATGTAACTCGTAGGAACTGATCCCGCAGCCGCGGAACTCCCGATTTCAGAATAGGATGATAATTTGTATATTTCTAGACTTAGGTTTAAAAACATTGCGTTAGAGGGTGGGAACTCAAAACTGCCCCCGAACACCCCCATAGGTGGCACCAACACCTCCCACGAGACCAATGTAACTCGTAGAACTGACCCCACAGTCGTGGGACTCTCGGTTTTAGAATACGATAGTAATTTTCATATTTCTAGACTTAGGCTTAAAAACATGGAGTTAGAGGGTGGGAACTCAAAACTGCCCCCGAACATCCCGATAGGTGGCACGAACACCTCCCACGGGACGAATGTAACTAGTAGGAACTGACCCCCCAATCGCGGGACTCTCGATTTCAGAATACGATGATAATTTGCATATTTATAGACTTAGGCTTAAAAACATGGCGTTAGAGGGTGGGAACTCAAAACTTCCCCCGAACATCCCCATAGGTGGCACCAACACCTCCCACGGGACCAATGTAACCCGTAGGAACTGACCCCGCAGTCACGGGACTCTCGATTTTAGAATATGACAGTAATTTGCATATTTCTTGACTTAGGCTTAAAAATATGGCTTTAGAGGGTGGGAACTCAAAACTGCCCTCGAACATCCCCATAGGTGGCACCAACACCTCCCACGGGACCAATGTAACTCGTAGGAACTGACCCCGCAGTCGCGGGACTCTCAGTTTTAGAATACGACAGTAATTTACATATTTCTAGACTTAGGCTTAAAAACATGGCGTTAGAGGGTGAGAACTCGAAACAGCAACCAAAAGTCCCCGTGGGTCACACCAACACCTCCCACGGGACCAATGTAACTCGTAGGAACTAACCCCGCAGCCGCGGGACTCCCGGTTTGAGAATACAATGGTAATTTACAAATTTCTAGACTTAGGCTTAAAAACATGGCGTTAGAGGTTGAGAACTCGAAACAGCCACCGAACGTCCCCGTGGGTGTCATCAACACCTTCCATGGGACCAATGAAACTCAAAGGAACTGACCCCGCAACCGCGGGACTCCCGGTTTGAGAATACGATGGTAATTTTCATATTTCTAGACTTAGGATAAAAAACATGGTGTTAGAGGGTGAGAACTCGAAACATCCCCCGAATGGCCCCGTGAGTGACACCAACACCTCCCACGGGACCAATGTAACTCGTAGGAACTGACCCCGCAGCCGCGGGACTCCTAATTTCAGAATAGAACGTTAATTTGCATATTTCTAGACTTAGGTTTAAAAACATGGCGTTAGAGGGTGGGAACTCAAAACTGCCCCCGAACATCCCCATAGGTGGCACCAACACCTCCCACGGGACCAATGTAACTCGTAGGAACTGACCCCGCAGTCGCGGGACTCTCGGTTTTAGAATACGACAGTAATTTGCATATTTCTAGACTTTGGCTTAAAAACATGGCGTTTGAGGGTGGGAACTCAAAACTGCCCCAGAACATCCCCATAGGTGGCACCTACACCTCCCACGGGACCAATGTAACTCGTAGGAACTGACCCTGCAGTCGCGGGACTCTCAGTTTTAGAATACGACAGTAATTTACATATTTCTAGACTTAGGCTTAAAAACATTGCGTTAGACGGTGAGAACTCGACACAGCAACCAAACGTCCTCGTGGGTCACACCAACACCGCCCACGGGACCAATGTAACTCGTAGGAACTAACCCTGCAGCCGCGGGACTCCCGGTTTGAGAATACAACGGTAATTTACAAATTTCTAGACTTAGGCTTAAAAACATGGCGTTAGAGGTTGAGAACTCGAAACAGCCACCGAACGTCCCCGTGGGTGGTATCAACACCTTCCATGGTACCAATGTAACTCAAGGGAACTGACCCCGCAGCCGCGGGACTCCCGGTTTCAGAATACGACGGTAATTTGCATATTTCTAGACTTAGGATTAGAAACATGGTGTTAGAGGGTGAGAACTCGAAACATCCCCGGAACGGCCCCGTGAGTGGCACCAACACCTCCTACGGGTCCAATGTAATTCGTAGGAACTGACCCCGCAGCCGCGGGACTCCTGATTTCAGAATAGGATGATAATTTGCATATTTCTAGACTTAGGTTTAAAAACATGGCGTTAGAGGGTGGGAACTCAAAACTACCCCCGAACAGCCCCATGGGTGGCACCAACACCTCCCACGGGACCAATGTAACTCGTAGGAACTGACCCCGAGGCCGCGGGACTCCCGGTTTGAGACTACGACGATAATTTGCATATTTATAGACTTAGGCTTAAAAACATGGCGTTAGAGGGTGAGAACTCGAAACAGCCCCCGAACGGCCCCGAGAGTGGCACCAACACCTCCCACGGGACCAATGTAACTCGTAGGAACAGACCCCGCAGCTGCGGGACTCCCGATTTCAGAATACGATGATAATTTGCATATTTCTAGACTTCGGCTTAAAAACATGGCGTTAGAGGGTGGGAACTCGAAACTGCCCCCGAACATTCCCGTGGGTGGCACCAACACCTCCCACGGGACCAATGTAACTCGTAGGAACTAACCCCGCAGTCGCGGGACTCTCGATTTTAGAATACGACAGTAATTTGCATATTTATAGACTTAGGGTTAAAAACATGGCCTTAGAGGGTGGGAACTTAAAACTGCCCACGAAAATCCCCATAGGTGGCACCAACACCTCCCAAGGGACCAATGTAACTCGTAGGAACTGACCCCGCAGCCGCGGGACTCTGGGTTTTAGAATACGACATTAATTTGTATATTTCTAGACTTAGGGTTAAAAACATGGCGTTAGAGGGTGGGAACTCAAAACTGCCCCCGAACATCCCCAAAGGTGGCACCAACACCTCCTACGAGACGAATGTAACTCGTAGGAACTGACCCCCCAGTCGCGGGACTCTCGATTTCAGAATACGATGATAATTTGCATATTTCTAGACTTAGGCTTAAAAACATGGCGTTAGAGGGTGGGAACTCAAAACTTCCCCGGAACATCCCCATAGGTGGCACCAACACCTCCTACGGGACCAATGTAACCCGTAGGAACTGACCCCGCAGTCGCGGGACTGACGATTTTAGAATATGACAGTAATTTGCATATTTCTTGACTTAGGCATAAAAACATGGCGTTAGAGGGTGGGAACTCAAAACTGCCCTCGAACATCCCCATAGGTGGCACCAACACCTCCCACGGGACCAATGTAACTCGTAGGAACTGACCCCGCAGTCGCGGGACTCTCGGTTTTAGAATACGACAATAATTGGCATATTTCTAGACTTAGGCTTAAAAACATGGCGTTAGAGGGTGAGAACTCGAAATAGACATCGAACGTCCCCGTGGGTGGCACCAACACCTCCCACGGGACCAATGTAACTCGTAGGAACTGACCCCGCAGCCGCGGGACTCCCGGTTTGAGACTACGATGGTAATTTGCAAATTTCTAGACTTAGCCTTAAAAACATGGCGTTAGAGGGTGGGAACTCGAAACAGCCACCGAACGTCCCCGTGGGTGGCACCAACACCTCCCACAGGACCAATGTAACTCTTAGGAACTGACGCCGCAACCGCGGGACTCCCGGTTCGAGAATACAACGGTAATTTGCATATTTATAGACTTAAGGTTAAAAACAGGGCGTTAGAGGGTGAGAACTCGAAACAGCGGCCGAACGGCCCCGTGATTGACACCACCACCTCCCATGGGACCAATGTTACTCGTAGGAACTGACCCCGCAGCCGCGGGACTCCCGATTTCAGAATAGGACGATAATTTGTATATTTCTAGACTTAGGTTTAAAAACATGGCGTTAGAGGGTGGGAACTCAAAACTGCCTCCGAACATCCCCATAGGTGGCACCAACACCTCCCACGGGACCAATGTAACTCGTAGGAACTGACCCCGCAGTCGCGGGACTCTTGGTTTTAGAATACGACAGTAATTTGCATATTTCTAGACTTTGGCTTAAAAACATGGCGTTAGAGGGTGGGAACTCGAAACATCCCCCGAACGGCCCCGTGAGTGGCACCAAAACCTCCCACGGGTCCAATGCAATTCGTAGGAACTGACCCCGCAGCCGCGGGACCCCCGATTTCAGAATAGGATGATAATTTGCATATTTCTAGACTTAGGTTTAAAAACATGGCGTTAGAGGGTGGGAACTCAAAATTTCCCCCGAACAGCCCCATAGGTGGCACTAACACGTCCCACGGGACCAATGTAACTCGTAGGAATTGACCCCGCAGTCACGGGACTCTCGGTTTTAGAATACGACAGTAATTTACATATTTCTAGACTTAGGCTTAAAAAATGGCGTTAGAGGGTGAGAACTCGAAACAGCCACAAAACGTCCCCGTGGGTCACACCAACACCTCCCACTGGACCAATGTAACTCGTAGAAACTGAACCCGCAGCCGCGGGACTCCCAGTTTGAGAATACGACGGTAATTTGCAAATTTCTAGACATAGGCTTAAAAACATGGAGTTAGAGGGTGAGAACTCGAAACAGCCACCGAACGTCCCCGTGGGTGGCACCAACACCTCCCACGGGACCAATGTAACTCGTAGGAACCGACTCCGCAGCCGCGGGACTCCCAGTTTGAGAATACGATGGTAATTTGCATATTTATAGACTTAGGATTAAAAACATGGCGTTAGAGGGTGAGAACTCGAAACAGCCCCCGAACGGCTCCGTGAGTGGCACCAACACCTCCCAAGGGACCAATGTAACTCGTAGGAACTGACCCCGCAGCCACGGGACTCCCGATTTCAGAATAGGATGTTGATTTGCATATTTCTAGACTTAGGTTTAAAAACATTCCGTTAGAGGGTGGGAACTCAAAACTGCCCCCGAACACCCCCATAAGTGGCACCAACACCTCCCACGGGACCAATGTAACTCGTAGAACTGACCCCGCAGTCACGGGACTCTGGGTTTTAGAATACGACAGTAATTTGTATATTTCTAGACTTAGGGTTAAAAACATGGCGTTAGAGGGTGGGAACTCAAAACTGCCCCCGAACATCCCCAAAGGTGGCACCAACACCTCCTACGAGACGAATGTAACTCGTAGGAACTGACCCCCCAGTCGCGGGACTCTCGATTTCAGAATACGATGATAATTTGCATATTTCTATACTTAGGCTTAAAAACATGGCGTTAGAGGGTGGGAACTCAAAACTTCCCCGGAACATCCCCATAGGTGGCACCAACACCTCCTACGGGACCAATGTAACCCGTAGGAACTGACCCCGCAGTCGCGGGACTCTCGATTTTCTAATATGACAGTAATTTGCATATTTCTTGACTTAGGCTTAAAAACATGGCGTTAGAGGGCGGGAACTCAAAACTTCCCTCGAACATCCCCATAGGTGGCACCAACACCTCTCACGGGACCAATGTAACTCGTAGGAACTGACCCCGCAGTCGGGGGACTCTCGGTTTTAGAATACGACAATAATTGGCATATTTCTAGACTTAGGCTTAAAACATGGCGTTAGAGGGTGAGAACTCGAAATAGACATCGAACGTCCCCGTGGGTGGCACCAACACCTCCCACGGGACCAATGTAACTCGTAGGAACTGACCCCGCAGCCGCGGGACTCCCGGTTTGAGACTACGATGGTTATTTGCAAATTTCTAGACTTAGCCTTAAAAACATGGCGTTAGAGGGTGAGAACTCGAAACAGCCACCGAACGTCCCCGTGGGTGGCACCAACACCTCCGACAGGACCAATGTAACTCTTAGGATCTGACGCCGCAGCCGCGGGACTCCCGGTTCGAGAATACAACGGTAATTTGCATATTTATAGACTTAAGGTTAAAAACATGGCGTTAGAGGGTGAGAACTCGAAACAGCCCCCGAACGACCCCGTGAGTGACACCAACACCTCCCACGGGACCAATGTAACTCCTAGGAACTGACCCCGGCCGCGGGACTCCCAATTTCAGAATAGGACGTTAATTTGCATATTTGTAGACTTAGGTTTAAAAACGTGGCGTTAGAGGGTGGGAACTCAAAACTGCCCCCGAACATCCCCATAGGTGGCACCAACACCTCCCATGGGACCAATGTAACTCGTAGGAACTGACCCTGCAGTCGCGGGACTCTTGGTTTTAGAATACGACAGTAATTTGCATATTTCTAGACTTTGGCTTAAAAACATGGCGTTAGAGGATGGGAACTCGAAACATCCCCCGAACGGCCCCGTGAGTGGCACCAACACCTCCCACGGGTCCAATGTAATTCGTAGGAACTGACCCCGCAGCCGCGGGACTCCCGATTTCAGAATAGGATGATAATTTGCATATTTCTAGACTTAGGTTTAAAAACATGGCGTTAGAGGGTGGGAACTCAAAATTGCCCCCGAACAGCCCCATAGGTGGCACTAACACCTCCCACGGGACCAATGTAACTCGTAGGAATTGACCCCGCAGTCACGGGACTCTCGGTTTTAGAATACGACAGTAATTTACATATTTCTAGACTTAGGCTTAAAAAATGGCGTTAGAGGGTGAGAACTCGAAACAGCCACAAAACGTCCCCGTGGGTCACACCAACACCTCCCACTGGACCAATGTAACTCGTAGAAACTGAACCCGCAGCCGTGGGACTCCCAGTTTGAGAATACGACGGTAATTTGCAAATTTCTAGACATAGGCTTAAAAACATGGAGTTAGTGGGTGAGAACTCGAAACAGCCACCGAACGTCCCCGTGGGTGGCACCAACACCTCCCACGGGACCAATGTAACTCGTAGGAACCGACCCCGCAGCCGCGGGACTCCAAGTTTGAGAATACGATGGTAATTTGCATATTTATAGACTTAGGGTTAAAAACAAGGCGTTAGAGGGTGAGAACTCGAAACAGCCCCCGAACGGCTCCGTGAGTGGCACCAACACCTCCCAAGGGACCAATGTAACTCGTAGGAACTGACCCCGCAGCCGCGGGACTCCCGATTTCAGAATAGGATGTTGATTTGCATATTTCTAGACTTAGGTTTAAAAACATTGCGTTAGAGGGTGGGAACTCAAAACTGCCCCCGAACACCCCCATAAGTGGCACCAACACCTCCCACGGGACCAATGTAACTCGTAGAACTGACCCCTCAGTCACGGGACTCTGGGTTTTAGAATACAACAGTAATTTGTATATTTCTAGATTTAGGGTTAAAAACATGGCGTTAGAGGGTGGGAACTCAAAACTGCCCCCGAACATCCCCAAAGGTGGCACCAACACCTCCTACGGGACGAATGTAACTCGTAGGAACTGACCCCCCAGTCGCGGGACTCTCGATTTCAGAATACGATGATAATTTGCATATTTCTATACATAGGCTTAAAAACATGGCGTTAGAGGGTGGGAACTCAAAACTTCCCCGGAACATCCCCATAGGTGGCACCAACACCTCCTACGGGACCAATGTAACCCGTAGGAACTGACCCCGCAGTCGCGGGACTCTCGATTTTAGAATCTGACAGTAATTTGCATATTTCTTGACTTAGGCTTAAAAACATGGAGTTAGAGGGTGGGAACTGAAAACTTCCCTCGAACATCCCCATAGGTGGCACCAACACCTCTCACGGGACCAATGTAACTCGTAGGAACTGACCCTGCAGTCGCGGGACTCTCGGTTTTAGAATACGACAATAATTGGCATATTTCTATACTTAGGCTTAAAAACATGGCGTTAGAGGGTGAGAACTCGAAATAGACATCGAACGTCCCCGTGGGTGGCACCAACACCTCCCATGGGACCAATGTTACTCGTAGGAACTGACCCCGCAGCCGCAGAACTCCCGGTTTGAGACTACGATGGTAATTTGCAAATTTCTAGACTTAGCCTTAGAAACATGGCGTTAGAGGGTGAGAACTCGAAACAGCCCCCGAACGACCCCGTGAGTGACACCAACACCTCCCACGGGACCAATGTAACTCATAGGAACTGACCTCGCAGCCACGGGACTCCCAATTTCAGAATAGGACGTTAATTTGCATATTTCTAGACTTAGGTTTAAAAACATAGCGTTAGAGGGTGGGAACTAAAAACTGCCCCCGAACATCCCCATAGGTGGCACCAACACCTCCCACGGGACCAATGTAACTCGTAGGAACTGACTCCGCAGTCGCGGGACTCTCGGTTTTAGAATACGACAGTAATTTGCATATTTCTAGACTTTGGCTTAAAAACATTGCGTTTGAGGGTGGGAACTCAAAACTGCCCCAGAACATCCCCATAGGTGGCACCAACACCTCCCACGGGACCAATGTAACTCGTAGGAACTGACCCCACAGTCGCGGGACTCTCAGTTTTAGAATATGATAGTAATTTACATATTTCTAGACTTAGGCTTAAAAAATGGCGTTAGAGGGTGAGAACTCGAAACAACCACAAAACGTCCCCGTGGGTCACACCAACACCTCCCACTGGACCAATGTAACTCGTAGAAACTGACCCCGCAGCCGCGGGACTCCCAGTTTGAGAATACGACGGTAATTTGCAAATTTCTAGACATAGGCTTAAAAACATGGCGTTAGAGGGTGAGAACTCGAAACAGCCACCGAACGTCCCCGTGGGTGGCACCAACACCTCCCACGGGACCAATGTAACTCGTAGGAACCGACAACGCAGCCGCGGGACTCCCAGTTTGAGAATACGATGGTAATTTGCATATTTATAGACTTAGGGTTAAAAACATGGTGTTAGAGGGTGAGAACTCGAAACAGCCCCCAAACGGCTCCGTGAGTGGCACCAACACCTTCCAAGGGACCAATGTAACTCGTAGGAACTAACCCCGCAGCCGCGGGACTCCCGATTTTAGAATAGGATGTTGATTTGCATATTTCTAGATTTAGGTTTAAAAACATTGCGTTAGAGGGTGGGAACTCAAAACTGCCCCCGAACACCCCCATAAGTGGCACCAACACCTCCCACGGGACCAATGTAACTCGTAGAACTGACCCCTCAGTCGCGGGACTCTGGGTTTTAGAATACGACAGTAATTTGTATATTTCTAGACTTAGGGTTAAAAACATGGCGTTAGAGGGTGGGAACTCAAACTGCCCCCGAACATCCCCATAGGTGGCACCAACACCTCCTACGGGACGAATATAACTCGTAGGAACTGACCCCCCAGTCGCGGGACTCTCGATTTCAGAATACGATAATGATTTGCATATTTCTAGACTTAGGCTTAAAAACATGGCGTTAGAGGGTGGGAACTCAAAACTGCCCCTGAACATCCCCATAGGTGGCACGAACACCTCCCACGGGACCAATGTAAGCCGTAGGAACTGACCCCACAGTCGTGGGACTCTCGATTTTAGAATACGACAGTAATTTGCATATTTCTTGACTTAGGCTTAAAAACATGGCGTTAGACGGTGGGAACTCAAAACTGCCCTCGAACATCCCCATAGGTGGCACCAACACCTCCCACGGCACCAATGTAACTCGCAGGAACTGACCCCGCAGTTGCGGGACTCTCGGTTTGAGAATACGACAATAATTGGTATATTTCTAGACTTAGGCTTAAAAACATGGCGTTAGAGGGTGAGAACTCGAAACAGCCACCGAACGTCCCCGTGGGTGGCACCAACACCTCCCACGGGACCAATGTGACTCGTAGGAACTGACCTCGCAGCCGCGGGACTCTCGGTTTGAGACTACGATGGTAATTTTCAAATTTCTAGACTTAGGCTTAAAAACATGGCGTTAGAGGGTGAGAACTCGAAACAGCCACCGAACGTCCCCGTGGGTGGCACCAACACCTCCCACAGGACCAATGTAACTCTTAGGAACTAACGCCGCATCCGCGGGACTCCCGGTTCGAGAATACAACGGTAATTTGCATATTTTTAGACTTAGGGTTAAAAACATGGCGTTAGAGGGTGAGAACTCGAAACAGCCCCTGAACGGCCCCGTGAGTGACACTAACACCTCCCACGGGACCAATGTTACTCGTAGGAACGGACCCCGCAGCCGCGGGACTCCCGATTTCAGAATAGGACGATAATTTTCATATTTCTAGACTTAGGTTTAAAAACATGGCGTTAGAGGGTGGGAACTCAAAACTTCCCCCGAACATCCCCATATGTGGAACCAACACCTCCCACGGGACCAATGTAACTCGTAGGAACTGACCCCGCAGTCGGGG
This sequence comes from Sambucus nigra, assembly GCA_949130495.1. Classification (NCBI taxonomy): domain Eukaryota; kingdom Viridiplantae; phylum Streptophyta; class Magnoliopsida; order Dipsacales; family Adoxaceae; genus Sambucus; species Sambucus nigra. The sequence continues at coordinate 355,285,798 of OX422212.1, forward strand.
GACTCTTGGTTTTAGAATACGACAGTAATTTGCATATTTCTTGACTTAGGCTTAAAAACATGGCGTTAGACGGTGGGAACTCAAAACTGCCCTCGAACATCCCCATAGGTGGCACCAACACCTCCCACGACACCAGTGTAACTCGCAGGAACTGACCCCGCAGTTGCGGGACTCTCGATTTTAGAATACGACAATAATTGGCAAATTTCTAGACCTAGGCTTAAAAACATGGGGTTAGAGGGTGAGAACTCGAAACAGCCACCGAACGTCCCCGTGGGTGGCACCAACACCTCCCACAGGACCAATGTAACTCTTAGGAACTAACCCCGCAGCCGCAGGACTCCCGGTTCGAGAATACAACAGTAATTTGCATATTTTTAGACTTAGGGTTAAAAACATGGCGTTAGAGGGTGAGAACTCGAAACAGCCCCTGAACGGCCCCGTGGGTGACACTAACACCTCCCACGGGACCAATGTTACTCGTAGGAACTGACCCTGCAGCCGCGGGACTCCCGATTTCAGAATAGGACGATAATTTGCATATTTCTAGACTTAGGTTTAAAAATATGGTGTTAGAGGGTGGGAACTCAAAACTTCCCACGAACATCCCCATAGGTGGAACCAACACCTCCCACGGGACCAATGTAACTCGTAGGAACTGACCCCGCAGTCGGGGGACTCTTAGTTTTAGAATACGACAGTAATTTGCATATTTCTAGACTTTGGCTTAAAAACATGGCGTTAGAGGGTGGGAACTCAAAACTGCCCCAGAACATCCCCATAGGTGGCACCAACACCTCCCACGGGACCAATGTAACTCGTAGGAACTGATCCCGCAGCCGCGGGACTCCCGATTTGAGAATACAACGGTAATTTGTAAATTTCTAGAATTAGGCTTAAAAACATGGCGTTAGAGGTTGAGAACTCGAAACAGCCACCGAACGTCCCCGTGGGTGGCATCAACACCTCCCACGGGACCAATGTAACTCATTGGAACTGACCCCGCAGCCGCGGGACTCCCGGTTTGAGAATACGACGGTAATGTGCATATTTCTAGACTTATGACTAAAAACATGGCGTTAGAGGGAGAGAACTCGAAACAGCCCCCGAACGGCCCCGTGAGTGGCACCAATACCTCCCACGGGATCAATGTAACTCGTAGGAACTGACCCCGCAGCCGCGGGACTCCCGATTTCAGAATAGGATGATAATTTGCATATTTCTAGACTTAGGTTTAAAAACATGGCGTTAGAGGGTGGGAACTCAAAACTGCCCCCGAACAGCCCCATATGTGGCACTAACACCTCCCACGGGACCAATGTTACTCGTAGGAATTGACCCCGCAGTCGCGGGACTCTCGGTTTTAGAATACCACAGTAATTTACATATTTCTAGACTTAGGTTTAAAAAATGGCATTAGAGGGTGAGAACTCGAAACAGCCACAAAACGTCCCCGTGGGTCACACCAACACCTCCCACTGGACCAATGTAACTCGTAGGAACTGACCCCGCAGCCGCGGGACTCCCAGTTTGAGAATACGACTATAATTTTCAAATTTCTAGACATATGCTTAAAAACATGGCGTTAGAGGGTGAGAACTCGAAACAGCCACCGAACGTCCCCGTCGGTGGCACCAACACCTCCCACGGGACCAATGTAACTCGTAGGAACTGAACCCGCAGCCGCGGGACTCCCGGTCTCAGAATACGACGGTAATTTCCATATTAATAGACTTAGGGTTAAAAACATGGCGTTAGAGGGTGAGAACTCGAAACAGCCCCTGAACAGCCCCGTGAGTGACACTAACACCTCCCACGGGACCAATGTTACTCGTAGGAACTGACCCCGCAGCCGCGGGACTCCCGATTTCAGAATAGGACGATAATTTGCATATTTCTAGACTTAGGTTTAAAAACATGGCGTTAGAGGGTGGGAACTCAAAACTTCCCCCGAACATCCCCATAGGTGGAACCAACACCTCCCACGGGACCAATGTAACTCGTAGGAACTGACCCCGCAGTCGGGGGACTCTTGGTTTTAGAATACGACAGTAATTTGCATATTTCTTGACTTAGGCTTAAAAACATGGCGTTAGACGGTGGGAACTCAAAACTGCCCTCGAACATCCCCATAGGTGGCACCAACACCTCCCACGACACCAATGTAAATCGCAGGAACTGACCCCGCAGTTGCGGGACTCTCGATTTTAGAATACGACAATAATTGGCAAATTTCTAGACTTAGGCTTAAAAACATGGCGTTAGAGGGTGAGAACTCGAAACAGCCACCGAACGTCCCCGTGGGTGGCACCAACACCTCCCACAGGACCAATGTAACTCTTAGGAACTAACCCCGCAGCCGCGGGACTCCCGGTTCGAGAATACAACAGTAATTTGCATATTTTTAGACTTAGGGTTAAAAACATGGCGTTAGAGGGTGAGAACTCGAAACAGCCCCTCAACGGCCCCGTGGGTGACACTAACACCTCCCACGGGACCAATGTTACTCGTAGGAACTGACCCCGTAGCCGCGGGACTCCCGATTTCAGAATAGGACGATAATTTGCATATTTCTAGACTTAGGTTTAAAAATATGGCGTTAGAGGGTGGGAACTCAAAACTTCCCCCGAACATCCCCATAGGTGGAACCAACACCTCCCACGGGACCAATGTAACTCGTAGGAACTGACCCCGCAGTCGGGGGACTCTTGGTTTTAGAATACGACAGTAATATGCATATTTCTAGACTTTGGCTTAAAAACATGGCGTTAGAGGGTGGGAACTCAAAACTGCCCCAGAACATCCCCATAGGTGGCACCAACACCTCCCACGGGACCAATGTAACTCGTAGGAACTGATCCCGCAGCCGCGGGACTCCCGATTTGAGAATACAACGGTAATTTGTAAATTTCTAGAATTAGGCTTAAAAACATGGCGTTAGAGGTTGAGAACTCGAAACAGCCACCGAACGTCCCCGTGGGTGGCATCAACACCTCCCACGGGACAAATGTAACTCATTGGAACTGAACCCGCAGCCGCGGGACTCCCGGTTTGAGAATACGACGGTAATGTGCATATTTCTAGACTTATGATTAAAAACATGGCGTTAGAGGGTGAGAACTCGAAACAGCCCCCGAACGGCCCCGTGAGTGGCACCAACACCTCCCACGGGACAAATGTAACTCGTAGGAACTGACCCCGCAGCCGCGGGACTCCCGATTTCAGAATAGGATGATAATTTGCATATTTCTAGACTTAGGTTTCAAAACATGGCGTTAGAGGGTGGGAACTCAAAACTGCCCCCGAACAGCCCCATAGGTGGCACTAACACCTCCCACGGGACCAATGTTACTCGTAGGAATTGACCCCGCAGTCGCGGGACTCTCGGTTTTAGAATACGACAGTAATTTACATATTTCTAGACTTAGGTTTAAAAAATGGCATTAGAGGGAGAGAACTCGAAACAGCCACAAAACGTCCCCGTGGGTCACACCAACACCTCCCACTGGACCAATGTAACTCGTAGGAACTGACCCCGCAGCCACGGGACTCCCAGTTTGAGAATACGACTATAATTTTAAAATTTCTAGACATAGGCTTAAAAACATGGCGTTAGAGGTTGAGAACTCGAAACAGCCACCGAACGTCCCCGTCGGTGGCACCAACACCTCCCACGGGACCAATGTAACTCGTAGGAACTAACCCCGCAGCTGCGGGACTCCCGATTTCAAAATAGGACGTTAATTTGCATATTTCTAGACTTAGGTTTAAAAACATGCGTTAGAGGGTGGGAACTCAAAACTGCCCCCGAACATCCCCATAGGTGGCACCAACACCACCCACGGGACCAATGTAACTCGTAGGAACTGACCCCGCAGTCGCGGGACTCTCGGTTTTAGAATACGACAGTAATTTGCATATTTCTAGACTTTGGCTTAAAAACATGGCGTTAGAGGGTGGGAACTCAAAACTGCCCCAGAACATCCCCATAGGTGACACCAACACCTCCCACGGGACCAATGTAACTCGTAGGAACTGACCCCGCAGTCGTGGGACTCTCAGTTTTAGAATACGACAGTAATTTACATATTTCTAGACTTAGGCTTAAAAACATGGCGTTAGAGGGTGAGAACTCGAAACAGCCACCAAACGTCCCCGTGGGTCACACCAACACCTCCCACGGGACCAATGTAACTCGTAGGAACTGACCCTGCAGCCGCGGGACTCCCAGTTTGAGAATACGACTATAATTTTCAAATTTCTAGACATAGGCTTAAAAACATGGCGTTAGAGGGTGAGAACTCGAAACAGCCACCGAACATCCCCGTGGGTGGCACCAACACCTCCCACGGGACCAATGTAACTCGTAGGAACTGACCCCAGTGCTGCGGGACTCCCGATTTCAGAATAGGATGTTAATTTGCATATTTCTAGACATAGGTTTAAAAACATGCGTTAGAGGGTGGGAACTCAAAACTGCCCCCGAACATCCCCATAGGTGGCACCAACACCACCCACGGGACCAATGTAACTCGTAGGAACTGACCCCGCAGTCGCGGGACTCTCGGTTTTAGAATACGACAGTAATTTGCATATTTCTAGACTTTGGCTTAAAAACATGGCGTTAGAGGGTGGGAACTCAAAACTGCCCCAGAACATCCCCATAGGTGACACCAACACCTCCCACGGGACCAATGTAACTCGTAGGAACTGACCCCGCAGTCGTGGGACTCTCAGTTTTAGAATACGATAGTAATTTACATATTTCTAGACTTAGGCTTAAAAACATGGCGTTAGAGGGTGAGAACTCGAAACAACCACCAAACGTCCCCGTGGGTCACACCAACACCTCCCACGGGACCAATGTAACTCGTAGGAACTGACCCTGCAGCCGCGGGACTCCCGGTTTGAGAATACGACGGTAATCTGTATATTTCTAGACTTAGGATTAAAAACATGGCGTTAGAGGGTGAGAACTCGAAACAGCCCCCGAACGGCCCCGTGGGTGGCACCAACACCTCCCACAGGACCAATGTAACTCGTAGGAACTGACCCCGCAGCCGCGGGACCCCCGATTTCAGAATAGGATGATAATTTGCATATTTCTAGACTTAGGTTTAAAAACATGGTGTTAGAGGGTGGGAACTCAAAACTGCCCCCGAACAGCCCCATAGGTGGCACTAACACCTCCCACGGGACCAATGTAACTCGTAGGAATTGACCCCGCAGTCGCGGGACTCTCGGTTTTAGAATACGACAGTAATTTTCATATTTCTAGACTTAGGCCTAAAAAATGGCGTTAGAGGGTGAGAACTCGAAACAGCCACAAAACGTCCCCGTGGGTCACACCAACACCTCCCACTGGACCAATGTAACTCGTAGGAACTGACCCCGCAGCCGCGGGACTCCCGGTTTGAGAATACGACAGTAATTTGTAAATTTCTAGACATAGGCTTAAAAACATGGCGTTAGAGGGTGAAAACTCGAAACAGCCACCGAACAGCCCCGGGGGTGGCACCAACACCTCTCACGGGACCAATGTAACTCGTAGGAACTGACCTCGCAGCTGCAGGACTCCCAGTTTGAGAATATGACGGTAATTTGCATATTTATAGACTTAGGGTTAAAAACATGGCGTTACAGGGTGAGAACTCGAAACAGCCCCCGAACGGCCCCGTGAGTGGCACCAACACCTCCCACGGGACCAATGTAACTCATAGGAACTGACCCCGCAGCCGCGAGACTCCCGATTTCAGAATAGGATGATAATTTGCATAATTCTAGACTTAGGTTTAAAAACATGGCGTTAGAGGGTGGGAACTGAAAACTGCCCCCGAACATCCCCATAGATTGCACCAACACCTCCCACGGGACTAATGTAACTCGTAGAACTGACCCCGCAGTCGCGGGACTCTCGGTTTTTGAATACGACATTAATTTGCATATTTCTAGACTTAGGCTTAAAAACATGGCGTTAGAGGGTGGGAACTCAAAACTGCCCCCGAACATCCCCATAGGTGGCACCAGCACCTCCCACGGGACCAATGTAACTCGTAGGAACTAACCCTGCAGTCACGGGACTCTCGATTTTAGAATACGATAGTAATTTACATATTTCTAGACTTAGGCTTAAAAACATGGCGTTAGAGGGTGAGAACTCAAAACAGCCACCAAACGTCCACATGGGTGGCACCAACACCTCCCACGGGACCAATGTAACTCGTAGGAACTGAACCCGCAGCCGCGGGACTCCCGGTTTGAGAATACGACGATAATTTGCATATTTATAGATTTAGGGTTAAAAACATGGCGTTAGAGGGTGAAAACTCGAAACAGCCCCCGAACGGCCCCGAGAGTGGCACCAACACCTCCCACGGGACCAATGTAACTCGTAGGAACTGACCCCGCAGCTGCGGGACTCCCGATTTCAGAATACGATGATAATTTTCATATTTCTAGACTTAGGCTTAAAAACATGGCTTTAGAGGGTGGGAACTCAAAACTTCCCCCGAACATCCCCATAGGTGGCACCAACACCTCCCACGGGACCAATGTAACTCGTAGGAACTAACCCCGCAGTCGCGGCACTCTCGATTTTAGAATACAACAGTAATTTGCATATTTCTTCACTTAGGTTTAAAAACATGGCCTTAGAGGGTGGGAACTCAAAACTGCCCACGAACATCCCCATAGGTGGCACCAACACCTCCCACGGGACCGATGTAACTCGTAGGAACTGACCCCGCTGTCGCGGGACTCTCGATTTTAGAATATGACAATTATTTGCATATTTCTAGACTTAGGCTTAAAAACATGGCGTTAGAGGGTGAGAACTCGAAACAGCCACCGAACATGGCACCAACACCTCCCACGGGACCAATGTAACTCGTAGGAACTGACCCCGCAGCCGCGGGGTTCCCGGTTAGAGACTACGATGGTAATTTGCAAATGTCAAGACTTAGGCTTAAAAACATGGCGTTAGAGGGTGAGAACTCAAAACATCCACCGAACTTCCCCCTGGGTGGCACCAACACCTCCCACGGGACCAATGTAACTCTTAGGAACTGACACCACAGCCTCGGGACTCCCCATTCGAGAATACAATGGTAATTTGCATATTTATAGACTTAGGGTTAAAAACATGGCGTTAGAGGGTGAGAACTCGAAACAGCCCCCGAACGGCCCCGTGAGTGGCACCAACACCGCCCACGTGACCAAAGTAACTCGTAGGAACTGACCCCCCAGTCGCGGGACTCCCGATTTCTGAATAGGACGATAATATGCATACTTCTAGACTTAGGTTTAAAAACTTGGCGTTAGAGGGTGGGAACTCAAAACTGCCACCGAACATCCCCATAGGTGTCAACAACACCTCCCACGGGACCAATGTAACTCGAAGGAACTGACCCCGCAGACGCGGGACTCTCGATTTCAGAATACGACAATAATTTGCATATTTCTAGACTTAGGCTTAAAAACATGGCGTTAGAGGGTGGGAACTCAAAACTGCCCCCGAACATCCCCATAGGTGGCACCAACACCTCCCATGGGACCAATGTAACTCGTAGGAACTGACCCCGCAGTCGCGGGACTCTCGATTTTAGAATTCGACAGTAATTTACATATTTCTAGACTTAGGCTTAAAAACATGGCGTTAGAGGGTGAGAACTCGAAACAGCCACCGAACGTCCCCGTGGGTGGCACCAACACCTCCCACGGGACCAGTGTAACTCATAGGAACTGACGCCGCAGCTGCGGGACTCCTGGATAGAGAATGCAATGGTAATTTTCATATTTATAGACTTAGGATTAAAAACATGGCGTTAGAGGGTGAGAACTCGAAACAGCCCCCGAACGGCTCCGTGAGTGGCACCAACACCTCCCACGGGACCAATGTAACTCGTAGAAACTGACCCCGCACCCGCGGGACTCCCGATTTCATAATAGGACGATAATTGGTATATTTCTAGACTTATGTATAAAAACATGGCGTTAGAGGGTGGGAACTCAAAACTGCCCCCGAACATCCACATATGTGGCACCAACACCTCCCACGGGACCAATGTAACTCATAGAACTGACCCCGCAGCCGCGGGACTCTCGATTTCATAATATGACGATAATTTGCATATTTCTAGACTTAGGCTTAAAAACATGGCGTTAGAGGGTGGGAACTCAAAACTGCCCCCGAACATCCCCATAGGTGGCACCAACACCTCCCACGGGACCAATGTAACTCGAAGGAACTGACCCCGCAGACGCGGGACTCTCGATTTCAGAATACGACAGTAATTTGCATATTTCTTCACTTAGGCTTAAAAACATGGCGTTAGAGGGTGGGAACTCAAAACTGCCCCCGAACATCCCCATAGGTGGCACCAACACCCCCCACGGGACCAATGTAACTCGTAGGAACTGACCCCGCAGTCGCGGAACTCTCAATTTTAGAATTCGACAGTAATTTACATATTTCTAGACTTAGGCTTAAAAACATGGCGTTAGAGGGTGAGAACTCGAAACAGCCACCGAACGTCCCCGTGGGTGGCACCAACACCTCCCACGGGACCAGTGTAACTCATAGGAACTGACGCCGCAGCTGCGGGACTCCTGGATCGAGAATGCAATGGTAATTTGCATATTTATAGACTTAGGATTAAAAACATGGCGTTAGAGGGTGAGAACTCGAAACAGCACCCGAACGGCTCCGTGGGTGGCACCAACACCTCCCACGGGACCAATGTAACTCGTAGAAACTGACCCCGCACCCGCGGGACTCCCGATTTCATAATAGGACGATAATTGGTATATTTCTAGACTTATGTATAAAAACATGCGTTAGAGGGTGGGAACTCAAAACTGCCCCCGAACATCCCCATAGGTGGCACCAACACCTCCCACGGGACCAATTTAACCTGTAGGAACTGACCCCGCAGCCGCGGGAATCTCGATTTCATAATATGACGATAATTAGCATATTTCTAGACTTAGGCTTAATAACATGGCGTTAGAGGGTGGGAACTCAAAACTGCCTCCGAACATCCCCATAGGTGGCACCAACACCTCCCACGGGACCAATGTAATTCGTAGGAACTGACCCCGCAGTCGCGGGACTCTCGATTTTAGAATACGAGAGTAATTTGCATATTTCTTCACTTAGGCTTAAAAACATGGCGTTAGAGGGTGGGAACTCAAAACTGCCCCCGAACATCCCCATAGGTGGCACCAACACCTCCCACGGGACCAATTTAACCCGTAGGAACTGACCCCGCAGCCGCGGGCCTCCCAGTTTGAGAATACGTTAGTAATTTGTAAATTTCTAGACTTAGGCTTAAAAACATGGCGTTAGAGGGTGGGATCTCGAAACAGCCACCGAACGTCCCCGTGAGTGGCACCAACACCTCCCACGGGACCAATGTAACTTGTAGGAACTGACCCCGCAGCCGCGGGACTCCCGGTTTGAGAATACGATGGTAATTTACATATTTATAGATTTAGGCTTAAAAACATGGCGTTAGAGGGAGAGAACTCGAAACAGCCACCGAACGTCCCCGTGAGTGGCACCAACACCTCCCACGGGACCAATGTAACTCGTAGGAACTGACCCCGCAGCTGCAGGACTCCCGATTTCAGAATACGACGATAATTTGCATATTTTTAGACTTAGGCTAAAAAACATGGCGTTAGAGGGTGGGAACTCAAAACTGACCCCGAACGGCCCCATAGGTGGCACCAACACCCCCCACGGGACTAATGTAACTCGTAGGAACTGACCCCGCAGTCGCAGGACTCTCGGTTTTAGAATACAACAGTAATTTGCATATATCTAGACTTAGGCTTAAAAACATGGCGTAAGAGGGTGTGAACTCGAAACAGCCACCGAACGTCCTCGTGGGTGGCACCAACACATCCCACGGGACCAATGTAACTCGTAGGAACTGACCCCGCAGCCGCGGGACTCCCGTTTTGAGAATACCACGGTAATTTGCAAATTTCTAGAATTAGGCCTAAAAACATGGCGTTAGAGGGAGAGAACTCGAAACAGCCACCGAACGTCCCCGTGAGTGGCACCAACACCTCCCACGGGACCAATGTAACTCGTAGGAACTGACCCCGCAGCTGCAGGACTCCCGATTTCAGAATACGACGATAATTTGCATATTTTTAGACTTAGGCTAAAAAACATGGCGTTAGAGGGTGGGAACTCAAAACTGCCCCCGAACGGCCCCATAGGTGGCACCAACACCCCCCACGGGACTAATGTAACTCGTAGGAACTGACCCCGCAGTCGCAGGACTCTCGGTTTTAGAATACAACAGTAATTTGCATATATCTAGACTTAGGCTTAAAAACATGGCGTAAGAGGGTGTGAACTCGAAACAGCCACCGAACGTCCTCGTGGGTGGCACCAACACATCCCACGGGACCAGTGTAACTCGTAGGAACTGACCCCGCAGCCGCGGGACTCCCGGTTTGAGAATACAATGATAATTTATAAATTAATAGACTTAGGCTTAAAAACATGGCGTTAGAGGATGGGAACTCAAAACTGCCCCCGAACATACCCATAGGTGGCACCAACACCTCCCACGGGACCAATGTAACTCGTAGGAACTGACCCTGCAGTCGCGGGACTCTCAGTTTTAGAATATGACAGTAATTTGCATATTTCTAGACTTTGGCTTAAAAACATGGCATTAGAGGGTGAGAACTCGAAACAGGCACCGAACGTCCCCGTGGGTGGCACCAACACCTCCCACGGAACCAATGTAACTCGTAGGAACTGACCCCGCAGCCGTGGGACTCCCGGTTTGAGTAGACGACGGTAATTTGTCTATTGATAGACTTAGGGTTAAAAACCTGGTGTTAGAGGTTGAGAACTCAAAACAGCCCCCAAACGGCCCCGTGAGTGGCACCAACACCTCCCATGGGACCAATATGACTCGTAGGAACTAACCCCGCAGTCGCGGGACCCTCGGTTTTAGAATACGATAGTAATTTACATATTTCTAGACTTAGGCTTAGAAATATGGCGTTAGAGGGTGAGAACTCGAAAAAGCCACGAAACGTCCCCGTGGGTGGCGCCAACACCGCCCACGGTACCAATTTAACCCATAGGAACTGACCCCGCAGCCGCGGGACTCCCGGTTTGAGAATACAACAGTAATTTCCAAATTTCTAGACTTAGGCTTAAAAACATGGCGTTAGAGGGTGAGAACTCGAAACAGCCACCGAACGTCCCCGTGGGTGGCACCAACACCTCCCACGGGACCAATGTAACTCGTAGGATTTGATCCCGCAGCCGCGGGACTCCCGGTTTGAGAATACGACGGTAATTTGCATATTCATAGATTTAGGCTTAAAAACATGGCGTTAGAGGGTGAGAACTCAAAACAGCCACCGAACGTCCCCGTGAGTGGCACCAACACCTCCCACGGGACCAATCTAACTCGTAGGAATTGACCCCGTAGCTCCGGGACTCCCGATTTCAGAATACGACGATAATAAGCATATTTCTAGACTTAGGCTTAAAAACATGGCTTTAGAGGGTGGGAAGTCAAAACTTCCCCCGAACATCCCCATAGGTGGCACCAACACCTCCCACGGGACTAATGTAACTCGTAGGAACTGACCCCGCTGTCGCAGGACTCTCGATTTTAGAATACAACAGTAATTTGCATATATCTAGACTTAGGCTTAAAAACATGGCGTTAGAGGATGAGAACTCGAAACAGCCACCAAACGTCATCGTGGGTGGCACCAACACATCCCACGGGACCAATGTAACTCGTAGGAACTGACCCCGCAGCCGCGGGACTCACGGTTTGAGAATATGACGGTAATTTATAAATTTATAGACTTAGGCTTAAAAACATGGTGTTAGAGGGTGGGAACTCAAAACTGCACCCGAACATACCCATAGGTGTCACCAACACCTCCCACGGGACCAACGTAACTCGTAGGAACTGACCCCGCAGTCGCGGGACTCTCAGTTTTAGAATAGGACAGTAATTTGCATATTTCTTGACTGTGGCTTAAAAACATGGCGTTAGAGGGTGAGAACTCGAAACAGGCACCGAACGTCCCCGTGGGTGGCACCAACACCTCCCGCGGGACCAATGTAACTCGTAGGAACTGACCCCGCAGCCATGGGACTCCCGATTTGAGACTACGATGGTAATTTGCAAATTTCTAGACACAGGCTTAAAAATATGGCGTTAGAGGGTGAGAACCCGAAACAGCCATCGAACGTCCCCGTGGGTGGCACCAACACCTCCCACGGGACCAATGTAACTCTTAGGAACTGACGCCGTAGCCGCGGGACTCCCGGTTCGAGATTACAATGGTAATTTGCATATTTATAGACTTAGGGTTAAAAACATGGCGTTAGAGGGTGAGAACTCGAAACAGCCCCCGAACGGCCCCGTGAGTCGCACCAACACCTCCCACGGGACCAATGTAAGTCGTAGGAACTGGCTCCAGAGCCGCGGGATTCCTGATTTCCGAATAGGACGATAATTTGCATATTTCTAGACTTAGGTTTAAAAACATGGCGTTAGAGGGTGGGAACTCAAAACTGCCCCCGAACATCCCCATAGGTGGCACCAACACCTCCCACGAGACGAATGTAACTCGTAGGAACTGACCTCGCAGTCTGTGGACTCTCAATTTTAGAATACGACAGTAATTTGCATATTTCTAGACTTAGGCTTAAAAACATGGCGTTAGAGGGTGGGAACTCAAAACTTCCCCCGAACATCCCCATAGGTGGCACCAATACCTCTCACGGGACCAATGTAACTCGTAGTAACTGACCCCGCAGTCGCGGGACTCTCGGTTTTAAAATACGACTGTAATTTACATATTTCTAGACTTAGGCTTAAAAACATGGTGTTAGAGGCTGAGAACTCGAAACAGCCACCAAACGTCCCCGTGGGTCACACCAACACCTCCCACGGGACAAATGTAACTCGCACGAACTCACCCCGCAGCAGCGGGACTCCCGGATTGAGAATACGATGCTAATTTGCAAATTTCTAGACTAAGGCTTAAAAACATGGCGTTAGAGGGTGAGAACACGAAACAGCCACCGAACGTCCCCGTGGGTGGCACCAACACCTCACACCGGACCAATGTAACTCGTAGGAACTGACCCCGCAGCCGCGGGACTCCCGATTTCAAAATAGGATGATAATTTACATATTTATAGACTTGGGTTAAAAAACATGGCGTTAGAGGGTGGGAACTCAAAACTGCCCCCGAACATCCCGATAGGTGGCACCAACATCTCCCACAGGACCAATGTAACTCGTTGGAACTGACCCCGCATTCGCGGGACTCTCGGTTTTAGAATACGACGGTAATTTACATATTTCCAGACTTAGGCTTAAAAACATGGTGTTAAAGGGTCAGAACTCGAAACAGCCAGCAAATGTACCCGTGGGTCACACCAACACCTTCCACGGGACCAATGTAACTCGTAGGAACTGACCCGGCAACCGCGGGACTCCCGGTTTGAGAATATGACAGTAATATGAAAATTTCTTGACTTAGGCTTAAAAACATGGCATTGGAGGGTGAGAACTCGAAACAGCCACCGAACGTCCCCGTGGGTGGCACCCACACCTCCCACCGGACCAATCTAACTCGTAGGAACTGACCCCGCAGCTGCGGGACTCCCGGTTTGAGAATACGACGGTAATTTGCATATATATAGACTTAGGGTTAAAAAGATGGCGTTAGAGGTTGAGAACACGCAAAAGCCCCCGAACGGCCCCGTGAGTGGCACCAACACGTCCCACGGGACCAATGTAACTCGTAGAAACAGACCCCGCAGCCGCGGGACTCCCGATTTCAGAATAGGATGATAATTTACATATTTATGGACTTGGGTTAAAAAACATGGCGTTAGAGGGTGGGAACTCAAAACTGCCCCCGAACATCCCGATAGGTGGCACCAACACCTCCCACGGGACCAATGTAACTCGTTGGAACTGACCCCACATTCGCGGGACTCTCGGTTTTAGAATACGAAGGCAATTTACGTATTTGTAGACTTAGGCTTAAAAACATGGTGTTAGAGGGTCAGAACTCGAAACAGCCAGCAAATGTCCCCGTGGGTCACACCAACACCTTCCACGGGACCAATGTAACTCGTAGGAACTGACCCGGCAGCCGCGGGACTCCCGGTTTGAGAATACGACGGTAACATGAAAATTTCTTGACTTAGGCTTAAAAACATGGCGTTGGAGGGTGAGAACTCGAAACTGCCACCGAACGTCCCCGTGGGTGGCACCCACACCTCCCACGGGACCAATCTAACTCGTAGGAACTGACCCCGCAGCCGCGTGACTCCCGGTTTGAGAATATGATGGTAATTTGCATTTTTATAGACTTAGGTTTAAAAAAATGGCGTTAGAGGTTGAGAACTCTAAACAGCCCCCGAACGGCCACGTGAGTGGCACCAACACCTCCCACGGGACCAATGTAACTCGTAGGAACTAACCCCGCAGTCGCGGGACTCTCGGTTTTAGAATACGATAGTAATTTACATATTTCTAGACTTAGGCTTAAAAACATGGCGTTAGAGGGTGAGAACTCGAAACAGCCACCAAACGTCACCGTGGGTGGCACCAACACCTCCCACGGGACCAATGTAACTCGTAGGAACTGACCACGCAGTCGCGGGACTCCCGGTTTGAGAATACGATGGTGATTTTCAAATTTCTACACCTAGGCTTAAAAACATGGCGTTAGAGGGTGAGAACTCGAAACAGCCACCGAACATCCCCGTGGATGGCACCAACACCTCCCACGGGACCAATGTAACTCGTAGGAACTGAACCCGCAGCCGCGGGACTCCCGGTTTGAGAATACGACGGTAATTACCATATTTATAGACTTAGGATTAAAAACATGGCGTTTGAGGGTGAGAACTCTAAACTGCGCCCGAACGGCCCCGTGAGTGGCACCAACACCACCCACGGGACCAATGTAACTCGTAGGAACTGACCCCGCAGGTGCGGGAGTCCCGATTTCAGAATACGATGATAATTTGCATATTTCTAGACTTAGTCCTAAAAACATGTCGTTAGAGGGTGGGAACTCAAAACTGCCCCCGAACATCCCTATAGGTGGCACCAACACCTCCCACGGGACCAATGTAACTCGTAGGAACTGACCTCGCAGTCGCGGGACTCTCGATTTTAGAATATGACAGTAATTTCCAAATTTCTAGACTTAGGCTTAAAAACATGGCGTTAGAGGGTGAGAACTCGAAACAGCCACCGAACGTCCCCGTGGGTGGCACCAACACCTCCCACGGGACCAATGTAACTCGTAGGAACTGATCCCGCAGCCGCGGGACTCCCGGTTTGAGAATACGACGGTAATTTGCATATTCATAGATTTAGGCTTAAAAACATGGCGTTAGAGGGTGAGAACTCAAAACAGCCACCGAACGTCACCGTGAGTGGCACCAACACCTCCCACGGGACCAATCTAACTCGTAGGAATTGACCCCGCAGCTCCGGGACTCCCGATTTCAGAATACGACGATAATTAGCATATTTCTAGACTTAGGCTTAAAAACATGGCTTTAGAGGGTGGGAAGTCAAAACTGCACCCGAACAGCCCCATAGGTGGCACCAACACCTCCCACGGGACTAATGTAACTCGTAGGAACTGACCCCGCTGTCGCAGGACTCTCGATTTTAGAATACAACAGTAATTTGCATATATCTAGACTTAGGCTTAAAAACATGGCGTTAGAGGATGAGAACTCGAAACAGCCACCGAACGTCATCGTGGGTGGCACCAACACATCCCACGGGACAAATGTAACTCGTAGGAACTGACCCCGCAGCCGCGGGACTCCCGGTTTGAGAATACGACGGTAATTTATAAATTTATAGACTTAGGCTGAAAAACATGGTGTTAGAGGGTGGGAACTCAGAACTGCACCCGAACATACCCATAGGTGTCACCAACACCTCCCACGGGACCAATGTAACTCGTAGGAACTGGCCCCGCAGTCGCGGGACTCTCAGTTTTAGAATAGGACAGTAATTTGCATATTTCTAGACTGTGGCTTAAAAACATGGCGTTAGAGGGTGAGAACTCGAAACAGGCACCGAACGTCCCCGTGGGTGTCACCAACACCTCCCGCGGGACCAATGTAACTCGTAGGAACTGACCCCGTAGCCGTGGGACTCCGGGTTAGAGACTACGATGGTAATTTTCAAATTTCTAGACATAGGCTTAAAAACATGGCGTTAGAGGGTGAGAACTCGGAACAGCCATCGAACGTCCCCGTGGGTGGCACCAACACCTCCCACGGGACCAATGTAACTCTTAGGAACTGACGTCGTAGCCGCGGGACTCCCGGTTCGAGATTACAATGGTAATTTGCATATTTATAGACTTAGGGTTAAAAACATGGCGTTAGAGGGTGAGAACTCGAAACAGCCCCCGAACGGCCCCGTGAGTCGCACCAACACCTCCCACGGGACCAATGTAAGTCGTAGGAACTGACTCCAGAGCCGCGGGATTCCTGATTTCCGAATAGGACGATAATTTTCATATTTCTAGACTTAGGTTTAAAAACTTGGCGTTAGAGGGTGGGAACTCAAAACTGCCCCCGAACATCCCCATAGGTGGCACCAACACCTCCCACGAGACGAATGTAACTCGTAGGAACTGACCTCGCAGTCTGTGGACTCTCAATTTTAGAATACGACAGTAATTTGCATATTTCTAGACTTAGGCTTAAAAACATGGCATTAGAGGGTGGGAACTCAAAACTTCCCCCGAACATCCCCATATGTGGCACCAATACCTCCCACGGGACCAATGTAACTCGTAGTAACTGACCCCGCAGTCGCGGGACTCTCGGTTTTAGAATACGACTGTAATTTACATATTTCTAGACTTAGGCTTAAAAACATGGCGTTAGAGGCTGAGAACTCGAAACAGCCACCAAACGTCCCCGTGGGTCACACCAACACCTCCCACGGGACAAATGTAACTCGCACGAACTCACCCCGCAGCCGCGGGACTCCCGGTTCGAGAATACGATGCTAATTTGCAAATTTCTAAACTTAGGCTTAAAAACATGGCGTTAGAGGGTGAGAACACGAAACAGCCACCGAACGTCCCCGTGGGTGGCACCAACACCTCACACCGGACCAATGTAACTCGTAGGATCTGACCCCGCAGTCGCGGGACTCCCGATTTCAGAATAGGATGATAATTTACATATTTATAGACTTGGGTTAAAAAACATGGCGTTAGAGGGTGGGAACTCAAAACTGCCCCTGAACATCCCCATAGGTGGCACCAACATCTCCCACGGGACCAATGTAACTCGTTGGAACTGACCCCGCATTCGTGGGACTCTCGGTTTTAGAATACGACGGTAATTTACATATTTCCAGACTTAGGCTTAAAAACATGGTGTTAGAGGGTCAGAACTCGAAACAGCCAGCAAATGTCCCCGTGGGTCACACCAACACCTTCCACGGGACCAATGTAACTCGTAGGAACTGACCCGGCAGCCGCGGGACTCCCGGTTTGAGAATATGACAGTAATATGAAAATTTCTTGACTTAGGCTTAAAAACATGGCATTGGAGGGTGAGAACGCGAAACAGCCACCGAACGTCCCCGTGGGTGGCACCCACACTTCCCACCGGACCAATCTAACTCGTAGGAACTGACCCCGCAGCCGCGGGACTCCCGATTTGAGAATACGACGATAATTTGCATATATATAGACTTAGGGTTAAAAAGATGGCGTTAGAGGTTGAGAACACGCAAAAGCCCTCGAACGGCCCCGTGAGTGGTACCAACACCTCCCACGGGACCAATGTAACTCGTAGAAACAGACCCCACAGCCGCGGGACTCCCGATTTCAGAATAAGATGATAATTTACATATTTATAGACTTGGGTTAAAAAACATGGCGTTAGAGGGTGGGAACTCAAAACTGCCCCCAAACATCCCCATAGGTGGCACCAACACCTCCCACGGGACCAATGTAACTCGTTGGAACTGACCCCGCATTCGCGGGACTCCCGGTTTTAGAATACAAAGGCAATTTACGTATTTCTAGACTTAGGCTTAAAAACATGGTGTTAGAGGGTCAGAACTCGAAACAGCCATCAAATGTCCCCGTGGGTCACACCAACACCTTCCACGGTACCAATGTAACTCGTAGGAACTGACCCGGCATCAGCGGGACTCCCGGTTTGAGAATACGACGGTAATATGAAAATTTCTTGACTTAGGCTTAAAAACATGGCGTTGGAGGGCGAGAACTCGAAACTGCCACCGAACGTCCCCGTGGGTGGCACCCACACCTCCCACGGGACCAATCTAACTCGTAGGAACTGACCCCGCAGCCGCGTGACTCCCGGTTTGAGAATATGACGATAATTTGCATTTTTATAGACTTAGGTTTAAAAACATGGCATTAGAGGTTGAGAACTCTAAACAGCCCCCGAACGGCCACGTGAGTGGCACCAACACCTCCCACGGGACCAATGTAACTCGTAGGAACTAACCCCGCAGTCGCGGGACTCTCGGTTTTAGAATACGATAGTAATTTACATATTTCTAGACTTAGGCTTAAAAACATGGCGTTAGAGGGTGAGAACTCGAAACAGCCACCAAACGTCACCGTGGGTGGCACCAACACCTCCCACGGGACCAATGTAACTCGTAGGAACTGAACCCGCAGCCGCGGGACTCCCGGTTTGAGAATTCGACGGTAATTTCCATATTTATAGACTTAGGGTTAAAAACATGGCGTTTGAGGGTGAGAACTTGAAACAGCGACCGAACGGCCCCGTGAGTGGCACCAACACCACCCACGGGACCAATGTAACTCGTAGGAACTGACCCCGCAGGTGCGGGACTCCCGATTTCAGAATACGATCATAATTTGCATATTTCTAGACTTAATCCTAAAAACATGGCGTTAGAGGGTGGGAAGTCAAACTACCCCCGAACATCCCCATAGGTGGCACCAACACCTCCCACGGGACAAATGTAACTCGTAGGAACTGACCTCGCAGTCGCGGGACTCTCGATTTTAGAATACGACAGTAATTTCCAAATTTCTAGACTTAGGCTTAAAAACATGGCGTTAGAGGGTGAGAACTCAAAACAGCCACCGAACGTCCCCGTGGGTGGCACCAACACCTCCCACGGGACCAATGTAACTCGTAGGAACTGATCCCGCAGCCGCGGGACTCCCGGTTTGAGAATACGACAGTAATTTGCATATTCATAGATTTAGGCTTAAAAACATGGCGTTAGAGGGTGAGAACTCAAAACAGCCACCGAACGTCCCCGTGAGTGGCACCAACACCTCCCACGGGACCAATCTAACTCGTAGGAATTGACCCCGTAGCTCCGGTACTCCCGATTTTAGAATACGACGATAATTAGCATATTTCTAGACTTAGGCTTAAAAACATGGCTTTAGAGGGTGGGAAGTCAAAACTGTCCCCGAACAGCCCCATAGGTGGCACCAACACCTCCCACGGGACTAATGTAACTCGTAGGAACTGACCCCGCTGTCGCAGGACTCTCAATTTTAGAATACAACAGTAATTTGCATATATCTAGACTTAGGCTTAAAAACATGGCGTTAGAGGATGAGAACTCGAAACAGCCACCGAACGTCATCGTGGGTGGCACCAACACATCCCACGGGACCAATGTAACTCGTAGGAACTGACCCCGCAGCCGCGGGACTCCCGGTTTGAGAATACGACGGTAATTTATAAATTTATAGACTTAGGCTTAAAAACATGGTGTTAGAGGGTGGGAACTCAAAACTGCACCCGAACATACCCATAGGTGTCACCAACATCTCCCACGGGACCAATGTAACTCGTAGGAACTGACCCCGCAGTCGCGGGAATCTCAGTTTTAGAATAGGACAGTAATTTGCATATTTCTAGACTGTGTCTTAAAAACATGGCGTTAGAGGGTGAGAACTCGAAACAGGCACCGAACGTCCCCGTGGGTGGCACCAACACCTCCCGCGGGACCAATGTAACTCGTAGGAACTGACCCCGCAGCCGTGGGACTCCCGGTTTGAGACTACGATGGTAATTTGCAAATTTCTAGACATAGGCTTAAAAACATGGCGTTAGAGGGTGAGAACTCGAAACAGCCATCGAACGTCCCCGTGGGTGGCACCAACACCTCCCACGGGACCAATGTAACTCTTAGGAACTGACGTCGTAGCCGCGGGACTCCCGGTTCGAGATTACAATGGTAATTTGCATATTTATAGACTTAGGGTTTAAAACATGGCGTTAGAGGGTGAGAACTCGAAACAGCCCCCGAACGGCCCCGTGAGTCGCACCAACACCTCCCACGGGACCAATGTAAGTCGTAGGAACTGACTCCAGAACCGCGGGATTCCTGATATCCGAATAGGACGATAATTTGCATATTTCTAGACTTAGGTTTAAAAACATGGCGTTAGAGGGTGGGAACTCAAAACTGCCCCCGAACATCCCCATAGGTGGCACCAACACCTCCCACGAGACGAATGTAACTCGTAGGAACTGACCTCGCAGTCTCTGGACTCTCAATTTTAGAATACGACAGTAATTTGCATATTTCTAGACTTAGGCTTAAAAACATGGCGTTAGAGGGTGGGAACTCAAAACTTCCCCTGAACATCCCCATAGGTGGCACCAATACCTCCCACGGGACCAATGTAACTCGTAGTAACTGACCCCGCAGTCGCAGACTCTCGGTTTTAGAATACGACTGTAATTTACATATTTCTAGACTTAGGCTTAAAAACATGGCGTTAGAGGCTGAGAACTCGAAACAACCACCAAACGCCCCCGTGGGTCACACCAACACCTCCCACGGGACAAATGTAACTCGCACGAACTCACCCCGCAGCCGCGGGACTCCAGGTTTGAGAATACGATGCTAATTTGCAAATTTCTAGACTTAGGCTTAAAAACATGGCGTTAGAGGGTGAGAACACGAAACAGCCACCGAACGTCCCCGTGGGTGGCACCAACACCTCACACCGGACCAATGTAACTCGTAGGAACTGACCCCGCAGCCGCGGGACTCCCGATTTCAGAATAGGATGATAATTTACATATTTATAGACTTGGGTTAAAAAACATGGCGTTAGAGGGTGGGAACTCAAAACTGCCCCCGAACATCCCCATAGGTGGCACCAACACCTCCCACGAGACCAATGTAATTCGTAGGAACTGACCCCGCAGTCGCGGGACTCTCGATTTTAGAATACGACAGTAATTTGCATATTTCTTCACTTAGGCTTAAAAACATGGCGTTAGAGGGTGGGAACTCAAAACTGCCCCCGAACATCCCCACAGGTGGCACCAACACCTCCCACGGGACCAATTTAACCCGTAGGAACTGACCCCTCAGCCGCGGGCCTCCCGGTTTGAGAATACGTTAGTAATTTGTAAATTTCTAGACTGAGGCTTAAAAACATGGCGTTAGAGGGTGAGATCTCGAAACAGCCACCGAACGTCCCCGTGGGTGGCACCAACACCTCCCACGGGACCAATGTAACTCGTAGGAACTGCCCCCGCAGCCGCGGGACTCCCGGTTTGAGAAGACGATGGTAATTTGTCTATTTATAGACTTAGGGTTAAACACATGGCGTTAGATGTTGAGAACTCGAAACAGCCACCAAACGGCCCCGTGAGTGGCACCAAGACCTCCCATGGGACCAATGTGACCCGTAGGAACTGACCCCGCAATCGCGGGACCCTCAGTTTTAGAATACGATAGTAATTTACATATTTCTAGACTTAGGCTTAAAAATATGGCGTTAGAGGGTGAGAACTCGAAACAGCCACGAAACATCCCCGTGGGTGGCCCCAACACCTCCCACGATACCAATTTAACCCATAGGAACTGACCCCACAGCCGCAGGACTCCCGGTTTGAGAATACGACAGTAATTTGCAAATTTCTAGACTTAGGCTTAAAAACATGGCGTTAGAGGGTGAGAACTCGAAACAACCACCGAACATCCCCGTGAGTGGCACCAACACCTCCCACGGGACCAATGTAACTCGTAGGACCTGACCCCGCAGCCGCGGGACTCCCGGTTTGAGAATACGATGGTAATTTGCATATTTATAGATTTAGGCTTAAAAACATGGCGTTAGAGGGAGAGAACTCGAAACAGCCACCAAACGTCCCCGTGAGTGGCACCAACACCTCCCACGGGACCAATGTAACTCGTAGGAACTGACCCCGCAGCTGCAGGACTCCCGATTTCAGAATACGACGATAATTTTCATATTTTTAGACTTAGGCTAAAAAACATGGCGTTAGAGGGTGGGAACTCAAAACTGCCCCCGAACGGCCCCATAGGTGGCACCAACACCCCCCACGGGACTAATGTAACTCGTAGGAACTGACCCTGCAGTCGCAGGACTCTCGGTTTTAGAATACAACAGTAATTTGCATATATCTAGACTTAGGCTTAAAAACATGGCGTTAGAGGGTGTGAACTCGAAACAGCCACCGAACGTCCTCGTGGGTGGCACCAACACATCCCACGGGACCAATGTAACTCGTAGGAACTGACCCCGCAGCCGCGGGACTCCCGGTTTGAGAATACAACGATAATTTATAAATTAATAGACTTAGGCTTAAAAACATGGCGTTAGAGGATGGGAACTCAAAACTGCCCCCGAACATACCCATAGGTGGCCCCAACACCTCCCACGGGACCAATGTAACTCGTAGGGACTGACCCTGCAGTCGCGGGACTCTCAGTTTTAGAATACGACAGTAATTTGCATATTTCTAGACTTTGGCTTAAAAACATGGCATTAGAGGGTGAGAACTCGAAACAGGCACCGAACGTCCCCGTGGGTGGCACCAACACCTCCCACGGAACCAATGTAACTCGTAGGAACTGACCCCGCAGCCGCGGGACTCCCGATTTGAGAAGACGGCGGTAATTTGTCTATTGATAGACTTAGGGTTAAAAACCTGGTGTTAGAGGTTGAGAACTCAAAACAGCCCCCAAACGGCCCCGTGAGTGGCACCAACACCTCCCATGGGACCAATATGACTCGTAGGAACTGACCCCGCAGTCGCGGGACCCTCGGTTTTAGAATACGATAGTAATTTACATATTTCTAGACTTAGGCTTAGAAATATGGCGTTAGAGGGTGAGAACTCGAAACAGCCACGAAACGTCCCTATGGGTGGCGCCAACACCGCCCACGGTACCAATTTAACCCGTAGGAACTGACCCCGTAGCCGCGGGACTCCCGGTTTGAGAATACGACAGTAATTTCCAAATTTCTAGACTTAGGCTTAAAAACATGCTGTTAGAGGGTGAGAACTCGAAACAGCCACCGAACGTCCCCGTGGGTGGCACCAACACCTCCCACGGGACCAATGTAACTCGTAGGAACTGATCCCGCAGCCGCGGGACTCCCGGTTTGAGAATACGATGGTAATTTGCATATTCATATATTTAGGCTTAAAAACATGTCGTTAGAGGGTGAGAACTCAAAACAGCCACCGAACGTCCCCGTGAGTGGCACCAACACCTCCCACGGGACCAATCTAACTCGTAGGAATTGACCCCGCAGCTCCGGGACTCCCGATTTCAGAATACGACGATAATTAGCATATTTCTAGACTTAGGTTTAAAAACATGGCTTTAGAGGGTGGGAAGTCAAAACTGCCCCCGAACAGCCCCATAGGTGGCACCAACACCTCCCACGGGACTAATGTAACTCGTAGGAACTGACCCCGCTGTCGCAGGACTCTCAATTTTAGAATACAACAGTAATTTGCATATATCTAGACTTAGGCTTAAAAACATGGCGTTAGAGGATGAGAACTCGAAACAGCCACCGAACGTCCCCGTGAGTGGCACCAACACCTCCCACGGGACCAATGTAACTCGTAGGACCTGACCCCGCAGCCGCGGGACTCCCGGTTTGAGAATACGATGGTAATTTGCATATTTATAGATTTAGGCTTAAAAACATGGCGTTAGAGGGAGAGAACTCGAAACAGCCACCGAACGTCCCCGTGAGTGGCACCAACACCTCCCACGGGACCAATGTAACTCGTAGGAACTGACCCCGCAGCTGCAGGACTCCCGATTTCAGAATACGATGATAATTTTCATATTTTTAGACTTAGGCTAAAAAACATGGCGTTAGAGGGTGGGAACTCAAAACTGCCCCCCGAACGGCCCCATAGGTGGCACCAACACCCCCCACGGGACTAATGTAACTAGTAGGAACTGACCCTGCAGTCGCAGGACTCTCGGTTTTAGAATACAACAGTAATTTGCATATATCTAGACTTAGGCTTAAAAACATGGCGTTAGAGGGTGTGAACTCGAAACAGCCACCGAACGTCCTCGTGGGTGGCACCAACACATCCCACGGGACCAATGTAACTCGTAGGAACTGACCCCGCAGCCGCGGGACTCCCGGTTTGAGAATACAACGATAATTTATAAATTAATAGACTTAGGCTTAAAAACATGGCGTTAGAGGATGGGAACTCAAAACAGCCCCGTGAGTCGCACCAACATCTCCCACGGGACCAATGTAAGTCGTAGGAACTGACTCCAGAGCCGCGGGATTCCTGATTTCCGAATAGGACGATAATTTGCATATTTCTAGACTTAGGTTTAAAAACATGGCGTTAGAGGGTGGGAACTCAAAACTGCCCCCGAACATCCCCATAGGTGGCACCAACACCTCCCACGAGACGAATGTAACTCGTAGGAACTGACCTCGCAGTCTCTGGACTCTCAATTTTAGAATACGACAGTAATTTGCATATTTCCAGACTTAGGCTTAAAAACATGGCGTTAGAGGGTGGGAACTCAAAACTTCCCCCGAACATCCCCATAGGTGGAACAATTACCTCCCATGGGACCAATGTAACTCGTAGTAACTGACCCCGCAGTCGCGGGACTCTCGGTTTTAGAATACGACTGTAATTTACATATTTCTACACTTAGGCTTAAAAACATGGCGTTAGAGGCTGAGAACTCGAAACAGCCACCAAACGTCCCCGTGGGTCACACCAACACCTCCCACGGGACAAATGTAACTCGCACGAACTCACCCCGCAGCCGCGGGACTCCCGGTTTGAGAATACGATGCTAATTTTCAAATTTCTAGACTTAGGCTTAAAAACATGGCGTTAGAGGGTGAGAACACGAAACAGCCACCGAACGTCCCCGTGGGTGGCACCAACACCTCACACCGGACCAATGTAACTCGTAGGAACTGACCCCGCAGCCGCGGGACTCTCGATTTCAGAATAGGATGATAATTTACATATTTATAGACTTGGGTTAAAAAACATGGCGTTAGAGGGTGGGAACTCAAAACTGCCCCCGAACATCCCCATAGGTGGCACCAACACCTCCCACGGGACCAATGTAATTCGTAGGAACTGACCCCGCAGTCGCGGGACTCTCGATTTTAGAATACGACAGTAATTTGCATATTTCTTCACTTAGGCTTAAAAACATGGCGTTAGAGGGTGGGAACTCAAAACTGCCCCCGAACATCCCCACAGGTGGCACCAACACCTCCCACGGGACCAATTTAACCCGTAGGAACTGACCCCTCAGCCGCGGGCCTCCCGGTTTGAGAATACGTTAGTAATTTGTAAATTTCTAGACTTAGGCTTAAAAACATGGCGTTAGAGGGTGAGATCTCGAAACAGCCACCGAACGTCCCCGTGGGTGGCACTAACACCTCCCACGGGACCAATGTAACTCGTAGGAACTGCCCCCGCAGTCGCGGGACTCCCGGTTTGAGAAGACGATGGTAATTTGTCTATTTATAGACTTAGGGTTAAAAACATGGCGTTAGATGTTGAGAACTCGAAACAGCCACCAAACGGCCCCGTGAGTGGCACCAAGACCTCCCATGGGACCAATGTGACTCGTAGGAACTGACCCCGCAATCGCGGGACCCTCGGTTTTAGAATACGATAGTAATTTACATATTTCTAGACTTAGGCTTAAAAATATGGCGTTAGAGGGTGAGAACTCGAAACAGCCACGAAACATCCCCGTGGGTGGCCCCAACACCTCCCACGATACCAATTTAACCCGTAGGAACTGACCCCACAGCCGCAGGACTCCCGGTTTGAGAATACGACAGTAATTTGCAAATTTCTAGACTTAGGCTTAAAAACATGGCGTTAGAGGGTGAGAACTCGAAACAGCCACCGAATGTCCCCGTGAGTGGCACCAACACCTCCCACGGGACCAATGTAACTCGTAGGACCTGACCCCGCAGCCGCGGGACTCCCGGTTTGAGAATACAATGGTAATTTGCATATTTATAGATTTAGGCTTAAAAACATGGCGTTAGAGGGAGAGAACTCGAAACAGCCACCGAACGTCCCCGTGAGTGGCACCAACACCTCCCACGGGACCAATGTAACTCGTAGGAACTGACCCCGCAGCTGCAGGACTCCCGATTTGAGAATACGACGATAATTTTCATATTTTTAGACTTAGGCTAAAAAACATGGCGTTAGAGGGTGGGAACTCAAAACTGCCCCCGAACGGCCCCATAGGTGGCACCAACACCCCCCACGGGACTAATGTAACTCGTAGGAACTGACCCTGCAGTCGCAGGACTCTCGGTTTTAGAATACAACAGTAATTTGCATATATCTAGACTTAGGCTTAAAAAAATGGCGTTAGAGGGTGTGAACTCGAAACAGCCACCGAACGTCCTCGTGGGTGGCACCAACACATCCCACGGGACCAATGTAACTCGTAGGAACTGACCCCGCAGCCGCGGGACTCCCGGTTTGAGAATACAACGATAATTTATAAATTAATAGACTTAGGCTTAAAAACATGGCGTTAGAGGATGGGAACTCAAAACTGCCCCCGAACATACCCATAGGTGGCCCCAACACCTCCCACGGGACCAATGTAACTCGTAGGAACTGACCCTGCAGTCGCGGGACTCTCAGTTTTAGAATACGACAGTAATTTGCATATTTCTAGACTTTGGCTTAAAAACATGGCATTAGAGGGTGAGAACTCGAAACAGTCACCGAACGTCCCCGTGGGTGGCACCAACACCTCCCACGGAACCAATGTAACTCGTAGGAACTGACCCCGCAGCCGCGGGACTCCCGATTTGAGAAGACGACGGTAATTTGTCTATTGATAGACTTAGGGTTAAAAACCTGGTGTTAGAGGTTGAGAACTCAAAACAGCCCCCAAACGGCCCCGTGAGTGGCACCAACACCTCCCATGGGACCAATATGACTCGTAGGAACTGACCCCGCAGTCGCGGGACCCTCGGTTTTAGAATACGATAGTAATTTACATATTTCAAGACTTAGGCTTAGAAATATGGCGTTAGAGGGTGAGAAGTCGAAACAGCCACGAAACGTCCCTGTGGGTGGCGCCAACACCGCCCACGGTACCAATTTAACCCGTAGGAACTGACCCCGCAGCCGCGGGACTCCCGGTTTGAGAATACGACAGTAATTTCAAAATTTCTAGACTTAGGCTTAAAAACATGCTGTTAGAGGGTGAGAACTCGAAACAGCCACCGAACGTCCCCGTGGGTGGCACCAACACCTCCCACGGGACCAATGTAACTCGTAGGAACTGATCCCGCAGCCGCGGGACTCCCGGTTTGAGAATACGATGGTAATTTGCATATTCATAGATTTAGGCTTAAAAACATGGCGTTAGAGGGTGAGAACTCAAAACAGCCACCGAACGTCCCCGTGAGTGGCACCAACACCTCCCACGGGACCAATCTAACTCGTAGGAATTGACCCCGCAGCTTCGGGACTCCCGATTTCAGAATACGATGATAATTAGCATATTTCTAGACTTAGGTTTAAAAACATGGCTTTAGAGGGTGGGAAGTCAAAACTGCCCCCGAACAGCCCCATAGGTGGCACCAACAGCTCCCACGGGACTAATGTAACTCGTAGGAACTGACCTCGCTGTCGCAGGACTCTCGATTTTAGAATACAACAGTAATTTGCATATATCTAGACTTAGGCTTAAAAACATGGCGTTAGAGGATGAGAACTCGAAACAGCCACCGAACGTCCCCGTGAGTGGCACCAACACCTCCCACGGGACCAATGTAACTCGTAGGACCTGACCCCGCAGCCGCGGGACTCCCGGTTTGAGAATACGATGGTAATTTGCATATTTATAGATTTAGGCTTAAAAACATGGCGTTAGAGGGAGAGAACTCGAAACAGCCACCGAACGTCCCCGTGAGTGGCACCAACACCTCCCACGGGACCAATGTAACTCGTAGGAACTGACCCCGCAGCTGCAGGACTCCCGATTTCAGAATACGACGATAATTTTCATATTTTTAGACTTAGGCTAAAAAACATGGCGTTAGAGGGTGGGAACTCAAAACTGCCCCCGAACGGCCCCATAGGTGGCACCAACACCCCCCACGGGACTAATGTAACTCGTAGGAACTGACCCTGCAGTCGCAGGACTCTCGGTTTTAGAATACAACAGTAATTTGCATATATCTAGACTTAGGCTTAAAAACATGGCGTTAGAGGATGAGAACTCGAAACAGCCACCGAACGTCCCCGTGAGTGGCACCAACACCTCCCACGGGACCAATGTAACTCGTAGGACCTGACCCCGCAGCCGCGGGACTCCCGGTTTGAGAATACGATGGTAATTTGCATATTTATAGATTTAGGCTTAAAAACATGGCGTTAGAGGGAGAGAACTCGAAACAGCCACCGAACGTCCCCGTGAGTGGCACCAACACCTCCCACGGGACCAATGTAACTCGTAGGAACTGACCCCGCAGCTGCAGGACTCCCGATTTCAGAATACGACGATAATTTTCATATTTTTAGACTTAGGCTAAAAAACATGGCGTTAGAGGGTGGGAACTCAAAACTGCCCCCGAACGGCCCCATAGGTGGCACCAACACCCCCCACGGGACTAATGTAACTCGTAGGAACTGACCCTGCAGTCGCAGGACTCTCGGTTTTAGAATACAACAGTAATTTGCGTATATCTAGACTTAGGCTTAAAAACATGGCGTTAGAGGGTGTGAACTCGAAACAGCCACCGAACGTCCTCGTGGGTGGCACCAACACATCCCACGGGACCAATGTAACTCGTAGGAACTGACCCCGCAGCCGCGGGACTCCCGGTTTGAGAATACAACGATAATTTATAAATTAATAGACTTAGGCTTAAAAACATGGCGTTAGAGGATGGGAACTCAAAACAGCCCCGTGAGTCGCACCAACACCTCCCACGGGACCAATGTAAGTCGTAGGAACTGACTCCAGAGCCGCGGGATTCCGGATTTCCGAATAGGACGATAATTTGCATATTTCTAGACTTAGGTTTAAAAACATGGTGTTAGAGGGTGGGAACTCAAAACTGCCCCCGAACATCCCCATAGGTGGCACCAACACCTCCCACGAGACGAATGTAACTCGTAGGAACTGACCTCGCAGTCTCTGGACTCTCAATTTTAGAATACGACAGTAATTTGCATATTTCTAGACTTAGGCTTAAAAACATGGCGTTAGAGGGTGGGAACTCAAAACTTCCCCCGAACATCCCCATAGGTGGCACCAATACCTCCCACGGGACCAATGTAACTCGTAGGAACTGACCTCGCAGTCGCGGGACTCTCGATTTTAGAATATGACAGTAATTTCCAAATTTCTAGACTTAGGCTTAAAAACATGGCGTTTGAGGGTGAGAACTCGAAACAGCCACCGAATGTCCACCTGGCTGGCACCAACACATCCCACGGGACCAATGTAACTCGTAGGAACTGACCCCGTAGCCGCGGTACTCCCGGTTTGAGAATATGGCGGTAATTTATAAATTTCTAGACTTAGGCTTTAAAACATAGCGTTAGAGGGTGGGAACTCAAAACTGCCCCCGAACATCCCCATAGGTGGCACCAACACCTCCCACGGGACCAATGTAACTCGTAGGAACTGACCCCGCAGTGGCGGGACTCTCGATTTCAAAATATGACGATAATTTGCCAATTTCTAGGCTTAGGCTTAAAAACATGGCGTTAGAGGGTGGGAACTCAAAACTGCCCCCGAACATCCGCATAGGTGGCACCAACACCTCCCACGGGACCACTGTAACTCGTAGGAACTGACCCCTTACTCGCGGGACTCCCGGTTTCAGAATACGACAATAATTTGCATATTTCTAGACTTTGGCTTAAAAACATGGCGTTAGAGGGTGGGAACTCAAAACTGCCCCTGAACATCCCCATAGGTGGCACCAACACCTCCCACGGGACCAATGTAACTCGTAGGAACTGACCCCGCAGCCGCGGGACTCCCGTTTTGAGAATACCACGGTAATTTGCAAATTTCTAGAATTAGGCCTAAAAACATGGCGTTAGAGGGTGAGAACTCGAAACAGCCACCGAACGTCCCCGTGGGTGGCACCAACACCTCCCAGGGGACCAACGTAACTCGTAGGAACTGACCCCGCAGCCCCGGGACTCCTGGTTCGAGAATACGACGATAATTTGCATATTAATAGACTTAGGGTAAAAAACATGGCGTTAGAGGATGAGAACTCGAAACAGCCCCCGAACGGCCCCGTGAGTGGCACCAACACCTCCCACGGGACTAATGTAACTCGTAGCAACTGGCGCCGCAGCCGCATGACTCCCGATTTCAGAATACGACGATAATTTGCATATTTCTAGACTTAGGTTTAAAAACATGGCGTTAGAGGGTGGGGACTCAAAACTGCCCCCGAACATCCCCATAGGTTGCACCAACACCTCCCACGGGACCAATATAACTCGAAGGAACTGACCCCGCAGTCGTGGGACTCTCGGCTTTAGAATACGACTGTAATTTGCATATTTCTAGACTTAGGCTTAAAAACATGGCGTTAGAGGGTGAGAACTCGAACCAGCCACCGAACGTCCTTGTGGGTGGCACCAACACCTCCCACGGGACCAATGTAACTCGTAGTAACTGACCCCGCAGCCGCGGGACTCCCGATTTGAGAATACGACAGTAATTTGCAAATTTCTAGACTTAGGCTTAAAAACATGGCGTTAGAGGGTGAGAACTCGAAACATCCACCGAACGTCCCCGTGGGTGGCACCAACAACTCCCACAGGACCAATGTAACTCGTAGGAACTGACCCCGCCACCGCGGGACTCCCGGTTCGAGAATACGACTGCAATTTGCATATTTCTAGACTTAGGCTTAAAAACATGGCGTTAGAGGGTGAGAACTCGAACCATCCACCGAACGTCCCTGTGGGTGGCACCAACACCTCCCACGGGACCAATGTAACTCGTAGGAACTGACCCCGCAGTCGCGGGACTCTCGGTTTAAGAATACGACAGTAATTAGCATATTTCTAGAGTTAGGCTTAAAAACATGGCGTTAGAGGGTGAGAACTCGAACCAGCCACCGAACGTCCCTGTGGGTGGCACCAACACCTCCCACGGGACCAATGTAACTCGTAGGAACTGACCCCGCAGCCGCGGGACTCCCGATTTGAGAATACGACGGTAATTTTCAAATTTCTAGACTTAGGCTTAAAAACATGGCGTTAGAGGGTGAGAACTCGAAACAGCCACCGAACATCCCCGTGGGTGGCACCAACACCTCCCACGGGACCAATGTAACTCGTAGGAACTGAACCCGCAGCCGCGGGACTCCCGGTTTGAGAATACGACGGTAATTTGCATATTTATAGACTTAGGGTTAAAAACATGGCGTTTGAGGCCGAGAACTCGAAACAGCGCCCGAACGGCCCCGTGAGTGGCACCAACACCACCCACGGGACCAATGTAACTCGTAGGAACTGACCCCGCAGGTGCGGGACTCCCGATTTCAGAATACGATGATAATTTACATATTTCTAGACTTAGTCCTAAAAACATGGCGTTAGAGGGTGGGAACTCAAAACTGCCCCCGAACATCCCCATAGGTGGCACCAACACCTCCCACGGGACCAATGTAACTCGTAGGAACTGACCCCGCAGTGGCGGGACTCTCGATTTCAAAAAATGACGATAATTTGCCAATTTCTAGGCTTAGGCTTAAAAACATGGCGTTAGAGGGTGGGAACACAAAACTGTCCCCGAACATCCCCATAGGTGGCACCAACACCTCCCACGGGACCAATGTAACTCATAGGAACTGACCCCGTAGTCGCGGGACTCTCGATTTTAGAATACGACAATTATTTGCA
Organism: Sambucus nigra; assembly: GCA_949130495.1. NCBI lineage: Eukaryota > Viridiplantae > Streptophyta > Magnoliopsida > Dipsacales > Adoxaceae > Sambucus > Sambucus nigra. The sequence continues at coordinate 355,318,070 of OX422212.1, forward strand.
AATTTCTAGACTTAGGCTTAAAAACATGGTGTTAGAGGGTGAGAACTCGAACCAGCCACCGAACGTCCCCGTGGGTGGCACCAACACCTCCCACGGGACCAATGTAACTCGTATGAACTCACCCCACAGCCGCGGGACTCCCGATTTCAGAATACGATGATAATTTGCATATTTCTAGGGTTAGGTTTAAAAACATGGCGTTAGAGGGTGGGAATTCAAAACTGCCACCGAACATCCCTATAGGTGGCACCAACACCTCCCATGGGACCAATGTAACTCGTAGGAACTAACCCCGCAGTCGCGGGACTCTCAGTTTTAGAATACGAAAGTAATTTGCATATTTCTAGACTTAGTCTTAAAAACATGGCGTTAGAGGGTGACAACTCAAAATAGCCACCGAACGTCCCCGTGGGTGGCACCAACACCTCCCACGGGACCAATGTAACTCGTAGGAACTGACCCCGCTGCCGCGGGACTCCCGGTTTGAGAATACGACTGTAATTTGTATATTTATAGACTTAGGGTTAAAAAGATGGCGTTAGAGGGTGGGAACTCGAAACAACCCCCCGAACGGCCCTGTGAGTGGCACCAACACCTCCCACGGGACCAATGTAACTCGTAGGAACTGGCCCCGCAGTCGCGAGAATCTCGGTTTTAGAATACGATCGTAATTTGCATATTTATATACTTAGGCTTAAAAACATGGCGTTAGAGGGTGGGAACTCAAAACTGGCCCCGAACATCCCCATAGGTGGCACCAACAGCTCCCACGGGACCAATGTAACTCGTAGGAACTGACCCCGCATTCGCGGGACTCTCAGTTTTAGAATACGATAGTAATTTGCATATTTCTAGACTTAGGCCTAAAAACATGGCGTTAGAGGGTGAGAACTCGAAACAGCCACCGAACGTCCCCGTGGGTGGCACTAACACCTCCCACAGGACCAATGTAACTCTTAGGAACTAACCCCGCAGCCGCGGGACTCCTAGTTTGAGAATACGACGGTAATTTGCAAATTTTTAGACTTAGGCTTAAAAACATGGCGTTAGAGGGTGGGAACTAAAAACTGCTCCCGAACATCCCCATAGGTGGCACCAACACCTCCCACGGGACCAATGTAACTCGTAGGAACTGACCCTGCAGTCGCGAGACACTCGGTTTTAGAATACGACATTAATTTGCATATTTCTAGACATAGGCTTAAAAATATGGTGATAGAGGGTGGGAACTCAAAACTACCCCCGAACATCCCCATAGGTGGCACCAACACCTCCCATGGGACCAATGTAACTCGTAGGAACTAACCCCGCAGTCGCGGGACTCTCAGTTTTAGAATACGAAAGTAATTTGCATATTTCTAGACTTAGTCTTAAAAACATGGCGTTAGAGGGTGACAACTCAAAATAGCCACCGAACGTCCCCGTGGGTGGCACCAACACCTCCCACGGGACCAATGTAACTCGTAGGAACTGACACCGCTGCCGCGGGACTCCCGGTTTGAAAATACGACTGTAATTTGTATATTTATAGACTTAGGGTTAAAAAGATGGCGTTAGAGGGTGGGAACTCGAAACAACCCCCCGAACGGCCCTGTGAGTGGCACCAACACCTCCCACGGGACCAATGTAACTCGTAGGAACTGGCCCCGCAGTCGCGAGAATCTCGGTTTTAGAATACGACCGTAATTTGCATATTCATATACTTAGGCTTAAAAACATGGCGTTAGAGGGTGGGAACTCAAAACTGCCCCTGAACATCCCCATAGGTGGCACCAACACCTCCCACGGGACCAATGTAACTCGTAGGAACTGACCCCGCAGTCGCGGGACTCACAGTTTTAGAATACGATAGTAATTTTCATATTTCTAGACTTAGGATTAGAAACATGGCGTTAGAGAGTGACAACTCAAAACAGCCACCGAACGTCCCCGTGGGTGGCACCAACACCTCCCACGGGACCAATGCAACTCGTAGGAACTGACCCCGCAGCCGTGGGACTCCCGGTTTGAGAATACGACGGTAATTTGCAAATTTCTAGACTTAGGCTTAAAAACATGGCGTTAGAGGGTGAGAACTCGAAACATCCACCGAACGTCCCCGTGGGTGGCACCAACACCTCCCACGGGACCAATGTAACTCGTAGGAACAGAACCCGCAGCCGCGGGACTTCCGGTTTGAGAAGACGACGATAATTTGTATATTTATAGACTTAGGGTTAAAAACATGGCGTTATAGGGTGAGTACTCGAAACAGCCCCCGAACGGCCCCGTGAGTGGCACCAACCCCTCCCATGGGACCAACGTAACTCGTAGAAACTGACCCCACAGTCGCGGGACTCTCGAATTCAGAATACGATGATAATTATCATATTACTAGACTTAGGCTTAAAAACATGGCGTTAGACGGTGGGAACTCAAAACAGCCCCCGAACATCCCCATAGGTGGCACCAACAACTCCCACGGGACCAATATAACTCGTAGGAACTGACCCCGCAGTCGCGGGACTCTCAGTTTTAGAATACGACGATAATTTCTATATTTCTAGACTTAGGATTAAAAACATGGCGTTAGAGGGTGAGAACTCGAAACAGCCACCGAACGTCCCCGTGGGTGGCACCAACACCTCCCACGGGACCAATGTAACTCGTAGGAACTGACCCCGCAGCCGTGGGACTCCCGGTTTGAGAATACGACGGTAATTTGCAAATTTCTAGACTTAGGCTTAAAAACATGGCGTTAGAGGGTGAGAACTCGAAACATCCACCGAACGTCCCCGTAGGTGGCACCAACACCTCCCATGGGACCAATGTAACTCGTAGGAACAGAACCCGCAGCCGCGGGCCTTCTGATTTGAGAAGACGACGATAATTTGTATATTTATAGACTTAGGGTTAAAAACATGGCGTTACAGGGTGAGTACTCAAAACAGCCCCCGAACGGCCCCGTGAGTGGCACCAACCCCTCCCATGGGACCAACGTAACTCGTAGAAACTGACCCCACAGTCGCGGGACTCTCGAATTCAGAATACGACGATAATTATCATATTACTAGACTTAGGCTTAAAAACATGGCGTTAGAGGGTGGGAACTCAAAACAGCCCCCGAACATCCCCATAGGTGGCACCAACAACTCCCACGGGACCAATATAACTCGTAGGAACTGACCCCGCAGTCGCGGGACTCCCGGTTTGAGAATACGACGATAATTTCTATATTTCTAGACTTAGGATTAAAAACATGGCGTTAGAGGGTGAGAACTCGAAACAGCCACCGAACGTCCCTGTGGGTGGCACCAACACCTACCACGGGACCAATGTTACTCGTAGGAACTGACCCCGCAGCCGCGGGACTCCCTATTTGAGAATACGATGATAATTTTCAAATTTCTAGACTTAGGCATAAAAACATGGCGTTAGAGGGTGAGAACTCGAAACAGCCACTGAACGTCCCCGTGGGTGGCACCAACACCTCCCACGGGACCAATGTAACTCGTAGGAACTGACCCCGCAGCCGCGAGACTCCCGATTTAAGAATACGACGATAATTTTCATATTTATGGACTTAGGGTTAAAAACATGGCGTTAGAGGGTGAGAACTCGAAACAGCCCCCGAACGACCCCGTGAATGGCACCAACACCTCCCACGGGACCTATGTAACTCGTAGGAACTGACCCCGCAGTCGCGGGACTCCCGATTTCAGAATACAACGATAATTTGCATATTTCTAGACTTAGGCTTAAAAACATGGCGTTAGAGGGTGGGAACTCAAAACTGCCCCCGAACATCCCCATAGGTGGCACCAACACCTCCCACGGGACCAATGTAACTCTCAGGAACTGACCCCGCAGTCGCGGGACTCTCGGTTTTAGAATACGGCTGTAATTTGCATATTTCTAAACATAGGCTTAAAGACATGGAGTTAGAGGGTGAGAACTCGAAACAGCCACCGAACGTCCTCGTGGGTGGCACCAACACCTCCCACAGGACCAATGTAACTTGTAGGAATTGACCTCGCAGCCGCGGGACTCCCGATTTGAGAATACAACGGTAATTTGCAAATTTCTAGACTCACGCTTAAAAACATGGCGTTAGAGGGTTGGAACTCAAAACTTCCCCCGAACATCCCCATAGGCGCCACCAACACCTCCCACGGGACCAATGTAACTCGTTGTAACTGACCCCGCAGTCGCCGGACTCTCGGTTTTAGAATACGACAGTAACTTGAATATTTCTAGACTTAGCCTTAAAAACATGGCGTTAGAGGGTGGGAACTCAAAACTTCCCCCGAACATCCCCATAGGTGGCGCCAACACCTCCCACGGGACCAATGTAACACATAGGAACTGACCCCGCTGTCGCGGGACTCTCAGTTTTAGAATACGACAGTAATTTGCATATTTCTAGACTTAGGCTTAAAAACATGGCGTTAGAGGGTGAGAACTCAAAATAGCCACCGAACGTTCCCGTGGGTGGCACCAACACCTCCCACGGGACCAATGTAACTCGTAGGAACTGACCCCGCAGTCGCGGGACTCTCGATTTCAAAATACGAAGATAATTTGCTTATTTCTAGATTTAGGCTTAAAAACATGGCGTTAGAGGGGGGGAACTCGAAACAGCCACCGAACGTCCCCGTGGGTGGCACCAACACCTCCCCCGGGACCAATGTAACTCGTAGGAACAGACCCCGCAGCCGCGGGACTCCCAGTTTGAGAATACGACGGTAATTTGCAAATTTCTAGACTTAGGCTTAAAAACATGGCATTAGAGGGTGAGAACTCGAAACAACCACCGAACGTCCCAGTGGGTGGCACCAACACCTCCCAAGGGACCAATGTAACTCGTAGGAACTGACCCCACTGCCGCGGGACTCCCGGTTTGAGAATACGATGATAATTTGTAAATTTCTAGACTTAGGCTTAAAAACACGGCGTTAGAGGGTGAGAACTCGAAACAACCACCGAACTTCCCCATGAGTGGCACCAACACATCCCACGGGACCAATGTAACTCGTAGGAACTGACCCCGCATCCGCGGGACTTCCGATTTCAGAATACGACGATAATTTGCATATTTATAGAGTTAGGTTTAAAAACATGGCATTAGAGGGTGGGAACTCAAAACTGCCCCCGAACATCCCCATAGGTGGCACCAATACCTCCCACGGGACCAATGTAACTCGTAGGAACTGACCTCCCAGTCGCGGGACTCTCAGTTTTAGAATACGACAGTAATTTGCATATTTCTAGACTTAGGCTTAAAAACATGGCGTTAGAGGGTGGGAACTCAAAACTGCCCCCGAACATCCCCATAGGTGGCACCAACACCTCCCACGGGACTAATGTAACTCTCAGGAACTGACCCCGCAGTCGCGGGACTCTCGGTTTTAAAATACGGCTGTAATTTGCATATTTCTAAACATAGGCTTAAAGACATGGAGTTAGAGGGTGAGAACTCGAAACAGCCACCGAACGTCCTCGTGGGTGGCACCAACACCTTCCACAGGACCAATGTAACTTGTAGGAATTGACCCCGCAGCCGCGGGACTCCCGGTTTGAGAATACAACGGTAATTTGCAAATTTCTAGACTCACGCTTAAAAACATGGCGTTAGAGGGTTGGAACTCAAAACTTCCCCCGAACATCAACATAGGCGCCACCAACACCTCCCACGGGACCAATGTAACTCGTTGTAACTGACCCCGCAGTCGCCGGACTCTCGGTTTTAGAATACGACAGTAACTTGAATATTTCTAGACTTAGCCTTAAAAACATGGCGTTAGAGGGTGGGAACTCAAAACTTCCCCCGAACATCCCCATAGGTCGCGCCAACACCTCCCACGGGACCAATGTAACACATAGGAGCTGACCCCGCTGTCGCGGGACTCTCAGTTTTAGAATACGACAGTAATTTGCATATTTCTAGACTTAGGCTTAAAAACATGGCGTTAGAGGGTGAGAACTCAAAATAGCCACCGAACGTTCCCGTGGGTGGCACCAACACCTCCCACGGGACCAATGTAACTTGTAGGAACTGACCCCGCAGTCGCGGGACTCTCGATTTCAAAATACGAAGATAATTTGCTTATTTCTAGATTTAGGCTTAAAAACATGGCGTTAGAGGGGGGGAACTCGAAACAGCCACCGAACGTCCCCGTGGGTGGCACCAACACCTCCCCCGGGACCAATGTAACTCGTAGGAACAGACCCCGCAGCCGCGGGACTCCCAGTTTGAGAATACGACGGTAATTTGCAAATTTCTAGACTTAGGCTTAAAAACATGGCATTAGAGGGTGAGAACTCGAAACAACCACCGAACGTCCCAGTGGGTGGCACCAACACCTCCCAAGGGACCAATGTAACTCGTAGGAACTGACCCCACTGCCGCGGGACTCCCGATTTGAGAATACGACGATAATTTGTAAATTTCTAGACTTAGGCTTAAAAACACGGCGTTAGAGGGTGAGAACTCGAAACAACCACCGAACTTCCCCATGAGTGGCACCAACACATCCCACGGGACCAATGTAACTCGTAGGAACTGACCCCGCATCCGCGGGACTTCCGATTTCAGAATACGACGATAATTTGCATATTTATAGAGTTAGGTTTAAAAACATGGCATTAGAGGGTTGGAACTCAAAACTGCCCCCGAACATCCCCATAGGTGGCACCAACACCTCCCACGGGACCAATGTAACTCGTAGGAACTGACCTCCCAGTCGCGGGACTCTCAGTTTTAGAATACGACAGTAATTTGCATATTTCTAGACTTAGGCTTAAAAACATGGCGTTAGAGGGTGGGAACTCAAAACTGCTCCCGAACATCCCCATAGGTGGCACCAACACCTCCCACGGGACCAATGTAACTCGTAGGAACTGACCCCGCAGTCGCGGGACTCTCAGTTTTAGAATACGATACTAATTTGCATATTTCTAGACTTAGGCCTAAAAACATGGCGTTAGAGGGTGAGAACTCGAAACAGCCACCGAACGTCCCCGTGGGTGGCACTAACACCTCCCACAGGACCAATGTAACTCGTAGGAACTGACCCCGCAGCCGCGGGACTCCTAGTTTGAGAATACGACGGTAATTTGCAAATTTCTAGACATAGGCTTAAAAACATGGCGTTAGAGGGTGGGAACTAAAAACTGCTCCCGAACATCCCCATAGGTGGCACCAACACCTCCCATGGGACCAATGTAACTCGTAGGAACTAACCCCGCAGTCGCGGGACACTCGGTTTTAGAATACGACAGTAATTTGCATATTTCTAGACAAAGGCTTAAAAACATGGTGATAGAGGGTGGGAACTCAAAACTACACCCGAACATCCCCATAGGTGGCACCAACACCTCCCACGGGACCAATGTAACTCGTAGGAACTGACCCCACAGTCGCGGGACTCTCAGCTTTAGAATACGACAGTAATTTGCATATTTCTAGACTTAGGCCTAAAAACATGGCGTTAGAGGGTGAGAACTCGAAACAGCCACCAAACGTCCCCGTGGGTGGCACCAACACCTCCCACGGGACCAATGTAACTCGTAGGAACTGACCCCGCAGCCGCGGGACTCCCAGTTTGAGAATACGACGGTAATTTGCAAATTTCTAGACTTAGGCTTAAAAACATGGCGTTAGAGGGTGAGAACTCGAAACAACCCCCAAACGGCCCCATGAGTGGCACCAACACCTCCCACATGACCAATTTAACTCGTAGGAACTGACCCCGCAGCCGCGGGACTCCCGATTTAAGAATACGATGATAATTTGCATATTTCTAGACTTAAGCTTAAAAACATGGCGTTAGAGGGTGGGAACTCAAAACTGCCCCCGAACATCCCCATAGGTGGAACCAACACCTCCCACGGGACCAATGTAACTCGTAGGAACTGACCCCGCAGTCGCGGGACTCTCAGTTTTAGAATACGACAGTAATTTGCATATTTCTAGACTTAGGCTTAAAAACATGGCCTTAGAGGGTGGGAACTCAAAACTGCCCCCGAACATACCCATAGGTGGCACCAACACCTCCCACGGGACCAATGTAACTCATAGTAACTGACCCCGCAGTCGCGGTACTCTCAGTTTTAGAATACGACAGTAATTTGCATATTTCTAGACTTAGGCTTAAAAACATGGCGTTAGAGGGTGGGAACTCAAAACTGCCCCCGAACATCCCCATAGGTGGCACCAACACCTCCCATGGGACCAATGTAACTCGTAGGAACTGGCCCCGCAGTCGCGGGACTCTCGGTTTTAGAATATGACAGTAATTTGCATATTTTTAGACTTAGGCTTAAAAACGTGGCGTTAGAGGGTGGGAACTCAAAACTGCCCCCGAACATCCCCATAGGTGGCACCAACACCTCCCACGGGACCAATGTAACTCGTAGGAACTGACCCCGCAGTCGCGGGACTCTCAGTTTTAGAATACGACACTAATTTGGATATTTCTAGACTTAGGCCTAAAAACATGGCGTTAGAGGGTGAGAACTCGAAACAGCCACTGAACGTCCCCGTGGGTGGCACCAACACCTCCCACGGGACCAACGTAACTCGTAGGAACAGACCCCGCAGCCGCGGGACTCCCGATTTGAGAATACGACAGTAATTTGCAAATTTCTTGACTTAGGCTTAAAAACATGGCGTTAGAGGGTGAGAACTCGAAACAGCCACCGAACGTCCCCGTGGGTGGCACCGACACCTCCCACGGGACGAATGTAACTCGTAGGAATTGACCCCGCAGCCGCGGGACTCCCAGTTTGAGAAGATGACGGTAATTTGTTTATTTATAGACTTAAGGTTAAAAACATGGCGTTAGAGGGTGACTACTCGAAACAACCCCGGAACGGCCCCGTGAGTGGCACCAACAACTCCCACGAGACCAATGTAACTCGTAGGAACTGACCCCGCAGTCGCGGGACTCTCGGTTTTAGAATACGACAGTAATTTACATATTTCTAGACTTAGGCTTAAAAACAGGCGTTAGAGGGTGAGAACTCGAAACACCCACTGAACGTCCCCGTGGGTGGCACCAACACCTCCCAAGGGACAAATGTAACTCGTAGGAACTGACCCCGCAGCCGCAGGACTCCAGGTTTGAGAATACGACGATAATTTTCAAATTTCTAGACTTAGGCATAAACACATGGCGTTAGAGGGTGAGAACTCGAAACAGCCACCGAACGTCCCCGTGGGTGGCACCAACACCTCCCACGGGACCAAGGTTACTCGTAGGAACTGACCCCGCAGCCGCATGACTCCCGGTTTGAGAACACGACGGTAATTATAAAATTTCTAGACTTAGGCATAAAAACAAGGTGTTAGAGGGTGAGAACTCGAAACATCCACCGAACGACCCCGTGGGTGGCACCAACACCTCCCACGGGACCAATGTAACTCGTAGGAACTGACCCCGCAGTCGCGGGACTCCCGATTTCAGAATACGACGATAATTTGCATATTTTTAGACTTAGGCTTAAAAACATGGCGTTAGAGGGTGGGAACTCAAAACTGCACCCGAACAGCCCCATAGGTGGAACCAACACCTCCCACGGGACTAATGTAACTCGTAGGAACTGACCCCGCAATCGTGGGACTCTCAGTTGTAGAATACGACATTAATTTGCATATTTCTAGACTTAGGCTTAAAAACATTGCGTTAGAGGGTGAGAACTCGAAACAGCCACCGAACGTCCCCGTGGGTGGCACCAACACCTCCCACGGGACCAATGTAACTCGTAGGAACTGACCCCGCAGCCGCGGGACTCCCGGTTTGAGAATACGACTGTAATTTGCATATTTATAGACTTAGGGTTAAAACATGGTGTTAGAGGGTGAGAACTCGAAACAGCTCCCGAACGGCCCCGTGAATGGCACCAACACCTCCCACGGGACCAATGTAACTCATAGGAACTGACCCCGCAGCCGCAGGACTCCCGGTTTGAGAACACGACGGTAATTTTCAAATTTCAAGACTTAGGCTTAAAAACATGGCGTTAGAGGGTGAGAACTCGAAACAACCACCGAACGTCCCCGCGGGTGGCACCAACACCTCCCACGGGACCAATGTAACTCGTAGGAACTGACCCCGCAGCCGCGGGACTCCCGGTTTGAGAATACGACTGTAATTTGCATATTTATAGACTTAGGGTTAAAAACATGGTGTTAGAGGGTGAGAACTCGAAACAGCTCCCGAACGGCCCCGTGAATGGCACCAACACCTCCCACGGGACCAATGTAACTCGTAGGAACTGACCCCACAGTCGCGGGACTCCCGATTTCAGAATACGATGATAATTTGCATATTTCTAGACTTAGGCTTAAAAACATGGCGTTAGAGGGTGGGAACTCAAAACTGCCCCCGAACATCCCCATAGGTGGCACCAACACCTCCCACGGGACTAATGTAACTCGTAGGAACTGACCCCGCAGTCGCGGGACTCTCGGTTTTAGAATACGATAGTAATTTGCATATTTCTAGACTTAGGCTTAAAAACATGGCGTTAGAGGGTGAGAACTCGAAACAGCCACCGAACGTCCTCGTGGGTGGCACCAACACCTCCCACAGGACCAATGTAACTCGTAGGAACTGACCCCGCAGCCCCGGGACTCTCGGTTTAAGAATACGACATTAATTTGCATATTTCTAGACTTCGTCTTAAAAACATGGCGTTAGAGGGGGAGAACTCGAAACAGCCACCGAATGTCCCCGTGGGTGGCACCAACACCTCCCACGGGACCAATGTAACTCGTAGGAATAGACCCCGCAGCCGCGGGACTCCCAGTTTCAGAATACGATGGTAATTTGTAAATTTCTTGACTTAGGCTTAAAAACATGGCGTTAGAGGGTGAGAACTTGAAACAGCCACCGAACGTCCCCGTGGGTGGCACCAACACCTCCCACGGGACCAATGTAACTCGTAGGAACAGACCCCGCAGCTGCGGGACTCCCAGTTTGAGTATACGAAGGTAATTTGCAAATTTCTAGACTTAGGCTTATAAACATGGCGTTAGAGGGTGAGAACTCGAAACAGCCACCGAACGTCCCAGTGGGTGGCACCAACACCTCCCATGGGACCAATGTAACTTGTAGGAACTGACCCCGCAGCCGCAGGACTCCCGGTTTGAAAATACGACGATAATTTGTAAATTTCTAGACTTTGGCTTAAAAACATGGTTTTAGAGGGTGAGAAATCGAAACAGCCACCGAACGTCCCCATGAGTGGCACCAACACCTCCCACGGGACCAATGTAACTCGTAGGAGCTGACCCCGCATCCGCGGGACTCCCGATTTCAGAATACGACGATAATTTGCATATTTCAAGAGGTAGGTTTAAAAACATGGCGTTAGAGGGTGGGAACTCAAAACTGCCCTTGAACATCCCCATAGGTGGCACCAACACCTCCCACGGGACCAAAGTAACTCGTAGGAACTGACCCCGCAGTCGCGGGACTCTCGGTTTCATAATACGACGGTAATTTGCATATTTCTAGACTTAGGCTTCAAAACATGGCGTTAGAGGGTGGGAACTCAAAACTGCCCCCGAACATCCCCATAGGTGGCACCAACACCTCCCACGGGACCAATGTAACTCGTAGGAACTGACCCCGCAGTCGCGGGACTCACAGTTTTAGAATACGATAGTAATTTGCATATTTCTAGACTTAGGCTTAGAAACATGGCGTTAGAGGGTGACAACTCAAAACAGCCACCGAACGTCCCCGTGGGTGGCACCAACACCTCCCACAGGACCAATGTAACTTGTAGGAACTGACCCCGCAGCCGCGGGACTACCGGTTTGAGAATACGACAGTAATTTGCCAATTTCTAGACTCACGCTTAAAAACATGGCGTTAGAGGGTTGAAACTCAAAACTGCCACCTAACATCCCCATAGGTGGCACCAACACCTCCCACGGGACCAATGTAACTCGTAGTAACTGACCCCGCAGTCGCGAGACTCTCGGTTTTAGAATACGACAGTAACTTGAATATTTCTAGACTTAGCATTAAAAGCATGGTGTTAGAGGGTGGGAACTCAAAACTGCCCCCGAACATCCCCGTAGGTGGCGGCAACACCTCCCACGGGACCAATGTAACACGTAGGAACTGACCCCGTAATTGCGGGACTCTCAGTTTTAGAATACGACATTAATTTGCATATTTCTAGACTTAGGCTTAAAAACATGGCGTTAGAGGGTGAGAACTCGAAAGAGTCACCGAACGTCCCCGTGGGTGGCACCAACACCTCCCACGGGACCAATTTAACTCGTAGGAACAGACCCCGCAGCCGCGGGACTCCCAGTTTGAGAATACAACGGTAATTTTCAAATTTCTAGACTTAGGCTTAAAAACATGGCGTTAGAGGGTGAGAACTCGAAACAGCCACCGAACGTCCCCGTGGGTGGCACCAACATCTCCCACGGGACCAATCTAACTCGTTGGAACTGACCCCGCAGCCGCGGGACTCCCGGTTTGAGAATACGATGATAATTTGTAAATTTCTAGACTTAGGGTTAAAAACACGGCGTTAGAGGGTGAGTACTCGAAACAGCCGCCGAACGGCCCCGTGAGTGGCACCAACACCTCCCATGGGACCAATGTAACTCGTAGGAACTGACCCCGCAGTCGCGGGACTCTCGATTTCAAAATACGACGATAATTTGTATATTTCTAGACTTAGGCTTAAAAACATGGCGTTAGAGGGTGGGAATCGAAACTACCCCCGAACATCCCAATAGGTGGCACCAATAACTCCCAAGGGATCAATGTAACTCGTAGGAACTGACCCCGCAGCCGCGGGACTCCCGATTTCTGAATACGATGATAATTTGCATATTTCTAGACTTAGGATTAAAAACATGGCGTTAGAGGGTGAGAACTCGAAACTGCCACCGAACGTCCCCGTGGGTGGCACCAACACCTCCCACGGGACCAATGTAACTCGTAGGAACAGACCCCGCAGCCGCGGGACTCCCAGTTTGAGAATATGACGGTAATTTGCAAATTTCTAGACTTAGGCTTAAAAACATGCCATTAGAGGGTGAGAACTCGAAACAGCCACCGAACATCACCATAGGTGGCGTCAACACCTCCCTCGGGACCAATGTAAGACGTAGGAACTGACCCCGCAATTGCGGGACTCTCAGTTTTAGAATACGACATTAATTTGCATATTTCTAGACTTAGGGTTAAAAACATGGCGTTAGAGGGTGAGAACTCGAAATAGCCACCGAACATCCCCGTGGGTGGCACCAACACCTCCCACGGGACCAATGTAACTCGTAGGAACTGACCCCGCAGCCGCGGGACTCCCGGTTTGAGAATACGACTGTAATTTACATATTTATAGACTTAGGGTTAAAACATGGTGTTAGAGGGTGAGAACTCGAAACAGCTCCCGAACGGCCCCGTGAATGGCACCAACACCTCCCACGGGACCAATGTAACTCATAGGAACTGACCCCGTAGCCGCATGACTCCCGGTTTGAGAATACGACGGTAATTTTCAAATTTCAAGACCTAGGCTTAAAAACATGGCGTTAGAGGGTGAGAACTCGAAACAACCACCGAGCGTCCCCGTGGGTGGCACCAACACCTCCCACGGGACCAATGTAACTCGTAGGAACTGACCCCGCAGCCGCGGGACTCCCGGTTTGAGAATACGACTGTAATTTGCATATTTATAGACTTAGGGTTAAAAACATGGTGTTAGAGGGTGAGAACTCGAAACAGCTCCCGAACGGCCCCGTGAATGGAACCAACACCTCCCACGGGACCAATGTAACTCGTAGGAACTGACCCCATAGTCGCGGGACTCCCGATTTCAGAATACGACGATAATTTGCATATTTCTAGACTTAGGCTTAAAAACATGGCGTTAGAGGGTGGGAACTCAAAACTGCCCCCGAACATCCCCATAGGTGGCACCAACACCTCCCACGGGACTAATGTAACTCGTAGGAACTGACCCCGCAGTCGCGGGACTCTCGGTTTTAGAATACGATAGTAATTTGCATATTTCTAGACTTAGGCTTAAAAACATGGCGTTAGAGGGTGAGAACTCGAAACAGCCACCGAACGTCCTCGTGGGTGGCACCAACACCTCCCACAGGACCAATGTAACTCGTAGGAACTGACCCCGCAGCCCCGGGACTCTCGGTTTAAGAATACGACATTAATTTGCATATTTCTAGACTTCGTCTTAAAAACATGGCGTTAGAGGGTGAGAACTCGAAACAGCCACCGAATGTCCCCGTGGGTGGCACCAACACCTCCCACGGGACCAATGTAACTCGTAGGAATAGACCCCGCAGCCGCGGGACTCCCAGTTTCAGAATACGATGGTAATTTGTAAATTTCTTGACTTAGGCTTAAAAACATGGCGTTAGAGGGTGAGAACTCGAAACAGCCACCGAACGTCCCCGTGGGTGGCACCAACACCTCCCACGGGACCAATGTAACTCGTAGGAACAGACCCCGCAGCCGCGGGACTCCCAGTTTGAGTATACGAAGGTAATTTGCAAATTTCTAGACTTAGGCTTATAAACATGGCGTTAGAGGGTGAGAACTCGAAACAGCCACCGAACGTCCCAGTGGGTGGCACCAACACCTCCCATGGGACCAATGTAACTTGTAGGAACTGACCCCGCAGCCGCAGGACTCCCGGTTTGAAAATACGACGATAATTTGTAAATTTCTAGACTTTGGCTTAAAAACATGGTTTTAGAGGGTGAGAAATCGAAACAGCCACCGAACGTCCCCATGAGTGGCACCAACACCTCCCACGGGACCAATGTAACTCGTAGGAGCTGACCCCGCATCCGCGGGACTCCCGATTTCAGAATACGACGATAATTTGCATATTTCAAGAGGTAGGTTTAAAAACATGGCGTTAGAGGGTGGGAACTCAAAACTGCCCTTGAACATCCCCATAGGTGGCACCAACACCTCCCACGGGACCAAAGTAACTCGTAGGAACTGACCCCGCAGTCGCGGGACTCTCGGTTTCATAATACGACGGTAATTTGCATATTTCTAGACTTAGGCTTCAAAACATGGCGTTAGAGGGTGGGAACTCAAAACTGCCCCCGAACATCCCCATAGGTGGCACCAACACCTCCCACGGGACCAATGTAACTCGTAGGAACTGACCCCGCAGTCGCGGGACTCACAGTTTTAGAATACGATAGTAATTTGCATATTTCTAGACTTAGGCTTAGAAACATGGCGTTAGAGGGTGACAACTCAAAACAGCCACCGAACGTCCCCGTGGGTGGCACCAACACCTCCCACAGGACCAATGTAACTTGTAGGAACTGACCCCGCAGCCGCGGGACTACCGGTTTGAGAATACGACAGTAATTTGCCAATTTCTAGACTCACGCTTAAAAACATGGCGTTAGAGGGTTGGAACTCAAAACTGCCACCTAACATCCCCATAGGTGGCACCAACACCTCCCACGGGACCAATGTAACTCGTAGTAACTGACCCCGCAGTCGCGGGACTCTCGGTTTTAGAATACGACAGTAACTTGAATATTTCTAGACTTAGCATTAAAAACATGGCGTTAGAGGGTGGAACTCAAAACTGCCCCCGAACATCCCCATAGGTGGCGGCAACACCTCCCACGGGACCAATGTAACACGTAGGAACTGACCCCGCAATTGCGGGACTCTCAGTTTTAGAATACGACATTAATTTGCATATTTCTAGACTTAGGCTTAAAAACATGGCGTTAGAGGGTGCGAACTCGAAACAGTCACCGAACGTCCCCGTGGGTGGCACCAACACCTCCCACGGGACCAATTTAACTCGTAGGAACAGACCCCGCAGCCGCGGGACTCCCAGTTTGAGAATACAACGGTAATTTGCAAATTTCTAGAGTTAGGCTTAAAAACATGGCGTTAGAGGGTGAGAACTCGAAACAGCCACCGAACGTCCCCGTGGGTGGCACCAACATCTCCCACGGGACCAATCTAACTCGTTGGAACTGACCCCGCAGCCGCGGGACTCCCGGTTTGAGAATACGATGATAATTTGTAAATTTCTAGACTTAGGGTTAAAAACACGGCGTTAGAGGGTGAGTACTCGAAACAGCCGCCGAACGGCCCCGTGAGTGGCACCAACACCTCCCATGGGACCAATGTAACTCGTAGGAACTGACCCCGCAGTCGCGGGACTCTCGATTTCAAAATACGACGATAATTTGCATATTTCTAGACTTAGGCTTAAAACCATGGCGTTAGAGGGTGGGAATCGAAACTACCCCCGAACATCCCAATAGGTGGCACCAATAACTCCCAAGGGATCAATGTAACTCGTAGGAACTAACCCCGCAGCCGCGGGACTCCCGATTTCTGAATACGATGATAATTTGCATATTTCTAGACTTAGGATTAAAAACATGGCGTTAGAGGGTGAGAACTCGAAACTGCCACCAAACGTCCCCGTGGGTGGCACCAACACCTCCCACGGGACCAATGTAACTCGTAGGAACAGACCCCGCAGCCGCGGGACTCCCAGTTTGAGAATACGACGGTAATTTGCAAATTTCTAGACTTAGGCTTAAAAACATGGCATTAGAGGGTGAGAACTCGAAACAGCCACCGAACATCACCATAGGTGGCGTCAACACCTCCCTCGGGACCAATGTAAGACGTAGGAACTGACCCCGCAATTGCGGGACTCTCAGTTTTAGAATACGACATTAATTTGCATATTTCTAGACTTAGGGTTAAAAACATGGCGTTAGAGGGTGAGAACTCGAAACAGCCACCGAACGTCCCCGTGGGTGGCACCAACACCTCCCACGGGACCAATGTAACTCGTAGGAACTGACCCCGCAGCCGCGGGACTCCCGGTTTGAGAATACGACTGTAATTTGCATATTTATAGACTTAGGGTTAAAACATGGTGTTAGAGGGTGAGAACTCGAAACAGCTCCCGAACGGCCCCGTGAATGGCACCGACACCTCCCACGGGACCAATGTAACTCATAGGAACTGACCCCGCAGCCGCAGGACTCCCGGTTTGAGAATACGACGGTAATTTTCAAATTTCAAGACTTAGGCTTAAAAACATGGCGTTAGAGGGTGAGAACTCGAAACAACCACCGAACGTCCCCGTTGGTGGCACCAACACCTCCCACGGGACCAATGTAACTCGTAGGAACTGACCCCGCAGCCGCGGGACTCCCGGTTTGAGAATACGACTGTAATTTGCATATTTATAGACTTAGGGTTAAAAACATGGTGTTAGAGGGTGAGAACTCGAAACAGCTCCCGAACGGCCCCGTGAATGGAACCAACACCTCCCACGGGACCAATGTAACTCGTAGGAACTGACCCCACAGTCGCGGGACTCCCGATTTCAGAATACGACGATAATTTGCATATTTCTAGACTTAGGCTTAAAAACATGGCGTTAGAGGGTGGGAACTCAAAACTGCCCCCGAACATCCCCATAGGTGGCACCAACACCTCCCACGGGACTAATGTAACTCGTAGGAACTGACCCCGCAGTCGCGGGACTCTCGGTTTTAGAATACGATAGTAATTTGCATATTTCTAGACTTAGGCTTAAAAACATGGCGTTAGAGGGTGAGAACTCGAAACAGCCACCGAACGTCCTCGTGGGTGGCACCAACACCTCCCACAGGACCAATGTAACTCGTAGGAACTGACCCCGCAGCCCCGGGACTCTCGGTTTAAGAATACGACATTAATTTGCATATTTCTAGACTTCGTCTTAAAAACATGGCGTTAGAGGGTGAGAACTCGAAACAGCCACCGAATGTCCCCGTGGGTGGCACCAACACCTCCCACGGGACCAATGTAACTCGTAGGAATAGACCCCGCAGCCGCGGGACTCCCAGTTTCAGAATACGATGGTAATTTGTAAATTTCTTGACTTAGGCTTAAAAACATGGCGTTAGAGGGTGAGAACTCGAAACAGCCACCGAACGTCCCCGTGGGTGGCACCAACACCTCCCACGGGACCAATGTAACTCGTAGGAACAGACCCCGCAGCCGCGGGACTCCCAGTTTGAGTATACGAAGGTAATTTGCAAATTTCTAGACTTAGGCTTATAAACATGGCGTTAGAGGGTGAGAACTCGAAACAGCCACCGAACGTCCCAGTGGGTGGCACCAACACCTCCCATGGGACCAATGTAACTTGTAGGAACTGACCCCGCAGCCGCAGGACTCCCGGTTTGAAAATACGACGATAATTTGTAAATTTCTAGACTTTGGCTTAAAAACATGGTTTTAGAGGGTGAGAAATCGAAACAGCCACCGAACGTCCCCATGAGTGGCACCAACACCTCCCACGGGACCAATATAACTCGTAGGAGCTGACCCCGCATCCGCGGGACTCCCGATTTCAGAATACGACGATAATTTGCATATTTCAAGAGGTAGGTTTAAAAACATGGCGTTAGAGGGTGGGAACTCAAAACTGCCCCCGAACATCCCCATAGGTGGCACCAACGCCTCCCACGGGAGCAATGTAACTCGTAGGAACTGACCCCGCAGTCGCGGGACTCACAGTTTTAGAATACGATAGTAATTTGCATATTTCTAGACTTAGGCTTAGAAACATGGCGTTAGAGGGTGACAACTCAAAACAGCCACCGAACGTCCCCGTGGGTGGCACCAACACCTCCCACAGGACCAATGTAACTTGTAGGAACTGACCCCGCAGCCGCGGGACTACCGGTTTGAGAATACGACAGTAATTTGCCAATTTCTAGACTCATGCTTAAAAACATGGCGTTAGAGGGTTGGAACTCAAAACTGCCACCTAACATCCCCATAGGTGGCACCAACACCTCCCACGGGACCAATGTAACTCGTAGTAACTGACCCCGCAGTCGCGGGACTCTCGGTTTTAGAATACGACAGTAACTTGAATATTTCTATACTTAGCATTAAAAACATGGCGTTAGAGGGTGGGAACTCAAAACTGCCCCCGAACATCCCCATAGGTGGCGGCAACACCTCCCACGGGACCAATGTAACACGTAGGAACTGACCCCGCAATTGCGGGACTCTCAGTTTTAGAATACAACATTAATTTGCATATTTCTAGACTTAGGCTTAAAAACATGGCGTTAGAGGGTGAGAACTCGAAACAGTCACCGAACGTCCCCGTGGGTGGCACCAACACCTCCCACGGGACCAATTTAACTCGTAGGAACAGACCCCGCAGCCGCGGGACTCCCAGTTTGAGAATACAACGGTAATTTGCAAATTTCTAGACTTAGGCTTAAAAACATGGCGTTAGAGGGTGAGAACTCGAAACAGCCACCGAACGTCCCCGTGGGTGGCACCAACATCTCCCACGGGACCAATCTAACTCGTTGGAACTGACCCCGCAGCCGCGGGACTCCCGGTTTGAGAATACGATGATAATTTGTAAATTTCTAGACTTAGGGTTAAAAACACGGCGTTAGAGGGTGAGTACTCGAAACAGCCGCCGAACGGCCCCGTGAGTGGCACCAACACCTCCCATGGGACCAATGTAACTCGTAGGAACTGACCCCGCAGTCGCGGGACTCTCGATTTCAAAATACGACGATAATTTGCATATTTCTAGACTTAGGCTTAAAAACATGGCGTTAGAGGGTGGGAATCGAAACTACCCCCGAACATCCCAATAGGTGGCACCAATAAGTCCCAATGGATCAATGTAACTCGTAGGAACTGACCCCGCAGCCGCGGGACTCCCGATTTCTGAATACGATGATAATTTGCATATTTCTAGACTTAGGATTAAAAACATGGCGTTAGAGGGGGAGAACTCGAAACTGCCACCGAACGTCCCCGTGGGTGGCACCAACACCTCCCACGGGACCAATGTAACTCGTAGGAACAGACCCCGCAGCCGCGGGACTCCCAGTTTGAGAATATGACGGTAATTTGCAAATTTCTAGACTTAGGCTTAAAAACATGGCATTAGAGGGTGAGAACTCGAAACAACCACCGAACATCACCATAGGTGGCGTCAACACCTCCCTCGGGACCAATGTAAGACGTAGGAACTGACCCCGCAATTGCGGGACTCTCAGTTTTAGAATACGACATTATTTTGCATATTTCTAGACTTAGGGTTAAAAACATGGCGTTAGAGGGTGAGAACTCGAAACAGCCACCGAACGTCCCCGTGGGTGGCACCAACACCTCCCACGGGACCAATGTAACTCGTAGGAACTGACCCCGCAGCCGCGGGACTCCCGGTTTGAGAATACGACTGTAATTTGCATATTTATAGACTTAGGGTTAAAACATGGTGTTAGAGGGTGAGAACTCGAAACAGCTCCCGAACGGCCCCGTGAATGGCACCAACACCTCCCACGGGACCAATGTAACTCATAGGAACTGACCCCGCAGCCGCAGGACTCCCGGTTTGAGAATACGACGGTAATTTTCAAATTTCAAGACTTAGGCTTAAAAACATGGCGTTAGAGGGTGAGAACTCGAAACAACCACCGAACGTCCCCGTGGGTGGCACCAACACCTCCCACGGGACCAATGTAACTCGTAGGAACTGACCCCGCAGCCGCGGGACTCCCGGTTTGAGAATACGACTGTAAGTTGCATATTTATAGACTTAGGGTTAAAAACATGGTGTTAGAGGGTGAGAACTCGAAACAGCTCCCGAACGGCCCCGTGAATGGAACCAACACCTCCCACGGGACCAATGTAACTCGTAGGAACTGACCCCACAGTCGCGGGACTCCCGATTTCAAAATACGACGATAAGTTGCATATTTCTAGACTTAGGCTTAAAAACATGGCGTTAGAGGGTGGGAACTCAAAACTGCCCCCGAACATCCCCATAGGTGGCACCAACACCTCCCACGGGACTAATAACTCGTAGGAACTGACCCCGCAATCGCGGGACTCTCGGTTTTAGAATACGATAGTAATTTGCATATTTCTAGACTTAGGCTTAAAAACATGGCGTTAGAGGGTGAGAACTCGAAACAGCCACCGAACGTCCTCGTGGGTGGCACCAACACCTCCCACAGGACCAATGTAACTCGTAGGAACTGACCCCGCAGCCCCGGGACTCTCGGTTTAAGAATACGACACTAATTTGCATATTTCTAGACTTCGTCTTAAAAACATGGCGTTAGAGGGTGAGAACTCGAAACAGCCACCGAATGTCCCCGTGGGTGGCACCAACACCTCCCACGGGACCAATGTAACTCGTAGGAATAGACCCCGCAGCCGCGGGACTCCCAGTTTCGGAATACGATGGTAATTTGTAAATTTCTTGACTTAGGCTTAAAAACATGGCGTTAGAGGGTGAGAACTCGAAACAGCCACCGAATGTCCCCGTGGGTGGCACCAACACCTCCCACGGGACCAATGTAACTCGTAGGACCAGACCCCGCAGCCGCGGGACTCCCAGTTTGAGTATACGAAGGTAATTTGCAAATTTCTAGACTTAGGCTTATAAACATGGCGTTAGAGGGTGAGAACTCGAAACAGCCACCGAACGTCCCAGTGGGTGGCACCAACACCTCCCATGGGACCAATGTAACTTATAGGAACTGACCCCGCAGCCGCAGGACTCCCGGTTTGAAAATACGACGATACTTTGTAAATTTCTAGACTTTGGCTTAAAAACATGGTTTTAGAGGGTGAGAAATCGAAACAGCCACCGAACGTCCCCATGAGTGGCACCAACACCTCCCACGGGACCAATGTAACTCGTAGGAGCTGACCCCGCATCCGCGGGACTCCCGATTTCAGAATACGACGATAATTTGCATATTTCAAGAGGGAGGTTTAAAAACATGGCGTTAGAGGGTGGGAACTCAAAACTGCCCTTGAACATCCCCATAGGTGGCACCAACACCTCCCACGGGACCAAAGTAACTCGTAGGAACTGACCCCGCAGTCGCGGGACTCTCGGTTTCATAATACGACGGTAATTTGCATATTTCTAGACTTAGGCTTCAAAACATGGCGTTAGAGGGTGGGAACTCAAAACTGCCCCCGAACATCCCCATAGGTGGCACCAACACCTCCCACGGGACCAATGTAACTCGTAGGAACTGACCCCGCAGTCGCGGGACTCACAGTTTTAGAATACGATAGTAATTTGCTTATTTTTAGACTTAGGCTTAGAAACATGGCGTTAGAGGGTGACAACTCAAAACAGCCACCGAACGTCCCCGTGGGTGGCACCAACACCTCCCACAGGACCAATGTAACTTGTAGGAACTGACCCCGCAGCCGCGGGACTACCGGTTTGAGAATACGACAGTAATTTGCCAATTTCTAGACTCACGCTTAAAAACATGGCGTTAGAGGGTTGGAACTCAAAACTGCCACCTAACATCCCCATAGGTGGCACCAACACCTCCCACGGGACCAATGTAACTCGTACTAACTGACCCCGCAGTCGCGGGACTCTCGGTTTTAGAATACGACAGTAACTTGAATATTTCTAGACTTAGCATTAAAAACATAGCGTTAGAGGGTGGAACTCAAAACTGCCCCCGAACATCCCCATAGGTGGCGGCAACACCTCCCACGGGACCAATGTAACACGTAGGAACTGACCCCGCAATTGCGGGACTCTCAGTTTTAGAATACAACATTAATATGCATATTTCTAGACTTAGGCTTAAAAACATGGCGTTAGAGGGTGAGAACTCGAAACAGCCACCGAATGTCCCCGTGGGTGGCACCAACACCTCCCACGGGACCAATGTAACTCGTAGGAATAGACCCCGCAGCCGCGGGACTCCCAGTTTCAGAATACGATGGTAATTTGTAAATTTCTTGACTTAGGCTTAAAAACATGGCGTTAGAGGGTGAGAACTCGAAACAGCCACCGAACGTCCCCGTGGGTGGCACCAACATCTCCCACGGGACCAATCTAACTCGTTGGAACTGACCCCGCAGCCGCGGGACTCCCGGTTTGAGAATACGATGATAATTTGTAAATTTCTAGACTTAGGGTTAAAAACACGGCGTTAGAGGGTAAGTACTCGAAACAGCCGCCGAACGGCCCCGTGAGTGGCACCAACACCTCCCATGGGACCAATGTAACTCGTAGGAACTGACCCCGCAGTCGCGGGACTCTCGATTTCAAAATACGACGATAATTTGCATATTTCGAGACTTAGGCTTAAAAACATGGCGTTAGAGGGTGGGAATCGAAACTACCCCCGAACATCCCAATAGGTGGCACCAATAACTCCCAAGGGATCAATGTAACTCGTAGGAACTGACCCCACAGCCGCGGGACTCCCGATTTCTGAATACGATGATAATTTGCATATTTCTAGACTTAGGATTAAAAACATGGCGTTAGAGGGTGAGAACTCGAAACTTCCACCGAACGTCCCCGTGGGTGGCACCAACACCTCCCACGGGACCAATGTAACTCGTAGGAACAGTCCCCACAGCCGCGGGACTCCCAGTTTGAGAATACGACGGTAATTTGCAAATTTCTAGACTTGGGCTTAAAAACATGGCATTAGAGGGTGAGAACTCGAAATAGCCACCGAACATCACCATAGGTGGCGTCAACACCTCCCTCGGGACCAATGTAAGGGGTAGGAACTGACCCCGCAATTGCGGGACTCTCAGTTTTAGAATACGACATTATTTTGCATATTTCTAGACTTAGGGTTAAAAACATGGCGTTAGAGGGTGAGAACTCAAAACAGCCACCGAACGTCCCCGTGGGTGGCACCAACACCTCCCACGGGACCAATGTAACTCGTAGGAACTGACCCCGCAGCCGCGGGACTCCCGGTTTGAGAATAGGACTGTAATTTGCATATTTATAGACTTAGGGTTAAAACATGGTGTTAGAGGGTGAGAACTCGAAACAGCTCCCGAACGGCCCCGTGAATGGCACCAACACCTCCCACGGGACCAATGTAACTCATAGGAACTGACCTCGCAGCCGCAGGACTCCCGGTTTGAGAATACGACGGTAATTTTCAAATTTCAAGACTTAGGCTTAAAAACATGGCGTTAGAGGGTGAGAACTCGAAACAACCACCGAACGTCCCCGTGGGTGGCACCAACACCTCCCACGGGACCAATGTAACTCGTAGGAACTGACCCCGCAGCCGCGGGACTCCCGGTTTGAGAATACGACTGTAATTTGCATATTTATAGACTTAGGGTTAAAAACATGGTGTTAGAGGGTGAGAACTCGAAACAGCTCCCGAACGGCCCCGTGAATGGAACCAACACCTCCCACGGGACCAATGTAACTCGTAGGAACTGACCCCACAGTCGCGGGACTCCCGATTTCAGAATACGACGATAATTTGCATATTTCTAGACTTAGGCTTAAAAACATGGCGTTAGAGGGTGGGAACTCAAAACTGCCCCCGAACATCCCCATAGGTGGCACCAACACCTCCCACGGGACTAATGTAACTCGTAGGAACTGACCCCGCAGTCGCGGGACTCTCGGTTTTAGAATACGATAGTAATTTGCATATTTCTAGACTTAGGCTTAAAAACATGGCGTTAGAGGGTGAGAACTCGAAACAGCCACCGAACATCCTCGTGGGTGGCACCAACACCTCCCACAGGACCAATGTAACTCGTAGGAACTGACCCCGCAGCCCCGGGACTCTCGGTTTAAGAATACGACATTAATTTGCATATTTCTAGACTTCGTCTTAAAAACATGGCGTTAGAGGGTGAGAACTCGAAACAGCCACCGAATGTCCCCGTGGGTGGCACCAACACCTCCCACGGGACCAATGTAACTCGTAGGAATAGACCCCGCAGCCGCGGGACTCCCAGTTTCAGAATACGATGGTAATTTGTAAATTTCTTGACTTAGGCTTAAAAACATGGCGTTAGAGGGTGAGAACTCGAAACAGCCACCGAATGTCCCCGTGGGTGGCACTAACACCTCCCACGGGACCAATGTAACTCGTAGGAACAGACCCCGCAGCCGCGGGACTCCCAGTTTGAGTATACGAAGGTAATTTGCAAATTTCTAGACTTAGGCTTATAAACATGGCGTTAGAGGATGAGAACTCGAAACAGCCACCGAACGTCCCAGTGGGTGGCACCAACACCTCCCATGGGACCAATGTAACTTGTAGGAACTGACCCCGCAGCCGCAGGACTCCCGGTTTGAAAATACGACGATAATTTGTAAATTTCTAGACTTTGGCTTAAAAACATGGTTTTAGAGGGTGAGAAATCGAAACAGCCACCGAATGTCCCCATGAGTGGCACCAACACCTCCCACGGAACCAATGTAACTCGTAGGAGCTGACCCCGCATCCGCGGGACTCCCGATTTCAGAATACGACGATAATTTGCATATTTCAAGAGGTAGGTTTAAAAACATGGCGTTAGAGGGTGGGAACTCAAAACTGCCCTTGAACATCCCCATAGGTGGCACCAACACCTCCCACGGGACCAAAGTAACTCGTAGAAACTGACCCCGCAGTCGCGGGACTCTCGGTTTCATAATACGACGGTAATTTGCATATTTCTAGACTTAGGCTTCAAAACATGGCGTTAGAGGGTGGGAACTCAAAACTGCCCCCGAACATCCCCATAGGTGGCACCAACACCTCCCACGGGACCAATGTAACTCGTAGGAATTGACCCCGCAGTCGCGGGACTCACGGTTTTAGAATACGACAGTAATTTACATATTTCTAGACGTTGGCTTAGAAACATGGCGTTAGAGGGTGAGAACTCAAAATAGCCACCGAACGTCCCTGTGGGTGGTACCAACACCTCCCACGGGACCAATGTAACTCGTAGGAACTGACCCCGCAGCCGCGGGACTCTCGGTTTGAGAATATGACGGTAATTTACAAATTTCTAGACTTAAGCTTAAAAACATGGCGTTAGAGGGTGAGAACTCGAAAAAGACACCGAACGTCCCCGTGGGTGGCACCAACACCTCCCACGGGACCAATGTAACTCGTAGGAACTGACCACGCAGCCGCGGGACTCCCGGTTTGATAAGACGACGATAATTTGTATATTTATAGACTTAGGGTTAAAAACATCGCGTTAGAGGGTGAGTACTCGAAACAGCCCCCGAACGGCCCCGTGAGCGGCACCAACCCCTCCCATGGGACCAATGTAACTCGTAGGAACAGACCCCACAGTCGCGGGACTCTCGAATTCAGAATACGACGATAATTAGAATATTTCTAGACTTAGGCTTAAAAACATGGCGTTAGAGGGTGAGAACTCGAAACATCCACTGAACGTCCCCGTGGGTGGCACCAACACCTCCCATGGGACCAATGTAACTCGTAGGAACTGACCCCGCAGCCGAAGGACTCCCGGTTTGAGAAAACGATGATAATTTTCAAATTTCTAGACTTAGGCATAAAAACATGGTGTTAGAGGGTGAGAACTCGAAATAGCCACCGAACGACCCCGTGGGTGGCACCAACACCTCCCACGGGACCAATGTAACTCGTAGGAACTGACCCCGCAGCCGCGGGACTCCCGGTTTGAGAATACGACGACAATTTGCATATTTATGGACTTAGGGTTAAAAACATGGCGTTGGAGGGTGAGAACTCGAAACAGCCCCCGAACGGCCCCGTGAATGTCACCAACACCTCCCACGGGACCTATGTAACTCGTAGGAACTGACCCCGCAGTGGCGGGACTCCCGATTTCAGAATACAACTATAATTTGCATATTTCTAGACTTAGGCTTAAAAACATGGCGTTAGAGGGTGGGAACTCAAAACTGCCCCCGAACATCCCCATAGGTGGCACCAACACCTCCCACGGGACTAATGTAACTCGTAGGAACTGACCCCGCAGCCGCGGGACTCCCGGTTTGAGAATACGACGACAATTTGCATATTTATGGACTTAGGGTTAAAAACATGGCGTTGGAGGGTGAGAACTCGAAACAGCCCCCGAACGGCCCCGTGAATGTCACCAACACCTCCCACGGGACCTATGTAACTCGTAGGAACTGACCCCGCAGTCGCGGGACTCCCGATTTCAGAATACAACTATAATTTGCATATTTCTAGACTTAGGCTTAAAAACATGGCGTTAGAAGGTGAAAACTCGAAACAGCCACCGAACGTCCTCGTGGGTGGCACCAACACCTCCCACAGGGCCAATGTAACTTGTAGGAACTGACCCCGCAGCTGCGGGACTCCCGGTTTGAGAATACGACGGTAACTTGCATATTTCTAGACTTAGGCCTAAAAACTTGTCGTTAGAGGGTGGGAACTCAAAATTGCCCCCGAACATCCCCATAGGTGGCGCCAACACCTCCCACGGGACCAATGTAACACGTAGGAACTGACCCCGCAATTGCGGGACTCTCAGTTTTAGAATACGACATTAATTTGCATATATCTAGACTTAGGCTTAAAAACATGGCGTTAGAGGGTGAGAACTCGAAACAGCCACCAAACGTCCCCGTGGGTGGCACCAACACCTCCCACGGGACCAATGTAACTCGTAGTAACAGACCCCGCAGCCGCGGGACTCCCAGTTTGAGAATACGACGGTAATTTGCAAATTTCTAGATTTAGGCTTAAAAACATGGCGTTAGAGGGTGAGAACTCGAAACAGCCACTGAACGTCCCCGTAGGTGGCACCAACACCTCCCACGGGACCAATCTAACTCGTAGGAACTGACCCCGCAGCCGCGGGACTCCCGGTTTGAGAATACGACGATAATTTGCAAATTTCTAGACCTAGGCTTAAAAACATGGCGTTAGAGGGTGAGAACTCGAAACAGCCACCGAACGTCCCCATGAGTGGCACCAACACCTCCCACGGGACCAATGTAACTCGTAGGAACTGACCCCACATCTGTGGGACTCCCGATTTCAGAATTCTACGATAATTTTCATATTTCTAGAGTTAGGTTTAAAAACATGGCGTTACAGGGTGGGAACTCAAAACTGCCCCCGAACATCCCCATAGGTGGCACCTACACCTCCCACGGGACCAATGTAACTCGTAGGAACTGACCCCGCAGTCGCGGGACTCCCAGTTTTAGAATATGACAGTAATTTGCATATTTCTAGACTTAGGCTAAAAAACATGGCGTTAGAGGGTGAGAACTCAAAGCATCCACCGAACGTCCCCGAGGGTGGCACCAACACCTCCCACGGGACCAATGTAACTCGTAGGAACTGACCCCGCAGCCGCGGGACTCCCAGTTTGAGAATACGATGGTAATTTGCAAATTTCTAGACGTAGGCTTAAAAACATGGCGTTAGAGTATGAGAACTCGAAACATCCACCGAACGTCCCCATGGGTGGCACCAACACCTCCCACGGGACCAATGTAACTCGTAGGAACTGACCCCGCAGCCGAGGGACTCCCGGTTTGAGAAGACGACGATAATTTGTATATTTATAGACTTAGGGTTAAAAACATGGCGTTAGAGGGTGAGTACTCGAAACAGCCCCCGAACGGCCCCGTGAGTGGCACCAACACCTCCCATGGGACCAATGTAAACTCGTAGGAACTGACCCCGCAGTCGCGGGACTCTCGATTTCAAAATACGATGATAATTTGCATATTTCTAGACTTAGGCTTAAAAACATGTCATTAGAGGGTGGGAACTCGAAACTATCCCCGAACATCCCCATAGGTGGCACCAATAACTCCCACGGGACCAATGTAACTCGTAGGAACTGACCCCGGAGTCGCGGGAGTCTCGGTTTTAGAATACGACAGTAATTTGCATATTTCTAGACTTAGGCTTAAAAACATGGCGTTAGAGGGTGAGAACTCGAAACAGCCACCGAACGTCCCCGTGGGTGCCACCAACACCTCCCACGGGACCAATGTAACTCGTAGGAACTGACCCCGCAGCCGCGGGACTCCCGGTTTGAGAATACGACTGTAAGTTGCATATTTCTAGACTTCGGCTTAAAAACATGGCGTTAGAGGGTGAGAACTCGAAACAGCCACCGAACGTCCCCGTGGGTGCCACCAACACCTCCCACGGGACCAATGTAACTCGTAGGAACTGACCCCGCAACTGCGGGACTCCCGATTTCAGAATACGACGATAATTTGCGTATTTCTAGAGTTAGGTTTAAAAACATGGCGTTAGAGGGTGGGAACTCAAAACTGCCACCGAACATCCCCATAGGTGGCACCAACACCTCCCACGGGACCAATGTAACTCGTAGGAACTGACCCCGCAGTCGCGGGACTCACAGTTTTAGAATACGACAGTAATTTGCATATTTCTAGACTTAGACTTAGAAACATGGCGTTAGAGGGTGAGAACTCAAAACAGCCATCGAACGTCCCTGTGGGTGGCACCAACACCTCCCACAGGACCAATGTAACTCGTAGGAACTGACCCCGCAGCCGCGGGACTCCCGGTTTGAGAATACGACGGTAATTTGCAAATTTCTAGACTTAAGCTTAAAAACATGGCGTTAGAGGGTGAGAAGTCGAAATAGCCACCGAACATCCCCGTGGGTGGCACCAACACCTCCCACGGGACCAGTGTAACTCGTAGGAACTGACCCCGCAGCCGCGGGACTCACGGTTTGAGAAGACGACGATAATTTGTATATTTATAGACTTAGGGTCAAAAAATGGCGTTAGAGGATGAGTACTCGAAACATCCCCCGAACGGCCCCGTGAGCGGCACCAACCCCTCCCATGGGACCAACGTAACTCGTAGGAACTGACCCCGCAGTCGCGAGACTCCCGAATTCAGAATACGATGATAATTAGAATATTTCTAGACTTAGGCTTTAAAACATGGCATTAGAGGGTGGGAACTCAAAACTTCCCCCGAACATCCCCATAGGTGGCACCAACAACTCCCACGGGACCAATGTAACACGTAGGAACTGACCCCGCAGCCGCGGGACTCTCGGTTTTAGAATACGACAGTAATTTGCATATTTCTAGACTTAGGCTTAAAAACGTGGCGTTAGAGGGTGGAAACTCAAAACTGCCCCCGAACATCCCCATAGGTGGCACCAACCCCCACGGGACCAATGTAACTCATAGGAACTAACCCCGCATCTGCGGGACTCCCGATTTCAGAATACGACGATAATTTGCGTATTTCTAGAGTTAGGCTTAAAAACATGGCGTTAGAGGGTGGGAACTCAAAACTGCCCCCGAACATCCCCATAGGTGGCACCAACACATCCCACGGGACCAATGTAACTCGTAGGAACTAACCCCGCAGTCGCGGGACTCACAGTTTTAGAATACGACAGTAATTTGCATATTTCTAGACTTTGGCTTAGAAACATGGCGTTAGAGGGTGAGAACTCAAAACAGCCACCGAACGTCCCTGTGGGTGGCACCAACACCTCCCACGGGACCAATGTAACTCTTAGGAACTGACCCCGCAGACGCGGGACTTCCGGTTTGAGAATACGACGGTAATTTACAAATTTCTAGACTTAAGCTTAAAAACATGGCGTTAGAGGGTGAGAACTCGAAAAAGCCACCGAACGTCCCCGTGGGTGGCACCAACACCTCCCACGGGACCAATTTAACTCGTAGGAACTGACCCCGCAGCAGCGGGACTCCCGGTTTGATAAGACGACGATAATTTGTACATTTATGGACTTAGGGTTAAAAACATGGCGTTAGAGGGTGAGTACTCGAAACAGCCCCAGAACGGCCCCGTGAGCGGCACCAACTCCTCCCATGGGACCAATGTAACTCGTAGGAACTGACCCCGCAGTCGCGGGACTCTCGAATTCAGAATACGACGATAATTAGAATATTTCTAGACTTAGGCTTAAAAACATGGCGTTAGAGGGTGAGAACTCGAAACATCCACTGAACGTCCCCGTGGGTGGCACCAACACCTCCCATGGGACCAATGTAACTCGTAGGAACAGACCCCGCAGCTGAAGGACTCCCGGTTTGAGAATACGACGATAATTTTCAAATTTCTAGACATAGGCATAAAAACATGGTGTTAGAGGGTGAGAACTCGAAATAGCCACCGAACGTCCCCGTGGGTGGCACCAACACCTCCCACGGGACCAATGTAACTCGTAGGAACTGACCCCGCAGCCGCGGGACTCCCGGTTTGAGAATACGACGACAATTTGCATATTTATGGACTTAGGGTTAAAAACATGGCGTTGGAGGGTGAGAACACGAAACAGCCCATGAACGGCCCCGTGAATGTCACCAACACCTCCCACGGGACCTATGTAACTCGTAGGAACTGACCCCGCAGTCGCGGGACTCCCGATTTCAGAATTAACTATAATTTGGATATTTCTAGGCTTAGGCTTAAAAACATGGCGTTAGAGGGTGGGAACTCAAAACCGCCCCCGAACATCCCCATAGGCGGCACCAACACCTCCCACGGGACTAATGTAACTCGTAGGAAGTGACCCTGCAGTCGCGGGACTCTCAGTTTTAGAATACAACAGTAATTTGCATATTTCTAGACTTAGGCTTAAAAACATGGCGTTAGAGGGTGAGAACTCAAAACAGCCACCGAACGTCCTCGTGGGTGGCACCAACACCTCCCACAGGGCCAATGTAACTTGTAGGAACTGACCCCGCAGCTGCGGGACTCCCGGTTTGAGAATACGACGGTAATTTGTAAATTTCTAGACTTACGCTTAAAACATGGCGTTAGAGGGTTGGAACTCAAAACTTCCCCCGAACATCCCCATAGGTGTCACCAACACCTCCCACGGGACCAATGTAACTCGTAGTAACTGACCCCGCAGTCGCGGGACTCTCGGTTTTAGAATACGACAGTAACTTGCATATTTCTAGACTTAGGCTTAAAAACTTGTCGTTAGAGGGTGGGAACTCAAAATTGCCCCCGAACATCCCCATAGGTGGCGCCAACACCTCCCACGGGACCAATGTAACACGTAGGAACTGACCCCGCAATTGCGGGACTCTCAGTTTTAGAATACGACATTAATTTGCATATATCTAGACTTAGGCTTAAAAACATGGCGTTAGAGGGTGAGAACTCGAAACAGCCACCGAACGTCCCCGTGGGTGGCACCAACACCTCCCACGGGACCAATGTAACTCGTAGGAATAGACCCAGCAGCAACGGGACTCCCAGTTTGAGAATACGACGGTAATTTGCAAATTTCTAGATTTAGGCTTAAAAACATGGCGTTAGAGGGTGAGAACTCGAAACAGCCACCGAACGTCCCCGTAGGTGGCACCAACACCTCCCACGGGACCAATCTAACTCGTAGGAACTGACCCCGAAGCCGCGGGACTCCCGGTTTGAGAATACGACGATAATTTGCAAATTTCTAGACCTAGGCTTAAAAACATGGCGTTAAGGGTGAGAACTCGAAACAGCCACCGAACGTCCCCGTGAGTGGCACCAACACCTCCCACGGGACCAATGTAACTCGTAGGAACTGACCCCGCATCTGTGGGACTCCCGATTTCGGAATTCTACGATAATTTGCATATTTCTAGAGTTAGGTTTAAAAACATGGCGTTAGAGGGTGAGAACTCAAAACAGCCACCGAACGTCCCTGTGGGTGGCACCAACTCCTCCCACGGGACCAATGTAACTCGTAGGAACTGACCCCGCAGCCGCGGGAGTCCCGGTTTGAGAATACGACGGTAATTTGCAAATTTCTAGACTTAGGCTTAAAAACATGGCGTTAGAGGGTGGGAACTCGAAACTACCCCCGAACATCCCCATAGGTGGCACCAATAACTCCCACGGGACCAATGTAACTCGTAGGAACTGACCCCGGAGTCGCGGGAGTCTCGGTTTTAGAATACGACAGTAATTTGCATATTTCTAGACTTAGGCTTAAAAACATGGCGTTAGAGGGTGAGAACTCGAAACAGCCACCGAATGTCCCCGTGGGTGGCACCAACACCTCCCACGGGACCAATGTAACTCGTAGGAACTGACCCCGCATCTGCGGGACTCCCGATTTCAGAATACGACGATAATTTTTGTAATTCTAGAGTTAGGTTTAAAAACATGGCGTTAGACGGTGGGAACTCAAAACTGCCCCCGAACATCCCCATAGGTGGCACCAACACCTCCCACGGGACCAATGTAACTCGTAGCAACTGACCCCGCAGTCGCGGGACTCACAGTTTTAGAATACGACAGTAATTTGCATATTTCTAGACTTAGGCTTAGAAACATGGCGTTAGAGGGTGAGAACTCAAAACAGACACCGAACGTCCCTGTGGGTGGCACCAACACCTCCCACGGGACCAATGTAACTCGTAGGAACTGACCCCGCAGCCGCGGGACTCCCAGTTTGAGAATACGACGGTAATTTACAAATTTCTAGACTTAAGCTTAAAAACATGGCGTTAGAGGGTGAGAAGTCGAAACAGCCACCGAACGTCCCCGTGGGTGGAACCAACACCTCCCACGGGACCAATGTAACTCGTAGGAACTGACCCCGCAGCCGCGGGACTCACGGTTTGAGAAGACGATGATAATTTGTATATTTATAGACTTAGGGTCAAAAACATGGCGTTAGAGGGTGAGTACTCGAAACATACCCCGAACGGCCCCGTGAGCGGCACCAACCCCTCCCATGGGACCAACGTAACTCGTAGGAACTGACCCCGCAGTCGCGGGACTCTCGAATTCAGAATACGCTGATAATTAGAATATTTATAGACTTAGGCTTTAAAACATGGCGTTAGAGGGTGGGAACTCAAAACTTCCCCCGAACATCTCCATAGGTGGCACCAACAACTCCCATGGGACCAATGTAACACGTAGGAACTGACCCCGCAGCCGCGGGACTCTCGGTTTTAGAATATGATAGTAATTTGCATATTTCTAGACTTAGGCTTAAAAACGTTGCGTTAGAGGGTGGGAACTAAAAACTGCCCCCGAACATCCCCATAGGTGGCACCAACACCTCCCACGGGACCAATGTAACTCGTAGGAACTGACCCCGCATCTGCGGGACTCCCGATTTTAGATACGATGATAATTTGCGTATTTCTTGAGTTAGGTTTAAAAACATGGCGTTAGAGGGTGGGAACTCAAAATTGCCCCCGATCATCCCCATAGGTGGCACCAACACCTCCCACGGGACCAATGTAACTCGTAGGAACTGACCCCGCAGCCGCGGGACTCTCGGTTTTAGAATATGATAGTAATTTGCATATTTCTAGACTTAGGCTTAAAAACATGGCGTTAGAGGGTGAGAACTCGAAACAGCCACCGAACGTCCCCGTGGGTGGCACCAACACCTCCCACGGGACCAATGTAACTCGTAGGAATAGACCCAGCAGCAACGGGACTCCCAGTTTGAGAATACGACGGTAATTTGCAAATTTCTAGATTTAGGCTTAAAAACATGGCGTTAGAGGGTGAGAACTCGAAACAGCCACCGAACGTCCCCGTAGGTGGCACCAACACCTCCCACGGGACCAATCTAACTCGTAGGAACTGACCCCGAAGCCGCGGGACTCCCGGTTTGAGAATACGACGATAATTTGCAAATTTCTAGACCTAGGCTTAAAAACATGGCGTTAAGGGTGAGAACTCGAAACAGCCACCGAACGTCCCCGTGAGTGGCACCAACACCTCCCACGGGACCAATGTAACTCGTAGGAACTGACCCCGCATCTGTGGGACTCCCGATTTCGGAATTCTACGATAATTTGCATATTTCTAGAGTTAGGTTTAAAAACATGGCGTTAGAGGGTGAGAACTCAAAACAGCCACCGAACGTCCCTGTGGGTGGCACCAACTCCTCCCACGGGACCAATGTAACTCGTAGGAACTGACCCCGCAGCCGCGGGAGTCCCGGTTTGAGAATACGACGGTAATTTGCAAATTTCTAGACTTAGGCTTAAAAACATGGCGTTAGAGGGTGGGAACTCGAAACTACCCCCGAACATCCCCATAGGTGGCACCAATAACTCCCACGGGACCAATGTAACTCGTAGGAACTGACCCCGGAGTCGCGGGAGTCTCGGTTTTAGAATACGACAGTAATTTGCATATTTCTAGACTTAGGCTTAAAAACATGGCGTTAGAGGGTGAGAACTCGAAACAGCCACCGAATGTCCCCGTGGGTGGCACCAACACCTCCCACGGGACCAATGTAACTCGTAGGAACTGACCCCGCATCTGCGGGACTCCCGATTTCAGAATACGACGATAATTTTTGTAATTCTAGAGTTAGGTTTAAAAACATGGCGTTAGACGGTGGGAACTCAAAACTGCCCCCGAACATCCCCATAGGTGGCACCAACACCTCCCACGGGACCAATGTAACTCGTAGCAACTGACCCCGCAGTCGCGGGACTCACAGTTTTAGAATACGACAGTAATTTGCATATTTCTAGACTTAGGCTTAGAAACATGGCGTTAGAGGGTGAGAACTCAAAACAGACACCGAACGTCCCTGTGGGTGGCACCAACACCTCCCACGGGACCAATGTAACTCGTAGGAACTGACCCCGCAGCCGCGGGACTCCCAGTTTGAGAATACGACGGTAATTTACAAATTTCTAGACTTAAGCTTAAAAACATGGCGTTAGAGGGTGAGAAGTCGAAACAGCCACCGAACGTCCCCGTGGGTGGAACCAACACCTCCCACGGGACCAATGTAACTCGTAGGAACTGACCCCGCAGCCGCGGGACTCACGGTTTGAGAAGACGATGATAATTTGTATATTTATAGACTTAGGGTCAAAAACATGGCGTTAGAGGGTGAGTACTCGAAACATACCCCGAACGGCCCCGTGAGCGGCACCAACCCCTCCCATGGGACCAACGTAACTCGTAGGAACTGACCCCGCAGTCGCGGGACTCTCGAATTCAGAATACGCTGATAATTAGAATATTTATAGACTTAGGCTTTAAAACATGGCGTTAGAGGGTGGGAACTCAAAACTTCCCCCGAACATCTCCATAGGTGGCACCAACAACTCCCATGGGACCAATGTAACACGTAGGAACTGACCCCGCAGCCGCGGGACTCTCGGTTTTAGAATATGATAGTAATTTGCATATTTCTAGACTTAGGCTTAAAAACGTTGCGTTAGAGGGTGGGAACTAAAAACTGCCCCCGAACATCCCCATAGGTGGCACCAACACCTCCCACGGGACCAATGTAACTCGTAGGAACTGACCCCGCATCTGCGGGACTCCCGATTTTAGATACGATGATAATTTGCGTATTTCTTGAGTTAGGTTTAAAAACATGGCGTTAGAGGGTGGGAACTCAAAATTGCCCCCGATCATCCCCATAGGTGGCACCAACACCTCCCACGGGACCAATGTAACTCGTAGGAACTGACCCCGCAGCCGCGGGACTCTCGGTTTTAGAATATGATAGTAATTTGCATATTTCTAGACTTAGGCTTAAAAACGTGGCGTTAGAGGGTGGGAACTAAAAACTGCCCCCGAACATCCCCATAGGTGGCACCAACACCTCCCACGGGACCAATGTAACTCGTAGGAACTGACCCCGCATCTGCGGGACTCCCGATTTCAGATACGATGATAATTTGCGTATTTCTTGAGTTAGGTTTAAAAACATGGCGTTAGAGGGTGGGAACTCAAAATTGCCCCCGATCATCCCCATAGGTGGCACCAACACCTCCCACGGGACCAATGTAACTCGTAGGAACTGACCCCGCAGCCGCGGGACTCCCGGTTTGAGAATACGACGACAATTTCCATATTTATGGACTTAGGGTTAAAGACATGGCGTTGGAGGGTGAGAACTCGAAACAGCCCCCGAACGGCCCCGTGAATGGCACCAACACCTGCCACGGGACCTATGTAACTCGTAGGAACTGACCCCGCAGTCGCGGGACTCCCGATTTCAGAATACAACTATAATTTGCATATTTCTAGACTTAGGCTTAAAAGCATGGCGTTAGAGGGTGGGAACTCAAAACTGCCCCCGAACATCCCCATAGGTGGCACCATCACCTCCCACGGGACTAATGTAACTCGTAGGAAGTGACTCCGCAGTCGCGGGACTCTCAGTTTTAGAATACGACAGTAATTTGCATATTTCTAGACTTAGGCTGAAAAACATGGCGTTAGAGGGTGAGAACTCGAAACAGGCACCGAACGTCCTCGTGGGTGGCACCAACACCTCCCACAGGGCCAATGTAACTTGTAGGAACTGACCCCGCAGTTGCGGGACTCCCGATTTGAGAATACGACGGTAATTTGCAAATTTCTAGACTTACGCTTAAAACATGGCGTTAGAGGGTTGGAACTCAAAACTTCCCCCGAACATCCCCATAGGTGGCACCAACACCTCCCACGGGACCAATGTAACTCGTAGTAACTGACCCCGCAGTCGCGGGACTCTCGGTTTTAGAATACGACAGTAACTTGCATATTTCTAGACTTAGGCTTAAAAACTTATCGTTAGAGGGTGGGAACTCAAAACTGCCCCCGAACATCCCCATAGGTGGCGCCAACACCTCCCATGGGACCAAAGTAACACGTAGGAACTGACCCCGCAATTGCGGGACTCTCAGTATTAGAGTACGACATTAATTTGCATATTTCTAGAGTTAGGCTTAAAAACATGGCGTTAGAAGGTGAGAACTCGAAACAGCCACCGAACGTCCCCGTGGGTGGCACCAACACCTCCCACGGGACCAATGTAACTCGTAGGAACAGACCCCGCAGCCGCGGGACTCCCAGTTTGAGAATACAACGGTAATTTGCAAATTTTTAGATTGAGGCTTAAAAACATGGCGTTAGAGGGTGAGAACTCGAAACAGCCACCGAACGACCCCTCGGGTGGCACCAACACCTCCCACGGGACCAATCTAACTCGTAGGAACTGACCCCGTAGTCGCGGGACTCACAGTTTTAGAATACGACAGTAATTTGCATATTTCTAGACTTAGGCTTAGAAACATGGCGTTAGAGGGTGAGAACTCAAAACAGACACCGAACGTCCCTGTGGGTGGCACCAACACCTCCCACGGGACCAATGTAACTCGTAGGAACTGACCCCGCAGCCGCGGGACTCCCAGTTTGAGAATACGACGGTAATTTACAAATTTCTAGACTTAAGCTTAAAAACATGGCGTTAGAGGGTGAGAAGTCGAAACAGCCACCGAACGTCCCCGTGGGTGGAACCAACACCTCCCACGGGACCAATGTAACTCGTAGGAACTGACCCCGCAGCCGCGGGACTCACGGTTTGAGAAGACGATGATAATTTGTATATTTATAGACTTAGGGTCAAAAACATGGCGTTAGAGGGTGAGTACTCGAAACATACCCCGAACGGCCCCGTGAGGGGCACCAACCCCTCCCATGGGACCAACGTAACTCGTAGGAACTGACCCCGCAGTCGCGGGACTCTCGAATTCAGAATACGATGATAATTAGAATATTTATAGACTTAGGCTTTAAAACATGGCGTTAGAGGGTGGGAACTCAAAACTTCCCAATAACATCCCCATAGGTGGCACCAACAACTCCCACGGGACCAATGTAACACGTAGGAACTGACCCCGCAGCCGCGGGACTCTCGGTTTTAGAATATGATAGTAATTTGCATATTTCTAGACTTAGGCTTAAAAACGTGGCGTTAGAGGGTGGGAACTAAAAACTGCCCCCGAACATCCCCATAGGTGGCACCAACACCTCCCACGGGACCAATGTAACTCGTAGGAACTGACCCCGCATCTGCGGGACTCCCGATTTCAGAATACGATGATAATTTGCGTATTTCTTGAGTTAGGTTTAAAAACATGGCGTTAGAGGGTGGGAACTCAAAATTGCCCCCGATCATCCCCATAGGTGGCACCAACACCTCCCACGGGACCAATGTAACTCGTAGGAACTGACCCCGCAGCCGCGGGACTCCCGGTTTGAGAATACGATGACAATTTCCATATTTATGGACTTAGGGTTAAAGACATGGCGTTGGAGGGTGAGAACTCGAAACATCCCCCGAACGGCCCCGTGAATGGCACCAACACCTGCCACGGGACCTATGTAACTCGTAGGAACAGACCCCGCAGCCGCGGGACTCCCAGTTTGAGAATACAACGGTAATTTGCAAATTTTTAGATTTAGGCTTAAAAACATGGCGTTAGAGGGTGAGAACTCGAAACAGCCACCGAACGACCCCGTGGGTGGCACCAACACCTCCCACGGGACCAATCTAACTCGTAGGAACTGACCCCGCAGCCGCGGGACTCCCGGTTTGAGAATACGACGATAATTTGCAAATTTCTAGACCTAGGCTTAAAAACATGGCGTTAGAGGGTGAGAACTTGAAACAGCCACCGAACGTCCCCATGAGTGGCCCCAACACCTCCCACGGGACCAATGTAACTCGTAGGAACTGACCCCGCATCTGTGGGACTCCCGATTTCAGAATTCTATGATAATTTCCATATTTTTAGAGTTAGGTTTAAAAACATGGCGTTAGAGGGTGGGAACTCAAAACTGCCCCCGAACATCCCCATAGGTGGCACCAACACCTCCCACGGGACCAATGTAACTCGTAGGAACTGATCCCGCAGTCGGGGGACTCTCAGTTTTAGAATACGACAGTAATTTGCATATTTCTAGACTTAGGCTTAAAAACATGGCGTTAGAGGGTGAGAACTCAAAGCAGCCACCGAACGTCCCCGTGGGTGGCACCAACACC
The DNA here is from genome assembly GCA_949130495.1 of Sambucus nigra. NCBI lineage: Eukaryota > Viridiplantae > Streptophyta > Magnoliopsida > Dipsacales > Adoxaceae > Sambucus > Sambucus nigra. Next base: position 355,357,681 of record OX422212.1, read on the forward strand.
TCCCACGGGACCAATGTAACTCGTAGGAACTGACCCCGCAGCCGCGGGACTCCCAGTTTGAGAATACGATGGTAATTTGCAAATTTCTAGACTTAGGCTTAAAAACATGGCGTTAGAGTATGAGAACTCGAAACAGCCACCGAACGTCCCCATGGGTGGCACCAACACCTCCCACGGGACCAATGTAACTCGTAGGAACTGACCCCGCAACCGCGGGACTCCCGGTTTGAGAAGACGACGATAATTTGTATATTTATAGACTTTAGGGTTGAAAACATGGCGTTAGAGGGTGAGTACTCGAAACAGCCCCCGAACGGCCCCGTGAGTGGCACCAACACCTCCCATGGGACCAATGTAACTCGTAGGAACTGACCCCGCAGTCGCGGGACTCTCGATTTCAAAATACGATGATAATTTGCATATTTCTAGACTTAGGCTTAAAAACATGGCGTTAGAGGGTGGGAACTCGAAACTACCCCCGAACATCCCCATAGGTTGCACCAAAAACTCCCACGGGACCAATGTAACTCGTAGGAACTGACCCCGGAGTCGCGGGAGTCTCGGTTTTATAATACGACAGTAATTTGCATATTTCTAGACTTAGGCTTAAAAACATGGCGTTACAGGGTGGGAACTCAAAACTGCCCCCGAACATCCCCATAGGTGGCACCAACACCTCCCACGGGAACAATGTAACTCGTAGGAACTGACCCCGCAGTCGCGGGACTCTCAGTTTTAGAATACGACAGTAATTTGCATATTTCTAGACTTAGGCTTAAAAACATGGCGCTAGAGGGTGAGAACTCAAAGCAGCCACCGAACGTCCCCGTGGGTGGCACCAACACCTCCCACGGGACCAATGTAACTCGTAGGAACTGACCCCGCAGCCGCGGGACTCCCAGTTTGAGAATACGATGGTAATTTGCAAATTTCTAGACTTAGGCTTAAAAACATGGCGTTAGAGTATGAGAACTCGAAACAGCCACCGAACGTCCCCATGGGTTGCACCAACACCTCCCACGGGACCAATGTAACTCGTAGGAACTGACCCCGCAACCGCGGGACTCCCGGTTTGAGAAGACGACGATAATTTGTATATTTATAGACTTAGGGTTAAAAACATGGCGTTAGAGGGTGAGTACTCGAAACAGCCCCCGAACGGCCCCGTGAGTGGCACCAACACCTCCCATGGGACCAATGTAACTCGTAGGAACTGACCCCGCAGTCGCGGGACTCTCGATTTCAAAATACGATGATAATTTGCATATTTCTAGACTTAGGCTTAAAAACATGGCGTTAGAGGGTGGGAACTCGAAACTACCCCCGAACATCCCCATAGGTTGCACCAATAACTCCCACGGGACCAATGTAACTCGTAGGAACTGACCCCGGAGTCGCGGGAGTCTCGGTTTTAGAATACGATAGTAATTTGCATATTTGTAGACTTAGGCTTAAAAACATGGCGTTAGAGGGTGAGAACTCAAAACTTCCTCCGAACGTCCCCGTGGGTGGCACCAACACCTCCCACGGGACCAATGTAACTCGTAGGAACTGACCCCGCAGCCGCGGGACTCCCAGTTTGAGAATTCGATTGTAATTTGCAAATTTCTAGACTTAGGCTTAAAAACATGGCGTTAGAGTATGAGAACTCGAAACAGCCACCGAACGTCCCCATGGGTGGCACCAACACCTCCCACGGGACCAATGTAACTCGTAGGAACTGACCCCGCAGCCGCGGGACTCCCGGTTTGAGAAGACGATGATAATTTGTATATTTATAGACTTAGGGTTAAAAACATGGCGTTAGAGGGTGAGTACTCGAAACAGCCCCCGAACAGCCCCGTGAGTGGCACCAACACCTCCCATGGGACCAATGTAACTCGTACGAACTGACCCCGCAGTCGCGGGACTCTCGATTTCAAAATACGATGATAATTTGCATATTTCTAGACTTAGGCTTAAAAACATGGCAATAGAGGGTGGGAACTCGAAACTACCCCCGAACATCCCCATAGGTGGCACCAATAACTCCCACGGGACCAATGTAACTCGTAGGAACTGACCCCGGAGTCGCGGGAGTCTCGGTTTTAGAATACGATAGTAATTTTCATATTTCTAGACTTAGGCTTAAAAACAAGGCGTTAGAGGGTGAGAACTCGAAACAGCCACCGAACGTCCCCGGGGTGGCACCAACACCTCCCACGGGACCAATGTAACTCGTAGGAACTGTCCCCGCATCCGCGGGACTCCCGGTTTGAGAATACGACGGTAATTTGCATATTTATAGACTTAGGGTTAAAAACATGGCGTTAGAGGGTGAGAACTCGAAACAGCCCCCGAACAGCCCCGGGAGTGGCACCAACACCTCCCACGGGACCAATTTCACTCGTAGGAACTGACCCCGCAGCCGCGGGACTCCCGATTTTAGAATACGACGATAATTTGTATATTTCTAGACTTAGGCTTAAAAACATGGCGTTAGAGGGTGGGAACTCAAAACTGCCCCCGAACAGCCCCATAGGTGGCACCAACACCTCCCACGGGACTAATCTAACTCGTAGGAACTGTCCCCGTAGTCGCCGGACTCTCGGTTTTAGAATACGACAGTAATTTGCATATTTCTAGACTTAGGCTTAAAAACATGGCGTTAGAGGGTGAGAACTCGAAACATCCACCGAACTTCCTCGTGAGTGGCACCAACACCTCCCATGGGACCAATGTAACTCGTAGGAACTGACCCCGCAGCCGCGGGACTCCCGTCTTGAGAATACGACGGTAATTTGCAAATTTCTAGACTTAGTCTTAAAAACGTGGCGTTAGTGGGTGGGAACTCAAAACTGCCCCCGAACATCCCCATAGGTGGCACCAACACCTCCCACGGGACCAATGTAACTCGTAGGAACTGACCCCGCAGTCGCGGGACTCTCGGTTTAAGAATACGACAGTAATTTGCATATTTCTAGACTTAGGCTTAAAAACATGGCGTTAGAGGGTGAGTACTCCAAACAGCCCCCGAACGGCCCCGTGAGTGGCGCCAACACCTCCCATGGGACCAATGTAACTCGTAGGAACTGACGCCGCAGTCGCGGGACTCTCGATTTCAAAATACGACGATAATTTGCATATTTCTAGACTTAGGCTTAAAAACATGGCGTTAGAGGGTGGGAACTCGAAACTACCCCCGAACATCCCCATAGGTGGCACCAATAACTCCCACGGGACCAATGTAACTCGTAGGAACTGACCCCGGAGTCGCGCGACTCTTGGTTTTAGAATAAGACAGTAATTTGCATATTTCTAGACTTAGGCTTAAAAACATGGCGTTAGAGGGTGAGAACTCGAAACAGCCACCGAACGTCCCCGTGGGTGGCACCAACACCTCCCACGGGACCAATGTAACTCGTAGGAACTGTCCCAGCATCCGCGGGACTCCCGGTTTGAGAATACGACGGTAATTTGCATATTTATAGACTTAGGGTTAAAAACATGGCGTTAGAGGGTGAGAACTCGAAACAGCCCCCGAACAGCCCCGGGAGTGGAACCAACACCTCCCACGGGACCAATTTCACTCGTAGGAACTGACCCCGCAGCCGCGGGACTCCCGATTTTAGAATACGACGATAATTTGTATATTTCTAGACTTAGGCTTAAAAACATGGCGTTAGAGGGTGGGAACTCAAAACTGCCCCCGAACAGCCCCATAGGTGGCACCAACACCTCCCACGGGACTAATCTAACTCGTAGGAACTGTCCCCGTAGTCGCGCGACTCTTGGTTTTAGAATAAGACAGTAATTTGCATATTTCTAGACTTAGGCTTAAAAAAATGGCGTTAGAGGGTGAGAACTCGAAACAGCCACCGAACGTCCCCGTGGGTGGCACCAACACCTCCCACGGGACCAATGTAACTCGTAGGAACTGTCCCCGGAGCCGCGGGACTCCCTGTTTGAGAATACGACGGTATTTTGCATATTTGTAGACTAAGGGTTACAAACATGGCGTTAGAGGGTGAGAACTCGAAACAGCCCCCGAACGGCCCTGTGAGTGGCACCAACACCTCCAACGGGACCAATTTCACTCGTAGGAACTGACCCCGCAGCCGCGGGACTCCCGATTTCAGAATACGACGATAATGTGCATATTTCTAGACTTAGGCTTAAAAACATGGCGTTAGAGGGTGGGAACTCAAAACTGCCCCCGAACAGCCCCATAGGTGGCACCAACACCTCCCACGGGACTAATCTAACTCGTAGGAACTGACCCCGCAGTCGCGGGACTCTCGGTTTTAGAATACGATAGTAATTTTCATATTTCTAGACTTAGGCTTAAAAACATGGCGTTAGAGGGTGAGAACTCGAAACATCCACCGAACGTCCCCATGGGTGGCACCAACACCTCCCACGGGACCAATGTAACTCGTAGGAAGTGACCCCGCAGCCGCGGGACTCCCGGTTTGAGAAGACGACGATAATTTGCATATTTATAGACTTAGGGTTAAAAACATGTCGTTAGAGGGTGAGTACTCGAAACAGCCCCCGAACGGCCCCGTGAGCGGCACCAACACCTCCCACGGGACCAATTTCACTCGTAGGAACTGACCCCGCAGCCGCGGGACTCCCGATTTCAGAATACGATGATTATTTGTATGTTTCTAGACTTAGGCTTAAAAACATGGCGTTAGAGGGTGGGAACTCAAAACTGCCCCCGAACAGCCCCATAGGTGGCACCAACACCTCCCACGGGACTAATCTAACTCGTAGGAACTGTCCCCGCAGTCGCGGGACTCTCGGTTTTAGAATACGATAGTAATTTGTATATTTCTAGACTTAGGCTTAAAAACATGGCGTTAGAGGGTGAGAACACAAAACATCCACCGAACTTCCTCGTGAGTGGCACCAACACCTCCCACGGGACCAATGTAACTCGTTGGAACTGACCCCGCATTCGCGGGACTCTCAGTTTTAGAATACGACAGTAATTTAACATATTTCTAGAATTAGGCTTAAAAATAAGGCGTTAGAGGGTGGGAACTCAAAATTGCCCCCGAACATCCCCATAGGTGGCACCAACACCTCCCATGGGACCAATGTAACTCGTAGGAACTGGCCCCGCAGTCGCGGGACTCTCCGTTTTAGAATACGACAGTAATTTGAATATTTCTAGACTTAGGCTTAAAAACGTGGCGTTAGAGGGTGGGAACTCAAAACTGCCCCCTAACATCCCCATAGGTGGCACCAACACCTCCCACGGGACCAATGTAACTCGTAGGAACTGACCCCGCATCTGCGGGACTCCCGATTTCAGAATACGAAGATAATTTGCGTATTTCTAGAGTTAGGTTTAAAAACAGGGCGTTAGAGGGTGGGAACTCAAAACTGCCCCCGAACATCCCCATAGGTGGCACCAACACCTCCCACGGGACCAATGTAACTCGTAGGAACTGACCCCGCAGTCGCGGGACTCTCAGTTTTAGAATACGACAGTAATTTGCATATTTCTAGACTTAGGCTTAGAAACATGGCGTTAGAGGGTGAGAACTCAAAACAGCCACCGAACGTCCCTGTGGGTGGCACCAACACCTCCCACGGGACCAATGTAACTCGTAGGAACTGACCCCGCAGCCGCGGGACTCCCGGTTTGAGAATACGACGGTAATTTGCAAATTTCTAGACTTAGGGTTAAAAACATGGCGTTAGAGGGTGAGTACTCGAAACAGCCCCCGGACGGCCCCGTGAGCGGCACCAACCCCTCCCATGGGACCAATGTAAATCGTAGGAACTGACCCCGCAGTCGCGGGACTCTCGAATTCAGAATACGACAATAATTAAAATATTTCTAAACTTAGGCTTTAAAGCATGGCGTTAGAGGGTGGGAACTCAAAACTTCCCCCGAACATCTCCATAGGTGGCACCAACAACTCCCACGGGACCAATGTAACTCGTAGGAACTGACCCCGCAGCCGCGGGACTCTCGGTTTTAGAATACGACAGTAATTTACATATTTCTAGACTTAGGCTTAAAAACATGGCGTTAGAGGGTGAGAACTCGAAACAGCCACTAAACGTCCCCGTGGGTGGCACCAACACCTCGCACGGGACCAATGTAACTCGTAGGAACCGACCCCGCAGCCGAAGGATTTGCGATTTGAGAATACGACGATAATTTTAAAATTTCTAGACTTAGGCATAAAAACATGGCGTTAGAGGGTGAGAGCTCGAAACAGCCACCGAACGTCCCCGTGGGTGGCACCAACACCTCCCACAGGACCAATGTAACTCGTAGGAACTGACCCCGCAGCCGCGGGACTCCCGGTTTGAGAATACGATGACAATTTGCATATTTATGGACTTAGGGTTAAAAACATGGCGTTGGAGGGTGAGAACTCGATACAGCCCCCGAACGTCCCCGTGAATGGCACTAACACCTCCCACGGGACCTATGTAACTCGTAGGAACTGACCCCGCAGTCGCGGGACTCCCGATTTTAGAATACAACTATAATTTACATATTTCTAGACTTAGGCTTAAAAACATGGCGTTAGAGGGTGGGAACTCAAAACTGCTCCCGAACATCCCCATAGGTGGCACCAACACCTCCCACGGGACTAATGTAACTCGTATGAAGTGACCCCGCAGTCGCGGGACTCTCAGTTTTAGAATACGACAGTAATTTGCATATTTCTAGACTTAGGCTTAAAAATATGGCGTTAGAGGGTGAGAACTCGAAACAGCCACCGAACGTCCTCGTGGGTGGCACCAACACCTCCCACGGGACCAATGTAACTCGTAGGAACTGACCCCGAATCTGCGGGACTCCCGATTTCAAAATATGATGATAATTTGCGTATTTCTAGAGTTAGGTTTAAAAACATGGCGTTAGAGGGTGGGAACTAAAAACTGCCCCCGAACATCCACATAGGTGGCACCAACACGTCCCACGGGACCAATGTAACTCGTTGGAACTGACCCCGCAGTCTCGGGACTCACAGTTTTAGAATACGACAGTAATTTGCATATTTCTAGACTTAGGCTTAGAAACATGGCGTTAGAGGGTGAGAACTCGAAACAGCCACCGAACGTCCCCGTGGGTGGCACCAACACCTCCCACGGGACCAATGTAACTCGTAGGAACTGTCCCCGGAGCCGCGGGACTCCCTGTTTGAGAATACGACGGTATTTTACATATTTGTAGACTAAGGGTTACAAACATGGCGTTAGAGGGTGAGAACTCGAAACAGCCCCCGAACGGCCCTGTGAGTGGCACCAACACCTCCAACGGGACCAATTTCACTCGTAGGAACTGACCCCGCAGCCGCGGGACTCCCGATTTCAGAATACGACGATAATGTGCATATTTCTAGACTTAGGCTTAAAAACATGGCGTTAGAGGGTGGGAACTCAAAACTGCCCCCGAACGGCCCCATAGGTGGCACCAACACCTCCCACGGGACTAATCTAACTCGTAGGAACTGACCCCGCAGTCGCGGGACTCTCGGTTTTAGAATACGATAGTAATTTTCATATTTCTAGACTTAGGCTTAAAAACATGGCGTTAGAGGGTGAGAACTCGAAACATCCACCGAACGTCCCCATGGGTGGCACCAACACCTCCCACGGGACCAATGTAACTCGTAGGAACTGACCCCGCAGCCGCGGGACTCCCGGTTTGAGAAGACGACGATAATTTGCATATTTATAGACTTAGGGTTAAAAACATGTCGTTAGAGGGTGAGTACTCGAAACAGCCCCCGAACGGCCCCGTGAGCGGCACCAACACCTCCCACGGGACCAATTTCACTCGTAGGAACTGACCCCGCAGCCGCGGGACTCCCGATTTCAGAATACGACGATAATTTGTATATTTCTAGACTTAGGCTTAAAAACATGGCGTTAGAGGGTGGGAACTCAAAACTGCCCCCGAACAGCCCCATAGGTGGCACCAACACCTCCCACGGGACTAATCTAACTCGTAGGAACTATCCCCGCAGTCGCGGGACTCTCGGTTTTAGAATACGATAGTAATTTGTATATTTCTAGACTTAGGCTTAAAAACATGGCGTTAGAGGGTGAGAACACAAAACATCCACCGAACTTCCTCGTGAGTGGCACCAACACCTCCCACGGGACCAATGTAACTCGTTGGAACTGACCCCGCAGTCGCGGGACTCTCAGTTTTAGAATACGACAGTAATTTAACATATTTCTAGAATTAGGCTTAAAAACAAGGCGTTAGAGGGTGGGAACTCAAAACTGCCCCCGAACATCCCCATAGGTGGCACCAACACCTCCCATGGGACCAATGTAACTCGTAGGAACTGGCCCCGCAGTCGCGGGACTCTCAGTTTTAGAATACGACAGTAATTTGCATATTTCTAGACTTAGGCTTAAAAACGTGGCGTTAGAGGGTGGGAACTCAAAACTGCCCCCTAACATCCCCATAGGTGGCACCAACACCTCCCACGGGACCAATGTAACTCGTAGGAACTGACCCCGCATCTGCGGGACTCCCGATTTCAGAATACGAAGATAATTTGCGTATTTCTAGAGTTAGGTTTAAAAACAGGGCGTTAGAGGGTGGGAACTCAAAACTGCCCCCGAACATCCCCATAGGTGGCACCAACACCTCCCATGGGACCAATGTAACTCGTAGGAACTGGCCCCGCAGTCGCGGGACTCTCGGTTTTAGAATACGACAGTAATTTGCATATTTCTAGACTTAGGCTTAAAAACGTGGCGTTAGAGGGTGGGAACTCAAAACTGCCACCTAACATCCCCATAGGTGGCACCAACACCACCCACGGGACCAATGTAACTCGTAGGAACTGACCCCGCATCTGCGGGACTCCCGATTTCAGAATACGAAGATAATTTGTGTATTTCTGGAGTTAGGTTTAAAAACAGGGCGTTAGAGGGTGGGAACTCAAAACTGCCCCCGAACATCCCCATAGGTGGCACCAACACCTCCCACGGGACCAATGTAACTCGTAGGAACTGACCCCGCAATCGCGGGACTCTCAGTTTTAGAATACGACAGTAATTTGCATATTTCTAGATTTAGGCTTAGAAACATGGCGTTAGAGGGTGAGAACTCAAAACAGCCACCGAACGTCCCTGTGGGTGGCACCAACACCTCCCACGGGACCAATGTAACTCGTAGGAACTGACCCCGCAGCCGCGGGACTCCCGGTTTGAGAATACGACGGTAATTTGCAAATTTCTAGACTTAGGGTTAAAAACATGGCGTTAGAGGGTGAGTACTCGAAACAGCCCCCGGACGGCCCCGTGAGCGGCACCAACCCCTCCCATGGGACCAATGTAAATCGTAGGAACTGACCCCGCAGTCGCGGGACTCTCGAATTCAGAATACGACAATAATTAAAATATTTCTAGACTTAGGCTTTAAAGCATGGCGTTAGAGGGTGGGAACTCAAAACTTCCCCCGAACATCTCCATAGGTGGCACCAACAACTCCCACGGGACCAATGTAACTCGTAGGAACTGACCCCGCAGCCGCGGGACTCTCGGTTTTAGAATACGACAGTAATTTACATATTTCTAGACTTAGGCTTAAAAACATGGCGTTAGAGGGTGAGAACTCGAAACAGCCACTAAACGTCCCCGTGGGTGGCACCAACACCTCGCACGGGACCAATGTAACTCGTAGGAACTGACCCCGCAGCCGAAGGACTCTCGATTTGAGAATACGACGATAATTTTAAAATTTCTAGACTTAGGCATAAAAACATGGCGTTAGAGGGTGAGAGCTCGAAACAGCCACCGAACGTCCCCGTGGGTGGCACCAACACCTCCCACAGGACCAATGTAACTCGTAGGAACTGACCCCGCAGCCGCGGGACTCCCGGTTTGAGAATACGACGACAATTTGCATATTTATGGACTTAGGGTTAAAAACATGGCGTTGGAAGGTGAGAACTCGATACAGCCCCCGAATGTCCCCGTGAATGGCACTAACACCTCCCACGGGACCTATGTAACTCGTAGGAACTGACCCCGCAGTCGCGGGACTCCCGATTTTAGAATACAACTATAATTTACATATTTCTAGACTTAGGCTTAAAAACATGGCGTTAGAGGGTGGGAACTCAAAACTTCTCCCGAACATCCCCATAGGTGGCACCAACACCTCCCACGGGACTAATGTAACTCGTATGAAGTGACCCCGCAGTCGCGGGACTCTCAGTTTTAGAATACGACAGTAATTTGCATATTTCTAGACTTAGGCTTAAAAATATGGCGTTAGAGGGTGAGAACTCGAAACAGCCACCGAACGTCCTCGTGGGTGGCACCAACACCTCCCACGGGACCAATGTAACTCGTAGGAACTGACCCCGCATCTGCGGGACTCCCGATTTCAAAATATGATGATAATTTGCGTATTTCTAGAGTTAGGTTTAAAAACATGGCGTTAGAGGGTGGGAACTAAAAACTGCCCCCGAACATCCACATAGGTGGCACCAACACGTCCCACGGGACCAATGTAACTCGTTGGAACTGACCCCGCAGTCTCGGGACTCACAGTTTTAGAATACGACAGTAATTTGCATATCTCTAGACTTAGGCTTAGAAACATGGCGTTAGAGGGTGAGAACCCAAAACAGCCACCGAACGTCCCTGTGGGTGGCACCAACACCTCCCACGGGACCAATGTAACTCGTAGGAACTGACCCCGCAGCCGCGGGACTCCCGGTTTGAGAATACGACGGTAATTTGCAAATTTCTAGACTTAAGCTTAAAAACATGGCGTTAGAGGGTGAGAACTCGAAACAGCCACCGAACGTCCCCGTGGGTGGCACCAACACCTCCCACGGGATCAATGTAACTCGTAGGAACTGACCCCGCAGCCGCGGGACTCCCGGTTTGAGAAGACGACGATAATTTGTATATTTATAGACTTAGGGTTAAAAACATGGCGTTAGAGGGTGAGTACTCGAAACAGCCCCCGAACGGCGCCGTGAGCGGCACCAACCCCTCCCATGGGACCAATGTAAATCGTAGGAACTGACCCCGCAGTCGCGGGACTCTCGAATTCAGAATACGAAGATAATTAGAATATTTCTAGACTTAGGATTTAAAACATGGCGTTAGAGGGTGGGAACTCAAAACTTCCCCCGAACATCCCCATAGGTGGCACCAACAACTCCCACGGGACCAATGTAACTCGTAGGAACTGACCCCGCAGCCGCGGGACTCTCGGTTTTAGAATACGACAGAAATTTACATATTTCTAGACTTAGGCTTAAAAACATGGCGTTAGAGGGTGAGAACTCGAAACAGCCACTAAACGTCCCCGTGGGTGGCACCAACACCTCCCACGGGACCAATGTCACTCGTAGGAACTGACCACGTAGCCGAAGGACTCCCGGTTTGAGAATACGACGATAATTTTCAAATTTCTAGACTTAGGCATAAAAACATGGCGTTAGAGGGTGAGAGCTCGAAACAGCCACCGAACGTCCCCGTGGGTGGCACCAACACCTCCCACGGGACCAATGTAACTCGTAGGAACTGACCCCGCAGCCGCGTGACTCCCGGTTTGAGAATACGACGACAATTTTCATATTTATGGACTTAGGGTTAAAAACATGGCGTTGGAGTGTGAGAACTCGATACAGCCCCTGAACGGCCCCGGGAATGGCACCAACACCTCCCACGGGACCTATGTAACTCGTAGGAACTGGCCCCGCAGTCGCGGGACTCCCGATTTCAGAATACAACTATAATTTGCATATTTCTAGACTTAGGTTTAAAAACAAGGCGTGGGAGGGTGGGAACTCAAAACTGCCCCCTAACATCCCCATAGGTGGCACCAACACCTCCCACGGGACTAATGTAACTCGTAGGAAGTGACCCCGCAGTCGCGGGACTCTCAGTTTTGAGAATACGACATTAATTTGCATATTTCTAGACTTAGGCTTAAAAACTTGTCGTTAGAGGGTGGGAACTCAAAACTGCCCCCGAAGATCCCCATAGGTGGCGCCAACACCTCCCACGGGACCAATGTAACACGTAGGAACTGACCCCGCAATTGCGGGACTCTCAGTTTTAGAATACGACATTAATTTGCATATTTCTAGACTTAGGCTTAAAAACATGGCGTTAGAGGGTGAGAGCTCGAAACAGCCACCGAACGTCCCCGTGGGTGGCACCAACACCTCCCACGGGACCAATGTAACTCGTAGGAACTGACCCCGCATCTGCGGGACTCTCGATTTCAGAATACGACTATAATTAGAATATTTCTAGACTTAGGCTTTAAAACATGGCGTTAGAGGGTGGGAACTCAAAACTTCCCCCGAACATCCCCATAGGTGGCACCAACAACTCCCACGGGACCAATGTAACTCGTAGGAACAGACCCCGCAGCCGCGGGATTCTCGGTTTTAGAATACGACAGTAATTTACATATTTCTAGACTTAGGCTTAAAAACATGGCGTTAGAGGGTGAGAACTCGAAACAGCCACCGAACGTCCTCGTGGGTGGCACCAACACCTCCCACAGGGCCAATGTAACTCGTAAGAACTGACCCCGCAGCTGCGGGACTCCCGGTTTGAGAATACGACGGTAATTTGCAAATTTCTAGACTTAGTCTTAAAAACGTGGCGTTAGAGGGTGGGAACTCAAAACTGCCCCCGAACATCCCCATAGGTGGCACCAACACCTCCCACGGGACCAATGTAACTCGTAGGAACTGACCCCGCATCTGCGGGAGTCTCGATTTCAGAATACGACTATAATTAGAATATTTCAAGACTTAGGCTTTAAAACAAGGCGTTAGAGGGTGGGAACTCAAAACTTCCCCCGAACATCCCCATAGGTGGCACCAACAACTCCCACGGGACCAATGTAACTCGTAGGAACTGACCCCGCAGCCGCGGGACTCTCGGTTTTAGAATACGACAGTAATTTACATATTTCTAGACTTAGGCTTAAAAACATGGCGTTAGAGGGTGAGAACTCGAAACAGCCACCGAACGTCCTCGTGGGTGGCACCAACACCTCCCACAGGACCAATGTAGCTCGTAGGAACTGACCCCGCAGCCGCGGGACTCCCGGTTTGAGAATACGATGACAATTTGCATATTTATGGACTTAGGGTTAAAAACATGGCGTTGGAGGGTGAGAACTCGATACAGCCCCCGAACGGCCCCGTGAATGGCACCAACACCTCCCACGGGACCTATGTAACTCGTAGGAACTGACCCCGCAGTCGCGGGACTCCCGATTTCAGAATACAACTATTATTTGCATATTTCTAGACTTAGGCCTAAAAACATGGCGTTAGAGGGTGGGAACTCGAAACTGCTCCCGAACATCCCCATAGGTGGCACCAACACCTCCCACGGGACTAATGTAACTCGTAGGAAGTGACCCCGCAGTCGCGGGACTCTCAGTTTTAGAATACGACAGTAATTTGCAGATTACTAGACTTAGGCTTAAAAATATGGCGTTAGAGGGTGAGAACTCGAAACAGCCACCGAACGTCCTCGTGGGTGGCACCAACACCTCCCACAGGGCCAATGTAACTCGTAGGAACTGACCCCGCAGCTGCGGGACTCCCGGTTTGAGAATACGACGGTAATTTGCAAATTTCTAGACTTAGTCTTAAAAACGTGGCGTTAGAGGGTGGGAACTCAAAACTGCCCCCGAACATCGCCATAGGTGGCACCAACACCTCCCACGGGACCAATGTAACTCGTAGGAACTGACCCCGTATCTGCGGGACTCCCGATTTCAGAATACGATGAGAATTTGCGTATTTCTAGAGTTAGGTTTAAAAACATGGCGTTAGAGGGTGGGAACTCAAAACTGCCCCCGAACATCCCCATAGGTGGCACCAACACCTCCCACGGGACCAATGTAACTCGTAGGAACTGACCCCGCAGTCGCGGGACTCACAGTTTTAGAATACGACAGTAATTTTTATATTTCTAGACTTAGTCTTAGAAACATGGCGTTAGAGGGTGAGAACTCAAAACAGCCACCGAACGTCCCTGTGGGTGGCACCAACACCTCCCACGGGACCAATGTAACTCGTAGGAACTGACCCCGCAGCCGCGGGACTCCCGGTTTGAGAATACGACGGTAATTTGCAAATTTCTGGACTTATGCTTAAAAACATGGCGTTAGAGGGTGAGAACTCGAAACAGCCACCGAACGTCCCCGTGGGTGGCACCAACACCTCCCACGGGACCAATGTAACTCGTAGGAACTGACCCCGCAGCCGCGGGACTCCCGGTTTGAGAAGACGACGATAATTTGTATATTTATAGACTTAGGGTTAAAAACATGGCGTTAGAGGGTGAGTACTCAAAACAGCCCCCGAACGGCCCCGTGAGAGGCACCAACCCCTCCCATGGGACCAATGTAAATCGTAGGAACTGACCCCGCAGTCGCGGGACTCTCGAATTTAGAATACGACGATAATTAGAATATTTCTAGACTTAGGCTTTAAAACATGGCGTTAGAGGGTGGGAACTCAAAACTTCCCCCGAACATCCCCATAGGTGGCACCAACAACTCCCACGGGACCAATGTAACTCGTAGGAACTGACCCCGCAGCCGCGGGACTCTCGGTTTTAGAATACGACAGTAATTTACATATTTCTAGACTTAGGCTTAAAAACATGGCGTTAGGGGGTGAGAACTCGAAACAGCCACTAAACGTCCCCATGGGTGGCACCAACACCTCCCACGTGACCAATGTAACTCGTAGGAACTGACCTCGCAGCCGAAGGACTCCCGGTTTGAGAATACGACGATAATTTTCAAATTTCTAGACTTAGGCATAAAAACATGGCGTTAGAGGGTGAGAGCTCGAAACAGTCACCGAACGTCCCCGTGGGTGGCACCAACACCTCCCACGGGACCAATGTAACTCGTAGGAACTGACCCCGCAACCGCGGGACTCCCGGTTTGAGAATACGACGACAATTTGCATATTTATGGACTTAGGGTTAAAAACATGGCATTGGAGGGTGAGAACTCGATACAGCCCCCGAACGGCCCCGTGAATGGCACCAACACCTCCCACGGGATCTATGTAACTCGTAGGAACTGACCCCGCAGTCGCGGGACTCCCGATTTCAGAATACAAATATAATTTACATATTTCTAGACTTAGGCTTAAAAATATGGCGTTAGAGAGTGGGAACTCAAAACTGCCCCCGAACATCCCCATAGGTGGCACCAACACCTCCCACGGGACTAATGTAACTCGTAGGAAGTGACCCCGCAGTCGCGGGACTCTCAGTTTTGAGAATACGACATTAATTTGCATATTTCTAGACTTAGGCTTAAAAACTTGTCGTTAGAGGGTGGGAACTCAAAACTGCCCCCGAAGATCCCCATAGGTGGCGCCAACACCTCCCACGGGACCAATGTAACACGTAGGAACTGACCCCGCAATTGCGGGGCTCTCAGTTTTAGAATACGACATTAATTTGCATATTTCTAGACTTAGGCTTAAAAACATGGCGTTAGAGGGTGAGAGCTCGAAACAGCCACCGAACGTCCCCGTGGGTGGCACCAACACCTCCCACGGGACCAATGTAACTCGTAGGAACTGACCCCGCAGCCGCGGGACTCCCAGTTTGAGAATACAACGGTAATTTGCAAATTTCTAGATTTAGGCTTAAAAACATGGCGTTAGAGGGTGAGAACTCGAAATAGCCACCGAACGTCCCCGTGGGTGGCACCAATACCTCCCACAGGACCAATCTAACTCGTAGGAACTGACCCCGCAATTGCGGGACTCTCAGTTTTAGAATACAACATTAATTTGCATATTTCTAGACTTAGGCTTAAAAACATGGTGTTAGAGGGTGAGAACTCGAAACAGCCACCGAACGTCCATGTGGGTGGCACAAACACCTCCCACGGGACCAATGTAACTCATAGGAACAGACCCCGCAGCCGCGGGACTCCCAGTTTGAGAATACGACGGTAATTTGCAAATTTCGAGATTTAGGCTTAAAAATATGGCGTTAGAGGGTGAGAACTCGAAACAGCCACCGAACGTCCCCCTGGGTGGCACCAACACCTCCCACGGGACCAATCTAACTCGTAGGAACTGACCCCGTAGCCGCGCGACTCCCGGTTTGAGAATACGACGCTAATTTGCAAATTTCTAGACCTAGGCTTAAAAACATGGCAATAGAGGGTGAGAATTCGAAACTGCCACCGAACGTCCCCATGAGTGGCACCAACACCTCCCACGGGACTAATGTAACTCGTAGGAACTGACCCCGCATCTGTGGAACTCCTGATTTCAGAATACTACGATAATTTGCATATTTCTAGAGTTAGGTTTAAAAACATGGCGTTATAGGGTGGGAACTCAAAACTGCACCCGAACATCCCCATAGGTAGCACCAACACCTCCCACGGGACCAATGTAACTCGTAGGAACTGAACCCGCAGTCGGGGGACTCTCGGTTTCATAATACGACAGTAACTTGCATATTTCTGGACTTAGGCTTAAAAACATGGCGTTACAGGGTGGGAACTTAAAACTGCCCCGAACATCCCCATAGGTGGCACCAACACCTCCCACGGGACCAATGTAACTCGTAGGAACTGACCCCGCAGTCGCGGGACTCTCAGTTTTAGAATACGACATTAATTTGCATATTTCTAGACTTAGGCTTAAAAACATGGCGTTAGAGGGTGAGAACTCAAAGCAGCTACCGAACGTCCCCGTGGGTGGCACCAACACCTCCCACGGGACCAATGTAACTCGTAGGAACTGACCCTGCAGCCGCGGGACTCCCAGTTTGATAATACGATGGTAATTTGCAAATTTCTAGACTTAGGCTTAAAAACATGGCGTTAGAGGATGAGAACTCGAAACAGCCACCGAACGTCCCCTTGGGTGGCACCAACACCTCCAACGGGACCAATGTAACTCGGAGGAACTGACCCCGTAGCCGCGGGACTCCCGGTTTGAGAAGACGATGATAATTTGTATATTTATAGACTTAGGGTTAAAAACATGGCGTTAGAGGGTGAGTACTCGAAACAGCCCCCGAACGGCCCCGTGAGTGGCACCAACACCTCCCATGGGACCAATGTAACTCGCAGGAACTGACTCCGCAGTCGCAGGACTCTCGATTTCAAAATACGATGATAATTTGCATATTTCTAGACTTAGGCTTAAAAACATGCCGTTAGAGGGTGGGAACTCGAAACTACCCCCGAACATCCCCATAGGTGGCACCAATAACTCCCACGGGACCAATGTAACTCGTAGGAACTGACCCCGGAGTCGCGGGACTCTCGGTTTTAGAATACGACAGTAATTTGCATATTTCTGGACTTAGGCTTAAAAACATGGCGTTAGAAGGTGAGAACTCGAAACAGCCACCGAACGTCCCCGTGGGTGGCACCAACACCTCCCACGGGACCAATGTAACTCGTAGGAACTATCCCCGGAGCCGCGGGACTCCCGGTTTGAGAATACGACGGTAATTTGCATATTTATAGACTAAGGGTTACAAACATGGCGTTAGAGGGTGAGAACTCGAAACAGCCCCCGAACGGCCCCGTGAGTGGCACCAACACCTCCAACGGGACCAATTTCACTCGTAGGAACTGACCCCGTAGCCGCAAGACTCCCGATTTCAGAATACGACGATAATTTGCATATTTCTAGACTTAGGGTTAAAAACATGGCGTTAGAGGGTGGGAACTCAAAACTGCCCCCGAACAGCCCCATAGGTGGCACCAACACCTCCCACGGGACTAATCTAACTCGTAGGAACTGACCCCGCAGTTGCGGGACTCTCAGTTTTGAGAATACGACATTAATTTGCATATTTCTAGACTTAGGCTTAAAAACTTGTCGTTAGAGGGTGGGAACTCAAAACTTCCCCCGAAGATCCCCATAGGTGGCGCCAACACCTCCCACGGGACCAATGTAACACGTAGGAACTGACCCCGCAATTGCGGGACTCTCAGTTTTAGAATACGACATTAATTTGCATATTTCTAGACTTAGGCTTAAAAACATGGCGTTAGAGGGTGAGAACTCGAAACAGCCACCGAACGTCCCCGTGGGTGGCACAAACACCTCCCACGGGACCAATGTAAGTCGTAGGAATAGACCCCGCATCCGCGGGACTCCCAGTTTGAGAATACGACGGTAATTTGCAAATTTCTAGATTTAGGCTTAAAAATATGGTATTAGAGGGTGAGAACTCGAAACAGCCACCGAACGTCCCCGTGGGTGGCACCAACACCTCCCACGGGACCAATCTAACTCGTAGGAACTGACCCCGTAGTCGCGCGACTCCCGATTTGAGAATACAACGATAATTTGCAAATTTCTAGACCTAGGCTTAAAAACATGGCACTAGAGGGTGAGAACTCGAAACAGCCACCGAACGTCCCCATGAGTGGCACCAACACCTCCCACGGGACTAATGTAACTCGTAGGAACTGACCCCGCATCTCTGGGACTCCTGATTTCAGAATACTACGATAATTTGCATATTTCTAGAGTTAGGTTTAAAAACATGGCGTTAGAGGGTGGGAACTCAAAACTGCCCCCGAACATCCCCATAGGTGGCACCAACACCTCCCACAGGACCAATGTAACTCGTAGGAACAGACCCCGCAGCCGCGGGACTCCCAGTTTCATAATACGATGGTAATTTGCAAATTTCTAGACTTAGGCTTAAAAACATGGCGTTAGAGGATGAGAACTCGAAACAGCCACCGAACGTCCCCATGGGTGGCACCAACACCTCCCACGGGACCAATGTAACTCGGAGGAACTGACCCCGCAGCCGCGGGACTCCCGGTTTGAGAAGACGACGATAATTTGTATATTTATAGACTTAGGGTTAAAAACATGGCGTTAGAGGGTGAGTACTCGAAACAGCCCCCGAACGGCCCCGTGAGTGGCACCAACACCTCCCATGGGACCAATGTAACTCGTAGGAACTGACTCCGCAGTCGCAGGACTCTCGATTTCAAAATACGACGATAATTTGCATATTTCTAGACTTAGGCTTAAAAACATGCCGTTAGAGGGTGGGAACTCAAAACTACCCCCGAACAACCCCATAGGTGGCACCAATAACTCCCAAGGGACCAATGTAACTCGTAGGAACTGACCACGGAGTCGCGGGACTCTCGGTTTTAGAATACGACAGTAATTTGCATATTTCTAGACTTAGGCTTAAAAACATGGCGTTAGAGGGTGATAACTCGAAACAGCCACCGAACGTCCCCGTGGGTGGCACCAACACCTCCCACGGGACCAATGTAACTCGTAGGAACTATCCCCGGAGCCGCGGGACTCCCGGTTTGAGAATACGACGGTAATTTGCATATTTATAAACTAAGGGTTACAAACATGGCGTTAGAGGGTGAGAACTCGAAACAGCCCCCGAACGGCCCCGTGAGTGGCAATAACACCTCCAACGGGACCAATTTCACTCGTAGGAACTGACCCCGCAGCCGCAGGACTCCCGATTTCGGAATACGACGATAATTAGCATATTTCTAGACTTAGGCTTAAAAACATGGCGTTAGAGGGTGGGAACTCAAAACTGCCCCCGAACAGCCCCATAGGTGGCACCAACACCTCCCATGGGACTAATCTAACTCGTAGGAACTGACCCCGCAGTTGCGGGACTCTCGATTTTAGAATACGACAGTAATTTTCATATTTCTTGACTTAGGCTTAAAAACATGGCGTTAGAGGGTGAGAACTCGAAACAGCCACCGAACGTCCTCGTGGGTGGCACCAACACCTCCGCCGGGACCAATGTAACTCGTAGGAACTGACCCCGCAGCCGTGGGACTCCCGGTTTGAGAAGACGGCAATAATTTGTATATTTATAGACTTAGGGTTAAAAACATGTCGTTAGAGGGTGAGTACTCGAAACAGCCCCCGAACGGCCCCGTGAGTGGCACCAACACCTCCCATGGGACCAATGTAACTCGTAGGAACTGACCCCGCAGTCGCGGGACTCTCGATTTCAAAATACGATGATAATTTGCATATTTCTAGACTTAAGTCTAAAAACATGGCGTTAGAGGGTGGGAACTCGAAACTACCCCCGAACATCCCCATAGGTGGCACCAATAACTCCCACGGGACCAATGTAACTCGTAGGAACTGACCCCGGAGTCGCGGGACTCTCAGTTTTAGAATACGACAGTAATTTGCATATTTCTAGACTTAGGCTTAAAAACACGGCGTTTGAGGGTGAGAACTTGAAACAGCCACCGAACGTCCCCTTGGGTGGCACCAACACCTCCCACGGGACCAATGTAACTCGTATGAACTGTACCCGCATCCGCGGGACTCCCGGTTTGAGAATACGACGGTAATTTGCATATTTATAGACTTAGGATTAAAAACATGGCGTTAGAGGGTGAGAACTAGAAACAGCCCCCGAACGGCCCCGTGAGTGGCACCAACACCTCCCACGGGACCAATTTCAATCGTAGGAACTGACCCCGCAGCCGCGGGACTCTCGATTTCAGAATACGACGATAATTTGTATATTTCTAGACTTAGGCTTAAAAACATGGTGTTAGAGGGTGGGAACTCAAAACTGCCCCCGAACAGCCCCATAGGTGGCACCAACACCTCCCACGGGACTAATCTAACTCGTAGGAACTGTCCCTGCAGTCGCGGGACTGTTGATTTTAGAATACGACAGTAATTTGCATATTTCTAGACTTAGGCTTAAAAACATGGCGTTAGAGGGTGAGAACTCGAAACATCCACCAAACGTCCTCGTGAGTGTCACCAACACCTCCCACGGGACCAATGTAACTCGTAGGAACTGACCCCGCAGCCGCGGGACTCCCGGCTTGAGAATACGACGGTAATTTGCAAATTTTTAGACTTAAGTTTAAAAACATGGCGTTAGAGGGTGGGAACTCAAAACTTCCCCCGAACATCCCCATAGGTGGCACAACCACCTCCCATGGGACCAATGTAACACGTAGGCACTGACCCCGCAGTCGCGGGACTCTCGGTTTTAGAATACGACAGTAATTTGCATATTTCTAGACTTAGGCTTAAAAACATGGCGTTAGAGGGTGAGAACTCGAAACAGCCACCGAACGTCCCCGTACGTGGCACCAACACCTCCCACGGGACCAATGTAACTCGTAGGAACTGTCCCTGGAGCCGCGGGACTCCCGGTTTGAGAATACGACGGTAATTTGCATATTTATAGACTAAGGGTTACAAACATGGCGTTAGAGGGTGAGAACTCGAAACAGCCCCCGAACGGCCCCGTGAGTGGCACCAACACCTCCAACGGGACCAATTTCACTCGTAGGAACTGACCCCGCGGCCGCGGGACTCCTGGTTTGAGAATACGACATCTATTTGCAAATTTCTAGACTTAGGCTTAAAAACATGGCGTTAGAGGGTGAGAACTCGAAACAGCCACCGGACGTCCCCGTGGGTGGCACCAACACCTCCCACGGGACCAATGTAACTCGTAGGAACTGTCCCCGCATCCGCGGGACTCTCGGTTTCAGAAGACGACGGTAACTTAAATATTTATAGACTTAAGATTAAAAACATGGCGTTAGAGGGTAAGTACTCGAAACATCCCACGAACGGCCCCGTGAGTGTCACCAACACCTCCCATGGGACCAATGTAACTCGTAGGAACTGACCCCGCAGTCGCAGGACTCCCGATTTCGGAATACGATGATAATTTGCATATTTCTAGAGGTAGGTTTAAAAACATGGCGTTAGAGGGTGGGAACTCAAAACTGCCCCCGAACATCCCCATAGGTGGCACCAACACCTCCCACGGGACCAATGTAACACGTAGGAACTGACCCCGCAAGCGCGGGACTCTCAGTTTTAGAATACGACATTAATTTGCATATTTCTAGACTTAGGCTTAAAAACATTGTGTTAGAGAGTGAGAACTGGAAACAGCCACCGAACGTCCCCGTGGGTGGCACCAACACCTCCCACGGGACCAATGTAACTCGTAGGAACTGACCTCGCTGTCGCGGGACTCCTGATTTCAGAATACGACGATTATTTGTGTATTTCTAGACATAGGCTTAAAAACATGGTGTTAGAGGGTGGTAACTTAAAACTGCCCCCGAACGTCCCCGTGGGTGGCACCAACACCTCCCACGGGACCAATGTAATTCGTAGGAACTGACCCCGCAGCCGAAGGACTCCCGGTTTGAGAATACGACGATAATTTTCAAATTTCTAGACTTAGGCATAAAAACATGGCGTTAGAGGGTGAGAGCTCGAAACAGCCACCGAACATCCCCGTGGGTGGCACCAACACCTCCCACGGGACCAATGTAACTCGTAGGAACTGACCCCGCAACCGCGGGACTCCCAGTTTGAGAATACGACGGTAATTTGCAAATTTCTAGATTTAGGCTTAAAAACATGGCGTTAGAGGGTGAGAACTCGAAACAGCCTCTGAACGTCCCCGTGGGTGGCACCAATACCTCCCACAGGACCAATCTAACTTGTAGGAACTGACCCCGCAATTGCGGGACTCTCAGTTTTAGAATACAACATTAATTTGCATATTTCTAGACTTAGGCTTAAAAACATGGCGTTAGAGGGTGAGAACTCGAAACAGCCACCGAACGTCCCCGTGGGTGGCAGAAACACCTCCCACGGGACCAATGTAACTCATAGGAACAGACCCCGCAGCCGCGGGACTCCCAGTTTGAGAATACGACGGTAATTTGCAAATTTCTAGATTTAGGCTTAAAAATATGGCGTTAGAGGGCGAGAACTCGAAACAGCCACCGAACGTCCCCGTGGGTGGCACCAACACCTCCCACGGGACCAATCTAACTCGTAGGAACTGACCCCGTAGCCGCGCGACTCCCGGTTTGAGAATACGACGATAATTTTCAAATTTCTAGACCTAGGCTTAAAAACATGGCAATAGAGGGTGAGAACTCGAAACAGCCACCGAACGTCCCCATGAGTGGCACCAACACATCCCATGGGACTAATGTAACTCGTAGGAACTGACCCCGCATCTGTGGGACTCCCGGTTTGAGAATACGACGATAATTTGCATATTTATAGACTAAGGGTTACAAACATGGCGTTAGAGGGTGAGAACTCGAAACAGCCCCCGAACGGCCCCGTGAGTGGCACCAACACCTCCAACGGGACGAATTTCACTCGTAGGAACTGACCCCGCAGCCGCGGGACTCCTGGTTTGAGAATACGACATCAATTTGCAAATTTCTAGACTTAGGCTTAAAAACATGGCGTTAGAGGGTGACAACTCGAAACAGCCACCGAACGTCCCCGTGGGTGGCACCAACACCTCCCACGGGACCAATGTAACTCGTAGGAACTGACCCCGCATTCGCGGGACTCCCAGTTTGAGTATACGAAGGTAATTTGCAAATTTCTAGACTTAGGCTTATAAACATGGCGTTAGAGGGTGAGAACTCGAAACAGCCACCGAACGTCCCAGTGGGTGGCACCAACACCTCCCATGGGACCAATGTAACTTGTAGGAACTGACCCCGCAGCCGCAGGACTCCCGGTTTGAAAATACGACGGTAATTTTCAAATTTCAAGACTTCGGCATAAAAACATGGCGTTAGAGGGTGAGAACTCGAAACAGCCACAGAACGTCCCCGTGGGTGGCACCAACACCTCCCACGGGACAAAATGTAACTCGTAGGAACTGACCCCGCAGCCGCGGGACTCCCGGTTTGAGAATACGACTGTAATTGGCATATTTATAGAATTAGGGTTAAAAACATGGCGTTAGAGGGTGAGAACTCGAAACAGCCCCCGAACGGCCTCGTGAATGGCACCAACACCTCCCACGGGACCAATGTAACTCGTAGGAACTGACCCCGCAGTCGCGGGACTCCCGATTTCAGAATACGATGATAATTTGCATATTTCTAGACTTAGGCTTAAAAACATGGCGTTAGAGGGTGGGAACTTAAAACTGCACCCGAACATCCCCATATGTGGCACCAACACCTCCCACGGGACCAATGTAACTCGTAGGAACTAACACCGCAATCGCGGGACTCTCGGTTTTAGAATACGATAGTAATTTGCATATTTCTAGACTTAGGCTTAAAAACATGGCGTTAGAGGGTGAGAACTCGAAACAGCCACCGAACGTCCTCGTGGGTGGCACCAACACCTCCCACGGGACCAATGTAACTCGTAGGAACAGACCCCGCAGCCGCGGGACTCCCAGTTTGAGAATACGATGGTAATTTGTAAATTTCCTAGATTTAGGCTTAAAAACATGGCGTTAGAGGGTGAGAACTCGAAACAGCCACCGAACGTCCCCGTGGGTGGCACCAACACCTCCCACGGGACCAATGTAACTCGTAGGAACAGACCCCGCAGTCGCGGGACTCCCGGTTTGAGAATACGACGGTAAATTACGAATTTCTAGACTTTGGCTTAAAAACATGGCGTTAGAGGGTGAGAACTCAAAACATCCACCGAACGTCCCAGTGGGTAGCACCAACACCTCCCATGGGACCAATGTAACTCGTAGGAACTGACCCCGCAGCCGCAGGATTCCCGGGTTTGAGAATACGACGATAATTTATAAATTTCTAGACTTAGGCTTAAAAACATGCTGTTAGAGGTTGAGAACTCGAAACAGCCACCGAACGTTCCCATGAGTGGCACCAACACCTCCCACGGGACCAATGTAACACGTAGGAACTGACCCCACAATTGCGGGACTCTCAATTTTAGAATACGACATTAATTTGCATATTTCTAGACTTAGGCTTAAAAACATGGCGTTAGAGGGTGAGAACTCGAAACAGCCACCGAACGTCCCTGTGGGTGGCACAAACACCTCCCACGGGACCAATGTAACTCGTAGGAACAGACCCCGCAGCCGCGGGACTCCCAGTTTGAGAATACGACGGTAATTTGCAAATTTCCTAGATTTAGGCTTAAAAACATGGCGTTAGAGGGTGAGAACTCGAAACAGCCACCGAACGTCCCCGTGGGTGGCACCAATACCTCCCACAGGACCAATCTAACTCGTAGGAACTGACCCCGCAGCCGCGGGTCTCCCGGTTTGAGAATACGACAATAATTTGCAAATTTCTAGACCTAGGCTTAAAAACATGGCAATAGAGGGTGAGAACTCGAAACAGCCACCGAACGTCCCCATGAGTGGCACCAACACCTCCCACGGGACCATTGTAACTCGTAGGAACTGACCCCGCATCTGTGGGACTCCCGATTTCAGAATACTACGATAATTTTCATATTTCTAGAGTTAGGTTTAAAAACATGGCGTTAGAGGGTGGGAACTCAAAACTGCCCCCGAACATCC
Organism: Sambucus nigra; assembly: GCA_949130495.1. NCBI lineage: Eukaryota > Viridiplantae > Streptophyta > Magnoliopsida > Dipsacales > Adoxaceae > Sambucus > Sambucus nigra. The sequence continues at coordinate 355,383,019 of OX422212.1, forward strand.
CCATAGGTGGCACCAACACCTCCCACGGGACCAATGTAACTCGTAGGAACTGAACCCGCAGTCGGGGGACTCTCGGTTTTATAATACGACAGTAATTTACATATTTCAAGACTTAGGCTTAAAAACATGGCGTTAGAGGGTGAGAACTCAAAACAGCCACCGAACGTCCTCGTGGGTGGCACCAACACCTCCCACAGGACCAATGTAGCTCGTAGGAACTGACCCCGTAGCAGCGGGACTTCCGGTTTGAGAATACGATGGTAATTTGCAAATTTCTAGACTTAGGCTTAAAAACATGGCGTTAGAGGGTGGGAACTCTAAACTGCACCCGAACATCCCCATAGGTGGCACCAACACCTCCCACGGGACTAATGTAACTCGTAGGAACTAACACCGCAGTCGCGGGACTCTCGGTTTTAGAATACGACAGTAATTTGCATATTTCTAGACTTAGGCTTAAAAACATGGCGTTAGAGGGTGAGAACTCGAAACAGCCACCGAACGTCCTCGTGGGTGGCACCAACACCTCCCACAGGACCAATGTAGCTCGTAGGAACTGACCCCGCAGCAGCGGGACTCCCGGTTTGAGAATACGACGGTAATTTGCAAATTTCTAGACTTAGGCTTAAAAACGTGGCGTTAGAGGGTTGGAACTCAAAACTGCCCCCGAACATCCCCATAGGTGGCACCAACACGTCCCACGAGACCAATGTAACTCATAGGAACTGACCCCGCAGTCGCGGGACTCTCGGTTTTAGAATACGATAGTAACTTGAATGTTTCTAGACTTAGGCTTAAAAACATGGCATTAGAGGGTAGGAACTCAAAACTTCCCCCGAACATCCCTATAGGTGGCACCAACACCTCCCACGGGACCAATGTAACACGTAGGAACTGACCCCGCAAACGCGGGACTCTCAGTTTAAGAATACGACATTAATTTGCATATTTCTAGACTTAGGCTTAAAAACATGGCGTCAGAGGGTGAGAACTCGAAACAGCCACCGAATGTCCCCGTGGGTGGCACCAACACCTCCCACGGGAGCAATGTAACTCGTAGGAACTGACCCCGCAGTCGCGGGACTCTCGGTTTTAGAATACCACAGTAATTTGCATATTTCTAGACTTAGGCTTAAAAACATGGCGTTAGAGGGTGAGAACTCGAAACAGCCACCGAACGTCCCCGTACATGGCACCAACACCTCCCACGGGACCAACGTAACTCGTAGGAACTGTCCCCGGAGCCGCGGGACTCCCGGTTTGAGAATACGACGGTAATTTGCATATTTATAGACTAAGGGTTACAAACATGGCGTTAGAGGGTGAGAACTCGAAACAGCCCCCGAACGGCCCCGTGAGTGGCACCAACACCTCCAACGGGACCAATTTCACTCGTAGGAACTGACCCCGCAGCCGCGGGACTCCTAGTTTGAGAATACGACATCATTTTGCAAATTTCTAGACTTAGGCTTAAAAACATGGCGTTAGAGGGTGAGAACTCGAAACAGCCACCGAACGTCCCCGTGGGTGGCACGAACACCTCCCACGGGACCAATGTAACTCGTAGGAACTGACCCCGCAGCCGCGGGACTCTCGGTTTCAGAAGACGACGGTAATTTAAATATTTATAGACTTAAGATTAAGAACATGGCGTTAGAGGGTGAGTACTCGAAACATCCCACGAACGGCCCCGTGAGTGTCACCAACACCTCCCATGGGACCAATGTAACTCGTAGGAACTGACCCCGCAGTCGCGGGACTATCGATTTTGGAATACGAGAATAATTTGCATATTTCTACACTTAGGCTTAAAAACAAGGCGTTAGAGGGTGGGAACTCAAAACTGCCCCCGAACATCCCCATAGGTGGCACCAACACCTCCCACGGGACCAATGTAACACGTAGGAACTGACCCCGCAATCGCGGAACTCTCAGTTTTAGAATACGACATTAATTTGCATATTTCTAGACTTAGGCTTAAAAACATTGCGTTAGAGGGTGACAACTTGAAACAGCCACCGAACGTCCCCGTGGCTGGCACCAACACCTCCCACGGGACCAATGTAACTCGTAGGAACTGACCCCGCAGTCGCGGGACTCCCGATTTCAGAATACGACGATTATTTGCATATTTCTAGACATAGTCTTAAGAATACGAGTTAGAGGGTGGGAACTCAAAACTGCACCCGAACATCCCCATAGGTGGCACCAACACCTCCCACGCGACTAATGTAACTCGTAGGAACTAACACCGCAGTCGCGGGACACTCGGTTTTAGAATACGACAGTAATTTGCATAATTCTAGACTTAGGCTTAAAAACATGGCGTTAGAGGGTGAGAACTCAAAATAGCCACCGAGCGTCCCAGTGGGTAGCACCAACACCTCCCATGGGACCAATGTAACTCGTAGGAACAGACCCCGTAGCCGCGGGACTCCCAGTTTGAGAATACGACGGTAATTTGCAAATTTCTAGATTTAGGCTTAAAAACATGGCGTTAGAGGGTGAGAACTCGAAACAGCCACCGAACGTCCCCGTTGGTGGCACCAATACCTCCCACAGGACCAATCTAACTCGTAGGAACTGACCCCGCAGCCGCGGGACTCCCGGTTTGAGAATACGACAATAATTTGCAAATTTCTAGACCTAGGCTTAAAAACATGGCAATAGAGGGTGAGAACTCAAAACAGCCACCGAACGTCCCCATGAGTGGCACCAACACCTCCCACGGGACCAATGTAACTCGTAGGAACTGACCCCGCATCTGTGGGACTCCCGATTTCAGAATACTACGATAATTTTCATATTTCTAGAGTTAGGTTTAAAAACATGGCGTTAGAGGGTGGGAACTCAAAACTGCACCCGAACATCCCCATAGGTGGCACCAACACCTCCCACGGGACCAATGTAACTCGTAGGAACTGAACCCGCAGTCGGGGGACTCTCGGTTTTATAATACGACAGTAATTTACATGTTTCTAGACTTAGGCTTCAAAACATGGCCTTACAGGGTGGGAACTCAAAACAGCCCCCGAACATCCCCATAGGTGGCACCAACACCTCCCACGGGACCAATGTAACTCGTAGGAACTGACCCCGCAGTCGCGGGACTCTCAGTTTTAGAATACGACAGTAATTTGCATATTTCTAGACTTAGGCTTAAAAACATGGCGTTAGAGGGTGAGAACTCAAAGCAGCCACCGAACGTCCCCGTGGGTGGCACCAACACCTCCCACGGGACCAATGTAACTCGTAGGAACTGACCCCGCAAGCGCGGGACTCTCAGTTTTAGAATACGACATTAATTTGCATATTTCTAGACTTAGGCTTAAAAACATTGTGTTAGAGAGTGAGAACTGGAAACAGCCACCGAACGTCCCCGTGGGTGGCACCAACACCTCCCACGGGACCAATGTAACTCGTAGGAACTGACCCCGCAGCCGCGGGACTCCCGGTTTGAGAAGACGACGATAATTTGTATATTTATAGACTTAGGGTTAAAAACATGGCGTTAGAGGGTGAGTACTCGAAACAGCCCCCGAACGGCCCCGTGAGTGGCACCAACACCTCCCATGGGACCAATGTAACTCGTAGGAACTGACTCCGCAGTCGCGGGACTCTCGATTTCAAATTACGACGATAATTTGCATATTTCTAGACTTAGTCTTAAAAACATGGCGTTAGAGGGTGGAAACTCGAAACTACCCCCGAACATCCCCATAGGTGGCACCAATAACTCCCACGGGACCAATGTAACTCGTAGGAACTGACCCCGGAGTCGCGGGACTCTCGATTTTAGAATATGACAGTAATTTCCATATTTCTAGACTTAGTCTTAAAAACATGGCGTTAGAGTGTGAGAACTCGAAACAGCCACCGAACGTCCCCGTGGGTGGCACCAACACCTCCCACGGGACCAATGTAACTCGTAGGAACTATCCCCGGAGCCGCGGGACTCCCGGTTTGAGAATACGACGGTAATTTGCGTATTTATAGACTAAGGGTTACAAACATGGCGTTAGAGGGTGAGAACTCGAAACAGCCCCCGAACGGCCCCGTGAGTGGCACCAACACCTCCAACGGGACCAATTTGACTCGTAGGAACTGACCCCGCAGCCGCGGGACTCCCGATTTCAGAATACGACGATAATTTGCATATTTCTAGACATAGGCTTAAAAACATGGCGTTAGAGGGTGGGAACTCAAAACTGCCCCCGAACAGCCCCATAAGTGGCACCAACACCTCCCACGGGACTAATCTAACTCGTAGGAACTGACCCCGCAGTCGTGGGACTCTCGGTTTTAGAATACGACAGTAATTTGCATATTTCTAGACTTAGGCTTAAAAACATGGCGTTAGAGGGTGAGAACTCGAAACATCCACCGAACTTCCTCGTGAGTGGCACCAACACCTCCCACGGGACCAATGTAACTCGTAGGAACTGACCCCGCAGCCGCGGGACTCCCGGCTTGAGAATACGACGGTAATTTGTAAATTTCTAGACTTAGGCTTAAAAACATGGTGTTAGAGGGTGGGAACTCAAAACTTCCCCCGAACATCCCCATAGGTGGCACCAACACCTCCCATGGGACCAATGTAACTCGTAGGAACTGACCCCGCAGTCATGGGACTCTCGGTTTTAGAATACGACAGTAATTTGCATATTTCTATACTTAGGCTTAAAAACATGGCGTTAGAGGGTGAGAACTCGAAACAGCCACCGAACGTCCCCGTACGTGGCACCAACACCTCCCACGGGACCAATGTAACTCGTAGGAACTATCCCCGGAGCCGCGGGACTCCCGGTTTGAGAATACGACGGTAATTTGAATATTTATAGACGAAGGGTTACAAACTTGGCGTTAGAGGGTGAGAACTCGAAACAGCCCCCGAACGGCCCCGTGAGTGGCACCAACACCTCCAACGGGACCAATTTCACTCGTAGGAACTGACCCCGCAGCCGAGGGACTCCTGGTTTGAGAATACGACATCTATTTGCAAATTTCTAGACTTAGGCTCAAAAGCATGGCGTTAGAGGGTGAGAACTCGAAACAGCCACCGAACGTCCCCGTGGGTGGCACCAACACCTCCCACGGGACCAATGTAACTCGTAGGAACTGTCCCCGCATCCGCGGGACTCTCGGTTTCAGAAGACGACGGTAACTTAAATATTTATAGACTTAAGATTAAAAACATCGCGTTAGAGGGTGAGTACTCGAAACATCCCACGAACGGCCCTGTGAGTGTCACCAACACCTCCCATGGGACCAATGTAACTCGTAGGAACTGACCCCGCAGTCGCGGGTCTCTCGATTTCATAATACGAGAATAATTTGCATATTTCTATACTTAGGCTTAAAAACATGGCGTTAGAGGGTGAGAACTCGAAACAGCCCCCGAACGGCCCCGTTAATGGCACCAACACCTCCCACGGGACCAATGTAACTCGTAGGAACTGACCCCGCAGTCGCGGGACTCCCGATTTCAGAATACGACGATTATTTGCATATTTCTAGACATAGGCTTAAAAACATGGCGTTAGAGGGTGGGAACTCAAAACTGCCCCCGAACATCCCCATAGGTGGCACCAACACCTCCCACGGGACTAATGTAACTCGTAGGAACTGACCCCGCAGTCGCGGGACTCTCGGTTTTAGAATACGACAGTAATTTGCATATTTCTAGACTTAGGCTTAAAAACATGGCGTTAGAGGGTGAGAACTCGAAACAGCCACCGAACGTCCTCGTGGGTGGCACCAACACCTCCCACAGGACCAATGTAACTCGTAGGAACTGACCCCGCAGCAGCGGGACTCCCGGTTTGAGAATACGACGGTAATTTGCAAATTTCTAGACTTAGGCTTAAAAACATGGCGTTAGAGGGTTGGAACTCAAAACTGCCCCCGAACATCCCCATAGGTGGCACCAACACGTCCCACGAGACCAATGTAACTCATAGGAACTGACCCCGCAGTCCCGATACTCTCGGTTTTTGAATACGATAGTAACTTGAATATTTCTAGACTTAGGCTTAAAAACATGGCGTTAGAGGGTGGGAACTCAAAACTGCCCCCGAACATCCCCATAGGTGGCACCAACACCTCCCACGGGACCAATGTAACACGTAGGAACTGACCCCGCAATCGCGGGACTCTCGGTTTTAGAATACGACAGTAATTTGCATATTTCTAGACTTAGGCTTAAAAACATGGCGTTAGAGGGTGAGAACTCGAAACAGCCACCGAACATCCCCGTACGTGGCACCAACACCTCCCACGGGACCAATGTAACTCGTAGGAACTGTCCCCGGAGCTGCGGGACTCCCGGTTTGAGAATACGATGGTAATTTGCATATTTATAGACTAAGGGTTACAAACATGGCGTTAGAGGGTGAGAACTCGAAACAGCCCCCGAACGGCCCCGTGAGTGGCACCAACACCTCCAACGGGACCAATTTCACTCGTAGGAACTGACCCCGCAGCCGCGGGACTCCTGGTTTGAGAATACGACATCAATTTGCAAATTTCTAGACTTAGGCTTAAAAACATGGCGTTAGAGGGTGAGAACTCGAAACAGCCACCGAACGTCCCCGTGGGTGGCACCAACACCTCCCACGTGACCAATGTAACTCGTAGGAACTGACCCCGCAGTCGCGGGACTCTCGGTTTCAGAAGACGATGGTAATTTAAATATTTATAGACTTAAGATTAAAAACATGGCGTTAGAGGGTGGGTACTCGAAACATCCCACGAACGGCCCCGTGAGTGTCACCAAACCTCCCATGGGACCAATGTAACTCGTAGGAACTGACCCCGCAGTCGCGGGACTCTCGATTTCAGAATACGAGAATAATTTGCATATTTCTATACTTAGGCTTAAAAACATGGCGTTAGAGGGTGGGAACTCAAAACTGCCCCCGAACATCCCCATAGGTGGCACCAACACCTCCCATGGGACCAATGTAACACGTAGGAACTGACCCCGCAATCGCGTGACTCTCACTTTTAGAATACGACATTAATTTTCATATTTCTAGACTTTGATTTAAAAACATTGCGTTAGAGGGTGAGAACTTGAAACAACCACCGAACGTCCCCGTGGGTGGCACCAACACCTCCCACGGGACCAATGTAACTCGTAGGAACTGACCCGCAGTTGCGGGACTCCCGATTTCAGAATACGACGATTATTTGCATATTTCTAGACATAGGCTTAAAAACATGGCGTTAGAGGGTGGTAACTTAAAACTGCCCCCGAACATCCCCATAGGTGGCACCAACACCTCCCACGGGACCAATGTAACTCGTCGAAACTGACCCCGCAGCCGCAGGACTCCCGGATTGAGAATACGACGGTAATTTTCAAATTTCAAGACTTTCGCATAAAAACATGGCGTTAGAGGGTGATAACTCGAAACAGCCACCGAACGTCCCAGTGGGTAGCACCAACACCTCCCATGGGACCAATGTAACTCGTAGGAACTGACCCCGCAGCCGCAGGACTCCCGGTTTGAGAATACGACGATAATTTGTAAATTTCTAGACTTAGGCTTAAAAACATGGTGTTAGAGGGTGAGAACTCGAAACAGCCACCGAACGTCCCCATGAGTGGCACCAACACCTCCCACGGGACCAATGTAACTCGTAGGAGCTGACCCCGCATCCGCGGGACTCCCGATTTCGGAATACGATGATAATTTGCATATTTTTAGAGGTAGGTTTAAAAATATGGCGTTAGAGGGTGGGAACTCAAAACTGCCCCTGAACATCCCCATAGGTGGCACCAACACCTCCCACGGGACCAAAGTAACTCGTAGGAACTGACCCCGCAGTCGCGGGACTCTCGGTTTTAGAATACGACTGTAATTTGCATATTTCTAGACTTAGGCTTAAAAATATGGCGTTAGAGGGTGAGAACTCGAAACAGCCACCGAACGTCCTCGTGGGTGGCACCAACACCTCCCACGGGACCAATGTAACTCGTAGGAACTGACCCCCAGCAGCGGGACTCCCGGTTTGAGAATACGACGGTAATTTGCAAATTTCTAGACTTAGGCTTAGAAACATGGCGTTAGAGGGTTGGAACTCAAAACTGTTCCCGAACATCCCCATAGGTGGCTAACAACACGTCCCACGGGACCAATGTAACTCATAGGAACTGACCCCGCAGTCGCGGGACTCTCGGTTTTAGAATACGATTTTAACTTGAATATTTCTAGACTTAGGCTTAAAAACATGGCGTTAGAGGGAGGGAACGCAAAACTGCCCCCGAACATCCCCATAGGTGGCACCAACACCTCCCACGGGACCAATGTAACACGTAGGAACTGACCCCGCAATCGCGGGACTCTCAGTTTAAGAATACGACATTAATTTGCATATTTCTAGACTTAGTCTTAAAAACATGGCGTTAGAGGGTGAGAACTTGAAATAGCCACCGAATGTCCCCGTGGGTGGCACCAACACCTCCCACGGGACCAATGAAACTCGTAGGAACAGACACCGCAGCCGCGGGACTCCCACTTTGAGAATACGATGGTAATTTGTAAATTTCTTAACTTAAGCTTAAAAACATGCGTTAGAGGGTGAGAACTCGAAACAGCCACCGAACGTCCCCGTGGGTGGCACCAACACCTCCCACATGACCAATGTAACTCGTAGGAACAGTCCCTGCAGCCGCGGGACTCCGAGTTTGAGAATACGACGGTAATTTGCAAATTTCTAGACTTTGGCTTAAAAACATGGTGTTAGAGGGTGAGAACTTGAAACAGCCACCGAACGTCCCAGTGGGTAGCATCCACACCTCCCATGGGACCAATGTAACTCGTAGGAACTGACCCCGCAGCCGCAGGACTCCCGGTTTGAGAATACGACGATAATTTGTAAATTTCTAGACTTAGGTTTAAAAACATGGTGTTAGAGGGTGGGAACTCGAAACAGCCACCGAACGTCCCCATGAGTGGCACCAACACCTCCCACGGGACCAATGTAACTCGTAGGAGCTGACCCCGCATCCGCGGGACTCCTGATTTCAGAATACGATGATAATTTGCATATTTCTAGAGGTAGGTTTAAAAGCATGGCGTTAGAGGGTGGGAACTCAAAACTGCCCCTGAACATCCCCATAGGCGGCACCAACTCCTCCCACGGGACCAAAGTAACTCGTAGGAACTGACCCCGCAGTCGCGGGACTCTCGGTTTTATAATACGACGGTAATTTGCATATTTCTAGACTTAGTCTTAAAAACATGGCGTTAGAGGGTGGGAACTCAAAACTACCCCTGAACATCCCCACAGGTGGCACCAACACCTCCCACGGGACCAATGTAACTCGTAGGAACTGACCCCGCAGTCGCGGGACTCACAGTTTTAGAATACGACAGTAATTTGTATATTTCTAGACTTAGGCTTAGAAACATGCTGTTAGAGGCTGACAACTCAAAACAGCCACCGAACGTCCCCGTGGGTGGCACCAACACCTCCCACGGGACCAATGTAACTCGTAGGAACTGACCCCGCAGCCGTGGGACTCCCGGTTTGAGAATACGATGGTAATTTAAAAATTTCTAGACTTAGGCTTAAAAACATGGCGTTAGAGGGTGAGAACTCGAAACAGCCACCGAACGTCCCCGTGGGTGGCACCAACACCTCCCACGGGACCAATGTAACTCGTAGGAACTAACCCCGCAGCCGCGGGACTCCCGGTTTGAGAATACGACGATAATTTGTAAATTTCTAGACTTAGGCTTAAAAACACGGTGTTAGAGGGTGAGAACTCGAAACATCCACCGAACGTCCCCATGTGTGGCACCAACACCTCCCGCGGGACCAATGTAACTCGTAGGAGCTGACCCCGCATCCGCGGGACTCCCGATTTCGGAATACGATGATAATTTGCATATTTCTAGAGGTAGGTTTAAAAACATGGGGTTAGAGGGTGGGAACTCAAAACTACCCCCGAACATCCCCATAGGTGGCACCAACACCTCCCACGGGACCAATGTAACTCGTAGGAACTGACCCCGCAGTCGCGGGACTCACAGTTTTAGAATACGATAGTAATTTGTATATTTCTAGACTTAGGCTTAGAAACATGGCGTTAGAGGGTGACAACTCAAAACAGCAACCGAACGTCCCCGTGGGTGGCACCAACTCCTCCCCCGGGACCAATATAACTCGTAGGAACTGACCCCGCAGCCGTGGGACTCCCGGTTTGAGAATACGACGGTAATTTGCAAATTTCTAGACTTAGGCTTAAAAACATGGCGTTAGAGGGTGAGAACTCGAAACAGCCACCGAACGTCCCCGTGGGTGGCACCAACACCTCCCACGGGACCAATGTAACTCGTAGGAACTAACCCCGCAGCCGCGGGACTCCAGGTTTGAGAATACGACAATGATTTGTAAATTTCTAGACTTAGGCTTAAAAACATGGTGTTAGAGGGTGAGAACTCGAAACAGCCACGGAACGTCCCCATGAGTGGCACCAACACCTCCCACGGGACCAATGTAACTCGTAGGAGCTGACCCCGCATCCGCGGGACTCCCGATTTCGGAATACGATGATAATTTGCATATTTCTAGAGGTAGGTTTAAAAACATGGCGTTAGAGGGTGGGAACTCAAAACTGCCCCTGAACATCCCCATAGGTGGCACCAACACCTCCCACGGGACCAAAGTAACTCGTAGGAACTGACCCCGCAGTCGCGGGACTCTCGGTTTTATAATACGACGGTAATTTGCATATTTCTAGACTTAGGCTTAAAAACATGGCGTTAGAGGGTGGGAACTCAAAACTGCCCCCGAACATGCCCATAGGTGGCACCAACACCTCCCACGGGACCAATGTAACTCGTAGGAACTGACCCCGCAGTCGCGGGACTCACAGTTTTAGAATACGATAGTAATTTGTATATTTCTAGACTTAGGCTTAGAAACATGGCGTTAGAGGGTGACAACTCAAAACAGCAACCGAACGTCCCCGTGGGTGGCACCAACACCTCCCCCGGGACCAATATAACTCGTAGGAACTGACCCCGCAGCCGTGGGACTCCCGGTTTGAGAATACGACGGTAATTTGCAAATTTCTAGACTTAGGCTTAAAAACATGGCGTTAGAGGGTGAGAACTCGAAACAGCCACCGAACGTCCCCGTGGGTGGCAGCAACACCTCCCACGGGACCAATGTAACTCGTAGGAACTAACCCCGCAGCCGCGGGACTCCAGGTTTGAGAATACGACAATGATTTGTAAATTTCTAGACTTAGGCTTAAAAACATGGTGTTAGAGGGTGAGAACTCGAAACAGCCACGGAACGTCCCCATGAGTGGCACCAACACCTCCCACGGGACCAATGTAGCTCGTAGGAGCTGACCCCGCATCCGCGGGACTCCCGATTTCGGAATACGATGATAATTTGCATATTTCTAGAGGTAGGTTTAAAAACATGGCGTTAGAGGGTGGGAACTCAAAACTGCCCCTGAACATCCCCATAGGTGGCACCAACACCTCCCACGGGACCAAAGTAACTCGTAGGAACTGACCCCGCAGTCGCGGGACTCTCGGTTTTATAATACGACGGTAATTTGCATATTTCTAGACTTAGGCTTAAAAACATGGCGTTAGAGGGTGGGAACTCAAAACTGCCCCCGAACATCCCCATAGGTGGCACCAACACCTCCCACGGGACCAATCTAACTCGTAGGAACTGACCCCGCAGTCGCGGGACTCCCAGTTTTAGAATACGATAGTAATTTGTATATTTCTACACTTAGGCTTAGAAACATGGCGTTAGAGGGTGACAACTCAAAACAGCCACCGAACGTCCCCGTGGGTGGCACCAACACCTCCCACGGGACCAATGTAACTCGTAGGAACTGACCCCGCAGCCGTGGGACTCCCGATTTGAGAATACGACGGTAAGTTGCAAATTTCTAGACTTAGGCTTAAAAACATGGCGTTAGAGGGTGAGAACTCGAAACAGAAACCGAACGTCCCCGTGGGTGGCACCAACACCTCCCACGGGACCGATGTAACTCGTAGGAACTGACCCCGCAGTCGCGGGACTCCCAGTTTGAGAATTCGACGATAATTTGTATATTTATAGACTTAGGGTTAAAAACACAGTGTTAGAGGGTGAGAACTCGAAACATCCACCGAACGTCCCCATGAGTGGCACCAACACCTCCCGCGGGACCAATGTAACTCGTAGGAGCTGACCCCGCATCCGCGGGACTCCCGATTTCGGAATACGATGATAATTTGTATATTTCTAGAGGTAGGTTTAAAAACATGGCGTTAGAGGGTGGGAACTCAAAACTACCCCCGAACATCCCATAGGTGGTACCAACACCTCCCACGGGACCAATGTAACTCGTAGGAACTGACCCCGCAGTCGCGGGACTCACAGTTTTAGAATACGATAGTAATTTGTATATTTCTAGACTTAGGCTTAGAAACATGGCGTTAGAGGGTGACAACTCAAAACAGCAACCGAACGTCCCCGTGGGTGGCACCAACACCTCTCCCGGGACCAATGTAACTCGTAGGAACTGACCCTGCAGCCGTGGGACTCCCGGTTTGAGAATACGACGGTAATTTGAAAATTTCTAGACTTAGGCTTAAAAACATGGCGTTAGAGGGTGAGAACTCGAAACAGCCACCGAACGTCCCCGTGGGTGGCACCAACACCTCCCACGGGACCAATGTAACTCGTAGGAACTAACCCCGCAGCCGCGGGACTCCCGGTTTGAGAATACGACAATGATTTGTAAATTTCTAGACTTAGGCTTAAAAACATGGTGTTAGAGGGTGAGAACTCGAAACAGCCACCGAACGTCCCCCTGAGTGGCACCAACACCTCCCACGGGACGAATGTAACTCGTAGGAGCTGACCCCGCATCCGCGGGACTCCCGATTTCGGAATACGATGATAATTTGCATATTTCTAGAGGTAGGTTTAAAAACATGGCGTTAGAGGGTGGGAACTCAAAACTGCCCCTGAACATCCCCATAGGTGGCACCAACACCTCCCACGGGACCAAAGTAACTCGTAGGAACTGACCCCGCAGTCGCTGGACTCTCGGTTTTATAATACGACGGTAATTTTCATATTTCTAGACTTAGGCTTAAAAACATGGCGTTAGAGGGTGGGAACTCAAAACTGCCCCCGAACATCCCCATAGGTGGCACCAACACCTCCCACAGGACCAATGTAACTCGTAGGAACTGACCCCGCAGTCGCGGGACTCACAGTTTTAGAATACGATAGTAATTTGTATATTTCTAGACTTAGGCTGAGAAACATGACGTTAGAGGGTGACAACTCAAAACAGCCACCGAACGTCCCCGTGGGTGGCACCAACACCTCCCACGGGACCAATGTAACTCGTAGGAACTGACCCCGCAGCCGTGGGACTCCCGGTTTGAGAATACGACGGTAAGTTGCAAATTTCTAGACTTAGGCTTAAAAACATGGCGTTAGAGGGTGAGAACTCGAAACAGAAACCGAACGTCCCCGTGGGTGGCACCAACACCTCCCACGGGACCAATGTAACTCGTAGGAACTGACCCCGCAGCCGCGGGACTCCCGGTTTGAGAAGACGACGATAATTTGTATATTTATAGACTTAGGGTTAAAAACATGGCGTTAGAGGGTGAGTACTCGAAACAGCCCCCGAACGGCCCCGTGAGTGGCACCAACCCCTCCCATGGGAATAACGTAACTCGTAGGAACTGACCCCGCAGTCGCGGGACTCTCGAATTCAGAATACGACGATAATTATCATATTTCTAGAATTAGGCTTAAAAACATGGGGTTAGAGGGTGGTAACTCGAAACTACCCCCGAACATCCCCATAGGTGTCACCAACAACTCCCACGGGACCAATGTAACTCGTAGGAACTGACCCCGCAGCCGTGGGACTCCCGGTTTGAGAATACGACGATAATTTGTAAATTTCTAGACTTAGGCTTAAAAACATGGCGTTAGAGGGTGAGAACTCGAAACAGCCACCGAACGTCCCCGTGGGTGGCACCAACACCTCCCACGGGACCAATGTAACTCGTAGGAACTAACCCCGCAGCCGCGGGACTCCCGGTTTGAGAATACGACGATAATTTGTAAATTTCTAGACTTAGGCTTAAAAACACGGTGTTAGAGGGTGAGAACTCGAAACATCCACCGAACGTCCCCATGTGTGGCACCAACACCTCCCGCGGGACCAATGTAACTCGTAGGAGCTGACCCCGCATCCGCGGGACTCCCGATTTCGGAATACGATGATAATTTGCATATTTCTAGAGGTAGGTTTAAAAACATGGGGTTAGAGGGTGGGAACTCAAAACTACCCCCGAACATCCCCATAGGTGGCACCAACACCTCCCACGGGACCAATGTAACTCGTAGGAACTGACCCCGCAGTCGCGGGACTCACAGTTTTAGAATACGATAGTAATTTGTATATTTCTAGACTTAGGCTTAGAAACATGGCGTTAGAGGGCGACAACTCAAAACAGCAACCGAACGTCCCCGTGGGTGGCACCAACACCTCCCCCGGGACCAATATAACTCGTAGGAACTGACCCCGCAGCCGTGGGACTCCCGGTTTGAGAATACGACGGTAATTTGCAAATTTCTAGACTTAGGCTTAAAAACATGGCGTTAGAGGGTGAGAACTCGAAACAGCCACCGAACGTCCCCGTGGGTGGCACCAACACCTCCCACGGGACCAATGTAACTCGTAGGAACTAACCCCGCAGCCGCGGGACTCCAGGTTTGAGAATACGACAATGATTTGTAAATTTCTAGACTTAGGCTTAAAAACATGGTGTTAGAGGGTGAGAACTCGAAACAGCCACGGAACGTCCCCATGAGTGGCACCAACACCTCCCACGGGACCAATGTAACTCGTAGGAGCTGACCCCGCATCCGCGGGACTCCCGATTTCGGAATACGATGATAATTTGCATATTTCTAGAGGTAGGTTTAAAAACATGGGGTTAGAGGGTGGGAACTCAAAACTGCCCCTGAACATCCCCATAGGTGGCACCAACACCTCCCACGGGACCAAAGTAACTCGTAGGAACTGACCCCGCAGTCGCTGGACTCTCGGTTTTATAATACGACGGTAATTTGCATATTTCTAGACTTAGGCTTAAAAACATGGCGTTAGAGGGTGGGAACTCAAAACTGCCCCCGAACATCCCCATAGGTGGCACCAACACCTCCCACGGGACCAATGTAACTCGTAGGAACTGACCCCGCAGTCGCGGGACTCACAGTTTTAGAATACGATAGTAATTTGTATATTTCTAGACTTAGGCTGAGAAACATGGCGTTAGAGGGTGACAACTCAAAACAGCCACCGAACGTCCCCGTGGGTGGCACCAACACCTCCCACGGGACCAATGTAACTCGTAGGAACTGACCCCGCAGCCGTGGGACTCCCGGTTTGAGAATACGACGGTAAGTTGCAAATTTCTAGACTTAGGCTTAAAAACATGGCGTTAGAGGGTGAGAACTCGAAACAGAAACCGAACGTCCCCGTGGGTGGCACCAACACCTCCCACGGGACCAATGTAACTCGTAGGAACTGACCCCGCAGCCGCGGGACTCCCGGTTTGAGAAGACGACGATAATTTGTATATTTATAGACTTAGGGTTAAAAACATGGCGTTAGAGGGTGAGTACTCGAAACAGCCCCCGAACGGCCCCGTGAGTGGCACCAACCCCTCCCATGGGAATAACGTAACTCGTAGGAACTGACCCCGCAGTCGCGGGACTCTCGAATTCAGAATACGACGATAATTATCATATTTCTAGAATTAGGCTTAAAAACATGGGGTTAGAGGGTGGTAACTCGAAACTACCCCCGAACATCCCCATAGGTGTCACCAACAACTCCCACGGGACCAATGTAACTCGTAGGAACTGACCCCGCAGCCGTGGGACTCCCGGTTTGAGAATACGACGATAATTTGTAAATTTCTAGACTTAGGCTTAAAAACATGGCGTTAGAGGGTGAGAACTCGAAACAGCCACCGAACGTCCCCGTGGGTGGCACCAACACCTCCCACGGGACCAATGTAACTCGTAGGAACTAACCCCGCAGCCGCGGGACTCCCGGTTTGAGAATACTACGATAATTTGTAAATTTCTAGACTTAGGCTTAAAAACACGGTGTTAGAGGGTGAGAACTCGAAACATCCACCGAACGTCCCCATGTGTGGCACCAACACCTCCCGCGGGACCAATGTAACTCGTAGGAGCTGACCCCGCATCCGCGGGACTCCCGATTTCGGAATACGATGATAATTTGCATATTTCTAGAGGTAGGTTTAAAAACATGGGGTTAGAGGGTGGGAACTCAAAACTACCCCCGAACATCCCCATAGGTGGCACCAACACCTCCCACGGGACCAATGTAACTCGTAGGAACTGACCCCGCAGTCGCGGGACTCACAGTTTTAGAATACGATAGTAATTTGTATATTTCTAGACTTAGGCTTAGAAACATGGCGTTAGAGGGTGACAACTCAAAACAGCAACCGAACGTCCCCGTGGGTGGCACCAACACCTCCCCCGGGACCAATATAACTCGTAGGAACTGACCCCGCAGCCGTGGGACTCCCGGTTTGAGAATACGACGGTAATTTGCAAATTTCTAGACTTAGGCTTAAAAACATGGCGTTAGAGGGTGAGAACTCGAAACAGCCACCGAACGTCCCCGTGGGTGGCACCAACACCTCCCACGGGACCAATGTAACTCGTAGGAACTAACCCCGCAGCCGCGGTACTCCAGGTTTGAGAATACGACAATGATTTGTAAATTTATAGACTTAGGCTTAAAAACATGGTGTTAGAGGGTGAGAACTCGAAACAGCCACGAAACGTCCCCATGAGTGGCACCAACACCTCCCACGGGACCAATGTAACTCGTAGGAGCTGACCCCGCATCCGCGGGACTCCCGATTTCGGAATACGATGATAATTTGCATATTTCTAGAGGTAGGTTTAAAAACATGGCGTTAGAGGGTGGGAACTCAAAACTGCCCCTGAACATCCCCATAGGTGGCACCAACACCTCCCACGGGACCAAAGTAACTCGTAGGAACTGACCCCGCAGTCGCGGGACTCTCGGTTTTATAATACGACGGTAATTTGCATATTTTTAGACTTAGGCTTAAAAACATGGCGTTAAAGGGTGGGAACTCAAAACTGCCCCCGAACATCCCCATAGGTGGCACCAACACCTCCCACGGGACCAATGTAACTCGTAGGAACTGACCCCGCAGTCGCGGGACTCACAGTTTTAGAATACGATAGTAATTTGTATATTTCTAGACTTAGGCTTAGAAACATGGCGTTAGAGGGTGACAACTCAAAACAGCAACCGAACGTCCCCGTGGGTGGCACCAACACCTCCCCCGGGACCAATATAACTCGTAGGAACTGACCCCGCAGCCGTGGGACTCCCGGTTTGAGAATACGACGGTAATTTGCAAATTTCTAGACTTAGGCTTAAAAACATGGCGTTAGAGGGTGAGAACTCGAAACAGCCACCGAACGTCCCCGTGGGTGGCACCAACACCTCCCACGGGACCAATGTAACTCGTAGGAACTAACCCCGCAGCCGCGGGACTCCAGGTTTGAGAATACGACAATGATTTGTAAATTTCTAGACTTAGGCTTAAAAACATGGTGTTAGAGGGTGAGAACTCGAAACAGCCACGGAACGTCCCCATGAGTGGCACCAACACCTCCCACGGGACCAATGTAGCTCGTAGGAGCTGACCCCGCATCCGCGGGACTCCCGATTTCGGAATACGATGATAATTTGCATATTTCTAGAGGTAGGTTTAAAAACATGGCGTTAGAGGGTGGGAACTCAAAACTGCCCCTGAACATCCCCATAGGTGGCACCAACACCTCCCACGGGACCAAAGTAACTCGTAGGAACTGACCCCGCAGTCGCGGGACTCTCGGTTTTATAATACGACGGTAATTTGCATATTTCTAGACTTAGGCTTAAAAACATGGCGTTAGAGGGTGGGAACTCAAAACTGCCCCCGAACATCCCCATAGGTGGCACCAACACCTCCCACGGGACCAATGTAACTCGTAGGAACTGACCCCGCAGTCGCGGGACTCACAGTTTTAGAATACGATAGTAATTTGTATATTTCTAGACTTAGGCTTAGAAACATGGCGTTAGAGGGTGACAACTCAAAACAGCCACCGAACGTCCCCGTGGGTGGCACCAACACCTCCCACGGGACCAATGTAACTCGTAGGAACTGACCCCGCAGCCGTGGGACTTCCGATTTGAGAATACGACGGTAAGTTGCAAATTTCTAGACTTAGGCTTAAAAACATGGCGTTAGAGGGTGAGAACTCGAAACAGAAACCGAACGTCCCCGTGGGTGGCACCAACACCTCCCACGGGACCGATGTAACTCGTAGGAACTGACCCCGCAGTCGCGGGACTCCCAGTTTGAGAATTCGACGATAATTTGTATATTTATAGACTTAGGGTTAAAAACATGGCGTTAGAGGGTGAGTACTCGAAACAGCCCCCGAACGGCCCCGTGAGTGGCACCAACCCCTCCCATGGGAACAACGTAACTCGTAGGAACTGACCCCGCAGTCGCGGGACTCTCGAATTCAGAATACGACGATAATTATCATATTTCTAGAATTAGGCTTAAAAACATGGCGTTAGAGGGTGGTAACTCGAAACTACCCCCGAACATCCCCATAGGTGTCACCAACAACTCCCACGGGACCAATGTAACTCGTAGGAACTGACCCTGCAGTCGCGGGACTCTCGGTTTTAGAATATGACATTAATTTACATATTTCTAGACTTAGGCTTAAAAACATGGCGTTAGAGGGTGGGAACTCAAAACTGCCTCTGAACATCCCCGTAGGTGGCACCAACACCTCCCACGGGACCAAAGTAACTCGTAGGAACTGACCCCGCAGTCGCGGGATTCTCGGTTTTATAATACGACGGTAATTTGCATATTTCTAGACTTAGCTTAAAACCATGGCGTTAGAGGGTGGGAACTCAAAACTGCCCCCGAACATCCCCATAGGTGGCACCAACACCTCCCACGGGACCAATGTAACTCGTAGGAACTGACCCCGCAGTCGCGGGACTCACAGTTTTAGAATACGATAGTAATTTGTATATTTCTAGACTTAGGCTTAGAAACATGGCGTTAGAGGGTGACAACTCAAAACAGCAACCGAACGTCCCCGTGGGTGGCACCAACACCTCCCCCGGGACTAATGTAACTCGTAGGAACTGACCCCGCAGCCGTGGGACTCCCGGTTTGAGAATACGACGGTAATTTGAAAATTTCTAGACTTAGGCTTAAAAACATGGCGTTAGAGGGTGAGAACTCGAAACAGCCACCGAACGTCCCCGTGGGTGGCACCAACACCTCCCACAGGACCAATGTAACTCGTAGGAACTAACCCCGCAGCCGCGGGACTCCAGGTTTGAGAATACGACAATGATTTGTAAATTTCTAGACTTAGGATTAAAAACATGGTGTTAGAGGGTGAGAACTCGAAACAGCCACGGAACGTCCCCATGAGTGGCACCAACACCTCCCACGGGACCAATGTAACTCGTAGGAGCTGACCCCGCATCCGCGGGACTCCCGATTTCGGAATACGATGATAATTTGCATATTTCTAGAGGTAGGTTTAAAAACATGGCGTTAGAGGGTGGGAACTCAAAACTGCCCCTGAACATCCCCATAGGTGGCACCAACACCCCCCACGGGACCAAAGTAACTCGTAGGAACTGACCCCGCAGTCGCGGGACTCTCGGTTTTATAATACGACGGTAATTTACATATTTCTAGACTTAGGCTTAAAAACATGGCGTTAGAGGGTGGGAACTCAAAACTGCCCCCGAACATCCCCATAGGTGGCACCAACACCTCCCACGGGACCAATGTAACTCGTAGGACCTGACCCCGCAATCGCGGGACTCACAGTTTTAGAATACGATAGTAATTTGTATATTTCTAGACTTAGGCTTAGAAACATGGCGTTAGAGGGTGACAACTCAAAACAGCCACCGAACGTCCCCGTGGGTGGCACCAACACCTCCCACGGGACCAATGTAACTCGTAGGAACTGACCCCGCAGCCGTGGGACTCCCGATTTGAGAATACGACGGTAAGTTGCAAATTTCTAGACTTAGGCTTAAAAACATGGCGTTAGAGGGTGAGAACTCGAAACCGAAACCGAACGTCCCCGTGGGTGGCACCAACACCTCCCACGGGACCGATGTAACTCGTAGGAACTGACCCCGCATTCGCGGGACTCCCAGTTTTAGAATTCGACGATAATTTGTATATTTATAGACTTAGGGTTAAAAACACGGTGTTAGAGGGTGAGAACTCGAAACATCCACCGAACGTCCCCATGAGTGGCACCAACACCTCCCGCGGGACCAATGTAACTCGTAGGAGCTGACCCCGCATCCGCGGGACTCCCGATTTCGGAATACGATGATAATTTGTATATTTCTAGAGGTAGGTTTAAAAACATGGCGTTAGAGGGTGGGAACTCAAAACTACCCCCGAACATCCCCATAGGTGGCACCAACACCTCCCACGGGACCAATGTAACTCGTAGGAACTGACCCCGCAGTCGCGGGACTCACAGTTTTAGAATACGATAGTAATTTGTATATTTCTAGACTTAGGCTTAGAAACATGGCGTTAGAGGGTGACAACTCAAAACAGCAACCGAACGTCCCCGTGGGTGGCACCAACACCTCCCCCGGGACCAATGTAACTCGTAGGAACTGACCCCGCAGCCGTGGGACTCCCGGTTTGAGAATACGACGGTAAGTTGCAAATTTCTAGACTTAGGCTTAAAAACATGGCGTTAGAGGGTGAGAACTCGAAACAGAAACCGAACGTCCCCGTGGGTGGCACCAACACCTCCCACGGGACCAATGTAACTCGTAGGAACTGACCCCGCAGCCGTGGGACTCCCGATTTGAGAATACGACGGTAATTTGAAAATTTCTAGACTTAGGCTTAAAAACATGGCGTTAGAGGGTGAGAACTCGAAACAGCCACCGAACGTCCCCGTGGGTGGCACCAACACCTCCCACGGGACCAATGTAACTCGTAGGAACTAACCCCGCAGCCGCGGGTCTCCCGATTTGAGAATACGACAATGATTTGTAAATTTATAGACTTAGGCTTAAAAACATGGTGTTAGAGGGTGAGAACTCGAAACAGCCACCGAACGTCCCCCTGAGTGGCACCAACACCTCCCACGGGACGAATGTAACTTGTAGGAGCTGACCCCGCATCCGCGGGACTCCCGATTTCGAAATACGATGATAATTTGCATATTTCTAGAGGTAGGTTTAAAAACATGGCGTTAGAGGGTGGGAACTCAAAACTGCCCCTGAACATCCCCATAGGTGGCACCAACACCTCCCACGGGACCAAAGTAACTCGTACGAACTGACCCCGCAGTCGCGGGACTCTCAATTTTATAATACGACGGTAATTTACATATTTCTAGACTTAGGCTTAAAAACATGGCGTTAGAGGGTGGGAACTCAAAACTGCCCCCGAACATCCCCATAGGTGGCACCAACACCTCCCACGGGACCAATGTAACTCGTAGGAACTGACCCCGCAGTCGCGGGACTCACAGTTTTAGAATACGATTGTAATTTGTATATTTCTAGACTTAGGCTGAGAAACATGGCGTTAGAGGGTGACAACTCAAAACAGCCACCGAACGTCCCCGTGGGTGGCACCAACACCTCCCACGGGACCAATGTAACTCGTAGGAACTGACCCCGCAGCCGTGGGACTCCCGGTTTGAGAATACGACGGTAAGTTGCAAATTTCTAGACTTAGGCTTAAAAACATGGCGTTAGAGGGTGAGAACTCGAAACAGAAACCGAACGTCCCCGTGGGTGGCACCAACACCTCCCACGGGACCAATGTAACTCGTAGGAACTGACCCCGCAGCCGCGGGACTCCCGGTTTGAGAAGACGACGATAATTTGTATATTTATAGACTTAGGGTTAAAAACATGGCGTTAGAGGGTGAGTACTCGAAACAGCCCCCGAACGGCCCCGTGAGTGGCACCAACCCCTCCCATGGGAACAACGTAACTCGTAGGAACTGACCCCGCAGTCGCGGGACTCTCGAATTCAGAATACGACGATAATTATCATATTTCTAGAATTAGGCTTAAAAACAAGGCGTTAGAGGGTGGTAACTCGAAACTACCCCCGAACATCCCCATCGGTGTCACCAACAACTCCCACGGGACCAATGTAACTCGTAGGAACTGACCCTGCAGTCGCGGGACTCTCGGTTTTAGAATATGACATTAATTTACATATTTCTAGACTTAGGCTTAAAAACATGGCGTTAGAGGGTGGGAACTCAAAACTGCCCCTGAACATCCCCATAGGTGGCACCAACACCTCCCACGGGACCAAAGTAACTCGTAGGAACTGACCCCGCAGTCGCGGGATTCTCGGTTTTATAATACGACGGTAATTTGCATATTTCTAGACTTAGGCTTAAAACCATGGCGTTAGAGGGTGGGAACTCAAAACTGCCCCCGAACATCCCCATAGGTGGCACCAACACCTCCCACGGGACCAATGTAACTCGTAGAACTGACCCCGCAGTCGCGGGACTCACAGTTTTAGAATACGATAGTAATTTGTATATTTCTAGACTTAGGCTTAGAAACATGGCGTTAGAGGGTGACAACTCAAAACAGCCACCGAACGTCCCCGTGGGTGGCGCCAACACCTCCCACGGGACCAATGTAACACGTAGGAACTGACCCCGCAATTGCGGGACTCTCAGTTTTAGAATACGACATTAATTTTCATATTTCTAGACTTAGGCTTAAAAACATGGCGTTAGAGGTGAGAACTCGAAACAGTCACCGAACGTCCCCGTGGGTGGCACCAACACCTCCCACGGGACCAATGTAACTCGTAGGAACTGACCCCGCAGCCGCGGGACTCCCAGTTTGAGAATACGACGGTAATTTGCAAATTTCTAGACTTAGGCTTAAAAACATGGCGTTAGAGGGTGAGAACTCGAAACAGCCACCGAACGTCCCGGTGGGTTGCACCAACACCTCCCACGGGACCAATATAACTCGTAGGAACTGACCCCGCAGCCGCGGGACTCCCGATTTGAGAATACGACGATAATTTGCAAATTTCTAGACTTAGGCTTAAAAACATGGCTTTAGAGGGTAAGAACTCGAAACAGCCACCGAATGTCCCCATGAGTGGCACCAACACCTCTCACGGGACCAATGTAACTCGTAGGAACTGACCCCGCATCCGCGGGACTCCCGATTTCCGAATACGACGATAATTTACATATTTCTAGAGTTAGGTTTAAAAACATAGCGTTAGAGGGTGGGAACTCAAAACTGCCCCCGAACATCCCCATAGGTGGCACCAACGCCTCCCACGGGACCAATGTAACTCGTAGGAACTGAACCCGCAGTCGGGGGACTCTCGGTTTTATAATACGACAGTAATTTGCATATTTCTAGACTTAGGCTTAAAAACATGGCGTTAGAGTGTGGGAACTCAAAACTTCCCCCGAACATCCCCATATGTGGCACCAACACCTACCACGGGACCAATGTAACACGTAGGAACTGACCCCGTAACCGCTGGACTCCCAGTTTGAGAATACGACGGTAATTTGCAAATTTCTAGACTTAGGCTTTAAAACATGGCGTTAGATGGTGAGAACTCGAAACATCCATCGAACGTCCCCGTGGGTGGCACCAACAAGGAACTGACCCCGCAGTCGCGGGACTCTCAGTTTTAGAATACGACAGTAATTTGCATATTTCTAGACTTAGGCTTAAAAACATGGCGTTAGAGGGTGAGAACTCAAAACAGCCACCGAACGTCCTCGTTGGTGGCACCAACACCTCCCACGGGACCAATGTAACTCGTAGGAACTGACCCCGTAACCGCTGGACTCCCAGTTTGAGAATACGACGGTAATTTGCAAATTTCTAGACTTAGGCTTTAAAACATGGCGTTAGATGGTGAGAACTCGAAACATCCATCGAACGTCCCCGTGGGTGGCACCAACACCTCCCACGGGACCAATGTAACTCGTAGGAACTGACCCCGTAGCCGTGGGACTCCCGGTTTGAGAAGATGACGATAATTTGTATATTTATACACTTAGGGTTAAAAACATGGCGTTAGAGGGTGGGACCAATGTAACTCGTAGGAACTGACCCCGCAGTCGCGGGACTCTCGATTTCAAAATACGACGATAATTTGCATATTTCTAGACTTAGGCTTAAAAACATTGCGTTAGAGGGTGGGAATCGAAACTACCCCCGAACATCCCCATAGGTGGCACCAATAACTCCCAAGGGACCAATGTAACTCGTAGGAACTGACCCCGCAGCCGCGGGACTCCCGATTTCAGAATACGATGATAATTTGCATATTTCTAGACTTAGGGTTAAAAACATGGCGTTAGAGGGTGAGAACTCGAAACAGCCACCGAACGTCCCCGTGGGTGGCACCAAAACCTCCCACGGGACCAATGTAACTCGTAAGAACAGACCCCGCAGCCGCGGGACTCCCAGTTTGAGAATACGACGGTAATTTGTAAATTTCTAGGCTTAGGCTTAAAAACACGTCATTAGAAGGTGAGAACTCGAAACAGCCACCGAACGTATCAGTGGGTGGCACGAACACCTCCCACGGGACCAATGTAACTCATAGGAACTGACCCCACAGCCGCGGGACTCCCGGTTTGCGAATAAAACGATAATTTGTAAATTTCTAGACTTAGGCTTAAAAACATGGCATTAGAGGGTGGGAACTCAAAACTGCCCCTGAACATCCCCATAGGTCGCACCAACACCTCCCACGGGACCAATGTAACTCGTAGGAACTGACCCCGCATCTGCGGGACTCCCGATTTCAGAATACGACGATAATTTCTAAATTTCTAGAGTTAGGTTTAAAAACATGGCGTTAAAGGGTGGGAACTCAAAATTGCCCCCGAACATCCCTATAGGTGGCACCAACACCTCCCACGGGACCAATGTAACTCGTAGGAACTGACCCCGCAGTCGCGGGACTCACAGTTTTAGAATACGACAGTAATTTGCATATTTCTAGACTTAGGCTTAGAAACATGGCGTTAGAGGGTGAGAACTCAAAACAGCCACCGAACGTCCCCGTGGGTGGCACCAACACCTCCCACGGGACCAATGTAACTCGTAGGAACTAACCCCGCAGCCGCGGGACTCCAGGTTTGAGAATACGAAGATAATTTGCAAATTTCTAGACTTAGGCTTAAAAACATGGCTTTAGAGGGTGAGAACTCGAAACATTCACCGAACGTCCCCATGAGTGGCACCAACACCTCCCACGGGACCAATGTAACTCGTAGGATCTGACCCCGCATCCGCAGGACTCCCGATTTCCGAATACAACGATAATTTTCATATTTCTAGAGTTAGGTTTAAAAACATAGCGTTAGAGGGTGGGAACTCAAAACTGCCCCCGAACATCCCCATAGGTGGCACCAACACCTCCCACGGGACCAATGTAACTCGTAGGAACTGACCCCGCAGTCGCGGGACTGTCGAATTCAGAATACGACGATAATTAGAATATTTCTAGACTTAGGATTTAAAACATGGCGTTAGAGGGTGGGAACTCAAAACTTCCCCCGAACATCCCCATAGGTGGCACCAACACCTCCCACGGGACCAATGTAACTCGTAGGAACTGACCCAGCAGTCGCGGGACTCACAGTTTTAGAATACGACAGTAATTTGCATATTTCTAGACTTAGGCTTAGAAACATGGCGTTAGAGGGTGAGAACTCAAAACAGCCACCCAACGTCCCCTTGGGTGGCACCAACACCTCCCACGGGACCAATGTAACTCGTAGGAACTGACCCCGCAGCCGCGGGACTCCCGGTTTCAGAATACGACGATAATTTGCAAATTTCTAGACTTAGGCTTAAAAACATGGCTTTACAGGGTGAGAACTCGAAACATCCACCGAACGTCCCCATGAGTGGCACCAACACCTCCCACGGGACCAATGTAACTCGTAGGAACTGACCCCGCATCTGCGGGACTCCCGATTTCAGAATACGACGATAATTTGCAAATTTCTAGACTTAGGCTTAAAAACACGTCATTAGAGGGTGAGAACTCGAAACAGCCACCGAACGTATCAGTGGGTGGCACCAACACCTCCCACGGGACCAATGTAACTCGTAGGAATTGACCCCACAGCCGCGGGACTCACAGTTTTAGAATACGACGGTAATTTGCATATTTCTATACTTAGGCTTAGAAACATGGTGTTAGAGGGTGAGAATTCAAAACAGCCACCGAACGTCCCCGTGGGTGGCACCAACCCCTCCCACGGGACCAATGTAACTCGTAGGAACTGACCCCGCAGCCGCGGGACTCCCGGTTTGAGAATACGACGATAATTTGCAAATTTCTAGACTTAGGCTTAAAAACATGGCTTTAGAGGGTGAGAACTCGAAACATCCACCGAACGTCCCCATAAGTGGCACCAACACCTCCCACGGGACCAATGTAACTCGTAGGAACTGACCCCGCATCCGCGGGACTCCCGATTTCCGAATACGACGATAATTTGCATATTTCTAGAGTTAGGTTTAAAAACATAGCATTAGAGGGTGGGAACTCAAAACTGCCCCCGAACATCCCCATTGGTGGCACCAACAACTCCCACGGGACCAATGTAACATGTAGGAACTGACCCCGCAGCCGCGGGACTCTCGGTTTTAGAATACGACACTAATTTACATATTTCTAGACTTAGGCTTAAAAACATGGCGTGAGAGGGTGAGAACTCAAAACAGCCACTGAACGTCCCTGTGGGTGGCACCAACACCTCCCACGGGACCAATGTAACTCGTAGGAACTGACCCCGTAGCCGAAGGACTCCCGGTTTGAGAATACGACGATAATTTTCAAATTTCTAGACTTAGGCATAAAAACATGGCGTTAGAGGGTGAGAACTCGAAACAGCCACCGAACGGCCCCGTGGGTGGCACCAACACCTCCCACGGGACCAATGTAACTCGTAGGAACTGACCTCGCAGCCGCGGGACTCCCGGTTTCATAATACAACTATAATTTGCATATATCTAGACTTAAGCTTAAAAACATGGCGTTAGAGGGTGGAAACTCAAAACTGCCCCCGAACATCCCCATAGGTGGAACCAACACCTCCCACGGGACTAATGTAACTCGTAGGAAGTGACCCCACAGTCGCGGGACTCTCAGTTTTAGAATACGACAGTAATTTGCATATTTCTAGACTGTCTTAAAAACATGGCATTAGAGGGTGAGAACTCGAAACATCCACCGAACGTCCTCGTGGGTGGCACCAACACCTCCCACAGGACCAATGTAACTCGTAGGAACTGACCCCGCAGCTGCGGGACTCTCGGTTTGAGAATACGACGGTAATTTGCAAATTTCTAGACTTACGCTTAAAACATGGCATTAGAGGGTTGGAACTCAAAACTTCCCCCGAACATCCCCATAGATGGCACCAACACCTCCCACGGGACCAATGTAACTCGTAGTAACTGACCCCGCAGTCGCGGGATTATCGGTTTTAGAATACGACAGTAACTTGCATATTTCTAGACTTAGTCTTAAAAACATGTCGTTAGAGGGTGGGAAGTCAAAACTGCCCCCGAACATCCCCATCGGTGGCGCCAACACCTCCCACGGGACCAATGTAACACGTAGGAACTGACCCCGCAATTGCGAGACTCTCAGTTTTAGAATACGACATTAATTTGCTTATTTCTAGACTTAGGCTTAAAAACATGGCGTTAGAGGGTGAGAACTCGAAACAGCCACCGAACGTCCCCGTGGGTGGCACCAACACCTCCCATGGGACCAATCTAACTCGTAGGAACTGACCCCGCAGCCGCGGGACTCCCGGTTTGAGAATACGATGATAATTTGCAAATTTCTAGACCTAGGCTTAAAAACATGGCGTTAGAGGGTGAGAACTCAAAACAGCCACCGAACGTCCCCATGAGTGGGACCAACACCTACCACGGGACCAATGTAACTCGTTGGAACTGACCCCGCATCTGCGGGACTCCCGATTTCCGAATACGACGATAATTTGCATATTTCTAGAGTTAGGTTTAAGAACATGGCGTTAGAGGGAGGGAACTCAAATCTGACCCCGAACATCCCCATAGGTGGTACCAACACATCCCATGGGACCAATGTAAGTCGTAGGATCTGAACCCGCAGTAGGGGGACTCTCGGTTTTATAATACGATAGTAATTTACATATTTCTAGACTTAGGCTTAAAAGCTTGGCATTAGAGGGTGGGAACTCAAAACTGCCCCCGAACATCCCCATAGGTGCCACCAACACCTCCCACGGGACCAATGTAACTCGTAGGAACTGACCCCGCAGTCGCGGGACTCTTAGTTTTATAATAGGACAGTAATTTTCATATTTCTTGACATAGGCTTAAAAACATGGCGTTAGAGGGTGAAAACCCGAAACTTCCCCCGAACGTCCCTGTGGGTGGCACCAACACCTCCCAGGGGACCAATGTAACTCGTAGGAACTGACCCCGCAGCCGCGGGACTCCCGGTTCGAGAATACGACGGTAATTTGCATATTTCTAGACTTAGGCTTAACAACGTGGCGTTAGAGTGTGAGAACTCGAAACAGCCACCGACCGTCCCCGTGGGTGGCACCAACACCTCTCATGGGACCAATGTTACTACTAGGAACTGACCCCGCAGCCACGGGATTCCCAGTTTGAGAATACGATGGTAATTTGCATATTTATAGACTTAGGGTTAAAAACATGGCTTTAGAGGGTGAGAACTCGAAACATACCCCGAACGGCACCGTGGGTGGCACCAACACCTCCCACGGGACCAATGTAATTCGTAGGAACTGACCCCGCAGCCGCGGGACTCCCGATTTTAGAATACGACAGTAATTTGCATATTTCTTGACTTAGGCTTAAAAACATGAAATTAGAGGGTGGGAACTCGAAACAGCCCCCGAACGGCCCCATGGGTGGCACCAACACCTCCCACGGGACCAATGTAACTCGTAAGAACTGACCCCGCAGTCGCGGGACTCCCGGTTTTAGAATACGATGATAATTTGCATATTTCTAGACTTATGCTTAAAAATATGGCGTTAGAGGGTGAAAACCCGGACGTCCCCATGGATGGCACCAACACCACCCACGGGACCAATGTAACTCCTAGGAAGTGACCCTGCAGTCGCGGGACTCCCGGTTGAGAATACGACCGTAATTTGCATATCTCTAGACTTAGGCCTAAAAACTTGGCGTTAGAGGGTGAAAACCAGAAATAGCCCCCGAACATCCCCATGGGTGGCACCAACACCTCCCACGGGACCAATGTAACTCCTAGGAACTGACCCCGCAGTCGCGGGACTCCCGGTTGAGAATACGACCGAAGTTTGCAAATTTCTAGACTTAGGCTTAAAAACATGGCGTTAGAGGGTGAAAACCCGATACAGACCCCGGACATCCCTGTGGGTGGCACCATCACCTCCCACGGGACCAATGTAACTCGTAGGAACTGACCCCGCAGCGGCGGAACTCCTAGTTTGAGAATACGACGGAAATTTGCACATTTCTAGACTTTGGCTTTAAAACATTACGATAGAGGGTGAGAACTCGAAACAGCCACCGAACGTCCCCGTGAGTGGCACCAACACCTCCCAGGGGACCAATGTAACTTGTAGGAACTGACCCCGCAGCCGCGGGACTCCTGATTTTATAATACAATGGTAATTTGCATATTTTTAAACTTAGGCTTAAAAACATGGCGTTACAAACATCACCCGAACGTCCCCGTGGGTGGCACCAACACCGCCCATGGGACCAATGTAACTCGTAGGAACTAACCTCGCAGCCCCGGGACTCCCGATTTTAGAATACGACGGTAATTTGTGTATTTCTAGACTTAAGCTTAAAAACATGGTGTTAGAGGGTGGGAACTCAAAACTGCCCCCGAACATCCCCATAGGTGGCACCAACACCTCCCACGGGACCAATGTAACTCGTAGGAACTGACCCAGTAGTCAGTCGCGGGACTCTCGGTTTTAGAATACGACGGTAATTTACTAATTTCTAGACTTAGGCTTAAAAACATGGTGTTAGAGGGTGAAAACCCGAAATAACCCCCGAACGTCCCCGTGGGTGGCACCAACACCTCCCACGGGACCAACGTAACTCGTAGGAACTGACCCCGCAGCCGCGGGACTCCCGGTTTGAGAAGACGACAGTAATTTGCAAATTACTAGACTTAGGCTTAAAAACATAGCGTTAGAGGGTGAGAACTCGAAACAGCCATCGAACGTCCCCGTGGCTGACACCAACACCTCCCACGGGACCAATGTAACTAGTAGGAACTGACCCCGCAGCCACGGGACTTCCGGTTTGAGAATACGACGATAATTTGCATATTTATAGACATAGGGTTAAAAACATGGCGTTAGAGGGTGAGAAATCGAAACAGCCCCCGAACGGCCCCGTGAGTGGCACCAACGCCTCCCACGGGACCAATGTAACTCGTAGGAACTGAACCCGCAGCCGCGGGACTCTCGGTTTTAGAATACGACGATAATTTTCATATTTATAGACTTAGGCTTAAAAACATGGCATTAGAGGGTGGGAACTCAAAACTGCCCCCGAACATCCCCATAGGTGGCACCGACACCTCCCACGGGACCGAGGTAACTCGTAGGACCTGACCCCGCAGTCGAGGGACTCTCGATTTTAGAATATGACGGTAATTTACATATTTCTACACTTAGGCTTAAAAACATGCCGTTAGAGAGTGAAAACCCGATACAGCCCCCGAACGTCCCCGTGGGTGGCACCAACACCTCCCACGGGATCAATGTAACTCGTAGGAACTGACCCCACAGCCGCGGGACACCCGATTTGAGAATACGACGGTAATTTTCAAATTTCTAGACTTGGGCTTAAAAACATGGCGTTAGAGGGTGAGAACTCGAAAAAGCCACCGAACGTCCACGTGAGTGGCACCAACACCTCCCACGGGACCAATGTAACTCGTAGGGACTGACCCCGCAGCCGCGGGACTCCGGATTTTAGAATACGATGGTAATTTGCATATTTCTAAACTTAAGCTTAAAAACATGGCGTTAGAGGTTGGGAACTCGAAACATCCCCTGAACGACCCCATTTGGCACGAACACCTCCCACGGAACAAATGTAACTTGTAGGAACTGACCCCGCAGTCGCGGGACTCCCGGTTTTAGAATACGACGATAATTTGCATATTTCTAGACTTAGGATTAAAAACATGGCGTTAGAGGGTGAAAATCCGAAACAGCCCCCGAACGTCCCCGTGGGTGGAACCAACACCTCCCACGGGACCAATGTAACTCGTAGGAACTGACCCCGCAGTCGCGGGACTCCCTATTTGAGAATACGACGATAATTTACATATTTCTTGACTTAGGCTTAAAAACATGGCGTTAGAGGGTGAAAACACCAAACAGCCCTCGAACGTCGCCGTGGGTGGCACCAACACCTCCCACGGTACTATTGTAATGTGTTGGAAATGACCCCGTAGCCGCGGGACTCCCGATTTGAGAATACGATGGTAATTTGTAAATTTCTAGACTTAGGCTTAAGAACATGGCATTAGAAGGTGAAAACCCGAAATTCCCGAACGTCCCCATGGGTGGCACCAACACCACCCACGGGACCGATGTAACTCGTAGGATCTGACCCCGCAGTCGCGGGACTCCCGATTTGAGAATAAGACCATAATTTGCATATTGGTGTACTTAGGCTTAAAAACATGGCGTTAGAGGGTGGGAACTCGAAATTGCCCCCGAACGGCCCCATGGGTGGCACCAATAACTCCCAGCGGACCAATGTAACTGGAAGGAACTGACCCCGCAGTCACGGGACTCTCGGTTTGAGCATACGACGGTAATTTTCATATTTCTAGACTTAGGCTTAAAAACATGGCGTTAGAGGGTGAAAACCCGAAACAGCCCCCAAACATCCCCGTGGGTGGCACTATCCCCTCCCACGGGACCAATGTTACTCATAGGAACTGACCCCGCAGCCGAGGGACTCCCGGTTTGAGAATACGACGGTAATTTGAACATTTCTAGACTTAGGCTGAAAAACATGGCGTTAGAAGCAGCCGCCGAACGTCCCCGTGGGTGGCACCAACACCTCCCATAGGACCAATGTAACTCGTAGGAACTGACCCCGCAGCCACGGGACTCCAGGTTTGAGAATACGGCGATAATTTGTAAATTTCTAGACTTAGGCTTAAAAACATGGCGTTAGAGGGTGAGAACTCGAAACAGCCCCCGAACGGCCCCGTGGGTGGCACCAACACCTCCCGCGGGACCAATGTAACTCGTAGGAACTGACCCCGCAGCCCCAGGACTCCCGATTTTAGAATACTACGGTAATTTGCATATTTCTAGACTTAGGTTTAAAAACATGGCGTTAGAGAGTGGGAACTCAAAACTGCCCCCGAACATCCCCATAGGTGGGACCAACACCTCCCACAGGACCAATGTAACTCGTAGGAACTGACCCCGCAACCCCAGGACTCCCGATTTTAGAATACTACGGTAATTTACATATTTCTAGACTTAGGTTTAAAAACATGGCGTTAGAGGGTAGGAACTCAAAACTTCCCCGAACATCCCCATAGGTGGGACCAACACCTCCCACGGGACCAATGTAACTCATAGGAACTGACCCCGCAGTCGCGGGACTCTCGGTTTTAGAATACGACGGTAATTTGTATATTTCTAGACATAGGCTTAAAAACATGGCGTTAGAGGGTGAAAACCCGAAACAGCCCCCGAACGTCCCCGTGGGTGGCACCAACACCTCCCACGGACCAATGTAACTCGTAGGAACTGACCCTGCAGCCACGGGACACCTGGTTTGACACTACGAAGGTAATTTATAAATTTCTAGACTTAGCCTTAAAAACATGGCATTATAGGATGAGAACTCGAAACAGCCATCGAACGTCCCCGTGAGTGGCACCAACACCTCCCAGGGGACCAATGTAACTCGTAGGAACTGACCCCGCAGCCGCGGGACTCCCGATTTTAGAATTCGATTGTAATTTGCATATTTCTAGACTTAGGCTTAAAAACATGGCGTTAGTGGGTGGGAACTCGAAATATCCCCTGAACGGCCCCATGGGGCACCAACACCTCCCACGGAACATATGTAACTCGTAGGAACTGACCCCGCAGTCGCGGGACTCCCGGTTTTAGAATACGATGATAATTTGCATATTTCTAGACTTATGCTAAAAAACAAGGCGTTAGAGGGTGAAAACCCGAAACGGCCCTCGAGCGGCCCCATGGGTGGCACCGACACCTCCCACGGGACCAATGTAACTCGTAGGAACTAACCCCGCAGTCGCGGGACTCCCGGTTTGAGAATACGACGATAATTTGCATATTTCTAGACTTAGGATTAAAAACATGGCGTTAGAGGGTGAAAACACGAAACAGCCACCGAATGTCCCCATGGGTGGCACCAACACCTCCCACGGGACCAATGTAACTTGTAGGAACTGACCCTGCAGTCGCAGGACTCCCGGATTTAGAATACGACGGTAATTTTCATATTTCTACACTTAGGCTTAAAAGCATGGCGTTAGAGGGTGAAAACCCGAAACAGCCCCGAATGGCCCCGTGGGTGGCACCAACACCTCCCACGGGACCTATGTAACTCGTAGGAACTGACCCCGTAGCCGCGGGACTCCCTGTTTGAGAATACGACGGTAATTTGCAAATTTCTAGACTTAGGCTTAAAAACATGGCGTTAGAGGGTGAGAACTCGAAACAGCCACCGAACGTCCCCGTGGGTGGCACTAACACCTCCCACGGGACCAATGTAACTCGTAGGAATTGACCCCGCAGCCGCGGGACTCTCGGTTTGAGAATACGACGATAATTTGCGTAATTCTAGACTTAGGCTTAAAAACATGGCATTAGAGGGTGAAAACCCAAAACATCCCCCGAACATCCCCGTGGGTGGCACTATCACCTCTCCCGGGACCAATGTAACTCGTAGGAACTGACCCCGCAGCCGCGGGACTCCAGGTTTGAGAATACGATGGTAATTTGCACATTTCTAGACTTAGGCTTAAAAACATGGCGTTAGAGGGTGAAAACCCGAAACAGCCCCCGAACATCCCCGTGGGTGCTACCAACACCTCCCACGGGAACAATGTAACTCGTAGGAACTGACCCCGCAGCCGCGGGACTCCTGATTTTATAATACAATGGTAATTTGTATATTTTTAAACTTAGTCTTAAAAACATGGCGTTACAAACAGCACCGGAACGTCCCCGTGGGTGGCACCAACACCTCCCATGGGACTAATGTAACTCGTAGGAACTAACCTCGCAGCCCCGGGACTCCCGATTTTAGAATACGACGGTAATTTGTGTATTTCTAGACTTAAGCTTAAAAACATGGTGTTAGAGGGTGGGAACTCAAAACTGCCCCCGAACATCCCCATAGGTGGCACTAACACCTCCCACGGGACCAATGTAACTCGTAGGAACTGACCCCGTAGTCAGTCGCGGGACTCTCGGTTTTATAATATGACGGTAATTTGCATATTTCTAGACTTAGGCTTAAAAACATGGCGTTAGAGGGTGGGAACTCAAAACTGCCATCAAACGTCCCCGTGGGTGGCACCAACACCTCCCACGGGACCAATGTAACTCATAGGAACTGACCCCGCAGCCACGGGACTCCTGGTTTGGGAATACGACGATAATTTGCATATTTATAGACATAGGGTTAAAAACATGGCGTTAGAGGGTGAGAAATCGAAACAGCCCCCGAACGGCCCCGTGAGTGGCACCAACACCTCCCACGGGACCAATGTAACTCGTAGGAACTGACCCCGCAGACGCGGGACTCTCGGTTTTAGAATACGACGATAATTTTCATATTTATAGACTTAGGCTTAAAAACATGGCATTAGAGGGTGGGAACTCAAAACTTCCCCCGAACATCCCCATAGGTGGCACCGACACCTCCCACGGGACCAAGGTAACTCGTAGGACCTAACGCCGCAGTCGAGGGACTCTCGGTTTTAGAATATGACGGTAATTTACATATTTCTACACTTAGGCTTAAAAACATGCCGTTAGAGAGTGAAAACGCGATACAGCCCCCGAACGTCCCCGTGGGTGGCACCAACACCTCCCACGGGATCAATGTAACTCGTAGGAACTGACCCCACAGCCGCGGGACACCCGATTTGAGAATACGACTGTAATTTTCAAATTTCTAGACTTGGGCTTAAAAACATGGCGTTAGAGGGTGAGAACTCGAAAAAGCCACCGAACGTCCACGTGAGTGGCACCAACACCTTCCATGGGACCAATGTAACTCATAGGGACTGACCCCGCAGCCGCGGGACTCCGGATTTTAGAATACGATGGTAATTTGCATATTTCTAGACTTAAGCTTCAAAACATGGCGTTAGAGGTTGGGAACCTGAAACATCCCCTGAACGGCCCCATTTGGCACGAACACCTCCCACGGAACAAATGTAACTCGTAGGAACTGACCCCGCAGTCGCGGGACTCCCGATTTTAGAATACGACGATAATTTGCATATTTCTAGACTTAGGCTTAAAAACATGGCGTTAGAGGGTGAAAATCCGAAACAGCCCCCGAACGTCCCCGTGGGTGGCACCAACACCTCCCACGGGACCAATGTAACTCGTAGGAACTGACCCCGCAGTCGCGGGACTCCCTATTTGAGAATACGACGATAATTTACATATTTCTTGACTTAGGCTTAACAACATGGCGTTAGAGAGTGAAAACACCAAACAGCCCTCGAACGTCGCCGTGGGTGGCACCAACACCTCCCACGGTACTATTGTAATGTGTTGGAAATGACCCCGTAGCCGCGGGATTCCCGATTTGAGAATACGATGGTAATTTGTAAATTTCTAGACTTAGGCTTAAGAACATGGCATTAGAAGGTGAAAACCCGAAATTCCCGAACGTCCCCATGGGTGGCACCAACACCACCCACGGGACCAATGTAACTCGTAGGATCTGACCCCGCAGTCACGGGACTCCCAGTTTGAGAATAAGACCATAATTTGCATATTTGTGTACTTAGGCTTAAAAACATGGCGTTAGAGGGTGGGAACTCGAAACTGCCCCCGAACGGCCCCATGGGTGGCACCAATAACTCCCAGGGGACCAATGTAACTGGAAGGAACTGACCCCGCAGTCGCGGGACTATCGGTTTGAGCATATGACGGTAATTTTCATATTTCTAGACTTAGGCTTAAAAACATGGCGTTAGAGGGTGAAAACCCTAAACAGTCACCAAACATCCCCGTGGGTGGCACTATCACCTCCCACGGGACCAATGTTACTCATAGGAACTGACCCCGCAGCCGAGGGACTCCCGGTTTGAGAATAAGACGGTAATTTGAATATTTCTAGACTTAGGCTGAAAAACATGGCGTTAGAAACAGCCGCCGAACGTCCCCGTGGGTGGCACCAACACCTCCCATGGGACCAATGTAACTCGTAGGAACTGACCCCGCAGCCACGGGACTCCAGGTTTGAGAATATGGCGGTAATTTGTAAATTTCTAGACATAGGCTTAAAAACATGGCGTTAGAGGGTGAGAACTCGAAACAGCCCCCGAACGGCCCCGTGGGTGGCACCAACACCTCCCACGGGACCAATGTAACTCGTAGGAACTGACCCCGCTGCCCCAGGACTCCCGATTTTAGAATACTACGGTAATTTTCATATTTCTAGACTTAGGTTTAAAAACATGGCGTTAGAGGGTGGGAACTCAAAACTGCCCCCGAACATCCCCATAGGTGGGACCAACACCTCCCACGGGACCAATGTAACTCGTAGAAACTGACCCCGCAGCCCCAAGACTCCCAATTTTAGAATACTACGGTAATTTAAATATTTCTAGACTTAGGTTTAAAAACATGGCGTTAGAGGGTAGGAACTCAAAATTGCCCACGAACATCCCCATAGGTGGGACCAACACCTCCCACGGGACCAATGTAACTCGTAGGAACTGACCCCGCAGTCGCGGGACTCTCGGTTTTAGAATACGACGGTAATTTGTATATTTATAGACATAGGCTTAAAAACATGGCGTTAGAGGGTGAAAACCCGAAACAGCCCCCGAACGTCCCCGTGGGTGGCACCAACACCTCCCACGGACCAATGTAACTCGTAGGAACTGACCCTGCAGCCACGGGACACTTGGTTTGACACTACGAAGGTAATTTATAAATTTCTAGACTTAGCCTTAAAAACATGGCGTTATAGGATGAGAACTCGAAACAGCCATCGAACGTCCCCGTGAGTGGCACCAACACCTCCCAGGGGATCAATGTAACTCGTAGGAACTGACCCCCCAGCCGCGGGACTCCCGATTTTAGAATTCGATGGTAATTTGCATATTTCTAGACTTAGGCTTAAAAACATGGCGTTAGAGGGTGGGAACTCGAAATATCCCCTGAACGGCCCCATGGGGCACCAACACCTCCCACGGAACATATGTAACTCGTAGGAACTGACCCCGCAGTCGCGGGACTCCCGGTTTTAGAATACGATGATAATTTGCATATTTCTAGACTTATGCTAAAAAACATGGCGTTAGAGGGTGAAAACCCGAAACGGCCCTCGAGCGGCCCCATGGGTGGCACCGACACCTCCCAGGGGACCAATGTAACTCGTAGGAACTAACCCCACAGTCGCGGGACTCCCGGTTTGAGAATACGACGATAATTTGCATATTTCTAGACTTAGGCTTAAAAACATGGCGTTAGAGGGTGAAAACACGAAACAGCCACCGAATGTCCCCATGGGTGGCACCAACACCTCCCACGGGACCAATGTAACTTGTAGGAACTGACCCTGCAGTCGCAGGACTCCCGGATTTAGAATACGACGGTAATTTGCATATTTCTAGACTAAGGCTTAAAAGCATGGCGTTAGAGGGTGAAAACCCGAAACAGCCCCGAATGGCCCCGTGGGTGGCACCAACACCTCCCACGGGACCAATGTAACTCGTACGAACTGACCCCGTAGCCGCGGGACTCCCAGTTTGAGAATACGACGGTAATTTGCAAATTTCTAGACTTAGGCTTAAAAACATGGCGTTAGAGGGTGAGAACTCGAAACAGCCACCGAACGTCCCCGTGGGTGGCACTAACACCTCCCACGGGACCAATGTAACTCGTAGGAACTGACCCCGCAGCCGCGGGACTCTCGGTTTGAGAATACGACGATAATTTGCGTAATTCTAGACTTAGGCTTAAAAACATGGCATTAGAGGGTGAAAACCCAAAACAGCCCCCGAACATCCCCGTGGGTGGCACTATCACCTCTCCCGAGACCAATGTAACTCGTAGGAACTGACCCCGCAGCCGCGGGACTCCCGGTTTGAGAATACGACGATAATTTGCACATTTCTAGACTTAGGCTTAAAAACATGGCGTTAGAGGGTGAAAACCCGAAACAGCCCCTGAACATCCCCGTGGGTGCTACCAACACCTCCCACGGGAACAATGTAACTCGTAGGAACTGACCCCGCAGCCGCGGGACTCTCGGTTTGAGAATACGACGGTAATTTGCATATTTCTAGACTTAGGCTTAAAAACATGGCGTTAGAGGGTGAGAACTCGAAACAGCCACCGAACTTCCCCGTGGGTGGCACTAACACCTCCCACGGGGCCAATGTAACTCATAGGAACTGACCCCGCAGCCGCGAGACTCCCGGTTTTAGAATACGATCATAATTTGCAAATTTCTACTTGGTTACTAATAATTTTAACTCATATATGCAATTTTTCTGCTTGATTTTTTTTTTGTAAAACTACTTGGTTACTGATATTTTTTTTATGTATCCCATCATTTGTAGGATTTTTCCATGCAGAACAAACGAAGGAGGCAATGGTCTACAGAATGAAGATTGTTTATAGGTTGTGGACATTCAGGATTTTGATTTTTCTGTTACATCCGTGCGGGCTTTTATTGTTTTGTTTTATGGTTGTGCGGGCTTTTATAATTTGATTGTTGAATTTTATAGCCGTGCGGGCTTTATAATAAGTAGGTTTTACATTTACAGGTTTTGGAATGTCTAGAAAATAGCGGAAACTCTACCTAATTTTTTTTTGGACTGTGAATTATTAAGACTTTTAATTTTTATAAATTTGTATATACATTTGCTTATTAACAACGTTCTCGATTCGCAATTTGCGATTTTTTTATTGTTTTGCCAATAATAAATATTTGTAACACCTTGTACGCGTCAAACGTTACACGTAGCAACTGATGGTGCACTCACAGGACCCCCAATTTTAGGATTACAAAAAATATATATTTTTTTTTAAATTGTAGTTAAATATGGTCATGGACTTTGTCCATGACCATTTTTATTTTTTCGTCACGCATAAAAATGGTCGCGGCCAAAGTCCGCGACCATTTTTTTCGTCACGGTTGTGGGTCATGGATCAGGGCCGCGACCAATTTTTATTTTATTTTTTTGTCACGGTGGTGGGTCGCGGACTTTGGCCGCGACCAATTTTTCACGGTTGTGGGTCACGGATCAGGGCCGCGACCAATTTTTTTTATTATTTTTTTGTCACGGTTGTGGGTCACGGATCAGGGCCCCGACGATTTTTTTTTATTATTTTTTTGTCACGGTCGTGGGTCTCGAACTTTGGTCACGACCAATTTGTCACGATTGTGGGTCACGGATCAGGGCCGCGACCCGTCACGACATGGGTCACAGCCTAAGTCCGCGACCATCTGCCATGACCCCTCTCGACCGTGACCATTTGTTGGTCACGGACTTGGGCCGTGACCCACGAAAATGGTCACGCCAGAAATGGTCACGGCCCAAGTCCGCGACCCACAGCTTTGGTTAGGGATTTTGGCCGTGACAAATCACCTGTTTTGGTGTAGTGCATATAGATCAGGTGTTGAGGCAAATGGAGTTCAGTTCTCATATAGATCAGGTGTTGAGGCCAGCAGCAGTGCATCATAAACATCCGTTTTACACTAATTTGAATGTATTATTTAATGTTGATCAACAATTTTTCTTTAAGCTTTTACTATATATTAAATCTCAGTTTATATGTTGGGGCTTGGGTTTGGGTTTGGATGTTTCCCAATGGTTTTGGAAAGTGTTGTTTCCCAATGATATTTTTTCCTCCTCTACTTAATCCAAATCATCCCTCGCAGACCTGCTCATTCCTATCAATTTCATTACTGTTATGGTTGTAATAAATGATTAGAGTCTCCCCTATATTGATTACTAACTGTTGAGCGGATTCTGAACTACATCTTCGGGGCATTTCATTAAACTCATTAACCTCTTTAACCCTATTTTTGGGTTTTCTTTTCCAAACATTATGAGAATTGCATACTCTGGCATACATTTGGTGGGAGAAGTCAAGGGTATGCTAGAATTATACAAATTGATTCATGAGTATATATATCTGATATCCCCTTAATTGATAGTGGCTTATTTATTTTAGTATTCCATTTATTTAGATTTTAAGGTTCATAGTGATAGCCCCTTAATTAAGGTATGCATGTTTGATACTGAAAAACACAAGCTCTTATAATTAGCATCATACCTTCACTAGCATCCTACCTTCACAAGCTCTTATAGATTTCTAAACTCTAAACATGAACCCCACTTCATATTACAACACTTCTCACTACAAAAAAACTTCATATTATAAGAAGACCTAACCCCGTCTATAGTTTTCGGCACTTTAAACCTATAAGTAGCGGTGACGACCTGTTGGATAAGGGAGGTGGTAGCCTGTTACTCTTTTAAGAACATTTTATTTGCTTCTATTTTAAGTATAGTTGAATGTTGATTAGATAATAGGAGTTTCTTGATTTTAAAAGTTGGTCTTTCAAAATAGTTTTTGCAGCCCTATTT
The DNA here is from genome assembly GCA_949130495.1 of Sambucus nigra. Classification (NCBI taxonomy): domain Eukaryota; kingdom Viridiplantae; phylum Streptophyta; class Magnoliopsida; order Dipsacales; family Adoxaceae; genus Sambucus; species Sambucus nigra. Next base: position 355,424,139 of record OX422212.1, read on the forward strand.
TACTATTATGATTTATATTACTGAGCAAGCCTTTGTTTTATGCAAAATGCAATGCCAATTACAACCCTCAAAGATATTTTGGCACCGCAAGTAACTTTCACATCATAAAGTTGGTTGGGAACCTTTGATTACTTGAAATCTCTCATCCATGAAAATAGTACCAGTTGTGTTTGAATTTTTTGTTACCTATGTTCGGAATCATGGACCAAAAAATGCAACTTCTTGATACGAGTTATGAGTAGTTCATATGTCCTTTTTTCTCTGCATTCCCTTTGTCTCCATTATTAATCATTTGTTATTTTGATTTCAAGTTCAATTTTAGAAGTTTTAGAAGTTTAAGAATCATTAAACATTAATGATTTTACCTCTTTTGATCAAGAACTATTTTGATTTAACGAAATCAGGAACAAGTTCAACCAACTCTACCATTGTTGAAATCCAGTTTGCTGAAATCATGAAGTAGCAGTTCTACCATGTCCCATGAAGGTAGTTACCTCATACAAGTCGTAGAGTAGCAGGTCATGTAACATGTCCCATATAGTTGTGATACGTGTAGCAGCAGTTTGTAAATAATGGGTTTCATGGCAATTTTGTAAGTGTATATCTTATAGTGCGTAGGCAGTTTCCAAGTGTGGTCATCGTGACCTTTGCAATGGGTAGTTACTGCAAACTCATCTTATAAAAACATCCGCATGCTTCTCAAATAGAACAACTGCGTAACATTTCAGTACCAGTTTATTCAAGATCATTGTTCATCCTTTTAGCTCACACCTGCTATCATTCCCTCTTTCCTGTAAGTAGTCCATCTTTTTATCCTTTTATCTCACATGTGCTATAGCATTTTATTTAGCATTTTGTACATTATAAGTTTACCTCTTTGGGGTGGAGCTCATAGCATTTTATTTATCATTTTGGTTCTTTATTTGTCATATTGATAAGGTAGATTATGGTATAGAGTAAGTTGTCTGAAAAAGTTCTGTTTATATAGGGCCAATAATTTCAACCATAGATCAGAGATGACTTTTCATATGCTACCATATACCTTTAAGATGTAATGCTTCTCTATGCTTCCATTTGTAGTTTTAATGTTTTTAGTTTTTAGTACCTTTAGTGTTTGAAGTATCTTATTTTCCTTTTGAGTAAACCATTATGAAATTGATATATCATGATTTGGTTGAACAATGTGATTATATTTATACAAATGCCGCAATTACTCTATCGGACACTATTTTTGGTTAATTTATTGAATTACGGTGATCTGAATCAATTTGAATGCAGGGGCCATGGTGTCATTACGCTGATGAAATACAAGATCCCACCAAAAGTAGAGTTTGGTTGGTTACTTTTTTCATGGTCAAGGCAGTCGTCCGGGCTTATGATGTAGCCGCCTTGGAGTTCCGAGGAAACAAGGCAAACTTCCCTCCACCATTAGAAAACCATAATCAAACCCATAGTACCACCATGGAGTCTTCTTCTAGCTCAGATGAAGAACCTTTTCGCTTTGACTTCGAGCATCCATCATGCACCGAAGAGCATATCAAGGTGATCAATGGGAAAGCATGTGCAAAACTCAATCCAATAACCTTAGAGACAATTAGTTTGAATCTACTATGTATAGTTATTTTGTTCGAGATGTTATTTACCATCTTAAAATGATATTATTTCTACTATTTCATTAGTCCCTTGAATATATTTCATGCCAATTTGGGGTGCTATAAATGTCTACTACTTTTACTAATACATATGTGTGATTTCCATATCTGCATACCTGAGTTTTGCTTAACCATTGGGAGCCAACAAAAAGATTACACAATAACTTTTGAGTCGCGTTTCTCCATTTTATTCTTGCTTACTGTTTATTTAGTCATTCCCTTTCAAATTTTGAGTCACGTTTCTCCAATTTGGGGTGCTGTAAATTAACACGATTCGATATTTTTAAAATTTACGTTTATAATATACAAAAAAATTATGATTTGGTTCATTATATTCTTTTTGTTTATGAACCTATATGTTTTATTTTCTGTTCATTTGATGGTGATGATATAGCTCCACTACAATGCGTGAGGTAGTATCCCAAATGCCTTCTATTTGTACATTTCTCCCCACTTCATTCTCCATTTTCTTCTTAATTTCAATGTTTCACATTGCTGCTACTGCCTATATTGATACTGCTGCCTATATACTTTGCTGATGCCTTAGCATTAAATGAGAATGATGAGCCTAAGAAATTGAAGGAGTCCTCACCTGCCAACTATTAGTACAGTGTTAGCAATTTTATAACTTCTATTGTGTCCAAAACTCTTACTGTATGAAACATGGATTGATGATACACATTTTTGGAATTTAAGTTAATGGTCTGGCTTGACATCAATATTGATTTTCTGATAAAACCATACACATTTCTTCTTTGCACATTTCAATATTTCATTATTTTCATTTTATTAAGGATGCACGTCCTTTATGTTAAAATTATTTACACTTTATGTGATTCCAGTTGGCTTCACCACATGGACTTTAAGGAGGCTTACTGGTGGAGGCAATACCAGTCAGACCTTTCCCGCTGCAGTAATGAACATACTGCTTGACATCTATTCGAAGTGGTGAGTTACGCGATCATTTGTTTTACATATATCAGATATCATGTTTCTATTTTTATTTTTTTACCTTTAAATATTTTTATTACTTTAAAATGAAAAAATGTATATGGGGGTCTTTTGTGTTTAGTTTTCAACTCCTTATTCTTTATTTGAAACAACAATAGATGCGTTGGAGCCGAATCAATAAATGACCAAATGATTTGATCTTTTACGACCTGACCAAATGATTTGATCTTTTTACGACTTGACCTGTTTATGTATTCCGGCATCTTCATAAGGTATTATATGTATCACTCATGGATTCCAGTTTCTTCATAAGTGTTTATATTCTATTATTTTGAGTTCTTAATTTATTTTGAGTTCCGAATGACAGCATGTAATGTATTACTTAAATATGTTTATTTAATTAGTGCAGACATGTGTATGTACTATTCGACTAAGAAAAACGCAGATTTTGAAGCTGCATATTGAGCAACTGAAACAAAAGGAAAAGGTCCTAGAAGCCGCAAATGTAGTGTTAAATGAGAAGTGTAAGCCACAACCACTGTAGGGATGGGATGCAGATAGAGGAGAAGGGTAATTTCAGCTAATTTAGGCTTTGAATTGCTTTAGAAGCATGAGGAGAAGGCTTTGGAAGCCAAGTGCAGTGCTAATTTCAACTGACCTTCGAGGGTTGATCGAGTATGTGGAGAAGGCTTCAGAAGCATTAACGTCAAAACTGAAGTCCAGTATCGAGAAGGGGGGCATGCTTGCCCAGAAGCAAATAGTAACTGCTTGAAGTCGATAATTATGAATCTGCACCCTTAGAGAGAGTAATAACAAAAAGTGGTAATGTTTTTTCGATTCAGCAATGCTTTCAGCATTTTCGATTTTGTAGACTTCCTTGAGTTTATACACTTTTCAATTTTAGAGAATTGAAGGGTGGATTTGAAAAAAAAAACTTTTGTATTATGCACCTAAACCACAATTCTTAGTTACTTGAAGTGGTTTGTACCTTGCAACCATGTATGTTCCTTTGTCTTATGAATACTGTTGGTATTAATTCAAAGCATAGTGTTTTTTATAATTACATTTTGCTTTATCTGGAAATGAAAATTTTAATCGTATTGCAAGTACATACCTTGGAAATTTTTGTCGTTTGGCGATTACGTATTTTGAAAATTTTTGTTGTGCCTTCAGGCACGAGCATATACTAGTATATATATATATATATATATATATATATATATATATATATATATATATATATATATATATATATATCCAGCACAGGTATACACATAACCTATAAGTAAGTCCAATATAGGTATACACACCACCTATAATATATCCCGTAAGTCGTATATATATTTCTCGAATGCTTAACGTACTAATAATCCTTATATATTATTTATTCGCCTTTTCCGAGTATCACTCACTATGAAAAGGGTCCCAACTATTCTTTCAGTCGTTTCAGTATTTAACACATCACTATACTACTGGTTTAAATTATGCATTATCATCTACACTTTCCATTACCCATTTTAAATTCTCAATACTTAAAAAAATTTGTTTAAATCTCATAGGCCCTAGTTTCATTTTACCATCATTATGACTAGGCCTAAGTCCCAACGATAGTTTTATTAAAATTACCAAAGTCCTTGTATAGTTCATGAACCATTCTATAACCGGAATTAATTTTTGACTAAAGATTTCGATCTCGGATACCAATCAATAGAAAATTCAAAACTAATTAAAAATGTAAAAAATACAAAACTGGTGGCCACGCATTCTTAACGAAAAAATCTATTTCCTTAACCAAAACCAAGGGTTGTTAGAACGACATATTAATCTCGTTTGAACGACATAGTAATCTCGTTTGATCTCGTTTGAATGATCTCAGTGATTTTTGATAGCTTCATCCCAAATTTGTTTTTCGCCATGGTTAACATCTTAAACCTTGAGGAAACTCTCCCAAACTCTTATCCAACATACCCAAACCACAAACACGTGTATAAGGACAATTTCTAAAGTAAATAATACATCAAATCTATAAGAAATGTACTAAGAATAGATTAAATTTCAAAACTTTCAAAACCTTAGTTCATAGTGTTCTTCATGCATATTCATCAATATCCCCCAAATTCTTTTGAAGTTACTCATCACGTTATTTTAAATTTCATATTATCTACATAAAGTTATCAATTCTACATGGATCCTACTCCAAATCATGAATTACACCCAAAGAAATTCCCAGAATACACCCAGATCATGCAATTTCAATACTACACCACACGGGTATTATAACATGCTTAAAATAATTGCAAGATAAACACTTGACTTGGTCCATCAGGTCTTCTTTTTGTTAATTGATGATGGAGTTTCTCTCACCTTGCTCCGACCTCAATTCCGGTGATGTCCGTGGTACAAACGGTGTGGAAAGGCCTAATTTCCTTATCCTCTTCCTCTCCTATGGCCTCCTCTCTCTCTAAGATGTTCTAACCCTAGTCTACTGCTCCAATGGGATGATATACTTCTTCAATTTTTGGAGTTACATCTACCACAAACTCCCAAATGATCGAAACACCTTATTTGGTGTCGGTTTGGATTAAATCATCCCGGGACCCAACTAACACACCGAGGTACATTATTGTAACTATTTCGACCCATTAGGAACCAATCGTGACCTAAAAATCTCCATCTGAGTCACTCTTCTATAAATTTCCATCTCGAGCTCACATAGTCAGCACTCGACTCCCGGTTGAGATCTAACACAGTCACATCACTATTACTCGTTATAATGTAAAATAATAAATCACTATTCACTTAGTAATTATATTCCATGAACATTAATCCTAAACTCTCTCGATTAATATTTTAGTCAACACAAAATAATTAATTCCACTAAATGATGGGACATGTGAAATTCCAAAAATCACTGAATTAATTAATTTATAATTGCTCAAAAATACGGGGTGTTGCAACACATAAGGTCACAAACATGGTGTATACATGGTATACTCCATAAATCTTCCTTGATGCAAAACCAAGAACAAATTAAGCCAACACGACTAGTCCATCATACCATAACCAAGAACCTAATTAACCTGAGATGAATTCAATATTCTCAACCTAATTCATCTAGTTAAAAAGAAAGCTAAATGGCATGTATTTAAAAGAAAGCAGTAAATAAAGTAATAAACCTAACTATCAAACCAGGGAAACTAGTAAACAAACCTTGAAACTAAAAATGGAAGATTAAATTAGTTAAGGAAGACTATGAATAATACTTTCATAAATAAATGGGGTGGAAACTGTAGGAGAGAGAAAAAAACAACTCCCAAACCAAAGCCTAATCTAACCAAAAAATATCGACTACGAATAAATAATATCCACTTACTATTTATAGTAAGTGGATTAAAAAAAATTAAAAAATAAAAAAACCTGAAAATATCTTAAAATTCGATGGAATGATCGATCGATAAAGGGTCGATAGATCAATGAAGCTGAAGTCAACCACATCGATATCTAATTGGCACAAGAACTGAGATGATCAATCAATCGACCAATTCATCGATCGATCGATGAATGGGGAAAACACATATTGGTCTCAGCTCAGGGAAAAATTTGATTGATCAAGTGATCAATGGGGGAGGGTCGATCAATCGATCACCTATTTTCTATGCACTTCCACCTCCTTTAAAACACAAAGGGACTTCGGGAAAATGGGCATAAATCGGCCATACGGTGACAAAATAATGTGCCATTTATGGCGACACTAAGCTAACTCAACGAACTACGCTTCCATGGAGGTTTTCAAACCAGGACATGAAAACTAACATCAAGAAACTTCCACTGAATTTGCGTCTTGCGACTTAACTTTCCCGAAATGCATCCAATTGCTCTGTTAAGCATTACAATACCTACAAAGACTCACATAAACCTTGCAAATCATCTTTCTCTCTCTCTCTCTCTCTCTCTCTCTCTCTCTCTATATATATATATATATATATATATATATATACACTAGGGTGTAGCCGTACCGATGACACAGTTGCAAAAAAATTCCCAATATTTAAGAATAGTGATTAGGTCTGAAAAAATAAGACACGTGCAATAATATTATACAAACCATAAGCATAAATTTAAATATGTTTTACCGGTACAATGTCCATACTTTAAATCTCAAGTCAGAATGATAAATTTCCATATCTATATTTCAAATATCATAATATATATTCTTACCTAAGTTTTCAACAATACCCAAAAACTAAAAATGTACTAAAGTTCTATATATTTTAACTCGTTCCCTGATTTATAAAGCCATCCATTTAGTATAACTTATGTTCTTCAAACAAATTATACCCCTGCACTCCTAAATATAGAGAAAACATGTGGGGTTATAAATGTATTTTTAAAAGATGATTGCCTTCAAGTTATTTGCTATGTTGGTGTTTGAAAACATTACATTATGTCAATTACTTTGAACGATAATAAAATTATTCTTCAACTTTGAAATTAATTGATTGTCGTCCAATCTTTATGCACTCTAGCTACAATATATTGATGTTACGCCATCATAGCAAGCAACCAAATTGTAAGCTATGCCCGTAAAACTCAATGGTGAAAGCTACGGGGAAATTTTGTACAACAGATAGCAAAGCAGTTTAGACAATTTCTTTATTTCTTATAACATTTAAAAAGATTAGAAGTAGTTTTGTAAAATAGTTTTTAACTTTTGGTAAAATATTGTTTTGAAAATATAAAAACGTTTTAACACAAAAAAGAGTTCTTCACATTATTAATTGTTTTAAAATTAAAAACAATGTTTTCACTTTTTCATAAAAATAAAAAACTATTTTTTTATACAAAAAAGTTTTTAAAAATTAAGAAAACTAATTTTTTAATATAAAAACTGTTTATCAAACAATCGAAGTAATTTTTTGGAACTGTATTTAATTTTTTGTGCAGCAAAATTAAAATCAAAGTAATGTGAATGAAATTTGTGCAGCAAAATTGAAAAACTTGATACTTTACAATGTGCTTTTGAAAAGTACTTTTGTGACATCGGTAACACCCTAGTAATGCGTTTTGTGTGCCCTCTAGTTGATTTAATTAATCACCCTTGGATGAAAAAATTATTCTACGACTTTTCAGGCAGAAAATTAAAACAAGTCTGCATAGAAAATTAAATATCACCGAAAATTCAACCTTAAAAAGCAAAGAAATTTGAGAAAAATGTATACAATTTTAAACTCTTAAAAATTAAATATCACCAAAAATTCAACCTTAAAAAGCATATAATTTGAGATATGAATTACCCTAATATTATTCATGTTTTTGAATAATTATTTTAAACTCTTCCAAACACTAATAATATTCAAACCCAATTAGAGAAATATAAAAACCCTAATAAAGATAATTCAAACCCAACTCAAGAAATATAAAAAGTAGACACGTTATATTAGATGTAAGTAAAAAAAACATCACAAAAATCCAACAATAATAATAAGGATATTTTAGTCACTCTCTCAAGAAGACATTAACTCGGATCATCAAAATACTAAGAATCCAAAGAGGATAAAAAACACCCCATATTTGAAACGTAACAAAAACGTGAAAGAAACCATTAACATATGCTTAACTCGCAATAAGAGAGAGAGAGAGAGAGAGAGAGAGAGAGAGAGAGAGAGAGAGAGAGAGTACCTCTGAGCCAGAAATTGCAACAAAAAATTAATTTTTAGAAACCCAAAACTTGAAATCCCTAATTGCTTCTATACATAAACATGATTTAAAAAAAATGGAGTGGAAGATGAAGTGAGACAAACAACCCAAGATGAACTTCTTGTTCCATGTTCCCTTACCAAGTCACCTATTTCTTCACAAATTAAGGGGTTGCAACAAAGCTTGAGACAAAGCTGGAAACGCGGAGATTCGTTGACAGAAAAACCCAAGACGAACTTCTCTTACACTTGTACCATCTCAACCCTAAAATACACAGGTATGGGTTTAAAAAACTGAACGCCCATTTCATAACAGCGGTATATTTTTATTTTATTTTTTAAACCCAGATCCATCTTGATGCAACCATCGATGGCATCCAACTGATAAGATTGTGAGTTAAACTTACCCGTATTCTTTTGAAACAACGTTGGATCAAAACCAGTCCTAACAAATTACACCTTCCGTCAAAAGGACCAAGACGCTGTGGTGGTATATACCAAACCAAATAGCTGAGGCAGTCTAAGTAATGAAAATGGAACGATGAGGCAGTTTAGGTTGAAGAAGCTTGAGGCGGTGTGGTGGCTTCCACCTGTGCAAAATTGAGGCGGCATGGTGGCTCCACCCACCTGAGGTTTCAAATGTGAATCCCCACCCATCCAATGCGAATCGGATTGCTGCTGCGGTTACCAGACGGTGTGGTGGCTTCCACCTATGCAAAATTGAGGCGGCGTGATATATTCTCATGCTTTATATCCGGTTACTGGCTCTACTAATAACAAAAATCTTTGTTGTTAGGAGAAGATGAGTTGGAGAAAAATAAAAAAGAGAATAAAGCATTGTTTTATTGAGCCAACCGTCCTATGTTTTATTGAGCTGTGTGATCTGTCGTATCTCAACTCTTAAATTTTCAGCCCCTAGATACAAATCTCCCAGATTTAATCTCAGCCACAAATTGTCCAATTCTAGAAGTCACCATTGGGAACTAAGAAAGTTAACCATCACGCCTTAACTTGAAAATCCCATTCGCATTTAGTTTAGGGTGAGGAATCTTTATTTCCTTTGGCAAAAAAAAATCTTTATCTCCGACTCAGGAGTGGATCCATTTCCCCATAAAACCAATACTCACAGCCCTATAAATTATTTTAGTCTCTAGAATACATATAGATTATTTTACTAAGGATAAAATAGAATAAATTATCAATGTATTACACGTATCCTTTTGTCATTACATGATTCTTTCCACCCCATGCGCATCATTTGATAAATTTAAACCCAAGTACCTTTTCAAGGGAAAAAGATGATAAATCTTCATCTCTTCACTCGGGTATCTCTTCACTCGGGTACCTTTTTAACAGCAACTGTGAGACTTGAATGGAAACTAAAACATATTGTCTACATTTTAGAAAAATGTGAAAACTAATGAGTCAGGAAGAGAACATGAAGAGACTTGAACGGAAAAAACATGAAATATTTGAGAGGCAGGAAAAAAAACCACCTTTCCCGGCCGACGGGGACCCATCATTGTGTTGGTGACGGCAGATAGAAGTGAGGGGGTTAGGAGAGAAATATGGAAGGTAAGAAAGTGAAGTATTCAAATAAGGGTAGAGTAATAATGAGTCTGTTTGCTATGGAGTGCCAGAGATCAGACAGTACATGGGCTCTGGGCTCGATGTAATTTTGAAACCTTATCAGAATTGTGAAACCTTGGATACAAACTCCTACTTCACTCGGATAGTACATGGGCTCTGGGCTGGATGTAATTGTGAATACAAACTCCTACAGTTTATCTAAACCATTGGTTTGGGGAGATCAAAATCCACCGGATGTAATCTCAATCGTCAGTTATAAAGACCAAACTTATCAATTTTTTATCTCAATCATCAGTTGGCTTGGACAAAAAATCCCTCCTCCTTTATTATATATATATATAGAGAGAGAGAGAGGGGGGGGGGGTTCTCATGCATACCCCAGTTTGCATACCGCTGGCGCGGACCAATTTTGATAAAAATAGTAAAAAAAATATTTTTGATGTAATTTTTTTTATTGTTTCTAAACATTTCAATACGACCATAAAAAAAATTCAACTCAAAATGAATTTTTTTGCTATTTTAAAAAAATCGGTCAAACTTTGTCATTTTTTAACAACTTAAAAACTGACAAAGTTTGACCGATTTTTTTAAAATAGCAAAAAAATTCAATTTAAGTTGAATTTTTTTTATGGTCCTATTGAAATGTTTAGAAACTAAAAAAAAAAATCAGCCCGAAATTATTTTTTTTACTATTTTAAAAAAATGGTCCGCACGGAGGGTATGCAAACTAGGTATGCATGAGATCCTTTCTGTATATATATGTATATATATATATATATATATATATATATATATATATATATATAATCAAAGGTTAACCAATAAATGATCGTAATTATAGGATTTAACATACCCAATTTTGCTATAATACTTAAGTAAATAGGGTGCTAATATACAATATTTGTGACTAATCACACCCCTTAACTTAGACATTATTAGTCCATAGTGATGAAATAAAACTTGAACCAACCCAACAAAGAGATAAAAACAAAAATATATAAATACAAAGGAAAGATACCACTTTCGCGGCAAAAGATTGCACTAAACGAATGCAATTAGTCGTTAAATCCCTATGTTACCCTAATGGACGAGTGCTATCTCGTGAGGGTTTTTCGAGGTTAAACCCAAAAAAATCCCTTGTCCTAAAAAATTATGCCCAAATAACAAAGGCCACAATCTCAACCATAATGAAAACTATTTCAATAAGTTATTAACATAGTGAATGAATTCACCTAAAAGTCCTAAAATATTGATGTTATTAGAAAAATATCATCACAAATAAAACATTTAACATGGGAGGATAGGCGAAGTATATAAGTTGAGGCAAAGGTCAATATGTGTTAAACAACAAAGATGGACTATGATCCGTTCATAAGGTTTACGCAATTCTTGAGTCGAAATAATGTTGAAAATGATGCTCAACTAACACATTTCATAATGAACTCAACTAATGAGCGATCAAAGAAAGAATAGTGATATTACCGATGACTTTAACATTTTCAAGGAGGAAAGAGTAATGTATAAACACTCACAAATGAAGAAAAGTAAAACTCTCACTTGGTGTAATTAAATAAAATGCAACAAAAGATTATTGAGTCATAAAAATCATAAACCAAATCATTTTACATGAATATTTCATGTGCTCTTGGGCTTAATGTTTAATTTCATAATGTTTTTCATAATATCACTGATTCGAGGTCTAAAGCCTAATAATTTCTTAAACCGAGAACATGCATAATTCAATTATCTATTGGATCGGGTAATTATTTGAATGATCTTCGAAAACAAGGGCAAAATGCCCAACAAAGGAGAAAAATAAAGAAAAAGTTTTGAATTTTTTTACAGCAAAAGTCATTCTTATAAGAAAATATAATCAAATAAAAGAAAATACCAATGAATGGGAAAAAATAAGCCACGCCCCTAACTTAAACCTTACATTTGCTCAATGTGAATAAGAACCAAGTTAAAGGCGAAAATGGAGCGATCTCCGAAGAGTGGAAGTCCAAAGATTCTACGAAACATGTTAGAACCAACCATAATAAAAAAGAATAACAAAATTTAATTAATTACACTACACAATAAGTAAAAAGAAAAATAAAACAAACTACTATGTACAACCTATAATTTTAACTATACACTAGAAGTTGAACTTTTTTAGGGTCCACCCAATATACGATTTGACATTGAGGGATCAAATGTGTTCCCTCGTTTGAATTCATGCCTTCACTAAAATAGGAATTTCATTTGAACAACGAAAGGCATGGTTTGGAAAAGAAACCATCACAAGTTAAAACCTTTTGATGTATGATGGGGGGTTACGATTAAATGGGGGAAAACTACACATGGGATTCAATAAAAAAATGAATTTTCTCCCAAAGGTTTTCCAAATGGAATGGGAGGTGGCGCACATATAAGGGAGAATCCCATCATGGAAATAATTTCGAAAAAACATTCCCTGACAAGAATCGTGTCAAAGTCAGCAAGACTTCCGTTCGATTCTTGTGGTACTTCCAATGCTTCAATAACGATGAAGGAAAATGCAAAAGAATTGAATTCAATCTCGAGAAATGAATCATCATAGATCTAAAAAGAAAAATTATTTGTTCCAATGTAGGCATCCTTGGTAAAAAAAACTAGGATTCCTCATTTGGTTCAAAACATTCCTCCTTTTCCATAGTCTCAGAAGAAAAATCATCGTTGGATTCGAATAATGAATCTAACACTTGCTCCCAACAATGATTTTCTTCCCGATAACGATTTTCAAGGTTTTCATTCTCAAGAATGTGAATTCCACGAAAACTTCAAAATAAAAATTTTGATAGCTAATCTCTTAACTAGCTTCAAAATCATTATTATAAAATTTTTGAAAGTTATTGAAATAATAATTTGTAGACCTATAATCACAATAAGTTTTAATTTCCTTAGTATAAGATTTGTGTGCCTTCCTATAGAAAAATCATTCTCAAAATTCCACAAATTTGTTACTTGACTTTGATAATTATTACCCAAAATCATAGGATTTTTAATAGCCTATTTTTCGAAGGAATCACCAAAAGTCATCGGTTTTAGGGGATTTTGAGAATTATCATCGCGACACAAATGTGAACCATTACAATAACCAAGAATACTAGAATAAGGCATGATCACCCAAAATGGCTCTTTATAGAAATTTCCACAAACTAGTGCACGGACGAAAATTCAAGTGTTTCTTGGTGCTCAAATGTGTAAGTCTAGAAAAAAAATTAAAACAAAAAATACAAATATAAAGAAAAATATTACAAAATGCCAAATTAATCACTCTCTAAAATAAAACATTCCCCGGTAATGGCGCCATTTTTATCAGGTGAGAACTGAGTGGTCGAGTAAGGACACGACAGGTTGTTCCCACCACAATAAAAGAAACCTAAACTTTAACCACCCTCGTTTTAGAAGTATAATGGTGAGTCTGGGTATATAATCCACATGGAGTGTTTGTTTGTACCTTAATTGATTTATTACTTTTGAATAAAAGTGTAAAAGGTGATTTTTTTTAATTAAAATATTAATCTAGACAAATATGAAAACTAAAGTTAAATAACAAGAAAGAAAACTATAGATTGAGAATCATATCCCTCACCCTGGACTAACTAGCATAAATGTTTACATGGAAAGAAAAAGGTTATCCAGATTAATTCTCATTTTGACAATTAATAAAACCTAGAGTTGTCACCCCCTAAATTCTCATAAAATCCTACTTTCATTTTGCATCAACAAATATTCCATGATTACGCACACAAGGTCACAAACATGGTGCATACATGATACACTCCATAAATCTTCCAAGATGCAAAACCACAAACAAATTAACGTAACATAATTGGCCTAATTCATCATACCATATCCAAGAAACTAATTATCCCAAGGATTCAATAATTTCAATCTAATTAATATAGATAGAAAGAATTTTAAATGGCATGTATTTAAACGAAAGTAAGAAATACATCAATAAACCTAATTATCAAAGAAAGAAAGCTAGTTAAGAGAGAAACTACAAATCAAAGCTTAAATTAATTCGGAAGACAATGAATAGTACTTACATACACAAATGGGATGGAAACCCTAGGAGGGAGAAAGAAAAGAGCTCCCACACCAAAACCTAATCTAACCTAAAAATATCGATGATGAATAAATAATATCGACTTACTATTTATAGTAAGTGGTTTAAACGAAAGAAAAAAAAATCAAAAATGTCAAAATATCTCAAAATATGATCGGTCAGATTGATCGACAAAGGGTCGATCGATCGATGAAGCTAAAGTCGACAACACTGGTCACCAACTTGCATAAGAACAAAGATGATTTATCGATTGAATATTTCATCATTTGATAGATGAATGGGGAAATTCTTACTAGTCGTAGCTCAAGGAACAATATGATTGATGAATCGATCGACGAGGGAGGGTCGATCGATCAATCATTTATTTTCAGGCCATATCCTCTTCCTTTCAGACACAAGGGGACTTCGGGAAAACGGGAAAAACTTGGTCATACGGCGACAAAATGACTTGTCCTTTATGGTCACCCAAAGCTAACTCGACGAACTTCTTTTTCCTTGGTGATCCGCCAACTTGAAATAAAGTATGAAATAACAAAATTGCCCCTGAAGTTCCATTATGTGATGTAACTTTCCTAAAATTCATTCAATTGCTCCACTAAGCGTGCCGATACCTAAAACAACTCTGATCAACCTTGTAAAGCGCGCACACACACACACACACACATATACATATATAGGATTTAACGGACACACCTAAAATGCATATTTATAATGGGCATTGATATAAAATATTCGTGCTAATCACTAGGCGTAGTTGTATGTTGTCTGATGCCTATAACCATTAAAGAAATTGATAAGGATAATCACTATGCCTTCATACCAGTCATATGGACCCCCACGAACCTCATTTACATACAAGGGGTATTTTCAGCACGTGGTGTTCGGGGTACCAAGGTCGCCTCTGTAATATATGTCATATTAGGATATCTCCTCTAGTACATATCCCAGTAGAACTCACACACGATATGTTGCACATAATACCCAAGGCAAGTAATCCTAATCACACAAGTCTTACGAAGATTAAATCCATACTAAAATAGCTTAATTATCATCTTTTAATTAGAAAATAACATTTCAGAATGAAGTTTGTTCAAACGATAATACATTTATCCATCAAATAAGATTACATTTATCCAACAACCTTCTTTTGTGAGATATCTAGCTCAAATTTCTTTCCAGGACCATTCCTATGCAGACCTCTCGCATTATCAAGTATTGATCTCTTATTCCTCATAGGATTATCATGCCTATTCCTTTGAATTTAAATAAAGTCTTTAGGTCAAGGAAAATCTCTCCAAACCTCAGTCCTCTCCTTGACGGAAAATTTAATCTTCCTCGTCTACTTTCCTGCATCTCCCCCCAAGCACATTTATATGATCTTTCTTCTTAACTTTATTTCTATTATGAATGAACCTCATATTTCTTTCCTTCAAATAACTACATGTTTGGTTCGAATGACCATGTAAGCTATAGTAGGTACAAAAGGGTGCATCCCTCCTAAACATAAGCTTTAATTTTAAGCTATTTTCTTAAACTTTTTAAGATTCTTTCATTTAAAACAAAATGGGCACAATGAATGTTTTTAGACACAAAATGAGTACCCAAAGGCTTTTGGACTAGATTTAGACTTAAGAACTGATATACCCAAAGTGTACCTTACTACTTAGAGACATTAACCTCGGCCTAGATCACAGCCGAGGTGGCAGAAGCTCATAATAACTGTCCATAATATCATCTTTCATAGGGTTCGCCATGGCTGACATTGCTCCAACCTCATACATTAACCTCGACTAGACATCCATCGAGGCCAGCAAGGACTTGTGGGCTCAACCATCCATAAACAACATCGACCCAGGCCTATGTTACATGCTATCACCTGAGGTTAGCGTAGCCTCGCAGGGTCAGTCATCAAGCATCATGAAAACATCTTCCCTCGACGATGTTCCAAGTATCTAACCTCGTCTGGCATCCTAGTCAGGGTCATCATGTAAGTTGGTCTCGGACATGGAGAGGGTCGAACATCACCAACCTCGTACTCATCCAGGCTGAGGTTGGTGCGTATCAAAGACAGTCGAGAATTTACGTGCACATTAATGGCTTGGGACATATCGACAAATATATTATAACTGAATCATTCCCTCCACGTGAGGGAATATTGAGGTCATCCTTATTTAGTTAAGATCAGCCATGTGTCATCCTTGCACTGGTTGAATCTTTATGCACATGCTCATCGCATGCTTGGGGGTACATTACACCCCCAAACACTATATATAGAGGTCATCCTCAATATTGTAAAGGATCGATAATTGCAACCCTATCTGAAACTCTATCATTTTACACAGTAGAGAGAGAAAGATTGAGAGATTATATCTGATGATGCTGGAAACAGCACCACCCTTTAAGGTGTTTACAAGCTTAAGTTAATGTTAAAATGGCATCATAAGAGTATTTGCATATATAGTAGAATGAGGTGAGGAGAAGAGGATAAACACTTGAATATAAGTGGTTCAGCCAATATGGCCTACGTCCACTCTAAGTGTGTGTGAGTAATATCAATGAATGAAGGCACTAATGGCCAGGGACAATCTCTCAAGCTTTCTCTCTCTATTGTGTAAAATGATAGAGTTTCAGTTAGGGTTATAATTTTGGATCCCTTATCCAAGTAGGAAAAGGCAAGTATATATAGTATGTGGAGGGTGTAATGCACCCCCTATGCATGCGATGAGCTTGTGTGTGTTGATCTAGCCAGTGAAAGGGTGACACCTGGCCGATCTTAACCAAGTAATGATGACCTCAATATTCCCTCACATGGAGGGAAGGATTCAGTTATAACATACTTATCCACGTGTTATAGGGTGTCCATAAAAGTGTAAATGATCGACTATCTTCAATTAGTACCAACCTCAGCCTGAATGAGTACGAGGTTGGAGAAGTACGACCCTTGCTTTGTCTGAGATCAATGTTCTATGAAGACCTCGACCAGGATGGTCGGACGAGGTTGGATATAAGGTGCAATGTTGGAAAGGGTCAATGATGACATGATGCTTATTGATTGATCCTGTGAGGCTTTTGTTGACCTCGACTGATGAAGGGTCGAGGTAGATGTACAAGGTAGCTATAACATTGGCTATGGCTGACCCCATGAATGCTGAGTTCTTAACTTCAAGCTGACCTCAGATATTTCCAAGCTGAGATGATGTTAGGGCGTCGGCTGTGGCCGACCCAAGTAGGAAGATGCTGCTGATAGGTATTCTTAGGATTCTATTACCTCGGCTCCAATCCAGGCCGAGGTTGAGGTCTCTAGTCTCTCAGGTTTACTTTGGGCATATCAATCACCCCTTAGCCCTTAGTTACATGTGGGAACATGTGACTATGGGATGTACAACTCCGAGGTCTTTCTTCGTTGTGCCAATATTCCTTTGAAAAGTGTCAATGACTGAAGTGGGCCGCATGCCTAGCAAGTGTAAGGATGTCAGTTTTCCCTTGGGCTCTCAAGGCAATGATCGGCCTTAGGACTCGTGTGCAGTTATTTGAGGGTTAAGTCCTTATTTTCTTTCCTTCTTCTTTATTTGTTCATTTTCCTGCTTTTTTTTATCTGTAACTCTCTCTCTCTCTCTCTCTACCAGAGCTAAGTTGGGCTTCTCAAAGGTCTTCTCATTCCCAATTGTCTTATCCTTCGTTAAGGTTTCTTTCAGGTACCCTCTTCCTCTTTTCTCAACTCACTTTCAGCCTTTAATTCTGCTTTTTTCACTTTCTGTGGAGTATTTTGAGTTTTTTGGTGACTGCTAGCATTTTACGGTGGCAATAGTTCTTATTATTCTTGGTTGTTTTTGCTCAAAGTTAATAGTTTGATCCTTACGCAGTTCCAGTCAAGTTTTTTGTTTTTATCTTGAGTCTACAAGTGTAAGGTCATCCCCATATGCTCAAACCTCTTTATCAACTCTTAGAGGAATTTCCTTCTCTTAGGGAGAAAACCTTAAATAAGATTAGGCAAATAGAACGATCCCAAGAGGAAGCTCGTAGGGCAGAAGCATTCCCTCTCAGTCTTATATTTCCACCTCCTTTGAAAGTAATATACCCTGAGCCCTCTCTGCGTCCAAAGGTCCCAGTAGAACCCATCCCTATTTCTAAGTCTGAGTCCTCAACGTCAGACCCTATGTCTTTGGATTCTTTTCAAGAAGCCATGGATTATTCCATCACGATGATCAAGATGAGGTTTCTAGTCGGGCCTCTTCTAATAATAGTGATAGCACCTCACATTCTTCCTTTGATGTTAAAATTATAGGACCCAGTGTGGCTGTTCCACCAATCCTAGACACTATTTCCTTATCAACTGCCACAGGGGCTGAGTTTGCTCAGAGGTTCCCTGATGGTAATCCCTCATCCACTCTAGCTGTTATTAAAAAAGATAAGGATGATGATAGTATGAGCGATGTTGACACCTCGGAGGCAGCCAAGATAGAGAGCACTGTCAGTGACCTCGACCTTCTTGCCTTCAGACACCTATATTCCATAGGTCCTTCCATAAAACTTTGGAGACCTCTGAGGATCAAGAGGTCTTTCGACGACCGAGATGGTGAGATCTGTTTGTATGAGCAGATGTTCAAGTTAGGATTTTGTCTTCCCATCCACCTAATTATTAGGGCCATATTGTCCTATATTAACTTAGCCCCTTCGCAGTTATCCCCCAATGCCTGGAGGGTGATAATTGGAGCAATAGTTCTATGGAGGGCAGTCCACCATTCAGACCTTCCTGTCCAGGTCTTCATTGTGTGCTATGTCCCTTCCTCTGCTACGAATCATCCGAGCTATTACCACTTTTTAGCTTGAAAGTCAAATAAGAAGATGTTGTAGGTTACCCAAACTTTAAATCATAATTAGAAACCGCGATACTTCTTCACCTCAGGGTAATGGGAATTTGGCCCCTGTGCCCCATCTTCATCCTTAGAGCCGAGGATGCCCATGAGATGGGGAAAGGTGTCAATAGCTGCCAGGGTTGACCCTAGGTTAAGCCAGAATAATATTTAGAAAGAAAAATACCTTCAATATCAGGGGGAATATGGTATGTTGGTCAAATACGAACATCTGATGACCCCATACTATCTCTCTGAGACTGGCCTTGGGGGGAGTCCTCTGACTGAGCTCCATAAGTGCTTATTTTTCCACAAGTTATACCTCTGATTATGTCATGTATCTAATTTTCTAACTCAAACCTTTCTATTTGCATAGTGCCCTAGAGGAATTTCTAATGTCCTCTAGGAGATGGCAGCTCCCAGCCTTACCAAGCTCGTGAAGAAAGGAGGTATGACTGCACCTCCTCCTCCTACTACTACAACTACAAAAGCTGAGGCCTCCAAGAAGAGGAGATTTGCTGACCCTGCCCCTGAAGATCAGAGGCAGAAGAAGAAGACTTCAAAGGGGGATCGTGCCATCCCCATCTCCTCTGAGTATGTATTAGTTGCTCGTCTAGAGCAACTGAAGATTGGTGACAGCCTTATCGGCCAAAGTTTGAAGGTCCTGGACGCTATCGACTCTATCATGACCGACTCTAATAAATGCTTCTGCCGTTCAATGGACACCCATATCCTGACCGAGTTTGATCTCCATCGATCCATCCAAGTAAGACTCTTTGCTTTTGCTTTTTCTGAGTAAGTTTAACCTCGTCTTTAACTTTTAAAGTCTTAAACAGACATCTCTGCATATGTTCTGTAGGGTCTCCTCACCTTGCACCACTTTGTAGACTGGACTCTGAGGAAACTTCCTCTGATCGAGAAGGGCAAAGAGGCCCAGAAGACTGAGGCTGCCTTGAACGCTGAAGTGGAGCGTCTGAAGGCTTCTTTAGAGAAGTATAAAGCTAAGGTCAAGTAGCTGAAGAAGGATATGGGCAAGCTAAAAAAGGACCATAACTCTGCTCTGAAAATGCAGGTTGACTCTCTCCAACACAAGGTTGACATTTCTGTGAAGTCTGCCTTGAAGGATGCCTCAGAGAAGATCTTGGAGGACTACAAGGTCTCTGATAAGTTCGTCAGCTTCGACTTTGAGTACCTCGAGAGAGGTGTTAAGGAGATGAAGGAAAAAGAATCAGGGAGCCTGGCAGCCTCTGACTTCATTGGTCTGGGCTACGCCGATCCTCGTTTTACCCAGGCCTTGCAAGAGGTAGAGGAGGATGGAGGAGCCTCACCTATCGAGACTGCTCCCTAAGATGACACCAGGACTGCAGACATTGGTCCTCAGGATGATGGGGTAGAAGTGAATAACCTTGGCCAGGGAGATGGGGGCGTGGCAACTAACCCTGAGGCTACAGACACTTGGCCATTTTGTGAAGCTCTTTGTAATTTTTAATATTGATTTCAAACTGTAACCTCTGATTGCAAAGTCTGTTACCTTGTGGCTTGTAATTCTTATCTTTAGTCTGTATCAACCTCTGAGGAGGGCTTTATTTCTTTAGTTGCTGAATTTTCTTTGAATGATTTTCTATATCACACGATGTGTGTGTTAAGGTTTGAAGTCTCGCTATAATGGTGTCTTCATAAGACTTATAATAATGTCTAAGGTCTGAGGTCATCAATTAAGATGTTATCCCCATAAATAATTTTTTACCAAATTAATGATGTTTAAGGTCTGAGGTCATCCAATCATGATGTCTCACCTCAGACCTTGTCACCAAATTACGATGTTATAAGGTCTGAGGTCATCAACTAAGATGTTATCCTCATAAATAATTTTTCACCAAATTAATGATGTTTAAGGTCTGAGGTCATCTAATCATGATGTCTCACCTCAGACCTTGTCACCAAATTATGATGTTATAAGGTCTGAGGTCATCAACCAAGATGTTATCCTCATAAATAATTTTTCACCAAATTAATGATGTTTGGGGTCTTAGGTCATCCAATCATGATGTCTCACCTCAGACCTTATCACCAAATTATGATGTTATAAGGTCTGAGGTCATCAACTAAGATGTTATCCCCATAAATAATTTTTCACCAAATTATGATGTTTAAAATCTACTTCATCCAATCGTGATGTCTCACCTCAGACCTTGTCACCTTATTATGATGTCATAAGGTCTGAGGTCATCAACTGAGATGTTATCCTCATAAATAATTTTTCACCAAATTAATGGTGTTTAAGGTCTGAGGTCATCCAATCATGATGTCTCACCTCGAACCTTATCACCAAATTCTGATGTTATAAGGTCTGAGGTCATCAACTAAGACGTTATCCTCATAAATAATTTTTCACCAAATTAATGATGTTTAAGGTCTGAGGTTATCTAATCATGATGTCTCACCTCAGACCTTTTCACCAAATTATGATGTTATAAGGACTGAGGTCATCCAATCATGATGTCTCACCTCAGACCTTGTCACCAAATTATGATGCTATAAGGTCTGAGGTCATCGACTAAGATGTTATCCTCATAAATAATTTTTCACCAAATTATGATGTTTAAGGTCTGAGGTCATCCAATAATGATGTCTCACCTCAGACCTTATCACCAAATTATGATGTTATAAGGTTTGAGGTCATAAAATCATGATGTCTCACCTCAGACCTTGCCACCAAATTATGATGTTATAAGGTCTGAGGTCATCAACTAAGATGTTATCCTCATAAATAATTTTTCACCAAATTAATGATGTAAGGTCTGAAGTCATTCAATTATGATATCTCACCTCAGACCTTATCACCAAATTATGATGTTATAAGGTTTGAGGTCATCAACTAAGATGTTATCCCCATGAATTCTACCACTAGATCATAATGAACCAAGAATTGACATGGGAACTGATCTTCTCATTAATAATATCTTCATAAGATGATACATTTACATAGAAACTCTTGCAACATCATATGTAATACTTTTTTAGATGATCAGCATTCCAAGGATTAGAAAAAGGTTCCCCTTCAAGGTTTTCTGGCCTATAGGTCCCAAGCACAACCTCCTCCACCACTTTGTTAGGACCATGCCAATTCAGGTGAAGCTTATTTGCCTTCTATAACATCTTCTTCAGCACTAGGTCTCCCACAGCTATGGGTCTTGATTTTACCCTTTGATTGTAGAATTTTGCTGTTCTCTGCTGGTAAGCTGCCAGCCTGATTTTTGCGTCTTCCCTTATCTCTTCGATCAAATTGAGGTCAAGTCTTCTCTCCTCCCCATTGTTCTCAGGGTCATAGGTCTGAACCCTATGAGTAGGAAGTCCTATTTTTGTGGGTATGATGGCCTCTGATCCATGTGCTAACATAAATGGGGTTTCCCCCGTTGGTGTCCTAACTGTTGTTCTGTAGGCCCATAACACAACATAAACCTCTTCAGTCCATTTTTCCTTAGCTTGATATAACCTCTTCTTGATCCCGTCGAGGATTGTTCTATTTATGAACTCGGTCTGACCGTTTTCCAGAGGTCGGCCAGGAGAAGAGAAAAATTACTTTATCCCCACTCTTTCGCAATATTTTTCCAAAGAAGAATTCTTGAACTGGGTTCCATTGTCTAAGATGAGGGTGTTTAGGAGGCCATGCTTGCATATAATGTTCTTACAAATAAATTGGAAGGTCTTCTGCTCTGTAATCATGATCATTGGCTCGACCTCTACCCACGTGGAGAAGTAATCAATGGCAACTATCGAAAATTGGTAATTATTTGCAGCACTTGACAGGGGACCCACTAAGTCAATTTCCATTACTACGAATGGCCAAGGGGAACTAATTGACGTCATAAGATGATGAGGTTGATGGGGGATAGTGGATAATCTCTAACATTTGTCGCACCTCTTCACGTAGGCTGCAACATCCTTGGCCAAGGTCGGCCACCAGTATCCTTGCGTAATAATCCTCTTAGCCAAAGGTCTTCCTCCTACATGGCTGGAGCAAGAACCCTCGTGTACCTCATGTAAGATGCCAGGATTCTGTGGGCTGAACACATCTGAGGAGAGGTAATAGGAATCCCTTCTTATATAAGATGCCTTCTACGATTGAGAACTTTGCAGCTCTGTACCTCATTTTCCTTCTCTCTAGTTTTGATTCCGATAGCTCGCCCTCTTTGATATATCTGATAAAGGGGTCCATCCATGAGTCCCCTAGGTTCAAATTGAGGCAAAGGTTACTATTAAAGCAAAAATTCTTCATCTACGAGGACCAATCAGAAAAGGACACATGTCATCCTACGTGGCAATATTCGACACCCGGGGAGAGTTGATCGGCATCCGAGGAGAGTTAGTCGGAACCCGAGGAGTGTTAGTCGGCACCCGAGGAGAGTTGGTCAGTACCCGAGGAGAATTATTCGGCACCCGAGGAGAGTTGGTCGGCACCCAAGGAGTGATAGTCGGCACCCAAGGAGTGATAGTCGGCATATCAACTAGGAAGATCAAAGGATAACTACGCATTTAATGTGCATTAATGAAGATGGCAGCGCATTTAATGAGACTTAATGTACATTTATACTGTATTAATAGATGACAACACATAACATACCAAGCAATTCAACAATTAGATTCGTTGAATGTAGACATAAATGTCTACATACAATGAATCTCTTTATCTCCCATCACTATTAATACATGTATTCCCTTCGCCAAAAGGGGGAGATCCGGAAGAAACCAAGAAACACCATACATAAGATACACATACTTTCTCTCTCTAAACCATATTGTGCTATTGTAAACCCCTGGAAATAAAATAACAGTGGACGTAGGCTTTATTCATAGCCGAACCACTTTAAAAACCATTGTCTCTTATATGTTTGATGTGAATGTTTATCTTCATCTTCAATCTCATCCTCATCATTTATCTGTTGTTGACGCCACTGAAATGGCAGTGGCCATTTTCTGTCTTCAACAGATTGGTGCCGTCTGTGGGAATGTGTTACAAGCATTTTTCTCCATCAAAAGCTAAGTTTTTATTTTCTCTACGTATAATCAATTATGCATACATATTTTGATTCAATCATGATTTTTATGTTTATATACATAAATTAGTTGTCCAATTTTTATTTGCAAAATGTTGCATATCATGATTTTTAAATCATAACTGTTATTATTTCTTATTTAAAAATCTGAAAAATAATGGATTTCATAAATCATAACTTTTTGCTTGATTCTCAAGTTTTAATTTTATATCGTGGAATAAATATTTTAAATGATTACATATACCAATATATATATGACGGTGGTAAGATTTGATAATTTTCATTTTAAATTTTGTAAGATCTTGGATGTTTATTCAAATTACCATGATATTTTTAATCAGAGAAAGGGAAAAGTTAAAATCAAGAACAATTTCTCTTTCGATAATCACAATTCTGACCCAGATCTGCTTTAAAAGTTCTCATCAATTTGATTCATAATAAATGTTTTTTTTAAAGACAAGTGATAAATAATTTTCAAACATCAACTTATACCTGATTAGTTGTTGGAGATTAAATAACTTCACAAAAAACTCTACGTCTTATTTATGGCACATATCTAATAAAAATTTGTCCATCTCACACACATTTGGCACAAAACATATTATTTCATATTT
This sequence comes from Sambucus nigra, assembly GCA_949130495.1. NCBI lineage: Eukaryota > Viridiplantae > Streptophyta > Magnoliopsida > Dipsacales > Adoxaceae > Sambucus > Sambucus nigra. The sequence goes on from OX422212.1 coordinate 355,448,648, forward strand.
TGAAATTTTTATTGCCTTATGCTGATACATATCACATATTGTTTGGTTGAACAATTATTCTCATGACAATAATTATCTGATCTAGTCTTGACAGGTGCTCGGGTAGCTTATTAAGATTTCATAGGGATGATATTCAATCCCGACGAAAGCTCAGCCACAATTTAAAACCTCTGGAAACTATTATTTCTCGACATTAGGCAATTTTGCCTCGACATATCAGCCAACATATATTATTTCATTTTTTGAAATTAATATTTTATTTCTCAAGCATATACACATCATATATTAATTGGATGAGTAAATTATTCTCATTATTAATCAATTCAGCCTACACATATGGTAGAGCAAGATATTAATTTTTACAGGTACAAGACTCAACGGTGACGAATGCTCAGAAACAATCTGGAAACTATTATCATTTCACCTCAGCGAGGCATTATATATTTTATTATTACTCGGAGATATCGACTCAAGTACAAATTATTCTATATCCCTTGGGATTCATATTATATATTCATCTCAATATGGAACTCGGCGAGACACTTATTATCATATTCAGCTCCGAGGAGAACTATAACATTTATTATATGTCACCCCCAACGGATAGTTGGTCGGGGTAATTCTTATTTATATGCAGGCCCAGTAAAGTTCTCGGACATATTCTTATGTTCTGGAAAATATTATTCTTATTCGGCATAATACACTTGTTCCTCGACAAGATACTTATTCAGCTTTAAGGAAAATTACAACATTCGTTGTATTTCACCCCCAACGGATAATTGGTCGGATAATTCTTATTTATATTCAGGCCTGACAACGTTTTCGGCCATATTCTTATGTTCTGGAAGATCTTATTCTTGTTCGGCATTATATAATTCTACCTCGACAGATCAACGAGGCACTTTATTATTTTTAATTATTCTTTATATATATTTGGATGCATATTCTATTCTTATTTCAGCATGGAGCTCGACAAATATTTATAATCATATATTCAGCTCCAAGGAGGTCTCCAACATTTATATTATCTTATTCCCAACAATCTGTTGGTTAGCTCCAAGGATGTCTCAAGCATATATTATCTTATTCCCAACAATCTATTGGTCAGCTCCAAGGATGTCTCCAACGTTTATTATATCTTATTCCCAACAATCCGTTGGTCAGCTCCGAGGAAGTCTCTATCATTTATTATCAAAAATATATTCCCAAAAATGCCAACTAAGGTTGGTTAGGAAGTAAATCTATTCCTAAAAATGCCAACTAAGGTTGGTTAGGAAGTAATTCTATTCCTAAAAATGCCAGCTAAGGTTGGTTGGGGAAATGCCAACTAAGGTTGGTTGGGAAGTAAATCTATTCCCAAAAATGTCAACTTAGGTTGGTCCGAAATAAGACGTTGTCAACTACAGTTGGTCGAAAACATTTTATTTAAATAAAGTATGACTATGTGAAAGAGATCAATAAAAAATCATTCAAAGTTCACATTCCACACTTGGGGGCTTCTATTACAGATATATTTGTTCATTCGGTGGAACATTCTTATAACATCATGCAGTCGAGCATCAAATTCAACTCCACAAACTCACACGGTCGGGCCCCGACCAATCATCATTCAGTAGTTATTTTTCTTGCTCATGAATTAGTTTTGATATTGAAGTTCAGGAGGTATATTGAAGTTCAGGAGGCTATTGAAATTCAGGAGGTATATTGAAGTTCAGGAGGAATATTGAAGTTCAGGAGGTATATTGAAATTCAGAAGGCGTATTCAGAAGTTCAGGAGGTGCATTCAGAAGTTCAGGCGGCATATTCAGGAGTTATTATGTACATACTATTGAAGTTCAGAAGTCAAATTTAGCATCTAAAGCACTGAGATCTTTCCTACTACTGTCCCGACCAACATTGAAGAAGAAGTTGTATGAAAATCTTTCAAAGTCCTCCACTAGCTTGGTACTAATCAGATTGAAGAGTTGGGTTCAAAAGCTAGTATGTTACTCGACAAAGTATTCAGAGGATCATAAATCAAAAGAATGAAGCACGTGAAGTTAGCACTCAGTTGCTCGGCACAGGAGGCAGTTGGTCGGCTAGCAAACCAATAAACATACTTGAAGATTATGACAAGCTACAAACTATGGCATGGCTGCATCCAAATTCCCAGGGGTGATACATAGCACACGGAGTTCCTCGAAAGAAAGATTAGCAACCATCGATCAACCTGCATCATATGTCGTCCAGGAGATAATGCACTTTATGTTGAACAAATCAAGAAGGTAGATCAAGAATTTCACGAGAAGCAAGCAACACTGCAGAATAAATACTCCGTCCCTTCAAGTAAACCATCAAGCATGGAGCATTGGGGGCTTCTGTTAACGCAAAAAATATCCATCTATGAGGAACAATCAGAAAAGAACACATGCCATCCTACGTGGCAATATTCAACACCCGAGGAGAGTTGGTCGGCATCCGAGGAGAGTTGGTCGGCACCCGAGGAGAGTTGGTCGGCACCCGAGGAGTGTTAGTTGGCACCCGAGGAGAGTTGGTCGGTAACCGAGGAGAATTAGTCGGCACCCGAGGAGAGTTGGTCGGCACCCGAGGAGTGATAGTCGGCACCCGAGGAGAGTTGGTCGGCATATCAACTAGGAAGATCAAAGGATAACTACGCATTTAATGTGCATTAATGAAGATGGCAGTGCATTTAATGAGCCTTAATGTACATTTATACTGTATTAATAGAGGACAACACATAGCATACCAAGCAATTCAACAATTAGATTTGTTGAATGTAGACATAAATGTCTACATACAATGAATATCTTTATCTCCCATCACTATAAATACATGTATTCCCTTAGCCAAAAGGGGGAGATCCGGAAGAAACCAAGAAACACCATACACAAAATACACATCCTTTCTCTCTCTAAACCATATTGTGCTATTGTAAACCCCTGGGAATAAAATAACAGTGGACGTAGGCTTTATTCATAGCCGAGCCACATTAAAAACCTTTGTCTCTTATATGTTTGATGTGAATGTTTATCTTCATCTTCAATCTCATCCTCATCATTTATCTGCTAATCTGTTGATGTAAAAAAATAGATTATATCTAATTATTTAATCACAGATAAATAAAATAAGACAAAGAACTTTTAAAGTGGTTTAGCCTTATGAGAATGGCCTGCATCCACTGTTTCTGTTATTAATGACTATTTAAGAATTCTCGATTACAAGTTTTCTCAAGAAATTATGGTCCCCCCGCAATGAGGATAATACAATGTATTTATAGCCCTAAGGCTGTAATGTGAAAGGGTAATACATTCAATTACCCTTAAGCATATACATCTGTATGATAATAAGCATTTAATGTGTAGTCAAACTGTTGGTTATCCTGCTATTAATGCTTTGTTCGAGGTGAAGCTTGGGCCGCCTAAGCTGCTCGGACTGCCAAAGTTCCTCGGTACTCAAAAGTTCCTCGGAGAGTTCTTGTAGGTCGGAGCGTTCGAGTTGATCGGGGAAGAAGAGTTCCTCATTGCAGTATGGTTCCTTAGAGTCAAGGTATTGTTCGTAAGTGTTTGTCGTTGCCACGTAGATTGCCACGTGTCTTCACCCAATTAATCCATGTCAGCAGACTAAATTTGGTATCAACAGAACCCCCAATGTTTCATAGTTCAAAATTTGAGGAGTGTGGAACATTCTTTCTCGAAATATGGCGGTTTTAAATGGTCATCCTGAAATTTATGAGTATTTTCTTTTATATTTATTTCTCCTTCCAAATTCGTAGAATCGATCTTTTTTGAATTTTTCTAACCGCTTCGATTCCCGTGCTCTTTTTTTCTTTTTAGCCGCCAGTAATGTAACCGTCTCTTTTTGTAATCATTACTTTTACCCTTTCCCAAGGCAAAGTATTTAAACATTGCAGAAAATCCCATCGTCTTCTACTTTTTCAAATCTGTCTTTTTGAGTTTTCCATCGTGTTTCTCTCCTGTGCGTTCATCTTTTCCATCGTTTGTTGTCAACAGACTCATCCCTTTCCTGTAAAATTTTCTTCTTTCTCTTTGATTTCCTTCTTTCATTATGGTTTATCCTGTAGAATCGATTGATAAGTTTCGCTCTGATTTCTCTATTCCCTCATGGGTTATTTTGGAAGAGATTTCTGAGCCTTCAGACTATTTTCGTTTGGCTGAGGGACATTGGTTCCCCATTCTCTTTGTTGCTGAGTGTTTCTTTTCTTTTCCCCCAAACCCTCTATGTTTGGAATTCTGTCAATACTTTGACGTAGTTCCTGCAAGAATAGCTCCCAACACGTGGAGAATAGTTAACGGTGTTTATAGATTAAATCAAATTCATGGAACTCGTATAGGAATTCTTGAAATTATGTTTTGTTATAGATGGGTTGTGGGTGATAATACTTTTTATTTCAAAACTAGGTTTTTAAATAGAGCTTTAGTGTTCAATCTCCCAGATGCCAATAGGGACTACTTTGAGCACAGGGTTGTTATGAAAAATTGGCAACACCCTCCATTAACTGGAGAATGTCCTCCCTATGGCAATGGGATAGGTTATTTTTATTTTATTTTCAAAATTATGCTTCCTTTGTGTTTGACAAAATGTGCCACTGATATTTTAATTTTGATTTATTTGCAGTTGACAGCAAAAGAAAATCTCCAAAAGAAGCAGACGTTAATATAAGGCATTTAAAACTTATCTGGAGTTTGCATCAGACCGTTGTCGATGAGCATATTAGGTCAGCTTCATATTTGCTGCAGTACAAGAGTTACACCTCCTCTTTTACTGCTTGTTCGGTGATAAGCGACGCAGAACCAATACCAGCCTCAATAAGTTCTTCACCTGAGTCACATATACCTTTGAGTGAAAGGATGAAGAAAAGAAGACCTCCTACCCTTTTTGAGAAACCTGCCTCTGGTGTTGGAGAGGCAAAAAGAAGTAAGCTTGATGTCCCAGGAGAAGGGACAAAGAAAATTGATGCACCTCCCTCGGCTGCTCATGTGAAGGTTGTCGAGAAGCCCCCAGTGGCCCCGAGCAAGGCTGCTGCTCCAAGTGAGGTGATTAGCATTTCTCCGACTAAGACTACATCATTAGTCGAGAAAGTTGATGCTCCTCTGAGGAGGCTAAAGAAAAGCTCCTCTATAAATTTGGCTGAATCCATCTCTCAGCCCCCGACTAGTGGTGTTCCCACTTTTGTTCCCCGAGCTCTGCTATGAGCTCGGTGAAGACTTGGATCATTCTCGAGATCCAAGGTATTGAAGAAAACCTTTCTCGGGACACTGTTACCAGATTAGCATCTCGTCACATTGCTTCTGTAAGTCCTATAGTCTTAAATTTTCATTCTTTCCTTTTTGTATCTATGCACTGACTTGCTTTCGTTTTCTTTTCACAGTTGGTGAGCTGTTTTAATACAATTTTGAAGAAAGATGAAGCTATTAAAGCTTCAAGCTCCTCGTTTGGTGTAGAGGAAGCTTTGGTAGGCCTGGCGCAGTATCTGAAATATTCTCATCAGAAATATGATGATGATGATAAGGAAATTTGGGAGAAAAAGCTTACTTCGACTAAGCAGGAGAAGGCTCAGGAGGTCTCCAAGGGGTTGGAGAAAAAAATGAATGATTTGGAGAAGAAAAATAAAGAGCTCAAATGGAAGCTAAAAAATTCTAGGGATCTTGAAAATAAGCTCAAGGCTGTTGAGGAGGAGTTGGGTCAACTTCGGGAAGTAAGCCGTCAGAAGGAGGAAGTTGAGAATAAACTGAAGGCTGCTGACAATCTTCTTTCCGAGAAGCTTTCCTCGGAGAAGACAAAGAGGAAATTGGCTGTGAAGAAATCTTTCAGCGCTGGCTGGGATAAAAGGTGGAACAAAGGTTTGGTTGCCATGATGTCGCAAGTGGAATATGGCAGCTTCAAATACTTTAGAGATGGATAGCTCGCTGCTCTGTAGGAGATGAAGGTTGATGAAAATTCTAAACTCTTTCAGCGACACATACTTGGTCCCCCTCCAACTCCTGAAGAAGAAGAAGAGGACAAAGCTGCCTCTAAGGAATCTTCCATGGTGATGGGAGATCAAATTTCTCATCCCCCAGCTATCCAGCCCACTGGCGAGGAACTTCAACTACATGCTACTTCCTCCGAGCAACCTCCAGCACTTCCCGAGCAACCCTCTGCTCCATCCGAGTAACCTACCTCCTCGTCCCAGCCTCCCGAGGAAGTTTTGGGAGACAAGGAAAAGGTGTAGAGTTGTTCAGATTTCTCTCTATTTTATTTTTCTTTGTCAAATGTAACCCTGGACATGTAACTCTGAACTTTGTACTTCTGAACTTTGTGATGTAATAAAATTTGAATTTTTGCTTATGCATACTATTGATTCTCTTCTTCATGCTCTATTTGTACTCTTATTGATTATTGCTTTTTCTTCCTTTACTAGTTTCTGGACAGGATGGAATTATTGTCTGCTCATGATACAAAGCTATTAATATAATGCAATGAGTATTTCAAATCCGGTCATACAGACATGAGTGCAGCTTAAATCAGTGACATCCTCGGTCATGGTGCTTCAGAGCAAGCAATTGAAGCCTATCAATATTTGAAGTGCCTACTCGATCGTGCACTGGCTAACAACGTAGAGTACTATGATATGATTGAGGATCTTCAAGGCACTCTTGAATAACTTCAGCAACAATATAAGGAATTCACTGCCCATTTGCATGAGGGGTACGAGAAGAAGTATAAGCAAATCTGTGCCGATAAGGGATACGATAAACGGTTTGCTGCTTACGATGTGAGGGAGAGAACTTTGAAGGCTGAGGTCAAAGAGCACAGACAGATAGCTGAGTTATTAGAGAAAGAAAATAATAACCTGCAAAGAGAGGTGTCTCAGTTGAAGTCTGCAGCCTCCACCTCAAATGCTTTGATCCTAGTGATCGACGAGGGATTCTCTTTCTTGGAGGTCGAAAATGCCAATCTAAGGGATGAGTTAGAAACCTTGAAGAGGTATGGCCCTTATACATCTACTCGAGGACGAGCAAGAGCTCCTCGGGGATGAGCAAGAGCTTCTCGGACTCCTGTCGAGGAACAAAGGACTCAATCTGCTCTAGAGAACCAGGCCTTCCAACTGATGGCAAAGAACCAGGAATTGGCTGAAATGTCTAAGAAGATCACGGGTCTGGAAGAGAAACTTTCTGCGCAAAAATATGTTTTGGAAAATAAAGAACTCTTTATCAAAAATCTCCACGAGCAGTTGGAAAGATTGACATATCAATTCCACAAGCAGCCCAGAGAATTCTAGATGGCTAGATACAACGAGGCTCTCTACCATTTGGATGATCGTATCCAAAATGCAAATAATGAGGGTTACAAACAGGGATGGTTGAATGCCTTAGGTGTGTTGCAACTGGAATAAGGTCATTACCTGTGGGATTACCATAATCCTGGGCTGCTCGACCTACCAGTGCCACCATTCAAGATTGATATGAGTTGGATCCCTGCTCGGGCCATCCCTCGGTGTCTGATTTCCAAATACCTTGGCGATTACAATCTCCATTCCAATGTTGAGATATCTCGTCCCGAGCACCTACTAGATCGACCATCTGTGATGAATATCAGGATGCTTGAAGATCTTAACTTCATAAATTCCCATCATGCTTTAAATGATCCACCTTCTGGCGAGGAACCTGTTTCAAAAGCAGAGGGGAAAAACCAATAGAATAGGAATCTTAATGTAATAAATTTGTATTTCATTCTTGATGTATTTTGTTCCATATTTAATGAAATAATTTTACTTACAAATCTTGACTGCAATTGTCTTGTAATTATAAAACACTTTACATCTGTGCATGTATATCTGTTAAAAAGATAACAACATTGTGTTATTTATCGATCAACTGGAGTTTGTTAAAACTTATTGTCGACTATCTTAAATTTGTGGTAATCATTGGATGACTAACCAAAATTGATGATATTTTGTTTCTCGACCAGCTTGGCAGTAATTTTAAAAAGTCACGAGTATCAAAAATTTTTCTGGATCACTTTCTCGTACTCATAAAATGTTTCCGACCAACCAAGGTCGGTAAATTTTTCTTCTCGACCAACTACAGTTAGTGGTTTTTTCTTACCAACCAATCTTTGGCATTTTTTGGAATAGTTTTACTTTCCGACCAACCTTAGTTGGCATTTTCGGGAATAGATTTTCTTCCTAACCACCTAAATTGGCATTTTTAGGAATAGATTTACTTCCCGACCAACCTTAGTTGGCATTTTCGGGAATAGATTTACTTCCTAACCAACCAAGTTGGCATTTTTAGGAATAGATTTACTTCCCGACCAACCTTAGTTGGCATTTTCGGGAATAGATTTACTTCCTGACCAACCTGAGTTGGCATTTTCAGGAATAGATTTACTTCCCGACCAACCTTAGTTGTAATTTTTGGGAATAGATTTACTTCCTAACCAACAAAGTTGGCATTTTTAGGAATAGATTTGAGTAGTCCGAGATCTGCTGAGTAGTGTGTAGCAATAGTATTCCGCAAAAAAAATCCAATAAAAGGAAATAAATGGGCAGAACATTGTCACTTTATTCATACTAATGAAACTGCATTACATGAGATTTTACATTAATGATAATATTTGCGTAGGTGTTCTGCATTCCATGCATTCTTAAACTCCTCCCCATCTAAAGTTTCTATTTTGTATGTCCCTGGTCGAACAACTTCCTTAACTCAGTAGGGTCCATGTCAGTTTGCTTCCAGTTTGTTGTGCTTTTGAATTACCTTCTTTAGCACATAGTCTCCTTCTTGCAAGTCGCACTTCTTCACTCTCTTGTTATAGAAAAAATTTGTTCGTTACTAGTAAGCAGCATTTCTAATGGATGCTTCATCCCTAACCTCCTCGAGCATGTCCAAGTCTAACCTTCTCATTAAATCGCTGACAGGGGAATTGAAATTCAGTATTCTGTGTGTTGGGAGACCCAATTCGGCGGGTATAACAGCTTCACTTCCAAATGCCAGTATATATGGAGATTCTCCTGTTGTTGCTCGGGGAGTAGTTCAATAAGCCTATAGCACTGATTGTAGCTCGTTGATCCAGTTTGCTTTCGCGTCATTCAGTCTTTTTTTCAAACCATTCAGTAGTGTTTTATTTGTCCCTTCTGTTTGTCCATTGCTTTGAGGATGGCCCGGTGTCGAGTGGATCTTCAAGATATTTAACTGATGACAATAGGCAGCGAACTCCTCGTTGTCAAATTGTGTTCCATGGTCTGTAATGAAGGCATGAGGAAGACCATATCAACAAATGATGTTCTTCTAAATAAATTGGTACACCTTGTCGTATGTCATATCAATGAGAGGCTCAGCCTCAACCCATTTAGTAAAATAATCCACAGTGACCACAAGATACTTAAATCTTCCCCTAGTCGTCGGTAGTGGCCCGACCAAATCTATTCCCCACTTGGAAAATGGCCAAGGGTAAGTAATGTGTGTCAATAATGCTTGGGGAGTTCTTCGGATGGAGGAGAAGCGCTGACATTTGTCACATTTTTTTGCATAGGCTATACAATCAGCTCTCATCATCGGCTAATTTTAACCTTGAGTCATCATTCTTTGCAAAAGTGTCCGACCTGCTATATGGGCTCCACAGGACCCTTCATGGACCTCTTCAATCAAATCTTTCACCTCGATGGGATGCACACATCTTTGTAAACCTTATATAATTCCTCATCTGTATAAAATACCATTAGTGAGTACATAATGATCAGCCTTAAACTTCAGTTTCTTGGCTGCAAGTTTATCAGTTGGTAATTCCCCTTTCTTAATATATGCCCTAATGGGATCCATCCATGATGAACCTAAATCGAGGGTATTAAAGTTTATCGTCAGATCTTCATCTATACTCCGACCAGATAAAACTTCAATTGGGATTGTTCTTCGTATCTCGGTACGAGTAGCTGATGCTAATCGAGCTAAGGCGTCTGCTCTTGCATTCTCCATTCTTGGTATTCTGACCAGCTGAATAACAGTAAATTGCGACACCAATTCCTTCGCCTTTACATGATATCTTATCATTAATTCTCCTTTGGCTGCATATACTCCCATCATTTGATTTATGACCAATTACGAGTCACTGAAAATAATAACTTATTCTGCCCCCATGGTTTATGCCAAACTAAGACCTGCAATTATGGCTTCATATTCAGCCTCATTATTCGAAGCTTTGAATTGGAAACGTAAGGCGTATTGTATTTTGGCCTCATTCAGACTGTTCAAAACTATCCCTGCGCCACATCTTGTAGTGCAGGATGAACCATCCACATACAGACTCCATATAGGCAACTCGTCTTCAAATTGTTGATGTGACAGAGTTCCTCGGTGGTAAATTTGTTGCTTCCTTTCACCATCTCCTGATATTTCTTGTTGTTCATCGATCATCTTTTCTTACCGTTTTACCAACCTAAGCTGGTCTGGGCTCGAATTTGATGATGCTGTAACATCTATTTGCCCTTTTACCAAGCTAAGTTGGTCTGGGATTGCATTTGATGATACTGTAACATCCACATGTTGATCGGTGAGCAACTTTTGCTCCTCGGGGGTATCAGGATAGGTGAACTCTGCTATAAAATCTTCTACTGCTTTCCTTTTTAGCGATGATCTGGGTTCATAAAATATATCATATTCACCAAGTTCTATTTCCCATCACATCAATCGTTCTGATTTTTCTGGTTTATGAAGGGCTTGCCTCAATGGCATATCAGTATATACTACTATGGTATGAGCCTGGAAGTATGGCTTCATTCTTCTACTTGCCTCGATCAATGCTAGTGCAAATTTTTCCAGCCTTGGATATCTGATCTCTGCTCCTCGAAAGGCCTTAGTTGTGTAGTAGATTGGTTTTTGTACTCCATTATCCATTCTTATCAATACTGAACTAACTGCATTCTCGAAAACTTCCATATATAATTTTTCTCCCATCACTGGCTTGGATAACAGTGGAGGTGCTCCCAAATATTTCTTCAAGTCTTGGAAAACCATCTCACATTCATCATTCCACTCAAAAGTTTTTCGGAGCATCTTGAAGAATGGGAGACATCGATCAGTTTCTCACAATACAAATCTGTTGAGTGCTGCTACTCGTCCTGTAAGACTTTGCACCTCTTTCTTTATCGTTGGGGATCGCAGCCCTAACAGAACTTTGATCTTTTCAGGGTTAACTTCAATGCCTCGCTGATTGACAATGTATCCGAGAAACATGGCTTCTCGTACTCCAGATATGCACTTCGTCGGGTTCAACTTCATTTGATATTTATCTAGTTGATCAAAGGTCTGTCTTAAGTCAACTAGATGATCAACATCTTTCTTGCTCTTTGTCAGCATATCGTCAACATAGACTTCCATATTGCAACTGATTTGTTCTGCAAACACTTTGTTCATCAGCCGCTGATATGTTGCACCTGCATTTTTCAAACCCAAAAGGCATAACATTATAACAATACGTTCCCCTAGGGGTAATAAAAGAATTACTCTCCCTGTCTTCAGGTTTCATTTTAATCTGATTGTAACCAGAATAAGCATCCATGAAGCTCAGCAGCTCGTGTCCCGAGGTAGCATCCACTAGTTAATCAATTTGGGGCAGCGGAAAGTGATCCTTTGGGCATGCTTTGTTGAGGTCGGTGAAGTCTACACACATCCTCCATTTGTTGTCTTTCTTTTTCACCATCACCAAATTTTCTAACCAGTCTGGATATTTAACATCTTCAATAAAGCGAGATTTCAAGAGCTTCTCGACTTTTTCCTGTATAGCTTGATTCTTTTCAGAACTGAATACTCTTCTTCTTTGCTTCACAGGCTTGATCTCCTTATTCACATTGAGCTCGTGACATAAGAAATTTGGGTATATCCCGGGCATATCCTCATGACTCAACGCAAAAGTTTGCTTTCTCCTGCTTAAGAAAGTTATCAATTCTTATTTTAGTGAGGCTTCCAACGACGAACCTACTTGAGTAGTTAATTCAGGGTGCTCGTCGTCCAGAATGATGTTTTCAGTAGCTTCCACCACTTGACCCTTCACAAGTTACGACTCATCTCTAGGATACAATGTTTCAATTTCTTCACCTTCATCTACTTGATAGGTAGTAGTCTTTTTCCTTGATTCCTCCAGTTCCTCTTGCTCGGTGGATGAATAATAGCATTCCTGAGCTACTTTCTGATCAACTTTCACAACTCCTACTCCAAAATTTGTTGGAAATTTTAGGCACTGATGTACCGTAGATGGTACAACTTCGAACTTCTTCAATCCTACTCTTCCCATGATGATATTATATGCTGATTGAACATTTTTATCCATCACGAAGAAGAGTATTCTTTCTGTTCGATAGGTAGGCCATGTACCAATGAATATATCCAACTTGATCGTATCAAGTGGAAAAACTTTCTCACCTGAAAAACTCAAGAGGGGTTTGTGATAAGGCTCCAGTTGAGATAGCTTTAGATTTAAACTGTCGAAGCACAAGGAAAACATGATGTCTACCGAGCTACCATTGTCTACTAGTACTCTTGAAATCATTACCTTCTTCATCCTCATTTTGATCACCAATGAGTCATCATGAGGATATAGAACACTTGCGAGGTCGTTCTTTGAGAAACCAATGACCAATTTCTCTTTGTTTACCTTTCTCGGGCGATCCTTCTGAGCTAGATTTATTCGTTGAATGTATGAGCAAGCTTGAGCCTCATAGAGGTAAGTTTTTCTCTCTGAAGTAAGGTCTTTTCCTCCTGCATCTCCACCTGTAAAAACATTACAGTCAAATGACCCAAAGCATATTGAAAATACCTCATGTTCTGGCTGTCTTGGTCTGTTGGGAAGATCGGGGTCATCTTCTAGATCAACTTCATGGTCTCTTTTCTTATTCTCCTCTGCTCGACGAGGAGATCTATACATCTCTCTTGTTCGGTCGTTATTTCTTCTATCATTCCTTCGATCAACATACTTTGCTAGTTTTCCTCGTCTGATGAGTGTTTCAATCTCATTCTGAAGAGCTATGTAATTTTTGGTCATATGGCCATGATCTTTGTGAAACTCGCAATATTTTGCCTTATTTCTCCTGTTAGGGTCTACCTTTATTTTCTCTAGCCAGTTTAATTCCTCGTTGTTCTTGATTTCTTCTAAAACATGGTTGATATCTTTCTTCAAAGGAGTATAAATATCAAATTTCTTCAATACTTCCCATGACGACCTTGTTTTTGAGTGTTTGTCATTACCATTGTTCTTATGCTCTTTCTTCTTAGCTTTATCACCTTCCAACTTGGTTTCTTTGGCATTTATATTCTTCTTCGCAGCCATACCCTCCTTAGCATTCATAATCTTGGCTGCTTTTCACATTAGATCTGACATGGTTCTAGGTGGATCTTTGGCCAAAGTGTAGTACAACTTGTTGGGCAATAGTCCACTCATCAAGGTGGTAATCGCTGTCTTTTCCCCGTAATCAATGACTTCGAGTTTCTCATTATTAAAATGAGTTATATAATCTCTGGTACTTTCACCAGATTTTTGTCTAACACTTAACAAATGCGCTACTCGTTTAGCTCGCTTTGGCCCAAAATAGAAATTCCCAATGAATAACTCGACCAGTTGGAAAAAAATTGAGATCTTACCCCGAGGAAGATTATTATACCATATTTGAGCAGATCCGGTAAGATTTCCTAAGAATGATCTGCATCTCATCTTATCTGGAACAGCATAGATGTCGGCCGCAGCTTGGTATTGTTCTATATGAAGGACATGGTCGGTCTTTCCATCATATTTGGGGGTCACAATAGGTGCTTTGAACTTTGATGGTGTTGGAAAATCTACAATGGCCTGGACAAAAGGTGTTCCTTGAACAAAAGTTCGTTGTAGAGGGTTCTTGGCTTTAGCCATTTCCCCTAATCTATCCTCCATCCTTTGAATAGAGCCTTTCCACGCATCATTTCTTTCCTCGAGACTGTTGGTTCGAGCAGCTGATCGCATTGATGTGGCTTCCTGGGATCTATCTTGACGAGCTGTTGGTCGTGACTGGGCAGATCCTTCCCTTAAGTCTGATGGTCGTCGAAAACTCATCGATGCGGCTCTAGGAGGACTTTTGCTCCTCCTAGGACCTAATTGATCAAAAGGAGATACTCTGCTTAATCTTTCTAGTGCACTGGTCCTTTATGGAGAGAGAGTGATACATTGTTCAGTATCTGTGGCTCGTACCGACGAAGTTCATCCTGGTTGATAAGAAAAATCTTCAGACTCCTCAGTATGATATGAATCAGTACGCCTAGTACGCGAAGAAGGTAAACGAGTATTTCTTTGATTACTTCGCGAATTTGAATGGGTTGGTGCACCGCTATGGAGGGTTCGTATGAGTTGTCGCATAGTTTCTTGCATGACTATCTATCCCTGGCCAAATTTGTCATTATTCTAGCCAGATCTAGAATATTGGGCGGAGCCTATGCATTTGGAGGGCTTCCAATGTTGCGATTGCTGAGTTCTGGAATATCAACCATTTGTGATAAATTGTTTTTGATGTAAAATGATATTACCAGTCGTTTCCCACAGATGGCACCAATCTGTTGATGTAAAAAAATATATTATATCTAATTATTTAATTACAGATAAATAAAATAAGACAAAGAACTTTTGAAGTGGTTCAGCCTTATGAGAATGGCCTACGTCCACTATTTCTGTTATTGATGACTGTTTGGGAATTCTCGATTACAAGTTTTCTCAAGAAATTTTGGTCCCCCCATAATGAGGATAATACAATGTATTTATAGCCCTAAGGTTGTAATGTGAAAGGGTAATACATTCAATGCCCCTTAAGCGTATACATCTGTATGATAATAACCATTTAATGCGCAGTCAAACTGTTGGTTATCCTGCTATTAATGCTTTGTTCGAGGTGCAGCTCGGACCTCCTAAGCTGCTCGGACCGCCTAAGTTCCTCGGTACTCAAAAGTTCCTCGGAGAGTTCTTATAGGTCGGAGCGTCTGAGTTGATCGGGGAAGCAGAGTTATCCTGCTATTAATGCTTTCTCCGAGGTGCAGCTCGGACCGCTTAAGCTGTTCAAACCGCCTAAGGTCCTCGGTACTCAAAAGTTCCTCGGAGAGTTCTTATAGGTCGGAGCGTCTGAGTTGATCGGGGAAGAAGAGTTCCTCGTTGCAGGTTGTTTCCTTGGAGTCAAGATGTTGTTCGTAAGTGTTTATTATTGCCACGAAGATTGCCACATGTCTTCACCCAATTGATCTATGTCAGCAGATTAAATTTGGTGGCCATTTTCTATCTTCAACAGTTACTGACCTCTTCTTCTTCAAGGGTCTCCTTGGGCAAGATCTCAACTAGCACTGTCCTTCTGATGTATGTCCTTATTATCGAAGCTAACCTTGCTAATGCATCGGCGTGGCTATTATTTTGACGAGGTATTCTCTTCATCTTTACCTATTCTAAACCTTCGAGTATCGTTCTCACCATCTTCACGTATTTGGCCATCCTTTCATCCTTGGCCTCATAAACCCTCAAAACTTGGTTAACAACCAACCTTGAGTCACTGTGAAGAAGGAGTCTTCTTATACTAAGAGTCTTAGCTAAGGAGAGGCCTGCTATCATGGCCTCAAATTCTGATTTATTATTTGATTCCTTGAAGTTAAACCTTAGGGCATATTCAATGTTGATACCATCCGGGGCTGAGAGTGTCAGCCTCGCACCGCTTCCAGTTTCCCAAGAAGACCCGTCAATAAAGAGGTTCCATATGTCTTTATCTGATGAGAAGCCCCCTTCTAATATGATTCCCTGCTTGAAGAGGTATCGGTCTTCCTCATTCTTAACTACTCCATTTCTGGCTTCCTCGAATACAGCCTCTTCCAAGTTTCGTAAGACATTGTTGTTTGGTTCCACTACAGCCTCTAGGTTATTCTCCACCTTGATCTCTTCCCATGTGAACTCAGCAACAAAATCTGCAAGTGCCTTCCCTCTAATGGCCACCCTGGGTCGATAAGTAAGGTCATACTCCCCCAACTCAATGGCCCATGTCATCAATCTATGCGACTTCTCGAGTTTATGGAGGACCTGTCTTAGTGGGGAGTCATTGAGGATGACCATATAATGGGCTTGAAAGTAGGGCTTCATCTTCCTAGAAGCATGTATCAAGGCGTAGGCTAACTTTTCCATCCGAGAATAATTCTGTTCAGACCCTTGAAGGGCCTTATTATTGAAGTATACATGCCTTTGGACCCCAACGTCTTCCCATACTATGGTTGCACATATAGATGATTTAGAGACTGCTAGATAAACATATTACTTCTCTCCCGCTATGGACCAAGATAAGAGTAAGGGAGACCCAAGGTAGGACTTGAGCTGGTTAAAAGCCTCATCACACTCTTTATCCCACTCGAAGGCCTTTTTAAGCACCTTAAGGAGCGGAAGACACTTGTCCGTCACTCTGGAAATAAATCTATTGAGTGCATCTACTCTTCCAGTGAGCCTCTGAACGTCTTTGATACTCCTTGGCGTCTTCATGTTCAACAAAGCCTTAATTTTCTCAGGGTTCGCCTTTATTCCTCTCTGATTGACAATAAATTTGAGAAATTTCCTAGATCCTACCCCGAAGACACATTTCACGGGATTGAGTTGCATTCTGTACAAGTCCACGATATCGAAGGTCTTTTTGAGGTTTCCCATGTGAGTGAAGGCCTTTAAGCTCTTCGTCAACATATCGTCTACGTACACCTCCATAGTCTTACCTATTTGATTTTCGAACATATTATTCATAAGACGTTGGTATGTCGCTCCTACATTTTTAAGCCGAAGGGCATAACCTTGTAATAATATGTACCTTTGTCCGTGATGAAGGTTGTCTACTCTGAGTCTTTTGCATCCATAAAAATCTGGTTGTAGAATGAATACGGATCCATAAAGCTCATGAGATCATGCCCTACAGTGGCATCTACCATCTGGTCGATTCGAGGCAAGGGATAGCTGTCTTTTGGGTAAGACTTGTTTAGGTCGGTAAAATCTATGCATATCCTCCATTTTCCATTGGCTTTAGGCACAATGAATGCGTTTGATAACCACTTCGGATATATGACTTCCCTGATGAATTCAGCCTCTTCCAACTTTTTGACTTCTTCCCGGATGACGTCGTACTTCTCCTATAAGTAAATTCTTTATCTTTCTTTGATTGGCTTAGCATCCTTAGTCACATTCAGGTTGTGGCACATAACCTCAGGGCTGATGCCAGGCATGTCCACGTGACTCTAAGCGAAGACACTTTTCCTCTTCCTCAGGAAGTTTATCAGTTCTTCCTTGATTTTTTCCTTTAAGGCTTTGCCAACCTGGACGATTTTTTCCGGTTTGTCCTCATTGAGGACGATGGATTCCACCTCTTCCGCGGCCTCTCCTTTCTTTAATTTTGTTTCATCTCTAGGGTTAAGCATGTCAATGTTATACGTGGTAGTTGCTTTCTTATGGGCCTCTCTCTCTTCAATCGAGTTGAAGTAGCATTATCGTCCTATGGTCTGGTCACCCTTCACTTTCCCTATCCCATAGGGGGTCGAGAATTTTAGCATTTGGTGGACCGTCAATGGCACGGCCTCAAACTCTTTAAGGGATACTCTTCCTATGATGAGGTTATAGGTCGAGAAGACATTTTCATCCATGATGAAAAAATTTATCTTTCGGGTTAACCTCTTAGGCCACTCATCGCCCATTCGTACGTCCATCTCATACATGCCCAACGGATGGACCTTTTCACCGTTGAAGCCCATTAACGGATGATGATAGGGTACCAGCCTAGCTCTGCTAAGGCCTAGGCTTTTGAAGCAGGGCAAGAACGTCATATCTGCTGAACTTCGTCCATCTATAATAATTTTCTGTACCTATCATCCATGTACTCTTGTTATAATTACCAAAGGGTCATCTTGTGGAGATAGGATGCCTTTGAAGTCGAGTCGGGAGAACCCAACTATGAGAGTGTCCATGTCCACCTTCTTTATCTTCTACGTTGTCTCGAAAGACGTCAGATTTACCACTTCAAGTTTGGCCGATGACTTGGCCTCTGCCACATGAGCTTTACGATCATCCACTTCAGAACCATCCCTTGGAAGTCCTCCGCATATGGTGTTAATACCAAAGGAGATCATACCAACCCTCTTCACTGGGGTGTTGTCATCTTTTGGTGGAAGGTACGAATCATCTTCATCATCGCCATCCGAGTCATCGTCTCTTCTTACTGGGGTATCGTCATGACATCTGTCATTTCTATTCTTTTTTAGGTCATATCTTCCCCTCTTAGGAGCCTTTCCATCAACGTACTTCCTCAACTTATCGAATTTCATCATTTTCTCAATTTCATCCTTTAAGGAGAAGCACTTGTCTGTAACATGGCCATGGTCTTGGTGGAACTTGCACCACAAGTTCTTATTCCTCTTATGCGGAGGAGCCTTCAGTTTCTCTGGCCATCTCAGTGATCGGTGTTTCTTAATCTTATTGAGGATGTGTTCGTAGCTCACAGTCAGAGGGGTATAGTGTGCAAACTTGTCATCAGTTGACCTCTTCTTTTCGTCCTTCTTTCTTTGGAACTTCCTGCTACTACCGTCGTTCTCATCCTCATACTTTATGGCCATGGCCTCTTGAGCATTCATGACCTTCCCCACAGTTCCTAATAGCTCTGCCATGGATTCCCTTCCTTTTCAACAGACCTCATATGAGGGCGGTCATAGCGATATTCTCTTCGTAGTCTTCAACCTCAAGTTTCTCTTTGTTGCATGTGGCAATGTAGTCTCTTAAGCTCTCGCTCTTGCCTTGTTTGACATACAACAGATGGGTGGTCTTCTTTTGAGGTTTAACCCGAAAATAGAAATTGTGAATGAATCATTCAGCCAGGCCCTTGAAGTTCTTAATTGAATTCTTCAGAAGAGAAGTAAACCAGATGTGTGTCGCTCCCGTCAATGTCCCTGAGAAGGCCCGGCACTTCATCTCATCCGGTATTAAATAAATATCCGCCACTGATTGGTACATCTCAATATGATATATAGGGTTGGTGCTACCGTCATACTTAGGAGACACCGTGGGCGGTTTGAACTTAGCAGGGGTTGGAAAACTTACTATCCTGGCCACGAATGGGGAGCCATATGAGAAACCTCTTTGCAATGGGTCTCGGCTTTTTATGAGGTCTCATATCTTTTCTTGAAGACGTTGGATGGAGTCATTCCAAGGTCTTACAACGTCGGTTTGACCGAGGTTGTCCCTAACCACCTCCAAGGGGTGGACTGAAGGTTCCTCGGCCGCAGTACAACGTCGGCTGTTGACCTCTTCTTGGTCTCTACCTCGTCCTATGTGGGGTCGGCCTTAATGAGTCCGATGTTACCCCTCTTCCCTTTATGAGCTGGCTGCAGTTCTCGACCTTCAAAACCTCTATCTCACGTCATTTACTAGTCCTAGCCTTTCAAAGGCCGATCCTCTGCTCAATCGATCAAAAGATGATCCTATTTGTTGGGCTTCTTCACCTCTTCTTCCTCTAAAACCTCAGCTCTGCTGGATAGGATGCACTGTGTTATTTACAACCTCATACGGCTCCCAATAATCTTCTGGAACATATTTTGCCTCCAAATCATCATATCTATCCTCAGGTCAAGGGTGTCCTTGCCTCCCCGGGTGTAAACGCCTAGGGACAACAATGTCCCTCCTCTGCTGGGGTGAAGGTTGGTCTTTTCATGGTGCCTGGGTGGTCCTCTGAATTTAGGATGGGGCTAAACCGTCGTCGGAGTAATCATCTCCGGTGAGACCCCTGGTGGTCTCATAATGTTTTGACTGAGTTGTGCAAATTTCTCCTTCATCGCTTGTTACGTTGCAGCTAAAGACCTCAAGGCTGCTGCCACCTTCGCCATTTCAGACTGAGGCGGTGCTTGGATGGAACTAGGTCCTCCCACTCCAGGTGGTGGAAGATGTGGTGGAAATTTCGGTGCCATATGTTAACATTAAAGAGCTTGAGTAGTATATGAGCTTAATACCTTAAAGGACCTCTTTTAATGGTGAAACATCTCCACGCAAGGGGTGAGGCCTGGTTCACCACCAGAGTCTCCGCTGAGGTTAAGCAGAAAAAGAGGAAGAGACAGCTTCTCGTTCCCACAGACGGCGCCAAAATGATGATGATGGAAATAACATCACCCTTTAAGGTGTTTGCAAGCTTAAGTTAATGTTAACAATGGCAGCATAAGAGTATTTGCATATATGGTAGAAGTAGGTCAGGAGAAGAGGATGAACACTTGAATATAAGTGGTTCAGCCAATCTGGCCTACGTCCACTGTGAGCGTGTGTGGGTAATATCACTGAATGAAGGCACTAATGGCCAGGGACAAACTCTCAAGCTTTCTCTCTCTATTGTGTAAAATGACAGAGTTTCAGCTAGGGTTATAATTTTGGATCCCTTATCCAAGTAGGAGAAGGCAAGTATATATACTATATGGAGGGTGTAATGGACCCCCTATGCATGATATAAGCATGTGTGTGGGTTGATTTAGCCAGTGCAAGGCTGACACCTGGCTAATCTCAACCAAGTAATGATGACCTCAATATTCCCTCATGTGGAGGTAAGGATTTAGTTATAACAGACTTATCCACATGTTACAGGGCATCCATATAAGTGTAAATGCTCGGTTGTCATCAATTGGTACCAACCTCGGCCTACGGTCCTTGCTTTGTCTGAGATCAATGTTCCATGAAGACCTCGGCCAGGATGGTCGGCCAAGGTTGGATATGAGGTACAATGTCGGTCAGGGCCGATGATGACATGAAGCTTGTTGATTAAGCCTGCGAGGCTTTTGCTGACCTCGATAGATGAAGGGCCGAGGTAGATGTAGAAGGTAGCTGCAACATTGGCTATGTCTGACCCCACGGATGTTGAGTTCTCAACTTCAAGCTGACCTCGGCTACTTCAAAGACGAGACGATGTTAGGACGTCGGTTGTGGCTGACCCATGTAGGAAGATGCTATTGATAGGTATCCTTGGGCTTCTATTACCTCGGCTCTAATCCAGGCCGAGGTTGAGGTCTCTAGACTCTCAGGTGTACTTTGGGCATATCAGTATCCATGACCATTAGTTCCTTAATTCAGTGATATTACTCACACGCACTCATAGTAGACGTAGGCCAAATTGGCTAAACCACTTATATTCAAGTGTTCATCCTCTTCTCCTCACCTCCTTCTACATATATACATGCGTATATTCTCCTGTATTGCCATTGTTATTATGGTGACAATTAAGTTCAACACAAATTAATAGGAAAAGACAATCACCAAAGCAAATAAGGAATGTAAAGAATGCCAATCACATAACACAGTATGTATGTGGTTCAACAAGAATGCCTAGGTCCACGGTGGTGCTCTCATTATTATTTCTTTGTACTCCGGTGAGTGTTTACAGGAAATATCTTACGTGCCTTTTTCCCCAGGCTTAGGGTTTATTATATACATGCTTGTTCTTGGGGAGTGGGGGTGTTGGACTCCCCCACGTTTTTCCATCACTTCCTAGAATATCTCCTTACGAGATTTTAGGAAGAGACTAAGTCATAACTAATTTTAGTAGGGATGCAGGGCTCCCAGATTTTGGGCCTTTACCGGGCTACTTGTCTGGGCCCGTGGTGGTAAAAATGGTAACTACAATTGCCCCTAAAGTTGTTAGGCCACAATTTGGGCTCAATAAATTTAAATGATTTATTATAATGGCTTCCTTGTAAATTGTGCATCTCTTCACAGGATTGAAAAATGATTTAGGCGGCAGCTTGCTTCGTGTCATGTGCGCAATGAATAGAAGCATTTAAAAGTACTTTGGAACGGCGGTTTATAGTTGTCATTTCAAACTTCTTCAAATTTTCTCATCTTCTCTAAGCTTATACCGTTGCGCCCTTATTTTTAGGTCATCATCTTTCAATATCAATCTCCTCTATCGTCTTTGCTTGTGACTTCGCGTCGTACCAATCCAAGTTTTTATTTCGTAAGTTCTTCTTGTTCTCTCTCTGGGATTTTTTTTCTTTTGCAATCTCCTCGCATTTGTAGTTAGGGTTTTGAAAATGGCAAAAATAGGCAATAGGTCATTAACTGAATTTAAGAAAATATTACAACATCCCAGATTGGGTAGACATTTAGTGTGCCCCAATCCCTAAAAGTGTTAGAGAAACAGAGGGTCCCCACTGGATTCATGTTATTTTATTGTCCCAAGGGGGCTCACTTTACCCTAAGTAATTTCTCTATCAACTTCTTTGGTTATTTCAAAATTATCCCCGCACAGTGCTCACCAAATGTTTGGAAGATAGTTAAAGGTGTCCATAGAATAAATCAGCTCTATGGAACCAATCTAGGGCTTGCTGAGATATGCTTCTGCTACTCTTTCTCGCGTATAAGTTCTGGTCTTCTTTAACTCAAGCCCAGGAGTCTTGAGAGGGTATTAATAGTAAATATACCTAATTCCCACAAGGATTAATGCCAAGAGGGTTTTCTTGCTAGGAATTGGTAATTTCCTCCCCATATCGAGGGGTTGAGGTCTGATAAGTTCACGGTCCCTTTTTATGGGGAGGAATACATCGGTAGGCTTAATTTTTGTTATGCTCTTTGATCTTATTATTAATAAATGATTTCTCTAATATTCTTCTCTCTTCTTTTCAGCGAGGATGAAGAATTTGGAACCTGCTCTCAGTGAGGTTTGAGCTACCGAGATGATTAAAGCTTGGAACATCAGAGAACCTTTGGCTAATGGCGAACATCATCGGTCAGCTGGTTTTCTTCTGGAGTATAAGAATATTGGGTTTAGTTTCATAGCACGACCTGAAGACAACATCCCTGAGTTGGACATAACTGAGGAAGTTGTTACAGATCCCATCCAGTTGGATGAGGAAGAGAGCATCTTTGGTGAGGACAGTGAATATGACACTAGGGGAACTACTGAAGGTGGTGCTAGTGAGACGAGCTCTAGCAGTGAAGGGTCTTCCATCTCGAAAGAGGCTGTAAAAGCTCGAGAGTCCTCTAGAAAGTCAAGTACTTCCAGCGAGCAAGATATGGCTCCTCCCAGGAGGAACCTGATCAGGGATGATGATGATGCGAATGATGTGCTTCTCTCTAGGCGATCAAAGAAGAAAAAGTCTAGTAGTGGAGAAGCAGCCACTGGTCCACAGCTTGCTACCACTGAGTAGGAGAAGAAGAGGAGGGAAGAATAACAATTGAGAGAGAAGGAAAGAAATTAGGAAAAGGAGAGGAAGAAGGCAAAAGAGGGGAAGAAGGTGGAAGAGAGGAGGAGAGTTGAGAGAGAGAAGGAGAGGGAAGAAGAGAGAAGGAGGGTCGAAATGAGGATAAAGGCCGAGAAAGCTTTGGTTCCTATGTCCACGTTACCCGAGGGGGCCTCAGTCGCCACCTCTCCCCAGTTGGCTCCTGCACTGCTCGAGAGAGCAGTTTTAACTGTTGATCGATAGAGGGCAGTGGGGACCAACCAGTTAGCTCTGCAACTGAGTCAGAGGCTAGCTTTGGTAGGTCTGATTCCATTTTTTAATACTCGTAATTTTCTATTCAGTGCTTTCTTCTAATGCTCCCTTTTTACTTACAGTTTGTGACCGAATTCACTGTTCTCTACCGTACTCACGATGAGATGTTAAGTAGGAATATGAATTTAGAGAAGTATAATGGTAAACTAAAGGGGAAAAGTGCTGAGCTGGAGGCCAGTCTGAAGGCTGCCAATGAGACCTATAAGTTCTTTAATCTCACCCTCGCTGAAGCCAACAGAGCAAAGGAATCGAAGACCAAGGAGCTGAATGAGTTAAGGTAGTCCTATAATCTGGTCTGCACGAGCAAGATGGTCATGGTCAAGTAAAATAAGGTTATATCAGAGAAGGTGAAGGAGATGGAGTCTGAGGCTGCTACCATTAAGGAGAGTTCGTACAACTCTGGTTGGGCTACCATATATAAGGCCGCTGATGCTCAAATAGGCTACATCAGTTGCCTTAACTTCAAGAATGGCTGGAATAAGGCTCTTCTGGATACTGGGGTGGATGTTGATTCACCCTTGTTTAATGAGCATGATCCATGACCGAAGCCAATTATAAATGATGCTCCTACCCCGGCTATTGATAATGGCATTCTTGCACCTCTCACCATTCCTGCTGACACTCCCTCCATTCAAGGAATAGTAACTTCTCCATCTGAGGGAGTTTCTCCTGATGCTATTGATAAGGGAAAGCAACCAGCGACCTTTGAACAAACTGAGGTTGCCATCTAGCTTTCTTTTAGGACATTATTTGTATTTATTTGTACTACTATCCTTTAATTATCGATGTAATTGGACCTATTTATTTGAATGAAATGAAAAGACTTTCCCTTAAGCATACTGATTCTTCTACTTTTGAGTGCTTGTATGGCCAGTAGTTGATTGGTGTAAATGATTATATACATGCCACCTCTCAACTGGGAAGCATCCTTGGTCTTAATGCGTGCAATCAGGTTCGCCAAGACTTCGTTAGGATTTGCAAGTCTCTCAGGTCGTGGAATAAAAGTTTTAAAGACCAATCTTAGATCATCGACAAACTAAAGGATAGACTTCAGGACATGGAAGAAGTTGGTGCCTCTATCCAAGAAGAAGTGAACACTTTGAGAGCTTAGTTTCTAGATGCCTTTGAAATCAATCAAGTCGGATAAGTTCTTCAGAAGGAGAACGAGACTCTGAGAAGGGAGGTATCGCGACTCAGGGAGCATGCATCGAGAA
This sequence comes from Sambucus nigra, assembly GCA_949130495.1. Taxonomy (NCBI): domain Eukaryota; kingdom Viridiplantae; phylum Streptophyta; class Magnoliopsida; order Dipsacales; family Adoxaceae; genus Sambucus; species Sambucus nigra. Next base: position 355,473,390 of record OX422212.1, read on the forward strand.
TCGCACCTCGTGTTTTATGAGGTTCTTCTTCATTGGTTGACTGAGCGGTGACCTTCTAATTTTATGAGGTTCTTCCTCATCAGCAGCTCCGTGAGCTGGTCCAGATACAGGGGATCCAGCTAGGGAGATGGACGAGCTCGAAGAAGATATTCGTTAAGCATACCTGATTACTGTTAGGCTTCAAAGAGATGTCACACGGCTAAGGCATATGTTCAAGAAAGTACCTCGGTGAGTGTGGGATGATGATTATGACCAAGGTTGGATATATGCTCCAATGAGGTTGACGGAGTTTGAAGATCTCGTCGTTATTAGGGTATAGTTGAGAGCCCTCACGGAGCTGTAGGATCCTCGAAACTCAGTACGTTGGTATCATCATGAGATATCTCCTTTAACTCTGAGGCCTAATCTTTTCAAGAGGGACGACTAGTGGGTCCCTATAGATGATATTCCCAGGAAGCTATTAGAGCAAGATGCGAATGAGGTCGAGGAAGAATTGGCCCTTCATCTAGACGATGGGCGGAGATCGCAAGTGGCTAATTATCTTACTCAGAGGCCTAATCCCCATTAAGATCTTCTTACTTCAATGTAACTTTTTGTAAATGTAACGAATAAATAAAATACTTATGTTTTGGGCATTTTGTCAATTAAACGTGTGTTGTGTATTATTTTTTTGTTTGATTATCTTAGGCTCTTCATAGCTGACTAGATTTGATGTAGGTAAAGTTGTTTTGTTATTTGAATATCCTCATGGTCCAGTATGCTTATGAGATACCATTCTGCCCTACTTTACCTTTTAGGTCGTGTCATCACACTTCCTTAGGTCTAAGTATAAAAATGATGAGGACACACCTGGTGTTGGATGTTCTATCCGATCAGGCTTTTTGAGCCAAATATTATTTGGTGACTAATTCGATTTGGTCGAGCTGCCTAAGGGTACCCTTTAGGGCTTCATATATTGCCAGGGGCAATGTTAAGAGGTTGTTCGTGTTTCATAACGAAGACCAGAGGAGGAGGATTCCCTGCTTTTGCATACTAAGTAACATGCCTATGACTTATGCAGGCCTGTTATCAAAGCCTCGTATTCCACCTCGTCGTTGGAGGCTTCAAATCTAAGTCTGATGCCCTTATCGATAATTGTGTCTTCTAGAGTAACGAGCACAATGCCTACTCTTTCCCCCTTTGAGTTGGAGGCTCCATCAACAGGTAGTCCCTAAATTCCGCCCCTCGAGGGATTTTTCGTCTGATCCATGGGTTTGAGTTGGTCGCGAGGCTTCTCGCCTATGAATTTCATGATGAATTCGACGAGCACCTGCCCCTTAATTGCATTTCTTGGTTAAAATTGGATGTCAAATCATCCGAGCTCGATTGACCACTTAGATAGTCTTCCAGACAGATCCACTTTCCGCAGGACTTTTTAAGGGGTTGTGAGGTATGGTTGATGATAGTGTGAGCTTTGAAGTAGTGTTTTAGTTTCCTCGAGTCTAGCACCAGTGAAATGGAGAGCTTCTCCAAGGGTAGGTGCCGCTGCTCAGCATCTATCAAGGTCTTACTCGCGTAGTAGAATAGGTGTTGGATTCCTAACTTTTTGTATATTATTACAAAACTGACGGTGTGGCTAGAGACCGTGAGGTATAAGTACAAGGAATCACTTTCTTGAGATATGACCAGCAAAGGTGGTGTACTAAGATAAGCCTTGATATCTTCTAATGCTTTCAAGCAATCTTGATTCCACTCTACTGTCTTGTTTACTTTCAAGAGCTAGAAGAATGGCTTGCACTTTTTAGAGGACATTTATATGAAATGGTTCAAATCGGCGAGCATACCCGTGAGCTTATGTACGTCTCTTATCGTACGAGGAGGTCGTACCTTGTTGATTTCATCGATCTAGTCCGAGTTGGATTCAATGCCTCTCTTGCTAACCAAGTACTCGAGAAATTTTTCTGACTGGACATTGAAAGAACACTCGCTAACATTGAGTTTCATCCGGTATTTCCTGAGGATTTGAAAGGTTCTTCTAAGAGATGGTCTTCTTTGCACTTTCTCTTGACGAGCATATCATCAATGTAGACTTCCATGGTATCTCCCATTTGGTCTTTGAACATCTTGGTGACCATTCGCTGGTATATTATTCCTGCCTTCTTGAGCCCGAAGGGCATAACTTTATAACAGTATAGGCTGACGGTGGTGATGAATGCTATCTTATCTTGGTCCGGCGCATACAGAGGAATTTGGTGATACTCGGAGTATGCGTCCAAGAATCTCATCCTCTCATGAGCTGCGTTGGCATCCACCAATTGGTCGATCTTGAGGAGGTGGAAATTGTCCTTAGGGCATGACCTGATAAGGTAAGTGAAGTCTATACAAACTCTCCATTTTCCATTGTTCTTGGAAACTACTACTGGGTTGGAAAGACATTTAGGGAATTAAATTTCCCATATGGATCCTGCTTCCAGCAGCTTCTCTACGGCTTTGTCCTTCCCGGGCGCAGTTCGCCATACCTTTTGCTCGATATGCCTGAAAGTGGGGTTGACATTCAACCGATAACAAACCACACTGGGGTCAATTCCAGGCAGCTCGTATGGTTCCCACGCAAAAATTTCTAGATTACTTCTCAATAATACCGTCAACTCCTTCTTTTCTTGATTTATGAGAGAACCTCCAATCAATAACATCATATATTTCTTGCTCCCACCAGCTTTGATCTCTTCCAGGTTTTCAACAACCCTCTCAAAGGGGAGGAGCCTGGTCTCCTCCACCTCGTGTCTTCCATACTTTAGTTTCTATTTCGAAGGTATCAAACCTTCTTGCTCCTTGATCTTCTCTTTGGCCTTCTCGACCATCTTCTCTGGTTTCAGGTGGATGGTCGTGATGAAGCACCTTCTTTCTATTGCTTGATCTCCGTGGATCTCCATTACTCCTCGTTCAGTCACGTACTTGAGTTTCTAATGGTAGGTCGATGGGACTTCCCTTATTGCATGTAACCATCATCTGTCAAGGATAACTTGGTATGGCGAGTCAATGTCGACTACCAGAAACTCTATCATCTTGGATACACTTCCCACCCTTACTGGGAATATAATTTTTTTCCAATGGGATAGTTACTTTTCTAATAAAGCCAACTAAAGGGACAGTGGCTTCCTTCAGGTCGGCAACGTTTAGCTTCAACTTTATGAATAGGTCGAGATACATTACCTCAAATGAGCTTCCCTAGTCGATGAGTAACTTGTCGACGTCATAGTTGGCTATCCTGAGGGTAATGATCAAGGCATCATGATGTGGGGTTCTTACTGCCACTAGATCTTCATTTGTGAACATGATGTGTTTTCTATAATCGACGTCATCTTCTCGCCGATGCTTTCCTGACTGTGTCTTTGCTGGATCGATCTAAAAAGCTTGTATTACCGCTGTAAGCTTTTTCACTTCCATCCGAGATGAATTCCCTTGAATCTTCTTTATATCAGATGCCCCATGAATTACTGCAAATTCCTGGCCAGCATCATCCTCGAGTATGTTGTCGGGACTCGTGTCTCCATTGGCAGCAACCTTCTCTGCTTTCTTCTCCACAAACTCGTTCAGATGCCCGGTCTGGGCCAATTCTTTAAGGTGAGACTTAAGAGCCTTACAATGCTCAGTTTTATGTCCTCCCTCTTTGTGAAAAGCGCATCTCAGCGTGTTGTTTCTCTTTGAGGGATCTCCCCCATCTTTCTGGGCCACATAATAAATGGCTCATCTTTGATCTTTGCTAGGATTTTGTAGATTGGTTCTTTGAAAAGAGTGTTTACTTCCTAAAATGCTTTCGAAACATCGTTCTTGCCTCCATTCTTCGAGCTACCCTTGTCCCCATTCTCTCCTCCTTTCTTCTAGTTTTTGGCCTTACCGTTTCCCTTGGCAACGAGATTAGCTTGACCATTCTCCCCTGCACTGAGGCGGGTCACATCTTCCACCTTGTCGTACTTCTTAATGCGAGCCATTAGGTCATTGATGGTTGTGTCCTTCTTCTTCGTTAGGGATTGGTGTAGAAGGCAAGAGATGGGTAGGCCGATCTTGAAAGAGGCCACTTCTACCTATTCCGAGCAGTCTTCGACTTCATTGAACAACTCCAAGTACCTCTTTGCATAGTCTCGAAGACTCTCCTGTGGCATCTTCTTCATTATTAGCAAACCATCCATCCTCTTTGGATGGGAGCTGCTGGTAATAAAGAGAGATATGAAGAGCTCGGCCATGGACTTGAAGCTACTGATGGACCTATGAGGGATCCTCTCGAACCACTTCTCGGCAACATCGTGCAAGCTCGAGGGGAAAATCCTACACATTAGTGTATCCCGATGGTTCTAGAGAGTCATGGTCTGCCTGTACTGCCTAGAGTGATCGATAGAGTCATTCTTTCCGTCATAGATCTTGAATCTTGAAATAACAAACTTCTTGGGGGCTTCTTCTTCTATCTCTCTTAAGAAAGGGGATTTTATCTGGGTCTTGAGAGTTTGACGAGCAAGTTCTCTGGTTGATCTGGCACCCCGATGTGCTAGGTGCTGGTCCATCTCTCTTTGGAAAAAATTTCATATATCCTCATCACCTCGAGATGGGCTCCTGTAACGGTGAGTTGGTCGTTGTTTCTCGAGAAAATAATCATCCGACTCGTGTTCCTCACTTTTCTGGGATCCACATCTAGTGCTCCTTCCTCGGCTGTGAGGCTTGCTCGCCTGAGGGCTAGGAGTGTGATATGGATGTCGCCTAGTGCCGCGATGGAGTTCTTTCTCCATCCTTTCTAATTTCCTTTTGAGGCGAGCATTCTCAACCTCTTCCTTATGAGAGGACTCCCTTTGTTCTTGGATCCTTGCCTCATAGGAATCAATCAATCTGGAGATTTGAGTGGATCTCGCTGGTCCCTGGCTCTCCTTTGAGGTTGGTCGCTCTGGATGATCCCTTTGATTTGAATGTCGAACTTCAGATATGATACGACAGGGGGCAGGATGCTCTTGGATATCCCCTACTTGAGGAGCATTGCTACTGTGACCAGGCATTCTCAATTCTTTGTTAGTGAGGGCTTTTAAAGGAAGACAAATGTTCCCATAGATGGCGCCAATTATGGTGACAATTAAGTTCAACACAAATTAATAGGAAAAGACAATCACCAAAGCAAATAAGTAATGTAAAGAATGTCAATCAGACAACACAGTATGTACATGGTTCAGCAAGAATGCCTACGTCCATGGTGGTGCTCTCAACATTATTTCTTTGTACTCCGGGGACTGTTTTACATGAAATATCTTACGTGCCTTTTTCCCCAGACTTAGGGTTTATTATATACATTCTTTTTCTCAGGGAGTGGGGGTGTTGGATTCCCCCACATTAGTCCATCACTTCCTAGAATATCTTCTTAAGAGATTTTAGGAAGAGACTATGTCATAACTAATTTCGATAAGGATGCGGGGCTCCCAGACTTTGGGCCTTTACCGGAATACTTGTTTCCACCCGTGGTGGCAAAAATGGTACTTGCATTCATCACTTGCTTGAGCCTTTCAACACCTTATCTCGTGGTGCTGTTTCATGCATCATCAGGCACACCTTCATATTCTTTTTCAATTGAGGTATTTGTTCCTTAGCCTTCTTTTCACTATAAAAAAACCAATACTACATTTTTAAATGCAATCTTTTTCGTTCAAGGGTTCAACATAGGTAATTACATGTCTATCATTTTTCACATGACAATGATTCACTAAATTCTATCAGGATCATTAGTTCTATAAATCATTTTAATATTTAAATCTGTGGCATGTTGCAACTCAATTTTCAAAATTTTAAAACTAAGTTTTAAAATTTCCTTTTGGAGCTTAACATTTTCTTTTTTTTCAAAAGTATATCATTTTTTTCAATATTCTTATTTTTTAAATCATCACCCTTCTCCTTGAGTTTCAAGCATTCCAATTAATCATTTTTAGCTTTCTCATATTTTTCATATTTTTCAAATTTAAAAAAATTAATTTTATTTAAGATCTTTATGTTTGACTTCAACTTTAAAGATTGTTTATAAAGTTCATCAAGGCATCATGAATGTCATTGACCTCATCATCACTCTCATCTAGTGACCTAGGAAGTGATGTATGTGAACCTTTGTTACAACAAGACATTGAGTCACTAAGCCATCTACTACTAGACCCTTTTCTTCTATTTTTCTTCGCCACATTTGTGACACTCCGTAAAATCTATAACTAGATTGATGAGGTCCAAAAATAAATGAAACAAAACTAAAATAATAATTAAGTACCTTTTTGAGCATGACTGAAATAAAAAGAAACTAATAATAATAATAATAATAATAATAATAATAATAATAATAATAATAATAATAATAATAATAATAATAATAATAATAATAATAATAATAATAATAACAAGAATAAACCGATAAACTCTAATACCAACAGTAAATAAAGTCCATCTATAAGAATACAAACTGTTACACTAGAATTAGACCCAATACTGAAATATAAATGCCAACCTAATATAAGTCAACTAAATACAATAATCCCACTCTGATTAATAATAGAAAGGAAATGCATGAAATTAAAATGAGCACGCAGGCTTAACACCGTCATCCTATGAAGAAGCTGTAACTTGGATGAATGAAATGAGATCAAGGATCTGGAGAAAACTACGGTCCAGGACCAAAAAATAGATTTCAATAACGAGATTAAATGTAACTAGTCTACATATAATAATAATTTAACTGAATTTGGGCCACAATAATAACCATGCAATTTACTCTCATATTTTAGTTGTTTTTATGTTAGCCCAACCCAAACAACCTTAAATATAACATGTGGTTCTAATTCCAAGACCGAGTGAACCCAGTTATTAATTATAATCTTTCTCAAATCAATATAATTAAACAGTTTCATATATTATTTCCACTGTATACCTATCTAGTATAACCTCATTAAAGGAAAGACAGTCATGCAGTCTAATATCCAATTAAGTATTATCCCAATAAATACAGATAAATGGTCAATTCATAAGATCGCGCATAAAAATATTAAGGTTTATCCTTATTGCCTTCAGGTATCACTCGATCATAGTAGGTATAGTTCTAGGTTGCACCATACTTATAATCTTAAGGAATCACAAAAGGGATAAGTCACCACTCCTTCTCATCATTCGCATGGACCTCCATACATAAGACTATAATAAGAGCATCCATGTTTATTCCCCTACGAAATAAGGGTACTTCGGTAGTAAGAATCAAGGTAAATGACCATGGCAAGCCTATCGCTATCACTGGGGTACCAGCACGGTCGACGTAGTACATCCACCATAAAGTATCCCTCCTAGTATATCCCCCATGAGCACTCATACATGGTATGATTTCATATAAAATAGTAATCTAATCTACTCAAGGATTATTAAATATATCATGAGTCTATGATTAATTAACACTAATCAATTAAGAGTTATCATCCAAACTATTCCAGATTCGTTCTAACGAGATAGCCTGATTCGTCCTAAAGAAATCACTAGCCTCATTCAAACGAAAAACCCAAGTCGTCGAATGAAAACCCTAAAGTTGTTATAACGACATATGACTTCGTTTTAATGAAAAATCATATCTCGTTCTAATGAGATTCTAATCTCATTCTAAAGAGATTGACTTGGAATCGTCTTCTCCAAAACCGGCATTAACACCCAAAATCGTAGGGCTGAAGCCTCTAATCAGTTCTAAACCCATTATCCTACATATATAAGTTGTAATTAACAATACTAACCTATATCTACAAGTTTTAAACAATTATAATAAAGATTCAAGAGTTAATTATTGATTATGAAGTTTAAAACCCTAAGTTCATGTTTCTAACAAATTAACTCGGATTAGCATCAATCCTCGAAATTAAATATGGGTCTTTCATTACATTCATTATAACGAATTAGTTTGTATCAATTACAATCAATTTCAAGATCAGATTCATGAGATTCAATAACGAATTATCCAATATCATTGACATGGTGCTTTGTCTTTATTTAACCATTAAGTTATTTTCAAAATTAGGAGTTTGATTATACAAATCAAATTATAACATGGATGAATTTAGATTACAATGACTAATCATTAATATAACACAAACCCACATAAAACTCCTAATCTATGTAAACTTACCTTATCAAAACAAGGAGAATTCCAAGCTTTGAATCTTTGAAGCTCCTCAATCACTATAAGAAAAATAATCATTTAGGTCAGTCAAAAACTGACATAAATGACCATTTAAGTCAGTTTTAGAAATTTTCAAAATTGACATACAAAGCCCTCACATAAATCTTTGTAAAACGGACATAAATAAGATCACATTTATGTCAGTTTTTAAGAACACGCATAAAAACAACAATATTCAACATGTTTTTAATCACATTTTCATAAAAAAACGACATAAATAAGATCACATTTATATCAGTTTTAATAATATTATGAGGGTTTTTTCAAAAGTAACATAAATGTTGATATAAAAGAATTAAAAAAAAATATTAATCCATCAATAGACAACTATTATTTAACGTTAAATCAACCCTTGTAAATAGATAATAACCAAGGTTATAAGTATCACTAACTTGATATACATCTAGATATTTAGAATAAAAAAAATATTAATGTGAGCTACATCATATCAAAAAACTAGCTAGTGTGTGAAGTACTTGATGACATCCAAAATCTAGCTAATGTCTAGTTATCTACGCGATAATATCCTAAAAATAGTGATGATACATCACAATATCCAAAAACTAGCATTGTGAACTACATCATAAGAACCATAATCCAAAATAATACTTAAGCTAGGACTTTGTCGAATGTAATACTCAATCAAATTTGTCTCGACGCTATCCAATCCATAATGAGCAACCCTGCAATTAAATATAATCAACATAGTTTTCAACAAAATACAATTATCTAAACAAATTATCATTACGACTAACAAAATACAGTTACTCGTAAGTACCTAATATATGTAATTCGTAATGAACTTAATGAACTACATTTGAACTTCATTTAGCTAATTCAACGTGTACGTAAATTTATCGGGCAATCTTCTCATCTAAAAATTTGAAGAAAGAATTCAATTTAATATTATGGTATATAATAGTTAATAAGTAAACAATATTTTATATTATAGGATAAAAAGAGAAAACATTGGTAACATACCTTTGTTTCAAAATGTATGGAAGAATCCTCCATGAGGTACTTCATTAACTTCAACACAAAATAACCGCAATCAAGAGTACAATTTCCTTGCATTGGGCACTAGTTAACAAAAAAATTATTACCGAACAAATAATAAAAGTTTAAGGACACAAATTTCCAATTGAGTCCTATTGTAGTATTGGCTCTATTCCGAACAAAATAGTTTGTGTAATAGGATAGATTTTCGTGGTATAATCGTCCAAGTCTATGGCATTTGAGAAGTTGAAGACGTAGTAGCCTAAATTTCAAGTTAACATCATTTTCAGTTTACATGTGACTCATTTCACGTCATCAACTTAGTTCCAATCTCTCGTAAGGTATGAATGCATTACATATATATATATATATATATATATATATATATATATATATATATATATATATAGGAGCTTGGAACATTTTTTATGGGTGTTCTTTTTATAAAAATATTTTTAACAACTTTTATTTTATCTAGAGAAATTTATTTTTGAGTGTTAGTATTAAATTTTTTTTTTGAATTCATATTATCTAAATTTTTTGTTCTCGGAAACCTTTCTGTAGAAAATTCATAACTAATTAAAAAAAAAATACGAAACTTACGGCAACGCATTTGTATCGAATTGATCTACAATCGTGGCCTAAAATCTCGTTAGAAAAATCGTTCGAACGTCCTCGTTCGAATGAACTTCTAACGAGAGTTTAGGATTTTTTTTCTTTCTCGTAATAAGTTTTTTTCAACAAAAATCAAAGTCGTTCGAACGAACTTCTAACAAAATTTCAGTTTCGAGCAATTTTTTGACAGTTTTTTTTTGTAACTTCCCATTTTGCCCACTAACTTTTACCACCTTTACATAGTGCAAGAAAGACATTTTCTAATATAATTTTTTCACATTCTAAGACTCTTTTGAGACCAAAACTTTTAAGAAAAAGTTCCATTTTTTGTGTTTGATTTTTATGGATTAAATTCACCAAAAACACATACACACCCATTTGTTTAGTTTATTCCCAGTACCTATTGATATATTATTGCTTGGAGAGTTTTGGCACCTGGTTTTCTCTACACCAACAAGAAGAGAGTTTGGGTTATTTTCTACCCCAAAAAGGAGAAATTCTCACTTGAAGAAAGGCTTTGCGTGCGGGTTGACGATGACCATAGCCCCATCAGTGGATTCCGAGACTGCGGTGGAGTCTGTAGTTATCGACTAGGCGGAAGTGTTTGCAAGGAGGAGCATTAAGGCTTGGACGGAGTCATGTCATTGGAGTAAGTCTGTTATCTTGTAATTGTAATTCCATACCTAGTGGATTTTTTAGGCTAAGGCCGTCTAAGGTTTTTTCCAGTTGGGTTTTCCTCGTACATCGTCGTGCAGTGAGATTGTTTACTTTATCTTATTCAACTCACCTAGAACGCATGCTTAGGTTAAATAGATAAAATTGGGTTTAATTTACAATCTTACTTAATTTGGTGAAAGTTTAATATTTGGGTAAGTTTAAGTTAATTTAATTCAAGTTGGAATATTTAAATGGACAATGATTTTATTCCTGGTAGTTTAACTCGATAATTCAATAAATTTGGTTTAAGCGAAATTTTAAAATTGTTTGTGTAGACTTACTATCAATTGTTGTTTAATTTTAATTTATTTAGAAATTAAAATTCGTGCTTGATAGTAATTTTTCATCTTTTAAAGAAAAGAAAATTAAATTAATTTTGAAAAATTCAAATTGGTGTATTTCGAACCATCACCCAATTTACAAGTGGAATTAGAGCCGGAGCGCTAATTTATTGTGTTTTTTGGTTAAAAATGGAATTTTCTCCATTTTCAAAATTTCATATTCTCGATGGTTCCAATTACGCGTATTGGAAGGCGCGTATGAAATCGACGCTAAAATCTATCGATAAGAGACTCTGTTTGTCAGTTGTTAACGGTTGGTCCCCACCCACACACTGAAAAAGTTGTTACTTAGGTCGTTTAATACAAGATCAAGGTTCTAAAAAATGCGAGGCGTGACTGAGGCGTGGAGGCCAAGCCTTAAGCCTTAGAAGCCTAGGCGGGCCTAGGCGTAAAAAGGCGTGAAAAGGCGTTTAGACCTTTTTAATATATTTTAACATTTTTTAATCATAACAATGCTATTAAAATCCTAAAATTGTGCATATCATAAAAATATGTCTGAATATTTGCAAATTAAAATACTATTTGATTATTTTGGATGAGATAATGTTTCGATTTGTAAAAAAAGCTTTAAAAGGCGATATCGTTTCACTAAAGCATTGTTGTTTTTAGAGAAAAAGTGTGCCTTAAGGGTTTTACCAAGCATAAGGTGTCAAAAGCTTACGGCGGGGCGTTTTTCCCAAGCCTCAAGCCTAGGCGGGTTTTTTAGAATAGTGTACAAGATTAAACTATTGAAGTAACTCCGAACTGTTTTTGAAGAAATTTTTTTCTTCATATCAAAATAGATTAATCGCAAGGTGTGTTTAATGAAAAATGTATGAGATATGATCAAGATTTTATAACAAGTTTTGAAAACTAAATAAAAGATAGTTTAAGTCAAATAAATCAGCACAACCACAAGAATGAGATGAGGAGATGCAGAAAGATTAAGGACAAGGCGTTTTTAACGTGGTAAAACCTCACCCAACTGAGGAAACATCCACGGTGACTTCTAAGTCACAAAGCAAAAGTACACTAAAACAAAATATACAAGTTACAAATTATATAACACACATGCAAACTAATCAAACCTATACACGTTTAGAAATATACCCACTGGTTTGATTCTAACTTCTCTACAGATCTGATGTTGATGTTGCTTTCTTAGTTTGATAACTTCTCCACTTTGTTCCAGTCTTTACCTCAACTTTTGAAGTTTCAAGATCTTATAGCCAACACTTGTGTGTTGTAGTGTGACAAGTACTTGTGAAGTGTTCTAACACATGCATGCACACACGCACACTTATTTATACAAATAAGTCCTAGAAAATTACAGATCAGATCTAAATGATGCTATTTTTAGTTTCTCTCTCCTTTAGAAACAAAAAGACTTTATTTGACCTTCCAAATAATCCCAAAATCCAAGGCTACCTTACTCGAAAGACGGCTCAAGGTCTTAATCAATTTCAGAGGGTTTTGAAAATATTTTTGAAATTGAAAACCACCAATTGTGATTCCAACTAGGTCAATAGTCTTGTTTCATAAGAACTAGAAACAGAAAATATATTTCTTGATTCTAACATTTTGAAAAACATTTACAAAACAGTAATCAACAAATGTGTTTTCTTAACATGGGAAACTAGAAAATGTAGATCTAAGTGTAATATAACATAAAATAGCTAGATATATAGTTTCTATGAAAAAGAAATATAGATCTAACCGAAATGCTTAAGTTGGACACAGAATCTCAAACTCAGAGGATTCAAACCACGATCTACCTGCAAACCTCTACCAAAGTAACTCTCAAACACTCCGGTATGGTGTCTGGTGCAAACGATTTAAGAAAAATGAATTATGGTTTGAAATAGGTTAGGGTTTCTCTTTGGATTCTCTCCTCTCTCTTCTCAAAACTCTTCTCTCTCCTATTTTTATTTAGAGGAACTGCCAAAAGTCCCCAAATACTAAGGGTAAGCCTCCTTATATAGTAGGCTAGGAAGGATCGAGAAGGTTAGTGCAAATCTAAAGGCTGAGATTTGGTCTAAGGAAATTGACTTTGATCCAATGGTGAAATAAAAGCGGTGGATTAAACGTCCTCTGATTGGTCTAGATAGGTTACACAGGGATTGGGTTCAAATGCATGCAAAGCGTTCACTACAAAAATCCAAGGGCTGAGATAACACTAGGGTTATGTATCTTGCAACAAACATAAATCTGGATGGTATAACACGGACAGGTGTAGGGCTGAGATGAGCTCTCACACGCGTGTTTTAAAAATAATTACACACGCACCCTGAAGTCACAAGCGCATTCGGATCTTACCCAACCCAACTTTCAGGTATAAAAAAGCAATAACAGTAATTACAGAATTACCCCAAAAGTTTTATAAACCAAATTTTAATTTCCAAAAAATCATTTAAAAATTACCAAAAAATTATTAAAACCAATTTAAATGGGATTCAACACACACAACTCACACATAATCAAATAATACACTATATGAATAATGTATGCAGCCCTAGTGTGTGTGATTGAGATTTATACCTATAGTTGAATAAAGTGTGTCTTAAGAAGAAGATTGTGAGGCTCTTTGGTAGCTGGGGAATGGGACTCTAATTTTTTCACATATTTCCAAACTAGATGAGAACTTATAAAATGTAGACTCAAGTGAGTCATGAGTATAAGGTGCTTCAATATCCCCCTTTGGAAATATGAGATAAAATCTCCTTTGAGTCATCTAGGACTCGTAGGGCTACAACGAAATAAGCAAAATACCTATTCCTATACAAAAATTCTAGCTACCCATTTCTTAGAAAAAGAAAATTACATAACTCAACTAATTATACATCAATACAATAATAACACCTGTTGAGCACAATGGTACATATTCCTACAAATAATACTAATATCAAGCTCTTTACAAATATGTGCAAGAAAAAAATATGAACTCATAAGACTCAAATTACTCCCCCAATTTGTCTCAAATGGACAAAGGGAATAATACCTAAGTCATAGGAGTTTATTCAGCACACACCATTCATATTGATTTTCACAAAGCAAGAGATCTATTATAATCCAAAGGTTTGGTAAACATATCTGCGAGTTGCAAATCAGTTGGAAAATCATTGATTTCTAATTCCTTAGTCTCAACTAATTCGCGTATAAAATGATGTCTAATTTTTGTATATTTAGTTTGCGAGTGTTTGACAGGATTTTTAGAGATATTGATCGCGCTTGGATTATCATAATAGAGATGTAGTTGATCTTCTTGAATACCATAATCATTTAGAATTTTCTTAAGCCAAAGTAATTGAGCACAACAACTACTAGCAGCTATGTATTCAGATTCAGTTGTGGACAAAGAGGTGTAGTTTGTTTCTTACTACTCCATCCTACCAAATTGTTACCGATATAGTAACACGCTCCAAATTGTCTCTTACTATCATCTGTACACCCAGCCCAGTCGGCATCAGTGTATCGTATTATAGTACTCGGAGTATCATTGGTGTACCAAAGTCCTAAATTTAGAGTGGCTTTTATGTATTTAATGATTCGTTTTACACAAACTAAGTGGCTCTCTTTAGGATTGTTTTGATAACGGTCACACACGCATACTGCGTACACAATATCAGGACGCGAGGTAGTAAGGTATAGTAAGGTTCCTATCATACTACTATATAGAGTTGGATCTATGGATTTACCACTCTCATCTTTAAATAGCTTTACCGTGGTACTCATGGGAGTTCTAGCATTTTTTGCACTTTCAAGCCCGAATTTTTTGACAATATCTAAAGCATATTTTGATTGCGACACAAATAAACCATCTGAATTATGTTTGACTTGAATACCGAGGAAAAATTGTAACTCCCCCGTAAGAGACATTTGAAATTCTTTAAGCATAATTTCAGAAAAAGATTTAACTTTTGAGGGGGATGTTGATCCAAAGAGGATATCATCAACATAAACTTGAGCTATAATAATATGTTTGTCAAAATGTTTGATAAATAAGGTTTCATCATTTCCACCTCTCTTAAAACCTTTATCTAAGAGAAAATTGGAAAGGCCCTCCTACCAAGCTCTCGATGCTTGTTTCAAGCCATATAAAGCCTTTTTAAGACGAAAAACATGATTAGGATATTTAGGGTCAATAAACCCTTTGGGTTGTTCGACATAGGTCTCTTCAGTCAAGATACCATTAAGGAAGGAAGACTTTACATCCATTTGATAAAGCGTAAAATGCAAGTAACAAGCTATGGAAAAGAGAAGACGAACAGATTCTAATCGAGTAACAGGAGCAAATGTCTCGTTAAAATATATTCCTTCAATTTCAGAATATCCTTGAGCCACTAATTTGGCTTTGTTTCTAATGATTATCCCACTTTCATCATATATTTTTTAAATATCCAACGTGTGCCAATAACCTTTTTATAATCAGGCCTAGTGACAAGATACCAAACATCATGAAAATTGAAGAAGTTCTTCCTACATAGCAGAAATCCAATGAGGGTCATTCAATGCCTCATTTACATTCTTTGGTTCCACAAGGGAAACAAAACATGCATAATGAGCATAGTTTCTTAATTGAGATCTTGTACGTATAGGTCACTAGGGTTACCGACAATATTATCTTTGGGATTATCTTTAGAAACCCAGTTAGGAGGGTTATTTTCTAAAACATTTTCAGACTCTTCCACAATAGTTGGTTCTCCCGTCTTGCTCTCAAAAGTAGTATCACTTACAATAATGTTTATGGATTCCATTAAAGTCTTTGTGCGAAGATTATAGACACGGTATGCTCTAGTATCAGGAGAATATCCAAGAAAGATAGATTTATCTCCACGAGTCTCGAATTTGTATAAGTTTTCTCTGTCTTTGTAGACATAACATTTACTACCAAAGGTTCTAAGGTATTTAAGATTTGTCTTTTTCCAATACCATAGTTCGTACGGAGTTCGTTTAGAATTCTTCCTAAGATAGACCCTATTAATAATGTGACAAGCAGTGCGAATAGATGCTACCCAAAAATATTTGGGTAGACACTTGGCATTAATCATAACACGTGCCATCTCTTGAAGGGTATGATTCTTTCTCTCAGCAATTCCATTTTGTTGAGGAGTCTTAGGAGCACTGAATTCATGTTTGTAACCATTATAGTCATAATACTCTACAATACCAGTATCTATGAATTCTCCACCTCGATCACTATGAATTATATTTACTTGAGAGTCCTTCTCATTTTCAATCCGAAGAAGAATTTTCAAAAATGTTCTAAAAGTGTTAGACTTTTGTTTTAATAAAGCCACCCAAGTAAATCTGGTGAAGTCATCAACCATAACAAGAATGTAACTGTGTCCACATAGACTAACAGTTCGAGAAGGATCCATTAGGTCCATATAGATGAGCTCCAAGGGTTTAGAGGAAAGAATATCTTTAACTTTCTTATGAAGTGCTTTAACAATTTTACCTTCCTGACATGATCCACAGACCATGTTAGAAATGGGTTTGATCTTTGGAATACCTCTAACTATTTCTTGTGACGACAATCTACTAAGGCTATCGTAATTTATGTGACCCATTTGATTATGCCATATTTCATTGTCATCCATTCTGGCAAATATTATAGACCTCAGTATTGTTCTCGATAATATAACAATTGTCACGAGTCCTGATTCCTATAATTATACACTCACCTTTTTCATTTAAAATTTTGCAATTATTCTTTGAAAAGGTGACAGTATGATTTGAGTCACAAAATTGCGAGATACTAAGTAGATTGGCCTAGAAGAACATTTTCAAGAATAGGCATCCCTTCTTCTTGGAGTGTTCCTTTACCAATGATTTGAGATGATACACCATCACCAAAAATAACTTTTCCTCCTGCAAAGTTGGTTTTGTTTAAAAGTTTTGTGTCATCCCCAGTCATATGCTTTGAACACCCAGAGTCTAAATACCAACCAGAGGGAGTGTGTTCAGCTTTAAAAGCAGTAATCACAATGTTACACTTCATCTGGGGCAATAACTCATCTTTTCTAACCCAAATATCTCTTATTTTTGTTTTGCGCATATTTTCTCTAATTTGATAAAATTTGCGAGCATTAGATTTTTGCTGAAAAATATTTTGCACATGCATTTGAGTTTTATAAAGGATATGAGCATTTGGTTTAGGAAAGTGCCTTGTAATACTTCTTGGAAATGATCTTTTATGTTTGATCTTTCTCTTTCGATAGTTAGAGTTTTTGTCTGGTTGTCTAGGAAGGACATAATTGTTACGGCTTTTCCTAGAGTAGTTAAAGTTCTGGTATAGAAGAGTATTACAGATAGATTTTACTAAATGTCTAGAGTAGCAGCCTTCAAAAGAATGATCGTATATGTCACAGTATGAGCAATATAAAATTCTTGAAGAGGGTATCTCCTTAGGAAAGTCTCTAAGCATAGGTTTCATGACATTTTGACGTTGAACCTTATTCCTAGGGAGTATAGTTTGGAATGAAGAAACACTCTTCCTAATTGGAGGGCAGACGTATTTAGCCTTTGGCAAACTATCACACTTAGAGTGACTTGATTCCCCAATATCCAACTTTTGTTATTTTTTTGTCAAACTCATCATTTAAAGCTTAAAAATCTGGACATGTTTCTATAGGTCTTTTGCCACCTGACACAAATATAATTGGTTCAAAGTTTTTAATTTGTGTCTTTAAATTTGGGCAAAACCCTATTCCAGTTCGATCATCAGCATTGGTTTTTGAATCAGCAACAAAACCATTAAAACAGTTGGAAATATTTTCAAATTTTGTAGATTTTTTTAAAACAGTTGTTGTCTTTTCTTTACCTTGTTGCAATTCTAATAATGTCCCTTTATATTTTTTCTCCAGAGTTTCATTTATTTCAATCAAATTCTTCGATTTTTTTTTAAACCTTTTAACTTCATTCTCATGACTTATACAATTGGTAGTATACTCTTCAGTGTTAAGTTTAACCATTAGACTTATGTCTTCTAGCTTCTTAGTGAGATCTTTCACTGTCTTCTCTAGTCTAGTGCTTTTCTTGAGGGTCTTGGAATAAAGTATGTGAATATCAGAGAGGTCTTCAGTGTCAGAATCACTAAGTATCGTGTGTAAAGTGACCCCTAAGGATTCATTTCTTTAACTCACACACAAATTGACATCCTCATTATCGCTTTCCCTTTAACTCACACACCCCACTGTAGAACTAGCATTTTTCTCAGAAATTTAAACATCTAAACCAGTAGCAACATGATTTATAATAGCATAAGTAAAGCTACTAACGTCATTCTCATACATAGGCACAGGCATATCATCATTATAGACTATCTTGGCAAAGAAAGACATGCAAGGATAAAAAGCATCAGATGAATCAGGTTCCTCATTTTCAGAATCACTTGAATCATCCCATGTCTTACAAATATTGGCCCTAGTATATTTATTGGCCATGTTTAGTTTAACTCTACAGTCTTGTGCTATATGACCCAATT
The DNA here is from genome assembly GCA_949130495.1 of Sambucus nigra. Classification (NCBI taxonomy): domain Eukaryota; kingdom Viridiplantae; phylum Streptophyta; class Magnoliopsida; order Dipsacales; family Adoxaceae; genus Sambucus; species Sambucus nigra. The sequence goes on from OX422212.1 coordinate 355,491,727, forward strand.
TTACACATCTAAAGCCTTCAATATTCTTAAATTCTTTGTTAGGTGTCGTATGAATGTACTTGTGATGTTTTCCTTGACCTTTCTTATGAGGTTTGTGGTTAGACTGAGTAGGATAATTTGGCTTGCCTCGTTTGTTTGCCGTTTTATTTCTAAATTTGACAATTTTCTTAAACTGTTTTGACATTAAGGCAATTTGATTATCCAAACTATCTATATCACATTCCTCATCAGAGTAATTATTGGGAATAGTAAGCTTAGGTTTCATCAGCATAGAATAAAAACTCAAATTGAAAGTAGTCTGTTTCCTATGGGACTGGGTCAATTATTTCTTAAATTCTAATTCCATTTCCATAGTTCTCAGTTTACTACTGAGTAATTCAGGAGTGCGATTTTGGTCACTCATTTCCTCAATAGCATATCTTTTGTTATCAAATCTTTGTGGTAATGATCTTAGAATTTTAGAGACAATTTCATGTCTATCATAAGTTATCACATTGCATGCAGTTTGGTCATAATATCAATCAAATTCATGTAAAAGTCATCAAATGTCTCAGAGTCAGACATGATTAAAGAGTTATACTGCTGGATAAGTATCTATGTTTTAGCATATTTTACTCTAGTGTCACCTTCATGTGCAGTAACCAGTGTATCCAAAGCATCCTTAGAAGTGGCACAAGATGAGATCCTTTTGAACTCATGTTCATTTATAGACATAAAAATGTCACTCTTTCCTTTGTTATTATTTCGAGAAACTTGTTTCTCTTCTTGAGTGAATTCAATTAATACTTTCTCAATCCTCTTATTACTTACTTCGGTGGCTGGTTTTGTAGGATAAGTATAACAATTTTCAACAATATCCCAGACATCATCTCCTAATGTTCATGGTATGAAAGCAACCATCCTTACTTTCTAGTAAGAAAATTTATTTCCATCAAATATAGGAGGTCTGGTCAAGTGACCAAATCTTTCATTTTTCTCGTCCATTGTTTTATATTAAGAAAATAATTTTAGAAACACAATATCTTTAAATAAAATTTCCAAAGCTCTGATACCAATTCAAAACACTGTTACTTAGGCCGTTTAATACAAGATTAAACTATTGAAGTAACTCCGAACATTTTTTTGAAGAAACTATTTTCTTTAAATCAAAATAGATTAATCACAAGATGTGTTTAATGAAAAATGTAAGAGATATGTTCAAGATTTTACAATTAATTTTGAAAACCAAAACTAAGATAGTTTAAGTCAACTAAATCAGCACAACCACAAGAATGAGATGAGGAGATAAAGAAAGATTAAGGATAAGGCATTTTTAACCTGGTAAAACCTCACCCAATTGAGGAAACATCCACGGTGACATCTAAGTCACAAACCAAAAATCCACTAAAATAAAATATACAAGTTACAAACTATATAACACACATGCAAACTAATCAGACCTATACAATTTTAGAAATATACCCACTGGTTTGATTCTAACTTCTCTGCAGATCTGATGTTGATGTTGCTTTCTCAGTTTGCTAACTTCTCCACTTTGTTCCAGTCTTTACGTCGACTCTTGAAGTTTCAAGATCTTATATCCAACACTTATGTGTTGTAGTGTGACAACTGTTCATGAAAGTGTTCTAACACATGCATGCACACACGCATACTTATTTATACAAACGAGTCCTAGAATATTACACATCAGATCTAAATGATGTTTTTTTCAGTTTCTCTCTTCTTTAGAAACAAAAAGACTTTATTTGACCTTTCAAATAATCCCAAAATCTAAGGCTACCTTGCTCGAAAGACGGTTTAAGGTCTTAATCAATTTCATAGGGTTTTGAAAATATTTTTGAAATTTAAAACCACTAATTCTGATTCCAACTAGGTCAACACTCTTGTTTCATAATAACTAGAAACAGAAAATATATTTGTTGATTCTAACGTTTTGAAAAATATTAGAGAACACTAATCAGAAAATGTGTTTTCTCAAGATGAGAAACTAAATAATGTAGAATATAACATAAAATAGCAAGATTTATAGTTTCTATGAAAATGAAATACAGATCTAGTCGAAATGCTTAAAGTGGACACAGGATCTCAAACTCAGCGGATTCAAAACACGATTTACCTTCAAACCTCTACCAAAGTAACTCTCAAACACTCTGGTATGGTGTTTGGTGTAAATGATTTAAGAAAAATGAATTAGGGTTTGAAACAGATTAGGGTTTCTCTCTAGATTCTCTCCTCTCTCTCTTCTCCCTCTCTCTCTTTTCTCTCCCTCCTCTCTCTCCTCTCTCTATTTAGACGAACTGCCAAAAATCCCCAAATGCTGAGGGTAAGCCTCTTTATAGAGTAGTCTAGGAAGGACCGAGAAGGTTGGTGAAAATCTAAAGGCTGAGATTTGGTCTAAGGTAATTGACTATAATCCAATGGTGAAATAAAATCGGTGGATTAAACGTCCTCTATTTGGTCTAGATAGGTTACACAGGGATTGGGTTCAAACGCGTGCATACCGTTGATTACAGAAATCCAAGGGCTGAGATAACACTAGGGTTATGTGTCTTGCAACAAACACAAATCTGGCTTGTATAACATGGACAGGTGTAGGGCTGAGATGAGCTCTCACACGCGTGTTTTAAAAATAATTACACACGCACCCTGAAGTCACAAGCGCATTCGGATCCTACCCAACCCAACTTTCAGGTATAAAAAGGTAATAATTGTAATTACAGAATGACCCCAAAAGTTTTATAAACCAAATTTTTATTTCCAGAAAATCATTTAAAAATTATTAAAAATTCCCCCAAAATTATTAAAACTAATTTAAATCGGATTAAACGCGCACAACTCACACACAATCAAATAATACACTATATGAACAATGTATGCAACCCTAGTGTGTGTGATTGAGATTTATACCTATAATTGAATAAAATGTGGCATAAGAAGAAGATTATAAGGCTCTTTGGTAGATAGGGAATGGGACTATAATTTTGTCACATATTTCCAAACTAGATGAACACTTATACAATGTTGACTCAAGTGAGTCAAGAGTATAAGGTGCTTCAATATCCCCCTTTGGAAATATGAGACAAAATCTCCTTTGAGTCATCTAGGACTCGTAGGTCTACAAAGAAATAAGGAAAAAACCAATTCTTATACAAAAATTCTATCTACACATTTCCTAGAAAAAGAAAATTACATAACTCAAGTAATTATACATCAATACCCTAATAACACTTGTTGAAGACAACGGTGCAGATTCCTACAAATAATACTAAGATCAATCTCTTTAGAAATATGTGAAAGAAAAAATATGAACTCATAAGACTCAAATTACTCCCCTAGGTTATCTCAAATGGACAAATGGAATAATACTTAAGTCATAGGAGTTTATTCGGCACACACCATTCCTATCGATTTTCGCAAAGCAAGAAATCTATTGTAATCCAAAGGTTTGGTAAACATATTTGCGAGTTGCAAATCACTTGGAAGATAATTGATTTCTAATTCCTTAGTCTTAACTAATTCGCGTAGAAAATAATGCCTAATTTTTATATGTTTAATTCGCGAGTGTTGAACAAGATTTTTAGAGATATTGATCTCACTTTGATTATCAAAATAGAGATGTAGTTGATCTTCTTGAATACCATAATAATTTTGCATTTGCTCAAGCCAAAGTAATTGAGGGTAATCAACCAATTTCTTATAATGCTACCCTTAGTGATAGTGATAAGGAAGAGGGACCCGCTTCCCCTATCGAGCGCAACTTTATCGCGTTCATGGCAAGTCATGTGAGCACCGATAATGAATCTTTCCATGAAGATATACAAATACATGACACTTTCGAGGTCAAAGTTTATGATAAGAAGAGAGAGAAAGTGAAAATGAAGAAGAGGTTGATGTTAGTGATCTTCAATTTGAATTTCAAGAACTATACGATGAATCTATTAAATTAAAATGAGCAAATTTGATTTTAGAAGCTAGTTTAAAAGAGACTGCCAAGGTCGTTGATAAGAGTCTATTAGTTGATGACCTTAAGACACGAGAGAGAGATCTTCGAGAGAAGCTTGAATATGTAGAAGGCGAGAGAGATAGCCTTAGAGGTTTGATGGAATCAATGAAAAAGGATCTTCTTGAGTTTGAAGAGAGGAAGAGGTTTCTTGGGTCTATGATTGTAGAACTTGAGAAGAAAGTGAGAGACTCAAGTAGAGTTAAATTTGATTTGGAGAGTTATTTAGAGAAATTAGATAAAATCTTAGGAACAGTCCAAATTAAAAATAACACGTGTGATTTAGGATTCGATACTTGTAATGAATCAACTGTTAAAGACAAAACCAATGTTTTAGGAAAATCCTCTTGGAACAATGTTATAGATCATTCCTTAGGCAAGTCTTTTCACCGAGTCTTTAGGTGCTCGCATTGTGGTAGAAAAGTTCATCTTAGGAATTTTTTTTTATCTTAAACGAGGTCCTAGAATATCCCAACATAAGGCAATCGAGGTTGCCAAGATTCTTATATCCCGTGATCGTCATACATCATTAGTTTGGGTTAGGAGATTCGACTTGGTAGCTTTACAACATAAGGTTTTTTATTCTCATTTACTTTCACATGATACCTTCCTTGCTAAATCCAAAAGTTTGGTTGTGTTAGTTTTTTTCATATTCTAAATTTTTATGGCTTATCTCATATATCCTTGCTAGGAGTATGCTTGTTTAGTCATTTCTAGTCATTGACTTATTTCACATCTCATGCTAGAAATTATGACTTGTTTATCTTTTGTATTTTATTTCGCTTTAAATGAAAAATACAAAAATATTTTTGTTTATCATTTGTGTTTTATTGTATGAATTATTTAGGCTTTATGAAAAATATAAATGACTTTTAGTTTGTCTTTCGAGTAAATTTTTCTTTGGTTAAAAAAGTTCAAAAACTCAAAAAGATTATTTTTGTGTTTTTTAGTTTGACACACTTTATGTGGCATATACTTGTGTTAGAACCTTTCCTTTTCGCTTCCATATGACTAAAACTTTTTGTTAAGATTATCAATCCTTAAACTGTTTTTTACCATATCTACATGGAGTAGTTGGATTTTGCGTTGCTTAATGGATTCTATTTTTATATGCCGCTTTTCACAAATGCACGAGCTCATCTGAAATTAAAATGTCACATGTATATTTGAGCTTTGTGAGGTGTTCTCCTACCAATCTAGTCATCTACATACTATGACCTAGGAGGACTAGTGCATGTTAAAATCCATTGCACGTGAGAATTGAGAGACAAAAAATGATATATATATATATTTGGGCACGGGGAAGGGCTCCGAAAGGAAATATTTTCTTTTACGAGTAAACCACCATTTGCTATGGACCTAAAAGAAATTCGTGGTCCAAAGGCCTAAAAGAATGTGGTAATAAAAGAAAATATTTAGCCAAGGCCTATTTTTGTTTAGATTGATTAGTCATTCAAAAACATAATATGCTTATTTTGATGGAGTTTGGATGATATATCAACGGTTTGCACAATGTTCATTTATCCTAGTTGTACTTTCAATGTCATGACTCTATTGGTTTGTAGAATCATCAACATGCTAGGCTTGTATGCATTGTGTATGTTTGTTCATTGAGTTCAATTTATATTGTTACGTGAGGCTATATCTAAATGAGATAAAATTTTGCAATCAAATAAGAACTCTAAAAACATGTTTAAGTGATTGGGTTTTAAATTCTTTAGTATCTAGTTCACATTCCCTTGCTTCCATTTCCATATGACACATTTATACCATAAGAGTGTGAAAAACTCATGTTATATTATTTTGTGTCATTTGTGAGTTTATTTCTATATATGTGTGCGTGTATATATTTTATATCTATTGTGTATACATATATATGATATTATGTTTTATTTTGAGTCTTTGCCATTTTAGCTAGTTCACCTATGCCTTAATTCATAATTGGTACCTAATTTGTTGTAAAATTTTGTTTGATATCATATGCCTAGTTTCTTATGTTTCAAATTGATATCATTTTGTTCGCATCATAGTTAGTATCCGTTGTCACTTACTTGGATTAGTTATTGTCTTTTATTGCCCATAGATCTTCTTGATCCTATCTCTTAATCATCATTTTGTTTTTCTTATTTTCCCATATTTATATCCCTTATGTCATTTTTAGGGAGAGAAATCGTACTTAGTTAAAATGGGAAGAAATGAGTAGTTGATTAGTTCTTTTATCCTTTTTCTATTCCTAAACAAAAAGGGGGAGAATGATAGGGGGAGAAATGGTATATAATCCTTATATGATCGTATCTTAGTTCAGGAGATTTAACTTAACGGGGACAGCGCTATGTTCTTAGGTTGATCATACTGGATAAAGGGAGAATTAATGTAGGGGAAGTATTTACTTTAAATGCATTTATATTTTGTTATTCCCTATGTGTTTAATGTTTGCCTAAGTGTGCAGGAATTTTTTAGCGAAAACTTTCATCGGCAAAGATAGTCATCCTAGGGTCTTGAGTCAAGTTGTATTTTTGTTTTGGGTGGGACGTTTATTTTGACTCTAGTAGAGCTTGACATCCCTTAGGATCTTTGGTTTTGTTCTGTCCCAGAATAGCCAAGGGGGATATTTGTAAGGATACAAATTTCAAATTGAGTCATATTGAAGTATTGGCTCAATTCCTGACAAAACAATTTATGTCATAGGATAGATGTTCATGGTATAATCGTCCAAGCCTATGGCATTTAAGAAGTTGAAGATGTAGCTGTCTGAATTTGAAGTTAACATCATTGTCGGTTTACATGTGCCTCGTTTCACGTCATCAACTTAGTTCCAATCTCTCGTAAGGTATGAATTCATTACATATATATATAGGAGTTTGGGACATTTTTTTTATGGGTGTTCTCTTTATAAAAATATTTCTTACAACTTTTATTTTATCTCGGGAAATTTATTTGTGGGTGTCAGTATTTTTGTTAATTTTGTTTGAATTCATACTATCTAAAGATTTTGTTCTCGGACACCTTTCCATAGAAAATTCATAACTAATTAAAAACTCAGAAAAATACGAAACTGGCGGCCACGCGTTGGTATCGAAATTATCGAGAATCATGGCCTAAAATCTCGTTAGAAAAGTTGTTTGAACGACCTTGTTCGAACCAACTTCTAACGAGAATTCTGAAATTTTTTCTGTTCGAACGAACTCAAACTCGTTCGAGCGAACTTCTAACGAAATTTCAGTTTCGAGTAGTTTTTTGACACTTTTTTTGGTAACTTCCCACTTTGCCCACTAACTTTTACCACCTTTACATTGTGCGGGAAATATATTTTCGAAGATAACTTTTTCACATTCTAAGAGTCTTTTGAGAGTAAAACTTTAAGAAAAAGTTCCTTGTTTTATGTTTGATTATTATGGATTAAATTCACCAAAAACACATACACACCCACTTATTTAGTTTATTCCAAGTACCTATTAATATATATTATTGCTTGGAGAGTTTTTTCACCTAGTTTTCTCTAGACCAACAAGAAGAGAGTTTGGGTTGTTCTCTACCCCAAAAAAGGAGAAAAGTTTGTTGCGGTGTTCTCACTCGAAGAAAGGCTTCGCGTGCGGTTTGACGATGACCATAGTGCCATCGGTGGATTTCGAGACTGCGGTGGAGTCCGTAGTTATCGACTAGGCGGAGGTGTTTGCAAGGAGGAGCTTTAAGGCTTGGATGGAGTCATGTCGTTGGAGTAAGTTTGTTGTCTTGTAATTTTAATTCCATACCTAGTTGATTTGTTAGGCCAGGGCCATCTGAGGATTTTTCCAGTTGGGTTTTCCTCATACATCGTCGTGTAGTGAGATTGTTTATTTTATCTTGTTCAACTCACCTAGAACGCATGTTTAGGTTAAAAAGATAAAATTGGGTTTAATTTACAATCTTGCTTAATTTGGTGCAAGTTCAATATTTGGGTAAGTTTAAATTAATTTAATTTAAGTTAGAATATTTAAATAGACAATTATTTTAAGTGTGTTTGTATGTAGAATTAATTTTACTTGTTGTTTAATTTTAATTTGTTTAGAAATTAAAATTCGTGCTTGATTTTAATTTTTCATCTTTTAAAGAAAAGGAAATCAAATTAATTTTGAAAAATTCAAATTGGTGTATTTCGAACCATCACCCGATTTACAAAAAGCGTACAAGTCGAAAAGATTTTTTATACAACACAAACAATTGTAAAAACTACAAAACATTTGGGCAGAGTTTCGTCAATTTACAGGACTAACCACTCTGTTTAAAAAATATAAAATACTCCAACAACAAAACTAATAGTTCATAACAATACCAAGTACCCGTTAAGGCATAAAATATATACCCGACAAAAATCTAAGACATATTGAATTGAAACTTCACCAATGGTCATAGCATTCCAAATTACGGAAGTAACTATTGATGAATGAATACTAAGTTGTATCATAAGCAACTCGTATACAATTATACGAGGTCCTTCTATATATATGTTATATATGAAATATAATAGCAGCAGCTTCTATATATATATATATACTAGCGGAATGATAGTTCCAAAAGGCACGGTTATAATTTTCCAAACACCACAAATAATCCTTTCGAGACCTCCTATAAACAACACAAATTTTACTAATGGAACAATATATCTACTATATTACACCACACTTAAGATAATAAAGATAATTATAATCCATGACAACAATACTTGTTTACGTTAAATTCGAACAAAATTTTTGTCAAAATAAATGTACAATATTTAAGTCGAATTTTTGTTTTCCTACGCAAATAGTGTCAACAATTTAGAAAATTTAGGTATAGTTTCCTTTGTTTATAGGAATATCCACCCCGTTTAGAAAATCAAAAAGTATTGTAACAATAGTAACAATAATAATAATCCATCACAGACCTTGTATAACCCACGTCATTGATTTAGCAATATTCACTTATAAACCTCAAGTACACAACAAACCATTATTCATAAAAGAATCTCAAAAGTATTAAAAAAAAGATATGACAATCCCGTTTGATTCCTAATAAATATCACCAATATGTCCATGTCTTCAATGGTGAGATAACTTGATCCACTGAAGAAATTCAGTCACATCTCTCTCATGCATGTATAATTGAAGATCACCAGCAAATATCACGAATAATGTGATTAGTGAACTATATGAGTGCACCATCTACTTGACAATTTACATTATTCTTATTAAACAACATCTTAGAATAGATCGTATTAAACAATTTATTGTTGTAACACCCTGCCTAATTAAATATCGGATGATCATTCCTTTATTAAATTAACATCAAGGTGAACGGTTGGTTCTTTCTCAGCATCACTATCGTAAAATAATTATTACCAATACAAACACCCTAAATTATTAAGCTAAGTGTCAAAACAATTTAAAGTCTCATTTTTCCTTTCTTAAGTACCAATATAAACCATTTTAATACCCAACGGTTAAGAATCACATAAATACTAAGGATGGAAATTTACACACAAGAATTAAACCATCTATATAATCCCAACCAAGTATAAGAACCATAAATGAAATCATTCTGACAAGAGTTAACTCCCAAGGAGCATTGAATACCTAAATATAAATGAACATAAATCCTTGATAATATTAAACGGAATAGGAAATCGGGCGACACATGCCCTAACTGTGAAGATCTAAAGTAGGAACTGATTCAATGACGAAGTCGTCTAAAGCAAGGGCCTGCAACTCCCACATAAGATGCATCCTGTCCAATCCAAAGAACCTAAGCATGACGCCCCTGTGGCTGGGCACCTGTAATACATACATATATATACAAAAGAGAAAGAAATGAAAGAAAGCGGGTTAGAGCCCAAGTGAAAACAGTTTTAAAAATAGTTTAGCAAGTATTTAAAATGCTTACCGGCTAATATCACAACCATGTTAGTATGCGACACTCTCTTGAGAATCTTCACCTCTTATCTAGTGTGCACCCCTAACGTACCTCTAGGATATCCTAGTTATTGTTCCCACGCTAACTAGATTAACCACATGTATCCATTCTTTATAGCCCAAATTATTCCCACGTATTAACCTTATAATACATATAATGATGTTATATATATATATATATCCATTTATATTCAACATGGATAAGTCCCTTATTAATTCAATTCACCTAAAGGTTTTCATACATAACTATCTTACATTTCTACTTTAGCCACATAGTAGATATCATCACATGTATATATATATATATATATATATATATATATATATATATATATATATATTCACTATATTATATATACACTATACTTCACCCCGAGACACAGTTGCGGTGCTACATTACTCTGCTATCTTGTCCCAATATATCATGTTGTTGTATAGGGGACTATAGGTTCGGTAAAGATTCATGAAATCATAAATATCAACACAAAAATTATAGGCGAACATAGTTCTCATACCCACGGGTCACACACATACCTACGTTCCCATAGACAACGGACTTATCAACTTACCGATAAGTCTTTCATAGTCCTATGTTCTCGAGCGACAAATCAAAAATCCCATGGATTCATCAGGATATGATTGCCCTCACGCGCAAACCCCCTGTCGATTGCAAGTAAGCTAGGTATGTCATACACAGATACATAATATATGCACATTCACAAAGTCATACATATAAATATTCATATTTTCTAAATTAGGTTCGCCCACGACCCATAATTGTTATTATCCATTCTCAACAAAAATTTTACAAAATTATTTCTCATAACGGATTCGTCTCTTTTATTCTCATTTATTATTTACTTCGTTCTTACTTTTCATCTCTCGAAGTATTATTTCTCACTAAGTATAAATTTCAGTAGGTATACCCTCACTTACCTTCTAGTCTATATCTTTCATGAGTCTCAATCTTTTAGTAAACGTACACACAATTTCCAATGGATGAATAACTCCCCGTTAAACCACAATTTCATCTCATATTAATTTCACTCAACGAAGTCTACTTAGACCCTATTGGTTCTCTTCATAACCCTTTATACTCTATCAATGATGATCAAGGGTTCCTACGCATTTTAACCGGACTAAAAAAAAGGGGGGGAAAATATGCCATTTTCCAGGAGGGGTCGATCGATCGAGGAAAGGGGGTCGATCGATCGATCAAGTAGTTCTTGCCCAGTTTTCTACAATATTCAACCTACGGGTTAAACCCTTTTAACCCCTAAAAACCTCTATAATTTCATCCCAAACTCCCATCAAAGTAATTCAAGTGTATAAGCAATGTAGATAAACAAGTTCTAACGTAACGACATCAATAAATCCTCAACGAATCAATCAAAAAGGGGTTTAATCTCAAATCTCTTTATAAAACCAAAATTTTCATAAATAATCACCACCCTCTATTTTCATCAAGATTTTCTTCCTAAATATGATTATGAATTCATGGGTAATCCTCTACATATGATCAAGGTTTTAGACTACATGGGTTCTCCCTACAACACATATAATTTCTCTTCCAAAATATATAATTTTTCCATTAAAACATATGATTTTCATTCCTATACTAACATGGAAAGTATATTAACTTGGAATTTAGCAAGATAGATACTTGCCCGGGATTGAAGGGTCTGATTTGTTGATGAAAAATATACGGTTGCATTCCTCGTCGTGCGATCTATGTTTTGGTGGTGGTGGCGATGGATTCGGGTGAGTTCTAGGCCTTGGATTGCTTGAAGACTCTTCACCATCTTCTCAAATCTCTTTACCTTCTTCTCTAATGGCTGGCTTAGGCTTTGTGTTTGTTAACCCCAAGAGACAACTCTAAATGGGTAATAAATACTAAGAAAATTCATGGTTTTAATTACCCAAAAATACCAAATGTCTAAAATACCCTCCCGGGGTAACAATTAGGCCTAAAAATGCCCCGAGACCCACACTAAACCCGCGAGTACACTTTTCTGAATATCTCGACCCTTACGGATACTTTGGCGCGCTCAAATACGTATAACTTATAATCTATTCACTTTAATAATTATAATTTAGTCCTGACACGACACAGGCGCGTCCCGAGTTAAATTTCCATAATTGCTATTTTATTCACTCGTGAAAATTTTAATAAAATCAATCTCATATATTACTTTACTAACTCACATCATGCTAGTAAATATAAAAAAAAATCCAGATTAATATTAAATTAATACCTCAAATTAAATTTAATAAATCTCCAATTTTAAAAGCCATAAAAATATGGGGTAATACAATTGTGTACCGTACTTGTTTTGACATCGAAAGTGGTGTGAAGAAACTCTCCTGTGCCACACCTCACACCTACTGTAAGCTACCTATCACACCTACATTAGGTGTAGCGAAAGAGAAAGGATTATTAAATTAGGCGGGGAAACTATAATACAACTAAGGTGCTGAAATGTAAGAAGTTCTCAAATTTTGCTCTTCCTTATTGCTATTGCTTCTTCTTCCCTGCTCTCTCTCCATTCCGTCCTTTTACTTGAACAAAGAAAGCGGAATTAGTTAATTGTATTATTTATTCTAGCATTCTTACTCAATCAAATAGTGGCTATGAATATTTTAGTGGCAATGAATTTAAATATGAAAGGGATAACCTCTTTAAAGAACTCGTTGGAATTTTTATTATAAATAGTCAGTTGGTTCACTCATTACATTTTTAAAACTGAGGCAAGAGTTACTATTGGCCTCTTTGATTCACTAAGGTCTTCAATGTGCCACCTTTTGAGGAAAATCCAAACGTTAGCAACATCCTTTGATCTTGATCAGCAAGACTCCTTTGGCGGTTGATGTGGTTGTTGCTTTCGAGCATCAACCATCTGAGTAAACATTGCATCTCCTTCTCTTGAATCTAGTCAATTTCTCAAGTTTTTTTTTTATATATATGTGGCATCGTACTATTATTATTTCTATAAGATAGTAATTGTTTAGAAATATATTTGAAATTAATATGTAAAAGATTTACTGTAGTATCACTTTGTCATTTTGTGAAATTTTAGATAATGGGATCCCAAAATAATACGTAAAAGATTTGCAACTTGTACCTATATTAATGGATAGGAATTATGTTAAAATTGGGAGTAAATTCTAGTTGATAATAGAAAAACTAAACATAATTACAATTTCAAAAGCATAATAGGTAAAGCATGAGAAAGTACCTGACATTAACTCACTTATAGAGTCACCATCAGATCTGTAAAAAGTTAGAAAATGTAACAACAAAGAATAATGAATAAAAATACGTAATCTTTCAGTCGTGACAATATTTTCACAAGTGTATAACACATAGTTTCTAAGTTATACATCATACATGGATGTGAAACAAAAAAACTAATAACACAAAAACAGATCATTCATGACATCTGTCAAGTTTATCGGGTTAAAATGATGCACTCGTTCGTGAAGATGAAAACAAGGCATTGTTACTGTAATAAAATAGTATCATTTGCATGCCTATATCCATCAAGATCACTTCAAAGAAAAGACATACTATAAAGTATGACTTATGTGATATATAATAGATGATGTAACTCACTGTTAGTTGATGTAACTAATTCTCAAGGAAGGTAGCTCATTTATATTTAGTCCCTGCTTTTCCTTTTGGTTCCTAAAATGTCACATGGAAACAAATTCATATTCCCAATTAAATGTGCTAATATGTTCACAGTGTTGGAGACGTTGATGAAAAACAGTGAATGAGGTGAGAGAGACTGTTAGATAGAAGCATACCTCGTATTAGGCGGTTCATTTGTTTATAGAGGGGTTGCAAACCTAAATCTATTGGATGAGAACATCTCCACCATGATAGTATAAATTAACTTTTGAAATTAAAAAACATAAATGAATTAAAAACTTTGCCTTGCATGAGCAGTGTGACTTCCAAGTTCCCACTTCCAAGTTCCCTAGATCTTTAAATTATGACATAACATAGAGAAGTGTTACTTCAATATAGAATAAAATGGACAAACCCATGAAAGTGATTACCACATTTATGGTGGCTGACAAATGTGCTACCGGTTATAGTACGTGAGATATTCCAGTGATGTGGTGGTTGAGAAAGAAACAACCTATAATACCCCGTGATTTGTTGGACTGAAAATTTAATTTATTTGGAAAAAATAAAATTTATTTATATTGGAGAATTTTAAATTTGGCAATTGAGGTCAAAACTCGAGGATGTAATAAAGTATTTAGAATGATGATTCAGAGTGTGCGGTTGATTTCGGATGGATCGAGATAGTCAAAATGATTGTCCCTGGGTTTTATTTTGGTTCTGGAATATTTTAAGTTAGTTTGACTCGAATTGGAGTAAACGAGTCATTTAAAGTGTGTATTATCATTTAAAGTTGGGTATCTTGAAGATAAGGCTTAAAAAGCCTACGTGAGATAACAATCTCATTTGTGAGATTGAGAGAAATCCCTAGAGAGAGAGAGAAGAGGAAAGGAATAAGAGAAAGTAGAAAAGCTTGGATATTCCGACCAATACATGATTTCGAGGATGATTCAATCTCTACAACTTTGAGTCAAGTGATTAAACTTGCTAAATAATTTATGTGTGTCATTTATTTAATGATTTGTGTATAAAAATATGGATTTTTGGTTAATATGTCAAAACCTAGATTTTCGGTATTAAATCTTGCATTTGATGTTTACACATGGGCTAAAGGGTGTATAACTTGATGGGATTAGATATAGGTCAAGTTTTGATGTTGGAAACATTATTGGGTAAAATATTGAGGGTTGGAAGATGATATAATTGGGTTTTGGAAATTTAGGTTTTGGAGAAAAATGACTAATTCATAGGCTGCTGAACAGGACGAATCAATTCGGCCCCTTTCCGAATTGATTCGGAATATTACAGACTTACAGGTCTGAGTGATCGAATCGATTCGGACCCAAATGTGAATAGATTTGTCATGAGATAGACTTACAAGTCCTTTGTACCTAATCGATTCCCATAAGGGGTGAATCAATTCGCTTTGAGGACCGAATCGATTCAGGTTGGGCCGAATCGATTCGAAAACTGGGTTATTTTGTGACGTTTTTCTAGAGCGAGTTTTACTCTGTTTTGATTGGATTTATCTATTTGGAATATTCTTATATGATGAAAGAAATATGTTTTGGATATTTATTTGGTGTTTCTCACATGTTGTGATCGTGGGGATGTACCGAGCTATTTTGGGAATATATATATATATATATATATATATATTGGAGTTGTTGCATCAATTTAGTGGGGAATCTCATTAGGGATGGGAGACCTATATGGAGATTAGACGTGAGATATTACATGATGTAAGGCTGAAGACTCTTAATCATAAATTCATGGGTAATCCTCTACATATGATCAAGGTTTTAGACTACATGGGTTATCCCTACAACACATATAATTGCTCTTCCAAAATATATAATTTTTCCATTAAAACATGTGATTTTCATTCCTAGACTAACATGGAAGGTATATTAACTTGGAATTTAGCAAGATAGATACTTTCCTCGGATTGAAGGGTCTGATTTGTTGATGAAAAATATACGGTTGCATTCCTCGTCGTGCTATGTATGTTTTGGTGGTGGTGGCGATGGAATCGGGTGAGTTCGAGCGACAAATCAAAAATCCCATGGATTCATCAGGATATGATTGCCCTCACGCGCAAACCCCCAGTCGATTGCAAGTAAGCTAGGTATGTAATACACAGATACAAAATATATGCACATTCACAAAGTCATACATATAAATATTCATATTTTCCAAATTAGGTTCGCCCACGACGCATAATTGTTACTATCCATTCTCAACACAAATTTTACTCACTTATTTCTCATAACGGATTCGTCTCTTTTATTCTCATTTATTGTTTACTTCGTTCTTACTTATCATCTCTCAATGTATTCTTTCTCACTAAGTATAAATTTCAGTATAGATTTTCTTCCTAAATATAATTATAAATTCATGGGTAATCCTCTACATATGATCAAGGTTTTAGACTACATGGGTTCTCCCTACAACACATATAATTTCTCTTCCAAAATATATAATTTTTCCATTAAAACATATGATTTTCATTCGTAGACTAAAACCTGATGCTCTGTTACCACCTGTAACACCCTGCCTAATTAAATACCGGGTGATCAGTCCTTTATTAAATTAACATCAAGGTAAACGGTTGGCTCATTCTCCGCATCACTGTCGTAAAATAATTATTACCAATACAAACACCCTAAATAATTAAGCTAAGTGTCAAAACAATTTAAAGTCTCATTTTTCCTTTCTTAAGTACCAATATAAACCACTTTAATACCCAACGGTTAAGAATCACATAAATACTAAGGATGGAAATTTACACATAAGAATTAAACCATCTATATAATCCCAACCAAGTATAAGAACCATAAATGAAATCATTCTGACAAAAGTTAACTCCCAAGGATAATTGAATACCGAAAATATAAATGAACATAAATCCTTCACAAGATCTAAACGGAATAGGAAATCGGGTGACACATGCCCTAACTATGAAGATCTAAAGTAGGAACTGATTCAATGACGAAGTCGTCCAAAGCAAGGGCCTACAACTCCCACATAAGTTGCAGCCCATCCAATCCAAAGAACCTAAGCATGACGCCCCTGTGGCTGGGCACCTGTAATACATACATATATATACAAAAGAGAAAGAAATGACAGAAAACAGGTCAGAGACCGAGTGCAAAACAGTTTTAAAAATAGTTTAGCAAGTATTTAAAATGCTTACCGGCTAATATCACAACCATGTTAGTATGCGACACTCTCTTGAGAATCTTCACCTCTTATCTAGTGTGCACCCCTAACGTACCTCTAGGACATCCTAGTTATAGTTCCCACGCTAAATAGATTAACCACAGGCATCCATTATTTATAGCCCAATTTATTCCCACGTATTAACCTTATAATACATATAATGATGTTATAAACACACATATATATATATATATATATATATATATATATATATATATATATCCGTTTATATTCAACATGGATAAGTCCCTTATTAATTCAATTCAACTAAGGGTTTTCATACATAACTATCTTACATTTCTACTTTAGCCACATAGTAGATATCATCACATGTATATATATATATATTCACTATATTATATATACACTATACTTCACCCCGAGACACAGTTACGGTGCTACATTACTCTGCTATCTTGTCCCAATACATCATGTCGTTGTATAGGGGACTATAGGTTCGGTAAAGATTCCTGAAATCATAAATATCAACACAAAAATTAGAGGCGAACATAGTTAACATACCCACGGGTCACACACATACCTACGTTCCCATAGACAACGGAGTTATCAACTTACCGATAAGTCTTTTATAGTCCTATGTTCTCGAGCGACAAATCAAAAATCCCATGGATTCATCAGGATATGATTGCTCTCACGCGCAAACCCCCTGTCGATTGCAAGTAAGCTAGGTATGTCATACACAGATACATAATATATGCACATTCACAAAGTCATACATATAAATATTCATATTTTCCAAATTAGGTTCGCCCACGACGCATAATTGTTACTATCCATTCTCAACACCAATTTTACTCACTTATTTCTCATAACGGATTCGTCTCTTTTATTCTCATTTATTGTTTACTTCGTTCTTACTTATCATCTCTCAATGTATTCTTTCTCACTAAGTATAAATTTTCATCAAGATTTTCTTCCTAAATATGATTATAAATTCATGGGTAATCCTCTACATATGATCAAGGTTTTAGACTACATGTGTTCTCCCTACAACACATATAATTTCTCTTCCAAAATATATAATTTTTCCATTAAAACATATGATTTTCATTCGTAGACTAACATGGAAGGTATATTTACTTGGAATTTAGTAAGATAGATACTTGCCTTGGATTCAAGGGTGTGATTTGTTGATGAAAAATATATGGTTGCGTTCATCGTCGTACGATCTACGTTTTGATGGTGGGGGTGATGAAATCGGGTGAGTTCTAGGCCTTGGATTGCTTGAAGACTCTTCACCTTCTTCTCAAATCTCTTCACCTTCTTCTCTAATCACTTCACCTTCTTCTCTAATGGCTGGCTTGGGCTTTGTGTTTGTTAACCCCAAGAGACAACTCTAAATGGGTAATAAATACTAAGAAAATTCATGGTTTTAATTACTCAAAAATACCAAATGTCTAAAATACCCTCCCGGGGTAACAATTAGGCCTAAAAATGCCCCGAGACCCACACTAAACCCGCGAGTACACTTTTCTGAATATCTCGACCCTTTTGGATACTTAGGCGCACTCAAAATGACTATACGGACGACTAATAATCTATTCACTTTAATAATAATAATTTAGTCCTGGCACGACACAAGCGCGTCCTGAATTAAATTTCCATTTTTGCCATTTTATTCACTCGTGATAATTTTAATAAAATAAATCTCATATATTACTTTACTCATCTAGTGATATTCAACAAATTTCCAATAATTACTAACTCACATCATGTTAGTAAATATGAAAAAAAAATAATTTCTGATTAATATTAAATTAATACCTCAAATTAGATTTAATAAGTCCCCAATTTTAAAAGCCATAAAAATACGGGGTATTACATACTTCCCTCCTAATAACGGAATTTCGTCCCGAAATTCAGAAAAATAAAGCGTAACTGATAAGGACAACTCGGGTATTAATTTCACATCTCATGTAATTTTCGTCGTACCACCCATATAGTACATTACCGAATACCCTCACTAATGTTATAATCCAAGCCTTACTATTTAGTTTAGATTATCTTGAGTTAAACTTTACCCAATCCGTACTATACCATCCTCATGGAAAAGTTATGGGAGTAACGATCCTAAGTCATCAAACAACTAAATCTGGAAGTCACAACTTCTAGTTTCATTACCCTCAAGAATACTTACTATGACACAAACATGGAAAATACTACAATCAAACCATCCAGGGCGCCCATACACCGAATGTGTGTACATTCCATCATAAGGTCTAAATGAATGTGATTCCTCTGTAAGGTTACCCTTAATTAACCGACTACTTAGTCTATAATCCGTATTTCTATGATTTCCACATTCTCATTTGGAGATTTCATTTGCCTCAAATCATGCTACAACTCATAACTCTCTCTGATTAATATAAATATACACATATAAAGGCAAAGGTTATAAACTCATATTCTAAAGGCCTAACTTACTTTGACTCCCAACGTTCTTTAGTTTCGTGCGTGGGGTGTCTCGCAGAGTGAAATCCAAACAAGGAACCCCCCGATACACTACTACCTAAAATAGTTGGTCTTCGAAACTCCTCAGGTCCTTAGTCTATAGTATATAACATCCCAACAAGTTTTATCTATTTATAAAAGTCTACTTATTCACTCTCGTATCAAAGACAATACGCTAGCTATAACGATCAATCTTGGTCTCATATACAACAAGTCAATCCATGCTGATAATCACATCTTACTCGGATATGTCTATAACAAGTAAATCCACGATAAAATTAAACTCACGTTTTGATATAGACAAGAAAATAATAGGTGTACCACTACCCATCAGTGAGTCTACATAAATAATAGTGTCAATTCCCAAGTCTAGTAACCCTATGGTCCACGTAATTCTAATAGATACAAATTAATGTGAGGTCCTAATAACAATCATTATGCTCCCCATAATTCCATAAATAACAAATGTACCCTCATTCGCGGGAGGTGGTTGTTGACTCCCACTATTATAACTTTGCTCCGATGAGTTAAGAAAAATTTCACCCTAAATTTACAGTTTCAGCTAACCAAACTCCACTATATGTCCAAGCCTTTGAATATATTGCCTTCGTTGGGTAACATGCCCAATTCTCGCATTTTTAGAACTTCTACTGATGACTCTCCTCAATTTTCCATTTGAACCTCTCCCAAGCGTACTACATTGGGTGAGTCTAATTTGTCATCACCTTTGACTATAGCATCACCTGGAATTTGTAGGTTGCGTCCTAACCGTCTTTACAGTCCTGGCCTCTCATGCCATAATAGGGGTGACCTCGACTACGGTCATCATCCTCAAACATACTTCATAACCTCCTAAGTACGACCTCCACTATTCGTCCAATGTCCCTTATCTGCCATACTTCTTGTGCGAACATGTCCGAACGCAAATAAGATTCACTAATATATACGTTATAGCAGGATAACTGAATCTTACCATAGAAATCAGCAATTCTAATCATAGGGCTCTATATAAAACAAAGTAATGCTCAGCTGAAAGTATAGTAAGTCGTAGAGACCCTAAAGGACACTAAAACCTACTGCTCTGTTACCACCTGTAACACCCTGCCTAATTAAATACCGGGTGATGAGTCATTTATTAAATTAACATCAAGGTGAACGGTTGGCTCATTTTCAGCATCACTGTCGTAAAATAATTATTACCAATACAAACACCCTAAATAATTAAGCTAAGTGTCAAAACAATTTAAAGTCGCATTTTTCCTTTCTTAAGTACCAATATAAACCACTTTAATACCCAACGATTAAGAATCACATAAATACTAAGGATGGAAATTTACACACAAGAATTAAACCATCTATATAATCCAAACCAAGTATAAGAACCATAAATGAAGTCATTCTGACAAAAGTTAACTCCCAAGGAGAATTGAATATCGAAAATATAAATGAACATAAATCCTTCACAAGATCTAAACGGAATAGGAAATCGGGTGACACATGCCCTAACTATGAAGATCTAAAGTAGGAACTGATTCAATGACGAAGTCATATAAAGCAAGGGCTTGCAACTCCCACATAAGTTGCAGCCCATCCAATCCAAAGAACCTGACACCCCTATGGATGGGCACCTGTAATACATACATATATATACAAAAGAGAAAGAAATGACAGAAAACGGGTCAGAGACCGAGTGCAAAATAGTTTTAAAAATAGTTTAGCAAGTTTTTAAAATGCTTACCGGCTAATATCACAACCATGTTAGTATGCGACACTCTCTTGAGAATCTTCACCTCTTATCTAGTGTGCACCCCTAACGTACCTCTAGGACATCCTAGTTATAGTTCCCACGCTAACTAGATTAACCACAGGCATCCATTATTTATAGCCCAATTTATTCCCACGTATTAACCTTATAATACATATAATGATGTTATAGACACACACACACACACACACACAAATATATATATATTCAACATGGATAAGTCCCTTATTAATTCAATTCAACTAAGGGTTTTCATACATAACTATCTTACATTTCTACTTTAGCCACATAGTAGATATCATCACATGTATATATATATATATTCACTATATTATATATACACTATACTTCACCCTGAGACACAGTTGCGGTGCTACATTACTCTGCTATCTTGTCCCAATACATCATGTCATTGTATAGGGGACTATAGGTTCGGTAAAGATTCCTGAAATCATAAATATCAACACAAAAATTAGAGGCTAACATTGTTCTCATACCCATGGGTCACACACATACCTACGTTCCCATATACAACGGACTTATCAACTTACCGATAAGTCTTTCATAGTCTTATGTTCTCGAGCGACAAATCAAAAATCCCTTGGATTCATCAAGATATGATTGCCCTCACGCGCAAACCCCCTGTCGATTGTAAGTAAGCTAGGTATGTCATACACAGATACATAATATATGCACATTCACAAAGTCATACATATAAATATTCATATTTTCCAAATTAGGTTCGCCCACGACTCATAATTGTTACTATCCATTCTCAACAAAAAATTTACTCACTTATTTCTCATAACGGATTCGTCTCTTTTATTCTCATTTATTGTTTACTTCGTTCTTACTTATCATCTCTCAATGTATTATTTCTCACTAAGTATAAATTTCAGTAGGTATACCCTCACTTATCTTCTAGTCTATATCTTTCATGAGTCTCAATCTTTTAGTAAACGTAGACACAATTTCCAATGGATGAATATCTCCCCGTTAACCCACAATTTCATCTCATATTAATTTCACTCAACGAAGTCTACTTAGACCCTATTGGTTCTCTTCATAACCCTTTATACTCTATCAATGATGATCAAGGGTTCCTACGCATTCTAACCGGACTAAAAAAAAAGGGGGAAAAATATGCCATTTTCCAGGAGGGGTCGATCGATCGAGGAAAGGGGGTCGATCGATCGATCAAGTAGTTCTTGCCCAGTTTTCTGCAATATTCAACATACGGGTTAAACCCTTTTAACCCCTACAAACCTCTATAATTTCATCCCAAAATCCCATCAAAGTAATCCAAGTGTATAAGCAATGTACATAAACAAGTTCTAACGTAACGACATCAATAAATCCTCAACGAATCAATCAAAAAGGAGTTTAATCTCAAATCTCTTTATAAAACCAAAATTTTCATAAATAATCACCACCCTCTATTTTCATCAAGATTTTCTTCCTAAATATGATTATAAATTCATGGGTAATCCTCTACATATGATCAAGGTTTTAGACTAGATGGGTTCTCCCTACAACACATATAATTTCTCTTCCAAAATATATAATTTTTCCATTAAAACGTATGATTTTCATTCCAAGACTAACATGGAAGGTATATTAACTTGGAATTTAGCAAGATAGGTACTTTCCTCGGATTGAAGGGTATGATTGGTTGATGAAAAATATACGGTTGCATTCCTCGTCATGCGATCTGTGTTTTGGTGGTGGCGGCGATGGAATCGGGTGAGTTCTAGGCCTTGGATTGCTTGAAGACTCTTCACCTTCTTCTCTAATCACTTCACCTTCTTTTCTAATGGTTGGCTTAGGCTTTGTGTTTGTTAACCCCAAGAGACAACTCTAAATGGCCAATAAATACTAAGAAAATTCGTGGGTTTAATTACCAAAAAATGCCAAATGTCTAAAATACCCTCCCGGGGTGTCAATTTGGCCTAAAAATGCCCCGAGACCCAAACTAAACTCCCGAGTGCACTTTTCTGACTATCTTGACCCTTACGGATACTTTGGCGAGCTCAAATACGTATAACTTATAATCTATTCAGTTTAATTATAATAATTTAGTCCTGACACGACACAGGCACGTCCCGAGTTAAATTTCCATAATTGCCATTTTATTCACTCGTGACAATTTTAATAAAACCAATCTCATATATTACTTTACTAACTCACATCATGCTAGTAAATATAAAAAAAATCCAGATTAATATTAAATTAATACCTCAAATTAAATTTAATAAATCCCCAATTTTAAAAGCCATAAAAATATGGGATAATACAATTGTGTACCGTACTTGTTTTGACATCGAAAGTGGTGTGAAGAAACTCTCCGGTGCCACACCTCACACCTACTGTAAGCTAGCTATCACACCTACATTAGGTGTAGAGAAAGAGAAAGGATTATTAAATTAGGCGGGGAAACTATAATACAACTAAGGTGCTGAAATGTAAGAAGTTCTCAAATTTTGCTCTTCCTTGTTGCTATTGCTTCTTCTTCCATGCTCTCTCTCCATTCCGTCCTTTTACTTGAACAAAGAAAGCGGAATTAGTTAATTGTATTATTTATTCTAGCATTCTTACTCAATCAAATAATGGCTATGAATATATTAGTGACAATGAATTTAAATATGAAAGGGATAACCTCTTTAAAGAACTCGTTGGAATTTTTATTATAAATAGTCAGTTGGTTCACTCATTACATTTTTAAAACTGAGGCAAGAGTTACTATTGGCCTCTTTGATTCACTAAGGTCTTGAATGTGCCACCTTTTGAGGAAAATCCAAACGTTAGCAACATCCTTTGATCTTGATCAGCAAGACTCCTTTGGCGGTTGATGTGGTTGTTGCTTTCGAGCATCAACCATCTGAGTAAACATTGCATCTCCTTCTCTTGAATCTAGTCAATTTCTCAAGTTTTTTTAGACATATGTGGCATCGTCCTATTATTATTTGTATAAGATAGTAATTGTTTAGAAATATATTTGAAATTAATATGTAAAAGATTTACTATAGTATCACTTTGTCATTTTGTGAAATTTTAGATAATGGGATCCCAAAATAATACGTAAAAGATTTGCAACTTGTACCTATATTAATGGATATGAATTATGTTAAAATTGGGAGTAAATTCTAGTTGAGAATAGAAAAACTAAACATAATTACAATTTCAAAAGCATAATAGGTAAAGCATGAGAAAGTACCTGACATTAACTCACTTATAGAGTCGCCATCAGATCTGTAAAAAGTTAGAAAATGTAACAACAAAGAATAATGAATAAAAATACGTAATCTTTCAGTCGTGACAATATTTTCACAAGTGTATAACACATAGTTTCTAAGTTATACATCATACATGGATGTGAAACAAAAAAACTAATAACACAAAAACAGATCATTCATGACATCTGTCAAGTTTATCGGGTTAAAATGATGCACTCGTTCGTGAAGATGAAAACAAATCATTGTTACTGTAATAAAATAGTATCATTTGCATGCCTATATCCATCAAGATCACTTCAAAGAAAAGACATACAATGAAGTATGACTTATGTGATATATAATAGATGATGTAACTCGCTGTTAGTTGATGTAACTAATTCTCAAGGAAGGCAGATCATTTATATTTAGTCCCTGCTTTTCCTTTTGGTTCCTAAAATGTCACATGGAAACAAATTCATATTCCCAATCAAATGTGCTAATATGTTCACAGTGTTGGAGACGTTGATGAAAAACAGTGAATGAGGTGAGAGAGATTGTTAGATAGAAGCATACCTCGTATTAGGCGGTTCATTTGTTTATAGAGGGGTTGCAAACCTAAATCTATTAGATGAGAACATCTCCACCATGATAGTATAAATTAATTTTTGAAATTAAAAAACATAAATGAATTAAAAACTTTGCCTTGCATGAGCAGTGTGACTTCCAAGTTCCCACTTCCAAGTTCCCTAGATCTTTAAATTATAACATAACATAGAGAAGTGTTACTTCAATATAGAATAAAATGGACAAACCCATGAAAGTGATTACCACATTTATGGTGGCTGACAAATGTGCTACCGATTATAGTACGTGAGATATTCCAGTGATGTGGTGGTTGAGAAAGAAACAACCTATAATACCTCGTGATTTGTTGGACTGAAAATTTAATTTATTTGGAAAAAATAAAATTTATTTATATTGGAGAATTTTAAATTTGGCAATTGAGGTCAAAACTCGAGGATGTAATAAAGTATTTAGAATGATGATTCAGAGTGCGCGGTTGATTTTGGATGGATCGAGATAGTCAAAATGACTGTCCTTGGGTTTTATTTTGGTTCTGGAATATTTTAAGTTAGTTTGACTCGAATTGGAGTAAACGAGTCATTTAAAGTGTGTATTATCATTTAAAGTTGGGTATCTTCAAGATAAGGCTTAAAAAACCTACTTGAGATAACAATATCATTTGTGAGATTGGGAGAAATCCCTAGAGAGATAGAGAAGAGGAAAGGAATAAGAGAAAGTAGAAAATCTTGGATATTCCGACCAATACACGATTTCGAGGATGATTTAACCTCTACAACTTTGAGTCAAGTGATTAAACTTGCTAAATAATTTATGTGTGTCATTTATTTAATGATTTGTGGATAAAAATATGGATTTTTGGTTAATATGTCAAAACCTGGATTTTCGGTATTAAATCTTGCATTTGATGTTTACACATGGTTTAAAGGGTGTATAACTTGATGGGATTAGATATAGGTCAAGTTTTGTGGAAACATTATTGGGTAAAATATTGAGGGTTGGAAGATGATATAATTGGGTTTTGGAAATTTAGGTTTTGGAGAAAAATGACTAATTCGTAGGCTGTTGAACAGGACGAATCAATTCGGCCCCTTTCCGAATTGATTCGGAATATTGCAGACTTACAGGTCTGAGTGACCGAATCGATTCGGACCCAAATCTGAATAGATTTGTCATGAGATAGACTTACAAGTCCTTTGGACCTAATCGATTCGCATAAGGGGTGAATCGATTCGCTTTGAGGACCGATTCGATTGAGGTTGGGCCGAATCGATTCGAAAATAGGGTTATTTTGTGACATTTTTCTAGAGCGAGTTTTACTCCGTTTTGATTGGATTTATCTATTTGGAATATTATTATATGATGAAAGAAATATGTTTTGGAGATTTATTTGGAGTTTCTCACATGATGTGATCGTGGGGATGTACCGAGCTATTTTGGGAATATATATATATATATATATATATATATATATATATATTGGAGTTGTTGCATCAATTTAGTGGGGAATCTCATTAGGGACGGGAGACCTATATGGATATTAGACGTGAGATATTATATGATGTAAGGCTAAAGACTCTTCTAGGGAGTTATGACGGTATGACGTGAAAGTTTTATGCAAATTTTGTGTCGAATCCTCCAAGCGATAGTATTTTATTTAAATATGATTTGGGGACTATGTCCATCCCCGATCCCCACCACGAAGAGAGAAAGGATCCTTCGGGTCCCGTGCGTACCCTCTCCCGGGAGAGCGCTTTGCCCGGCGTAGATTTGTGAGGTGTGAAAATGTAGAGAGATTTAAAGTCTCTAGTCTATTTTACCCAAAACAGACAAAAGAAAAAGGGGAAGCCACCCCGAAGGATGGCATCCAAAGACATACTGGTGCGTGCGAAACCAAAATGATTCGTGAAGGGTTCGGAGGCTTAGTTACGAAATGGGAAGGTGTTAGGCACCCATTCCGCCCTATCGGTCTCTCATGAATATTTGCTATTTTCCTCTATGTTTCCCCCGTGATATGTGTGCATGTGTATATATATAATGGAGGTAGGAATCCTCGACTTGTATCATGGAAAAGATAAAGCGAGTCATCCCTAGGAATGTGAGATTAATGTAAAAAATAGGATTTACACGATTACCCCTACGTTGATCGTTATAAGGGAACGATAACGCATATGGAGTAATACGTTACTAAGAACACGTATATAGAATATAATGGAAAATGAGATAAAGAGAAGATAGAAAATAAGAGAAAAAGTGAGAAAAGGACTCGAGTCTCGGGTTTTACCCCGAGACGCCTATGTAGCCTATAAAGGCATCAAAGTCCATGTAGTTCGCATACAAAATGAGGGGTGGGGTTTAACCCATAAATCCAAATGGAGAAATCTCTTATTTTTGAATGTGTGTGTGTGTGTGTGTAAAAAAGTGTTTTAGTTGTGAGAAGAGTGTGGAAAAAGTGAGAGAATCCCTATTTGGAATTTATGAGAAAACCCTCTTTTTCTTGTTTTTTTAGGTTTTATTTATATGAAAATAGGAGATGTGCAATAATACTAGATAAAAAGTATGTTAGGATATGTGAAATAAGATAATAAAAGTGCTTAAGTAATAAAACAAGTTATTGCAATTTAAGAAGCTTTGAAGAGAAAGGTGAGAAAGATGGACCTTCTTGGAGACCTTGAGCTTGATCTTGAATGTTGAAAAGCAGACCTTGTACTTGGATGATGATGGAGAGTGGTTAATTCATCAAGTTTGATGAAAGGGATGATGAAAAGTGGGAGTGAAAAAGGGATTTGGAAGTTGAAATCACGCTGCCTTCGAGAGAGGTTTCTGGGGGTTTGCTGAGAGTGATTTGCTTATGAGCTGAGCTCCCCTTGAAAATGAGGTCAAGGCCTCCTTTTATAGGACCAGGGTTCTACCAATCGGGATTTCCATGGCACTACCTATCGGCAGGTGCCAATAGGCAGGGTCTAGGACCTGCTATTTGGTAGTGCGCCTCAGGCTTTTTCGGAAAATTGGCCGCCGAGGGAAAACCGTTGGTCGGAATAGCGCATGGGGTATATCATTGGAAAGTTATTTCAGAGACCTTCGAAAGTCCTTTGCACCGCTCCCGAGTTCGGGAGTTGACTTTGGGTCAAATGTGGCTCAGAAGCGTTTTTTGGTCCTCTGGACGGGGAATTGTTCGGACGCAAATGGATTGCTCGTCCTCATAGTAAGTCTGAATCATGCATGGGGCACACCATTAGAAAGGTTAAGAGATCTAATTCGACATTCCAAAGAGTTTGGCTCGGTTCGGGGAGTTGACTTTGGTCAATCGGGCCCGAGAAGCATTCGGTGACCTCTCGGAGTCAACCGGATCGTTCGTCCTCATGGTAAGTCAGAATCGTGACCGTTGGAAGGGGTATTCAGTTCCCTTAGAAGATTCATTTAGCCTCGATTGAGCTAAAGAGTTGACTTAGGTCAAACAGAGCCCGGGAGCACCCGGTGGCCTCTAGGTTGGGTTTCGGACGTAAACGGATCATTCATCCGCATGGTAAGTCAGAATCGTGCATGGGATGGACCATTGGAAAGTTTATTCAGTTCCCTTTGAAGATTCACTGAATCTCAGTCGAGATGAAGAGTTTGATTTTTGGTCAAATTGAGCCGGGGGGTGCCCGATGGCTTTCAGGTCAGTACTCAGGACGTGACCAAGGTTTACAGTGATGAGTGGAGGTACTAGGGACCTAAGGAGAGTTAGGGGTAACAGAATGAGGTGTCTATAGATCCCCTTGATGGGTGAGTTTGGAACAAATGATAGCCGTCGATTAGACACCGCATGATGCTTTTGAGAGAGTATGACCGGTTTAGAGGATCGAGGACGATTCTGAGGACCTAAGGAAGCGAGGATAAACGATTCAGAGGGTTGAGGTTAATTTGAGGACCTAAGGAGCGTGCTAGAGATGACCAAATCAGAGGGTTGAGGTTAATTTTAAGGACCCAAGAGTGGTGACGACCGAGGACCGAGGTCAATTCTGACCTAATTCAGGCGACGTTCCAAGACCGGGGTCAATTCTGACCCAAGAGTGGTGACGACCGAGGATCGATGTCAATTCTGACGTAATTTAGGTGATGATCCAAGACCGGGGTCAATTCTGACCCAAAATTAGTGACAACCGAGGACCGAGGCCAATTCTGACCCAAGAGTGGTGACGATCGAGGATCGAGGTCAATTTTGACCTAACTCAGGTGACGATTAAAGACCGGGGTCAATCCTGACCCAAGAGTGGTGACGACCGAGGACCGAGGTCAATTCTGACCTAATTCAGGTGACGATCCAAGACCGAGGTCATTTCTGACCTAAGAGTGATTGCATTTCCTTGGGAAAAGAAAAGAGTTTCACTGAGGGTAAGGATTGGATTTAAGGTTTCGCTGGGGATAAGAATTGGATTTGAGGTTCCGCTGGGGAACGATGAATGAGCTGGGGAAGATTTGGATCGTCCTTCGGGAGAGATCGCCTGGGGCGAGTGATTCTTCTTAATTTTGCTGGTAAAAATACCATGACATATTGTTTTGCACCGAGTAGCTGATGGCGGGGGAGGCCTTTTGCCTTTGATTTGAGAAGAGGATCTAATTTTTGGGGAGATAATCGGTTTGTAAAATCTACTGAGGAGGTGATTGACCGAGAGGTCATTCGCTTGGATTTGAGGGTTCCGTTGGGGATAAAGGGGTGTCGCCTGAAGGAGTGAAAAATTTTCTTGATGAAAATGTTCTAAATCCTTCCTGAGATTTTTAGGAATTTTGGGGGGATTTTTCGAGGCTTTCTGGTATTTTTTGGGAATTTCTGTACGAAATTTTAAGGGGGGTGCCGGCCGGCATAAACTGAGGTGTGCCATTCGGTAGTGGCATGGACTTTTGGACTGCCTCGAGAAGGTGTGGAGACAGTGCCGATCGGTATGGCTGGGGTCAGTGCCGATCGGCATGGCGCTTGGCCTCCTATATAAAGGGGGCGAATCCCCTACATTTTTCATAGCTTCTTTCATTCTCTCTTTCTGTAATTTCTTTCTTTGAATTGTTCTAACGTTCCGATCTTCAAGAAATGTCCGCCTTTGTGAGCACCACTGTCCACTGGGAGTGGTTGACCGTTGATGACTGGGCGAATATGGATTGGAGGGATAGGGTGCCCCTTGCTTTAGGGAACGAGAATGCCTTCGATGCATTCGAGTCGGTTGCGGATGAGCGGACCTTACTGCGGGAGCCATCGCATCATCGCTCTTCGAGAGTGATTCCCGACAGTTATGTAAGTAACCTAACCTTTGGCATTCCCTTCTTTTTGGGTGATTTTTCCTTTTTCTTAACCTTTGACTGAATTTTTCCTCTTGCCAGTCGGATATTTCTTTGATGAACATGCGTGCCCGCCGGACGATGGGGCTTAAAGATGTTTGGGAGCATCTTCCACCCATGGTGCGCTGGATGGTATCATCCGCGGGTTTTAGGAGGTTGGTGGCTGCGCTGGATGAGACGCCTCGTTCGATAGCAATTTTGTGTGCCTTAGGGGAGAGGTGGTGGGACACTACCTACACTTTTCATTTTGGCTTCGAGGAGTTGACGGTGACTCCCATAAATGCGCAGCAACTGCTGGGGCTAGATTGTGACGGGGAGCAGTTAGAGGTGGATCACTCCTTACGGGTGAGGCTGGAGGTGGTGCATGCGACACTTGGTGATGTGAGGAGGATAGTCTCTAGGGATTCTATCCGACTGTCCTTGCTGAAGGATGTTTTGCTGAGCAGGGTGGTTAATACGGAGGATGGGCTACAAGTGAGGCAAATGGCCCGGTTGTTCATCTTGTTGGTGCTGGGAGGTTTCATGGTGGCGTCGAGCGGTAACATCGTCCATTTATTATTTTTTCCGTACTTGAGGATGTTTTTGAACATCCCTTTCTATGGTTGGGGGAGTCTGACCTTAGCGACCCTTTACTCTTCTTTAGATGCATTCAGTCGGTGCTGCCGGTAAACTTTTACTGGAGCCACGTATCTCCTTAAGGTATTCTTTACTTTGTGCATTTTCATTTCATGCATTCGCACTTTCCTTTCATGCATTCTCATTTTCCTTATGCCTTCTCTTTTTGGTTGTGAATTCACGCATGGTTCTATGAGGTGATTGGGTGCAACACCCCACTAATTGCTCTGAAGGACGACACTGCTGGGGACTTCTGTCGACTGTATCGATAGCGTAAGGCCAACCGGCAGTCGATGGGATCTCTTTCCCTGGAGGCGGTGCGTCAGGTCTTGAATGACCTAACCAATGGTAGGGTAAGACTTTTTCCATTTCAGTCTTGGTTTTCTGCTCCTTTTGATCTTGTATTAACTCATGCCTGTTTGGGATTTTTAGGTGACCTTTTATCCTTGGGGGACAGCCATTCAGGATATGGGGATGACTGGGGTGAACGCGCAGATGAGGTGTTTATTGGCGCATGAGTTTGGCCATTCTTGGTACCTCGAGAAGAGGGTGATTCGTCAGATTACTGAGGAGGATGTAGTGGTTCCTCCCGCGCAGCCTCCTACGTCTATGAGGTAGGAGCGACAGCTGTTGGAGGATAAGAGGATTGCGGCGATGATCGGCGAGTCCTATGCGTTGTACACTGATACAGCTGTGCCGTATGACTATATGGACTTTGTGAAAAACTGGTTGATGGCGCCCAGCATACATGACGCTTTGCTTTTCCCTTCTGCGGGTTCGAGTCGAGCGGTGGGGTCTTCCCATAGTGGTGGTGGTCCGTCGGCACCTCCAGTGGTGGCAACCTTGGAGGTCCCTTTTGTTCGGCTGCACACTCCTTCGTACAACATCCGGCGGGCTGATGGAGGGATAGTGCCGATGCTGCACCGTCCCTTACGATGGATCCAGAGGAGCTGGGTTTGACCGAGGAGGTCCTTCGTCCGGCGGTAAACCTTTCGATCCTTTTCCTCTTTTTTTGATTTCTTTTTCTTGATACTGATTTTGTCTTTTCCTTGCAGCAAATACCGGTGTCGACCACTTGGCTCAGGGACATCAGAGACTGGATATCATCGGCGACTGCCCACATTGGGGATGCTGTCCCCGTTCTTTCTTACTTTGTGTCTTCAGCCTCGTTCGGGGAAGACTCTGGCTCGGGTAGTGGGGGTACGTCGTCTCGTCGTAGGGGAAAGAGGGCGCGTCACAGGGGTGGAATCTCTTGAGAGAGAGAGAGAGAGAGAGAGAGTGGGTTCGGGTTGAGTCCCGTTGTTTTTTTGGCTTTTTCTTTATTTCCTGCAAAAATGATGTAATACAGAAAATAGATATATGCAATGCAATGTAGTTTTTTGACTATCTTTTATTTTAATGATGAATGAATGCATGCACATGCGCTTTTTAATTTTCTACTGAGACCGTAAAACATGAGTATTTTTTAGAATTTTTCAAAGGAAAGCTGTTTTATTTAAAAAGGGGAATCCCATAAGAGAAAACAGGATTCTTGAAATTCTTTTGAAAATATCAGTTTATTTTTATGGAGTTTTCTGGTTTGACAAAAAAGGAAAGGAGGAAATTTCCAAAAATGGGGGCTTACCGATCGGCAAGCACCCTGGCCTGCCTATCATCAGTTCAGTCCAGTCCCATCATTTGAAAGCTTTGATTGGTACCCTCTTTAGCCTTTAGTACCCTGTGGGGTAGGATTCCCTCCGATTTTTGTACGGATTATGTCTTTTATGAGAGTTCTCAATTATAAAAAAAAGGGGGGAAGGGTGGAGTATTTTCATCACACTTTTCCACCCTTATCTACTTGCCCACTATTTCTTTGCCCTATAAGATGGCTCTCCCTGGTAGCACCAAGTTTGTCAACTACATCAAAGCCTTAGAAGCTATGTGCTCTTAGAATGTCGACTATGATGCTTTCAACATGCGTCGAGTCTCCTTGTGGCGTAATCAACCTTTTGAGTGGAATATGCTGATGGCGGCATTACCATTTTGCTACCCCAAAGATCATGTATTCCGCTTTGGGTTGGAAGAATTTTTTCCTACCTACGAGGAATTTTTCGCCATACTAGGTGTGAATCCCAGTGTTGCTGCGGCTTTACCCAAATTTTCCTGCTCCCCTAGGGATTTGTTGGCTGGGCTTCTTAATATCTCGCCTTCGGTGGCCAGGTCATTGGTTGCCGGAGGAATGATCTCCATCCTGGCGGTGTTGCAGTCCATGCATTCACGGGAGGTAGGTGATGCTGGCTATGTTGGAGCCGTTGTTCTGGGTCTGGTTTTAAAATTGTTGTTGGTAACTGGGGAGGTGCGAGTTGACCCACAACTTGTAGCCATTACCTCATGGATGTCATACCGTCTCAATCCTGCGGCGGTGATATTGGCGGAGACTCTGAATGGCCTGGATGCCTGGAGAGAAGGTCATTTTGACTTTTTGAGGGGTAGCCCTGTGATGCTGTTCATGTGGTTGTCTGAAAGATTCCACTTGTCGACTCCTCAAGAATATCCTTTGTCGGTTGTACCCAACTTCTTTTCACGCTACTTCATTCATGTTGGCATGCATGTTGAGAATTGGGAGAATTGGCTTGTGGAGCATGGGGATCATGGGCTATATTGGTCAGTGCCTTTATGGGGACAGTTGCAGCCAGTTCTGGAGCTAGGAGAGTATTCATACGTGCGACTGGTTGGTCTCAGACAGACCTCTTTTTATTTCCCTTAGCGGCTTCTGCGTCAATTTGGCTGGGCACAGGTCGTGCCCCCTCGGACCTCAAATTTCTTTCCGGTAGAAGATTTGACTGAGCACTTGCGTATGTTTCTTGGATCTCTGTGGGAAAATCGGCGTCCGTCGACCCGTCCATCTCAGTCTGTCGGGAAGTTTTGCCATATCCCCAAAGATTATATGAAGTGGTTATGGAGGAAAGTAGTCAACAAGATGTTAGCAGTAGAGACTGGTCAAAGGTGGTTTATTTTATCTGATTCCATGGAAGGGGGTGTTGTGGTCTTTTCGAAGATGGTTAAGGCTCATCAGTCCATGGAGTGTTTTAGGCACTCCATTCAGGCAGGAGAAACTTGGGGTCCTCAGGATGTAGATGATGAGGGTCGAGGCTCTTCTGGTAGCTGTGGGTAGAACTCCCGATGAGTTTATTTATGTAACAGATGTGGGGGATTTTAACTACTTTTTATGGTAGTAGGGGGAAGGGAGTTATCCGTTCCTTTTTCTTATGTAATCTATACTGTAGTTTCTTATTAATGAAATAAACAAGTTTCTGATCATCCAGCTATGCCTTTCGATGAATTTTGTATTTTGAATTATCTATACCGATTGCTAAGACATACATAATCCTTTTGTTCAAGTAGATGTTTAGAATGAACTGTCATTCTCGGAGATAAGAAAAGAATATATTTTTATAAAAAAAAAGAGGGACCGTGCTCATGTGGGATGTATGAGCTGCCTACGTACCTCTGGGGTTTTTTGAAAAGTTTTTTAAAATAGATTTTGTAGAGGATCAGGCCCACGTAGTTTTGGGTAGAGTGAAATGAAGAGTGTATATATATGAATATAAGGGGGATGAGAAGAGTCATAGCGTGCCGAGATTTCGGACTAGGGGTAGAATTTCTTGAGACGGTCCAGATTGACTAGATGAGCCATCTCTTCCCCATCCAGGTTAATGAGCATGGCGGCACCACCGAACAAGATCTTCTTCACAATGTAAGGGCCGCTCCAATTGGTCTTGAATTTTCCTCTGGGGTCCCAGATGGGTTCGATTATCTCTTTGAGGGATAAATTCCCCTCCCGGACACTACGGTCCTTGGCTTTCTTATTGAATGATCATGCTATTCGGCGATGGTATCCCTATATGTGATAAAGAGCTTTTAATCTTCTTTCATCTAGAAGGTCTAGCTCATCAAGACGTCCTTGGTACCAGTCTTCTTCACTAATCTTGCCTTCGAGCATGATGCATAGTGAGGGTATTTCCAGCTCCACAGGTAGGACTGCTTCCATGTCGTAGACCAAAGAGTAAGGGGTAGCCCCAGTAGAGGTTCAGATTGAGGTTCAATAGCCCTAGAGGGCGTACGGGATTCGGTTGGCCCAATCCCTACAACTTTCGGTCATCTTGCTGATGATGGCTTTGAGGTTTTTATTGGCGGCTTCAACTGCACCATTGGTCTGAGGTTGATAGGGAGAAGATTTGTGTCTCTGAATCCCATACTCGTTGACAACTTCTGTGACTTCTGCCTCGAAGTGTAACCCGTTATCTGACACTAGCTCGTGTGGGACTCCATATCGGCAGATGATATTTTTCTTGATGAATTTGGCCACCTTTTTGGCATTTAATGTTGCGTATGACTCAGCTTCGACCCATTTGGTGAAGTAATTAATGGCAACCAGGATGAACTCATGCCCATTTGAAGCCTTTGGTGTAACCTTCCCTATGATGTCGATACCCCAGGTGGAGAATGGCCAGGGAGAAGTCATGTTGTATAATTCCTGCGGAGGTAGGTGTTGGAGGTTGGAGAACTGTTGGCATTTAGGGAATCTCCAAACATAGGCGGTGAAATCCTTGGCCATGTTGGTCCAGTAGTATCCCTGTCGGATGATATTCTTAGCAAGCATGTGACCGTTCATATGGTTCCAACATTACCCGTTGTGGATTTTCTTCATTATCTTTTTAATGTCAGCCCCTGAGATACAGTGCAAATGAGTTCCATAAAAATTCCTCTTGAGTAGTTCTTTATGACAGATGATGTACTGGGCGGACAGCCTTCGGAGGATAGCTCAATCGTTCTTTTTGGAACCCTCGGGATACCTATCGTACTTGAGGAGGCAGCAAATATCATAATACCAGTAGTTGACTAGCTCAGGATCTTCTGTGGTGACGAGCTTAATGTGGTAGCAATGGGTTGGTTTGTCTTCCTTTTAAACTAGGAAGGGGGTCATTATTATTCCCTCGGGCATGTCGACCATGGAGGCCAAGGTAGCGAGAGCATCGACTAGGTTATTCTTTGCTCGGGGTAGGTAATGAAAGGTGATATCTTGGAATTGGGAGGCTAACTCTTCTAATTGGGCATGAAAGGGTTGGAGCTTTTCGTCCTTGACTTTCCATTTTCTGAGCACTTGACCGATGATGAGGGCAGAATCCCCATATTCATCAAGGTATTAAATACTTTTCTTGAGAGAGACCTTGAGGCCCACTATGCATGCTTCATATTACGTCATGTTATTGGTGCAAGGAAAATCCAATTTTATGGCGATAGGAGTGTGGGAGTCATCTGGGGTGACCAGAAGTATCCCAATGCCATATCCCTTTTTGTTGGCAGCGCCATCGAAGAACATTTTCCATCGGAGGAAGTCTTGGGTGGTGTAAAGAATGTTCAAATCTGGGAATTCGAAGATCCAGACATCTGTTTCTTCTACTGGGTAGTCAGCGAGGTAGTCAGAGATGGCTCTTCCTTTAACGGCTTTTTATGTGACGTACACGATATAGAACTCGGTTAGGAGCATCAACCATCGAGCCATTCGATTGGATAAGCCGGGTTTCTCGAGAAGGTACTTGATGGGATCCATTTGGGATAAAAGCTTAATGGGGAAGGCGAGCATGTAGTGTCGTAACTTTTGGGTGACCCAGACAAGTGCGACACATGCCTTTTCTAAAGAAGTCTAGTTGACCTCATACCCGGCCAATTTGTGACTGGCATAATAGATGGCTCTTTCTTTGCGGGAGTCTTCAAGGTATTGGGCTAGCAAAGCCCCAGCTACAGTGTCGGTTATGGTTACGTATAGGAGCAAAAGGGAGACCAGGACGTGGTGGCGTGAGAACTGTAGGTTGGGTAAAATATTATTTGATTCGATCAAAGGCTTCTTGGCAGGCCTCGTTCCAAACCTTGGTTGAATCCTTTCGGAGGATCTTGAAGATTGGTTCGCAGATGGAGGTTAGCTGACTGATGAATTGACTGATATATTGTAATTTTCCAAGAAAATCTCAGACTTCTTTCTCTCTTCGGGGTGGTGGCATCTCAAGTATGGCTTTCAGCTTGGCGGGATCTACTTCCATCCCCTTCTCACTGACCATGAATCCTAAGAGTTTTCCCTTTGTAACGCCGAAGATGCATTTTTGTGGATTGAGTCTCATCTGATACTCCCGTAGTCGTTCGAAGAACTTTCGGAAAGCAGGATCATGCCCTTCTCTAGTTTTGGACTTGATAATCATATCATCCACGTAAACCTCGACCTCCTTATGAATCAGATCGTGCAGGATGGTTGTAGCGGCCCTCTGGTAGGTAGCCCCAGCATTCTTGAGACCGAACGACATGACGGCGTAGCAAAAGGTCCCCCATGGGGTGATGAATGTGGTTTTCTCTTGGTGGTCGGGGTGTATCTTGATTTGGTTGTATCCGGCAAACCCGTCGACGAATGACTTGAGAGCATGACTGGCTGTGTTGTCCACGATCATGTCGATGTAGGGTAGCGGATAATCATCATTCGGAGAAGGTTTGTTTAAATCTTGGTAATCCACACACATTTGAACTTTCCTCCCGATTTCAGTACAGGTACAATTTAGGGTAGCCACGTGGGATATTCGATTACTCGAATGAAAACTCTGTTCAACCGTTTGATAACCTCTTCTTTGACCTTGAGCGACCATTTGGTGCGGAGCTTTCTTAACTTTTGTTTAACTCGCTTGTAATCTGGGTGAGTGGGGATCTCATGCTAAGATATTTCAGGATCAATACGGGGCATATCATCGTAGGACCATGCGAAGACATCCATGAACTCCTTCAGTAATTCTTTGAGTTGTGCGCGCTCATGCTCGTCAAGGGTGGCCCCTATTCTAATCTAGCGCAGTTGGCTGTTAGAACAGAGATTAATAACGACAGTCTCTTCTTCATTAACTTGAACGCAGTTATGTTGTTTGTTATTAAACTTATTTAAATCAGTTAAGAATTGTTCATTTGCAAAATCATCATCATCAAAAGCTTTATTAGAATCTAAATAATTAATATAAGGCACAGCAAGATACTCAAAATCTTCATTTATTTCATTAATAGGAAAAACAGCATTGAGAACCTCATCAAAAGAGGTCTCGATTACATTTGAGGAAGGGTGGACAAGAGTAGAAGAAATAGGGTAAACATTGTGGTTAGGGGAGATTTGAAGGGTTAGAACTGGCGCAGCATGCCATTTGAGGAGAGGTGTGTCAGTAACTTTGATCAGATGAGAGGGGTCCAGTGATGCAGCGCTTAAATGAACCATGCAGAGTGCCATCCCTAGTGTCTGTAATTTGAAGGAATATTCGGAGTCACTTTCCTCAGTTTCTTCAGTATCTTTGATAAGCGGTGGCACCTGGTGTTGGAAACCTTCGGCCCATGGGTAGCTATCTTGGAAAAAGATCTCCATTCTAGGTTTCATCTTCTTGTCTATGTGGTCCTACCATGGTTCTGGAAAACCTCAAAAGGGTAAATCCTCGCCTTCTTTGATAAATCGTCCATTCAAGGAGTCTCCTGAGATAGTTCGGACGCAGTCTAACCCTCTCTTTGATCGACACTAGTGTATCATTATGAGCTCTTGTTCTGATGGCTGATACCCCAAGCCACAAGGAGGGAAAGATTTCTTCAGTTCGATGGGCTCGAGTATCCCCTGCTGCCTTTGTCCTAGACCCAGTCCGGGTATGAAGTGCATATTCCTGAAAATCTGAATCACATTGGCATTGCCATGAGGGTCATATTCTGGACAAACCCTTTCTTTGAAACCGTCCCCTGTCGGGAGTACGGATGGCTCGACCCAGAATCCTAATAGGAGCATATCATTTGACCCATGCTGTATCTGAAGAATTGGACTGCTGGTGCTTGCACCCTCGGCGTTATCATCGTCACCCAAGATGGTGATGATTCGCCCATCGGCGAAGAACTTCAATTTCTAATGGAATAAGGAAGAGAAACCCTTTATACTGTGGAGCCAGGGTCGTCCGAGCAACAGGTTGAAACAGGTCGGGATATCAATGACTTGGAATTCGACAACAGGGTTTATAGGTCCAACCCCTATTGCAAGTTTTATGGATCCCATCACCTCCCGACGGGTATTATCATAGGTACGCACGGCAGTGGAGGTTGAAGCGAGGTCACTTTCTTTTAGGCCTATACATTTGAAGGTTCTCAGTGGGTAGACATTCAAAGAGAATCCGTTATCAATGAGAGAGAGCGGTACAACCTTCCCCATAACTTCGACGGAGATATTGAGTGCATGATTGTGATTCGGCCCAGTTCTGGGGATTTCTTCTTCAGAAAATGACAACATTCGGGTGGAGGTCAAGGACCCGACAAAATTTACCTCTTCTTCTGGTGTGGTAGAAGGAGGAACTATGGGTCCTATGAGCAACTTGATTAAAGCATTTTTGTGCTGCTGGGAAGACATGAAAAGCCCCCATAGAGTGATGTTAGCTTGAGTTTTCTTCAGTTGATCGAGGATCTTACTCTCCTCGATGGTAATTTCTGGCATAGGAAGGTTTTCAATGCTCTTCCCCTTGTCATTTACTGGTAGTGAGCTCGAAATTTGGTAATGTCTCCCAGATCTGGTCATATGATTTACTGAAGAAGGGAAAAACTTAAATCCAATTTCCTCGTCAATCTCAGGTTGTTCTGCCGCCCTGTCTATTTCTCTGAGGAGTTCTTCAAATGATATCATCCCACATATGTCGGCTATTGGGCTAGTTCTCCCTGAAGCTTGTTCTTCGCTTGAATCTTCGACTCCTTCCCCCATTCGGTGGAAACAATTTTGTTTTTCCCTATAAAGTCGATGCATTACACAACTTCAACATCTTCCTCATATAGGTTTTCCCATTCTGTAGGGATATGTGTGATTGAAGGGACCAAGCGCCCTTGTAGCTTCAATGTGTTAAGTAACCCGGTAATACTGCAAATGTTGTTGGTTTTGCCTGAATGCTTTTGCCATGATCTGGACAACATCCTCTAAGCTGACTTCATCGGTTGATACCACCAAACTATCTGATTCTCGGGACCATTTTCGTGCTTCCAAAAATAGAGCGCTGAACCTCTGGTAATCGATAATCATCTGTGAGGGCAATTTCAGCCCGAACTCTAAGAGTTGATTAAATACCTCTGACAATTCCATACTTCCACTTTCAGAGCGGGTCCGAACAATGATGTATGCTCTGGTGAGGAGTGACAATGCCTGATCAGCGAGACTAGTAGGGCGTAGGAGGAAATATGGGCAAATTTGAAGAGGTTTAGGAGGGTATAGGGGTGTGATTTGGATTGATCGATCGAAATTCGGGTTTTCTTCTAAGAATATGGCATTTGGATTGGCTGGTGGGACGATGGTACCCCGATCGATGAGATCTTGGATTATGTTTCGAAGGTGGAAGCATTGGTCGGTTCAACTTCTGTTTTGGCAAGGCTTTTCTCGATTTCTACTCCTGCTTCTCTAAGAGCTCGAAAGTGGGGGTAATACTGTCCTCCCATGGTTTCTCGAACACGGGGCAAGAAATTCTTCTTCACTATGTTGACTTATTCTTCCTCATGGAATGGTGATAACTGCGAAGATGAACAATTGGGGACCTCTTCCCCCGAACTTCTTGATATTTGGCATCTTAAACTTCTCGGGTAACCTTACTTTAGGATAAGGAGACATATGGGTGTAGTCCATGTAATTCCCAGAGATTCGGACTTGGTCGAACTTCTTAGTGAGCATATTAAGATCTTCTTTGACTTTATTCAACTCCTCCTCCTTTGGATCAGCGACCAAAGGCATGTTAGCCATAGGCTGGGCAATGTTTGGCATTGGAAGTTGGGCAGGTGGCGGACCATTAGCCGGAGGGGCATGTAGAGCGTGATGATATTCCTTCTGGACCGAGATAGGCTCGGGTGGACCCATAGCACGAGGGAACAGGGCCTTGGACTCTTGAGGAATAGGAACTTGGTTTCATTGCATTTCTGGAGGTTGTCAATCTTGGCCACGAGCTAAGCTAGGACTGTCGTCAGATCCGATTGTATGATCGATGCTTGATTCGCATTCTCCATGGAAGATGGATATATTCCAGACTCGAAAGAAGTAGTAGAGGAGCGGATGAAACTCCGGGGTGATTTGACTGAAGATCGAAGCTAATAAGGAGCCAAGCCAAGGGCGTGCGATCGACCTGAGAAGGCGTAGGATGAGATTTATTTTTGAGAAAAAGGGAAGAAACTATTTTTGGATTTTTGATAAAAAGGGAGGAATGTTTTTTGATTTTGATAATGAAGGGATAAATGTTTTTGGCGATGGAACTCAGCATGATTATTATGATTATTATGTTCTTACTTGTATTTAATTCTCCTAAATCAATGTCGGACGGGACCCGAGCCTGGAAAAGTGGGGGTCTTAATATATGCAAAGCTACGTTTGGACTTGTAACCAGGTTCGCGGGCAGGGTGCCGTTTTAAAAAATGCACGAAAACTGGGAGGTAGGCAAACCCAGAATTTCGGTAGAGTTTCGGGTTGAAATCGGTAATCTAAAGTGCGTGTCCTATGTTTGACACATATATGCGGGTATGCAGTTGGTTGGGTGAATCGGCATGGGTTCCCCCCTTTGGCGTGACTTCCATGATATACGTCTTGCTCTTGTGGGTAATCAGTACGTGTGGACAAGCCATTAGATATACCTGAGTGTACGTGAATTGCCTCATCATATAGCTCGTGGGGACGGTACATGTGAGAGCAAATTCGATATACTTGGCATACGTGAACGAATTCCCTGCGATATACCTCCCGTCATGACTTCGGTCAAGCGGTACGATGCGTGGGAACTGTTCGATATACGTTGAAGGTACTTGGCCAATGGAAGGTGAGAGTCATATCTCTTTGGCTAACTACGACCTGCCGGACCAGTGCCAATCACGAAGTGACCCTCCAGTTACTAGGTAAAATTTGGTCAATAGCAATGCCCTTTGGTGATATCGTGTGAATCACGCATCATTCTCTTATTAGTATCTTATGATGAGAATGCCTTTCTTGATTATGCCAAACAGGGAGCGAATGTACAAGTACCCCAAAAGGTACACCAAGTATGGATGGGTGATGCGTGCAACATGAGGATATACATGTGATCCTAGGTGCATGTGGTGTGAAGTGTAAATGGAGAATTTTCTACAAGTGTGTGAATAGAATCATAAGCATGGGATACATATAAAAAAGGGGAACATGCAGGTATGGGTGGAAATATAAATAAATATAGCATCCATGTAAATAGAGTCAAGCCCTCAAAATAAATCAAGTCCCCAGCAGAGTCGCCATTGTAGGCATCCCCGATCCCTACCGCGGAGGGAGAAAGAATCCTTCGGGTCCCGCGCGTCCCCTCTCCCAGGAGAGCGCTTCGGCCGGCGTCGATTTGTGAGGTGTGAAAATGTAGAGAGATTTAGAGTCGCCAGTCTATTTTACTCAAAATAGACAAAAGAAAAAGGGGAAGCCACCCCGAAGGATGGCATTCAAAGACACACTGGTGTGTGCGAAACCAAAATGATTCGAAAAGGGTTCGGAGGCTTAGTTACGAAATGGGAAGGTGCTAGGCACCCATTCCGCCCTTTCGGTCTCTCATGAATATTTGATATTTTCCTTTATGTTTCCCCCCGTGATATGTGTGCATGTGTATATATAGAATGGAGGTAGGAATCTTCGACTTGTATCATGGAAACGATAAAGCGAGTCATCCATAGGAATGTGAGATTAATGTAGAAAATAGGATTTACGCAATTACCCCTACGTTGATCGTTATAAGGGAACGATAACGCATATGGAGTAATACGTCACTAAGAACAAGTATATAGAATATAATGGAAAATGAGATAAATAGAAGATGGAAAATAAGAGAAAAAGTGAGAAAAGGACTCGAGTATCGGGTTTTACCCCGAGACGCCTACGTAGCCTATAAAGGCATCAAAGCCCATCTAGTTCGCATACAAAACGAGGGGTGGGGTTTAACCCATAAATCCAAATGGAGAAATCTCTTATTTTTGAATGTGTGTGTGTGTGTGTGTGTGTGTGTGTGTGTAAAAGTGTTTTAGTTATGAGAAGAGTGCGGAAAAAGTGTGAGAATCCCTATTTGGAATTAATGAGCAAACCCTCTTTTTCTTATTTTTTTGGGTTTCATTTATATGAAAATAGGAGATGTGAAATAATACTAGATAAAAAGAATGTTAGGATATGTGAAATAAGATAATAAAAGTGCTTAAGTAATAAAACAAGTTATTGCAAATTTAAGAAGATTTGAAGAGAATGGTGAGAAAGATGGACCTTCTTGGAGACCTTGAGCTTGATCTTGAATGTTGAAAAGAAGACCTTGCACTTGGATGATGATGGAGAGTGGTTAATTCATCAAGTTTGATGAAAGGGATGATGAAAAGTGGGAGTGAAAAGGGGATTTGGAAGTTGAAATCACACTGCCTTTGAGAGAGGTTTCTGGGGGTTTGCTGAGAGTGATTTGCTTCTGATCTGAGCTCCCCTTGAAAATGAGGCCAAGGCCTCATTTTATAGGCCCAGGGGTCTGCCGATCCGCATTACCATGGCACTACCTATCGGCATGTGCCGATAGGCAGGGTCTGGGACCTGCCATTTGGCAGTGCGCCTCAGGCTTTTTC
This sequence comes from Sambucus nigra, assembly GCA_949130495.1. NCBI lineage: Eukaryota > Viridiplantae > Streptophyta > Magnoliopsida > Dipsacales > Adoxaceae > Sambucus > Sambucus nigra. The sequence goes on from OX422212.1 coordinate 355,535,117, forward strand.
AGAAAATTGGCCGCCGAGGGAAAACTGTTGGTCAGAATCGCACACGGGTCATACCGTTGGAAAAGGTATTTTAGAGACCTTCAAAAGTCCTTTGGACCTCTCCCGAGTTCTGGAGTTGACTTTGGGTCAAATGTGGCTCGGAAGCATTTGTCGGTCTGTTGGACGTGGAATTATTCGGACGCAAATGGATCGTTTGTCCGCATAGTATGTCCGCATTACTCATGGGGTGGACCATTATAAAGGTTAGGAGATGTACTTCGACATTCCAAAGAGTTTGGCCCAGTTCGGGGAGTTGACTTTGGTCAACTGGGCTCGAGAAGCATTTAGTGACCTCTTGGAGTCAAACGGATCGTTCGTTCGCATGGTAAGTCATAATCATGCACGAGATGGCCTGTTGGAAAGGGTATTTAGTGCCCTTCGTAGATTCATTTAGACCCGATCGATCTGAAGAGTTTGCGTAGGTCAAACAGAGCCCGAGAGCACCCATTGGCCTCTAGGTTGGGTTTCGAACGCAAACGGATCGTTCGTCCGTATGGTAAGTCCGAATCGAGCATGGGATGGACCGTTGGAAGGATTATTTAGTGCCCTTTAAAGATTCATTGACTCTCAATCGAGACGAAGAGTTTGATTTTTGGTGAAATTGAGCCAGGGAGTGCCTGATGGCTTTCAGGTCAGTACTCGGGACGTGACCAAGGTTTACAGTGATGAGTGGAGGTACTAGGGACCTAAGGAGAGTTAGGGGGTAACAGAATGAGGTGTCTATAGGGACCAATGAGATATAGGTCATGTGCCCTTCATGACGTTGGACTTAGGGATTTAAACTTATATGCGATATTGTCAAGGGTTCATATGAGTAACTGAACCATAAATTTAAATTAAAAATGATTGAATGTATGATCGACTAAAATAAGTTTTGTTTATACTTATATCCGTAATAACTACCGTACATCTATGTGTGATTAATGAGAAGTATTCCAATGCGTGATGGGATCGTAAAATGAATTGGGGATGAGTTTGTGGATTACCGACTAATAGTTACATTTATATTGTTGGAACATTTGGGCCAACATATGTTCAGAGAAACCAAGGAGAGTCATGGCTCGATGATAGGTGAAAGTGTGAACAATTGGGGGTCCACTACCCCCGAACTTCTCGATGATTGGCATCTTGAATTTCTTCAACAATCTTGCTTTATGGTAGGGAGACATTTTTGTATAGTTCATTTAGTTCTAGGATATATAGTTTGGTCAAACTTCTTTGGTAAAAAATTCAGGTCTTCCTTGACCTTGTTCAATTCCTCATCATTGGGATCAATAGGTAGTGAAAAGTTAGGCCGTGGATGGGCAAGGTTTGGTATTAGGAGCTAAGTAGGCGATGACCTATTGACACGAGGGGCAAGTGGAGTATGCTGATATACTTCAATAACCCAAGAAGGCTCGGGAGTGGGCAGACCCATGCTATGATGAAAAAGAACCTCGAGTTCTTTGGGAATTTGAATTAAGTTTTGCTGCATCTCATGAACCATGATTTTAAGGTTGTCAATCTTGGCACTGAGTTAGACTACGATTGCCATCAGATCAGGTTGTACATTCGATGATTGATCAATGTTTTCCATGGAGGTTAGGAGAAGGTGAATTCCAGATTCGTATGAAGTAGCAGGGGAACTGACAGAGCTTCGGGGTAATTTGATGAAAGGACGTAACCAATTGGGAGCGAAGCCAAGAATTGAGTATGCGATCGACCTAAGAAGGGATAAGAATCAAATTAATTTCTCAAATAAAAGGGGGAAGGAATTTTTTTATTTTAAAAGAGGAAAATATTTTTTTGCAAAGATAAGTAATTTTTTTTTGGGTATTTTGATTAAAAGAGGGAAAATGTTTTTGTTATCTTTGATGAAAATGAGGAAAAGTGTTTTTGGTATTTTTATTAAAGAGGAAGGAAGAACGAGAGAATAATCTCAACATGATTATTATTATGTTTTTGTTTTCTCTTGTATTAGGTTTACCTAAATGTAAAAGAAATGTTGAATGTGATCCGAGACTCAGAAAATTAGGTTTGGGAAAAATAGGTAAGACAAGGTCAAACTTGTTTCAAAGATCATGGACAGGGTCCTGTTTTAAAAAAAAAAGACGAAATCACGAGAAAATTTGGGTGGTATGTTGACCCAGAATTTTGGCAGAGTTACATGTGGAAAATTACAAACGAAATATGAGTGTCCTAGGTCTGACACCTATATGAGGTTTATTTAGTTGTTGGGTTAGTGGAAAGGTTCCCCTTTGGCATCTCTTTTATGATATACTTCTTACTTTTGAGGGCAATAGATACGCGTGGACATGCTAAATAATATACTTGAATGTACGTGAACTGCCTCACTATATACCTCGTGGGGATAGTATCTGTGAGAGTGAATTCGATGTAATAGACATACGAGAATGAGTTCCATGCTATATACCTCCCTTCGTGAGTTCTATCAAGTAGTACGATGCGAGAGAACCTTTCGATATACGTCAAAGGTACCAGACCAATGGAAGATGAGAGTCATAATACTTAGGCTAATTATGACCTGCTGGATCAGCGCCCATTACAAAGTGACGACCTAGTACGAAACAAAATTTTGGTAAATATCCATGATCTGGGTGATGTAGTGTAAAAAATGCATGATTCTTGATTAGTATGTTATAGAGAGAGTATTTTTTTGTTATCATGAGCACTATACTAGTAGTGAAGTATGTACAAGTATCATGAAAAGTAAATCTAGCTTGGAGAAAAAAGATAACAATAAGAATTGACATGTGTGAGTGTGAATATCTATAAGTGAGTGTGTGGTAGTGACTTTAAGTATAGATCAACTACAAGTGATGTGTGATAAGTGCAAATGTGCATGGATATATATAAGTATGATAAGTGGAGGTGTGTACTAGTGAAACCTAAGCATGGATATTCAATGTAGTATGTCAAACATGTGGATATGATTGATCCTACATACAAGCGTAAGTAGTGTGAGCTGTACATGGAAGATATTTACAAGTGAGTGATAGGTGATATAAGCATGCAATAAATATATACAAGATATAGGTATGTGCATAAGCACACATGCAGAAAATGATAACACCAATGAAAATAGAGTCTAGCCGTCTTATGATAAGGAATCCCAAGTAGAGTCTCAATAGAGGCCATCCTCGGGTCGTTCTTCATTCCCCTTCCCCGGGAGAGGTCTCGGCATTCGTGCCTTTTTTTCAAGGAGGAGCACTTCGATCATTGTCAATGTGGGTTGATGTAAAGAGATATAGTCACCAACCTATTTTTCATAAAACTGGAAAAATAAATGTTTTCGCTTAAGAATCCGTTCAGCCTCTTTCGAGATGAAGAGTTGACGGGAGTCAAATGGAGTTCGGGACCGCCCAACTGCCTCCACATTAGTTTTTGAGGGAAAATGGATCATTCATCCAATCATAAAATTGATTCATGCATGGGGTGGACCGTTGAAAATGGGATTCTTATCACTTCGAAGATTCATTGAGATTTTTCTCGAGCGTGTAAGTTTATTGGGGTCAAAATGGGGCCTAGAAGCACCTGGTGGCATCCAGATTGATTTTTAATAGTAAAATGGACCGTTCATCTGAACTGTATGGACGATTCATGCATTGTTCATACCATTGAAAAGGGTATTCAGAGCCCTTCTAATATTCATTGAGCTTTCACCTTGACGACAAAGTTGATCGGAGTTAAATTCGGCCTAGGGAGCACCATGTGGCCTCTAAATTGGTACTCGGAGTTTGACCTAGGGTTCTATGGTGAATGAGTAAGTGTTTGGGATTTAAGGAGAGTCTTTGGAGGGTCCTATAATCTGATGCCTACACTACTTGAGTAACTACCAGAGGAACTCAAGAAGAATGTTCTATTCAACAAATGACTAATCCAACTACCACCAATGATAGAACCCTGCGCTGTCTCGAAGAGTTAAGTATACTAACCGAACGATAATAAAATGTACTGCCACCCCTATGAATAATGAATTTCCATAAGAGAATTGGAGAATGAATGCTCTTAAGGGATTTCTGAGACAAAAGCCTCCTGCATTCCTTAGAAATTTCGATGCAGTTGAAGCACATAAATGGATCTGCCAAACACTTAAGGTACATGATGGAGTTAGAATTATACCTGAACTTAGGGTAAAGTTATCTTCATATCTATTTGAAGGAGAAGCATATTTATGGTGGTAGTCCATCTTATGTTCCTGAAATGTGAATTAACTAATTTGGGAACAATTTGAAGAAATTTTCTTGAACAAGTAATTTTTAGAGTCCTTAAGAGATCAAATGATCGCAAATTTATAAACCTACAATAATAACAAATAATGGTGGCTCATTATGAAGCTAATTTTACCAAATTATCTCGATATGCCCAGGAATACATTGACACTGAACCCAAAAGGTTCAAACATTTTGAATGAGGCCAAAACATAAATCCTTCATCATCCATTTGTAGGTCGGAGAGTTTAACTAAACAGTTGAAATAGCCTCTCTTATAGAGAAAAATCTCGCAGTTACTAACCCAGCTCAAATTTATAACCCTTTATGAAATCCACATGTTATTAGGAATCAACCAAATCAGGGAGATCATCCTTACAACAAACAAAAGGATGGTTGTGCATTCGATCAAATTTATCACAACAACAGCAAACCTTTTGTATGTTGTCCTGAGTGCAACCAAGTAGGACACTAGAGACCCAAATAACCAATGCTACAAATGCCTCTTCCTTCTACCACTCGTAACTTTATTCAAACTTATTTTAAAAATCCCACCAATAACTTTATCCGTTTATCGAAGCCAAATCCCTGTGAAAAGAACCAGGGATCAGTTAATAAGAACCAAAATAAAAATTCCTCCCTCCTCCTAGAGAAAAATCTAAATTATCGTCGAAGGTCATATCCCTTTTTACAATATTTCATCACATAAATTATTTTATTATGGATCCACACATTCTTTCATTAATCAATCATGTTTGACTAGGTTGTAACTATCTTATCGTCCGTTAGCTTATCCTTTCACTATAGGAATACCAATAGGAAAAATAGTCGTTACCATTAGGGTTTGTAAACATAATACCTTACACTTTAGAGACATTAACCATAGACTTAGTTTGCCTTGATTTGATGTAATTTGATATAATAATAGGAATGGATGTTTTATCCCATAACTTTTTCCACATTGACTATTATGTAAAGACAGTAACATTCATACCACCCCATCAAACTTCATTTTGTTTCCAAAGAAAAAATCCAGATCAACCTTTGCTTTTTAGGATAAGTGAAGGGGAAACCTCTTCCTTTTCCAACATCTTGACCCGATATAAAGATGTATTTCCTAGAGATTTACCTGGATTACCTCCACCTCGAAAGATTGAGTTTTTCATCAACCTATTCCCAAATAATTCCCCTATTTCAATACGCTCTTACTGTATGGATCCTTTCAATCCCAAGGAGGAGAACATAATGGGATGACCTACTCAGTAAAGGATTTATACGCCCCAGTACATCCCCTTGGGGAGCTCCAATTTTTTTTGTGCGAAAGAAAGACAAATGTTTTTGGTTATGTATTGCTTATTGAAAGATGAAGAAAGTTACTATAAAAAATAAATACCCCTTGCCTAGGATAGGTGATTTGTTTCACAATTTGTGAGGGTCAAAGATATAACCCAAAAGAATTAAATATTTGATTATCACCAACTACGTGTGATGGAAAAAGATATATCCAAAACTACTTTTCGAACCCACTATGTCCATTTTGAATTTTTGGTCATGTCTTTCAGCTTAACCAATTCCTCTACTGCTTTCATAGATTTAATGCATAAAATATTTTGTCCTTTCATGGATCAGTTTGAAATTGCACTAAACCACAATGGCTATTTTGTATCTAAAAGATTTTTTTTATTTGTAAGTGTTTATAACACTTCCAAATTTTAAAATAGTTTTGGACAGTTATAAATATTTTATGTATTCATAACCGTTGTAAAATTTGTGATTTTAATAATGCCAAAACCTAAAAGCGCTACATTATCTCCAAAAAGTGCAAATACATAATTTTCCACTCTCACTGTTCCCCTGTTCAAATTTTTTCTCCCCCGACTACTTAAACCACACCCAAATTTTCCCTCCCTCGCAAAATAGCAAATCTTCCTTGTAAACCAAAATTGCACACATCTTTACACCCTTGAAAGAATGTGATTCATATTTGAATTCTTGGAGTCTATGATTTAGATACGGATCAATCCCAAAATCTTCAATTTAGGGCTCAATCGCAAAGCTTCAAGTATAGGGCTCAATCATAAAGCTTAAAAAATTGATTCAAGTATAACCCCCCCTCCCCCCCCCCCCCCCCCCCCCCCCCCACACACACACACACTCTCTCTCTCTTAAAGGTACCTATATTGAGCACACCCGAGGTTTTCTTTCCGTGCTTTAGATATATAGACCTGCATCTAGTTAGACCTGCATCAACGACCACGGTGATGCATCGGAGAAAATATGTTATTCCATCCACAACAATGACTGTAGATGTAACAAATTTGTTGATAATGTTAATAAATGCAACCTTACTGACCTTGGTTGCACGGGCCCACGTCTCACCTGGACTAACAGTAGGGGTGGTGCTGCGAAGACCCTTGTCAGACTCGATCAGGCTCTTGCCAACCCTGATTGGCGCATTCTCTTCCCTGATGCGGTAGTGGACAATATCCCTCGCACTGCGTCCGATCACTGCCCCATGATAATTAATATTGAAGGTAGAAATTCTAACTCCCTCATTCCCCGCCCTTTTAGATTACTTGCTTGCTGGTTTGAACGCTCCGACTTCCTTAATATTGTGTTAAACAACTGGAATAATAATAGGAATCTACTCCATAATATTAATACTTGTATTCCTATTATTAAACAGTGGAATCACTCGGTTTACGGCCACATTAACACTACCAAAAAACGCATGCTCCGTAGAATAAGAGGAATCCAAATTGCCCAGGAAACCCAATTCTCTCACAACCTTGAAAGTCTTGAAAAACAACTAATTAATGACTATAACGACATTCTTCGTCAGGAAGAGATTCTTTGGAAACAAAAATCCCGAATTAAGTGGTTGAGAGAAGGAGATAAAAACACCAAATTCTTCCACACGTCCACGATTATCAGAAGACGTCACAATAAGATTGATAGGATTAAAATTGATGATAAATGGGAGGACGATACTAAGAAAATTATGCTTCACACTAACAATTACTTTATATCTCTGTTTCCTAAGTCCTGCAATACTATCCACAATGGTAATTTTGATAATTTTAACCACCCTCGTTTCGAGAACACTGATAATAACATGCTGGACCACCCCCTATCTCTTGATGAGATCAAGCGCGCCGTTTT